>LR994571.1:93860098-95110098 GCA_905187475.1 Syritta pipiens
ACAACTGCGGCAGTATGTAAAAGTGAGATCCCAAGCTGCATGGTCTCCTATCGGCCAGTGACCCGTACTAATCACTACAATTTTAGCAATATCTGTGCGAGTCCTGTTTAGAAGGTCGTTAGTTCGTGATATGTTGTATTCCGGCCAAGTCGCCTTAGATACTGCACAGTTGATTAACTGAGACCATGTGAGGTTAGCCCTTTCCAAGAAGTGAGTCTTAATTCGAGCTTTGACTAGCCCAAGTGGAGTGTGTACCTCCATAGGTAGCGAGCTATGGAGGGCGGCGCCCTGTTTGTCCAGTTCATCAGCTTATCAATACGGTAATACGATAAAAACAATTTCAGGAAAATTTAATTGTGTATTTCGTTTCAAAGTTTACATCAGTTTACAATATTATATTTGTACAAAAAGGAAAAAATTAAAGTTAAAACGGAAAGCAGCATTAGATAAAAAATAAAAATTTATAATACAAAAAAAAGTTGAAAAACCTTAAAACAAAATGAAATTAGTACTTTTTTGTAGAACCAGAGAGCAATCTAAACCTTAATGATTTTCTAATTTGCTTGAAAATAATTGTTTTGTTACATATTTTTTTTTTAATGAAGAATGGATTCAAAAAACCTTTATAATAATTAAAATTATTTCTGCCAATACTATAAAATTCTTGTCTTAGTGTACCTCTAAATTGTAATAAATGAAATGAAATTGAATTGAATGTAGTAAAGGCATTTTCAATAGGGACTTGACAACTTTGAATTTAATTTGTAAACGCAACCTTTCACTAATCATCAAACTCTTATTGTTAATTTATTCAGAAAACTCAACATTTTCATCACGGTAAAGTACACGACCGAGCAACGTCCGCCAATTATAAAATTTTTTTCGCGAAATTCGGGGTCGATTAGTGATACTTTAAGAGTGTTCGCACCAATTTTTGGTCGTAATTCTGTCTCGGTCGACAGACATTAACAAGTTTAGTGCAAAAATTTTAGTCTAGTTGTGTGATGTCGCCATGTCACAATCACACGTTTGTAACGTTTGATACAGCACACGTTACAATCGATTTATTGAAGAGTAAGTTTGATGAGCGTGTTATCTCAGAAATAGGCCAGTCGATTGGCCACCTCGTTCGTGCGATTTAATGCCTTTGGACTATTTGCTACGTTCAGTCATTGGCTTATGCCAACAAGCCGACGACGTTGGAAGAGCTCAGAGCCAATATTTAACGCGAAAAAGCGGCCGTTTCGGCTGAAATGTATGGCCGAGTCATCGAAAATTGGGTCCAACGAATCCAATCCATGGTCCAATGGCCATATAAAAGAAGTCGAATAAATGTTTTGTTTGTACGTCAAGCAGATAATAAAGTTTTTGAAATAATAAAAAAAAGAAGTTGTCAAATTCTTATTGGAAAGCACTTTATTATAAAAATTTAAAACATTTGTATAAAATATGTAACAAACAATGTTTTAGCACGTTTCAGGCAACTTCTCTAAATTAACGAAATTGGCAACCCATTTTAATCGATGCCATAAATCATAGTTCAAATCAAATACTTTTCATTTTTAAAACTTAACAATAACAAATGTTGGTGTTTCCCACTAACAAAATATATTTATAATGCTACTCTGTTTTTTCAAGTTTTAATGGAATGAGTGACCTGCAGCTATTGGCTATTGATTACTGTGAAATGTTATTTTACACCTGAAATACACTTTGTTCTATATAAAAAAAAAATGTTTTTATTATTGCTAAAGACCTCCACTCCACACAAAACACACTGTCCACAAAATGACTAAATTATTCAATTTTCAGTTTATTTACTATCGATGTGTGCGGAATATTTCTGTTGTGGATTCCTCTCATATCTCGTCTGTTTATCGTGTCCTAACCCGACAATTTGCATTAATTTACTTTAATTCTTTCATAGACTAGAGAAACTTTAATTGGCCTACGTAAAATTGCCTGAAGGTCATGCAAACCTCCAGTGGTTTCCGTTTGGTACACGTTTCAATATCCTCATCCTTAAGGATTTGCGGTTCATCTCTGTCCACGAGGATTAGCTTGCGTTTCCTTGAGACTGTAAAAGGTTTTCCTTCAGTTCGTCGACCTATTGAATAATCCCACCGGATAATGGTCAAGTTCAGGGAATTCAATTTCGTGACCAAAATCAATTTGTCGGGATTTACAACAGACAACAATTGTTGTTTAATTTCCAGATGGTGCTTCAATACAAATTGCGCAGATACTCACGACACCAGAGGCGCATTGGGAAATGAGACATAAATATCTATTTATGTTTATTATTCAGAATATGAGAGAAACAAAGTTTCTTGATTATATATTAACCAACCCACTGAAACAAATTAATGGTTTCAACACAATTTATGTAGCATCGACACGGAAAAACACGTCTCAAGAGAAATACCACATATGGGACTTTAATTTAAGCTAAATTTAAATGAAACCGACTAATAAATAAATTGCTAAGTCCCACCAGCCTGATTGAAAGGCGAAACTCAAATTGAATTTAATTCGCGTTGTCCGACATTTTCAATTTCTCTCTGAATGCAGTTACTGAACAATGGAAATATTTCCAATCAAATGCATCAAGTCAAGGATTTTGCTGTGAAAACAAGACCATAAACTTTTTTTTTTGTTTCTGCCAGCAAATGGAGCAGAAAGATTTCATTGGCCTAAAAAAATTGATTCCACCAATATAGTGGACCGGAATCAAAACAGATGCTGAATGAAAACAATTGAGTTACGCGGACAATGAACATGAACAAATACCTAACAAGAAAATAACAAAAATCGAATTAAGCACGCAATTCATTTTTTTTTTCAGCCACCGTGACTGTGAGCATAAAAATAACTAGAAAAGTTATGTTTTTACAGCAAAATTGAACATGAACATGAATTCCTCTGCCGATTTAAACATAAAATCATTTTGAAAAAACTTTGATTAGACATCAGTGTCGTGGAAAAGCGGTGCCTTACATTTAAGAGCGCAGAAAGTGACCTAAATTTGAAGAGAAAGGAAAATAGGTGTATTTGGTGTGATTTTTATTGTCATCAGCAGAAACGTGAATAGTTTAGTTTTCAAATACTTCTTTTACTTCTTTATTCATGTTCACCTCAAGCGATTGTGGTAGTTGAAACAGTTTTTCTGTTTCGTGCTTGTACATCAATCAGCTCTCCGATTTGCGAAAAAAACTGTGGAAATTTGCAAATGAAAAAGTGTGAACTTCCAACAACGGCCACCCTAAACTTAATCTAAGTATTCAATTTCACAAATTGCCTGACAAACGAATAAATTACACAGATTTAAGGTGCCCACAAAGAAACTACCAGAATTACCTAAACAAAGGAAAAAAATGGGAATTGAAAAAAGACTCAACAATTTTAGGTTTGCAAATGACCGTCATTTGATTTCTTGTCAAGGCAGTGGTCTAGACGCTCATCTGTTACTGCGCTTCAGGTCATCTAATATATTATCCCTTCTAAGCCATATGTAAGAAGAACAGAAATCAAAAAAATATCTCTGGAAGGAAAGGAATTAATGCAAAAAAGCTAGTTGTATGTCCAGGTGAACCGGTGGAATTAATTCAAAGACATAACCGTGAAATAACCCCGAACAAGATTTCTACCCCGAAGGGCAACAGGATGATGACTCTCAACTAACAAATACGACTACAAACATAAACCGTCAAAGGATGCACTCGAGGGGAGACCACTACGGACAGACTTGTTGCATGTCGTTGATGAAATCCCATAGGATGCTCTTAAAAAAAACACTGCAAATTTTACACTTGGGTTTATTATTCAACTTTTCAATGAATGATTTCTAAGAAGCAACAAATAAATCTAAAAAATGGTTAAAAGCTGGATTTTGTAAGTAAAAATTATAAAGCTTGTGGGGGCGTCTATATGGTACCTCTCTCATAATACTGATACTAACGCCCGAAAAAACTTTTAACTGTGATGGTCGATATACGTATTATTTGAAAGGAAGCAGATTTGTTTTTAAGTTAAATTTTATTAAAAAGCGTCGATGTAAGTCGACCATCGCGATGGGGGACCGCATCAAATCACGTTCAGCAATCACTTTTTATTGAGAATATGTCTACAGATCGTATTTAGTTTCTTTTTTTTTCTACGCACTGAAAGCTCCACCAATTGTAAGTCGTTGGAGCTACAAGGACGAAATTTGGTTCAAAAAAAGTTCTAGTCGTGCCGCTTATTTTGATGTATTGATGTACAATGTAGGCCGCTCCAAAGGGGAGAACGGGGGGCTTACATTTCTTTAAAGTTTCCGGAACGATTTTTAAAAACTAAGCAGTGACATTTTTTGAAACTTGGCTTAACAATAGGGCTAGATCCCCTACAGATCCTAAAGTTGAACCACAACGCTCAGAGCACCCAAGGGGAAGCTATGGGGGCTTGAAGCTTTTTAGTCTCCTCAACCGTTCTTTAAAACCGTGCAACAGATTTTGCTCAAATTTCGCATAAGGATAGCGTTAGGCATGTTATTGATTCTCTCAAAACGGCATAGTGGTCAGGGATCAGGGAGGGGAGAAAGGGGGGTTCGAAATTTTTTTCCGCATTTTCACATTCCGTCTTACATTTTTCAAAATTGTTGGAGCTCAGCTCGAATCAAAATAAATAGCTCGAAGGTCTTGCTTATTCCAAATTCAACGCCACCTTCCGCATCAATTTGCAATCAACCGTTCACGAGATATTCGCTTTTTACTATTTTAGTTTTTTTAAGGTTTCCGGAGCGATTTTTGAAAACCGTGCAACAGAATTTATTGTAACTTGGCCTAACAATAGGGCCAGATCCCCCACAGATCCTAAAGCTGAACCATGACGCTCAGGGGACCCAAGGGGGAGTTATGGGGGTTTGAATTTTTTTAGTTTCCTCAACCGTTCTTGAAAACCGTGCAACCGATTTTGCTCAAATTTGGTATCAGAATAGTGCTTGGCATGTAATTGATCCCCCTAAAACGGCATAACGGTCAGGGATCAGGGAGGGGAGAAAGGGGGGTTCGAACTTTTTTTCCCCTTTATTCACATTTCGCCTTCTATTTTTTGAAATTGTTATATGTAACTCGAAAGTCTTGCTTTTTCCACATCCAACGCCACCTTCCGCATCAATTTGCGATCAACCGTTCACGAGATATTTGCGTTTAATGTGATCATATTCGATATTCAATTTAACAAAAATACAGGAGGCCTGGCCACGAATGATGACGTTGTCATCCCCATTTTCTCAATTCTCAACTTTTTCCCTTCGTCTGCTGAGATGTCAGCTGTGTGGTACAGAAATGAGAACAACGCGGAAGGACTCCTAGAGGGAGAGAGAAAGAGAGTTCTTTGTCTCTCTTGCTCGCATAAGTAAATTAAAGAAAGAAGTGTGAGAAGTTTATGTGTGTGTTTCATGTGAAAATGTAAGAGAGCAGTTTGGTTTGAGCGAAGGAAGAAACAAAAGGGATCTTGGAACTCAATGCGAACAATTTTGAGTGACGGAAGGCAGCGCAGACAATCGAAGAAAATTGAATTAAAAAGCGTCGTGTATGTCGACCATTTCGATGGGGAACCGCATCAAACCACGTCCAGCAATCACTTTTTATTGAGAAATTTGTTTGCGAATACATGACAGTTAATTGATATCTTTTTTAGCAAAACACTAAATGGTTGATATCTCGAAAAATTCTATAAAAATAAAAATGCTTTTTTTTTATTTTTTTTATTCTTTTTTCGAGATCTACAAAATGGCATTTTCGGATCTTTACAATTCGTATGCCACTATTTGAGCCAGAATGGTCAATCTTTTTTTTGGCTTAATATCTCGAAAACTGAACCTCAAAACAAAAAGTTCAAAACAAGAACTAAATTTTCTTTTACAAAACCTATCAAATGGTACCGAACTTTATGAATTCCGGTAATAAAATTAAAAAACAATTAGTTTTTAGTTTTTTAGTTTTATCAGATAAGACGCACAGATTTGTTGGCCCATTACTTTACAGAATAAGGTATGAGGCACGGCATATAAGTCGTTTTTTGAAGTTTGTTGGCTTATAATCATTTACTAACAACTTTTCATGGCTGGCATTCTCTTTCGAACGATACCCATATCAAATATCCAAGAAAATAAATCCGGTTTTTGATTTTAGTATTAGTACTAACTTTTTCGCTAATAAGTAACTTTCTTAAAATTTTTTTTCGGAACTTTTTTTGGGCAAGTGAAACACATCATCTGTGGAAATTTCATTTCTTAATTCCAGGAGGTTCACCAGGTACCTAAAATAGGGGTTAATGACAGACAGACAGACATTTTTGTAATCTACGCCCCGCTCCCTTTCCAGTGACACCCATGTTGACCGTAAAAGTTAATAATTTTTTTGTCAAACGTTAGTTTCAGAACTAACTTTTTCTTTAATCTTCGACTATTTTTGAGTTGCCGAAGGTCACATTCATTCCAAGTTTCATCCCTTAACTACAGAGGATTCAGAAGCTATTAGCAAATGTGTAAAGGCGACCGGCAAACAGTACACCGAAGTGATTCTATAAGGGTTTCTTTATTTCTTTGGAACGAAACCCTAAAAAAGAAATGATACTCGCAGCAGTTTTGTTATTGCCTTTTGCTGCAGAAGCTACTAACTAGCTAAAAACCAAACTAACTATCTTTCTCTTTGATCTTTCAGTATTCTTCAAAAAAAAAAAAAAATATAACAATTTATTTTTAGGTTGGCGAAATAGACCTTGCATCTAAATTTCATTACTTCTTCTACAAAAGACAACGATAAAACTGATGTAAATATTACTTCTTCACTTCGTTTCGCCTTTTGTTAGACAACGGTCATAAAATAATAAACCAAATTTTTTCGTATCGACTTTGTAATTTGATATCCCTCCGCTCATGACCTATCCTATGTTCTCCTATCCTTTCCTTGTGTTCTCTTTTTTACCCTACAACAGACATTACAATTGGAATTATCAAAAATTTGTTTAAGCACACAAATGCGCAGCCATAAGCAACTTTGCTTCTGTAGCAAAAGACAACAACAAAACTGTGTGAATATCATTTCTTAACTACGCCCTTCAAAATTGTTCTTATCGAGTTCCAAGGTCTGTTTTGGTTCATATTCCTTCACTCAAACCATTGCTCATACATTTTCATATGAAACACACACATAGACTCCTCACACTTATTTCTTCATTTTACTTATGCGAGCAAGAGAGACAAAGAACTCTCTTTCAATCTCCCTCTCTGCGTTGTTCTCTTTTTGGTACCACACCCCCACTGACGTCACAGCTTACGAATGGAAACAACAGAGAAAATGAGGATGAAAACGTCATCATTGGGTAATCGATCATTACGTAATCTGGTTCCCATATATATTTTTTTACTTGAATATCGAATATGATGACAGTAATAAGCCAATATCTCGTGAACGGTTATTCGCAAATTGATGCGGAAGGTGGCGTTGGATTTGGAATAAGCAAGACCTTCGAGCTATTTATTTTGATTCGAGCTAAGTGTCAACAATTTCGGAGAATATGAGTCGGAATGTGAAAAAAGCGAAAAAAAAAAGATCGAACCCCCCTTTCTCCCCTCCCTGATCTCTGACCGTTATGTGGTTTTAGGGGAATCAATAACATACCTAACACTATTCTTATGCCAAATTTGAACAAAATGTGATACTCGGTTTTCAAGAACCGTTGAGGAGACTAAAAAAGTTCAAACCCCCATAACTCCCCTTTGGGGCCTCCGAGCGTTATGGTTCAATGTTAGGATCTGTAGGGGATCTAGCCCTATTGTTAGGCCAAGTTTCAAAGAATCCTACTGCTCAGTTTTTAAAAATCGTTTCGGAAACCTAAAAAAAATTAAAATCCTCCTTTCTCCCCCTTGGGGCGGTCTACTTTATGTAGCAATGCATCAAAATAAGCGGCTAGACTGGAACTATTTTTGAGCCGAGTTTTGTCCTTATAGCTCCAACAACTTAGGAATGGTGGAACTTTTAGTGCTGAAAAAAATCGGCCGGCGTACGGCGTACGGCGTACGGCGTACGGCGTACGGCGGACGGACAGACAAATTATTATTACATATATGCACTCTACAACCCGCCAAACGCAAACTGTGAAAGTTTGAGGGGGTGTTAAATTTTTTTTTTTCTGTTACGATTACAAAGGTTTATTATAGAATAATAAACCAAAATAAAATGCTACGCCATCGTTTTTGATTTAGCTCAAAATGATGGATCGATTCAAGCTTGGGAAAACTATAAATTCCATATTATCCCAACAAAGGACCGTGTTTTGGAGCGTGACCTGCAGGGTACGTTGCGAATTTTATCAAAATTATCAAAGTCATAAAGCGAACATTCGCTGGGGAAATTTATCTTCCTAATCCTCTTTTAAAATTATCTTTGTGAAGATGTTACACGAGTGTATCCTATTGAAAAGAAAAACAGTTTAAAGGAAATAAATTTTCGGAAAAGTGTTTCAATATCAAATTGTATACAATACACGAGTGGAAGAAAAAAATATTTGGATGTATCTGCATGATGGAGCATGTGCTGTAAAGAGGAAAAGGGGAATGAAATTATGTTTAGGGGGATCGAAAATTGATTCTTACGCATTTAGATTAAAGACTTTTTAGAATGATATTTGAACTACGATGTGGGAACGTGGTTTTAAAAAAAAATTGCTTTTAGATGTCAAAGTTCACAAGCAAACTCAAGTGCCTATTCATTATTTGACAGACTTGATGAAGCATAACGAATAAAGACGCTCGTTAGAGCTAATTCTTAAAAGTTTAAGTTAACAACATTTTTAAGCAGAATTCAGAAATGGCATCGAATCAAACTTCACCGATTTTCTTATTACTTTGCAAAGTTATATGGATCTGTTTTATTTCAGAAAACCTGTTTCAGGGTTCAGCCCGAAGTAAGTTTACCTCTTTTGTAATGACGTCCCTGAACAATCAGCCATCAAAAAATAAATTGTTCAATAATTTGTATACACTTTGACAATGATGTCAAATTCTTCAGAATTTGTAGGCTCATGAGAGTTAAAGACCAGCTTCAGCTTTAAGCTTCAAATGCAATCGCAAAAAAAAATTACTCCTTAAACGAATCACTGATCAATACGACCAGCTTTCTTCCACCCAACCCTCTCACGTCTGCATACGATTGATTTCTGGTTGAATGGTTTTTTGCAGTGACTTATTCCACCTGACACAAAAATTTTCATTATTGTCCTCATTCATCAGTCCACCCATAAGGGCTATATTTTACCTCTCGATGATACTCGGAGCCTGAAGCATTCAGGCGTGCGTAAAGCATTTTCAGCATGGAAAATACACAAGAGATCCGTAAAATGAAAAATTGAAGCAGTGCCCGGTTTTTCTTCATCATAAGAGTTACCAATTGCATATTGTGCATTTTGGTTTTCTTATTAATTTTGCGACGAGTGCATACATCTGTATATCTTGCAGACGTAGCAAAAGCCGTCCAAAAAAAAAATACAATTCTTCCACACGTGTAGACAGACCTTTTACTTCGCCCATCAAGGACGAGCTCACTCGGGCGTATGTGGAGCAGGTCTCCTCTCAAATCACTCACATCACTCACGTTGTGCTCGTCTAAGTAAAATTCATTTATATTTCTCCCGAAACCCCAACGCACTGCTGATTTTCTTGATTTTAATCAAATTATCTCCCCCAAAAAAAGGGGTTTCTGTCTGTCGTCCACGATAAGATCCACACGTGACAGAGAATTCAAATTTCATCCTACGATGAGGCCTTAAGTACCTTATCATATTCCTCTACTTCATTCATAATTTCATCAAGGACACGTCTAACTGACTAGGTGTAGGAAAAGGTCGAAGATTAATGGATCATCACCTCATCGGCATAAATTGGCCGTATTAATAGACGCCACTCATCAACGTATATTTGGCATTGTTTTCGGCCATAACCTACATTACGAAATACGTCGTAGGTTGTGGTTTACACAACGGATAAGAGCACTCCTCCACAAAGACGCTGTTTTTATTAGACGCAGATGTAAATGGCTGAAGGATATAAATTTCTCTCCATTGTATCCGAGCGACTGCGTAGGTACTTCCGGCAGAGGAAAAAGGAAGTTTACCAATATTCGTAGTGGTTCCGTGTTTATCTCTTTTGGGAGTGACGAATTAATCTCATTTTGGCACAAAATATTTGATGGATAAATAACCCCAATGGGAGTGGTAAATGGTTTTATGATTTCCTAATGAGGTGCTTCTTGGTAAGGGAGCGGAAATTGAAGTGTCATTTGAGGTTTTTCATTCAACAGCAATACCCGTCTTACTGTGAGTGGGAGGGATCTTACCTTAAGCCAGCCTTCATGCATGTGTAGTTACTGCGAATAAATTGACTTGAACCAACTGTCAGTTCGCATGACAATCAATGGCAACTTGGGAGTGGGAAGTAAATCTTACTCATTGGCGTGATATTCGTTGGTTACTCAAAGTTATCATTTTAAATGATTTGACTTCTTTTTTTTTTTTTGTGGTGTAACAACCCATTGAGAGCCAGAACTTAGCTTTTTCGCGCCTCCGCTATGTTGTGCACGTTATAATTTTGACACATGTGAAGGGGACCAACTATCGCCGGATCCGCACGGCGAATTGCGAAAGCTTTTCATGACAGAAACTACTCCAGGAGGATTGTCAGTCGTTCGCTAGAGGTTGGGCCTTGAAAAATGTTTGTGGTATTTTTTTCCCCGAGCTGGATTCTAACCCTTAACTCCTTAACATTGCCTACAAGGTCTTTTCTGCCATTTTATGTGAACGTCTGAAACCGTTTGTCACCGAACCGATAGTTCCTTATCAGTGTGGTTTCAGACCAGGGAAGTAGACCAAATTTTCACACTTCGGCAGATTCTGGAGAAGACCCAAGAGATGGAAATTGACACCCCCCACCTATTTGTCGATTTTAAAGCTGGATATGACAGCGTGCATAGAGGCAAGCTTACAGCACTATGTCTAGTTTTGACATCCCTACCAAGCTCGTAAGATTATGTAGGATGACGATGGAGAACTCTCGCAGCTCCATCAAGGTCGGTAACGAACTAAAAAGGCCTTGTACAAGGCGACGCGCTGTCATGTGATTTTTTCAATACTGCAGGAGCTCACAGGCCAATACTAGAAGACGATCTTCCAAAAGTCAGTGCAATTGCTAGCATACGCTGGTGACATTGACGTGATTGGACGAACACAGCGAGCCGTCAATGAGGCGTTTGAAGGCATTGAGAGAGAGGCTCCCAGAATGGGTCTTGCGGTAAATGAGGGCAAAACGAAGTACATGCTGTCTTCACGAAAGGACGTACAATATCGACGACTCGGACAGAGCGTCACAATAGGGAGTAAAAACTTTGAAGTGGTCAAGGACTTCGTCTGCCTCGGCTCCGCGGTAACAAGTACGAATGACATCAGTACCGAGATCAAACGTAGATTAACTCTTGCCAATCGTGTTTCTTTGGGCTCAAGAAGCAATTGAGTAATAGAGCCCTCTCTCGAAAAACCAGGATAGCTTTCTATAACACCCTGGTCATCCCAGTCCTGCTCTATGGCGCGGAGACATGGACTTTGTCAAAAGCGGATGAAGAAGCCCTTGGCTTTTTTGAGAGAAAAGTTCTGCGTACGATCTTTGGTCCTGTTTGCATTGATGGTTACTGAAGGAGAAGGTTCAATCACGAACTGTACGGGCTGTAACGGCTGCAACATGCGCCAGGCGTCTATGGATCCAACGCTTGCGGTGGTTAGGCCATGTAGAACGAATGGACAGTACAGCTCCGGCCCTAAGAATTTTCGACTCCGAACCTATGGGACAACGCAGCAGAGGACGCCCGCGTCTAAGGTGTCGTACACAGGTAGAGAAGGACCTGAACCAACTCGGTGTACGTCATTGGAAGCAGCTGGCACGGGATCGTGCTGGATGGAGGAGGTTGCTAAAGGAGGCCCGGACTGTAGCGCCGCACAAAGAAGAAGAAGGATTCTAACTCGGGTATTTTCGCTTAACAGCTCGACGTAATTTTAAAATCCATTTTTTTTTTGCATATATAGATTCTATAACCCACCAAACACAAACTGTGAAAATTTGAGAGGCTGTTGAAATTTTTGTTTTCTGTTACATTTATGTTAGAATAATTAACGAAAATTTGAAAGAAAAAAAATCAGCAAAATCAATCAAATCAATCTTTTGGATTGACTCATAGATTTAAAAGGATTTTCGATTAGCTTACAAATAAATAGATTTGTAAACCTTTTTTTGTGTAAAGCGCAATTTCATCATCATCATCATCATCATTTTCTTAGCCCGCATGTTCCACTAAAGGGGTTGCGGGGGCAGTGCACGCAAAAGAGATCTCCAGGCATCCCGATCCTCCGCCGCCGACTCTAACTCCTCGGCGGGTATGCCCAAGCGTAACCAGGCGAGCTTTTGGACTTGGTCCAACCATCTCATCCTGGGTCTACCGAGCGGTCGCCTACCTGACGGAGTCGCATTCAAGGCACGCCTCGGAAGTCGTACTGCAGGGGACATGCGTGCCACGTGGCCATACCAACGAAGTATGGATCTTTCCGTTCGGAGAAGAAGCTGCTCAACGTTTAGCTCTCCCCGTACTGTCGTGTTCCTCACCCTATCTCGGCGAGTAACTCCTACAACAGCACGCAGAAATCTCATCTCGGCAGCTTGTATTCGCGATCTTATTCTTTCGGTCATTACCCAAATCTCATGACCATAGGTGAGAGTTGGAACAAATACCGAATTGAACACCGATAACTTGGCTTTCACCCCAAGCTCGGCCTTCCTGATGACAGACCTTCCAAGCTGTTTCAAAATTGACCCAGCTTGGCCAATCCTACAGGAAAGCTCAGTATTGCTCCTCCCATCACTCGTGAAAAAGACCCCGAGATACTTAAACTTCTCCACCTGTTTCAATGGAACTCCGCTGACCTGCAGAGTGCATTGCACAGGCGTTCTAGAAATGACCATCACCTCGGATTTGTCCACGTTAACCTTCATCCCAGCATCAGTACAGACGGCCACAAACCTATCCAGCGCACGCTGGAGTTTCGTCTGTGAGGATGTGAGGATAACTAAGTCATCTGCAAAAAGCAGGTGACTTACCCTCAGCTCCCCCAGTGTCAAACATTCTTCACCACGGCTGCGTTGTAACATCCAATCCATGTATATAATGAAAAGGAGAGGTGACAAGACGCACCCTTGGCGAAGTCCAACGCCCACAGTAAAAGGTGTTGATTTACTGCCGTTAATCCGAACACAGCTGCTACAGTTTGTGTATAGGGACTGAATGGCCCTCAACAGAGACCCATTAATCCCATACTCCTGCAGAACACTCCAGAGTTTTCCTCGAGGCACTCGGTCATACGCCTTTTCCAGGTCAACAAAGCAACTGTAGACCGGTTTGGCATATTCCCACGCCTTCTCGAGTACCATTCTTAGAGTGAATTAGTGCAATTCATGTCAAATATAATACATTGATACAATCTGCAGACGACCTGCCACCTCAATCTTCACTCCATGTTCCTAGCTGTCATCATAACCAACCTCGAAGCTTCTAACCGAAGCTTCTACATCTCGTCCATTGAACTCCCACGGCCTGCCAACCCACCCAACGACGATTAACAAATCTCAAACAGCCCAACGATCTAAAAACACAAAGAAATAAATTGAAGACAATGTTTTCTAACGATTTCTTGCCACGTGCCATAATCAAAGAAGTGTGCACACAAATACCTTGAACATCCCTCAAGCCCAAGGTAAATTGTCTTGTCATGAAGTTAACATTCCACTTGAACTGCATGTGCATATCGCCCCTTAAACCCGACAAAACATAGCTCCACGTGTACTTCCTTTGGACCCTGGAAATGGACGCGTGTGCCAACAGACCAACTGCAATTAGTTCCATTCACAACACAAAGTTGCTTCCATCCGCCAAACGCATGTACGCTGTATGTGGCCACAGAAGGGTGCTGAATGTGTTTGTTTGCCTTTGGAGCCCTATTAAAATTCTCAGAGCCATTTGATTCTGAATCGAATCCAATTAACATGTGACCATTTTTCCTGCGTCAGAGTTCAAAACAATTTCTGTTTTTTGCTGTAAACACGTTACGTGTTGATCCCGCCACGCCCACGTAAGTTTGCTTCTGTTCCAAGAAGGACAGGGATCACTACGCAAATTCCAGGCACAGTTTGTTAGGCCGATATCGAGATGTGTGGGTGAGAGGCTGTCAATCGTCCCCATCAAATCTCATTATTGCTCGGAGTAGTTTTCCCATCATTCCACCTCCATGTGGTGAAATTGTGGTCCTCTGAGAATTGGCAAAGACTTTAATTACGCAGTCGACGTTGGGTCTGTGTTCGAGGGAGCCATTGCAATAAATAACAAAACTGGAGATGACATGAAGACACTTGCATCGTGTACTCTCTAAGCGCGACGGACGTTTAAATGAGATTGAGTTCGTGGAAATGTGCCAGTCGTGTCAAGAGAAAACTACCAAATCCGGATAAATTTCCAATGCAAGCCGGTCAACTGGGAACAACATCTGGGCGGTAAATGTCAACCGAATTAGCAATTTAAACGAAGTGGATGAAATGAACGATTGTTCTGAGAATGTTCGTTTTTGGAAGCGCTGAGTTTTCGAGAGAAACATATTCTTGCCCGGGGAGTATTTTCTAGTGAAAGAGCTTTAGTCAAATTCGACGTGTACTCGGTGTAAGGTATTCTTCGGAACTGGATGCAACGTAAGTCCTTTTTTGAACGGATTGTTGTGAATAGTGGATGAAAAGAACATCATTTGGAAAAACGGTAAATATTCCACATACGCCATAGTTAAATAAAGTTAAAATTGAATGATGGACAAATAATTCCATTGTCGAAGAGAATGTTTGTTATATAAATTCTCAAGTAATTCGAGGATAGAAAATAATTTCAATATTGAAAGTGGTGACAGATTGGTGCATACAGCCATGTATCAGCTTTAAACAGTCTCATAATTTAATAATTTAATAATCCCTATAGTATAGTCATAACTTCTTTTGTTTACAATATCTTTCCTTAATGACGACAATCTGTGCTCTGAATGGCTCAGTTATGCTAAGCAAGAAGATTAATTTTCATATTGAAACAACATTAAAAGGAGCTCATAAAGTTATCAAACCAAACATGATCCGATTACTAAACATTATGACTTTTAAACTGAACGAACAACAAAAACACTTGTTTTCGAGCAATGCCAACTAACTGCTAGAGCTATTCGATATTTTCCAGCTCCATCGTTATTAAATATCGTCAAGCATCACAAAACTACTTTACAAATTATCTCAAATCCAATGATACTCTCTTCTCGCTTCATACCCACTTACAAGTACCAATTTTAATCCAATTATACGTCAAAGACCGACGAAGCAACAATTACTCAACTCCTAAACCATGAGCTCATTTCAAATTAAAAATCATTGAATTGGCTTAGTCTGTTCGTCCTCTCACGATGGAGCACCATCTATCGGATATGGATTTATCGATGGTCGTAATGAGAAAAGATCTGCTAACTACGAGTCACTTCTAATTTGCCGGCACAATCTAATTTACTTGTTGCCTCTTTGAATTAAACATCCTGTTCTTGACATTGTAAATAGTTGCCATCAATGTAAACAAGTTGGGGATGCTTTTGTTTTGATTTAGTTTTTTTTTTCTATTTTTAATCTTCTTGGTAATTATCGATTCGAATTATTAGAGACACCGAGATTTTTATTTGTAGAATTCGATTGTTGGAGGCTGAGAGAGCGCGTGGACAAATGTATCTGCAGAGATGATTTCAAATGTGATGACTGTATACGTGATGGATTTCGGTTGCTTGACGGAAATCCCATTTCGATTTTTAGATGGCTCCCATTACCACATGAATCTTTCGTCTCAATCTGATGATGATGATGGGGAGGTGAATGAACCCTGAATGCTTCGCAATCAATGATTGGGAAAAATAGAAAAGGGCCAACGGGTTGACAAGGGACCAACTTTCACAACATTCCAATTTAACGTAGTAAAGAAATAATTTACTTAGAGACATACAAATGACTACTGACAGGATATTTGTGTCTGTTAAACTGGGTATACTATCAAAGGTCTTTGTACGATTGATTAAAAAAGAATGGTATCGCTTGGTAGAGAAATTTTAAATCGATTGTCAAATTAAAATATTCTCGCATGGTCAATTATGTTTAAAACTACACTTATTGCCGCATTTAAGCCACCTGTTGGATCATCAGTAATCAGTAATCATTTAATTTTCAATAACCAATGAAAGACGAAAAACGAATTGTAATTTTCACAAGTTTAAATTTATTATTGTAATTGAAACAACAAATGAAAATCAAACAGATGAGCTGTGGAGTGAGCTATGGTCAAGTGACTGAGAACTAGTAAAAATGTGTTCGCCCATCCACTGGCCAAAACTCAACGATCTTCACTGAACTTGTTCGAGATGATGGTAATTTATAAGAATATGGCCGGTTCCACCGATCTCAATGCATTTTAAACCAGCATTTAAAAACTAGCATTTATTCATAATATTGAATTATAATGTATTTTATTCTTAAAAAAAATTAAAATAAAAATACAAGAAGAAATTAGGATGAATCATGCAGCGAACTCTCCATAATTCGTATTTCATGAGACTAGTAAAAAACTTAAGCTTCCAGTTGAACTTCCCTAAATTGAAAACCTCAAGTTACGGAGGTTTTCAAATTAGGAAAGTTTCAGAAAAATAAATATGGCTCACTTACGCATTTCTACTGAAGAAGAATGACAAAAAAAATATCATTTTCGATTTAGAGAGACCTTCATGTTGTATAGCACAAAAATAAATTCCAATTAACGAAGAGGCTAGATTCCGATTTATAGAGGATTTTCCAATAAGGACTTGACAACTTTTTTTTAAAATAAAACGCAAACCATTTGAGATATTTCAAAAACTTTATCATCGACATGAAGTACAATCAAAACATTTATGAATGCAACTCGACTTTGTTCATATCACCACTGCGGATATGTTTGCAGCGGTCGATTCGTTGGACCCAATTTTCGATGACTCGGCCACACATTTCAGCCGAAAAGGTCGCTATTTCGCCTTCAATGTTGGGACTGAGCTCTTCCAACGTCGTCGGCTCCCATAAACCAACGACTTAACGTAGCTCCAAAGAAAAAGCCTGGAGGCGTTAAAATGCATGAACAAGGCGTTCAATCGACTGACCGATTTCTTGAGATAAAACACTCATCAATTGAAAATTATAAAGTGTGCTGTGTCCAATTCGGACCAAAAATAATCGGTAAACATGGCCCTATAACACTGGCCATTCACAGTAACGTGACGATCGTTATCGTCGATGAAACATATGGCCCAATAACGCCGCCAGCAAATTGCGCGAAACAATTATTTTTTGTGGATGAAGTTGTGATATATGAAGCACATGTGGATTTTTACTCAACCAATAACGGATGTTTTGCTTGAGGGACGAACCCATTGAGTCAAAAATGAGCATGACTTAAATGTCTTAAAATTGCGGTTACCGACTCCAAATCTCTGTAGAAAATTTGTATAATTTGCAGGCGTGCGTAAAAGTAAGGAAAAAAATAAAAAAAATAATACACAAAAATCATTCAAATCGGTCAAATGGGAGTTTTTTTTTTATTTACAAAAAAAACATACGACTGCCGAGTATGTATCGATTTTTGCACGCCACTGTATGTAGACTTTTAACTAACAATAAATGTTGTAACTTAGTATATAAATTAGTACTAAAAAAAACAAAAAGAAGAAGAAAGAAGGAAAGGATTATATTAGCTTTTGGGAAAACCGATGACCTGAATATTTTAAACAAAGATCATCTGAAAAAATGTAGTCGCGCTCATGCTAAATAATGATTCACTAATTTGTGATTGCTATCTCTTCACCTTTCTGGACACCTAGGCAGGCATTAGCTATTGGCAGACAACATCGCTGCCAGCTCACCCAAAAGTATCCTATGATTCATCACGAACTCAGGCTTTTTGCCTGAGCTCTTAGTGGGGGCAACCACAATAGGTCCACTCGAAGCCGCAGTGACACAGGCGACACTTTCCCACCCCCTCCGCCCCTATCTCTAACTCTAACTCACCTTTCTCACAAAATTAGGTCTTTAAATTTAAAATCAAAAATAAAAGTGTTTGCTTAGCAAGCTCCTACAAAAAAAAAATTCTAATTCTCAAAGCTTAATTATACTTCGAAAAAAAGCAAACAAGACTCCCAGACTCATTAAGACTGTTGTTCCCCCATTTTGTGCCATTAAATCGTTGCAACAAACTTAATTATAGATGAATTTCAGAGAAAAGGAACTTCATCTTTCTGTGTCTTCTTCTTTTCACGCCAAATGAAATTTGATTTTTGGTTGCTCGTGTGTCAGGACAGAAAATAGTCACTAAAGGACAATTGCACAGTTGAAATGACAGTGTAAACCAGTTCAGAAAATTTGCTTTTCGCAGTAATCGGATCGGATTGAATTACCTTTGAAGGAAAATCGTAGAAATGAAGTTTGAACCCGCAGTGTGGATATCATTATTTTATTTTAGTTGGAGGAGTGTAAAATCCCCAACAGCGAGAGTCTTTTTCATCACATAATCACAACACTGCAGGATGAACATTGGTTGAGAAAAACTGGCACTTTAATTTAAAAATATGCAACATATAATTTGTCAATCCTTTTCCCTTTAAGATTCCATAAATTCCGTTAAGTTCCAACAGGAAACACTTGTTAGTTCGGACTATCGTAGTCAACAGACCTTTTCAAATTCCTTAAATTCCTAGTAAAGTTCAATGCGTTGAAAAATTAAGTGAAACATTCTGTCGTCGTTATCCCTTCCACACCCCATGACAGAAGACAAAATCAAAAAATTATTTCCAGCAACACTGAGGTTTGGTAGGAGAAGCACGTTTCGTAAAACTAACACCCTGTCCTTGACCTTTAATTTGAAATGGAATCCATTCCAAAACAGAAATGATTTTCATTTTTCTTTATCAACATTTTCTTAGGGACACTTTTGAGGACACAATATTTGAATGGTTTCGAGGAATTACAAAAACAGATCTCTGCCTCAAGTATGGAAAGGGTATTTTTAAATGAGTATTTCAATCGTTTTTTCCATTAGTAGATCCCTAATAATTATCGTGAAGAGTGGGGAAAAGAGCAGATTGATGTTTGCGTATAGACAGCTTTATTATTAGCAACATGCTTTGGGTTTTTTTTTTTCTGTGTATTTTTGCGGGGAGATGAAGTGGAAGCGACGCCACATGAAGGTTTTGTTTTGGTCGATTTTTGTGAGGATTCTAACGCACATATGACACGTGTTCTCTGCGGCTGGAAAATTGTGGGTGAATGTGTTGATAGTAAATTGTGTAGGTTTGGGGGATGGTGGAGTTGGCAGTTTGTTGTTTGGCGGGGCTTCAAGGACATTTTCAAAGTAATCACTGGGGAATTGTGAAAGTTATGAAAATGTTATTGACCTTTTGTGTTGGTTTCTCTTTATAGTTCAATGAAAATTTTATGCTCAAGAAATGGATGCTAGGGGAGACGAAACGATGATGTGGTCGTTAAGTCGTGACTTGGGATTCACATTTTGTTGTGATTGATACTTAGATTCAGTTGTTTTCAGTTGGTAAATTTCTCACGGATTTTATCATGAGAATCCTTCAAATAAAGTACATCTTTAAAAATTATTACGAAAGCACTTGGAGCTGGGCAGACATTTTGTGCTTGTTTTCTGTACTGAATTTTGAAGATTGTGAAACTTTAACAAGATGGAGTTGAAATATACTCTTTAGAGGGTCTGTTTATTACTACAATTAAAAAAATTGCAAAAATTATACAGCTGGGGTCAAAATAATAGCAGTGAGACACGAAAAACCAAGTGGCTCAATAAAATAGATATACAGTGGCATGCAAAAATGGATAAATACTCGACAATCGTATGGTTTTTTGTAACTAAAAAACCTCCTATTTGACCGATTTGAATGATTTTTATGTTATTATTTCCTTATTTACGTACACGCCACTGTATGTATTCCATATCATCCATAAACTATTTTGAAATATTGATAATTCTTGTTTTGTAATAAAATCCAATCCAATTATTAACTAAAGAGATTATACTCAAGTTGCAAAAAGGTATTCTTCAGAAAACAACACTGCTATTATTTTGGCCGTAATTGTAAGCGACATCGTAACTGTGGAACTCATTCTTTCCTTTTTAAGCCAAAAATTAAAAAAAAAAAATAAAAATTAAAATTATAGTGCAATTTTGGGTTTTGAAAAAGCGTTGACAGAACAAAATTCTTTCAAACTACTTTTCTCTAAAATATCATGGATTTTTTTAATCTGGACTCCCTTTACTCATCATTGTAAGACTCCGATATACAAAATTTTAACCCAAAAGTAATAAAAAAATTGTATTACTCTGATGTTAGAAGTTTTGGGAAACATTATCGGAAATAAGCCGGATTAAAATAATGTTGCAGTTCATTTGTCGCAGCCTAGTCGTGAGCGGTTTTAAGGCAAAGGAGATCAACTTTTAAAGTGTCCAGCACGTCCACCGGACTTAAACTCAATTGAAAACATTTGGGGAAAATTGTTTTGTGATTTTTATTCCTGCTTTCACAAATTCGCATCAGTAAAGGGTCTACGTAATGCTGTTTCAAGGAAATGAACTTTCATTCCAGCTCAGAAGTCCAAAAACGTGGTCGAATTTTCGAAACTATAACTTATTCTGGAGATTGTCATTATAAGTTTATACTTTTATAACATTTGTTATAAAGGCACTTTCTGTTTTCACTTTACTTTGACTGCCTTTAATTGAATTTTGTGGCAAAAATTGAGTTTTTTTTCTAAGCTTAACTAAGTTTTTTTAGGTTTTTCTTTGTTTTAGTCAGTTCTGTACTTTAATTAAATAATCAAAGTTTTTAGTTATAATTATTATTTTGTTTTCGATATTTCAAACAAAAATAGATTGCCTTTAATTGAATTTAGCTAAAGAAAAGTTAATATTTATAGAGAAGTTAGTATTTATTTATTAACATGTTGAATGCAATGGGGGTCACCGTTGACCGCCACTAAATTTGTTCGTAAATGTGGCATGGCATTCAATTTGCTAATATTATAGAAAAGTTAATATTCCAAATTTATTCACACTTTCGCAATAAATAGTAAACCTAGTTGATACTAGGTCTTTCTTATGCGCAAAAGAATGAAACATTTACTTCTATCTTTTCAACAAACAAAAAAAAACATCCAAAACTAACAATAGCGATGTGATAGATTTCCAAGACAAGGCAAACGAATTTACCTTACCTTCATGAGAGTGCAGTTTTGCATAAAAAAAATATGTATTAAGTTCTGTATATATACAAATTGT
This sequence comes from Syritta pipiens, assembly GCA_905187475.1. NCBI lineage: Eukaryota > Metazoa > Arthropoda > Insecta > Diptera > Syrphidae > Syritta > Syritta pipiens. The sequence goes on from LR994571.1 coordinate 93,881,611, forward strand.
ATAAATTTCACAGGAGAGCCTTTTTTTTGGTTTTTTATCTAAAAATGTAAATGTTGCTTATGATAAATTTTGTTTTCTCTGTTATTTTTAACAGAAATTCTTTATTAAAAAAAAACCAATGATGCAGAAAGACGCGCAGTCGAATAAGCTATCTGCATCATTAACTCATTTTTGCTTAAAATGACGCTTACGATAATTTGGTGTTTGGAGCACGATATATTTTAACTTCTGCAAACAATCACACATTTGTAAAATTCATGTACTAAGCTTTGGTCAAAATTAGTGGGAGAGAAAATATCCGAATCTCTTATTTTATGCAAACATTTTTCGTCAGTGTAATCTCACGTGGGCAAACATCAAAAGCCACTTTGAATATGAGTTTCCATAGACACGTGTAATTAGAAATTCATCAATGGCCTGATGTAGGAGCACCTGCCAGTGGGCCTCGATCCTTCTCACATAATTGAATAAAAAAATTAAAATAAAAAACAAACAATTAGCCACACATCTACCAAAAGTTTATTTCTGTTCGCATTTTAATTAATATACTCTCAAGTGAAGCAATTAATTTAACACCTCTCCAGTGAAATCAATCAAAATATCATGTTCCTTAGCCAAAGGTAAGCAAATAAAACCAAATTACATTCGCCCGAAACGTAGCACGGGACACGGTCTCCCACGGCACCGCCCTTTCTTTTGCTGCTGAGTATTTTTTTTTTTTCCGTCTGAAAAGTATGAATTACTACGATCCATGAAAATGCCAATAAACATCAGTGGAATGATTGATGTGTAAATTAATCCTGTTTTTGGGTTTCCCTCGGCCTCTTTGCTTGCGTCAGAGAGGAAGCCACGACGACATTGGCTGGCGGTGGTGTCGACTTCCATGCCCCTCAGAAATCCAAAAGGGAAGTCCTGGTTTCTGCGACAAAATATCCACCGATTGAAGGTGTGCTGTGCCCAGAAAACATTTTGAATGGGTAAATTTCTTCTTTTAGAAATATCAAACGCTGTGTTGTTTAAGTCTTCCTTTGAGGGTTGATATTTACTCAATCAACCATTTAACCATTTTTGAGGTTGAAAGGCTCCGCGGCTCCACGTGGCTGGCAGTGATGGTGCGTGAAAAGCGACACTGTTTTGTGTTGATTTTATTTCGGAGGGTTGTGCTCGAGTTGACGTTGTAACTGGGCAACAAGGAAGGTCCTCTCATGTGGCAGGTCGTGGGAAATAGCACTATCATTAGGTTACATTAGGTTACGATTACAATTAGGTTTTTAGATCATGGTATTGTTTGTTTTTATGACACTCTTTAAAAATTGAACCTGAAAAAGCTAAATTGTCATTAACAATAATCTTTTAGTCTCACATTGCGCCCTAACCGCCAAATTATCGTAAGCGACATTTTAAGGAAAAATAAGTTAATGCCCAGTTCGATCGTTTTTCGCGTCTTTCTGCATCATTAGTTTTTTAATAAAGCGTTACAGTTATAAATAACATTGAAAACAACGTTTACATTTTTTTAGCTCAGACAAAAAAGAAAAAAGCCTCTCCTATAAAATTTGCATTTTGTCGCTTACGATAATTTGGCTGCGCGATGTTACAGAAGAACTTTTGCGCATCAGAATGTCAATCGGGCTTAGTTTTGCTCCAGTTAAGTAAAATTTTGGACTTATATCACTGCACCATGAACAAAAATCATCAATTTGCAACCGACTTACACTTTCTCTAGAGCTAAAGGTCAAATTAAAAAAAAAAACACCAGTAATGTCACAAAGACTCTTTTATTTGTAAACTTTAATTCAACTCATTTGGGATTCCTCGGTGTCCTCAGCTGCACCGATTTGAGAACTTCCCTATTGACGACACCATTGGTGGTCTTGCTGTAGGTCGATTTACCCGCTAGCTCGAGTATCTGCTTAGCGATATCTACAGCCACGCGCACCTGTGCCTCATTCGTGCTTGCGCCCAAATGTGGCGTGGCCACAACCAAAGGATGTCTTATGAGATTCTGTGTTAGCTCAGACGTCGGTGGCTCCTCGTGGAAAACATCAAACGCAGCGCCACCACATTTTCCCGAAATCAACGCGTCATAAATCGCGCTCTCATTGACAATTCCACCACGTGCCACATTAATCACCTTCACTCCCTTAACACACTTTTCCAGAACGGAAGCTGAAATAAGGTCTACAGACAATCGCAAAAAATCAGTCAATCTCCCGCAGACAACCCCCTTGCTCGTACTCACTCTTAGTGTCCTCGTTCAATGGCGTGTGGACTGTAATGTAATCTGCCAGTGGCCAAATTTCTTCGAGTTCCATTTTCTCAATGCCCACTTGCAAAGCCTCGGCAGCAGTGGTGATAGGATCATAGCCGATTATCTAGAAAAAAATAAACAATCACCTCATCGAATCCTGTGTCGTTTCGCCGAGCCAAACTTACCCTCATGCCCCAGGCTTTCATTCGAATTGCCACCTCACGGCCAATCCTTCCCAAGCCCAAAATAGCCAAAGTCTTGCCATACAGCTCACTGCCCTTGTATTGTTCCCGCATCCATTTCAACCTCTTCATGCTTTCACCAGCCGCAACGATGGGACGGGCTAAGGTTCCAATTAGCATGCATGTCAATTCGCAGGCTGAAATCGAATTCCCACCCGGAGCGCTGTAAAAAAAAATAGGAGAGTTGTAAATCAGTAAGTGTTAGTTTTAGTCATCAAACCTCCCTTGTTAGACAGACGCTCTCCCACTTAAAGGATTAATTTTGTCAATTTAACGTCCCGACGATGGTGGTTTAGGATCGTCTGTCAAAATAAAGTGGTTGATGTGTGTGTGCGTATACTTACTTGATGACAAGGACATTTTGTTCTGTCGCGGCAGCAACGTCAATGTTATCAACTCCTGCTCCGGCTCGGGCAACAATTTGTAAATAACCACCCGCTTTCAAGGAAGATACGGCAAGAATTTCTCTGGTGATTTTTGTTTCTGAACGAACAATTACTACGTCATGACGCTGTTTAATGAAATGGAAAGAAAAAAGAAGAACAAAACGGTTATGTTTGCTTTAAAAAACCATTAATCTTTGTTTTGATGTAAATTGGGATCATTAGGGCCTATTTAAAGTACAGTGGTGCTAACAATTAAGGGGCTAATCAGAATCTATACAAAGCAAACGAAGTGATTTTAGAATCTAACCAAGCAAACTAATTTAATTTAAAAAAACGTTTGCATGCCGGTGTTCGTCAAGTCTCGATAACCTTCATTGACTGATTAAAACAGGAAGAAATTCAGCGATGTACAAAAAAGACTATTTTTTTTTTCCAATCCAATAAAACCTGACCCGAGGTTCAAAAAGAAAAGAATTCATGAAACAACGCGAAACTCTTCACTTAAGCGACAAAGACTCCAACCAGGATTAAGGTTTTTTAGCAGGGTATTAGTCGTCGATTTAAATGACATCGGTTTGCAAGTATATCTCGATAATCTTCGTCGACTTCCGTTGTCTTTAGTTAACTTCAATAAATTAAAAGTAACTCCTAACTCCCTTTAAGGATATAAGAAGAGTGTCTAACCTTCGAATTGTATCAAACTTTTTCTCATAAGACTTGACGAGGGTCTAGGTATTTCTCTTGTACATCAATCTCCATAAAGTCCAAGCATTAGTTTCAACTTTCTGGTGATTTAGTTCTAGGGGGCTATTTTGGATTGCTATAGTATCGAAAATCCATTCGAAAATTGGAAATACGTATTTTATATCTCTATAAGAAATGCCCACAATCCACTTTTGGAAAAAAAAAAAATGCTGCCAACTCATTTACGAATATTTCGAGTTTTGTATGTCGAAAGCGAATGCCAAAATCGTTGACTTACGGATTTTCATTCGATAACTCATTTGTTGTCGGACTGTTTTTTATGATTTGAATTGAATAATTTTTTCGTTGGGTTTCCTTAACAGTGGTACTATTAAAAGCATTTTAAACAAATTAAATCACTACTGCAGCATGTGAGTACATTTCGTGTTTAAAATACATTTTTATTGCTCATTATTTGATTAGTTCACGATGCATTCTTTGCTCAACGATTGAAGAACTCGAATTTTGCGTGCCGAACGATGGTTTTGGTAGTCCTGGGAACTATCGACACGTTACTTAGGAGTAAGAAATGCGAGTTGGTTCCTTTGTCTCCAGTAGATTTGGGGTAAGTTGAAAGGTGGTGGTTTTTAAGCAGCCCATACACAATTCAATTCGATTGTAAACTGAGTTGATAGTTGACCACACACTACATCAATTGAATTGAAAACCTGCCAATTTAAAAATAATTTTTCACCTTAACACTGAACAAAACTCGTTTACAAACGATTTCACAATGAATATTTACAGCAGTTTCTTAAATTTGACAGCTTGTCGATGAACTTGCCCACAAACGATTCAATTGAGTTGAAGGACTTGCCAGTCAACTTCGAAAAATAAAAATCTTTTGATTTTTCGCCAACCGTTAAATCGATCAATTGACAAAGCCACACACGGGTTGATTTCACTGTGATTTGACTGAGTTGATGATTGAATTGAATCGTGTATGGGCTGCTTTAAAGCCTCAGCTGAAAACTTTTTTTTGGAGATTTGGTGCGCAATGAGACACTAAAAAGAAATCACGGCATGTTATCGTAGAAATCTAGTGTGAAATGTTGCATCCGGTTGTTCAAGACAAGAAATAGCATACGAAGCCATAACTGGAATTTCACTGCACGGACTTATAAAAAATGTGTGCGACAGTAACAAAATGTAAAAACCAATGACGAAGGTGTTCTTTTTTGGGTTCCTTGTGGTCTTGGTTCTTGGAATTGACTGTAGTGGAGAGAAAGATGTTTGGGTGGAAGCTTAAGCTCGACTACTTCAACTTTTTTTCATCCTGGTACCAAGATTAACAAACGAAATTACTCACTTTGTAATACACATCAAATTTAAGCGCTTGTTGAAGCTACAAGTAGCTTTCAACGATGCTTTGCGCTTATGTATATTGCCTTCGTAAATACGACCATATTTCTGATCACTCTAAAAACTACTAGGATGCACTCTGCAGCAATACATAGATTCAAGAAATTGTATATTTCAACATAAAATCATTCACAATAAATGTCCGACCTACTTATTTAACAAACTCGTCTTTAATCGTTCAGTAAGAAATTTAAATATCGTTCCTTTTCAACATAAATATTTGAACTCTAGCCGTTTATTTTTCATTCATGCTGTCAAGCTATGGAATTCACTATCATCGCGAATTGAATTCATTTCTTACCACGCAAATTTTAAAAGTGCAGTCCTCTCGCATTTCTTTTCCCCAAGAACCCATTCATAACCCCTCCTTTGTTCCCAAAAACCTCTACCTTTCAAATAATTTAAGAAATATATTTTTTCTAAGTTATTTTCTAAGCTATTTTTTTAAGTTATAAATTTTAAAATTGTATAGTTCCAACTAGATTTGTATCTAAGTACTAAAAAAGATAATTGTACACCCCAAATATTATATTATACTTGAAATAAATGAAATGAAATTGGAAAAAAATAAAATTGAAAATAAAATTTGTTTTGGCTGTTTGACTTTTGGAAATTCCTGATGAAAAATTGGCATCATTGCCACTAAATCCGAAAGTGATACAAAATACGAATTCACTTTAGGATCGGATTTCAAATTTGAATCCGAAAGTGATACAAAATAACCCCCCTGTTCTTAGTTTTTGAAACAGTAAAACACGAGGAACATTTCGACCTCACTCTCTGATGTAGTACAAACATTGAACCCCTAATCTAATTCCAAATATCCCATTTTTAAATCGAACGACACTGATTTGAATGCAATCAGGACATAGGGACAAGTGAAAGCAAGAAATTATCCCCTCACCTCATTAAGATTTCTCTAATCACCTCCGCCTCACAATCGTTTGAATAAAAATCTGTTATCCAGCATTTGTTTTAATTTTAATTAAGACTACTTCTCAAACGCTCCCTTCATGGATTCGAGGCGCCCAATGCCGTCCGTTTCACTTTTATTGCTGCTTCCGAAATCCCTATAAGACCCTCTGCCAACTAATTCTACTGCTCTCTGTTCGCATAATTAAACCAGCAATTATAAAACAGATGGCAAAACCAATTACTAACGGATGAAAATTTAAAACACAACAAAAAAAATATCTGAACCAAAATCCAGAACGTGTTGCACGTTGAATAGATCTTCACCTTGAATTTAAGACACCTGTTTTGTTGTAAATCTTATTTTATTTCTCTTTTTTTTATAATTAACTTAAGCTCACCGACCAGAAGCTTGTTTAAATTGTTAACACACAGATGTCTATTTTTTTTTACCGGAATTTAAGTGAATTCCCTTCGAGGGCAAAAACATATTTCCTATTCCTGCCAAGAATTCTTATGTACACCTTTCCTCAATCATTTACCCACGTAATCAACAGACAACAATTCAACTTAAAGATTCTCTGAACGAAATGAAATGAACACCGTCAATTTGATTATTTGCTTTCTGTAGAATAAGAATTGTCAGAGGAAGTCACACGTAGAATGTGACATTGAATTCAGCTTAATAAAAAAAAAAAAAAGGTAGATCCCACGTCGTTTAAAGGAACTTAAGAATAAAAAAGAAAATTTCTATTGAAAGACGATACGATGTGCAAGCAGTTGTGAAAGGAAGAAAAATCGTTTGACAGTGAAAATATGTGGCCTTGGCATTGAGTGGCAAGGACACTTAAAAAATGCCAGACAAGACTGATGGAAGGTGATTCAGAAGGTGATTATGTGTGACTTTGTAACAAATGGCGCTTGCTTTCGTTTTGAAAAGGATTCAGAGACAACATTTCTTTATGATGTTTTACTTTATGCACAGATGCTTGTTGTCAGTGAAAAGTTAAAAGAATTCTTGTTCTGGAGTTATTTTCACCTTACCAACTCGTAATGCCTGTTGACTCTTTTCAGATTCTTCTTTCTTGCGCTCTGAGGTGTTGTTTGTAAAGACGCAATTTATATGAATCAAAATAATAACAATCTACGTAACAGCCCGTACAAAGTCCAGTTTTTTTTAATCAAAAAGTGCTTTAACTCATTGAATGCCACGCCATTTGCGAAAAACTTACTCCCGGTCACCGGTGACCCTTATGGCATTTAATGTGTTGAAACACTTTAAAACGATCGATCTAATGTCTGTCTGAAATCAATGCATTTAATGGGACTGAATAGCGCTAGTCACTTTTGTTTTTAAATCACCTAAAACCTCAGATCACATCGGTGCAAGACTTGCGCCATTTGAAAGAACACTATCGATGCTGGATCATTGAAACAAAATCAATTATTTGCTTTTTTTTTATACATCTGACCTCTGGCTTTGAAATTCAGAATCAGTTTCAAAATCGAAACACATTTCTGGCCTTTAATCAAAATAAGGGGTTCGTTATTTCTTAGGAATGAGACCCTCAAAAGCCGAATGCACATATGCGCATAGTTTTCAAGCGACTAACCTTTATATTTGGTATTTAAAAAAAATAGTTTTTGTGAAATTGAATTTGCTCTTTTTCACAAGTGTCGCTTAAATGCCGTCCAGCATACTTCGATTCTGTTGATGTTTTAGTACAAAGTCCAAATCCGTCAGAGCAATAAAATGAATGCTTCAAAGCAAAGCAATAAAATACATTTTTCAAAACTTAACTTAAAAATACTTCATTTAAACAAAAACTGTAAACAGTGACGCCCATTCACACAAATTTGCTACATTCCAACTGATAGGAAAGGAAAAAAATTCCAACGAAAAAAGCTATGAGATCGATGAACTGATTTACTCAACTGATCTGAATAAGCAATGCACCGAAAAAAAGATTCCAAAGTCTAAACAATCTACGAACTAGATTTTCTTCGGTATGCAAATTTTTCGTAAGCACACGCTCGACTCCTGTCTGACGCAACTTTACTGATACTCACTGAAATTGTTTACTTTCCAAATGATTTCATGAATTTGGGTAAAATTTCTGCAGCTAGACGCCACGTTCTTAGTTTTTCTTTAAAAACAAAAAAGGCGTCGCCCAGAGCGACGATCTTTGTCAAACCCATCACACGATCGGGAAAGTCAACCACGAGTTACAAAGGCGACTTAAACTGACCTCTAAACACGGAACAGACACAACACGCCTTATCTGAATTAAAACATCACAAACCGGCCGGCATAATCTTTCATGTGTTATTCATGAATTGATTGTGAAGCCTGCCTTTGTCGTAGAAGTTATCAAATTAATTGAAATTGAATTGAAACACTCTTACCTTGCATTCCCCGAGAAGCTCTTCGTTTGTTAATTTGTACTTTTGGTGTACCTAAGATAAAAGACAAAATCCCATATCATATCCTCTTTCTATTGAAATGCATTTAAAGTTTTTTTTTTTTCACCTCAATTCCATGGGCCTTAAGAAGTTCCGCACATGAACTGTCTATTTTGTCACAAATAAGAACAGATCTAACTTCAAGAACCATAATGAATTTTTTATTTTTTCGTTTTAATGAAAAACTAATTTTTAGTTAATAAAACGGAAATTTTTAATCACAGCAGCAGTACTCCTACGTCCAAACGGAACTCAATTCAAACTGCAACTGAGAAGAGAATTGAACTGATAAAGCGGTCTAGCAACTGACTTGATCTACCAGTTGTGTTATTCTCTTCCCGCTTTAACGTGTAGGCCTATATCTCATTATCTGTTGATTCCAATCTTTCAGTCAATTCAATTGGCTGGACAGTCGATCTGGAGTATACACTTCTTGATTTTAAGTGATGAAAGCATTTGGAAAGAAAGGAAGAAGAGGTAGAGAGATGTATAAAAAAAAATTACTGACTTTTTTCAAATACAGGAGAAATCCAAAGTTTCAAAAAGAAAAAAATCCATAAAAGACGCTGCGAAATTTTTTGACTAAAAGACAGAAACTCCAACTGGTTTGTAATCGTCCTATTTTTGTAGTCTTTAAGGCATCAACGAAGCGGGCCACATCGTATGAAAGATTATTTCCAAGTTTATTCAAGCCGCAACTTCAATTAGTGGTGGTAGTATTTTGTTTTTTTTTTTTTCATTTTGTAGGCTTGAGGTAACCATCTCATCGGACTATTTACCGAGCGTATCCAGTTCCAAGACAACGAAAAAAATAACAAAAAAAGCGATTTTTCATGGCAGTCATTTCGACCCAAGACTTAGTCCTAGTTTGTTTATTAGATTTTTAAGAGGAAGTAATCAAATTACGAATAATTTTGCGAGGAACGGAATACACTCCGCGACAAAAAGATAGCACAATGCATGATTTTCTAAGATTTGGGAGAAGGATGAGTTGAGATACTGTTTTCATTGTTTAAGTGTAATAATTTTTCCTTAAGAAACAAGGAAGATCAACGCATTATTAGTTTTTATCATCTGAAATACCGAAATTTTTTACATTCAGCTTTTTACATTTTTTAAAAAAAAGTGCTATCTTTTACTTACACTATATATTGAATTATCTAATTTTGTTTTAATGCTCTAACTTGTATTTCATTGCTATTTTTAATAGTTTTTATTAAATGATTAATGCGCAAAGTGAATCTGTTTTAATTGGCTTTAAATAAAAAAGTACGAAAAAAGGTGTATGTGCTATCTTTTTGTCGCGTAATGTATGTGCTTATAACATATTCCTGTTATAATTATCATCCACATAATTTCACAAATCTAAAAGACATTAGTTCATAATTTTGAGACCATAAAAAAACAAAAGTTTCACCCCAGTAGCCGATTAGAAACTCACGCCTTGCCCCATAAACTGTCCGACAACCTGATAAGCTTTTCAAAACCATCTCCCCCCACTTGCAGCCACCTCCTTATTTTGATGCAAAACACTGCTCAGAACCCCAGCAAACAAAATCGACGTAACAGCAACGAACAGTGCAAATCAATATCAAAATTACAAACAACAACACGATGAACGCAATCTTTGTTTACAGCAACACAAGATGCATCTCTGACGCTTTAACTGACCACCATTATCTTTCAAAAAGCCTGTTTTTTTCACGAAAAAAAAAAGAAACTTTAGCATTTATATCAGCACACGTGCGTCAACCGCATAATAAAGTGGAAAATTTCATTTTTGTGGAGAAAACAAATTCGTGAAGAAAAAATCTTTTGCTTTTTTGATAAACAATTCGTTTACATATATGAAATGCAAAATTAACCCATACAAGATAATTACAGTGTAAAAAGGAGACCAAAAAAGAATGGCGAGGAAACAAAGAAAACCAGAAATGCACAATCCCGTTTAGTGGTTGCAGGAATTTCTGATCTTGATTGGCTGCGCTTTTTGCTAAAGCCGGCGAAAGAGAAATTCAATGAGTCTGAGCATTTTCACGAGACTTCTGCAATTTATCAAAATAAATTTTAACAATTGTCGAGAATTTCTTTTTCATCATTTTCATCCATTAATTGAAGAAAAATACTAATTTTGCGATTGTATATTAGAAATATTCGAGAAGCCTTGGAGTACGTATAATTTCTATGATATACGATGATTCACACACAGCCACTTTGGAAGTTTACCAAGGGCTCAAAAACAAAAAAACATGGGATTTTTTTGATTTTTCCAGGAAACACTAATTAATTCTTTAGCTTTAATTATCACAAAATACAAAAAATTAAAAAAAATTGTTTTCATTAAAAAAAAAACGAAACATACATTAAAACACGTAATTGAGTGGAGACAAAAGCTTTCATACAGTTGAAATTATAAGCTTAGAATTAAAATTTCTCCCCATTGGTAGGCATTTTTGCTTTAAAACAGATTTAACACATTCGACATTGAATCAATAAGTTTTTTGGTGTAGTCAACCGTACCGTTTTTGAGCGCTAAATATACATCGAAAGTGGCACTGTGCGAATACTTTTGTCTATAACAATATAAATAGAAAAGTGGACTTTTAAGTCTGCTCCCAAAAGGACAAAGTTTTTGTAAGCAACATGGTTTTGTGTTTAATTACCTAACCTAACCTAAAAACTATTTGCTTCCTTAGTAAACCTGCATATCTTTAGATATAGAGGTCTAGTTATGACGATACAGTGGGCGACATTTGACATTTAAAAAAGTACACAATGCAATGTCTTTAAGCCCAATTTACACATCTCTTTGTTTGCCATTGATCATGAAAGCAACGATGTTGAAGGAGTAAAAAAATGGCATAACATTCTTTGGAGTGACGAAACTAAAATTAATTTGTTCGAATTGTGTTAAAAAAAAGTGTGGCATTCCATATCTTCGACAACATTAAAAAAATTAATAGAGTCAATGCCACGCGGACCCAAAAAAGTTTCGGATAATAATAGATGACACTCAAGTTATAAGAGTTAGAAAAAAGAAAAACTAAGTTTTAGAAAAAAATATTAAGAAAGACCATAATTCATATTTCAAGACGACACACCTATTTTTTGACTAAGCGCAAAAAGGTGTTATCCGCAATTTTTGCATTTTTTTACCTTTCTATTATTTCTCCCAAATTTATTAACTTATGTTTATTTTATGTTATTTCATTAAAAAAAGCTACGACTTTCTAAAGACAATAGAGTAACTTCAGGTATTTTGGAATACACGGGACATTATGATGCACATTATACATATTTTAATTAAAATAGAGACGTGCCTATATTTATTTTTCTTGGTTTAGCCCAGAATTTCGATTCGGGAATAGTATTCCACGTTACCCTCCGATATTAAAAATCTCAATTTTCGAGGTAGTATCTTTAAAAAATAAATAAAAATTCTAAAAAAATTCTAACTGTCTTAAATTGTTGCTAGCGTTAGCCAATATATCAATATTCAAGATGTAATTCGAATTTCCCATTTTATGCATGGTATCTGGTTGAAATGCGTAAAAATAAAATGGATATTCCACAATACCCGAAGTTACTCTACTACAAAAATTTGAGTTTTTGAAAATAAATTGTTCATGCCTATATTTAGGGCTAGCTGTGTATATTTCCATGAGTTCTTGGTTAAACTGGCGACAATAAAACACTTAGATGAAAGTTTAACACTAATTTATCTTCAGGCAGCTTTTTAATTAGTCCATCCACATAGATTATTTTTGAGCCATGATTTTGATTGATCTAAGATTTTAAACTAGGAAAATGTAATTCGAAGGAACCTTTAAAATTGTACCGTAGATCTGTGTTAGGGAAAAATCGTGTCGGGAACACATTTACGGTTTGATTTCGTCTTGATGTGAATGACCCAGAGAAAAATTAAAATCACGCACAAATTCTTCTTCTTCCAATCAAAGACGTGTGGTAAGCTTACTTCAGATGAAAACTATACAGAATAAAGTGCTTCGCTAAGTGCATTTAAAGGCAGAGCACTGAAACTGACATTCACATCACTTCCGAAACTCAAAGATAAAGACTTTATGACGGTGGACCGTACGGCAACCACTTAATTGCTTCGTTCAAAAAAATACTATGAATACTAAAATTCTATTACCTTAAACACTTTTTGATAAGCAAACCCTATGAATTAATTTCAACTCTAAATAATCAGTCAAGTCTCCCAATAGAAATTTCCTGCAAACCTCAAACAGCATTAAAATACTGTTGCAAATCAAAATTCCCGGAACCAAAATCCAAATTAATCTCAAAAACCGTATTTATATTTCTTTCACCCACATTTTTACCATCAAACACAAGTTGTTTGGTTCAAACCAGTTTTTCAAAAATTCAAAACTGGAAATACTCAAAAGAAAAAAAAAACGTCTTATCTCTAAAATTAATTCACTTCGTTCGTTTACCCCGACATACAGTGAGGATGGGAAAAAGTGATTGTTTTTTAATCAAAATGGGCTGATATGCAATTTAAAGATAAGAATTTAAGAAGCATTTATTTGAAGTAGTTCACGAGTGGGAATTTATCGGAAGTAATTTGATATTAAAACTTGGGGTTAGAATTTGGTGCGACTTGGGGTTAGAATTAGAGTTCTTGTAATTTGTTATCAATAATATATTTTTATTATGTTGTTGACAGTAAAAAAATAAATTAATTAAATATTTTAAATGTTTTAATTTAATATCTTTATAGGAAACTAATACATAATTCTTTGGAATTGATGGAATGAGAGTTTTCAGGATTCTTGGCTTGCGTAATGCAAGTTAATTTAATGGCGTGCGTCTTAAATCTTTTAATAGAAAAATTAACGCAAATCATCTCTTGAAATGAAACGAAAAATGAAATTAGCTTTAAATTACTTTCAGTTTCTTTTATTTTTAGAATCCTCAGTGTTTTTTTTTTTTTTCAGTTTTCCCTTGCATCTACTAACCACTATCAAAATTACGCTTATCTTAGTAACTTTAAGAGCAAAGAAATTGATGCTTAACATTGTATCCTCTATACTTAATAAGAAAATAAACTTTATACACTGGGAATAATAAATTGAAACTGAAACGACAATTAGTTATCTTACACGATGATACATGGATCTTACAGTATAGAAACAAATGACATTATTTGGCACAAAGGAAGGCCGAGCCTTCGAAATGAAATAAATACGAGATGGTTGGGATCAGATTGTTAAGTTTGTGACTTGTGGCTTTGGGGTATAGCAGATCAATGGTCTTTTTGGGGACATGGTAATTTTTGAGATCAGCTACTCGCATTAACAATAGAACCTTATTAACTGCAAGTTAGTGAGAATATCATCGATGTTCATGCAAATAGAACTAAAAAAAAAACTATTTTTTATGTCTACATTGAGCGCTATGCATCACAAACCATTCTGTAAATTTTAACATGTTTAAAAGAAACTTGAATAGAAACTTGAATCGATGATTGTTAAAGCAACATAAGTGACATTTTTTTACAGGAGAGACAAAACACGGAATAAAATATACTAATCATGCTGATTTCATATTCAAATAAGAATGTGTTGTATGTATCAAATTATGTGATTTTTGCTCTCAACACAAAGTTCAACCATTAGCAGTATAAAAACGTAATAAAAGTGATTTAGAAAAACGTTTTAATTACATTGGTTTAGCAATCACCGATTCATTTTCAAATTTTAACAGCTCAGAAAACTCTCCACATCATCTCCAAGTTACGCAAAGCGATTTAGAAAGAAACTCCAAATATTCACACCAAAAAAACATAAAAAAAACACCCACCTTACTACTATTTCTTTATTTTCCACTTGCAAGCTTTTATTTAGTGGAACATTCTTTTTGTTTTTATTCACATATTATCTACTTTTCCACTAACAATGGTTAATTTAACGCAAACTATTTATTTTTCTCCATTACGAATCTTCTCTGAATCTACTACAACAAAATTCTCAAATCAAACACACCCAACAGCCGTCATTCGTTCGATTTTTTAACTCAACGAGCACATTTTACTTGTTTTACTCGTTACATTTGACTTGCGCCGTTTTCAAAATAACTGTTTGTTTAAGATTTGTTCCTTTAAATGTTGCATGCTGAATAAAAACCTAAAGAAAAAACGCATAAATGTTACATATATATACAATAATTAATGTTTATTAATTAACAAATAAAACAAACAAAAAATGGCTGCAAGTAATATTCAAGTTGCAATTAAAGTACGACCAATTCTTCGTCGTGAAAAAGAGCAAAAACAAATCAGCAGCTGGAAAGTTGCAGGAAATTCTATTCAACTTATCGATGGTCCATCGGAGCCATTCTACTTTGGTATTTTGTTTTTCTTTTTCTTAAAAATAGAAGAAACTTATGATGAATTTGCTTTAGATCAAATATTCGATCAAGATGTGTGCAATCAAGTCATTTTCGATACAATGGCCAAACAAATTGTTGACGCCGGACTACAAGGATTCAATGGAACAATATTTGCATACGGACAGACGTCGTCGGGTGAGTGAATTGTTTTGTTTTGAGATTTCGTGAGATTGAACATTTTATTTGGCAGGAAAAACTTACACGATGATGGGTGATGAACACAATCCTGGAGTCATGGTGTTGGCATCAAAGGAAATTTTTAAAGAAATTGAAAAGGCTTCCGATCGGCAATTTTTAGTGAGGTACGCTTGGGTTTGGGAAATGATTTCTAATTGGAAGCAAGCAATGGGAAAAGGGATGCTTGGTGACGCAGTAAGCAAACCTTTTGTTGCTGAAAACAAAGCGTCTGGTGCTCGTAAATGTATAAAAGGAAATCTTGCTCAAATAAATCTGTGTTGCCACGAATGGGGGCATATGTGTGCAATTTGGTGGTATGCTCCCAAGAGTTCTGCACTTATACAAGTGTCATCAAGCTTTATACTGCATAATTATGTGCCGCACTGTTTATAATATTAAAGCAGCGCCACATTAAAGACCTTGGAGAAAACAAAAGCCAATGTAAAAATAATTCCTACCTAAAAAATGTCATCTAAAGTCCAAAATAAGCCAAAGATTTGATGATGGCTGTCTGCAGTCATACATTTCTGTGGCTCTAAAGGAGTTTTCCACGTCTCGACGTTTTTTCGTTGCTCACTAAGCAGCTGCTTTCAATATGCTTCATAAATCTGCGAACTGAGTTTCCCAATGAGTTGTATTTGAATATATTTCTCTAGATAAGCGACTTATTCAAATGCAGGTAGGTAGGCGGACTGACCGAAGGGTTCTGCCTCGCTTAGGTCCTTGTGGCCCCTTGTGTTACTTAGAGAGGGTTGCTGTTCCCTTCCTTCCTTGTGGTGGACTATTCCACCGCGGTGTCTTCTGTCTATTTTGTCCTGCTCAAGCACCTAAAACGATTCTTGAAAGGTAACTAGTTAATATCGTTAAGCTCCTGAAAATAATGTCATCCGAAGTCTAGGGCTGTGACAGAGGTTGTGTTAGACATCTTACCTCTCCTCCTCATCAGCGCGAGCCATAGGTTGTCACCTGGTAGTCCAAACAAATGGTCTTTTAGGCTGTTGTGACACGTGATTATGGCCGTTGCCCTTGCAAGGGACTTTTTCTCATGCACTTTTGTCTCATTCAAAGGTTTGTAGGCAAACAAAGCCCACAGGAGTCAAAATTTAAGCCGTCACATAAGTCTGCCCCGTTGAGCTTACAAGACAGAGAAATCGACTCATTACAGCAAAATTTAAGACCTCAATTTATCATAAACCTCTTTCTCTTTCAGAGTTGGCTATATTGAGATCTACAACGAGAAAATCTACGATCTGCTAAACAAATCGAATCAGGATCTAAAAATTCATGAAACACCCAACGGTGATGTGGGCGTGAATTGCTCCGAATACATTATAACTTGTGAGGAGGATCTCCTGAGCTATTTGAGCTTAGGCAGTAAACAAAGAAAGATTGGAGAGACAAACATGAATGAACGTTCCAGTCGATCGCATGCTATTTTTCGAATTGTACGTATTACCTATCACATAGAATGAGTTCATAAAAACAACACTGCGGAAGTCCTTCAAAGCAATTTTGAAGTCAATGCTGAACCACAGTGTTGCATTTTCGACCTCGCTCATACTCTGAGTTTTGAATTAAAAATTTGTCTTCTTCCGCAGATAATTGAGTCTCGAAAAACTGATAAAACCGATGAAGATTCCGTCCAAATAAGCATTTTGAACCTAGTCGATCTGGCCGGCTCCGAGCGCGCGGATCAAACAGGAGCCACTGGCTCGCGCTTAAAAGAAGGCGGCCACATAAACAAGAGTTTGCTTTTCCTCAGTCGTGTGATAAAAGAGCTGGCAGAACATAAATACGTCAGCTACCGGAACTCAAAACTGACGAGAATCTTGCAGGCTTCCTTGGGTGGCAATGCGCTGACAGCGATCATTTGCACCATCAACCCCACGGCTGTGGAGGAAACGTTGTCCACTCTGAGGTGTGTAGTCCTTATGTTCTCATGATTGTCAGGATGTTGAAGGTCTCTTACATTCCAGTTTTGCCAATCGAGCAAAGGTGGTCAAGAACACGCCACAGGTGAATGAAATTCTCACAGACGCTGCGATGATGAAGAGACTCGAGAAGGAAATCTATCGCCTACAGAATGAACTTGAAGTGGAGAAGACAAAGAACAGTCAGGTAAGAGAAACGAAAATTGTTTCACCTCCAATCGTTCACTGTGCCACTTCTTCCAGATCAAAGTTGGTCAACTGCAGAAGCGTCTCAACGAGGAAATTCTTAAAATAATCAACAGCAATTCATCGCATACCGTAAAAGTGACTACAGAAAAACGTCGACGCACATGGTGCCCATCATCCGTGATACCTCCCCTGATAGAGGAGGAATCTTCCCCCACAGAACCCTGTCTTCCACAACCGACAATAGCGGCACAATTGCCGACAAAGCTGAAACTTCCCAAAGCTGGGATGAACTACACCCCGCACATCACCCTGAGAGACGTTTACTATCAGAGTGAAATAAAGTCCATCGAGAGCACCCCACCAATTGAAGAGGAGTTCTTCCCCGCTGAGGAAGTGTTCTTCGAAGAAATGCTGACACCTCGAGCATCCCCTTCCAAAGTCGACTTCCAGACACCAACACAATCCACAAATCTTCGCACGGCAAGCTTAACACCTCGACTCACCGAGAAGGAAAGGTAAGTTCCACAAATTCCCTTCCAGCTGTCTTTCAAGTTATCCCCATGTGAAAAAAAAATACACGTTTCTAGCTTACGAAAAGTCGAAAAGGAACTTAAGGAACTCGAGGCATTTACCAATTTGGAAAACAAGTTAAATGTTGAACACGACACGTATAACACGTTAAAGTACAAATTAGAGAATGCGGAACATGTCATTGCGCGCTATGAGAAGGAAAGACAAGATTTTGCATTCATTAAAGTTGAGCATGTTGAGTCTGAAGCGAGGCTAGCCCAGAGCCAGAAGAGGTGAGAATATATCCGATTACTCTGTAGTGATTTGTGGACTTTGTATAGTAGGCTCTTTCCCACCCTATCCTGAGCTATCCCAGATCTAAGTCATCTCTCGGTTTTGGTCCAGAGTCACAGTGTGTCTTTTTAGAATGAATTGTAAGTCGTTTGGGGCAGAGGCGATGGGATTTATGCGATGTTTGCTGATTCTAATGCACCATTAGTCATTATTTGACTGCAAAGACACACGATTCAAATCGAATTAACGATTCTTATGCATTTTAATTCCATAGTTCCCATCAGTGAAGACGCAAAAAAGTTATGGTCTAGCCCTGTTATGGGCTGTTACGTAGATTATTATTAATTCCCATGTATTGCAATTTTTCAAAGGACGCAGACTGAAATGAAAAACAATGCAAACAACGAAACTTCGTAACCACAATAATTTTCAAAGGACGAAGCTTGCAAATCAAAAACGGGGCGTCGGTGTAGTGTAAATCTGGAATTCTGTGATAGAATAAGAGCCTGCACAGCTTCGAAACTCTAATTCTGACTATCTAAGGTGAAGGTTAGGTTGAAAGGTTAAGAAGGTTAGGATTAAACAAATATCTTTATATTCCATTTAAAGGAGGCTTTCAAGTTATTATGCGACAAAATCCATCGGGATCTATCCATTGCTTTTGTTTTATTATCATCGGAGCAACAACCGGCTTTCGGCCTGGACCTCTTGGCGCATTTTTGCTTATCCCGATCGCTCGCCGATGTCATCTAGTTATACACTCCAAGGCTTCCGGCGTCCTTATCTACGTCATCCTTCCAACGCAGCCGCTATCTGCGTCGCACAACGAGCTGAACTGCAAATAGCTCTCCGAGCAAGAGGACCTCTTCGGTCATACGAGCTTGGTGCGTAGATCATCGGAGTCAACAGAGCTTTATTTTCGTTATGATATTTGCTTTGAGGTAGATTTCATACAACTCATGGCTTTACTGTCTTCCGAATTGTCCTTCAAACTTTTCTCCGTAAGACTGAGTTCAGAGTGCCTTTGGTTAAACACGCAAGTCTCGGATCCACTAGTTAAACTAGTGTCTTGCAGCAGTTATTATTATTATTATTATTCTAAATTGACAAAAGATTACAAATTTGTATGTTAACAAATAGAGGAAGAACTCTAGCACCAAAAGCTTTCCGCTCGATAGGAAGCAGTTTTTAATTCATTGTAGCCTTGCAAGACAGGGTTAACTATTTCGGTTTCTTCATCATCTTCTTGACCGCGTGTTCTACAAACGGGGTCGTGGGGTTAATGCACACGGAAGAGATCTTCAGACAACTCGATTCCCCGCCGCCGACTGTAAATCATCAGGAGGTATGCCCAAGCGTAACCAGGCGAAATTTTGGACTTGGTTCAGCCATCTCATTCTGGGTCTGCCATGCGGTCGCCTTCCTGACGAAATCGTATTCAAGGCGCCTCTCGGAAGTCGTGATGATGGGGATATTCGTCCCACGTGATCAAATCCATCGAAGTATAGCCCTTTCCGTCCGAGAAGCAGCAACATATCATTGAGTTTTCCACGCACTATCGTATTTCTCACAGTATCCCAGCGAGTAACTCCCAAAACAGCACGCAAAAATCTCATCTCGGCAGCTTGTAATCGTGACTTATCCATTCTGTCAATACCTAAATTTCATGACCATAGGTGAGAGTTGGAACAAAAACCGATTGTGTTTAACTTGGATACAAAAAAAAAGAAACAAGTACTTATTTTTTCGATTATTTCAAAGCTGAAATCGATTTGCTTTTCTTTTCCTTCAGACAAATTGCAATCGCGGAGATTGCTTACTCAGGTGTTCTACACACCAAGTTTATTTCCGCGACCAGATTGAGTCGCGTTCGGTGTAGGTTTTCGGCAAATTTGATGACTTCAGGTCTGGAACAGTTTGTCTGAAGTATCGAATGACCATGGTTTCCTTCAGGTTTCGGTTTTGTAAAGTGTGATAACGTAACTCCAGCGTATTTCATCTTCCATATTTTTATCCGCGGCTACTGCTGACCCAAGGTAGTTGAACGATTGCATAATTTCAAATTCATGCTGGTCAGCTTCACTGTTCTTGTGGTGGTTGTGGTGGTGCTGCCAACATTTCTCGCAGACGATGTCATCATGTACTTTGTCTTTCCTTTATTTATGTGCGGCGCAAGGTTTCTTGGTGCTTGTGCGATCTGAATAAAGGAGTTACGTACAGCTTGCTTACTTCATCCGAAGATGTCTATGCCATCTACGTAAGCCACAGAGAGGAGAGAGAAAGCTTAGTAACGATTGTTCCTCTTCTTGATGCATCATAGTCCCGGATTGCTTTTTCCAACGCCAGGAAGAAGTGCCACACCGGTTGAAAAGGAGACCAAAGGTTGAAGAAGATGTGGGTTCACTCTCTTGTCGGAGTGCAATATAAAGAATGTTTTCAAGCTACTGAAGGCTTTATCCATCGGCATCAGTTCATTCCTTTTGTTTCACATGTTCCCCGCATAAGAACCCCAATGCTGAGGCTGAAATTATATCATCATCCAACTTATGATAGAAAAATTGTTACAGTTGCCATTGTGAGTCCGATTTTGGATATCATTGGAAGTGCCGCACATTGTATCGCGCGCAACACATTGGAGGTGGGAACAAACTATGCTCTGGCCCTGTATGGGCTGTTACGCAGATTATTTATTTATTTGGAAGTGCCATACAAAATTCATCCAAACTACTGACTGACTACTGATCAAAGGGTTTCAATTTTCAAACTATCTTGCGTTTTATCGTTTAAATATCGTCAACAAAGTTCTGCCTGCTCAATCTCATAAAACTCTTCAATCTCCAGTATATCTGCATGGTTTATAAACGTTTCGCCTCCAATTCACACGCAAAATAACGTAAGAAAAATCGACCGTGCATCACCTAA
Source organism: Syritta pipiens (assembly GCA_905187475.1). NCBI lineage: Eukaryota > Metazoa > Arthropoda > Insecta > Diptera > Syrphidae > Syritta > Syritta pipiens. The sequence goes on from LR994571.1 coordinate 93,902,411, forward strand.
CCTGTTTATCGGTCACGGAGCACTTTGCATCTCCAAAGTCTTCAGTTTCCTTTGCAGTTCCAATTAGCGCGTCTAATAGAATTCACTGTGAATACTCTATGAGATCATTATTATGATTGGATACCACTTACGACATAAATCTATTGACACCGTGAACATCGTCATCGGCACTTTTTCCCCTCCAACGAAAGCAGGATACACAACCGGCCATCGACAGGAGTCAATGCCCCCAGCTTGTTGAATACACCTAGATACCGCCTTCCACCCACCCCATCCATTGATTTATCTCACTTATTCAACATGGATCTGTTCCGCCATTCAACAATTGCAATTTTTTTTTACAACCGTCCAGCCTAGCTTTCACTCTTTGGTCAGATGAAATAGTTCTGGTAAATAATTCGCTACGTGATTAAGAGCAAGAAGTGCTCTGAATTTCGCAGTGAGCTTCCTTCTTCCCATTTTAAATGCAAATAAATTTTATGTTCTCAGTTTTTTTTTTTTGTAAATTCCCTCTCCAGTCCCCATCGTTGGGTGTTATTTCCTCCCAAAATAACGCTGTCAGGTAACTTTCATCCAATTTTGTTTCCTCTTCTCGCTTTCCCACGACATTCTCTTGTTTACACATAAAAACAAAAACAAAACTGACAGGCGCAAAGAAAACTGTCTGGTAAATTCCTCTCAAGAAAACACCCGAAGAAACAAAACGTCAGATGGAATTTCTCTCAAAAGATATTTTTTTCGGCAAAGTAGTTGTCATATCACCATCATATGATAGACGCATAAAAAAAATTACCGCCCGTTGTTGATAAGAATTTATCGAGTAAGTTGCAGATAGTTTTTTCTATCTTTTTTCCTTGTCTTCCAGGTATTTGGAAAAGAATTCATTTTATGTAACACAAAATTAAACTCTTTTCGTGGAGTAACATTTTGGTAAGAGGCCACCCTCGGTGGGGCATAAGTATGGAATATTAATTGGATTATGTTTGTGCATATTTTACCGGTCACCGAGACGAGAAGATGTCATACTCTATTGTAATTTGAATACAAATGAAGCCATTACCATTATTTGGTTATTAGAAAACGTTTTCTTTTTGTTATTTTTTTCTGTCGAGTGAAATGCTCCAAAAGGTATCTCCTACGTAGAGTGAATGTGCGATTTTATCGTCATTGTCATTGTACACCCACGAAAATGGTTGTGATTTTTGTATTTATGTATATGGTTCAAGTGCATACGCGTCGTAGAAGGCGCATCAATTAAACGAACTGACCCACATTGATTATTTTTTTTTACACGGGAGCTCCAGTGAGATATGATGTAGAGAATTTTCGCCAAAAGGCCAAGAACGAACATACACAGATATATCGAGGAAGTTAAGCATATTTATCTATTGTAGATGCTTTGTCGAGATATATATTTCCGATGCCGAAAATTAAATTCCGAGACCTGTTTGGTAAGGTGTTGCTTGTTTTTTATCAAATTGTTTCAGTTTCAACTGTTTCAGCAGTCGCTATTGTTTTTGTGCATGTTTATTTTCGTTCTTATCATCATCTGTTTCTATGCAAATTTTAATGCATTTTTTTTTTTTGCTCGTCTACTGCAATTTTTTAGCGGTATTTTAAAAATCTGTATCGCTGCGCGTCATGCGCTGTGAATTTCTCTCCGTCTGGAATTTCAAAACTTGTGTATATCGTGTGAGTTTGTGTTTTTTAAACAAAGACAATCAATTTGGTTGTCGTTTACTTGAAATTTTGCGTAAATGTGAGGAGAATGACTGGAAAAATTAAGTGAACCAATTAATTTCATAAATTGTGCATGAGTGAACGTGGAGTATGGGTGAGTTTCATTGCATTTGTTTGTTTTCCAGGTGAGCCAAAACCCACACATTGCCCATAAAACAAATTTGCCTTCTCTTCCTTAACGAGCAATTTAAACATCTAATAAGAAAATTATTCTTGTCCATATTAAGAAACTCTTTTCAATCCATGCGGCTTTTTAAAATACAAATTTTGTTGACCACCATTTAACAAAATGTTTGTACATTTGTCATTCATTTTCAGTCCCCACATTGCCTTATTCTTCTGAGTAAAACTTCCAATTAGCTACCGATTGTTATTTTCACTTCGTCCCCCATCTCATTCATCTTCGTTTGACAAAAAAAGAGAGGCAGTCCCAATAAAAAAGTAAATTATGAAATCCTATGCGCTTAGGTGTACATATTGCCATCTTGCAAGCCGGCTTTAGCATGATAAAAGAAATAGCATGTATACCACTTTCTTCCCATCAATCAATTTAAAACTTAAAAAGCAACCCAGTTTCAGTGAACACAAATTTTGTTAATAAGCTTATAACCTTGTTAGACCTAAAACTGTAAAACCCGTACTAGTCGAGCTGAGAGCCTTGAAGATTGCGCTCATAAGCATGCAATTTATTCCGTGTTAATAAACAATAATTAAAAATTAAATTTTAATTTTTAGATGTGAAGAGCTCGAATCCAAAATCACAGAATTAGAATCTAAAGCAAAGCAATTCGAGGAGGCATCCCAGATTAGCACACAAAAAATCGATCGTTATGAGAAAGAAGTCAGCGATTTAAAGTCAAGAATCACTCAACTTGAGATGGAGAATCGGGACGCTGTAAGTTTGGAATTTGAATTTCAACAACACAGAGTGAAATCCAAGCTGAGAGAGACGGAGCTACTAGATGCTCTGGAAGAAAAGCAGAAGGAAATCAATCGACTCAATCGTTCACTTCAAACGCTGACCACTGATGTGGCGAACAATTCCAAGGATGACCTTCATCATAAGAGTCTCAATGAATCTGGCCAATTTGTTTGTGGTCGATGTGACGAGTATCATCGTCGACTTTTCGAAAAAGAGAAAGCCTTTGATGAAATCAATTCAAATTGCCAAGAGTTGCGTTCACACCTTGAGAAAGTTACCTCCGAAGCTGAATCTGAGAAGCTCAGAGCTGATTCGCTGGAAACCGAGAACCACCGCTTGAAAAAGGACTCGGAGCATTTAAGGTCACTGCATGGAAATCTCGATGAAATTCAACGTCAAATCGCAGCACTTCAGGCTGAAAAGTGCAAACTAGATTCGGTAAAAATTGAGTTTGAGGTTATGTCGAAAGAAACTGCCAATAAAATCGCTGAAAAGATCAACATATCGCAAGAAATCGAAGCACTAAACTCGCAGAAGAGCAATCTCGCCTCAGAATGCGATAAACTCACAACTGAACTCACCGAAAAAGGTTGCTCCAAAGATGAACTGGACAAACTACGCACAGAAAATGATTTACTCCACACTGAACTAGGGACAATCAAAGCGAAGCTCGAAACTGTTCAATCAGAGTACCACAATCTGATGACGGAGAATCAGAACAAGTCGGATTACTTCGAGAAGCTGAACAGCGAACTTCTGTCCGTGCAAAGCCTCCTGCACACAGTCCAAAGCGAATACCATGACATTCAACTGAAGTACGAGCAGATCCAGGCAGAGTGCTACAAGCACGAAGGTACCATCGGGGAGATACAATCCGAATACGACTCAATTCAAGTCAGATACCAAAGTCTGCAGAAGGAGTACGAGAAGCTTGAAAACGATTCCGTCCAATCCATAGCCGATTGTGATCGAGTTCAGAGCCAGAACGAGAATCTCGAGACTGAAATCCGTGAACTGAAGACAAAAGTTGAGGAAGCTCAAAGGAAGTTACTCGAAAACGACAGTCTTCAGCTTGAATTGGAATCGCTAAAATCGGAAATGAATCGTCTCCAGGGAGAGTACGATAAGAATCTGTCAATCAAGAGAAAGTCCACGAGTCCCAATAAGGAGGTAAATGATTTGGATCTTCGTCAAGAGAACACCAAGCTGAAGATGGACCTAGAGAATCTGCAGCAGCGGTTCGATGAAATGCAGAAGGAGTATGATAACATATCCACCCAATTGGTGGACACGTTTGCCGACTACGATACGCTGCAGAGTGAAGTAACCCGGCTGGAGAAGGAACTGCTGGAACACAAGACATCGGGCATGATGGATCAATTAACAGGCGACTTCAATGCCATGAAAATAAAATTCGAACAACTAGAAACTGAAAACAGTAATTTAGCAAAAGAAAACGCAGAATGGAAGAAAACTGTCCTGTCCATGAGCGAATCCATGCGAGATAAGTGCGACGAGCGAGAGCAGTTAGTCGCCCAGTTGGAGCAGGTCAAGAATGAATCAATGACGGCAACCGCCGTCGGAGTAAATGAAAACTTTCTCCAAATGGCGGAGACGCTTGTGGAAATTGAAATCCCCTCTGCCAACGGCAATACCCGCACCTTTGTCACACCAAACGGCGACAACGAATCTTCCACCGGCACCAAAATGATCATCGGCAACATTGGCGACATAACTCAGGGAACCTTTAAAGATTTCCGCGGCGCAATCGAATTCGTTATATCCACCGATGTGTCGCAGGCCAGTAACGAGATCTATGATTCCCTCGAAGGCGAGAAATCAACCTCATCCAGTACGAACAGCAGCGATTCACTTAACTTCGCCGAAGAGAAGGCAAAGCTATACGAAAAAATCCGCGACTTGGAAGAAAGCCTCGCCGTGTTGAAGAGTGAAAACACAGAGCTGAAAAGTGTGAAGGCACAGCTAGACGAGACTCTGGAACTCTTGAACAATTTGAATCTCGAGAAACTAGTTCTCACCGCCATTTGTAAAGAGGACAATTGTAAGATAAAGGAGTTGAATGAGATAATTTCTCGCGCGGAAAGTGATAACAAGAAACTAATTGCAGACTGCGAACAGCTTAAGAAAACCGTGGAAGCTGAGTGTGCCATGGAAACTGTGCCCCGAGAGACGTATGAAGATTTGCTGCGCCAGCACAAAGAAACGTGTGACAAACTGGATGCAAAGGAAAAAGTGACGATCGAATGGGACGACGATCTGAGAGAGCAGCTGACTGCATTTAACTCCGATCCATTTATCAGCAGATGCATGGATCAAATCAAAGAGCAAAGCGCTATGTTCCAAACAGTTGACACGGAAATGACTGAATCTGAGTGTAAATGTAAGGAGTACAAGCAACAAATCCGTACACTCGACATTGCGGTGAAGTGTATAGCGATTCAGATGAAGAAACTCATGGCCAATGTCAAACCCACAGACTTGCCAATTCGGGTTGAAATGGAGGAGACAATCACCGAATTACATGAGCAAATTAAGATGTGCCAATGTGTGCAGTTGCGAGCAGATCTGGAGCTAAAGACGCAGCAGCTGGCCGAATTGAATGACAGCAAGGCGGCAAAGTACGAGCAGGATATTTGCGTGTTGTTGGAGCAGCTCAAGCAGCAGGAGTGTAAGTGCCAGGAGGTGCAGATTGAGATAATCGAGCTAAAGACAGCATTGGAGGAGAAAGTACAAGAGTCCGCCGAAAGCCTAGCGAAGTTCGAGGAACTAAACGGAAGGTATACAAAGCTGCAAGTGGAGCATGAAGAGCTGCAACGAACACTCGACGAGGAGAAGAGCAAAATTTCAGAACTCGAGAAGTCAGCCGTAAAGCTGCAGAAGTTTGAGCAGGACAGCGAAATAATGCAAGCGTCTATGCGTTGCATGCGAGAGACTGTGGAGTCATACAGTGAGGACCGCAATGAAGCCATGAGGCAGAAGTCGGCAATCGAGAAGGAATACAACGATCTGAGCGAAAAGCTGATGGACCTAGAAGACAGCTACAGCACGCTAATGAACAGAACGACCGACGTTGAGGAGCTAAACAAAAAGCTGGACAAATTGAAAGCAAAGGACTACACGTGCAGCATAGAAAAGAAAAAAATGAAAGAGGACATTCTAAGGCTTGAGTACAATGTGAAGTGTTTGTCGGAAAAGTGTGCCACGCTGAAGAACTCAGAAAGAAGTCTGCACGGGCAGTTGCAAAGAATTGTTCAAGATCACGAGCTGTGCGTGAGGGACAAGGAGAGACTCGAAAGAGAGAGCCATATAATAAGAACCGAAATCGACATCTTAAAAGAGGAACGGGAGGCAAATGTGAGGGCGAAGCAAAATCTCCAGCAAAAGTGTGATGATCTCGAAGCTGAATTGACAGTCGAGAAGGCCAAGATTGCGCATGAGAAAGAGGAAGCCAAGAAGGATCTAGAAAACCTGCACGCCGTTGAAAAGAAGACTCTGGAGGATAAGTGCACTTCGCTGCAAGCCGATATACAGGACTTGACAACCACAATCCTGGAACTGCAATCTTCCCTTGAAAAATCAGAGAACCAGTGTAAATTTTTGCTGGAGCAGGGCAAGGAAATAGAGGAGCAATTCACTGTGGAACTCAGTTCAGTCCGCAACTCGAACAACTCGATGGCGCAGCAGATCGAGGAGCTTTACGAGAAACTTGAAAAGGCCGAGAACGATTTGAAGGTTGCTACTGAGACTGCTAACAACGACCTTATAATCCAACTCACAAACAACAACAATACGCTAGCTACAGCCGCCTCAGAGCATAAAGAGAAACTTGACCAGGTCAAGAAAGACCTCGAGGAATCCAAGAACCAAGTGCAAACGTTGGAATTGGCCATTGGCAAAAAGGATATCGCGATTGCAAAGCTTGTTGACGAAAACAATGCCTTGATCACCAAAGGCACACTGATGGATGAGAAGCTTCTAGATTTCGAGCGTGAAATTGAAGAAACCAAACGAGCATTGTCAACGGAAACTCACCTAAAGGAGGTCCTGGAGAAAGCCAACACCGAGAGAGACGATCTAATTGTGCAGCTCACCAACAACAACAATTCTCTTTCAACAAAAAGCTCTGAGCTGGAGGAGAAACTGGCAATTTTAAGTAATCAATTCGAGGAATCAAAGCGTCATCTCTCCACCGAGGTAACAAAGCTAACGCAGCTCCTCTCCGAAGCGACCGAGAAAACAACTGCCCAGAACTCGAAGATTGAAGATCTGAATCATAAAATTGAAGACCTCACGAGCAATCTCGAGAAGGCACAAAACGCAGCCGTTGAACGTGATTCCCTTTTACAGAAGCTCGAACAAGTCCAAGGAGAATATGATTCCCTGGCGGTCAAACATGCAAACCTAGAACTGACACGAACATCTTTTGAAGCTGAACTGAACTCAGCTCGAGCGGTTGTCGTCGAGAACACAGCTCTTACAAAACAACTGAATGAACTAGAAAGCAAGTTGAAGGAGATGCAGCTTAAGTGTGATTCATTGACTTCCGAAAATGCCGACATCAAGGAAATGAACTTGACCCTCACACAACAGGTGGAAGCAGCAAACAAGCAGATTTCTGACTGTGAATCACAGAGCAAGGAAATCGAGGATCTCAAAAAGCAACTCGAGCTATCCCAACTGGATCTCAGCAAAACGAAGGAAGACCAGGAGAAGGACTCAGCCGAGTGGGTAAGTTCGCACATTTTTCTTTTTGTTGACCGTTGATTTGATGTGAATGTGATTCGAATAGAAAACCAAGGAAGTATCATTTGCGGGAGAAATTTCTAAACTCCAAGTCAACATCGCCAGCCTAGTCGCTGAGAAGAAAGTCCTTCTGGAGAAACTGGAGAACGCGGAGACTACTGCCGCAGGCAAAATCGCCATTCTCGAGCGTCAAATACAATCAATGCAGAAGGACCATAACACAAGTCTATCGAAATCATTTTCACCCAAGAGGGAGAAGGCCATTGACCACTTGATGGGTGAAAATCATCAACTGAAGGTACGTAAGAAAAATGCGCAAGATCTGATATAACCTTGCATTGAATTTTGTAGGTAAAGAATATGAGCTTAATGGACAAGTTGGACTCTTGTCAGAAGTCTCAAAACGAAGAGAGGAAAAATCGCAGACTGAGCACACACGATGAGAGACGATTCCAATCGTTTTGGGACAGCAATCGGGATGTGTCAACGATGACTGAGCCAACAAGTAAGTAGTTTAGTTTTAGTTTTAGTTTTAGTGGAGCAACAGCCCCATTTATTGGCTTAAGACAAGCGGACACAAAAGGCAGCTTAATCTAATTTAACAACTAACTAAAAATGTAAAGCCACACATCAGTGATGCCTCATATGTCGCACCAACCTCCCCAAAGTGTGAGGAATTTACAACTTGAGAGATTTTCGTATTCTAACCTAAAACTGTCAGAATTGTGATCTGCGATTGAGCAGGTCATAAGCTGTTCACAACAGAAAAAAAAAGAAAGGGCGTATCATCATAATTTTCTCCTCACTGATTTTTGTGAGTTATGACTACATCGCGACTAGAATAGAGGCATCAACCTAAGTTAAGATCTAAGGGCTGGGTTGTACAGGTTGCAGAGACGGAGTTTCAGGGTGGAGGGATTCAGACTGAAGTCAAAAGCGGGAGCGGAGTTACACTTGCGTAGTTTATTTGATTCATAAGAGTTAATCCCATTGCCAAAAAAAAGAATAACCTCCGTAACAGCGCATACAGGGACAGAGCATAGGTCTTCCGCGCCTTCACTGTGTTGTGCACGTTATAGTTTACCGCATGTGGATTGCTAAACGATAACCTATTTTAGTTAGTTGGATGTGATCTTTATTCTATTTTCATTTAACTATTTTCCTCTTTAACATCTTTTTTTTTCAACACAAAATATTGTCTTTTGCAGATGTTGAATGCAGCTGTTCTGAATTGGATCAGAAGTTGAACGAACTCAAGCAACGTCTCCTAATTCGTGACAGCCAAGTGAATACCCTTTCAATGGAGCTTAAAAATCACCCACTCAAAACAGAAAATGCGACTCTTAAAAAACTTGTCATGGACGAGGAATCAAAACAACAGCAACTAAGACAAGAAATAAAGAAATACAAGCAACTAATTGTAAACCGGACCAACGAAAGTAGACACTGTGCCAAATGCGCTGAAGCCTCCAAAAAAATCACAGTTCAAAGTTCTACGCAAACAATCGAGAGTGACGAATCGGAGGGCTACCGCAAGCTACAGAGTAAATATGAGGATCTAAAAATGATCTGTCGTGTGAGACATATTAAAATTAAGGAACTGGAAGATGCCCTCTCAACGGGAAAAGAGAACGCAACTGACAACGTCTCGTCTGCGCAACAGTATAAGGTAAGGCTACATCATCCATTTTCTCTTCACACTTACTTATATTTTTCCTTTTTGTTTAGCAAAAATACGAGCTGCTAAAAAAAGAATTCAAAACTATTCAAGAAAAGTATGAGGAGGCGAAGGTACTTTGCAACATGCGTTACGAGCAGATAAGGAAACTTTCAAGCCAGTTGTCGGGAAGTGTTTAGGCGTGTGCAATTGCACAATCAACTATTTCATAATTCTCAGCGTTGTATGTGAAATGCAACAGTTTTTTTGTACAGTATTATCAGTATATACATACTCCTGGGATTGTTTACTTATTTATTTTAGGAGAGAAAAAAGAAAAAGAAAAAAAACTTAAATACTAAATTTTTGTATTTTCACTTTGCAAAAGAAACAAGTCACTATGTTAAGCTTTACATTTTTTTTTTGGGAAAATATTAGTTTAAACAAAAGTAAATAAAATGGGTTTGTTATAATTGATGTAATCCAATGTTTTTCATTAATGGTTTAAAGATTTGTGAGGTTGGATTGTTTCTACTTTTTAAAATTGCAAATATTGATGGACACAAGAAAAGAAAATTAGTTGATGAAACTGAGCTCGATAAAAATAAAACCGTGTTTGTAATAATATATTGATGGAAAAAATTACCCACAATTGCAATAACTAATTTAGTGTTTTTGTTCCAACATTTAACCCGCGGAGAAGGGGATGCCGTGCAGCGAAGGCTAGCTCATCGAACGATCAGCGAATGACCCAGGTTCAAATAACGGCCGGGAAGTACACACCTATTTTTAAAATTTACCCACACTCAAGAAAGTGTTTATGACAAATCTACCTTTTCTAACCTTTTACGAGCTGTTGCGACCACAATAAAAAAATTCACCATATCCTCGATTTTTCGCCGCAAATCGAATTAACGATTTCCATGTATTTTAATTCTATAATTCGGATGTATGGTAAAGATTAAAAACCGACGAAACTTCGGAACCACGGGAATTTTTAATAGACGCAATTTCGAATCGATACAAAGCGAGGCTTGGGTGTAGTTCATCCCTATTTAGCTTTTCTATTTGCCTTACATTTTGACGATCGAAAGTACTTACTGTGTAAGTCCGAACCAGACGTTTGTATTCAACCGCGTTGTGTGATGTGTATTCAGCCGCATTGTAAGATGTGGCTTCTGACAAAGAAGCTCCATGACTCGACTCGACTCCTCGACTACATCTACCTAATGTCCAACTCCACTGGCGTTCAGGAAAAACTATACGCGCTGGATATCAACGCCAGAAGAGTTCCTCCTCCTCCTCAAAATCAATGTTGCATGAAAATCCTGTCAAGATGTGAGGCACCTCTTCTGCTAGACGTGAGCTCATTTGAGGATGTCAACAAATGTTGCTATCTATGCAGCACTTTGTGCAGGGGGGGAGGACGAACGCAGAAACGAACGTCCTGTCTCGCATAAACAAAGCCCGCCTCTCTTACTTCTCATCTGAAGATATATAGATTCTGTACGGATGCGAGACTTGGAAGACAAACAACTTAACGGATCGTAAGCTTCAGGGCTTCGACACTGAAAGCTTGAAACGAATCCCAATGAAGAGCTGCGGCGTAGTGTCTTGCTGAAACCCATCGTAGCAGATCCAACACCAAAATTGGAGCCGGATAGACCACAACCTACGGAAACCGCTAACGAACATTCACCCCAATCACGCAACTCGCATTCAAAACTCGGATACGAGTACAGTCGTATTTCATTATTACCGAAGTCGTACTTTACGAGCATCGTCGTATTTCAATTTTGACAGGACTCGTATTCAAGCAACGCATACGAGTGTCGTATTTTTTCCTTATTCCGCTTTCGTATCTTTGTCGTATTTGTGTCGTATTTTCCTCGTATAGAAATTTGCCTACGACTCGGTGTACGAGTTAAGGCTAGGATGGCACTTAGTTGGGACCGCAATGAGTGCGTAGTCGGGGACAACCAAGTCGGGCTATACGACCACTTGGAGACAAGTCGCGGGGAAAAAGCATTCACAGGCTGGGAAATCCTGGCCACAAGTAGTTAGGCTGGCAGAAGACAGTGTCGCGTGTAGATCATTCACGGAACTCCCTGGTACCGCTTATTCATTTTATTTATTTATTAACGAGAACCTGAAGCTTGCGAGCAATTGTGGTCCTCCAAGTCTCGCATCCGCACAGTAGTACGGATTTCACGTTGGAATTAAATATCCGAAGTTTTGAAGATTAAATCATTCATTCTTCTTACTGCGGCTGTCCCAACCGGCCGTTGATATTTAATCCCGTTGTAGGCTCTGCCATTCTGAGAATTAGGACAATATCTTTTAAGCTCCTAGGCTTGGACTCCTGTACGTCTTTCCTAGAGAACTAGAGCGAGTTCCTCTGGAAATCTGAGAAAAAAGGACTCCCTTATTAACATTTACCAACACATCATGTAATAACTTCCCCCTCTCAAGTCTAAAGCAACTACCATACAAATTTCAAGAAAGAAAACATCCATCACATTAATAAATACTTTATTTTGTTTTTGTTTTTTTTTTATTCCAATGTTATTTCAGTTTATTAATGATATAATCATATTGGTAAAATTACATTTTATCTTTCATTAATTTCATAACAGTCAAAAAACACTACATAAAAATATAATTATTCCTTAAAATTAATACTTCTTAAACGAAAAAAAAAAAAATAAAAAATAAAACCAACAAAAAATATATGTAAAACAACTTAAAAGTGTAAATAAGTATTAAAATTAACACATCAATTATTTCATTTAACGCATCTTCATCATTTGTTTTTTACAACAGTCGATTGTTGATTGAAGATCGGGATTACTAAGCGATTGGTAAAAAGAAACTTCCCTTAAAAAAAAAAACATTTACATTTATATAATGTACTTCGAAATTAAGATGATTGAAATATATTTTTTTAAGTGTTTTTTCCTTAAATCTAATCAATAAAATAAAATAATATTTATTTTCAATAACTACATAGAAAAAGTATTTTCATTTATTTTAATGTGTATATTATTTACTTCAATTTCTTATTTATTTTGTTTCCTTTTACAAAACATAATTATTCAAATTCGAAGTTAGTTTTAAGTTTTAAAAAAAAAATCAATATCGTATAGTTTTGGTTGCGATTTTTTTTTTTCTTCTTATTTGTTTATTATTCTTACTTTTCATTTGATCAGAAAAAAAAAATAGCAAAAAGTAATTTGTATGAAGTATGTGTGTGCGTTGAATTAAGTTACAAGGCGATGATAGTTTTCATTTTAGTTGGTTGACTACAAAAGAGTTATATAACCAGAGTATGACAATGAGAGCATGCACAACCAGATAAATATTTATAATAATTTATGTATTTATTTACGTATGGGTAATTTTAATGTATGTGGTGAATTGAAAAATTCTTGCCATGGTCAGTAGATTGAGTTTTAACACGAAAAAGATTTCAGAAATCTCCCTTCGAGAGAAAAACTTTTTTAGGCGATTAGATTGTTCTTCGATTTGATGTTCAAGCAAAACAAACTTTGTGATCTGCGAGATACACTTGATGTGATGTATTTTTTAATAGTTTCCAACATACAAATTGAAGATAAGAAATAGAAAATTCATAAAATGTTTCATATTCTCGTTTAATAGTGTTATTAACTATAACCAATCTGTCGATCAAAGGCTAAGACCTTCTAAACATCTAATTGCAGTTCACCTATCAACTGATAAAACAACATATAAAAGTTAATTTATTTTATTGAAGGCAAAGCAACGTTTGATACCATGAATTAGAGCTTCACATGCACAGCTGATCAGTCACAATAAAATAACGAAGTCTTGTGTAATTGGAAACCATGCATTTTTTTAAAAAATGCAGACATGGGAACATTGACACGGCATAAAATATAAAATAAACACTCAACTTTAACTGAGTTTATATAAACATGGACGCAAAAAATGGTAAAAAAAAATTACATATGAGTATTTGATCATTTCAAATAAGAAAAAATAGGCAGAATAAAGACATTGGGAATTGTTGAATGACACAAAAAAACATCTCAAAATAATTATAAATTCCTCATTCTACTGACCATCAAATATGAAGGAGTACTGTCATGGTAATGTAGTAATATTTTTTGTTTCATTTCTATATACTTCCTCATTTTCTATTACATTTTAACTGCTCTTAAAACAATTAAGAATTTAAATTCTACACCAGGAAAAAAAACAAAATGAATAACAGAAATTTAAATAAATTTTCGAGAAAAATCAAAACAAAATAAATTCTATATTGTATGTACAATAAAAGAAACAAATAATAATATTTTTGTGTTGTAGAGTTCACAGCGAGATTTTAACCAAAAAATAAAATATCAGACCCACGTTTCTTCTTTAAATTCGGTGGAATATTTTACTTAGTTCTTTTTTTTCTTCGACTAAAAAAAAACATTCTTTGAATAATTTATTTATTAAATACAATACTTAAGTAGTTTATTTATGTTTCATTTTCCATTTTTGTTTATTCTCAGACTTTTTTTTTATGTTTAATATTCGAATACAATTCTAACCAAAAGTAAAATATAAAACAAAAACAAACGCTGTGAATCTCTTTATGTTTTCCGAATCGAAAAAAGCGAAAAAAGAAAGAAACAAGTACATCATATATTATATACAAAAAGAAATGTATTTGATTTAAAACGATGGCTGCTCTGCAAGAATGTATGTTGAATCAAGAAGACGCTGGAAAAATCGAAAAAAAAAGAACATTTTAGACTATTTTTTTTGTAACACACTCTCGACGGTAGGAAATAGAAAAAGAAAGCTCCCATAAAAAAGCAGAGTGAACTAAATAAATCGCATCACAAATAAAGTATTTAAAGTGTTTACGCTAACTGTGGAATGGATAGCGAAGGCGTCGTAATAAAGTTTCTTATAGCATATAAAATAGTGACGGTATCTGGGGATTAAATAGACAAAAAAGAAAATACTCTTTTGGTGTTGTTTACGTTGAAAAAAAGGGGTGAATTTATTCTGTACGGGTGCGAAGAGTACGCATAAAATTTGTTATTCAAGTATTGGCAATAGGAATTTGAAATATTTTCAATTTGCGGATAGATTGGGTCTACGTTCCAATGATGATTTGTTGTAGAAGAGGAAACTTGTACTATTGTAATCTTTAGATTTAAAAACAGACAGACACCGAAGTGATTCTATAAAGGTTTCTTTCGTTTCTTTTCTAAAATGAAACCCTAAAAATGAAATGGGACCAAAATCGTTTGCCTTTTACAAAAGTGTTAAAGTATTTTACACATATGTCAATTTATACGGCGCACAACACAGTGGAGGTGCGAAAAACTAGGCTCTGGCCCTCCGTAGCCTGTTACGCAGCCAATGACGATGAAATTACAAGGAGCTTGGTAAAAAATGAAATCACCCTCTCAACATCAGATATAACCTAAAAATTGCATACATACCTATATCTCACATTGCTTCTTCTTGCAAAACAGTCTTCTTATTTTGAAGTTCTTCCCCAAAAGAAGTTCTACCATTTCTCAGTAGAGATTGATCTTCTTCAGGATAGTCTTCCGACACATGTGACATGTGCGTAGTGTTTCGGCACAAACACTGCATGCGCCATGGCCGCAAAGGAAGACAACGTCTCTAGTTCGCTCCATGCAAATACTACAGTAATGACACTCTTCGTACTCCTGGATTTTATTTTCAAGATAACGCACTCTGTCCTCTGAAGACGTCCGCGCTGAATCTTTGCCGGTAACAATTCTTCCATTCAGCCCGATGCGCCTTTCAATCATCATGCTGCAAGTTAGGCACTTCTTCATTCTCAGGCCACATTCCTCACAGGAAATCTGATGTTGGCACGGTTCGAATCTGATTAGCTGCAACACCTCGTCACAGACTATGCATTCTTTTGGCTCAGTTATGAAGGCCGGGACTGAAGTTGGTTTGTTCTGCTGTTTTCGACTGACATGACTGCCAGCCGCCGACGTCGGTGTGGCAGGTGAGAGAGAATTTCCGAATTTATTACTCTTGCTGGGATTCATTTCGACGTAGTGACTTGGATCGGAGTTGAGTTGTTTCTTTGGCACTTGGACATTGGATGTGTCATCTGATGGCGGAAGTGGAGGAGGTGGCGACTGATGATTTAGCTGACTTCTCTGACCTGGTAGCGGTGGTGGGACTGAAGACGCAGCCGCCACCGCCGCCGCTCCCTCTCCACCACCCAGCTGGTTGTTCCCTTCACCGCTTATATTCGCACTATCAACACTTTCATTCAGATTGAGTGTCTGTATGTTTCTTGTCAACTGATTGATACCTGCATTGTTCATCACAGCTGCTGACGATGTCGACACATCTCTGGCGTTTCTCTGATAGCTCAGAATTAAATCCCTCTCCTCTTGCTCGTTGATCCAATCGAAAATCGTCGCTGCCTTGTTGTTCGGTTCGATCTTGCAACCTCTCCTAGCTAAGTAACATAATATCGTGTACATTAAACGGTAGTCGGTTAAGTGTTGCAAACTATTGTAGATTTCCAGAATCTCAGGCGCCTCGGTTGGGGCTGCAGCTTGCTGGAGATTCGTCTTCTTGATCACACACAGGTGCATTGCATTGTCACCGTCCTCGTCCTTTGCTAAAATATCACAACCTAAATTGACTAGTTTTTCTAGAGCGGCCGCGTGACCTTGCGAGACGGCGAGCAGGAACGGCGTTTGCCGTCGATTGTTGCGTATATCAATTTCAGCTTGGCCCTCCACAACTAGCGCTTCAACCACGTTCGCATGCCCATTAAGAGCAGCCAAGTGCAACGCCGCGAACCCATCGTCTTTCTTCACGTTAACAAGTTGACGCGACAGCTGCAGGATGCGCTTCGCCGCTATGACGTTCCCCTTCAGCGAGGCATGATGCAGTACATTGAAACCGCGATTGTTCTTAACAGTAAAGTCTAAATTCGGAGCACTGCATAGCAGTTCAACTACTTCGGTATTCTCTTTGGCAATGGCATCGTGCAGCGCTGTGTCACCATAGGAATCTTGGATGTTCACGTCTGCTCCAAATTCTAACAGCTGACGAACACAATGTGGTGTTTTCTTGTGGGCGCATATATGCAACGCTGAACAGTGACTGGAGTTTAAAAAATTAATATCAGCTCCGTTCTGCAGGAGAATTCGCATTGTCTCCGGTTGATTGCCGAATGCGGCATAGTGGAGCGTCGAATCACCTTCCTTATCGACTATATTCACATTGGCACCTTTACTTATCAGATAGTTGACTAAGTGCTCATAACCTTGATGAGCAGCAACCTGAATGCAGGCTTTTCCACCACTCATCACATCGACTTGTTGTGGATTTTGCTCTAAGTATTGTTTCACAAACTCGAGATGACCCTGAGCTGCTTCACGGACGAGTTTGTCAGCTAACGACGTTCCTGATAGACCAGAGAGTGGTGTCATGACATGATCTGTGCGACGATGACTCAAATCCATCATACTGTTTGATCGTTCTGCTGCTGTTGCTAATGGTGATCGCTCCAATTTGACACACTTTGGATTTAGGGTCCACTCAATGCCGTCTTCAAGTTGCTGAATTCGCAAATCACCATCGGAGTAAACTTTTATCACTTTACAGTGTTTTCCCAATGCCTGCAAGTTAACAATTAATTGCAATTTCTTAGCAAATATTCAAGATTAAATCTTACGTATTTCATTAACTCGATCCATTCACCGTGTCCTTTTTGCAATTGCTGCACCTTGGTAGCATCATTGATTATTGTAACTAGATCACCAACACGAAATGAGCACACCTTAACTAAAGCGGCCGGATGAAACGTCCATCGATTCGGACAGTTATCATATTGAACTCTATGAAAAAACAAAAAGAATCAATTATAATTTGTACCAAACAAATCTTCAGCAAGTATTTTGAGAATGAACGTTTTTAATGATGTTTCTTTTTAACACTTATAAGAGTGAAGAAGTACGCAGGTATCTTTTCAATTTCTAGTTACCAGAGAAACTTATTAAACTGGTAGTTATGGGCGCATATACTGTTCTTCTGTTTTACAAATAATTTTAATAACTAAATGCAAGGATATCAAATATACGAGCATGTCCACGTGACAATTTATTTCAAGCACCTAAATCAGTGTGAAAAGTTGTTTTTTTCTTCACACACGTAAGGGTTAATACTTTTTATTTTGTACTTCACAAATTATTTAAAATTATATTTTTTTTTTTAATTCTGAGACTAATCATACAATGATGTGCAAAATAATAGGTGTGTCCTCAAAAAAATATGAAAATTGGTCACATTTTGGTTATATTTTTAATGAAGAAGAAGATAATAGAAAACTAAAACAAATCTTAATTCATTCTTTTATAGTTAAAGAACAATGGGTAACTAAAAGTTACAAACAAATTTAGGAAATAATTGAAAACATTCAAAATTTGTGCAAGTGTAATGGTTTGGGGACGTTTCTCCTGATACGGCGTTGGTCCAATTTTCTGGATAAAGAATATTATGAATGCTGTTGATTAAGTCAACATATAGGAGAACATAATGCCACCATTCGCGGAAGAGGAGATGCCATTCCGTTTGACTTTTCAGCAGGACAACAACCCCAAACACACTTTTAAAGTGGTGGAGCCTTTTTTGCAGGAAAGAAATATTGACGTTCTGGAATGGTGCGCGCACAATCTCCTGACCAAAATTGCGTAGAAAACCTGTGAGCCGACATAAAGAGAGAGGTCATTCCAGCCATAGAAATAAGGTGGAATTATGGCAATCGGTAGCTGCATGAGAATCAATCCCTATTGAAAGATACCCAGAACTGATCGATTCTATGCCAAAAAGATGTCAAGAAGTGAAAAAAAATAGCTATTTTGCAACCAAATAGTAATGTAAGCTAAATACTCATGGCTGTTCACTTAAAACTATCATCGTTTCATCTTTTTTTTAGGAGAAAAGGTAACACGCCTATTATTTTGTACAGCAAGAACAAATTTTAAGTGTTTATAACTATTTTCTTCATTTGTTTATAGCTTTCAGTTCCCCATTGTTCGATAACTTTAATAGAACGAATTAAGAATTGTTTAAATTGTATCGATTTTTTCATCATTAAAATAATTGTTTACAGTTTACATGTTTTTTGAAGACACACCTATTATTTTGTACACCACTGTATAAAATTTCAAAATAAGAATTCTTTATACACGCATTTGTAAATTGCTGTCAAAGGAATGTTGAAAAAAAAACCTTCAGAAACTTACCGTATATCACCTTTATCAGTTATTCGATGCACTGTGCCTAGTTTTGCCAAATGTTCTACCATTCGAGGATTCCATCCGCCATGTCCTTGCTGCAGCTTCATAAGAGCATCTACTTCTAAACATACTTTAACACGATCACCAACCGAAAATACCGGTTTCACAGTTGGAACAACGGGTTGTTGCTCCTCAGGTTGACCTAAAAGAAAATTAAATAATGTAAAAACAATTATTTAAAAATTTGAGTAACTTTTACATCCGTCTTCCCATTGATTGACAACAATTAACACAAGAGTTTTTTATGTATAAAATTAAGAAGCGTTCACCTCTCGCTCAAGCACATAATGCTTAAATTAAAGTTTGGCGCAAATTAGACGAAGACTGATGGATAAGTTACTTCAGACAGAACCATAAGCTAAAGAATTCGCATAAAAAGAGTAATCAATTGAAACAGATGAGATTTTTCTCTTTTTAAAAGAAAAAACTCAAGTGGATTTTGACCTTGAATAAACTTTTTATGCGAATTATAGTATATCATCATCAACTTACCTAACACAGGCATATGGTCCTTATAATATAAACCTCCAGACGTTGGAACAATATACTTTAAATCTACGTTGCCTTTATGGCCTAATCGATAAACGTTTGTTGAACCAGTAACCCACGATACGTTTGCTACGCTACGACAAGATTCATTGTCCCATCCACGAATTTCCATAACACGCCCACTTTTACCTGTAGGAAATAAAACAAAAAAAGAATTGTATTAATTAAACAAGAAGAAACAAATCTCTTGCAAACTTCTTTTAAAAATATAAGATAATGCTTCGGGTGAAAGATATGTACATTATATAATATCGCATCTCTGTATAAATGTAAATTGTGTGACAATCACTTTGATCAATCACATGACGAAATAAAGAATAAAGAATGATGTTTTTCACAAAAATTCGATTCATATCTGTAGATGATATAATTGAAAGTTACTAGTAGCTTTCTACTTTGTGTGTATACCACACCACACATCAAGTGGCTAAATATACTGCTGCATCAAATCACGAAACTAAATGGTAAAATGCATGTAAGCTATTCTTTCTTTTCACTGTTCATAAAAAAACTCGCACGCGCAAAATGAACTACAACCAGGACCAGTCCACTGTGAAAAGTACAACAAATGTTTGCTTTTTGGGGAAGAAGCGCTTTCAAAAACTTCTCCATGAAATTGTTTTTATAAACTAGGGCACATTTCAAGTAAACAGCTTGGTTGGTTATTTTTAAACGTTGATTTGCAGAGATTCGCTGTGAACATTTCAGTTTACACCAAGAGACTGCATTAGAAGTCGTTGAACCCATTTCTAGATGTGTCTAAAGTGTTTAACATGATTCAAGGGTGGAATGGATGTGCGGATGAGAAATTTACACAGGAAAAATACTTTGAAATTTATTTTGTTTACATCTTTAGCAACCGATATTCAATATATTTTATTAATTAAAACTGATCGCGAACAGTTGCCTTGATAGTTCAATGCCGCAAGAAAAAAAAACACTGCTTTGTGTTCAAAAACACAGTGATTAAAATTCTTTGTGCAGACGTAGTAATTCATCCAGATTAATTATTCAATAAATGCGCATGACCTATCGGAAGAGATGTGAATAAAACGCATCTGGGATAATTTCAAGGCAAGGCATGTTGAAATTAAGATTAAGAATAACTAAGAAATTCGTATGCATATATGAGGTCAATGTGCATCAAACAAAACAAAAATAATCAAATTTCATATATTTACAACACATGAACATAAAACACTTAAAAAAGAAACGATGCATCTGACGGCCAGGGCCAGAGCAAGTCAATGACAATGTTTTTTTTTTAGCTTTCAATACATTGGCATTTCGCTTGCAACCATTTAAATGAAATGTTGCGTAAATATTTAGAATCTACACATTCCGAGAAAGAAGTGCTATAAATTCTTTCAAAAACCGCACGTGTTTCACAAAACAGATTCCCCCTACATGTTTTATACACACTTTCGCTGTTTCCATGCGAAATGTATTGAACGCCATATTGTGGGAGTAGCCATTACCTCATCATTTTGAAGCAAATAGTTTTCCCTTCTTTCTCTGTATTCAGAAATTAAAATCAAATTTCGATTGAGATTTACTCACCTTCGCCACCGTCTTGTAATCCCCACTCCCAGTCTGGACCTCGCACTACTTTGGCTCCAACGAATATTCCTTTCAATTCAATTTTAATAGATCCCTTCCTGGGCGGCACTCTTACACTAAAAACATAAAAATTCACATTTAAATATCGTAAAGCAATTTCCGCATTTTATTCTTTTTCACAAATTACCCAAGTGATGTGGGCGTAGTGTAACGTATAAACTGATGCTCTGTATCATGCAGGTCAGCTCCATAACAGTAGGCGCATAAATGATAATTAGAACACTGCGCGCACTTAAAGACAATTCCGGCTATGCCACCCTTTGAGCAGCCATCACATACAACATTCGAATGGCGAACACCTACGAAATAATTGAAAAGAATTAAATTAATCGAAATCCAAGAGCACACGCACACGAAATTCAACTCGCACACTAAAATACGAAAATGAAAAATTCCGCGGCGAACCGTGGACGAACCAATAGAACGAACGATCACTTTAATTTCTCACTCACCAACTTGTGCGTTGTCTATGATTATCAAATCGTACTGATTCTGGTATCCAACTCTGTAGTTTGTTCTATGACCGGAATCCCAATTCACCACGACCGTCTTCTCAGGGGAATGTGCCGATCCGAAACGTCCTATCTCACAGACTGTACCGACGTGACCTTCTCCGTCGTCTACAAAAACAAAAACAAGTACATACAACTACACTTAATACAAGTATAACAACAATAACTACGAGTACATTAAGTAAAGATAATTATATTTAAGAAGAGAACCAGTGTCTCGCGAAGGATGCAGTGTGGCAGGCTCGTCTCTACTAAATCTTATGCGACTGCTCCTACTGGCGGGCTATGTGCTATGTGTCTCAATTCTACGGGGTACGCGCATCAATTTTCAGCTCGTCGTGTGCTTTACTAAATTTTTGTGTGTATATTTTGTGTTTTTTTTTTTTTTTTAATGTGGGGCACTGCTACTTCTGCTCCCTGGTGCAGAGCACGATGTCACCCATTCGTTTTGTTTTTGTTGATCTAATTTTAAATTTACTCTCGCGCCACCGTTCACCGCTAAACAGGGTAGACAGAAGGAAATATTTCTTTCGTCCATATGTGCTGCTTGGTACTTTGGTGGTGCACTCTACTCTCTCTCGTGCTCCTCTCTTCTTCTTTGTACTGTGTGATAATACTGAGTTTCCCTGTTCGACTGCCGTCGGTGAGGTGTGAACGCTTGAGAGGGGCGAACAGATGAATATTAGAATATTGCCCTTTTCCTCTAGAGATAAATCTGTCCGCAGCACGCGACAAGTATACTCATCTTTGGTGCTCGGAATTTATCGTATAAAACAGACAAAATGTGGTGGAGGATGCCAGTGCCACACTGGTGTAGACATGTGCACAGTAGCAGCTGAAATTATGTGTCTTGTGTCGGGTATTTTTATTTTGAATCCAGGATGTGGGGGTTTATCTGTGGCGTAGGACACACGAGGGGTGTTTTAACGTGAACGTTTTTACTGTCATCTGTTGATTGTTAACGTGTGGTTGTAAAGGTCTTGAAAATAGATCTTGAGCGGTTGGCGATAATTGAGCTCATGTTTAGAGTTTTAGATTCAAATTATGGTTAAAGAAATTGGGGGAAGTTTTGCACCAAATGAACGATTTTATTCGTCTCAAATCTTAAGGGCCGACTTAAAATATGTTACCATGGTATTTTTAGATGGGAAATTGATACTTGCACGAAATTGTTTCCAATTGTCAAGGTTCATGGAAATTCTGGTCACACGGAAGACACAAGACGATAAAGAGGCACTCACTGCCTCTATAGGCGTTCAAAATTGAGCCAAGTCGAAAAAGAATGGTCTATTTTACAGATTGATAAGCTTAAACAGATTGAGGAACTTATGGGCTGTGAATAAATATCAGTCATTTTTGTTTTTTTATGGATACATCTTTTATGGAAAGGTTCAAGAACTAACAACAACGTTTTTCGGATTTAAAAGACGTGTTCATCAACTCAGGTTGGGTATTACAGCAAAATAAAAAACGTTTTAGGATGGAATCAGCCCGCTATCGATGGTTAATGACACATCACGCCCTAAACTGCCGCGACAAAATGAACATTTTACAGGAGACGTTTTTTTTGTTTTTTTGTCTGAGCTAAACGTGTAAATGTCGCTTTCTGTTTTCTTTCCCTGTAATTTATAGTTGGAATGTTTTACTAAGAAACTAGTGATGCAGAAAGACGCACAATCGAATAAATTAACAAACTGCATTATTGACTCATTTTCGCTTACGATAGTTTGGCGGTTGGGGCGCGATATTAGAGAAGACATGTAAAATAATTTTTCACTTTTATTAGACAGTTCGCTTTTAGTGTTTCCTGCAGCTCTGTATTCGCAATTAGGAAGGATTCAAGAACCTGGGAGCAAGCTATTTTTGTTTGATGAGTTTAAATTTAATATTTTTGGGTCCAAACCGCGGTATTGTGTATGGCGTAAGCCAAATATAGCACGTCAAGCATAAGAATTTTCATGCCATGATATTGGCCTGTATGCCAGCAGTATGAGTCATAAAGCCACCCTTTTTTGAATGAACAATGGGTACAAAGTTCTATCTCTTAACATACTAAATGACACTGTGCTTTAAGGAAAAATGAGCAGAGAAATACGTCGAGTTTTGTCCAAATTCGGCTTATTCTCAATTGTCTGCACGTTCTGAATTAGTCGGCACAGTATTCAGACCATAATAGGATTAAAAACCTGAGGTCCTTTAGGATGCAAGTACTCGTAATGCAGGATTTTGAATAAAAACTGACTGAAGACTGCTTAATTGAAGAAGGGACAAAAAAACCATGTGTAAAGTCTAAGAAAGTTAGTAAAATTATATCTTAGGCGAATTTAAACTAAGAAAAACGACTGACAACCCTCCTGGAGTACTTCTGTCACGGAAAGCTTTCGCAATTCGCCGTTCGGAACCCTCATTAAACAGTAGGTCCCCTCCAAATGTGTCAAAATTATAACGCGCACAACACAGTGGAGGTGCGAAAAAGCTAGGCTCTGGCTCTCAACGGGCTGTTACGCCGCCTAATACAATACAATAATACAATAATACAAACTAAGAAAAAACCTTGTATAAAGGCCAAAAAAGTTAGTAGAACTATATCCCAGGAGGCTTTAAATTGTTTTACGACAATGTGAGGTGTATTACAAATATCAATAGCAATCTTTTCATGTTTTGTAACACAAAAAAACTTAAGAATTGAATAAAAGGAATTACTTCCACTCAATATCAATATTTTTTCCTTTATTTTAGAAGTGGGCCAAATAAGCTGTGACATTAATTTATAAATTTATCGCATTTGTTAGGCTGTTTTCTTAAAGTTTTAAACAAATCTTTCTGCGTTTTTATTTTTTTGATAACTTTTTTCATTTAGGAACTATACTCGTTTAAAGTTGTAAATATGAGTTGGGTCAAATAACTGTGAGCGACTATAACTCTAAACTACCAAATTAGAACGCGCACATCACAGTGGAGGCACGAAAAAGCTATGCTTTGGCCTTTTGCGGGCCGTTACACCACCAATGATGATGACTATAATTCTTACTGATTTTTGGGCCACTTTCTTTTTTAAATCTTTTTTTTTTTTTACTCTGAATTCATAGTCTAAGTTTTCATCCTTGCATATGCTTATTTTTAATTACTAATTACTTACTCGTACATCAAACTTCATTTCAAAAAATAAAAAAAAACTTCTTGCAAAAAAGTCTTGTGGCTTCGCAAAAAAACAAAATAATTACTGTACAGCCATCAATTCAATAAATTTAATTCCAATCAGTTAATCCTATTGAAGAAGTATTACTGAACCTTATTTAATCTTAACGTCGAAGACAGGGTTCTTTGCAAATGTCCTACAAAAAAAAAAAAAACTTATTATCTCCTTCCAGGTAAAGACTTCTCCCTTAAACATCTTCCAAGACATTCCTTTATAGCCCATAAACAATAACACATCCGACGGTGTCATGATGTGTTATTTTTATCCCCTACTATGAAACTGCATATGCATGGCTGATTCGAACCATATGCATAGCACGGCACTTTAAAAGGCTGCAGTTCAAAAGGAAAAAGGAAGGAAGTAACGTTTTCCGTCCTCGTATTTGGAAGTTTTTTTTTTTTTTTTCTCCCCTCGATTACAACGTACTACATATCTGACACATTCGTGTGGAAAAAAAATATAAATAAACTTTTTTTTTTTTACAAAATCAGAGGCGAAAAAAATCCATTCTCTAAAAATAACATAAAAATACGTATACGTATTTCCCATTCATAAGACGAAGGCCAGAGGACGTCGACAACGTTCCAAAGTAGAGAATGGAAAGAAAAAAAAAAATAAACGCCTTTACCCAAATTTTTTTTTAACACAAATCCAAAACAGAAATCGATTTTATTTTTAGATTTTTCGAAATTCTAATGGGCTCTCATCTCCCTGTTGTACACACAAGCACGAGCATGGGCCGAAAGAAATCGCACTTCTTTACACAAACAGGGAACAACTATGGATTGCATAAGTGTTAATAACTTGAAATATCTGTGTCCATGTCCATGTCCATGTCCATGTCAAATGTCGACAATGAGTATTACCAAATGAACTTTCAATGAATATTACCTTGATTCTGCCAGATCCAATTTGGACCGCGTACAACTCGTATGCCCGGTGGAATCGCTGACATGTCTTTACTGTTTTTGATCTCTGGCTATTCCGTTTGTCCGTGTCTCGTCTCTCAACTGTATTTCGGATGTCTTCCCTTTGACTTGCCAATAAATTTGAGTTGAGTTTTATTCCAACAAATAATGATGGTTTCGCATCTTCTGTTGTCTTCTTTAATTTTTTTTTTTATTTCAAAGGTCAATGAATGTGGTAGTGCTTCTCTGGCGGCTGAGTGTGGTGAGTTTGCCAAACTGATCAACTTGTTGTTCGTTGTTGATGATTGTCATTCTAAAAAACAGAAGAAGTTAATTGGTATTTGTTATAGCGCCAATGAAAATATTTATTTTTTTCATTTATACTTTTTTTCGCGCTATAATTAGCACGCTAAGGAGGGACAACAGATAGACGCGTGTGGCAGCGCGACTAGTGCCGACTGCTTTCGATTGCCACTTATCATGTACGGGTGAATATTTTAATAACAAATAAATTTCAATTGAATAATGATAATACGCATTGTACTTGAATATGCGTCAAGCGGATGAGGAAAATACGCAAATGTGAAAGGAGAATACACGACGATGTGGGCATCATCTGATTTTCTTCTTTTTTTAATTGATTCGAGGGAGTTAAAAATAATTACTATCTGCGGAGATACAATTGAAATCTCAACTAGCAAGCCCCTATGGGCGAATATTAGTTTCCTGGTTCGTTGTAAAATAGTGTCGATGAAGGGAGGACAGATTTTTAAGAAATGTTCAACGCCCAAACCAGGTAAAGAGAAAAAACTTTTTTTTATACGATACTTGGAGTGCGCAGCAGTGATTACTTATCTCAAACACGTTCTATTCTATATCTATTGGCACAAATGGAAAGTGCTGTTTATTGTTAATTTCAAATCGTTTCGTCATTGAACAAATATTCAATCGTTTGTAAACAAATATTAAATCGCAAGCAATAATTTACATTTATCTGCAAAAAGGTGGGTTCTGTTTTTTCATGGTTTTTTCTTCCACGTTCTTCTACTTAACGAAACAACGGCCTTACGTTGGCTTAAAGAGGACATGTGATTATCCTAATTTTAATCATACCAGCACCTATATACGACCTTTAAGTTTTAGGCTCTCGATAAAAATAACGCCCGCTTTAAACGGCTACTTCAAAGTCAAAGCAGCGTAATGAAAAGATAATTGGTATACCTAATCTCTTTCCATTGTGACGGCGTTAAATAGAACCTTCAAAAGAACCCCAGCAAACAAACTCACTTTACACTCCCGTCTTTTACCTAGAATTACCAGTCCCCATCGAGTCTGTTAAAACATCCGTATGTAAAAAGCCCCAACAGTTTACAAGAGAAACGAAACAAAAAAAAAATTAAGCTAATGATAATGATACCACCATCAAAATGTTTTACCGTACCTCTCCTCACTTTTTCTAAGAATTAATTTCCATCACCATAATCAGCCGACTTTCCATGGCTCTGCGCACAGAACATAAATATTTGCACTTGGCATTCATAAATATCTATACGTCGCGCTAATCGAAAGAAAACACTTTTCAAGGTTCGAAATGCAAGCACCCAGCATACCCCTCCACCTTTTATGAAGAGGCCACAAATCCATTGAGGAAGGCGAGTAAGCTCAAGCAAACAAACTTCAATTTACCACCACGTGCTCTTCATACCAGACGACACTGTACATATCCCATCCCCACACACTCGCATACACACCACCATCGCACAAAATCGTGTCACTTATATTGGGAAAGTAAATAGCCAAAGCGGTCGGGTGTTTGATTTCCCCAGGCAAATGATGCAGCAGGAATAAGTAAATAACTTCGCTTCGCTCTCGAACCGTTACGTCGGCATTTTTACGACTAAATCGGAAGCACATTACGTTCCCGGCTGACCCCCATTCATGGCGATGATTCATGATTTCTTGAAAGTTTTCGGGCTGCCTAGGGAAACTGTTTTATTTTGGCAAACACGGCAGCCGCCATCGTCACCACCTCCGACGACACTACCGTCACCAACAACGAAACCGATGTAATGATTAATTGTGGGACTCGTGTTCCATAAGCCCCCGACCACACTTCGACGGCTTGGGTGAATGTCTCGCCCTACTCCCACCCTATTTGGAAAGTTGTATGGGATTGCGATCTGAAATTCGATAGTCTTTTTCAAGAGTCAATACCCGAGCGATACTCAAACGCGCTATTTACTCTGTTATCTGTGTCATTACACCAAACATTTTAATTCGGAATCGCTTTAAGTGAAAATTAAACGTTATCCCTCCTCATTATGCAATTGAATTGGCTTCAACTTCCCCACATTGTGGTGCTTCGACATGAAAAAGGATCAAATATCCTGACAAGGGACCGAGTGTTTGCTTTGAGCATACAATTCCTAGAAAATATTCCTCTAATTAGATTTCTGTTGAACTAACTCAGTCATCCAAAATTGACGGGCGGGGTTTTGGAGCAGACCTTGCGGACAGATTAAAGGGGAAATTCAGTGAAGCAACAATTGTTTAGACACGGATGAGAAAGCGACAAACAAACAGAGTAGGATTTGTCAACCATCCGTGGAATCAAAGATGAGTGTGATTAAAAAAAAATTGTTACGAGTTAATAATAGGTCCATGCCTAATCACAACGCGATGAGTTTGTTTTCGAGTTCTTTGAATTTTTTTTTCGGTATTTATTAGTCAATGGATATGTTTGCCTTCTTTCCATGCTGACACTGAGAATCAATTGAAAAAAAAAAAATACGTGAGAATATGTGTTGACTTAAATCAATGGCTTCCAATCAACGACTTTAAACAATTTATTTAAATTTTCTTCTCAAGGAAGTGTGTCTCGAGAAACGAAAAGAAAAAATGTCAAATGATTTGGCTCAGATGATATCGAGGAACTCAAATTTGAGCTAAACTAATTTAATTGACACCAACTTAACTTGGGAATCTCATTTAGCAGCAAAATTGTTGAATGATGATACAATGACACTGATACGAAATCCCTGAAGTCACATGAAATAGAATCTTTTTGTTCTTTACTGTGTCACCAGACAGTTGAAAACACCGTACTTTGTTCATGAATTTTTAAAATGCATTCATGTGGCGGTGCTGCGAAAATTTCTTCAACCGTCAAGCAGAGTTCAGATAAGACGTGACTAAGCCTCTAAGACTGTGGAACCTCAAAGTTCCCAGAATAAGTAATCTTCAGAAATTAAAACTCTATTCAGCAAGTCATCTAAAATTTTCAGTTTTATGTTTTTGTGGGAACCCCAAACCTTATCGGCTCTTATTCTTTTATCAAGTCAAAAAGGCGTACAAACGCAATCACAGACAATCTTGACTGTCAAGTGATAACGATGGTGATTATATCGACTAAGGCCTATTGTATTCTATTTTAAAACTTTTTTTTAACGAATTTACAATCAACAATCACTAATCATTTCCCAAACAGAAGAGATCATTCACCAATCGTCAGAAGGATAAATTGTTCAACTACACATGACCATAACACCAACGATGTAGTATCTACATTTAAAACGAACGAACGATGTTATAAATAAATTTCAATAAAAAGGAAATCATTAAATTAACTGCCATAGCCCTTTTGTCTACCCAGATGTCACATAATTACCTAGAATATACGCCCCCAATTAATCCGTGAAATATAACGCCTCAACTACGGCGCAAATAAACGTTCAAGCCAAAAGCATTTACATCTGGTTTCCGTGAAACAAAAGAAAAATTCAACAGTGAAAGGTTAAAAATCCCAAAGTGGATACCTTCCGCTCCAATTACAGACCCAACAGTCAACGATTTGCTTTCGCACTCGACTGTAATTTCAAGTCAACTAACATATACAGTCAGCTCCATGCGAAATAAGGCTGAAAGGTGAAAAACTGTTGTAATTGGCTTTAAGAGCTTCTCTTCTGGCAGAGACTTTTTATTTATTTCAATTTTTTTTTCTTTTTCTTTTCCCTTCACACATTACAAATTTTAACGCACTGTTGCGTCGGAGACTTTTACTATTTCCAAGAGTTTAGACAAACCACCAACAGTAGGTAAGCTATTCATAGAAACTACATCGAATGCGAACATTCCCGCGGGGGCAATTTGTTTCCGATTACGAACGTAACTCGTAGTCGTAGACTACGTGTAAAACAACTGACTATATGACTACGGCGCGTTGCACATGGGCGGTGAATGAGGTGAGCGTGTAGCCCGTTCCATGTTCCAGAAAATGTTTCCCATTTTGTAACAAATACTCCCTTCTCGCTTGGCAAATGCAAACTGTAAGTGCATGTTCCATTGTTTAGAATTAAAAAAAAAAAAGTTACAAAATATTTCCACACACACAAAAGTAGATATCGCATTTTCATTATCTTCACTGAAATCTACAGAAGCCGGCGGGGAGTAAAACGAAAAAAATGAAAAAAAAAAAACAAAAAAATATCCAACGCCGAACGGAAGTAGGCATGAGGAAGCAATAAAAATTATAAACATAACCCTAATGTGCGCATCTATTTGCTTTACCAATTTTACTTCGGTTCTTTATTCCTTTTTTCGCCAATTTATTTATTTAAATTCAAAATTTCAAGTGCAAAAAAATTTTTTGAATTGATTTTACGTTTGGCATTTTCCTTTTTTTTTTATCAATAAAAATTCTGCCCCAAACGATGGTGTACAGAGTCACGGGTTGTTTTCTTGAACGTTATCTTAAATTTAAAAATAAATCGACATAAAAAAAAATGGTTGTAGTAATAAATTATTTACTCAAAACGTATTGTTAGGGGTGGAAATGATAATGTGTTTGCATTGCCGTTGAATTTATTTTACTTTGCCTTAGTCATTATTTATTTAAGCTGCATAAGTCACTGGTTATCCTACGATTTCTGGGAATTTTGTTTTTTTTTTTTCCTAACCAAACTGTGGGTTTTGCTTTGGACCGCAGTTGTAGTGGTTGATGCTCCTCAAATCTTCAATGTCGAGTGTTTCAATGAAGGGCTTAGTCCAAATTTACATAAGTCCTATTAGCCCCCTGAAGTATCTTATTTTTGAACAGTGAACTACTCGGAGAGTTACTGGGAAATGGGGAAAGTGGCGTAAAAGCGATTTATATGTTAACTCAAATTCACATCATAGGGTTTTTTGAGCTTTACGTTTACCTCCGATGTGTTTGTTTGGTTACCAAGAGTCGGGAAAATAATATTGTGTATCAAAACAAATGTATCCTATATTCCTGTCTTAAACAAAAGATGATAGAAGAACTTAAGTACTAACGTGTTTATATTGTTTGCTTTAAAGGTCTTCGATTTTACGTTAGGAAGGTTTAGGACCACAGATTTCATGACGATTGGCTAGAGAAAAAATCAAACAGACCAAACCCTCGGTTGGCGTCGTTTAAAAATTATCGTGGTTTCGAAGCTGCGTCGGTTTTACTTTAGTCTGCGTCATTCACAAAACTGCATTACTTGGCAATTGTGGAATCAAAATACATGAAAATTGTTAAGTCGATTTGCATCGTTTCAAACTGAGTCGTGTTCTTCTGCTCCTAATTAACGACGCAAAATGAAGCTTTGATGTGATTCACATTGTCTGGCAGCCATACGTTCTTACACAATCTGACTCGTGCGTAAACAGTCGCATAATGTCTGGATGGTAATTGTTTGCAGCCATCTAAAGCCTCAAAAGCTCTGCATAATAAATTCAATTGATGTAAGAACTGAGGAACAATCTCACATTGGCATTGTCCCAAAATGTCAAGATTGTTGGAGGTCTAATAAATTTACAATGATTAACCACCTACCGTGGTAATGCATGCATATCAACAAAAACATGCAAACAACAAACTCGACAGTGAATTTAATGTTTAACAGTTCTACGAGGGACCAAATAACAAGTGGCCTCTTCTCTTAAATTCTGTGACAAAAAGTGAATGAATCTCTATACATAATCCATAAAAACTACGCCAGTGAAGGAGTTAAAATAAAATGAATCAATGTGCAACGATTAAGAAATTTTTCATTCACGGAAAGAACTCTATACAATGTTCAAACATATCAATTGGAAGCAGGAAAACAGTCGAGGCAGTTTATTCATTAGTGGTGTGATACTGCGTCGACCTATAGCAGTAAACCGTGAGAAGTCTTTTTTAGTTTCCAATAATTTATAACCCTAAGACATTTCTGATCTTAGACTGATGGGCCAACGGCGCATCCAGGGCTTTGTGCTTAGCAGGAGCTACCTGGTGCACACACTCCTTTAGAGCTGCCAGAACATATTTCGGTTTCCAGGTCTGTAGGGAGTCTCCAGAGTTGGGACGGGAGTTTGGAACAGAGATGGCAGCGGATGAGCTCTCAATAATAGGGCCAACGGCGGCGTTCACGGCCTTAGCGAGGTTACCGACACCGGATGAATCTAGAACCTCCGCCCAAGGGTTAAAAGTGGGTCTGGCCTCTCAGTTGGGTGTTGTGCGTGGGGTTAACTTCCTCACTACGTAAAAAAACACTTAGTTCCGCAACTAATAGTAGCCTCGGATACGGACGGAAACGCTGTTGACAACTCAAGAAAACGAAATAAGGACAACGCTTTTCGGTTTTGCACGTGGAATGTAAAGTCCCTTAACAGACCATGCGTAGCCGAAGAACTCGGGGAGGCTACAAAGCAGACCTTACCGCAATCCAGGAGGTGCGGTGGGATGGGCCAGGCAAAAAGAGACAGCGCCTATTTGGGTGCGGATTTGTTGTTTGAAGTAGACTTAGGCAAAAAGTCCTAAGCATTAACTACATAAGCGAACACCTCATAACAATTCGCATTAAAGCTAAATTTGGCAATTTCAACCTGATCTCACGCCCCCACAGAGGATAAGGAGGACTTCTATGATCTCCTAAAAAGAACATATGATAATTGAGCTTTAGCACTAAGATCGTTCTAGGAGATTTCCACGCCAAACTGGGCAAAGACGAAATTTTTTCCTTAAGCAACCTCCTCCATCCAGTACGATCTCGTGCCAGCTGCTTCCAATGGCGCACACCGAGTTGATTGAGGTCCTTCTCCACCTGCCTACGCCACCCTAAACGCGAGCGTCCTCTGCTGCGTTGTCCCACTGGTTTGGAGTCGAAGATTCTTCCGGAGCTGTGCTATACATTCGTTTTACATGGCCTAACCACCTCAGGCCTTGGATCCGTAGATGTCTGGCCATGCGCATGTTGCCGTACACGGGTTGTACGTATAATTCGTCGTTTAACCAAACCTTCGCCTTCAGCAACCATCAACGCAAACAGGACCAAATATAGCATGGAAAACTTTTCTCTCAAACGGACTTGTTCATTCGCTTTTGACAAAGTCAATCTCTCCATGCTATAGAGCAGGACTGGGATGATCAGTAGAGTTGAATTGAATTGTATCTTGAGTTGTATCTCATTGAGTTGAACATTGTTTTAATAAAAGCAATTTATTATACTTAATAAAAAATCACTCAAAAAAAAAAATGGTTTCAGCCCCGGAACGAACATGTAACGTTTCTTATTCCTATCGGAATTATTTTCTGGAACTAACTATGTCCTCGGTGTTCTTTGGAACAAGAACAACTATCAAACACCAAAAGGAACGACAACAACAACATGGACACGATGAGAAATAGGAGTATATCTGACTGACATATATATAAGTTTATATTCACTTTAGATTGTGGTCTTGACAGACCTACCATAGAGTTCCAGGAAGATTTAAAAATTTACTTTACGCCTCATCACTTTCCGTCTTGTGTTTATAGAGATGAACTATAAACATGACCAAGTTTGGACGCTAACAAAATACTGCGACCGTCAGCAAAAGCTGCAATGTCAAGAACGTTTTAAAAGAATCCGGCACGGCAAGGCTGCGAATAGATTAAGTGCTAGTGTAAACAAATCACAATCAAAAAAAAAAAAGATGATCCTCGAATAACATCTGTGACAGAACGACACGATAAACACCGCTGACATCTCCGTCCAAACATCTAAGTGATCTTAATCGTTGTCACAAGAAGTTCTTGTGCTGTGAGTGACTTCAAAATGAATTTATTTTAAAAACAACAAATGGCTGTGCAGAGAGACAGAGATCTGAATTTTTATTGCATCAATATTTTGGACCAAAATGGGGAAAGCCCAAACTATGAAACAGAGCAGTCTCTGGTTTCATTTGTGTGCTTTTTGTGGCTCGTCTGACGAACGATATCGAAACGACATTTCCGCTCAACGAAATAATCGCAACTTATACCTACAACAGATTGAAAAGTTCAGCTTGCACTAATTAGGGACTTTTTTTGACCGAATTAGCACCAATTTGTGATTCATCATAATCAATCATTTAATAGCTACACCAGTCAGGCTTTCTATTCAAAACATCAACAGAAACTGATGACAAACTAGAGGTTAAGTTTACGGACCTGTGAGCTG
This sequence comes from Syritta pipiens, assembly GCA_905187475.1. NCBI lineage: Eukaryota > Metazoa > Arthropoda > Insecta > Diptera > Syrphidae > Syritta > Syritta pipiens. Next base: position 93,936,103 of record LR994571.1, read on the forward strand.
ATGGATCATCTTTGACGTGTACCTTTAACATGACCCTCTTCGATGCAACTCAAAAATGAGCTTTCTCTCCACTTAGGTTAAGCACCTTGCAATGATTACTGTTAAAGTACTTCATATGGCGAGGTTTTCCTCAGGCATCAAACATTGAATTACTTGATTACTTTGAAACTGCATGGCAAAGCTGGTCTTACTAATTCTTAGACAACTTCCGCCATCGGGTGTCAACAGCTGCCGGCTTTTGTACGCAGCTGTGTTTTAGAAAAGCAGGTCAGTCGCAGAGCTGTCCTTGACCGCTCCATTTTAATTGCATGCAAGTTATTTTTTTTTAAATGACTCACCAAGCTAACCAGCCACAGAAACCCATCGAGAAACCAACGACCCCACACTTCTAACAACCAAAACAAATTGACCAAACAAAACAACCGTGTGATGTTGAAGAGCTTCACATCCTCCTCTTTTGCTGGACAGCGGAGGTTCGTGTAACTTAACCAGCAACCATCTTGCACTGTCCGAACCAGGGAACCGTAAAACTATTAAAATATCTCTCCGTGTTGCTGACTTTTCCACGTCAAGTGTGCCTAGAGAGTACCTTGTGTGGGTGGCTCTTGCTGGTACCGACCACCTCCGCAGACATTGCATGCACAGCTCTACATCAAAGTCGAGAATAACTTTTCCAACAAAATTTACTACTCAACTCTGGTCGAGCTATTAACTAACTCCATCATCATTACCATGGAAACGATTAAATTATTTTTCATAAGCACACGTTTGTGTACTGCCTATGTGTTGAGTGTGGTTGAGGCATTTTCCCAGAACGGAAGCACCCACCACAACAAAACAACAAAATTATGTGCCCCTTGTACTTCCCCTTCGCAATTCATATCAAAACTATCACATCTCCTAGGGGTTTCCTCGAGACTTCCTCGGCCAGAAACGCGTCAAAGATAAGCGAAATTTAATAAAGAACCCACCAAAGCAGAAAATCATGGAAAATTTCATTTAGAACAAACAAATGCACACACTACCGAACTCACCTAGCGAAACATTTTAAATTTTTCTTCGTTTCTTTTTTTTTTTTGTTTCTACTTTCTGCGTATATTTTTATTTTTTGAACTTCCTCAGCTGGACAGGTAAGAGGACAGGACAGGAGAGAAGGTGTAGCAACGGCGCTTTACTTGAGAATTTAAAGAAAAGAATAGGGAAAAAAATTGTTCTTCTGCTGAGTTTTGTTTTATTTGTTTTTTTTTTTTTCTTCCTGCCCGCCGCGGATTATATACTTTCGGTAAAGAGAAACACAAAATGAATCACCACACTGCGAATAAATTAAACAGGGAAACAGCAACGACAGCGACGACGACGATGGGCACAAATAGGCTCGGAAGAGGGAAAACGATAAAAAAAAAAAAAAAAAAAAAAAAACTACTCTTTTTGACACTTAAATGAACTTTTCGCACAGACCAAGTTACTTTTTTTTCTTTAATTTTTTCCCGATGGATTCTCTGCATTCACGGCACATGTAAAGTTGTGATGAGCTCTTCCGATGTATCCACAATGATAATGCACTTTATGACACACACTAAACGTAGTAATTTAATTAATATTTTAAGCGATGATTAGAGGCGAAGAAAATAAAAATTCGATTCTGCGAAGGTAAAGTGAAGTTTTATTGACAACCCGCCCGACGTTTGTTCACTGGCAAAAAACTTTTTTTTTTCTTTGCTCGACACGGTGGTTGGTGCGCCATCTGTTTCAGTCGACCGGCTTTGAAAGTAACTAGAATAGTGGGATGATGCGACATCTACAGGCTGATAGTTGCAGTTCTTGATCACATTAAGGGCGAATGTGTTGCTGATTACATTTTAAATAAAAATCTAATTTTTATTATTATTTTTATTGTTTATTAACACGGAATAAATTACACGCTAACAATATTTTTATGAGCAAAAACCTAATTATAGTTTAAGTTTTAAGAGATGAACAAATCTCCTCTTTGATTGGGCTAAAAATCAACCTTTTTATGAAATAAGTGAGTTCAGATTTCAGATATTTGTTTGTAGAAGGTGATATCAGCATCTTATTGTGAAACTAATCGAGATTTTGTTCACGTTTGGGCACGCAAAATGATTTTGAAGATTGATAACTTAAGGGTTCTTATCACATAAGACTATAATTGTCTGTCGATATCGTTCGTACTTTTTTAAGCGATATCTGTGAACGATAGCATTTTGTTGATTTCGTTTTTTCATGCTTAAGTGAAACCACAATATCGACAGACAATTGTCATCTTACGTGATTAAACCCGAGTTTTCAGATATTTGTGGCCACAAGGGATAAACCGCCTAAATCGAGTTAAGACAGAATCGAGATTGTTTCGGTTCATCGTAGAATCTGAAATGATTTTACTTATCTTAAATGAATTTAAAAAGAAATTACATACAATTTTTGTTACTTCCTGATATTCATACGAGCTTTCAGAACGATCATAAGGTGTAGACTTTTTTTTTTTTAAAACGTAAAAATGGCTAAGGCGGTTATTCCTTGTGAATATTATGAGAGTTTTGATTGGACTAAAAAGCAGCGAAGGTTTAAAAAGCAGTTTCAAAAACTACCTTTAGAGACAAGATTGGATTGCCGTACTTAATTTCTGTAGTTACTACAACCGAGAAGTAGAACAAGATATACCGTCCTTCAACTCTGGATCTCATGTTTGGTACACATGAGTTTGGTATACAGATGGCTCTAAAACAAAGGAGGGCGTTCTAGCTGGAGTATACGGTGCCAATACTGGAACCCACATCCACCACAGTAAGGACATACTGAACTCCGTATTTCAAGCAGAAGTTTTCGCAATCGAACTCTGTCTCAGAGAAAATCTAAATAGGAATGTAACCGACAAAACCATTTACATTTTCTCTGACAGCAAAGCTGCTCTTCTGGCCCTAAAAAGCTACGAAATCACTTCAAAGCTAGTATGGGACTGCCTCCAATTACTGCACCAACTGGCCAGCTCAAACAGGGTCTATCTCATTTGGATACCCGGGCACAGTGGTCACGTTGGCAACGAAAGAGCGGACCTACTAGCCAGGAAAGGCTCCGCGTCACCCTTCATGATGCCACGACCATTCTGCGGCATTCCCACCACCACCACTAAATGCTGCATAAATAGCTGGCTGAGAAATATGGTCAATCACTACTGGACACAAACGGAGGGTAATAGGCAACCCAAACTGTTCATCCTTTTATGGAAAGCAAAGATTATTTTATGCCTGAAATCTAAGGTAAGAAGATGTGCTCAATGTGAAACCTATTAACACGAAAATATGATAACATCGAACTATCAATTGTTTCCAGAAGAAGAAAAAACCAATTCGCAACTCGTTCATTTCAACAAATTTAACGATAAAAATTAAAGTCCTTCTTCAAGTCCACACAATTTATGCATTTAATTAAAAACTCTAATAAATATAGCTAGAGCCACAGAGTCCCTTCTATTAGGTCCCAAAATGAATTTGCCACTAACGTAGAAAAATTTTCGACACAACAAAAGCCAAGATTAAGCACCTAGCTTTTGTAGCTTCTACTTACATCCTACCAAATTCACGTTATGGCACATTTCTCTAGGTTTATGGTTCAGATAAATGTGTTTATGGCAGACATGGTTGGTTCGCGTATGCGCTTTATCATTCTAATTTATTTTAACAGATGGCCATTCGCTCTCTTTTCCATTTTTTTATTAACCGTGGCAGCAGTAAAGAAATACAGTCGAGTCCCTCTAAGTCGAATTTTCACGGGACATCAAAATTAGTTCGAGAGAGAATTCGACTTAGAGAATGGTTTTTGTGTGGAAAATTGGCAAGGTGAATGCCAAATTTTGTCGAGTTAGAGGGAAATTCGACTCAAGAAGGAGTTCGAGTACCTAAAGTTAAACAACAGGTCAATCAAAATTAAACGATTTCAAAGTCAGTGGGTCGAACCACGTCTGACATTTCAACGAACATCTTTCATTTAACCTATCTATGTCCAGCCTCCTGTTTAATTAGTCTCAATCATAAGAAAAAAAATTGTATACCCCCCTTAGAACTAAAATCAAAATGATAATGACACACATCTCTTTCCAAGCCGGAAGATCACATTTAATGACAAAGACAAACCCACTGAGTAAACGATTAAAAATCACAAACGACATCCACCACATCTCTGACATGGCAACCACCATCTTAAATCCAAGTGCGAATTTATTTGTCGTTCGAAAGTTAAAATCTGGAATTCTGTAGGCAGAGTTGCACGCATCGACTGGCTAATCAAATCTTCTCGATCTATGTGTCCATCAAATTCACTGTTCTCGGTTTGAATAAAGTAAGCAAATGAGATCAGGAAATCTTTCATTTAAGGCAATTTAGATTTAGAGATACAATGACGCTGTCACAAGGAGCTAAGTCAGGGGGTAAAAAAAGAAGAATCGACGACGGCGATGCCGCCAATTGGATGACCTGGTAGTGAGCTTTGTAGAGATTCATGAGAGATGCTCTAGTTGGTTTTATTAGGCGTGTTATTTATGAATTGTTTTTCATGGCGCTTAGATCGGCGAAGAGGAGTCTTATGTAAGAGCAAGCAGAAGAAAGTATTTCAGTGAACCAACAGGAGAAGCTGGGGAGGTCATTGTCATTGTTGCCTGCTGTTTTAGTTAAATGGGACATTTAAATTTTTATTTTTCAACACATTCGGCTTAGAATGGACTTGTGCTGATTATAAAATAGTCTTGAAATGTGTGTTTCACGAAAGTTAAGAACTGAAATACACCAGCAAAAAAGAAAAAAAAATTGTTTCAGGCAAACCAAACGGAGCCATGGCAGGTCTGATTAATAACGTAACCTCAACCCAATGGATGGATATAAGAAAAAAAAACTTTTTTGAAAAAAGCCGCACAAGACTAAACAATTATTGCGATTAGTAAAGGCATCTTGGAAGGTAGAATCAACGGTCTTGGGCATTGGTGTAAAATAAAGGTATTACGACAAAATATTAAGTTCAAAAAATATTACTTCACATTTTTGCTTAAGACTTTTTTTGTTTTAAAAAAGTGCACTGTTATTATTTTGATCACTCAATTTGAGTTGACATGTTGAATTCGATTTTTTAATAATTCTTTTTTTCACGTAAATACAGTCGAATCTGTCTAAGTTGAATTTTTACGGGCCATCAAAATAAGTTCGAATTAGAGGGATTTCGACTTAGAGGGATTTCGACTTAGAGGGATTTCGACTTAGAGGGATTCGACTGTATATATTTTTCCTTTGCATATACTGAGAGGCGACCGGCAGAGTTGTAAAAGACTGCAGTCTTTGGTGTTGCAATCCCTGAATTCTTGGAAAGTATTTCATGATTTATGATTCATTCAATTGACTTGTGCTACGACTTAGACTTCGGCATTGAAATCTCTTATTCTTTTCGAAGTCTTGATTGGGGAAATCTTCATGTTGGCATTATATTTGGGACTTCAAACATTTTTGTTGAAATCCTTAGGACTTCAAGAATTCGCGTTGCAGTCCTCGGGACTTCAAGATCTTTCGATGCAGTCTTTGAGACTTCAAGACTTCAAGACTTGCCGTTACAGTCTTTGGGATATGAAGAATTTTCATCTTTCGGGCTTGTAAGCAGTTTTAAAAAAGTCTAAAATAATGTGATGATGTCGGAGCGAGTGGGAATGAAGTCTATCGGTATGACAAATAAAATAATTGATGAAAGAAAATAAATGATTTCATTTTAACTCATTTTATAAATTACATATTCAATATTCTTTCGTTACATTTGATATTTTTGTTCGTACTTTCCTGAATAACTCAAATATTCACTTTATAAGATAAGAAAGAAAAACTAAATCGATCTCTGTAAATTGTGCTACTTCATACTGTGAATTGTCCCAAAGACTTCAACGAAAAATTTTGAAGTCCCAAAAACTGCATCGAAATATCTTGAGGCCTCAAAGGCTGCATCAAAAAATGTTGAAGTCCTAAAGATGTTTGTCTAAAGAGTTGCGTTCAATTGCAACCAATCGATTTTTCGTTAAGACTGCTCCAGTCAAGACTTCAAAAAAAATGAGAGATTTCAGTTACGAAGTCTGGTTAACAGAGTTAATTTATGAATTGAAAAATTAGAGCTATGAAGTCATCTGTTTTTTTATGTCTAAAGTTAAAAACTTTAAAACTTTTGCATATCTGACGACCGCCATTCATGGAATCCAAACTGCAATGCCTTTCTAGCAGATCTCGGAGATTTCTGAGCACAATTTGTAGATTTCCAAATCGAAGGTAATATCAATTCACTCTCCTCTTAAGTTTTATGAATGCGAAGACTTTACGAACAATTTTAAAAGTCCACTGCGATTTAGGACAACTAAAAAAGTAACACATTTCAATCAGTCTTTCTAGTGTTAGCTAAAATAATAATAATACACATTTTTTGTGTCTAAAGTAAACCTCTTTTTATCGTCTATTTAATCTCTATTCAAATAAACACTGCTCAGAAAAAAGCAGTTCTGATTCCTGACAGAATGAGAAACAAAATTACAAAACAGTACCTCGCGCAGTAAGTAAGGTATCAAACCTACAACAAGGGTCTTTCTAAATTCTAAAAACCTATTCAATGATGCCATGTCACACCGGACATCAGACAATCAGCGAACAGGACCGAAAACAACCAGTCCAGTTGACCACGTGCCATCTGGCTCCTGTCCAGCATTCACTTTCTGGACAATACACCAGTGCGACCAAATGCCCCACACCATTACATCATCACAATCTGTTGTTGCTCATCGCGGGGACTCCTATCACATCTCAAAAGGTCAACAACTGAAAATAAAGACCGACTGAAGTCCACCCACTGCTCTGTCCTTCCAATCCCATCAGAATCGTAACCATTCGCAATTCAGCCTTTAACTGCTGTTAAAGGGTTGGCAACAAACAAATCAAATCCGAGAAAAATTCAAACAAAAACATACAAATTGATTGCGGAGACAAATAAACGTTCAGCTTTTGACCGTCACGAAAGTACACGCGAGCGCACGACCATTTTCATTGCTTTTTTAATTCCTCCAACGACTGCATCCGACGTTCTCTCTTCTCTTGAAAATTCCTCTTATTTCCCAAAACACACACACACATATCCATTCAGTGGGAGCACGCTCTCTCTCTCAGTTGAAAGAGAGAAAAGCTCTAGCAAAAGACGAACTTTGGCTACTTCATCTTCCAGCGAAAAAAATTATCACAGTCATAAGATTCAATTCGAGTTTTTCATCATCATCTGGTCGCTCTTTACGGACAAAAAACGTTCCGCATCCGCACGCAGTTCTTCTTCTAGTCCGCGGTGGTCTTCGAAGTGAAAAAAAAAAAAAAGAAAATTATAAGCGAACTCGATTCGACTCTCGCCGGGCGCTAATCCTTGAATCCTTTCAAATTCCGACGGAACACGACCCCATTAATCGAATCGAAACTCAATCGGGTCCAACAAAAGTGCCGGGTCAATCGTGTATCTTTACCTTGAATCGGTTATCAACCAAAAAGAGATTACTACCATCCCCGAAGTACGACTCCTCCAGGAACACCCTCAGCCGGAATCATGCAATCGTTGATAGTAGCAAGTGCATTCCTGCTCATGTTCACAGTCCAGCAAGGTGAGCCTACAATTTTCTAACATTTAAGTGGGTTTTTTCCTCGATGCGAAAAGTGTTCCAAGGATATCGAGTGAAGTGTGTTACATAATGTGCTTGTCATGGGAGTTTCTCGCACTCGTCCTTGTGCCGAAACTTCGCCTCTGATGTAACCGACCAAGCGGGCGACAAAATAATAGCCAAACTTCACCATCCTCATTTTTTTTGTTTTGCCCAGTCCTAGATTGTGAAAAAAAAACATGAATTTTCTTCATTTTCGACTTCGCGTATCGATTGAATTTCCTCCGGGAGGACATCACACAGAGACACAAAGGGTGTACGTGTGTACAACGGTTTTTTTTGGTATACAGTGCTTCTTGGCTTTTCTTTCGTTTACCACATCACTCGGTGGTGTCAGTGATGTGTTATCCTTCCGGAATGCAGACATGCGCATGGTCCTGTTTTTTTTTTTGTTTTTTTCAACAACGAAGGACTTCACCTTTCGAATGCATTTTTCCCGTCCCTCCGCCAAATGAAATTTATGAGAAGCGGGAAGTAAATACTTCGTCGTTGAGACAGATTCCATCTGTTTTATCTGCGTTTCATGCCATTCCTCTTCTCGATGTATGACTGCAAATTGAAAAATAGTTCTGACCTCTATTTAAAATAATCTCTATCCACATGCGAGTTTTGAGAGTTGTGTGTGTGAACACAATCGTCGTCGGAATGACTCCACACACACGGTATATCAGAGCTTGGGGTTCAAATTGATTGAAATGTCTCGGTAGATAGCCGCTCGTATTAATCTCTTGACGCGCTGTGATAATAGAATCATCAGCACGGTGATCGTTGATGGTTATTTATGGCGTATTTTTAGAATTTAGACTTAACACTTAAATGGAGCTCTCGCACTGGCTCAGCAGGCTTGTGTAATTGGACACAATTTGATGACTTGTTCGGAGTGAAATTAATCGAAACAATGTGTGATCGTAATTAAACGAATGTCCTCTGTTTATTACCAGGTAATTGCCTAGTTTGATGTTGCCGTCGAACACTTATTTATGGAGAAACGTTAATGGCCGATTTGTCTTCTGGAGCATGGCATTGTCAGTCATTGTAGTTCACTATTTTGCATTTTCTTTTACAGCACGACTGCAATCAATGCGAAATTAAGTTAATTGATTGTCAGATTATTCTTTCTAATCTGTCCTCGTTATTAATTTTTTAATGTCTTCGTTTTAAGTACTCTCAGGCGGTTCTGTTTTTTTTTTTACTACAATTGTCGTTGATTTTAATTTATTGTGACACAAATTCACAATTGTTTTGGTGGTTTTTATATACAGATTTGGTATTTTCACTTTTCTACTTAAATATCTCACAATTTACAAGGAACATATAACAGAAATCGAGAGTATGAAGGAAAAGAGTATGAAAGAAAAAGAAGAAAAGAGTAGAGGGTTCTTCCTTCATGGCAAAAAAATAAATTCATTTGAGGGATAAGAGAATCCTCGTTTTAGTCGATTCGCATCATTTGCATCGTCATTTTGAATTAGTAAAATCTTTGAACTGCTTACTTTTTTTTTTATTTTCGCAACTTGTTTATTGTTTGTCTTATTGCCTATCTTATTTTTTTTTTACATTAAATAAAGATTTGTCCATTAACGAATCAGGACCAATGTCCTTCATTGTTGTTTTATGTTATGTTTGGCACAGGTGGGTTTTAATCCACCCGAAGCGTTGGGGGTTTACTTCTATCTATCAATTATAGAACACTCTTTTAAGCACTCACTGTTTAAAGCGGTTTTCAAGTGAAAAAAAAATATCTTTTTTCGATTGGGTAAAAAACCGAGATCTGCTAAAATTAAACCCCTCAGTTCAATGAATTGTATATGACAGTTCTTGTTAGATGAATCTTTTTGACTATCTCCACCATTGGGAGACTCTGTTCTTAAAAATTCCATCAAAACTAAAATATTGACTGTCACTCTTAAATTCGTTGAAGTGACTGCATAATTCCTTTTAATCTCTAGCATCTGATAAAGAACTTTTAACTTCCGAAAAAGAAGAATCGTAACTGACAGTTATTTTTAAGGGCATCCCTTTGTACATCTCCAACATTAGCAGCCAATATTCGAACTTTCCATAAAATTAAGAAATACATCTCCTTCACTGAACCACACACACAAGGAATCTAACTTTATGAAGTAAATTTAAAAAAAAACAATGAACTGTCAAAACAACCCTGCGACCCCGTTAGTGGATCACGCGGTCAAGAAGATGATGATGATGAGAAATGAAAAACCAACGGACAACTCAATTATCTAAATGAACCTTTCGTCGCCATGTTTGTGTTCAAATTTCGTTTTCTCAGGAAGAAAAAAATCACGCCGTCCGGTGGATGGTCTGGCACCCGCATTTTTTTTAATCAGGACGTTCTCACAATTCATCTAGTGTAAGCAGTTTTTGGTTCAAATCAATTTTAAAAAAAGTGTTTTTTTAACATACTTTAAGTACATCTGATGGGGATAAGGCCGCATGCAAAACGTCTGGCTACAACATTTTTTGTAATCGTGGCAGTCTAATCTGTCATTTGATGCTATATTCAAGTGGTTATATAAAAAATTCAGACTTCGGAAAAATAGGCGTTTTCAGCAGACCATTACAACCATCGTCCGCGACAAATCACTGTCAGACTTGCGGATTGGATATCGTCTGGCGAAGCCCTTCACATTGGCATATGCCACTTTTGGTATACTTCCACCAACAAAATTTTCTGTGGGCTCTTGGATTATTAATTAATGGTTTCATTACTCTCAAATAGAAAAAGGGAGTGTTTTATTTTGTTTTAGATCGAAAAAAAAGCAATATCTTTTTTCGATTAGACCAAAGCACAAACCTGATAAAATACAATAAAATACCAAGACTAATTTCTCCACTGAATAGTTTATTAAATGGATTACCGAAGATAATTACTCTGTTTTAGATGAAGATAATAACCCTTAGTTCGTAATATATCTTGCCACTAGCAATACGATGCCATTATTTTAGATTCATAGTATAACTTAACAAGTTATTTATTTATGGAAAAGTAGATATTCCTAGTCCTTAAATTCTTACAGCAATTACCTCTTCGAACTCAAATGCCATATAATACATCCGCAAGCATTCGTGTTATTTTCCTTATGGCATTCATTTATTTATATTCTTGTCAACAAATTGTTTCGTTGCTTTCAGTCTCAAACGAAATAATATTTAATTTTCGTTGGGAGAAGAACATTTTGCGCATTGAGATCGAACTCTTTAAATTAAAATTGAAAATAACACACAGCAGTGGTTAAAAATATAGTAGTGCTTTGATAAATTTAAAACTATATTGCGACTCTTGTAGAAACCAAACATCAACGTAAATGGTACTAAAAATAGTTCATCTGCCATAAAATGTGAGGACAGAAAAAGAAATTGTTACCTCATCAAACAAAATAAAGTTGAATCCACTCGTTGAACTACTCTATTATTTTTACAACAACTTTTTAAGTAACTTTGAAGTTGATATCAAAGATCAAAGTAGTTCGCTTCATTAAAAAATTAAAAGCATGATGGAAATTCTCGTAAACTCTTTGAAAATCACGTGTAAAATTAAAACTAACTCAGTCATTCTTCGATGGAAATAAGTTTGATATAATATTTTACTTTAAACACCATAAGCTGGGGATTTAATCTGTCTTCAAGGCGTTTTCGTTCATTTTCAAAGAAGTGTTGAGACTTTATTAACATTTGAGCTTGACATGAATTATTTAAAATGACACATGAAAAGACTTTAGACTTATATTCAACATACGAACCTTTTAGAATTTTTTGATTTACTTGGTTATCATGTACGTCCATTGCATTACTCAAGAACACAAAGAAAGACTTGATTATGATTTGAGAATTTAAGAATTTGAAAGAAAGAAAATTTTTATACATAAATTTAATTTAGTTTCTCGATACGTTTTTTCTAAAACATACTCCGATTTACAAACGCTAGGAAATTTCTTCTAATAAAGTAAAACAAAAATTGTGAATACAAACTTTCTTACTTGAGACGAAGACTTGCTTTCCAACAAACGACTGGGGTTTTGATAACATCAAGTTCTGAGACCTATTATAAAATTAGCCTCATTGATGTCTATGGCTTAGAAAACCTACAAATTTGAGTCTTTAATTTCGAATTGAGGCAGCCTTGATTCAATAATGAGTCTGGACATGCGGCAGCTTCCAAAAACAATCCACAAACTTTCTCTCAGTTTTAAAAGCAAGCAATTCCCAACGACTTCACTGCTAAAATTTCAATTCCCAAAGACTTCACTGTTAAAAGTTTAAGTCCCAAAGACTTCAGCGAAATTTTCCCCATAGACTTTAAGTGAATGGTGGGACTTCAAGTGAATGGTAGGGACTTCAAAGTGACTTCAAAGAATGCACATGGCTGGCTTAGCATGATGGCTAAAAAGGAGAGTGTCATCGGCGTACAAGATGGCCTCCGAATCACTAAGTGAAGTAGGGAAGTCGTGGAGGAGTAATTGAAAAGATGGAAAAGATGGTCCCAGAATGGACCCTTGCGGAACGGCAGCCAAAATAAGCACAGCCTCTGACGCAAAAGATTGATGCAATCAAGTCTTCAAAAGAAAATGCTGATTTTAAAATTGAAGTCAATTGAATGAATCACAAATCGTGAAGACGTTTCCCTGAGTTCCGCGAATGGATTCCCAAAAGATTTTTACATTCTTTTACAACTCTGCATACAGTCAACGTCATAAGTAAGTCATTTGAACAAATTTTATCCCCAAAAATGAGATACATCATCTTCAGCAGGAGCTAGAGTAGACATGGGCGCGTCAAATTAAAGATGTCGTTTCATACTTTAATTAACGTACCCATTTCTACTCCTACTACATACTATACTCCTGCCGACGCTGGTGTATATTATTTTTTGTGATAAACTTTGTTCAGATGACTGTACACTCAATTTTGAGCTTGAGTGTATCGAAAACATTTTTGTTTTGTCCATCAAAGACTTTGTTTTAAACGAACAAACCAAAATTATGTGTTAGTTCTGAATGTGTACATTGGTTTTTCAGAATTCATCCAACTCAAAGACGCGGTGGACACAAAAAATGGGACTACCAGAAAACTCATCCGGGAAGTCCGCCTTCCACACTTGGTGGAAAAACCAAAAGCGCATGCCATAGAGCAAACTGTGCCATTGACCTGAAAAAAAAAATTATACTGGGTATCTTTATAAGGAACAGAAAAGTCCTTGTCTGTCACTCAACGCCCTCCCGCAACCACATAAATATCAGGTTCTTAAACAAAAGAAATATAAAAGAGGCCATAAACAGGCTATCATCATACTTTCCCAATGTCATTTATGTTCTTTGAAAAAAAACGTTCTCTTGAGAGATTAAACAATAATTAAATCATGTGAAATGACACGCGTATGACGGAGAATTTTGTAAACACGCTGATATTGAGTCCCAGGGGTTACAGAACAGGGCATACGGCGCGGCGCGGTTGATAGTCCACAGATTAAATTAACTGAAAATAGTAATTGATTGCATGATGATGCCATTAGCACTTTTTTTTTAAATCACATTATAAGCCGAAACCTTTGCAGTTTGTGCTAGATAAATGTTAGCTTAGTAATTTTAATTGTAAGTTAAAGAATTATAATAATAATAATAAATCACATTAAAACTAAAATATTTATTGCGAGTCTCACAGACAGCAGACTCTATTTCAGTGAATTTCGTTGAAATAGCTTCTTTGCATCTTTCATCTCTAACATCTGCAAAGAAGCTCTTTATTGTTGTAGATTGGACTCGTAAAAATTATCATAAGAGTCGTACCTGACAGTTCTTGTTAGATGCATTTTTTTGACCATTGCAGACTTTTTTTTTCTAAAAATTCCATCAAACCTAAAAAAAATTCACTGTCACTCACAGTGAATTCGTTAAAACGACCTCTCTGCATGATTCCTTTTCATCTCTAGCATCTGACAAGAAGCTTTTAATTGTGGTAGATTGAATTCCCGAAAAATGATCACAAAAATCGTAACTGACAGTTCTTCATGGCTGCCAATGGTGGAAATGGTCGGCGAAATGCGCTTACCCTTTGGCAGCCATCTTTTCAACGTTCCATTAAATTAAGAAATACTCTTCTGCATTAAACCGCACCTTAATAGAATCTATTTTTATGAAATAAACTAATTCTCTAAATGAACCTGTCGTCGCGATGTTTGCGTTCAAAAAATTTCAGTTTCTCCGGACTAAGAAAAAATGACGGTCGTCCGATGGAATATCAGCGGTTGGCCTGCATTCTACAAAATTAAATCCCAACACTTAATTAAATTTCATTCACCACTTTATTACTTATACCTCACGTAAATAAATTTCCGAACCCTTAAAGCCCGGCAGCACACACCACACACAACACACGCACTCGCCTCTTTGCTTTTTAGCTGCTCTACTGCCTTTCGCTGAGGCTCTGTGTCGAGGAGGAAAATTGAATTCCATCGTGAAAAAGCCCATCAACATGAGACAAGATGAAATCTCTGCTCTTCCTTAAGAGTCCTTGAGTGTTGTGTTTCTGTTGTCTTCCTTTTTGCGGCTTTATCGTCCTTTGTGATTGTTTTCCTTTAACCTGCTATAAATAAACTATGCCATGGTTACATTAGTGTGCGCTCATTAAACCCCCAACTCCTGCGATCCGGTGAAGGAACAATTATTCGCTCTCATTCCTGCACCACAATGCACCTCGCTGGTAGCGTTAGGGACAATGTCGCCGGTGTGCATATGGTGACAGCGGAATAGGCACACATTTAGCCACCAGAACTATCTTAAACGGATTAACCGGCTTTATCTTGTCGCGAGTGGCACTCTTCCCGTGCTCCTCCCCATTGCCAGGTGGATTGGGTCTCGAATCTTAGCGGGGGTGGCAATGGGTTGGCGCCAATCAATGTGCTACCCTTGAGTCTACACTTGAGACATCCACTTAATGGTGATGCGGTTCCCTGCTCGTCTTCCCGATGTACGTGGCGATTTCTGGTATTTACAAGGGCCAATGCATCAAGCCAAGAGTCACTTGGAGTGGGGTGGTGCCACATGGAATTACACTCAATATGAAGAGGGTGAACAATAACTTGGAGGGGATTTGTGCTCTCAGGTTTGTTTGTGCTCGAAAAGGACTGCGAAGGGAACGACTTCGCGTGACGTGAACTGTAAATGTCGCGTTTTTTTTCTGTTCGAGTGCGTCGGAAAGTTGTTATGTAATTAATAGTTACGTCAGGGATAAATCGATAGTAATGAAAGAGAGAAAGAGAGCCAGGACTCGTTCCAACTGTGGGTGAAGTTCGATGACTAAGGACTTTGAGGGTTTGGCTAAGAGCGATTGTGGTGTCTTGTAAATATTCATGTTTTCGAGGGTGTAAGGTGGCAGCGCCCTTTTTTTGAAGATATTGTTCTTGTTAAAGGGGATAACGCACGACATTGTGTCGTTCTATCGATTTAGTGGGCACGTTTTGTAAGGACTTTGTTTCCACTAAATGGCGAAAATCGATTGACATTTGCGTGTGAAATTTGATGGTGTTTTACATTTGTGGATATCAACAAAACCAATCTTCATTTATTATTTAAGTGCTGAAAAAGCTTTAGAGTTGAAGCCATTAGGATTCGGCAATAGACAGCAGGTCACTGTCACACGACGAATAATTAAGAAAAGAGTGACCTCGTTTTTATGAATTTTGTTGGTCAAATTTTGGATTTCTAATAAGAGTTAGTTAACTCACTCAACATCTTATGAATTATTAACAAAAAATTGAAAAAATACAAGATCTGAAAATATAGAGGATATTCTAAACCTATAATCGAGTTTTGATGATCAAATAGAAGTCTTGTTAATTTTCTAACGGAGTTAGAAATTAATTTTCTAATGCAGTTAGAAATATTAATACTATCGAACTCTTAGCATTTTTAATCCTGGAAAGACATGCTTATTTCTTAAACGTTAAGAACATGTTTCGTCGAGTCGACGGCGCCAACATAAAAATTCGTCGCACACATGACAAATCTCCTGAATGTTTAAAAATACAATTATTTTTAATTGTTTATCAAATTATGCCTATTAGACATTTGACCTCGAATGGTGCTATATGAAAAACGAACACAGCACAAACATAAACACGTCAGAAAACTAATTAGGTGTAGAGTTGCGTTGTAGATACAACGAAGCATATGCTTCCAGGGTTAAAAACATGACAGTACAGCTATCTTCCAAAAATGTTTATAGAAAACCTTTCTACCGAATTCCGGAGTATATTTATCATCCATTGTTATTCCATAAATTCATGATTCCATTAGGGACTTAAGGCAGCTATGAACTGGTGGTAGTTAATATCTAGGAAGATGAGATATACAATATGCAGATTTGACGTTCCACGGTGACCAGACTCTAAGTTTTAATGTGCCTTTATTTTTATTTTTGTACAGTGGTTAAACTTTTTTTTTCTTATGAAATCCATATTTTGTCTATATTTAGGATTAGTAATAATCAAATTGAAGTTTTGGAAAAGAAAATTGTTAAAACTTATGAAAAAAAAATATCTTTGAGCTTAAACTCAGCGTATATAGATTTTTAAGGACCTTTGTTTCTTAAAACGGCCTCTATACGATGCGGCATGCAGTCTCTGAAAATTGCTGGCTGAAGTAACATTTCAGTGTCGCCGAATCTCAGTCCAGTTGATTTTTAGTCAAAAATGTCTATTTCACCAAGGGCTTCCTTAGATCTGCCCAAAATTCTTAATTGGACGGAGATCGGAGACTGAGAAGGCAAGGGTAGAATAAACACTTAATTCTTTCGAAGCCAAACAATTACCAATTCTCATGAGTGCTTAGAATAGTTGTCTTGCTGAAAATGGCATTTTAAAGACTTGTTCTCTTCATCATAACACAGCATTATATCGCTTAATATGTGTCGATATGACTCAATTTAGAGTTTCGTACCTAAGGAATAACGAAACTAATAGAATCACTTTGGTGTCCGTCTGTTTGTCTGTCCTGTTTTACATATCTGTCTATAACTTCGAAGTCAAATGGGAATAGGATATAAATAGGGTATGGCTTGGAAAGGAGATATAACTAGGCAACCCAGAAATAGACCGTGAGTTTTTTTTTCCCGAATTAGTGGTAGATTAATGGAAAAGTTGGTACTGATATTAACGGCTGAAATAACTTTTATTAACTTTGATGGTTAATATTTGTGTGTTTGGAAAGGGAGAGGAGCCTAAATTATGAGCATATCTGTCCATCTGTTGATCCGTTGATAACTGGTGGAACACCTAGAATTAAAAAAATGAAATTTGAGCAAAAGATGTATTTCAATTGTTTCTTTATGTCTCGAAAATTGAATATTGGTCCAATCCAAAAAAAGCTCTATTTCATTAGGCTCCGACAATCGTGTTTCATAGCTTTGTCTTTGAACCTGCGAGCTTCTCTGCCCCTATTCAAATACATTTATTTAGTTTCTTTACTCAAAGAAAAGAATATAGTGAAACATCTCTTTGGAGTCATATGGGGTGACAAATACAGTAAACTCTCGATAATTCTGTAATCTAGTTAGTTCGAAAACCACTGTAAATAGAAGCATTTTCACAGTCCCCTTAAAACCTCTGTAAATCGAAGAAAACCTATCCAAGCTGGTCTACTGGTTAACTCGAATTCATTCATTCAAAACAACATGAAAACCTCGACAATTCGAAAATTATGGTTTGTGTACCTCTTTAATAAGTCAAGTCAGTCATTCAGTCAGTTTTACCTTTTTTTCTTCAACAACCGTTAGTTGAAATGCATACGTGACGAAAGTGAACAATATCTTGATCTGAAACTTCCGTAATTCAAAAACCCCTGTAATTTAGAGGTTATTCGAATTTTCCAATCACATGAAATTCGAATCATCTAGAGTTCATATAATTTGTGAACAGAGTTCCCTATTACAGCAGTGAATTTACAGATGACGAAAAAATAATAAAATCGAATCTTAATTTGATTATTTCATATTTAATTTTATTCATTTTATTAAAATCCAAGGGAAAAAAGGAATAAAACAATGATTGCGTTAAATGAAATTTTATGCGCCTACAGTGCCACCTGTCTTTTCCTTAACCTTGTCTCATTTTTTTTATTAAATTAGTTACAACGACTTAAACTGATGTTAGACACATAAATTAAATTGGCTTATGTAATGATGCATTGTCTCATTAGCTCCACTAAACCTTAAACGTCTAGAGTTTCGTTACGCTAGTAAAAAAAAAAAACACATCTCAAACTTGCTTTATTTATGACAAAGCGTGAAAACATCGCGAAATACAACTCAAAACCCAGCTTATCTTGAATTTCGCATAAAAATTTCAGCAAAAAAATCTCACAATCAGCTTTAAAGAAAAGTGCACTTAACTACTATCTATGGGCGAACTTGATGCCTTAACTCATTTTAGCACTTCTGTCGTCAGGAGACAAAACTCTTAAATTAGCATGAGCCAATAAAACACTGCTGCTAAAAATAACTCTTCAAGTCGTGACTTTGCATTGACGACGAAGCATATCCAATCGCCATCATTCAGAGCAACACGGAATAGCCGGTTAAGAGTGAAATCAATTTGTCAAGGAACATTTAAAGATTATATGGAAGCACTAATCGGTACCTCATACATTACAAAGCTGTGACGTCGAAAAAGAGGAGTTTGCCGCGTACTTGTCGATTGTCAGAGCAGCTCGTGATCCACTTACAAGTGACAGTCGTTCTTCTGGACCTTGGGAATGGCACGCAACTGTTCACACAGGTTTTTTTCCATTGACACAACTCATCACACGAACGTTTAATTGATCAAAACACACTAATAAATAGTTTTATTGCACCAATCATCTATGAATGTGAATCATATGTAGGCATTTTGAATTTTAAAGCGACCGCACACTCCAACAGAGTTCAATTGACATAAATTTTCTAGAAGATCCAAGGAGAAACCACATTGTTGCCATAAAAAATAAACATAATCTTGGCAAATCTTTTAAAATCTCTCTACCCGATCAGACCTAAGACCCAACCACACACACTCGACTCCACTCAGCACCTTGTGGCCATAAACCACTCCAATGCTTCCAAAAATAGCTCGCTGGTGCATGCCAAAGATCACCAACTCCCGTTTGGGTTCAATTGCAGCGTGTGACGTCATTCGGTGTGTGTGATAGTCACTGAATCAAATACAACGCGTCTCAAGTATCCGTTTATTTCAATTAACTAACAAAAAAACGACGACGAAGCAAAAAAGAATACAACCCACACTAAAAGCGATACACAGCTGTTGTCCTCCACTTTGTGTTCCTCCTCCGCACCAGCTGCAGAACCATCATTCAATTGCACAATAGGACATGGGCAACACAAAAGCCGAGTGAACAAATTATTATTAAATCAGGCCCATGGAGCAACCGCGCGCAATGAGATACCAAGACTCTTGGCGGCTGTAAGCTGTGGGCGATTAAGCGAGGCTCGGCATGCATGCAGATCTCTATCTGGGTTTATCTCTTGGTCACTAATTGAATTCAATGATTAGTGAGCTGCGGACGGCTTTTCTGGCAATTCTAGCAATGGACTGTCAGTGGCGTGGTTGACACGTTAACGATACCTTTCGAACGAGATATGAGAATACTAATTTGACGGCCGTCCTCTCAGTCCTCACAGTGCAGTAAAGTGCAGCTGCTAAGTGGAGCTCGTGTCCACAGATGACGATAATTAAAAGCACCTTTGGCGGAGTAATTGTTGTTTGCAAGTTGATTTCTTGTGTCGGACTGTGGCACGCATATGGTTTCACTCTAAACAGCGAGCTAGAATTGTGCCCAGCTCTAAATGGAGCAACTTGCGCAATTCATGTGCGCTAGATAGAAATTTACGTAACGACGGGTAACTATTTTTCAAGGTCAGCATCTTCACCGCGATCGCGTGAGTAAGATGGATTTCAATCTATGCGGTTTCCGCTTTCAAAGGGAAGTCGACACAAGTACAGGCACGACTTGAGCTTTGATATCAAGTGCAAGGGAGCAGCAATTGAAACCAGTTTGTCCTCGGTTAGCTCATCGAAGGTTTTCTTTTATGGTGTAGGAAGAATGGAATTTGTTCTCAGTCGTTTAATTTTTTGCAGCTGCTTTGTTATAAAACTTACCACATATGGAATTTTTTTTCTTTTCAGGATCTGCAATAAAGTGCTACGTGTGCAACAGTCACAAAGAACCGAATTGTAATCTCGATAATCCACCAGAAAACCTTGTGAAGGACTGCCGCGAAGAGTTCTCGTCTCGGGAACAGGGCCTTTCCACCTACTGCAGGAAAATCAGTCAAGTGATTGAATTCTCTGTTAATGGATGTAAGAATTTGATTTAAGAATGTTGCACTGATTGAATGGAGCACAATTTATCAATTCAATTAAACCAAACAACACCACAAAATCTTAGAGTTCGATTAAATAACTTTTCTTCTCTTATCTCATAGTGCCACCCGATACCCGTATCATCCGAACCTGTGGCTTCCTTAACCAGACTAGCTACAACTACTGTTACTCCCGTGCTGGATTCGGCGGACGTCAAATTGTCTGCTCCTGCAATGAAGATCTTTGCAATGGAAGTGGTGCTACAAAAGTGTCTTTCTTAACATTGGCTGCATCGATCCTCTTCGTGATCTTTATGATGTTTCCTAAACGTGTTTAATTTTTTTAGAATTTCTTTTTTATTTAATTTCGTTTCTTAATGCATAGGTTTTAAAATACAATTTTCTTCATCGGAAAGTAAAAAAAAAAAATTGATCGATAAAACAACAGAATTTTAATGAAATGTAAAAAAACAAACATGTTATGATCCTTTATACTGAATTTGATACTTTTTTTTTCTCAAAACAAAACCAATCCCTTCTACCAAGCACAAAATAAAAACAAATGCAAAAAAACACTTTTTAAAAATAACAATAAGGAAAAAAAAATAGAATATAAAGAACATTCCAGCGCCAAGTTTAGCGTAATGTATCATCTTTTATTGCAAAACATTAACAAAAAATAAATGAATATAAGAAAAAAATATAATATATTGCAAAAGAAAAAAAAGAAACAGCTGAACCAAAGATAACAAAAAAAAAAATAAATGTAAAACAAGAATTATTGTTGAAAATATATGTCACAAGAAAATTTCATTACAAAATTTACAAAACAACCATATATAATTATATATTACAAAAAAGAAATAAAACAATTTTTTGTATATACGTAAATAAATAAAAAGAAAATAGTAGTTAAATATTACCTAATAAGTAAAATAGTTCCCTTCTTATTCCTTTTCTTTTTCTCCGTCAGATGCCCTAAGAATTTCTTTTCTGCAATTAGGTGTGTAGTTCGAAACTTGTTATTTTAAGAATTTAGAGGTTAGAAACCACCACGAAGGTATCTTGATTCAGATGTAAGCATACAACCACCGTATCAAACAATTTTACCACCTAACAAAATTGCATGTGTCAAAAAAGAATCACCCCTTTCTATCTGAATCATGGAGTTAGAATGTGCCTCCCCACCAGTGACCTCAAATTGGTTGAACAACACCCCTGAAAAATCGCCTGCACACCTATTGTTTATTCATTTATTAAATATAAAAAAAAAACCAAACATAACAAGTGTTTACATGTAGCTTAAATAAAACAAAAAAAAAATGTTAAATTTAAATTATAAAGTTAGTTACTATAAAATGAATAGAATATTTATAGAACAATGAAAAAGAAATGCAGACGCAGCTGATACCAAAAATTAATTGTAGTTAATAGAAACAAAAAAAGAAAACAAATATTTAAATAAAAAAACAAAAAGTCCTATAGCTCAAAAGGACTTTCTTTCTACATTTTGTGTTTAGTTTTCTATTCTCGACTATCTATTTCATGTCTGAAAAATGGAAACATGCTTTTTTTATTACAAACAAAAAAAAAATAAAAATAATAACGTAACATACATCCTAGTTACTACTACTATTGTATAAGTTAATAGTTTTTTTTTTCTTTTCGCAAGTTTGCACTAAGAAATGTTTAAAAAGAGGAGATCCATTGCTCAGAAGAACCAAATTGCATGTGAAAATGTTTTTTTTTTTGGAAAATAACTGCCAGTGTTTTATCATATTTGCATTAATGGAACCAGACGTAAATAATATTAGAGTTAAACAATAAAAGAATAGAAAAAAAAAAAACAAATAAAACAAAATATTTATTGCTATTATTATGTTAGTAGGATTGAGAGACAATGGAAAAAAAAAACAAACTCTTTTGGGGTAAAGCAATAAAGAATTTTGTTGTTTTATTCGGCACTTGTGGGTGTTTTATTGTTTAGTGATAATGCAGCTTGAATGAAATATGAAATTAATTAATTTAACAAGTTTGTATCTTGAACCATCTATTAAATACACTCACAACAAAAATCATTTTGTATTTTTTGTTGTAGTGTTTTATGAAAGTAATTGTTTATAAAAGAAAATCGCCGACACAATTCACAGGTTTTTATTGTTTTTATGCCATAAGTGAAACAGTAACAAATCCTTACTCAAAAAGTAATGACTTAAGTCTATTCTAAGCATTTTTCAGGAGAATGATTTTAAGTTTTGAAAAATCATTTGAATGTTGCTGAATTAAGCCCTTTTGGGATTATAAAAAATGACTACTAAATGAAATAGAAACACGCTGATAAGACAGACAGAAGATTATTATTTATTAACAAGTAATTAAAATTACATGATAATATACAATATACACAAACCTAACCACAGAGATTTGGTTTAATTTCAATAAGCTAAATTATAATATTTATACTGTTTAGGAGTTTGGTGATAAGTTCAATATTTGTGTAGTTAATACAATTCAGAGTATCATAGATGTTTGTATTTGATATGGTTTTGGTAACAGGGTTGCCTTACCTTTCATGCCCAGTGTTGTTTTTGAACATCATGACTTTTATCTGTTGACAACTGAAAAATTGGCGCAATTGCAGTAAAAGCGTGTTATGTGAAAAAAAATGTATTCTTGTGGCTGAAATTAGCCGTAGTCATGAAAAGGTTAGTGGACATTGTTGTAAGATGTGTGTTAAGTCCATAACTGTGTTGCAGGAATAGTAGATTGGTGGGTTGATTTTTATAAGAAGGTCTTGATGATTTACTGCAGTGTCTCAGTTTTAAGCGCGTGAAGTTGAAGATTTTTAGTTTAGACATATTTGTGGTATCAAGAATTCAGTGTTTTTTTTTTTGTAGTGGCGGTGATGAGCACTCCTATCATGTTTTTAGTTATCTGAAATTGTTTTTTATTAATTTTGTTTAAAGATCTAATTTTGTGAAGATCTCGTAGCTGTTAACTGGGCTATATTAACGAGATTGGCTGCATAATCAGCGTTTTCATTTCCCTGAATTTCAACGTGTTGTGCAGTCGACATAAGTTTTATATTTCTGGGTGCTTTTGAGAGGTGGGATCGGATATCAGAGATAAGCTCGGAATTGTTGTTGGGATTTCGAGAAACAAATAAATTTCATAACTAATTTCTTGTACTAAATAAAATTTTCAATATGAATTCGAATTTGAATATACTGTCTAAGCATATACAAAAGTATTCACTTGGTTGGTATATGACAGTTTTCATAGGTTGGGGGATTGCAAATGCTTCAGCAGTAAATATCGAGGCGATATCCGGTAGGTTACCTATGCAAGCAATCCATTGATACGGCAAACGATGTGTTTGATGATTTTAGATCCGTCCGTAAATAATACGTTCCAATCATCTGATTTTAGGGCTAATTTAATGATATCAAATCTAACCTAACCTTCTTTCAGTGACCTGACAGGGTCAGAATAATAGATTCCGAGTTGATGAACCACGGAGGATAGCGTTGTATAGTTCTGGTGCTTAGTCTTGATGGGAGACTGTTGACTTGCTCATGGTTTGCTCATGTTGTTCTTCTTGTAAGCTTGGTTTTTATCGTCTTTTTCGTCGTTATTAATAATTAAATATTTGGAAAATATAAGCTTAGCAAATTGTTTCAGTATTAGCTTAACTCTCCGTTCCTCTATGACAGGTAGTCTTGCTTCCACAGGGATGTTTTTAATAGATGTGACGAGGAAGGCGTTGATGCTTCGTAAAGCTAAGGTAATTTTTAAATACATGTAAGTATGCAGATGGCGCGCCTAAGGTGGCGTAGACAAGTAGAGAAGAACCTGAGCCAACTCGGTGTGGGTCACTGGAAGCAGCTGGCACGAGATCGTGATGGATGGAGGAGGTTGCTAAAGGAGGCCCAGGTCCACCCCGGACTATGGCGCCGCACAAAGAAGAAGAAGAAGTATGCAGAAAAATAATTTTCGGCTTAAGTCGACTTAAGCCACTCTGCTTTTTGAGTAAAGAAGTAAAGGCTTATTATATGGCTTAGACTTAGACTCAAGAGATCATAGTAAAATTCATTTTAAATAAGGGTTAGTTGTTTCCTTGAAAAAGGATAATTTTTGCTACATGGAAGACCATTTTAAATTAATTATTCAATTTCGAAATAAAGTTTTTGAATTCCTTAATACTTTTATCTTATTAACAAAATATCTTGAGACCTATCGTCATAAGCCAAGGAAATGACTCTGCTTCCTTAGCATTGTGCTTTTGCGGTTAAGATAATGATCAAAAGAAATGGTATTCATTCGTCCTTGAGCTTTTTTTTTTTTTCTTTAATTTGAGCTTTCAGTGGTTACAAAGAGGGGAAATGTGAGATACATAGAAAAATGTTTGTCATTGAACTAAAATGAATCTGGAACAAAAATGTATACCTTCGGACGCATACACTTTCAAATGCATTCAATAAAATTGAATAAAATCTACTCAAGAGATTGGCTCATTAAACGTCCCACAGAAAAGAGGACTGTTATTAAAACAGAGAGCCAGCTATAATATTTTCAAAAAGCTTTGAAAATTTAATTAACCATGCCTAGACATGCTCCGAACAAAATTAATGCACCAAATAGAACTTTACATGTGTAATAATAGATAGAAAATACTATCATAATAAAATCCAACACCATCACGCCCCAATGTGAGCGATATGAGCCAAAAGGGACACCAACACACTGACATCTACTGTTAACAGGTACAACTATTTGTAACCAAAAACGAAAAAAAAAAAAAAACGAGAGAACTGAACCCCCCAATCGAAGAGAGTCTCTCTGGTAATCTCTGTCTCTGGTTGTCAGATGGTCTGCAGAGACAGCAGATTGTTTATAAGTAAGCTAAACATATTTTTCCCCACTAAACAAATTTATTTACTTTTCGTTGCTACACACAATTGCAGCCGTGTGAAGTTTTTACTGAAAATCGAAAAGAAAAGAAAAAAGAAACTAAACCAAATTGGTAATCAGTTAAAAGGTGGACGTTCCAAGAGTGAGTGATAAAATTGTTTCCCCAACCAATAATGAGCCTATTAAAATCTCCATTTTATTAGATGAAATATATGATAACAGTGGGAGATGAGTACGCCAGCAATGATTCCATAAGTGACCCAATTTATGTGAATTCAGACAATGACGAAATAGAGACAGTCTCAAATGGTGAGGGTATTCCGAATTCCACTACCGCCAATGGAGAGCTGTCTGAACAGGCCCGGACATCGAAGCAGATAAGAAAGGAATGTCGCAACAGTGGCAAGGCCTACATAACAAGCTCTGGTAAATATGTGGCTGCAAGAAAAATCACACCGTTGTCAGAGTGTCGAGCAAAGTGTAACACTCGATTCACATTCGAGATGCAACAAGCCATCTTCGGTGAATACTGGAGCCTGGGAAGCTATGACAAGCGATCTTCATTTCTTTCATCTATGATTACTGTGGCTGACAAGAAATCATATCGGCCAAGGAACTATGAGTCTGATAAAAACGAGAAATTCAGAATGAAAACGTACGCGTATTTTCTTGAAGTTAACGGACAGAGATTGCAAACCTGCAAGGGGTGTTTCCTAAAAACTCTCGATGAATCCGAGGGAATGGTCAAAACTGTGGCTCTGAAAAAGAGGGCAAACCCCACGGGAATTTTAATCGCGAACATGATAGGAAAGAGTCATTCAAGGCATCGAGATGATGTAAACATTATACCAGCTAAGAGCACACTCCCATTCTACTGCCGGTAGAGGATAAGGTCGACTACCGACGACTACATTATTTAAGCATTACACTTACTAACAAAAACTAACATAAATCAATAGATCAATAGATCATAAACGGTTATCGTAAACGAGACGTTAAAATGTTCGTAGCAAAACATCCTAAGCAATAAAATAGCCTTTTACTATATAATATTCAGGGAATTGTTATTTTTTCATCGTTTCTAGCTTTTTTCCAAGATACTTACGAGACGGAACTTATCTTGAGCACGTTCCGTGTAGCTCTGCAGAATCGAAACATTTATTTCATCTTAAAAGCCAGCTCTAAATTTTCTTACTAAAACGTTTTTCTTTATTTAACGTTAAATATTGTACAAATGTAAACAAAAAATCGAAAACTATCGTTAAAACTCTCGCTTGACATAAACACTCATGAAATTCTTAGCCCTCGTGTTTCACTCGGCTTAGAGCCACATAACATTGCTTGTCTGGACCAACATCTTGATAGCCTACAGGACCCATGTCACAGTCAGCACATGTGAGGTATTTTCGGCTGCCTACGGTGTTTGAGAATCCAATATTCTCGAACTGGAACATATCGCCGATTACCCAAAAATCAGTCATTGGATCAGTCTCAACAGTGGACGGGTCTTTGCTGTTCTTCAGATGAGTTTGAGGAAGTTGAATCTGTATACAAGAAAGAAAAATCATTTGTACAAAGTTGTTTGTTCCCTCTCAACGTAAACAAAAGTAGAAAACATTTAGTACACTCTGCCTGTAGTTGAGTAGCTATTTAGAAAAGTTTTCAAGGAAAATTCGTCCATTTACCTCTGTCTCTTGTTTTAAGTAGATACCATGCTGTTTTGATAACATTAATGAGTTACAGAATTGACACCGAACGCAGTTTTTATTCTTTCCATTAAGTATTTCACATTCAAAGTTTGATTCTGTCATCTTTTTTATTTTATTAAAGAATTAGTTTGCAAGTAATCAAGACGTCTGTTTTAAAGTTGTTTAATTTTGTTGATAACAAGAGCAGCGTATGGTGGTCGTTGACAAAGGGAAATGTCACAAAAAAAAACCTATCAGCTGTTTCAGTGATGCCAAATCAAAGAGTTAAGTGCATCAGAAGAAAAATTTACTTCCGCTGCAATTTAAGCAACCCTCTTGCATTAATAAGCACCTATATTTTATAGTACTAAAGTAGTAAGCCACTTTAAAGAGTAAAAAAGTGGGTATTGAAGACAATTGTACTTAGCAACAGAAAGAAGACTGCAAATTGATTAATGTTAAATGATAAAAAGGATCCTTTCTGAAACTATCACTCAAAAATAAAACGATCACCTTACAACTTAATAATTGATAGAAATATTTAAAAAAAAAACTATCAACTTTCACATCTTACTCAACACCATAAAACAAAAATGATTTGTTCTGATCATATCATATATTTATTTATGTGTCTAAATAAGTATTCAAATTTTATCAAGATACCAAAGTTTCAAATTTCATTTTATTCTAGAGCAATTCAAAAGTCGCATCATACAAAAATCGGGCACGTTTATTTGTCATTAACAAAGCAGCAAGTCAGAAGGGGAATTTGCGGGGAACATCTTCATGTGTTAGTATGTGTAATTGTTTGATTTAAATTTGAAAAAAAAAATATTGATAACTGTAATACCGAAATATGAAGTTATAAGTCAATCAGGTGGATACACATTTTTTGATACGTCATATTTTCGTATGTCAGTACATGAACATAATAACTAAGTACTTGTTTTTATGTAAAATACGAAAAAGCGACGGGCAATGTTATAAATGATCCGTCAATCCTTTATTTGCACGATTTGCACCTACCATATGAGAATTTCGAACGATATTATAGCTTCACGAATTCCACGAAGCTTATCAGCACTCCACGAAATGCAATTAAAGTGTCAGCACTGTCTTTGCAATTTTTTTTTCTTTCTATAAATTACCCGCCAATCATTGTCAGCCATAACGTTTTTTTTGTGCTCCTCTTCCTTTTCCTACCGTTGACAATTTTTTGATTTAAGCCGAATTTCCCCTTCGAATCGAATTGGTAATCTAAGTAGGCTTTGCCGGTATCTGGAGACGCACTGACGCAAGTGCACTTCTATTTGCTTGAACATCTCATCGAAAAACCACCAAAATAACCGCGTGCTCATAGCTCTTGTCAATGAAGACCATCATGACCGATTCCTATGAACCTAAACGACTCCGTAAGTTCACCTAAAGTTCACACAAAACCACTGTATTTCATCTGGCAATCCTAGTAGCACTGATTTTTAAGACACATTCACGAAATTTTATTCACTTTTCCACTTTTTTATAGCTCGAAAAATCCTTGGAATGAACAGTCAACTCTCACCGAGCAGCCAATCCAATTTGCATAATTCTGATAGCTTGGAGAACTGCTTCCCGCAAGGATCTACAGTCACGACGTCGATGGATCGCATGCGTTTCGCTAACATTATGAGTCAAGGTGGGTTTTGTTCATCACATACAAACATATGATAAACTACATCGGGGTTCTGTTTAGAAATGCACTCGATTTGGCCATATGGAACATTCCTTTCACCCGTTTTACCTGCCCCAAATCTTGCATTGCCATATGCTCTGACTCCCAATATGCCTTATGCAGCAGTTCCTCTGTATCAGACTGTTGCCAACGGGGCAGCTACGTCCGGTGGCAGCACCAATCAACAACAGCAGTCACAACAGAACTCAAACTGTCGAGAGCCCAGCAAAATGCTAATTCAAATTGGATTACAGTGTGTCAACCAGAACAACCCGGTGAACATCAACTCAATGAACGACATGGCCACATCCATTGGTAAGCTGAACCTCCACTTTGATCAGACCGAAACTGGAAAGAAAGGTGAGTTAAGCGAAGCTTTTCATCGTAATTTTTATGGTTTCACCTTTTCTAGAAGACTCTTCATCGTTGCGCAGCTCTCCAGTGTCATCGGGTAGTAAAGACAAGGATATATGGTAGGTTGACCCCAATCCATTCCCTCGTGCACTCGAAATCTCTATCTCTCCCTAGTGACTTCAATAACAGCTGTTCGACCTTGGGATCCGGTGATCCATCCCACATCATCTTGAGTCAGGCTAAATTCGAAGAGCTCAAAACGCTGGCCCTCACAGGCAGTGAGATTGCCGAAAAACTCGCCTACACCCATCGCAATCGTCCGTGTTTTAAGAAGATCGATAGTCTGTGTGCTCGTATGAAACAAGATCTCATCCGTCCCGATGGTGTTCTGCCCAACATAAACTCCCAGGGCATTGCTTGGGCCGTCAAAGACTTCATATTCGTGTTCACTCGGGTGATCAATGCATGGATCATCATCAAGGGCTATGTGTACAATACTCCTGAGGGTTTGAATAAAGTGCGATCGGCATTGAGTCCTGACTTTGTGCGAAGTTTCGCCGAGTGGCAGGACTCCACAGTGGATTTTGTTGAGAACCTTATGAAATCGTTTGTCAATTTGGATAATCTTGTGCAGGCTCAGAAGAACGTCTACCAAAAGGTCGTCAGTACAACGCCAATGAAGTGCAGCAGCGACGATTCAATTGACTTTCTGAACTCCTCCATCGACAGCGGCATGTCCAAGGACACGGCAATGAACAAAAACTACATGTACACAATGGTTGAGGACTCGGATGTAACACAACGACAAAATACCCTTAATGGGACGTATTTCAAGACAGGTACTTACAATTTTATCAAGCGAGAATCATCTGACGAGGGCTCCACTGGGTTAGAGCAGTTCTTTGATGAGACCTTCGCCAAGTCTATGCCAAACATATGTTCCACCTACGATCTGTCCCCGTCACACATGACTCTCGGTGAATCTAAGCTTAACTGCGACATTCGCGTGTTAGAGAACAAATTATCCAAATTTTCCTCTGCATACGATCCAAATCTTCCCAAACCACTTGGAAAGGACCTTGTAGACAAACTAAACGTTTTTATGAATCGCCTGATGGAGGTTAAAAGCGCTGATCTGTTCTTCAAGATACAATTCTGCCGAAACTATGTAAGAATTTCGCAGACGGTGTCTCACATGTCCTAACGCTCTTGTTTTTAGTTTCCAGATTTTATTTCGAAGACTCCAGACTTTGTCGATCTCCGGGCGATCATTCTAAAGTGTCAAACGGGTGGATACGGGCACATTTTCGAAGTCGTGCACGACATCAAATTGATCATCTATCAAGCAAGGATGTATTTAAAGGTAAGTAGATCAACAAAACACAAAACTGAGTAGTCCTTACCCTGATTCCATCTTAGAAACACCCTCATCCCGAATTAGAAAGGGCAATCGTCTGTTTTGAAGCTGATGTGGAGAAAATCCTTGCCGAGGAACCATTTGAAAACTACCAATTCGAACACATCAAAGGGAAACCAAACGAAATCCTTTATAACAGTGGCAAATAAGATGTTGCCAGCACAACGATTTTGTAATCCTTTTCTTGATCCTTAAATTTTAATTTACCCTCAAAAGATCTCATGGATACCGAATAAGCTTTAATATGTGTATTTACCGCGCTTCGTTCTTCGAGGATATTTTTTCGTTAATCTTTTTTTTTTTTTTGCATTTTGTTGTTACTATGTGCGTGCGAGTGGATTTGTCTGAAATATTTCTTTTAGGAATTTTTAAGGATTTTTTTATGAAAATTTTAAAAGTTTACATACTACATACGGTTGCACTGTGTACACGGATAGTTTTAGGATATTTTTAAATCACTTGTAGGCTTGTGAATGGATTTTTTGTTTATTTAAAAAATATGTATATGTTCCATATGTGCAATAAACGAAGAAATAAACTAATGCACGCGAATTGAGAAAAATTTAAAATGCGACCACGTCCAAAACTCATTTTGAATATCTGACCGTTTGATTTCTCATGTGTATGTGGGCTGTGGGCATTTCCAGGAATTCGAACAATTCTCAGAAGAAAACGGTTTCAATGGACGGGTGCGTTTCGTGGATGTGGTGTTGTTTGAATTTGAATTTTTCAGATTATCGATGATATCGATAGGGATCTATGAAAATCTGGGATAATTTTGAAAGAGAATCATTATAAATTTTTGCTAACTGGAACCTTATGTGGACGGGCTCTTTAAATAGTTTCACAAGAATGTTGTAAGCGATTTACGTGATGTTAGATGTTCATTTTCATTATTAAATTACTTTTTAACTCCGTAGAATATTATTTAGCAAATAAATAGACCTAAAACTAGATAGACTTAACTTAATAATGTTCGGGCTTTATGCAGACACCATAAACGATGCCCTTCGAAGTACTTTTTTTTTATTAAAACTTACCTTTTAACTAATTTAGACTGAAATGTACTAAAAAAAAGGCAATGTTAAGTGTTGTGTTCCTGCGCCTAGATTCGTGTTGATTTCTTATCTAAAATTGTGGTATTATTTCGTCTAATCTTGTAGTTCTTATCATCTTGCAGACATTCTATCTATTAGTTAGATTATCAGCCCTATTATGAATTCCAAGGCAACTTTTTTTTACATAGCTGCGGCCTAAAGCATGTGGTAGATGGTACAGAGATATATTCTGATAGCTCATTTTCGGTTCATTTTGATGGTTGACTTGTATCAAAAACGTTTTAATACGTCTGGACGAGCATCGTTTTTGTAATACGAATCTGTGAAAATAATACTAATCTTCAACCCGAAGAAAGAAACAGCGAAATTATTATTTTTAAACTTTATTAATAAATAGTAAAATAAAAATACCAATAATATTAGGCTTAAGCGCTAGCTCCCAGGGCCTAGCAAATTTAATTAATTTTGTTTAATATGTTTTTTTTTTTATTTTATGTGTGAATTGTATGGGAGCTAAAGATTTAAGCACACTCTAACCCGGTTCTCTTTTTTTACATTGAGTTTGAACCAAAAGCACAGAAGTTAAGAAATGCCTTTAAAGACTTGTCGAGGAAAATTAGATAGCAAAATATAAAAAAAAATTAAGCATGGATAGCCTAGCGACTGGGCAAAAAAAAAGGCATAAACCACTTCAATGTAGGTTATCACCAACATTTATAGACTACAATACTATTCTATAAGTCTTGGTTATCAAAAGAACACTTATTTTTTCAATTATTTCCTTTCAATGATCACCATCATCATCATTAGTGGCGTAACAGCCCACGAAGGGCCAGAGCCTAGCTTTTCGTCTAGCTTCCTCTCAATGATGAATAACCATATACAGCAGGAGCTTTAATAGTTGAAATGAATGTTTATAGATTCGAAGATTACGCATTGCTCTCTTCTATGTCATAAGGGACCCCAAAAGACAGCCAAAATTCATAGAATAAAGTCGAATAGGGTCAAGGAAATTGTTTCCCTTATGACGTTAAAGCGGAACAAAGAGGATTATGGCGTAACTTAGTACTCTAAAAATCTTGGTTAAAATCTTTATCTTCAAATTATTTTTCTCTTTGACAATGCTGCCTGCCATACACAATGTAGTCATTGCCTAATCACATTTCAATTCGCCGCATCTCGCCAATGACATTACCTCTTCCCAAAGCAAAAAGAAAAAAAGAACAAGAGTCAAATGTCATTAGTTCATCAATTTGCAACAGATTTGTGGTGGACGCCGACATAAAATTGTAAAAAATCAAAATAGTTTAGTTATTTATCGAATACAGGATGAGTGATATCCTAAAAAGTTCACAAGAACGTTCCCGTAAACGTAAACAACTCCTCGCGCAAACAGTAAGTTCCAAAATAAACACACAAACGCCGCTGTGAAGTACTCTCTCGTTAACAAATGTCATATATTTCTTTTAAAGCTTGGCCTTTCTAGTGTCGATGAACTTAAAATTGTTCTTGGTACAGCTGAAGAAGCAGGTAATCAACGTTCGAATCGTGATGATGATAATGAAAGTCCGGGACCATCTTCAAAGAAACCAACAGCTGAAATAATTTATCGTGATTCTTCAACATTCTTGAAGGTAACAAGAAAAAAAAAATCCTTGGAAACATTGATAACATTTTTTAAATTTCGTTTGTTTAGGGTACACAATCATCAAATCCACACAACGATTACTGCCAGCACTTTGTCGACACCGGTCAACGTCCACAGAATTTCATCCGTGATGTCGGTTTGGCTGACCGGTTCGAAGAATATCCAAAGCTCAGGGAACTTATTCGCTTAAAGGATGAGCTCATCTCGGAAACTGCAACAGCGCCAATGTATCTCAAGGCAGATATTAAAACACTTGATCTCAAGACACTTGGGAGTAAGTTTGACGTGATCCTGATTGAGCCCCCACTGGAGGAGTACGCTAGAGGAGCTGCCACAGTGGCGACAGTCGGCGGAGCTCCAAGAGTCTACTGGAACTGGGACGAAATCCTGAGTAAGAAAAAGAAGATGCAAAATTTTGCAATCGAAGTTTTAACAAACAATGTTTTTTTTTCAGGTTTAGATGTTGGTGAAGTAGCCGCTCATCGAAGTTTCGTGTTCCTCTGGTGTGGGAGTTCCGAAGGTCTGGACATGGGACGGAATTGCCTTAAGAAGTGGGGATTCCGACGGTGTGAGGACATTTGCTGGATACGAACGAACATCAAAAAACCGGGACATTCCAAAATTCTCGAGCCAAAAGCGGTGTTCCAGCGCACCAAGGAACACTGCCTGATGGGAATCAAGGGCACAGTAAGACGTTCCACCGATGGTGACTTTATTCACGCCAATGTTGACATCGATCTCATCATTTCCGAGGAAGAAGAGTTCGGAAGTTTCGAGAAACCCATCGAAATATTCCATATCATTGAGCATTTTTGTTTGGGTCGACGCCGAATGCATTTGTTCGGTAGAGATTCTAGTATCCGTCCTGGTTGGCTCACTGTCGGTCCTGAGTTGACCAATTCGAACTTCAATTCAGAACTGTATCAATCGTACTTTGCGGAGGGTGCTGCCACCGGTTGCACTAGCCGAATTGAATCACTGCGACCGAAGAGCCCGCCGGCTAATAGTAAGGTGATTCGTGGACGAGGGAGAGGATTCCCGCGTGGACGTGGAAGGCCTAGATAGTGCTTTGCAATAAAGCACACCTTTGGCAGGAACTATATGTGACTAAATATGACACAAAAGCTATTTCTATATTTTAAATACACGTAACAACTGAAATTTAATTTGTGTTTTTTTTTACTTTTCCTGTTCTAACGCGTTTCATGAGCGTTTCAATCATGCCAACGCGCACACATAACCTAACACGCATCATCATTTGAACATTACTCTTAAGTTGGGGTAAATTCATAAAAGTAAAACTGCGTCAATTACGCAAATCAATTTTGAATGTAATGCCTTGCAAGACTGCCGCAGTTTTACCTTTATGAGCTTACCCTTGTTGCAGCAATAGTCCATGATTGAAAGCCGTTTGAGAAGACAATCTTGATGGAGAGAGGTTTATTTTAGTTTTTGTATTTCCTCCCCCGGTCCATCATCAATCATTAGTGGCGTGGCAGCCCATAGAGGGCCAGAGCCTAGCTTTTCGCGCATTATAACTTCGACAGATATGAAGGGGACCTACAGTTTATTGCCGGTTCCGAACGGCGAGTTGCGAAAGCTTTCCGTGACAAGAAGTACTCCAGGAATATTGTTAGTCGTTCGCTGAAGATTGGGCCGTAAAAATTGTTTGTGGTGTTTTTTCCTCGAGTTTTATTCGGACCCTGAGTACTCTCGCTTAACAGTTCGACGCACTAACGATTAAGCCACGGCGCCCACACCCGGTCCGTAGGTTGGAAATCATTGGTGGTACTCATCTGAATATTTCGAATATTGAGAAATAGAGGCATTCTTTTAGATGAAACATTCGTGTGGATACTTGTCCTCCGACACTTCTTTGAGACATTCTTTTAGATCAGACAGTCGTGTCTTCCGACACTTCTTCCTTCTATCTTTCTTTGTATCCTTAATTGGAGTAGTTGGTACTTAGTTCCTCATGAGTTGTAGTGAGGTAACGGCTCCATTAGATTCGATGGACAAGCTTTACTTAAACTTAACCCTAATTGTGCTATAATTAGTTTTTAACACGGTCTGTTTTTGTTTTTAGTGGAAAGATATGATTGTGATGTCTCCCACAAAATATGGCATTATTTTTAAATTCTTTTTGGTGTGACCAATACGGTCACGCTGGCACAATAAGGGTTAACGACGAACAAGCTTCATTTCCAAAAGAAGCTTAAGCTAGTTTACCTAATCTAACTTAAGAGCTAGACAGTGCTTGATCTTATACCTCTTAATTGATAGAATGACTTCCTTTGATATTTTCACACGCCTCAAGAATTCATCGTCTGCTTACCCAAGGAATGCGTAATATCCTTCTCCATATCACCTTTAAAACACCACAATTTTCACGCCTGCACTTCCAGTGAAAGACACAATCCTCCTGACGGACCTTCTATCATGAAAAGCCTTTGCAATTAGTCGCATGGAACCGTCTGTAAGTTGTAGGTCACTTGAACAGCACAGTGGAGGCGCGAAAAACCTAACCTCTCATTCTCAACGGGCTGTCTACTACTATTTTCTTTCCATCTCTCCCTCCGTACCTTCGGCCCGTGCTGTGTCTTAAACAGGATACTTAAGGGTAGCTCCAACTCCTTTAGCACGCGCCAATTATAAAAAAAAAAAAACACAGTGAAACGAGAAGCGTTGCGAGAAGCCAGAAAGAGAGAAAACTGTAAGTACGCACAGTGAAGCGATTTTCCATGCGACAAGTGACAGCATTTCGCAAGCTACCAAACTCTTCTGACCAGTTTTCAAGCGAGTCTGTGCGAGAAGTCTTAATGGTTGTTGTTGCTTAATTTTTTTAGCTTATAAAATATGAGCTCCCGCAACAGCAAAACAGCATCCACTATGCGAACTGTATCGCTGCTCACATCACTTCTCGCTTTCTCGCTTCACCGTGCGCGCGGCCTTAGTGTTCCTCTCGGCTACAGAGCTGTAAATCATCGATGTTAGTGCAGCCTTTTTAGCAAACCCTCTCGTGATTTAGACCGTGATAAGATTCGGCAGGTTAGACATCCATACTAGTCTCTGCCGTCCCACCATTTTCCTTCCCTCTATCTTCCCAACAGGCTGTAACGCCTCCCAATTATTAATTCTTATTTTACACTCATATTTACTTACTTACATTCTTCTTATTGTAGTGTACTAGGCAAGATTTATGGTATACAAGGTTACGCCGTAGCACTCTTTGTTCTGCGTCTACGTCAAAAAACAAAAAATAATCTGCGTAATATTCCATACAGGGCCAGAGCATAGCTTGTTCGCACCTCCACTGTGTTGTGCGCGATATAATTAGACACAAGTGGAGGGGACCTAATGTTTAATGCCGGTTCCGAACGTCGAATTGCAAAAGCTTTCCATGACAGAGGTTACTCCAGTCGTTCGCTGGAGGTGGGGCCGTGAAAATTGTTTATGGTGTTGTTTCCCCGCGTACTCTCGCTTAACAGTCCGACGAACTAACGATTAAGTCACGGCGCACACTACGGCGCCCAATAAGGAACCCAATTTCCTCCACTCGATTCGACTTCATTCCATGAATTTTTGCTCCTTTTATGATGAAGAAAAGAAGGCTTATTCTAGAAATCTTGGTGCTCAGTGTCCATGTCTCAGTTGTTTTAATTTTTATTCTCGTACTCAAAAACTATGCGGATGGGGTTTCTCTCCAAAAATTAACCAGAATATCAAAAGTTTAAGCAAAAATGCACGAACGAAATTCCAACACTTAATTTTTGCAAAAAATACCAATAAAGTAACACTTAATAGATTCATTTATTTTTACTTCTACTCAGTACAACTACCTTAAGAATAAGAATACAATCTACATGTTCAATGAATTCCCCTGCAAGCTATGATGCTGATTTAAATGTGACATGTACACGTCCAAGTCGTCGTCAGACCTGTCCGACTCCTCCTCCATACGCTCGATCACCTCCTCATCTGAGCTTTCACCAAAGTATTCATCCTCCTTGTCCTGATTTAATTGTTTCAAATCATCCAGCTCAGCATTTTCATCGACTTGACTGTAGTCGAACTCCTTGTCTTCTCCATTGAGGAACTTTGCATGCATTATTCCAACGAATTCCTGACGCAACATTTCTCTCTCCCCCGCTGTGATAAATTTTTGTTGTTTGACCCTTTTCTTAGCCTTTTTCTGCTTTTTTATCACTTTTGAGCTGGAGCATGGAATATTCTCATCATCGAAATTTCCCCACTGCTTGCGATAAGATTGTGGGGGCTCCACAGCGAAATCGGCTTCTTCGTCACTGCTCTCGTCCATCGACTGTGTGTCATCCTCTTCCTCCTGCTGTTTCTGGAGGATCTCCTCGGCATTATCTCGATCCATTTTGTTTAAGAGGATGCCTGAGAAGGAAGTATTCCTAACATCGTACGTGTCGCGTTGGACTCGCTCCTCCTCAGAGAGATACTGCCCAACCAATTCGTGGTACAAATGCGGTTCTCGTTTCATCATTTCTGTTTCACTGAAATACTCCGTCATGTCCTGCAAAGCTGTGTATCGACGATTCTTCACGTTGCTTTTCTTCTTCTGCAACTTGGCATACAGATCCGTGATAATATAATCAAATTCATACTGATCCGCCTCGGGCAGTGGTAGTTCCTCAAAGAACTCCACATGCTTTGCATCCAAGTGTGGTCCGAACCTCATTATGAATATTTTTGGACTTTTCTCAAACACATCTCTAGCTATGGCTATCTTCTCACTCACTGTTAACTCAGGATCATCAATTTGTTGACTTTTAAAAACGATTTTTGGATTTTTACTTAAAAATTCGAAAATCTCCTCTAACGTAGTGTCCGATTTGACTCTAGTGACTACAGCGCCGCCATTATTTCCGGTGACTATATCTGGCTCTTCATTTGTCATTCTGCAAAAAAAATTAACTAGACGTCAAGAGGAAAACTAAACAAGTCAATTGGATTATTATCAAAAGTTTTTCTATTTTTCACCATGAAAAACAAATCATTTGTAATTTAAAATATTTACCTGAGACTCTTTGGAGGTTCGTTTAGAGTTTTTTGTTAACATTTAATCAATATCGAAGTGAGAAATGTGATTAAATTGAAGATTTGTTTGGATCACGATTGTTTTGTGCAATAACCTTCGTTTGACGAATTGAATTCGCCGTTGTGGTAAATGTCATTTGTCAATATGACATTCGCAGTGTTTAGGGGTGTACGACGAACGATAACACATAAGTCGTAAACAAAAGCCGCATAGGAAATTAATTAGTTAGTGAAGCGTTGTCTTGTGGTATCTCTTGTGGTTGGTCTTGAAATTTTGTAATGATGGTTTTAGAGTGATACACTAAATAAGTTAATCACGATACGAGTAAAGGTTTGTTATGCGCTCTTAGGAATGTGATCTTTTTTTTTCCTTTTTGACAGCCGAATTGTGAGACGTTGCGAAATAATTTTGCATGGGGGGTCGTACTCCCCTATGTACGCATTCAACTTGAAATAATTGTTATAATTTCATTGATAGCATGTCCATTTAAACCAGTGAATATAAAAACTATAATATATTGCTCCGCGATTGGAGAAGCACAAATATGATTCATACTTGCACCGTTGTGTTTGATAAAAATAACGAAACCTTCAACAATCGGCTGAGAGATTAGGGAAAGTACCCTAGATTTTATTTATTGTACAAAAATGTTGTACTCTAGTTTCAAATAAAAGAAATAAGATAAAACAGTTAAAACCGGTCTGAAACATCTCAAGCAGAGTCTAATTAGCTTGCTGAGTGTTCAGCTGATTCTTTTCGGGATTCTTTTTGAACGAAATCCAGTTTTCTACTAAGAAAAAATCATTTCAGTTCGATTAGTCACTACTTCGTTGTAACCGTAAGCAGATAAAGTCTGCCGGGCTTATTTCAGATAACCGAAAGGTAGTAAATAATATTGAATTCGATATGCGATTTTCTAAGCCGTACAAGCACACATTTTCCTATTCATTTCGTCTAAAGAATTTACAATAACTCAACGTATTTTCATTACAGATTTAAAAAAAAAAAGTCCAACACATCATGTCTGCTTATGGGCACTTCCAATGGCGCTGGACAGACTTCTGTCCAACGGGAATAACACCATTTGCACAGAATTCAAATGATCTCCTACCATGTTTCCAAGAGATCTGCCTCCAAGTACCCATCTACACAATTTTTGCAGCTGTTTCATCGTTTAATTTCGGCTCATACAACCGTCCAGTCGTGAGAAATCATACACAATTGCGTGCAATCTACCTCCGGATAATCATCACACTGTTTCTTGCTGCGTTACCAGTCACGAAAATTTTCTACTTCCATTCGGTGGGGCTGGATGTGTACCCTGTTGATGTGTTGGTCGTTTGCACGGAATGCGTTATGTGGATTGTCCATTGCGGTGAGACAAAGGAACTCCATGGAATATTTTATTTGATCAACAACATCCTTTTAGGTTACCTTCTTTCATCACGAAGATTTGGAGAGCTCAGCCATCGAGGGCCACTGTTCCTCATCGTCATGTGGTGTTCTGTTGTAGTCTTGGATGCTGTTTGGTTGAGATCGAGTCTGAGCAGCAGTTACTGGCCATGGAGTCTGGCTACGTTCTTAATGGACGCATTGTATGCACTTACCATGATCCCACGAGGAAGTGCTGTGAATTCACCACTCAACTTTGGGCAGAATAATGTAAGAGTTCGTAATGTGTGATCAGGAGTCTTCATCTGTTTGCATTCTAGGAACAACAATCTCTTCTGTCCAATCGCTACGTGTACTTCCACTTCAATCTCAACGAAATGCTTCTGGGTCACGCTCAAGATGAAGCGAATTTTCTTTCGAAGTTTGTGTTCTCGTGGGTTGGGCCGTTGATAACGAAAGGCGTTGCAGGGAACCTCAAGAGAATTGAAGACCTCTTCGATTTGCCAGACTGCTTGAACATCTCGAGGATTAGTGAGAAGTTACAGATGCAATTTTCCAGAACTAAATCGATGTTCTGGGCTCTGCATAAGACCTTTGGAAGGGAATTCTACCTGATTGGATTGCTGAGATTTATTGCTGATTCATCGGGTTTTGCCGGACCACTTTTGCTGGGCGGGCTGTTGCGTCAGGCAGGTTCGGACGTCACTGGATCAGATGCGACACCTTATTGGTATGCGTTGGGTCTCTTTGCCGCAACTTTGGTGTGTAAGTATTAGCTATTTCGACAGCATTGGGAAAATGCATCTTTCACCCTTTCGAAACTGGTCTAGTTACAGTTTTGAAAGGGTGAAAGATGTAGGAACAGTTTTTGACAAATCTGAACACACAGGCTCTGTTCATACGTCTTTGACCTTTTCGACAAACCTTACTGTTCACGTTTGTCCAAAGGCTTAAAGATGTGAACTTGCCTGTTCATGTTTGTCAAAAGGGTGAAAGATGTAAGAACAGTGCCTATTTAACGAAGAAAATTTCGGTTTAGCCGCTTTGTGCGCCACACACTTCATCTGGCGAATGTCTATCATTGGAATGAAAATGAGAATCGGCGTTGTGAGTGCAATATACCGAAAGGCGTTAGAGGCTAGAGGCCTTAAAGACTCTCGTCCGGAGATTCTAAATTTGATGTCTACAGACACTGATCGAATAGTCAACTCGTGCATTAGTTTCCATTCGTTTTGGAGCATCCCCTTTCAGGTGAGACACAAATTTAATTCCGACGGAAGCACGGGACTAACACTCCTTTCAGCTTTTTACAACGCTTTATCTGCTTTACACCCAACTTGGCGCTGCTTTCATAGCCGGTGTAGTCTTTGCAGCAACGTTGATTCCAATCAATCGATGGATAGCTACGAAGATTGGAAACTTCTCCCGTGGATTGATGACAGCGAAAGATGCTCGTTTGGCAGCCACAAGTGAAACCATTAGTGGAGCGAAGCAGATCAAGTTGCATGCCTGGGAGGATGTCTTCATTCACAAGATTAGGGGTGAGTTTTGAGTTGCATCGAGAGATTTTTTGCTAATGATGTGTCCTGTTAGCTCTTCGTTTGAATGAAATCAAATTCCTCTCGAAAAGAAAGTACCTAGATGCACTGTGTGTGTACTTTTGGGCTACCACACCGGTCCTCATGTGCCTGTTGACCTTTGGAGTGTCTACTTTGATGGGGAATCCGCTTACTGCAGCCACGACTTACACGAGTGTGTCGCTCTTGAACATGCTGATTGGGCCACTCAATGCGTTCCCGTGGGTTCTTAATGGATTGGTTGAAGCTTGGGTCTCGATAAAACGTGTACAGGAACTTTTTGATGTGAGACCATTGAAGGCAAGAGAGGGAGTTTGTTAATTTTTTGCTCTTTGTAGCTTCCGAATTTGGATTTCTCGTCGTACTATCAACCAGTGATCAAGGGATCTGCTGACGAGGAGAAAATCAATGAAAAACCAACAGTGTTGCAGTTGACCGACGCGTCATTCGAACACGAGCACGGTGCAGAGGCCTCTTTTGTGTTCCGTCTCAGGAAGGTTAATCTGGATGTTAAGAAGGTAGGCTGGAAGCCCTTTTTTCGCAGTGTCTTGAATTCTGTATTTCAGGGTGACTTGATCTGTGTGGAAGGTCCGGTTGGTGGTGGAAAGAGCACGTTTGTGTCTGCCATCGTGGCTGCAATCGACTGTGTGGATGGCTGTGTCAGTGTGCACGACTTAACCGCTGGTAATTACATTCAAGACGTTCCAAGTGTCTTCACTAAGACTGTCCTTCATAGGTTTCGGTTATGTTCCACAAAGTTCTTGGCTACAACGAGGCACCCTTCGAGACAACATCTTGTGGGGTTCGGTGTTCGATGAGCAGTGGTACAGGAACGTGATATTCGCCTGTGGCCTCACTGAAGACTTGGAAGACCTGGGAGGAGATCTTGTCGGGGTTGGTGAGAATGGAAGGACTCTATCTGGCGGTCAGCGTGCAAGAGTTGCTTTAGCCAGAGCTGTATACCAGGATAAGAAGAGTAAGGAACTGAATTTTTTTCTCCACCACAAAAACCCCTAACCTCAATTTTTAGTTTACGTTTTGGATGATGTTCTTTCGGCGCTGGACGCTCATGTGGCAAATCACGTGGTGAAATATTGTTTGCTG
Source organism: Syritta pipiens (assembly GCA_905187475.1). Lineage (NCBI taxonomy): Eukaryota > Metazoa > Arthropoda > Insecta > Diptera > Syrphidae > Syritta > Syritta pipiens. The sequence continues at coordinate 93,978,123 of LR994571.1, forward strand.
GGTCTTCTTAAGGATAAAACACGAATTGTTGTGACCACCAACAAAACGCTCTTCTTCAACGCAAATCAGGTTTGTTGCAAAATTAAGGACGATATCCTAGGACTTAATTTCTGTTTGCAGATCCTTCATGTTGAAAATGGAACTGTCAGTGTGAGTGATTTCATGTCCGAGAGTCTTGATTTGAGTCTGGAAGAGGAAATTGGCGAGCCAGTAGATCTGAAAACTCGGCGTATGTCGAGCATTGATTTGCTCAACGATGACAAGGCAGACAACAAGAGCTTAGACAGCGTCATGATGGAGGTTAGTAAAAACCAAGTCTGAGTGACTGCAGCGATTTAACGCAGACTCACGTTAAATCAAATTACATCACTTATGTTTGATCTTTTGATGAACGTGTCTTTTTTAGGAATCCCGTGAGTACGGAAATGTTTCCCTGAGTGTGATTTCGTGTTACTGGAAAGCTGTCTCGAGTCCACTGGCTTCAGTGGTTCTTCTCTTCGTAGTCTTAATGCAACTTTCAAGGAACGTCTCTGACGCTTGGCTCGCACATTGGGTTACAGTAACAAATGTCGTGCCAAACAACCAAACAAATTTTACGGATGCTGATTTTGGGAGCGGGAATGGAACTGCTCCAGAACACGGACTGGGATTCTACTTGGGGATTTTTGCCTCGTTGGCGTTAACCAATTCAGTGTTGACACTTCTTCGTGCATTCCTATTCGCATATGCGGGCATTAAGGCAGCTAAATTTATTCACGATAAGCTTCTGAATAAAGTTCTTTATGTGAGTCGATGGAGTGAATTCATTTACAAGCAAATAACTTTCATCCTCTGTAGACAAAGTTTCAATTCTTCGACATAACCTCAGTGGGCCGGATTTTGAACAGATTCTCATCGGACACGTACACAATTGATGATTCTCTGCCGTTTATTTTGAACATCTTACTCGCTCAAGTTGTGGGACTCACAGGTTTGCAATCGCTTACGAAAATATCCACATTTGTTTGATTTGAATTTTATTTACAGGAGCACTTTGCATAAGTTTGTACGCTATGCCATGGTTGGGTCTTGTTGTCGTTCCCATGATCCCCGTCTATCTAAATCTCCAGCATCGATATCGACACGCTTCTCGAGACATAAAGCGTCTGTCAAGCAATGCTTTGTCGCCACTCTACACACACTTCACTGAAACTCTGGAGGGAATCACAACCATCCGAACGATGCGTGCCAGTCCACGGTTTCAACGTGATTTTCATGTGAAGCTCGAGGAAAGTATCAAGGCCCAGTTGACTGCTTCTGCTGCTCAACAGTGGCTGGCAATTCGTCTCCAGATGTTGGGAGCGATTCTGGTTGGAGGAGCTGCCATTCTCGCAGCTATGACATCGGCCCACACTACGAATCCAGGACTCGTGGGATTGGCCATTTCATATGCTCTCTCGATCACCAGCCTTTTAGGTGGAGTGCTGAACGCTCTAGCTGAGACTGAGCAAGAAATGATTGCCGTCGAGCGTGTGGATCAATATTTGCAACTCGAAGAGGAGCCAAATGCCGATGGCAGCGCAGATCCACCATTTGGTTGGCCTAGTCAGGGTGTGTTGGCGTTCAGCGGCGTGCAAATGAAGTACCGTGAACACTTGTCACCAGCGCTGCTCAATCTCAGTTTTCAGACGGCAGCTTTTGAGCGGATCGCAATTGTTGGACGAACTGGAGCTGGTAAAAGTTCAATTATCGCTGCTTTATTGCGGGTAGCTCCGTTGAATTCTGGAGAAATTTCGTTGGATTGTGTCAATTTGAAAACTCTCTCGCTGCGGGTGTTGCGAGATCGAATCGGGATCATCCCACAGGAGCCGTTCCTTTTCGAAGGAACAGTGAGGGAGAATCTGGATCCACGGAGGAGGTTCATTGATTCAGAGATTTGGAATGCAATCACGAATTGTTTGGCAACACCTCTCGTACAATCACTGGGTGGATTGGAGGGTAAACTTGATAAGGGTGGGAAGAATTTGTCAGCTGGTCAAAGACAATTGCTGTGTCTCACAAGAGCACTGCTTAAAAATGCAAAGGTGAGTTTCATTGAAAAAAAAAATAAAGTTGGGAGTAATGAGTTTTCTTACATTGTAGGTCGTCTGCATTGACGAAGGTACCTCCAACCTGGACTCGGATTCAGAGGCAGCCATTCAAATTGCTCTGCGGAACTCATTCAAAAGTTCAACGATAATTTTCATTGCGCATCGCCTCACTGGTCTCCAGAATATGGATCGAATCATAGTCCTCGACCACGGTGAGATTGTCGAACAGGGAATACCACGTGAACTGGCCGAGAATACAGACTCAAAGTTTCATGGAATGCTGCAGGCGCAGAGAAACAAAGACTACAATGGTGATCAGATTAGTGATACTTAATCTAGTTCTTGAATACATTTTCCTCGAGAGTATAGAATTTTTATTTTACGTCGTTTAATCCATAGTTTTAGCAAATTTCTGGATGTCAGGCAGTAGATGTATTGTCTGACACGTTAAATAGAACATAACCCCAAACTGAATAGTTTACTATTTTTATACTTAAAGCAAAACACCTGTTTAACCTATCAAAGTTTTAAGTTTTATTTTTATTATTATTAATAAAGATACAGTTATAAATTTATTTAATTATTGTTACACATACTGGGAAATGCACTGTAATCTTATTTGCTAGATGCGTTTGCCTTAGGATTATGTAGAAAATACATTACACACGTACACATCTTTGTCAGCAGCAAAGAATTGAGAATGTCGTAGCTGCGGTGGATTTTATGAAGAGTGTGACTTTTCTTCGGTTTGAATTTTCCATGCTCCTACCAGGTATCGGAACCAGATTAGGAAGAGATCAATTCCCATTTGCAGCCACGACCAGAATGGTGTGAGTTTGGATCCTTCAATTTCTGTCCAGTTAACAGCGACCTCTTCTATTGGCATTTTCAGTTTTTCAGCTAGGAAGAGAAGTTCCACATCAAACGCCCTGCAAATGGAAAAAATGTTCGGAAATTGAGATCAATGAGGTGAAGGCTGCGATGCTAAGCAGATTTAAATTTGAACAATCTGCAAAGAACTGCTGGTGCTTCGGGGAAGATGAGAGCAAATATTTACGTTTCTTAAAAGTTTGCTTATTTCTGATCTTAATTGATTCTGTAGTTACTGGCCTATAGAAAAATGTCTTATTAATTAAACTTGTACGTATCAATTGAATATTTATATCAATTTGAGTTCTGTGGAACATTCTCCATATTATAAGGTCTGCCCTTAACTACAAAGTGGCCCAAGATTAATGACCCAATTTTGCTGAATAATAAGAAATATGAATAAGTTCTTTACTAAATAAAAAAAAAATACTTTGATATGCACCAAGTTGTTGATGCCAAAGCTAATACAGATTTGTACCCGTTTTACCACATTTACCATGATTTTTACATATTTTCGGTAATAATATAATTAATTGTTTGCATTTCTATCGAATATTCTCCTTATAGACGTAACACAGTGTTTGACACCGTGTGCCACATGAGGCTATGTGTCACATGTGTGGCCTGGTGGGCACACCGATTGTGGGCTGAGTCTCGGGTGTGCAATCAAAAGATTTTGATTTTCTTCACACAGTGTGAACACAAGTGTATCGTGTCTGGGCAAGTGTGAACTAGCAGGTAGCGAACGATCGTCAGCGGTCACTCGTGTTGTTGTTGCTTACGCCTTTTTATGAATTCATCCAGCAGCAGAATCCGCTTATATCCATGGTCCTTCCTCGCCGACGAACGAAGATCAAATGATGTGTGGGCACACGTGTTACTTTTGTGGCGAAAGGCGACACAACACGTTGTCAAACCCTGTGTTACGTCTATGGGCCCTATTAAAGGCTACGATTGTCTGAGCCTTGTGGGATTAAGCCCGCGACCTCAAGTGGCGCTAAAGAAAGAAAGAACATGTATATGTCTTTCACATAAATTCGCTGTACCGTCGGCGATGCAGTGGATTCCCCGTCGTCTGGTTGAAATTTCTTCTTTATTGGCGGCATCTACAGCCGCAGCCGCGACTGGTTGCTCTCGGCCGAATGACCAGTTCGGTGGCGGTTACGCCCTTCGTGATCTCGTGTGGTTTCAGTCTGTTCAAGACGAGTAGCTAAGCGCCGAAACGTTTTCCCAGTTGGTGGGACACGATTAGGAACGTGACGCCGAAATTCACGCTGCGTTAACACCACGGATAGATTTTTGTTGCCAAATACAGTAGAGTCCGAATATTGCGACGATCAACATTCGGTCGTACTAAGCGAATGATGCACACAACAAATTACAATTCCGCTGATTACAATTTACATAAACCGAACATAGTTTTGTGTCAGCGTTGCGATAAGCGGTTGGCCGTTTTAAGTGACGTCGAAAACCCTACAACTAGAGCTCTTGAACAATCCATTAATGTTATAATTTACTTATGCATTAGGAGAACTTAAAAAAATAGATAGATATAATTGTATGAATCAGCTTCACCTAAAAACAGACACTCAATATCTGGTTTTATTTTCGCCATCGTAAGCATTTTAGAAAACCCGTCTTTTCAAAGAATTTCTACAGCAAGAATTTGATTGATCGAATGAAAAACTCATGTTCATTGATAACGATTATATGTTGATAATGATAAGTCGACTCTGAGACACGAGAAAGAAGAAAAGAAAACATCTATTTAGATATCAGATCTGCCAACATTTTCAGTATATTGATAGCGAAAAGCTAGGCTCTGGTCCTCAACGGACCGTAAAGAAACTCATTTTATTTATTGATGGCTTTATAGACTTAAAGACAAAGATCATACGCTTGTAAAACGAAGATTCTCACCAACCCACGAAAAAAAATGGGCTTTGTAAAAAGGAATGCGGACGTGGTTCACAAACAGCCATCCCTCTATTTTCAAGAATGTCACATGTCTATCCGTAAATCTTTTCTTAGATTAATATACCTGTTGTACTTACCATCTCTCCACGTGCATACTTTTGAAAAGTTTTCTAGCTGCTGATCGCGTGAGAAGTTTGAACCCGCATTGCGTGTCACGGATCGACTTAACAGCAAACAACCAGACCAAGAAATGGAAACCATGCATCAAAATTGTTCTGAAAAGCAGGCATGAGTCTCACACTGAACAAGTGAATGAACAAATTCACCTGAAGATTGTTCTTGTTGCAATAGCCTCTGATTCCATGTGCGCTCTTGAGCCAACAATAACTGCGTCAGTTTTCCAATCTTGTGTCACCGTCTTCAAACTCTGCTCGAGCTTATCGTAGTCTGCGAATTTCGTAGCACCATCAGCATCGGCGAAGAGTAAAGAACGTCCACGGCTGCTTAGCATTCCCTGCATAGGAATTAATCATGTCATAACAAAGGCATAGGTGCAGGGGCATAACTACGGAGCTCAAAGTCATTTAGAACACTTACAATTCGTACAGCTCCTCCTTTCCCCCGATTCTCAATCAACTCGAGAACCCTCAACTTTTCGGCAGTATACTTTTTCGAGTACTTCAATGCCAGTGACACAGTTCCATCGCTGCTGCCGTCACTGACAACAATCACTTCGTAAGTGAAATTTCCTTGTTTGGCTTTGGTCTCCAAAAATTCCATGCACTCATCCAGCATAGCTGGCACTGTAAAAAGCAAACAAAATGCAAGTGTTCTAAATAAATTCTCATTTACGGTCATGTCAAGATCACATACGTCTCTTCTCCTCATCATAAGCGGGCACTACGACAGTCAAGTCGATGCTAGGCTCATCGTCTATAGATGGGAAATCAACTTTTTTTATTGCATTCGGATCAACAAAATGCTTTTCTTCTCTGTGACGTTTTATTATTGGGAATGGAGTTGTTATGGATTTTTGGATGATAACTAGCTGTAGAATAAGTAAAGGGTCTGTGAAATTCAGGGAAAAACACTCAGGACAATGTGCAGGACTTACCGCCAACACTAGGGAGACGAAAAACGCCGATCCAATGAAGAGAATCAATTGTAAGAAATCGATCAGCGGCATTTTATTTTATTTAGTGAGATATGGCTGGGGGTAGACTTTCATTAAATCTAATTAATTTGCCACGTATTGTCGATGATTTAAAGGAAAAACTAATTTTCTTTAGAAACCGCCTATCAGCTGCGTCCGATTAATATGACAGATGGAATGGCGATGTGTCAACCGCGGGACGTAAGCACGGCTGACAATTGGAATGATAACAGGCGAATGTTTAATGGTGGAATTGTTTACATTGCACCAAAAAGCAGAATTGTGCATGGGACATGTGGAGGGGATACTAGCAGTGATGCCAAGTCGATATTTATGTCATGAGCTCATGGTGCAATGCCGAAAACTGATACACAGACCATAAGATATGAATGTTAATGATTAGGAAACTTTAATTCAGTTTTAGTTTAAGTTTTTGCTTCAACTTTTTCTCACTTATGTAGACCAGTTTTTTTTTAAGTTTTTTCCACTAGTTGCGGGAACAAAAATAATGCTTTCTCATAAAGTAGTAGTGAGGTGTTCGCCAGAATGCCAAGCATCTGATGAAACAGCTTACAAAACATCTCACAGCAAAATTATCACAAATCTCGCTGAAATTTTTGAATTGTGGCTACCTCATGACCAAAATACGGTCATTAGTTCCAGTTATCTACTAAAGACTCGTTTCCATAATCGATACTTTTCTCGAATAAGAACAATATCCAAGAAGTCTAAAGTCTTCTGGAAAAAAATACAAATAATCCAATTGACACGATACATAGTCCAACTTTATTTAACTTATTTCAAACTACAACCCAATTTAACTACAACTAATTATCAAGTTTCAAAAAAAAGGTCTAAAAAAACATCTCAACAACCTACTGTAACAATTGACACGTAACTTAGAAAATCTAGAAAATACTTGAAAATATTGCAAAATGCCCTTACATTAATTGATCCTTTAAAAATAATACATTAAACTATTCTCCTAAATTGATATTTTAATAAGTTTGATTAATCGTTTTGACCGTTACGCGCGTCACACTACAATGATGATTTGATTATGTTGATTATGTGCGTTTAGCTTTTTTAGTCCTGTCATGGACACTCGTTATCTGCAATTTTAGCAGTACAAAATTCTCGGAGATGATTGTCATATATCCACTCCGCTCTTTCCAACACTTGGAGCTTTGTATGGTGGAGGCTTAGGACGAAGATAGGTGTTTGATGGACTCTCGTTCGGGTAGATGCTGTTGTTGGGGCTAGAGAAATTTATGTTAAAACAAATTTTGTGGAATATATGACAATTAAAGTGACAGCTTGCCTTTGGGAATGAACACTGGCGTTGTCCAATAGCAAATTGGGGTCCTTCAGGCTTCGCAGAGTAGTTGTTGGTTGGCTGTTTGTGTCAGAACACTGCACCATTTGAACCGTAGACACTGAGTGGCCTTCTTTTTCACTGCAGAGATTAGAAGAAAGCAACGATTAGGCAAACTTAAAACAGAAGAACAGAATAAGCAGAAGGAAAAAAAATGAAAGCGCAAAATTTAAAACCACCCGCAGCCAGTTACACATCATTGCCTCTTTTATAAACAAAAATCAAATCCCAACAAACTTAAATTTAAAACCAATCGCAGCTTATTACACGCCATTGTTTCTTCAGCCAAAAATTCAAATCCCAACAAACTCTCATAAATTATAAGCTATCGGTTGCTAATTACACGCCATTGTCTCTTAAATAAAAAATCAAATCCCAACAAACTCAGTCAAATTCAAAACCACCCGCAGCTGATTCCACACCATTTCCTCTTAAAAAAAAAAAAAAACAAATCCCAACAAACTCCATCAAATGCCCACAAACTCAAACCATTACCTGTCGTCTTTTTCTTCGCAAATGTGAAATATATTTGCAAAAAAATACTCAGACTCAGGATCGAATCTTTAGAAAAGAAAAAAATAATTGAAACTTCAAAAAAACATCCTTGCATTAACCTTGAGGACCTCCCTGCTCAATGAACTCACAATTTTTCATGTTGGAAGCAGAGCACAGCAGACAGGATTCCAAGAAGTACAGCGAAGATCATTCCAGGGATGGCAAATGCAAAAGCAAATTCATCTATGTAGTTTCGTTGAGGAGTGTCTTCTCTGGCGATTCCATGCCAACGATCTGTTCGTCGTAGAGTACTCAACTCCGATCCGTGGTAGCCTTTCATACCGTGATTGTGGAACAGAATCTCTGGGGATATTTCTGTGCCGACCATCTTGAAAGCACACCAGTCAAGCTTGAAGCCCGCGTTTTCAAAGATCTTTTGCACTGACGTCCGTTTGTAGGTGCATGAAGGGAGCTTGTATAGAGGGCGCACTTCTTCCTGTAGCTCCTTTAAACGGTCGGAGAATTGAGCGAAGCTGCCGAGGTGGACAATGACCCTGGAAGAGAAAGACAGTGGTTAGAAAAGGTTGCCAAAAACCAGAGGTGGAATTTAATGATTATATTGTGTAATTCTTTATCGGTTTGATTACAATGTAATTTAATTTATTGAAAAGTTCAACTACACAGTTTAAGGAATTGAAAATGTAATTCAAATTGTTTAAAAGTAATCATTACATTGTTTTGTAATCATTACAATTCCCCCTCAATTGCATGGCTGTAATGAAATGAAAGTAATTGAACTTTTCTATTACACGTGATTTGTAATTGGAGATTTTTATGCAAGAAAAATAATCATGTTAATTGAATTAAAAAAAAGAAACATTTTAATTGAAAAACAAAAAAAAAACAATTACAAGTAATTTAATTTTTTTTTAATCATTACATCCAACTCTGTCACAAACTCACCCTTCCCTCTGCTGTGGTCTCAACGGCAGCCTTCCTCCCATATTCACCGCCGATTCCATGAACACCAAACTCAAATCGTTCTCACTCTCTGGCCACAGATCATTCCGGAAGATGTTGCGAAGGTTTTCAACCCTCCCCGGGTCCATCAGATGCACCCAGTTAAGGTTGTCGATCTTCATCTGAATGACATTCGGTGCGGGGAACTTGTGGTTGACGTAGATTCCAAGAACAATCCTCCTGGTTTCATAGTTTTGTCGATTCAACGCTACGATGTCCAAACTAATCTTCTTCCCAGCCAATCGATCCGGAGGCGTCCCGTAGAGGAATCCCGAGTGATACTCATTGCTGTACATGTACCTCAGCCAAACAGGCAGATCTGGATAGCCCTCAATAGACGGCCTGTATCGATATTGGTCACTGAGTCCTTGATGAGTCCAATTGAACATATGCGGTTCGATTTTAAAAGTGTACAGCTCCCCGACGGAGGCCTGTTCAATCGCCAGACAAGCCCCGATGCAAATGAGAAACCAACAAAACCTCATTTTGGTCGTAAATGGTCTTCCTTGAGTTTTTTTTTTCAAAATGATTCAACAAAATTTTTAAGTTTTAACCATAAAAACACATTTTTTTCGCAATTTTTCGCTCACGACGGAGTGTTCCAAAAATAAAATCGATTTTTTCACATACACGGGCGGTCGAGACGGAAATCTACGAGAAAATTTTCATCGATGACGGGCGAGGGAGAACTGACTGTGAATGAATGGAAAATGCTGTTTTGAATTTGGGGTTGGGAAATTTTCTCCTGGCGAGTGGGTGGGTGGAATTCTCTCTGTTTTGGGATATTTTTCCTGAGAAGTGTGAGATTTTTGGATGCCGGGATGGGGGAGGACGCACGGATTTGAAGGATGTTGCCAACGTAATACATATTTTATTCTATCGTCAATATTTCTATTATTTTATTAAATTTTAAATAATAATAATAATTTAAGTTTTACCTACAAGGAGTTTCAGCAATCTGCAATAACAAAAAAGTCTGTTGGCCCATTTTAGACTGAGAGTTTGGAATTAAATAAATTTCTTGACCGAATTGAATGGCAGGCAATATTAGCTGTATAGTTTATTACTTGTTACTGTAGTTACAGTAACAATAATAATAATTAATTTCCTTCTAGACATTAGTGGTCCATTCGTTTGCAATTGCTCGCCTGTCGATCGTGTCCAAATGGATTTGGTGACGGAACTTAATTCAAATTTAAGATAAGTCGCGGTAAAATGCATCGTGAGCTATTTTTAGATACTTATCCTAAATGGATTGGGTTTTTTTTTCGATTTTCGACGAGCAACAAGTCAGCATGAAGAAATTTGTGGTTGAATTTAAAAAACAAAAAGTCATCAATGAAAGGATTCGGTTTTTGCTTCCTATCTGTAAAAAAAAAACACTCTGAGTAAACCAATATCCAACTTAAAAGAAAAACAAAGCATTTATAAATTTAAAATTTGTTTATTTAATTTAAAATTTGTTAAAATTCAAAATTTAAATCCAAATCTCCACTCACACACTCGTACCTACTGTATGCATTTGAAACAATTCACTTCCAATCAGATTCACTTGTCGCCGCTTTCCAGGCAAACGTCAACTTTCCCCCACAAACAAAACAAAAACACCCTCGCAAAACAACAAAAATAAAGTAAATTCATTCGACCACTCCACTAAACCACGACCAACTTCACGTCAGTTTTGGTCTCTCGTCTCTTTTTTTTTTGAAACTAGAATGGCTGACGGTGGATGAGAGTGTGTGTTGTGTTCGTCGGTGCGGTTGAATTATTTTTCACGAATTTTAACGTTTTTTCACGCGTTTTCAAATTCCATTTAATCGGTATTGTGTAAAAAAAAGACTCGCCAAACATTTCCGCGTATGTTGCGTAATTAATTTCAGTGAATAACACCGTGGTTTGTGTCATAAAATGTCTTACATGGATGGTTTAAGCTGAGATTTGCAGCGAACCCATCAGACATTCCGTCCATGAAAACGAAAAGTGAACAAGAAGTCCCTTGATCTGTTGAAATCTTTAAATCTCCAACAAGTCTACTCTCGGTTTCAAAACTTATCCGGTATTGTTTTCTTCTAATCTACTGGCATTTATCTTTTGGTTTTTTTTATATTCTTGTTTCTGCACACTGTATGCTTTCTTGGTGTTGATTGCTTAGTTTTTTTTGATAATTCTTTCGTTTGGCCGTAGTATGTTGCACATAAAATTTGAATTTGATATAATTTTGCACACATTTGCATTTTGATTTGCCATATATCGTACGTATGTATCTTCGTTTGTGGTTTCTTTTGTTTTTTTTCCACTTTTGAATGGATTTTTGTGTGCAGTTATTTTCTAGGTATTGCTTACTTGGCGTCGCTTTTTCTTTTGGGTCTTTTTGATTCGGAGGACAACGTCTCATGCTAAATCCCTTATCGGAAAGTGTCAACGGGCAAGATGCACCCGAATAGATCTCGTTATCAGTTCGGGTTGCTTCAGGCGTCCACACTTCTTCGATTCTTTGTTTATTTTGAGATCAATTGGTAGCTGGCGGCGGTTGGGAATTTGTTTTCTATTTGCTGTACACATGGTACGAGCAAGCAATGCTGCTTAATTGGTTTCATGGTTGATTATTGACGTCTTGTTTATCAGTTTTTTCCATCGTTGTGTGGACAAACTGTGCTCGGGAAGTAAACAAAAACGCATTTGACTTGGTGATGAATTTTAGCATTAAAGTCAAAGGAGGTTTCGAAAGTGCTTTGTTGATGAGTCGGTCCATAACACCCATTTAAGATTTATAGATTTCCTGGATGCATGGCCGGCGGAATAGAGATTCAATGCAAATTGCAGGAGACGTCGTTGACCTCAATCGTTTGCAGATTTCAGGTTGAACACATGTGCACGTCTAGCACATTATTGCAGGAATGCTATTGCTTTGTGTGCACGTCTCACTGTTCGGCGCTGTGAACTGGAATGCAATGTGGATAACGAGGAAATGTTTACTTGCGATAATAAAATTGAGTGGTGTTTCCCTAATTTTACGTTAGCTTCCTTGTATGATTGAGACTTTGGTTTTTTATCGTGTTGAACAAGAGAATGTCTTGTGCATATCTAACATGAAATGGAACCACTTTATCGAAGCTTAGCAGATTGTAGGTCCTACAAATAGCCTTTGGGCATTGTTACAGAGTTTTATCTTACACTCTGTCAATGTTTACATTCAGCATAATGATATAGAATTTTTCAAAATAAAGTTTTTGGGGTCGACAGCCTGCATTTTCTCTTTAATCCCATGGCCTCCTGTCCCTTGCTGGATCCCACACTATGAATGTTCCTTACTATGCAAAATTTAACCATGTGATCCTGCTCATCTCTGCACTCTCACAGTTCTTAAAGTTTTATGACCTCAGGCTTGGATATTGAAGTCATCCATTTCATATTTTCGGACATCTCACTGCCCACTCATTCTCACAAAAGAATTCCATTCAGTCAATAAGTTCGGCTCTAGTGTCATAGCTAAATTCGTCTCACCACACTTTCAAGTGATTTATTTCCACGCACCAAATAAGAAACTCGACACCATCTCCGCTATGACTCGTCGCCATACCTAATCAAAAAATCCAATTCCCACCGTTCATTCGGCAACGCGGCATAAGTCATCCCACGAAAAACCACAGCAATTCGTGAACAAACTGTGGAGCATAGCTTGACCGCACTTTGGCGGCAGTAATTTCCAACTATAATCTTCTTCTCACCCTTTCAGTCGGCCAGAGAAGTGTCTGCCTCCGTGCCAGGCATCTTCCCAACGACACGGCACCGACTTTTTCGACTTGACACACATGGAATTAAATAAAAAATTATGCTAACCAAATCATGTGCAACTCCTAAATTGTGATTCCACTCTCTCATTTTGTTATTTTACCCAACCGGATGAATCACAATTTATACCAGTTAACGCGAAGAAGCTGAGGTTTTACCGCATGTGCGCTAGTGTGTGCCTACTGATAGCGCAGCTCACCGCACCGGCTATTCGACGCTCGTAGGAGGTGTTATATAGTATACAGACAGCTTCAGTAGAGAGTGTCTGAGTCTGGCTATCGCGTTGACCGGCGAACGAGAGCGCGAGAAAAGATTTAATTTATTACGGTGCTCGGCATTAAACGTCCTTGAAAACTGGTCTCTAGATGCGAATGTGCCAACTAGAAGAATATTTTAAATTCAATTAAAGAAAGAAATCGCAGATTGAATTGTGTGTGCGGCACACAAACACAGGAACGGGTTATCTTTGCGCGATTTCTTGGCCTATTAATTCAATTTTGCATAACTAGCTTCGTTTCCCTACCTCTGATTCTACAGCTGGCGATCTCTGTTGGCGGGCTACTTTTTCTTCTTCTTGTTTTTCCTGTTAACAATCGAAAATCAGTTGTTTTGCAGTCAACCGATTTGGGATTTCTTCTTGCACGGCATGGAAAGAACCACAACATACGAAGACGAGTAAATAAAAGAGCACCTATAAGAAAAACAAAAAAAAAACTTTCATATCACACAAAACATTTAGCACGTTAAAAATAGAAATTCACAAAATGAATGAGAAATCTTCTAGATCTCTGAAGCTAAGTAAAATGAAAAACATCCCCAAAGGGTTGGATGATTTTCTAAAAAGTGGGTGGATGGTTAAACGTGCACAAAATAAGAAAAGATTCACACCAGTTAACTACAAACGAAGGTGGTTCGAGCTAGACAAACGCACTTTGTCGTATTTTGATGTTGAAAATATTGAGGTAAGTATTGAGGTTTTGTTTTCATTTGGTTACGGCCGGTACTGAGGATTAACACGACTAACCAGTTTGCTTCGTATTTTTAAGAAAGTCTAACGCACTTACTAACATTTTTGAATACCACTTTGGCTGCCTAAACTGATAAAGAGCACCTTAAGATGCACTTAAAATGGATATTAATGGCTGAAGATAGGCAGTTTTCAAATATCGCTTTGCGAAAAAATAATGTCTACTGATGAGTTCATAGAAAGATTGTGCAAAAATTAGACAGATGGGCTTGCAATGAGTTAAGTTGGAATGAATTTCGATAAAGGTAGATTTACTTTTATTGAGAAGAAAGCTTTGAGAGTTTTTGTTAGTTTTGTTTTTGGTCGACTATTGACGGGTCTGCATTTCTTAGCTTACCGTCCGTCGGCTATAGAGGTGTATGCCTCTAAAACACGCTCGAAGGGCAATTTTTCAAAATGTTAAGTTGAGAAATATTTTTTTCCGCTCCATACTGAAACACCCATTAAACGATGCACCGCTGTTTTTTTTTTTAAATTTTTATGCACGCACTTTGTCTCACCATCAGTTGAAAGTGATCGATCGTAGGCTTTGATTGTGAGTCTTTTGATTTTTGTAAAAAAATGCTATTGCCAAATTATTAAGTTTTTATTTTTTGATGTTTATATTCTTTTATTATTAAGCTACAAGATACATGTTTTTATTTTATTATAAAAACATTTTTGTGATTATTTGCGCTTTTTTTTGTAAGATATTTAATTTATTCGAAATGTACGCAAAAAAGAATTTTTCCTCTTTCCTTTATTCTTCAAAATACCTTTAGTAACATTATTCAGTATTATAGCTCTTTTAGTGCCAGCTTATAAGAGAATTGATAGCTTCTTGAAAGAATACAAAAAAAAAGTCTTGCCCCAATCTGCACCTTTAGATTTTAACGACCCTTTTGTGTACCTAGTTTGATGAAAATCCAAAAACTTTTTATAATAAAATACATTTTTTGTTTGAAGGATCGACTGGCTTTTAAATTCTTGCCAAAAGACAGTTACATTGCGTTATCACTGAGTACAAAAAGAATGATTTTAAAGCTAAACTGGTACATCTCCAGAGTTATTTGTTCAGTAAAAATTCTTAGACGAAGAAAAAACAGACAGACAGACGGACACCCGAGTGATTCTGTAAGGGTTTCGTTATTCCTTTGGAAAGAAACCCTAATTAAGGTCTTAAGTCTTAGTTCAAATTTTGCCGGTAGTTTTAACATAAAATTTTTAAAACTATATTCAAGCGTAAGTTAGATTGCTGGGTTCACAACGGTTCCGAAGTCTTTAACGCGACACATAGCCTGCATTAAAGCTATAAACTAGTTGCAGCATCTTTCAGGCTAAATTGATAGCCATTATAAAAGCGACGATTATCGTCGAAGGCTACTCTGACATCTTCGCTACGTGGACAGTCAGGCAGCGCTTAGATCGCTGAGCCTTTGTTGGGTTTCGGGTCATCAGGATAATGAAGTTGCGGATGCGCTAGCAAACAAGGGGTTGTCGAATTCCTCTCGACATTTGTGCATACGGCGGTCCCAATCAAACACTACTTCGAACTCTTTACAGAGGTTGGCGTTAGATGGAACACCAAAATCTTTTGACCGAATTATTGCCTCTGTAGGACGGAACAGGTTCTAAAGCCTTACAGTGCCAAATGCAGCTTGTTGGTATTATCACAGAGCATTGCTTTTAGGATGGGTTTAATCCCTTCGGACACCTGCAGATACTACAGGAAATCATCGGCTAGCGAAACACTGGAGCACGTGCTATGTGTTTGATCAGCTCTAGCCAAAACTAGATTCATGACGTTCGGCAACCACTTTCCTAACTGGTTAAGTGAAGCGGCAAATCTCAAAGCAAGTCAACATCATCTCACTATCGCGTCTTTTGTCTGTACCAGGGGTAACAGGGTGTTCAAAATTTAAAGGAGCTCTGAGTTAATATAATACAGTATAAATCTATAGGTCTATGCGATTGGTGACTAGCCGACACTACATAACCTTACCTAATTGCCAATTTGAAGCACTTGCTTTAGATGTAATATGTAGAGCTGTATCTGTAGCACTCCGGATTCCCACGTTGCTTAAAATAGTTCTGCACGAATCAGAAGTTATTCGAAATACTCTCCTATCAGCTATCCGATAAAAATATGTGGGAACGTAATAAGCACTGAGGGTTAAGTTTTGCGAGAAATTTCCGTCATGGCACGAAGTGCAACTTAGATGTTCTTAAAAGGCTTGGAAAATATTAGGTTGTCAAATATCTCCCTTCCGCCTTTTTGTCTTTTGAATTTTCCGGCTATGTACAAAGCGCTACAGTGCTCGTATCTGGCAATACTATACATCATTTGAAAGGTCTTGACATAACCTACAAAATGACGCTATGCATGATTAGTTTGGATACGAGCTCTGTAGCGCTTTGTACATAGATATTTGACAACCTAATATTATGAGCCGTCGGAGATAATAAACAGTATTTTGCTGTCAAAAGGTTTGCTTTTAGCACGTTTTAAGCCCTTGTCTGTTGGAAAAACTAAACTAACTTAAATTACATAGGGGTATGTGTCTCGTTCATTTTTTTTTAATTGAAGCCATAGGAACAGAATTCACGAACACAACCTCTTTTGGGAAATAACACTTGTTCATAGTTTCAGTGGATGTGAGAACTATTGACACAGGTTCGAATCTAGCCCAGGAGAAAAAAACCACAAACAATTTTCACGGCCCTACTTCCAGCAAACGACTGACAATCCTCCTGGAGGACTTTTGTCGTGAAAAGGTTTTGGCAAATCGCCGTTTAGAACAGCATGTAATAGTAAATCTCCTCCGCAAGTGCCGAATTATACCGCCGACAGCACAGTGGAAGCGCAAAAGGCTAGGCTAGGTCCGCACCGGGCTGTTACGCCACTCAATGTAATGCAATGAGAACTATCAACTTTAACGCTTTGAAACATAAGCAAGATGTTTAGCTAGGGCCAGTACCGGGTGTTCTCCATCATTCTGTTGATGTTTACGGACCCTGCAGAGTACCCCGATTTCTTTTTACTTTCCCTATCCTGTGCTTCCCTACTTTTGCAAAAAATACAATACAGCATTAATCTGCTTAAAGAGGCATAAAGTGATGCGACTGCATGCAGGGGTTGATTCTTTCTTTCCTTATTTTAATAATTTGCGAACAATCGCGTATAAGTTTTAGCTGGTAGGCTTCAAAATTTACAGCCAACCAATGCACCCTTGTTAGTCACGGTTTCCTTAGTCCTCCTCAGACAGATGATGGATGCTCCTTCTATTCAAAATTTATTGCGTATCAAAACTTCATAGATAAAAAAAGGAAAACAGTAATACCAACCCTGTATTCAGCAAAACATTGTACCGAGACCTCCATGTCTCTCTCAAAAATGAACCGACACTTCTACGGCGCATGTCTGAAAAAAAGCAACCCCTCTCACTTTGAAATCACTAAATCAATTGAGAGCCCAGTAGAGAGATGAATTTTAATTGTTATACTTCGCCGTTTTAGCATCCCTTCTGCAGTTGAATTTCACTCCTGGATGCGGAAATATTATTTTACAATTTGTCGAGCATGACATGGTCTTTATTTCGCCGTTGCTAGCATGCCCCACCCGAGCTTGACTTTCGTTTTCATGCCTACTAAGCACCTTTAATGTCCTTAAAGTCTTGTCCAGAAGCGTTATTTAACCTGGTCAACAGTAATCAAACACTTAACTTGTTAATTAAAGCCCAGCGTGTGTGTTCAGCTGCAGCATGTAATTAAAGACCCACCACTCCACCCTTTCATTGTTTCGCATCTCCACTCAAGCGCAAGCTGTACGCAGGATACAAGTACGAGACTCATGAATGCTCCTCCCGTGGTCTGCCCCTACAACACTCTCGATTCACTTGAAGTGTGAAACAACACAATAGACATCGCATATTTTGTAGGGCGATCATTGATCACCCACCCTCTTGCACACTTGTAAGCTCAGGCCCAGAGCCACCAACCACCCAGAGCAGGAAAAGTCGCAAACACTGGCTACGCACGCTCTTCCATTCAATTTCCTCCCCCACCAACTGAAGGTGACTAACCCTCATCCCAACCCCTGCCCGGTGTGAGGCTCATTTGTTTTTGTTATTATTATTCGGCCGCTGTGGAATATGCTAAAACGCCGACACAACCCTTGTTAGCACGCAGGCCAACACGCACACACATAGACCCACTTGTACATAACCCAAACAAACCTCCCCTCGCAAGGATTTCTCGTGCTGAATTCGTTCAGAGAGCGAGAGAATGAATCTCGATGCGATTTCCCGGAGTAAGGTTCTCTACTCCCCGCAAATGCCGGGAAAATAGAAGAAAATCACAGGAAAAAACCACCCCAAGAACATTTCGAGTGAAGGGTTCACTGTCCCGGCGTCGCCATCACTGAGTTTGCTTCGGTTTAACGGTGTATACACACGGTAGTTGCTGCATTTTGTTGTCTCTCCCATCGCGAGGGGTTTTCTTTTTCCGTTTACTAGCTGGCTTCGGTATAAGTTATAAGCTGCTGCGTAATTTATTTAAACAAAATCACGAATTTGCAAATTGCAAAAATAAGAAACGGACATTTTGCTCGTGAAATAGTGCTGCCAAATTGTGGGTGATTTTTCAAATCACTTCTTTTGTTTATAATTTTAAACAAACGAAGAAACTGTTATAAGAAGGGAAAAAAATATCTCTCTCTGAGTAAAGATAAAGAAATAGGCGAGGAAAAAAAAAACGAAAATCAGAAAAGAAGAAACGCCCCACCCATCCCAATTAGTAGTATCATACCTAGATGCGGCAAACTTTATAGCCTTCAGCCGATAAAGGAAGGATTTTTGTTGTTCTTTTTCTTCAGTGCAATTTTCTCTGCTGTTCCAGAGGTGGAAAAGAAAACCGAGTGTTGCAAGTCTCTTTTTTGTGTTTTATTAAAGAAAAAAAGAAGAGAAGTGAACCTCATTATCCTGCATGGAGTGAGAGAAAAAAAAAAAAAGAAGAATATGAAAAAAAGCTTACCCTCGACAGAGGACACTACAGCACAGTAAAGTGAGTGTTAATTTGATTTTGTGAAACAACCAAGATTGACGGGGAGTTGATGCGCGCTTGTATGTGTGTGTGTATATCACAAAAAAAACAGACCAAGGAAAAGAGAGAATAATAAAAAAGGATTAACTTTGTTATTGTTGTTGCTGCCATTGTATTGGATCACCTTAGGACAAGGATTGAGTTTTTGAGGTACGTATGGCAGCACTGACTTAATGAAGATCGATTGATCATGTAATGTGCATTGTCATGGGGTTGTTATTTTTCTATGTCTATTCTTCTGTGTCTCTTCTTTCAACGAAGACGGAAGTAACGACATAACAATTGCGTTGTAATTAAGATTTTGGGGGGCTATAAATGGTCGTAAGTAGGCAATCTGTAGACATATGTGAGTGCTTTGTTTGGGTGAATTAGGGTTATTCAATCGAAGAACAAGAATAACAACAATAAAACGTTGAAAGACGGGGAAACAGGAAAACTGAAATGGAGTAAAGAGGAACAAGGAACGGGGTGCAACGTTGAAACGAGGAAGGACGGAAGAAGAGTAATGGTTTTTCATTTGAATTACATCCATTTGAATTTATTTCCTACTCGGCGGATAGGAGAGACGGGAGATTATGTAACTGCAATGCCTGACAAGGCGTTTCCTTACTTCCTCCTTGGGGTTGTGGGCTTTTATTTTTTTTCTCCCGTTAACGGTTGGTTCTTTATTTTTCCTTCGTCGACGTAATTGCCTTTTCTCTGATTTTCATGCTTTTAAATGAGTTGTGAAACGATGTCGATAAGCTGGAGACATTAGAATCTTATTGCGCAGTGGTTAGGGTCATTTGTTTAAGTTGGTTGCTTGTTTTACTGAGCCATGTCCTAGTTGGCGTTGTAATGAGTGTGGCTAGTGGGTGGGAGAGATCTATTGTGTTGAGAGATAGAAATGCAAATGGGTTGGATGGTTAGTTCTGTGCCAATTTTTTGGTTTTACTGAGACCACTAGTGTCCTGATTTCGTCCCATTGAAACTTTTCTTCGTTGTGAACTCCTTCCTTTTAGGATCGTAAATATTTTAATGGTTTTAGGGTTCCAATTGAAAGGATAAAATGGAATCCTTATAAGTTTTCTAGTTTACATTTTTTTTGAATGTCATTTGAAACTATGGGTGGCAAAAACTTAAAAAATATTTTTGTGCTTCAGTAAATTCTAGAAATAAAAAAAAAAAAAATTGGTGGTGAAAGCCACCAAACAAAAAAGTTGCTAGTTGACAAAAGCGACGAAAATTTTTTGCAGTAAATACTTGCGATAGAAAAAGAGAAATTAATTTAATTAATCCAATGGAACTAGGATTTTTTTTTATAAAAGTTGGATCCCCTTCCATCAGAAAGGGCGACCACTCGGCAGACCCAAGATTGGAGCAAGTCCAAAAGCTCACCTGGCTACGTTGGGGCATATCTCTTGATGAGTTAGAGTCGGCGGCGGTAGATCGGGAGTTGCCTGGAGTTCTCTTCTGCATGCATTGCGCTAGCGACCTCGTTAGCGGAGCACGCAGTCAAGAAGATAATGATGATGATGAAGTTGAACTCCTTGTATGGTTAAAACTCAGTCTCTAATCAGAGTACTTTTTGGATTGGTTCTTTTTGAATTGGCTCATTTTGAATTGGCTCATTTTGAATTGATCATTTTTGTGATAAAAAATGTATTTATTTCAAAACGAATCATTGTCCATAACCAGCTACTACTTTTCACCATCTGGAGGTGGAGGGTTACCACTGCACAAGCAGCCATATCCAGTCATTAAAAAAAATATTTGCACACCCGGTTTTTTGATGATTTCGCAGTAATCAGAAAAGCTTGTGTAGAATGTTATGCATGAAAAGAAAGGGCAGGAAAAACCCTGTCTTAAAATATAGATGGAAGATGGTTAAAATCGGTTAATAACTACTATAGTTATTCAGGAAAAACATCAAAAGCGACGTCAAAAAAGTATTTGCACACTTTATGTTGTGAGTGAAATATAATGGAAATAAATAAGTTACAAGTAAAAATGATATTTTGCGTGGAGTATATTTGCTTCGATAATGATTTATAATCTCTAAAGCCTCAAATCGTTAAGACTACGAAAAATTTCAGGACCCATCTGAAGCCCTTCTACAAAAAAATGCAGTCTTTAGGTCAGTTTTGTTTAAAAACCCAGTATTTCTTACTTTATATCCCAACGTACGTAGGTTTTCTCCTGCTCTTTCTTTCCATATATAACATTCCATACAAACATTTCCGATAAACGAGAAATCGTCAAAAAACTGGTCGTGCAAATACTTTTTTGACTGACTGTATGCCGTTTGATTTTTTAACGTGAGCTACTAAAAATTCGCAAAATGTGGCACTGAAAAACATCGTTCTGATAGTTAAGATTAGATCTTTCATTTCATAATTTTTTTTATTTACGTAGTTCAGAATCACAAACCAACAGGGCAAACTAAATAGTTAATAATTGGAAAATGGTGCGTGCTGTGGAGGGTTAAATAATTTTTAAATTCCATTTCAATAAGGAGCATTTTCGTCTTTAGAGGCAATCTAATTTATAAGCTATTTATTTAATTTTTGTTAAAGAAGTCAACCAATGACCCACCGAATCGTGTTGCATCCATTTTTTTTTTGCCTTGAGGTCGATGAGAAATGCTGATGCGCACAAAGAACAAGCCCGTTCTGTTTCAAGTGGTGTGGAACTTTCACCTCCATTGTAACCACGTCTAAACCTCTTCTTCTTGTCACAAACTACTCTGCGATCCTTTTCGCATTCCTTCAGAAACTGTATCTTAGCAATCAGAAATTTGAAGAAGCAGTGTCTCGAGAACACAACGTTTTCATTTGGGCGCTTCCACATATAATTTTTCATGATCTTACGACATGGGACCAATCTTTGTCATGCAGAAAAATAACTTTGTCATGTCTTTGATTGTTGATAGTTTTACTAGTAATGCACGTCCCAAACGGACGAGTTTGTATTCCCAAAGCTTCTATTACTACACATTATTATTAGTTTAGTTTAGTTTCTTTATTGTAGCTAAAATGTTTAATTTCTTTAGAGCTACTGTAAGGGCAAAATGACAAAAAGAACAATAATCACTATGTTTTCGAAGCAAGTGTTTTATTACAAGAACTGTGTCTAACATTGAACATACAAAATTTATATGATAAACCTGAATTACAAATGAAAAATGCAGTATGTTGGATTTTCGAAGATCCATGTGAGTGTATTAGTGACAAGGTGTCTTAAGCAATAATTTTTTTTATTCTTTTTTGGTTCTAATAGTTAGTAGACTCTTACACTAAATTGCACAATTTACAGAGATTTAGTATGAGCTACTTTACTACTGAAAAAGCATTAAAAATTACAAAAATATATCACTATTGATCTTTGTGAAACATTGTGAAGGAAAAGCTACAGAAAAATTTTAATCAACAGTTTATATTATTATGTTAATATTGCATTAATTATCAAAATTACACGCAAAACATTTCTTAAAACTCTAAAAAATTTGCTTCCTGTCCATCGTTTTATCGGCACATCGATAAATTTTATCAGCTTTTTTTTTGTTTACATTGATTCGAAGGTGTGTCACCTTTGAGACGTTTCCAAAAGCATACAACTCACTCGTAGGCGGATTAAATTAAGTTAAATTAGTGAGCCCCTATTCTAAACTCGATTGATTATATTTAAATGCAATTGCAAAGGTAGTCACTTTGTTTATTTTCTCCAACAAAACATCCTTCCAGCTGTTCCGAAACTAGGTCAAACTCACCACGTGACACTCCCATTCCGCATATTATTTAACCGCATTCGCCCACATCCGAACCGCCCTCACGTCTAGGTTTGTTGATGTCCATGTCTGTGTCAGATGATCCTATTAGATGTACAAGTTCTGCATTCCATTTACGTCCACTTCAACCGGCTTCACTCTCGAAACCTATATTCCCCGGGCACCCACTTGAGCTTCATAATGAACTAAAAACCAACATAAATGCACTTCCCACGCCAGTCCTACAGCTTTGCTACCCATTAAATAATGCGAATTTGAAAAAAAAAAAAAAAAAACTTTTCCTGGTCCTCCTCCTTTCGGTAATCTCCATGAAACTGTTTACTGTTTCCATGGACGCCCCGAACACTGCACACAATGTACACTATCCGTCATAAAAACGCCGTTCCATGATGCTGCAGAGAAGAGAGAACTTTGTGAACTTTTCTTTGTTTTCCCTGTCGTTTTTTTTTTTTTTTCATATTTATTTATTTTCAAAATGAAAAATGAACTTTGTACACTCGCGTTTGTTGATGAGACGAACGGACGGGGGAGACGAGAACTATGCCATGCCCGATGCGGCGAAACTATTATTCTATTTACCCTTCCCACAGGGTGGAGCAGCGCCCACCAAAAAAGCAGCAACTAAAAAACAAGTTTTAATAGAAACAGAGCTGAGGCAGAGGGGCGGGAGGATCCTCGGGGTAGTTTCGTGGGATTTTATCCTGCAATCGACGACGGCGGGTGAAGGAGTCTGCTGGCCCAGTTTTTTTTTCCAACACCCACCCCTTTGTTTTATGCGCCAAAGTGTCACGAGCGTGTGGTGTGGTAAGCCCTGCTCATGGAGTTGTTTTCTTTGACGATGGTGGTGGTGGGATGAGTTCAACCCTTGGCTGGATATTTATGGGATAGGAAAATTACTTGGACATGTACATGTGTGTGCAAGCATCTGGTTGGCGTGGTGAAAGCGGCGAAAGAATGGCTGGCATTCGATTAAAAATCCAAACACGGGGTGTCTGGCTAGGGTGCTTGTGATTATGCGTGCGAGTGTTGGCAGGGTGAACGAACCACTCTGCTCGTCGGGGTGACAGAACACAAAAGTTGATTGATATTAGTTTTTCCTTTTTTTTTTTTATTTCTTTTCCGTCGATTTTGTTTACTCATTAGAAAGGAATTGGTCCTGTTCGGGGTGTGTTCGGAGGGTTAGGGATTATCTTTGCAGATGTTCTGTTGACGAGGTTCATTGTGTTGTGGATGATGGGAAGTGTTGGCTTTTGTGATGAAGCTGTTACTGCGACAATCATGCTCGATTTTATATCGTGCAGTTGAACAAAATGTCGTATTTCATTCGTTTAAATTTAAATAAAGAGGGCATGTGTAGATAAATCGAGATGAGTCGAAGACAAAGTTGTTGTGTGGTGCAAGTGGAGAAAATGGTTGCTAATTGAATTTATGAATACCAATTCGACTTTACGAACAAAATACTAAAATTGCACTCACAACTCACAGTTGAAAACCGCATAAAATTAATTTTAGTCGCTTATAACTTTAAAAATCTCAATTTCCTACAAAATAATTATTTGTTTCGTATTCAGGAGGTAATTTTACAATACAATTTTGCAATAGACAAAAGATTTGAGATTTTTTCAAAGCTGCGCGTAAAGTAAAGCTCTTTCTAACATAGACTTGGTTAGTCGTTACAATTTTGTAATGTAGTTTTGACGATAATGTTAATAAGATGATTTTAGATTTGTTAAAGTTATAGTCAAACTGAGATGTTGAGCTCAGAAGTCAGATGAAGCAGAAGATGAAGAAGGTGACGCCTGCAGTTTTATTTGTTTTCCTGCGATCGATCGAAGAATAGAATTAAAGGTTTCGTTGGAGCAAAGGAAATGACAGACAATTTTGGAAAAATTATGAAAATTTTGATGGAAAGTGATGTGGGTGTGAAAATTTTACGATGATGAGAAATGAAGAATTCGAGACATGGGCATCAAGATTGTGAAGGATGACTTACATGTGCAAGCAACTAATTAGAAACACATAACATGATCTTTTTTTTTCATCATAACTCATGTCCTTTCCGCCTTGGAAAGGTGATTTTTGGGTTATAGCTACAGATTGCACCTATTATTTGGCACCAAGTACCACAACTTTAGGCGTTTGCTAATCAACAGCGTAAAAATTAGCAAAATAGCCCGTGTATATAATTAGAAAATCTAAAAGGTTCATAAAAAAGGGCAACATTTTTTCACAAACTGGTTAAAGAACTTTAGTATTTTCTGTAGCAACCATAGTTATCGACAATATTCTTCAATAATTGATCAATTTTTGTAGTTTCATCCAGTTTAAGTAAAAACTCCTCTACCATGATAGGTGGATATTTGGTCGCATCGGGCATTGTCCAAATAGCTTCTCTTGATGCTTCGCTTGATGTTAAATTTGTCTATTTTAATATGTCCATAATTTATCACTAGAATTAAGATCAACATTTTATGAACACATCAGCCTCCAAGGCGGTCATAAAACTGCATTCGAGCCCTTATTTTGTGTATATTCTCCATATGTTTTGCATGGTGGTTCAGCTTCAAAATTCAAGAGGTGCAAGTTATCATCAGGATGATGAACCACTGCATTCTCTAATATTTATCAGTATTAGAATTAATCCATCAGCCTTACAATTTTTTTAGTTGGAACATCACCACTTCACGACAATTTATGTGAAAGCAAAATAGTAGCACTGTCATCATAAAGCATTACCCGGGTGTATTTTTGGTGAAGTTCCTTCGACGTGGGAGGCCTTTAATATCAGAAGTAATTGTGTTTTCTTATTTTTCATCACTCATAAAAAAGAACCAAATTGCACTGGGCTGACCCCCATTTTTTGGCGAACACCAATCTATTTGTACGATTCTGCTCTGCCAGAAATGACTTCTTTCGTAGAATGTGTCCAAAGGACCAGCATAACCCGATTCAAATGCATATGATTCTGGATCAGACGTCTCTTAGTATAATAAATATATTCGGGATCTTTTACGATATTTTTGATGAAGTGAAAACACAAAAAATATTCTAGATGTCAAGAAAGGGTTAAGATTTTTTTTATTGAAGAGGTCTAAATCTACAAATCGCGTCAATTTGAGTCTTTTCTTCCATCTTGTTCATTCAAAAGGAGGACTGAAGGAACCGAAATTCCTTAGCTTTAAGAGTCAGTCAACGTCTGATACAAAGAGTACTCAAATAGGATCTCCTCATCACAAGTGCTTCCCTTTTCAATTTAACCTACATCCGTCTCTCGGACATAGCACTCCTTTTTTTGTATCTCATATCTTTGATTGCAGATGGCCAAAACTGGGATAGCTAATAATAAAACAAGT
Organism: Syritta pipiens; assembly: GCA_905187475.1. NCBI lineage: Eukaryota > Metazoa > Arthropoda > Insecta > Diptera > Syrphidae > Syritta > Syritta pipiens. The sequence continues at coordinate 94,004,039 of LR994571.1, forward strand.
TGATGAGGATGTCAAAATGAAGTTTTTAGAAAAAAAAAAACTGCAGCGTCAGAATCCCTACATCAAAATATACCACAATCTGGGAAATCGAAACTATTTCAAAGACGTAGCAAATTTCGTTAGTTTTAAGACTTCGAGGAGAGCTTCTAAGGCTAAACTTTTGACCTCACATAAACGATTTCCCTACACTCTGTAGTATGTGTAATTTAGAAGAGAAGGAAGATGAAAATGTAATGTATTAATTCCAATTGTAAAAGAAACTAAGACATCGTCTTTTGTAAACTTCTTAACAGAACACGAATCTGTATCTCCCTTTAACGAAACGGAAGTAACTAAGGTGTATAAATACTGCGAGATTGCTCTTAAATACAGAGCGAGTCAATTAGGGAACTTTTAAAATTGTTTACCATCATCATAAATATAAGCTTTTTTAAGTACTGTAGTCAATCCGGCAGACAGGAAAGTCATGCTGTTTTTTGATTTGGTATATTTTCTTTTAAAAAGAAATAATTGAAAAAAAGTGTAATCGAATCTAGTATTTCTGGCAAGAAAAGAATTTAAATTGATTGTTGAATTCGCTGCAGTAAAATAGTAGAACTACAGTCCCTGGGGTCAAAATGAATATAGTGAAGGTTGAGTACAAATTTCTTCACGTAATCAACAAATTATCTTAACTTTGATTAAATTCAAAACATCCGCAACCTGGGTGAATAGTGAATGATACGGAAGGGTGGAAGAAGAAATGTTGTTTACCCAAACGATTTTTTTTTGCTAACTAGAAAAATAAGAAGCAACTGCCTAGATTAGATGGACTTTTACTTGGGTAAAATTGTTGTGTGCCTTTTGCTCTACTAAATTTATGCAAACTGATTCAAATTAGTTAGATGTTTTACTTCTTTTGGCACTCATACTTCGATCAAGGATTAACTATATTTTCACCTCGTGTGCAGCTGTTCTAACAAAAGAAACAAAAATCGTGTACACAGCCATGAATACCAACTCTCCTCAGATCTGTCAGAACAACTTCTAAGGCCGCCGCCCTACAATCTCCCCACACATTGTGTTCCCGAACGCAACACTTCTTCACCAGAACTCACGCACTTATTGAATTCCAGAGCAACGCAGCGGCTGTCTCTCGTTTTCTGAGAGAAAAAAGAGATCTTAAACGAAAAATAATGATACACGTCTATGAGTCTCCTCCTTCACCGTCGCGTCGCCACAGAATTGCTGCTCATATAAAGAACCAAACAAACTGCCACTTGACGCACTTTGAATCTCAATAGATTAATAACCCTCCAACAACAGGCACGCTAATTATTCCCAGACCCACCGCCAGAGCTGCCGCTGCGACAGAGGCACACACTGTGGATCTGCGTCGGCTTACTTAACTGCATTCGATTCCATGTAAATTCGATGTAATGGAAACCCATAAAAATAGCTGCCATCCGCGAGTCAAGAGCGCAGCTCACAGTACACCCATCCTCCTGGCCATTTAAGATTCAATAAATTTTCATAAGGGAATCACAAGAAACAAAAAGCAGACAAAGACTACCACCACCACCGCGACGATCACGACCACGACCACGACAACGGCGACGAATTGGAGCCCCAAAGAGAGGCTCTGCTTGTGGAGCGTTCTGTGTGTGAAATTACTTGGAAACCGATAAAAGTCCGCGCGCTCACAGAGACTTTATGGTCAATTGACGTGCGGACATTTATAATGGGGCCCTCTGCGAGAGTGGCTGGAGGTGGTGCAACAACTGCGCACATACACTATAAACTTTAGGAAACCCGATTAAGTCATATATGGAATGGCCAGGAGGGGGGAGGAGGATGAGTAGGCCACCGATGGTCATGGCCGGGCGGGGTCCGAGCGTGGTCATTCGGAAAATATGATCCTTGTCGATGGAGTGTATTTCTCACTCTGTATGAATTTCGGATTAGACGCAGGATGCACGATGGCGCGTCTACCTGCCGACATCGGAGGTGATTCCAATTGAAGTGTTCCTTTATGGGATGCGTTCGATGCGCAGGAACGCGTGTGAGAACATGTTAGGAATGTGTGACTGTTCGGGAAGCATTAGTAGCGCTAAGTGGGTGGCCAAATGTGAGGGGGATTCCATTTGGTTGAGTAATACTTTCGCGGAAGCACGACCATTTGTCATGGCTGGAGGAATGCCATCTGGGCATTGGCTGATGTGACGCCACCACCTGGTGTTAGATTTGATTTGTGCAATTTCTTTTGCGATGGCCGGTGGGAGCTCTATATTTTTAGATTCGGTGGCGATTCAGTAGGGCTGGTTGATTTATGGTTTCGAGACGAGTATCAGGTGGGTCTGAAGTGACGTGTGGCGCCGAGGGTTTCTGATTTAGAGTGCTTGAAAATTGAAAAATTCAAGGGCTTTTCGTGGTAATTTGTCATGTCTGCCTTTGGCATAAAAAGTTAAAATATTGGGACTGACGCAAAGCTCTAAATTCTGGTTATTTCCGAGACTTCGAAACATTTTTTTGCAAATGATTTTGTCAGTTTTTTTTGCGAGGATTTCTTCTGCCGGATGTCTGATAATTAGTTGTAATTTTTATCGCCTCCAACCAGTTTTACTACCACCACCATGTGTTCACCACCCCGATCGGAACAAGTCCCCACACGCTGGCTGTCACCTAAACGCCTGTCGCCTCAATTAAATGTGTAAACACATTCAGTGTCCACTTAATTATGTCCCAATTAAATGAGAACGCGAGCAATTTAATTGATTTCCGGCGAGGACTCTTCTCCAATCGCGCAAAATTGAGTAATAATTTTCGGTTGTTCAACCCCGGAAGTAGGTTGCGCCCCCCAATCAAGCGATTGTGTGTGTGCTACTCACCACACCATCGGTTTTGACAGATGTTTTGCTCGTTCGCTTTAAAAGCTGTCATTTGTTTTTCATTTGAAAACATGCCCAGCTATTGAATATCCGCAGGACAATGGAATTGTATTTAAGTGCAGGTGCAACTCCAAACAATGGAAAATTGAGTGATTACATCTGCACAGGGATGCCCCTCATTCTCCCATCTGTTCGTCTGCTGCAATAAAGTGCTATGAAAATTAATGTGCGTTTTGATGACACTGTACTTGATGGAGGAATGGATGGTTTGATGCGGGTATCGTAGCAAAAGCGCGGTGTAAAAGAACAATACACACACACAAAAAAAAAAGTGCATCTGACCAAAATATAACTGTAATAACAATTTTATTATGACCGATAAAAATCTTGAAAACGAAATGAGAGATTGAAGAAACTAAAAGCAGTCGTCAGGCAAGAAAGCAGTAAACCAGCCACTCCGACCCCCGGGGGCCAAGTAGGGTGGACAGTAAAAAAAAAAAAAAGTTAAATCTCCAACCGAAAACCGCTTCGGGACATAAACCATCGACTCGTTGGCATCACCGAACACATGTGTAAGCAAGATCTAAAGGATGTCTTATGGGATGATGCGACTGGATCAAGTTGCTCTTTCGTAATCAAATGGTTGCGCATAAAAGTGAGTTATTACTGAGGTCGTTGCAGAAATTTTTTTTTCTGTTTTATACGCGAAATTTTGTGTGAACAATTTTATGTAGCTTGGATCTAGTTTGATAATCGCTTTATTTTTGTAGTTTTTTTTAGGAATTCGCTCTTAATTGAGTTGTATATTTATAATTTCCTTTACAAAAGTTGCTTCTTGGCTACTCTTAGTGTCGTAGGGACTATTTGAGATACGAGGATTTTTCTATTTGAAGTCAAAATGCTGTAGGTTTGATAAAATTGAATCTGGCAACAGGTTATGGTTTGAAATAATGTTACACTTTTTTTTAGTAAAAAGAATTTAAAAATATGTATGCTCTTTTAGTTGTTGTTTATTCCGGTCTTTGGGCCGAAGTCAGAAAAAATATATTGCTTGCATTTAATACACAATTCCATGATTCAATAAACAATCTTTTCGATAGATTCTTTTTTTTTGTGCTGGTAAAAAGTTGTAATAAATGATACTAATTATAGGATGTTCGAAAAAGTTCGATCATCAATTTTAGTAAAAATGAAACACTTTGTTTTTATACGGTAAACTCTCGAAAATTCGAATTTCATGGAACCAGGAAAAAAGATCAAATTACACTGTTTCAGAAAAAAAATTGCTCACCTTCGTCACGTGCGCATTTCAACTGCCCGTTGTTAAGGAAAAAAAAAGTTAAATTGACTTCGAATTATAATAAGCAAGTCATCATTTTCGAATTATAGGTGTTTTCATGTTGTTTTTACACGCAGTGGAGGCGCGAAAAAGCTGGGCTCTGGCTTTTAACGGGCTGTTACGCTGTCCAATGTAATGTAATGTTGTTTTACACAAAAATAAATTCGACCAAATTTCATAGGTTTTCTTCGATTTACAGACGCTTTTTCAGGGAAGTGTGAGAATGAAATCTATTTACAGAGGTTTTCGAATTATAGAGGTTCGAATTATAGAGAGTTTACTGTACTTGAAACGAGCTCTATTGAACCAAATAGGTGCCATTCCATTTGTGTAGAAGTTCTGAGCCAAAAAAAAACACAAGTGCGTTTTGCAAGCCTCTACAGAATTTAAAACTTCATCATTAAAAGAGCTCTGTATAGACCAAAGCAGATGACAATCTAGCGATGAAAGGTCTGGACTTGGATATATCAAAACAATATTTTTTTTCTGAAACCGTATCGAAGTTTTTTCCTGGTTCTATGAAATTCGAGTTCTCGAAAGTTTACTGTGCAAGAAAAAAAGTGTTTCATTTTTGCTTAAATTTGCTCTTTTAGTTCTGACTTAGTTCTAAAAATGTCTGTGGCCGTGCGTAGTCATGATGGAACACAAAACCATTTCTATTGATAAATTTTGATCGTTTTAATTGAATTGCTTTCTCCAATTCCTGTAATGATCTGTAATCATTCGTAATCAATCGTTTGACCAGGTTGTAGAAGTTAACAATGAACAATTCCCTTGCAATGCCCTCCGACACTGCATTACCTTTCCTGATGTCAAATCTGGCGTTGCCACTGTTTTCGAGATTTCACCTTTCTTCGTCCATGATCTTTTTCGCATATTATTTTCGTACGTGATCTACTTATCATAGCCCATAATTATTCGCTTCAGAAAGGGTACAATTTCGTTTCGTTTTGGCAGCGAATCGCAAAGGAAATTCGGACCATTCATTTTTTCACTGTTAATTCCATGTGGCACCCAAACTTCGAGCATCTTTGTGCATCCAGCTTTCTTCAAACGGTTGATGACTGTTTGGTGATGAATGCTTAATTCGCTAGCTGTTTGTGTGCTGATCTTGCTCAATTTGTTTCCATTATTTCATCGACTATTTCAGTGATTGGTCGACCAGAGCATGGCACATTTTTAACATCAAAACAATCAGAATAGAAACGATCAAAACATTTCTCTGCTGTCTACTTTTTACTTACACCATAGTCTCCGTAAGCTTCACACATTTTTTCAACAACTTTTGACGATTTCTTACCTTTTCTATAATTGAAAAGCAAAATATTAGGTTGACAAATATCTCCCTTCCGCTTTTTTGTCTTTTGAATTTTCCGGCTATGTACAAAGCGTCTTGACAAAACCTACAAAACGACGCTATGCATGATTAGTTTGGATACGAGCTCTGTAGTGCTTTGTGCATAGCCGGAAAATTCAAAAGACAAAAAGGCGGAAGGGAGATATTTGACAACCTAATATGACGATAATGAATGCTCTCGATTTTAACTAATTTCTAAAAGTAAATAACTTTTCATGAAAAAACGCGATTTTAATAATGTATTCTAACAAAATGGAGTTTAAGATGTCACCTTTCACAAGCTATAGTATTGTCAGATGAAATTAATATTATCAGAGTTGGAGGTTGGTGGGCGAAAGACAGAAAACTCGGAGTTAGGTGTCGTTACATTTATTTCACAAAGACATACAAAAATTCTATGTTGATTTGATCAAACGATTGGTTGGCATAAATTTCGAAGACCCAATATTTACCTCAGATTTTAATATCTTCAAAAGTTAAGGCGCAGTTGAAACATTGTCAATATAATGATAAGAAAATTATATTTACTTTCGTTGATCGTCGATATTTCTAGTCTCTATTCATCCACCAAAAGAATTTTGAATAACAATTCGGAGATTCCCACCTAATCTCACCTTTATAATTTTAAAATGAAAACAATTCACAGTCTTGCGAAAAATGTAGAGAGTTAAGGTTTTCCGACGTAAAATGTGCACCACGGAAAATTTCCCGATTTCACGAAAAAACTTCGTTTTTAGGAAGAACTACAAAATGTGTAAAACTAAGAAACACTCGACTGATTTTTTTAAATTTTCACAGAAATATATTTGGTGTACAACTTTGCTTCCGCCATTTTGCAATAGATTACTGTAGCGGTAAGAAGTAGTTGAAATAAATAGATCGTAGATATCATGCAAGAGGCGTAGGTATTTGAAAATATAACGCCATAGAAATATTAGTCGATTTGTGTCTGCATCATAAAGTTATTCTCGATTAAACTTGTCACCTTACGAGCCAAATTCTCGTCATTTGCTGGAGGTTTTCATTTTCTGCTTTTATATGAAGAAATCTTCGGCTGAGGCTCTCAAATATCTATGGTGAGGCCGCTATTAGTGAAAGAACGTGCCGTGGTTTGAACGCTTCAAGAATGGTGATTTTGACGTCGAAGACCGGCATGGCGGTGGAAGAGAGGACGGTTTCAAAGATGCAGAATTGGAGGCATTGCTTGATCAAGACTCGTGGCAAACGCAATCGAATCAAACGCAAAACGAGTCATAAACGTATAACAAGGTTTATTACAATAAAGCCTCGAATTTCGGAAAAAAAACCGGCGGAAGCAAAGCAAAGTACAAAAAGAGTCTTACGATTTCCAGATTCCTTTTTCCAATGAATCGCACCTAAAAAAGAACACCCAGTCCGAAACAACAAAAGTCATATCGCCGTGAGTGTGTCAAATTAATCAAGACTAGTCAAACACCATGGCTAAGCAGGCGCCGATTAGATAGAAACAAACGCATCACTTCCACGTTCCCTGTGATGTGCGGCCGCCCATCTACCTGCGTTACCCTGAAAAAGGCACGCGCATACCTCGACTCCATTCACTGAATCTCGGATGAGTCACCCGCCAGAGATAAGATCAATTGTTGAATTTAACCGTCGAATTAAAATTTATTTAGACCTCCACTGGAGGTAACACCCGCCTTTTTGCCTTTTCTCCAACTCGTAAGCCTCTTAGAAAGACGTCCCTCTCTCGGGTCCGGCAAAACCTGATTTTTGGCAAAACAAAAGCAACAGCGCACATAACTCGGGAATCGAGTTGTGAGAAAAGTTGGTCACCGGAAATGCCGCATACTGGACCGGGATCGTGGAGTTGCTTTGCTTCCTTAACATTTTTCTCGTGGCCATGTTCGTCGCGCGTCGGTTAATTGAAATCTCTGGCCGCGCAACTTTCGTTTTGTGTCAAAAGAAAGCACGTCCATGAGTCACCTCATGGTGACCTCTGTCCATGCAAGATTGTAAGATGCTTTCTTTCCGCCCCGTGAATCAGACACGCAAAAATGCATTACTCATGTGTCAACCAGGAGCGAGCTCCTCCTGGCAGATCCAAAATTGATGTTGGCCATAAAACGGACGCGAACGACGCATGCAATATAGACTTTTCAATCATTATCATTCGTTCACACGGGAATCTTGGTGGGGACTAGGAAGGAGGACGGTCCTCGCGTAGTCGTCATCATCATTGAGTAATGCCCCGAGGGCAGTGGTGTTGGGCTGCCACGTTCCTCGATGCGCGCCTTTGTTTTATAGCTTTTGTTGCACCAATGAGCAATTTTAATGGAATCTTCAATTTCCGTTTCGACAAAAAAAAACATGAAAAGCGCAGCCCAAACGCAAACGCAACCGAAAGAAGGTTTTACGAGCAGCCCAAGAAGTGTTGTTTTGTTTTTTGTGGCCAAACAGAAGAGGCATATAATCAATCCGTCGCTAATTATAGAGCCTCCGGGGCGTGATTTGCCTGCCCTCCTCCTGCTGCTGCTGGTGCTGGGATAACGCTAAATGGTCCCCGATGCGTGAGATGGGGATTTTTCTCTTCACCGTGAATGGAATTTTGGTTCACAAAGATTCTTTTTTCTTGAATAATTTATCTGTGTTGCGGTGGCGGTGGAGGAGGAGATGAATCCGTGTGCAACACACGTTACAGAGTCTTTGTCACTTTCAGCCTTTTCGTTTCGTTTTGGTTTTTTTTTTCTGGGCACGTTGCCAAAGCCAAGAGGAGAACTAATTTTGTGGAGTGCAGCCGGAGTTGGGAATAGACCACGAATTTATTTTTCAATGTCATAACACTGGAAGTTGCTCCTGTGAATTGCCAGACTTTTGTTGTTGCTGTTGTTTGGGTCGGTTGGTCCGTGCCGGGTGAGTTCAATGGCTCTGGGGGCAAAGTGACAAGTTCTGGTTGATTAGACTTTTTCACTTTTTGTGTTTTTTTTTTGTTTTTACGGCAGAAAAGAAGTTGTTGTGCGGTTGTTAAGGGTTGTTGCACTGGGGGGTGGTGGCAGGCGGTGCTGCAAGGCACATGAATTATGAGCATGGGCAATGAGGCGGAACGGTTTTTCGATATTCGGCCCGTGAAGCGTGCCTTATGCACCCTTGGGCGAGCAAAGAAAGAGAAAAAAAGGAAAAACTAAGTTTTGAAATGGCAGCTGGAGGTAAAAGTAATGAGGATCGAGTGTGGACCTTTTGTTCGAAATGTACTTGAAGTTTTTCTGGGTGTGTGGCGCACGGCAATGCGAAGTTCGTTGACTTGGAATCGACCTGGCGGAAGCAACAAGTGGTGCTTGGATTTGGAATGGTCCTGTTGTGAAGACGGGCTGTGAACAGAGCTGCCTTATTTAGTGCGGAAACACAGGAATCATATGAATCAAATTCTGTGTTGTGAGTCTGCGTTCCTTTACTTAACTTGTATTAAGCTATGCCTTTATAACATTAATGTGCATGCTTCGAGTTCGAGAGTTTCCACAGACTTGTTTTGAAAGGATTAGTAAAATTAGCAATATCGAAAAGAGTTCCTGCAGTCTACTTTTGTAACGATTAGTAAAATTTGGAATCTCTTAGTTCGTTTGCAATTTTCTGTCAATTTGTGTAGGAAACTCTCAGTCAAAGTACGACGTATACTGACGTATCAACGATTGGTTTAGGACTATTTAACTTCCATTGTTTACTCATACCTCGAGACATCTGGAGTAAATTTTAAGCAGTTGTCTTGTTCATAATGGAATTGATCCGAATGCGTCAATATTTGCGATATCAATATATTCTTTGACAGTCGGTGGCGGTCAGGTGCCTCATTACGTAAGACGACAATCGTCTGACGATATCATTTGAACGATAGTTGTGCTTAAGTATGTAAGCCTGAAAAAACGATATTGACAGAACCCAATGTCATTTACTATGTCATTTACTATCGCCTCGACTACTGTTTTTCGACGATAGCAGTCCTAGAACGAATAGTACGAAATATTGTAAAATGTTCACTATAAAACAGAAAACTATTGATAAAATAGTTTCGTTAATGTTTGTTTTGTATTACAAACTTTTCTCCATCAAAAAATTCCTTTTTTTATTTCTTACAGTCAGCCTACAATTATATACCCGAATTAATTTCCTTCAAACCTTGGCAAAATTTTGTACAAGGCACTGATCAAGTAAATGACAATTATAGACAGGGAAATTGAATATCTAACGTTTGATGCCAATTTAATACGTTTAGGTTAATAAGTGCGATATCAATTGGAGCGTGATGTACCTTCTTAGCAGTCAGCATCTTAATTTTATATTCATTCTTTGGCTTAAAAACACGATAGGTTAGATGAAGAATGAAAAGCAGCCATTATTTTGACACAAATATGGCATTGAGTAGCGCTCAAACTGTAACGATAGACGAGCCGCCATCACGCACTGCCATCACTATGGCAATACAGTGCGTAAAAAAGATTTTGCACACTCAGTTTTTTTTTGTAATTTTACCTTTTTGTAATCTAAAAGGTTTCAATAAAATGTTCTGTATAGAAAGAAAGAACACTGTTAAAATTGATTAAGAATTACTTCATTCATCCAGGAAAAACAACAAAATCGACGTCAAAAAAGTATTTGCACACTTAATGTTGTCACCAAAATATAATATAATAAAAATAAACAAGTTACAAAGTCCAAATTATATTTTGTGTGCAGTCTATTTGCTTCGATAATGGTTCGTAATCACTTCGTCTTCGAATCGATAAGATTACGAAAAATTTCAGGACCGGGAAATCACCAAAAAATTTAGGCTCTGGCTCTCAACGGGCTGTTACGTCGCCCAATAATAATAATAATAATAATAATAATAACATGACGCTAACCTTTTTTGACAAAAAGGTTTTGTTCAATCGTCTGGACGATAATCATCTAAAAAAGTATGCGATAGGACCCAAGATCTTAGTTGGTTTAGATCAGTTGAAAAGAGCTCAAAGCTTTGGGTCACTAGACTTGCTGAGTTTTACGACAAAATACCGGCAAACTAGATCAAGCCTTCTTTGCAATTTTTAATGGTGTCAAATTACAGATCTAAATTAAATTAAATAAAAAAAAAGAACGCGGGCTATTACTATGTAACTTTATTGTGCGAAACCTAGATTAAAAAATTCATTTCACTTATTCTTCTTTTTTTCGGTAAACTTTACCTCTATTCTCTTCTTTTACACTTCTCTTTATTTTCTTTTATAGCCAACTAATGTATCGCTTACATAAGCAATACGAACGAAGTCCTTACTTTTCACAGAAAAAAAAAAAATCCTTTTGAAATATGCTGGCAGACTTCTGCTTTATTTATATTTCGTTGTTGGAACGTTTCAAAAAAACTGTTGTTAGATCAATGAGATCAATAATTGACGCCATGTTTGATTATTCTTACACATAGTGATAACATTTTGCAAAAAATCGAACCATCTGGCTTATTGACCTAAGATTTGCTGACTTTTGATAAACTCGTAAGAAATGGTTTGTCCATGGGCCATAAATCATGTAAAAACAACATTTTTAAAGCTTCCCATTCTCTTCTATGATACCACCAGCGGCACTCGTCGTCCGCCCAATTTTCCCCCAAAAACCCAAACTCTACCTGGAAAATTCCACGAATAGTCGTTCAAAAATTAGAAAGAACACGAGAAACTCACACCAACTGCTGTTGGTTTTTATTGCATTTCAATACTTTCTCTCGCCGAGTCGCCCCGTATCACAATCTCATTAATTTCATGCCATCTCTCAATCGTTTAATCACCCCGAGCAAGACAAGTCTCTGTCTCTCAGTCAGCAACAGCAGCAATGTCAGCAGCAATCAGTAGGAAGATTCTTCCTAGAATCCCACGTTTTTAACTCCAGAAAAACACAAACACACACACAGCAGCTTGATTGATCATGTGTGGCGGCAACAGTACATTAAGTGGATCCCATGCCTGACCGACACTATCTGTCTTGAAAGTCCCAAAAAGCAACAGTAACATGAATAATCGACCATAAAAAATCACTTGGAAGCCATAAAAGGGAAATTTTCTGTGTTTCATTCCTCTTATTTAGTTTTTTTTTTTCGACAATAACCCCGACCCGATAAGGCTAGGGAAAAAACAAAAGAATGCGAGGGTAAGAGGGTCTCCTTAACGCGGCCCACACCACACACGGCTTCGTGACAAACTACTACGCGAAAGGCTGAAATAAATTATGACAGTCCATCTGACAGCGGACACAATGTGATCTCTCAGACACTCATTCTGATCGCTATCAGTCAGCGGAGCGTCGGAGCGATGCATGAAAATGGAATCATCAAACGATTCTAATGCGAAGGTCAGCTGCAATTGAAATGCATTTCACGTGCGTAGGATGGCATTCCGATCCGAGGGAACCCAGCCAAATGCCACATAAATCATTGAACCCTAGCCGGCTAGCTGCTGAGTAAACAAAGGGCCGGCCAAACTAATGTTCCCCGGTCTATAAGTGATCCCGAAAAAAAAATAAAAAATTAATTTCATCCCATCCTGCGGGGCGAAAGAAAAACTTTTCACGTGAGTGAGTCACGTGGGTAGAGGGAATGGTTGTTGGACACACCCTTTTTCGGGAATGGTGCGACCACACAAAGGAGAATTGTTTTTTCTCACACAAAAATGCGACTCCAAATTGGTCAGTATTTTCTGCTAATTGTCCTTTTTCCTAGGAAATCAGTCGCCCACCCGTCCATGGGTGGGTGGTTTAAGAGCTGCCCGATGGCGGTGTTCATCTGATGTCCGCTTACAAATTGCTGACATTCGCTGAAAATTCACAAGATAAATGAAACGATGATGGAGTAAACGAAAAAAAAAAAAAAAATGGAGAACGAAAATGCAGCGAGGCAGGATACTTAAAGAAGGAAATTTGCATTTTCATTGTTCACATGATTTTCAAGTGGAGATTGTGGAGCGCTGCTGGCAAGGTCTTCAGAGCTATAAACTATCCTATGATGGATGCAGCGAGCTTGTGTCATTTGCTCGACGGGAAGAAAATGAGCAAACGAGAAAAAAAAATTAATGTAATTGAGTTGAAAATTTTTGTGGGCAAATGCATATTTGATTCATTAAATGGGTTGGCATGGGCTACTACGTTCGAACGAGGTGTTTGGTGGGTTCGTCGTGTGGGAATCGGTCATAGTGGGTGGAGGATTGGTGAAAATTGTCTGTGTCTCTCCTGGAGTCGTTGTCATTCAGGCGAATTAAAGTTCCCCTAAGGAGTTAGCGTGGCCTTCAGTGGGCGTGGGAATAAGCAGAGGCCTTATTATACAACCATGAGACATTCCAATTCTGGAGTGGACTGCTAGTTTAGCTTTTTTTGTCTGTAGTGGATACTTCTCTTTAATGGGAATATTGTTAAACTCATGAAGACATCACTCAAATCCCAGATCAAAAAAGGTGGTACAATAAATTCTTCAGGTCGCAGTACAAGTGTTTTAGTGGCATTTTCCTTTTCACCAATCAGATTTTTTTTCATTGCCTTTTGCATCCGTCCCTTGCCAGACACCTCAAAATTTAGGTGTCCAAGGTGCGTTACAGACTTCAAAGGTCTAATACAACACAAGATATCTGCTTTGAATCCTGAGCCTTCAAGGCTTTTCCACCTCATTGTAGCCCAAGGAAAAATATTAGGTGTAGTAAAAAGAAATCCATTATTTTTGCATGAAATTGAAAACTTTAATTACCATAGTTAGAATGATCCGATTTAGGTCAAATATGCGCCGTTTTGTTCGATAACTTGTTGCCATTTTAAAGGTAATTTCATTATGCCTCTCTCATAGAAGCCCTCGCTCCTATTGGCAAAAAATTGAGACAGTCGATTTTCACAAGCCTCTCTTGAAGCGATTTATTCACCAGCAAAATGGTTCGCCATGGACAGGAACAAATGGTAATCACTTGGTGCCAACTCCGGACTATAAGTCCGGAGCTTTTGGCGAGTCACTATCGATGTGTGTGTCTTGGCGTTTATTTATTTGTTTTTTTTTTTCGAATTATTCGTCGAATGCGTTGTCGTGATGGAATACAATTCCTCTCCTATTGGCCAAAGCTGGCCGCTTCTGGGCGATTGCTTCCTTCAGACGGTCCAATTGTTGACAGTACAGCTCCGAGTTAAGAGTTTTGCCGTATGAGAGCAGCTCATAGTAGATAATTCCCTGCCAATCCCATTAAACACACAGCAAAACCTTCCTGACCGTCAATTCTGGCTTGGCCACCGTTTCCGCCGGCTCACCGCGTTTCAACCACGACCGTTTTCGCTTGACGTTGTCGTAATTGATCCACTTTTAATCGCCAGCCACCAACAACAGATTTCATAACAGGGCGCATAAAAGGGTTAAATCAAAGTATCTGTTGTGTATTAGGGTTCGAAATTTGGGAGAGCAAAAAGGAAGAATTTATTTATGTACTTTAAGATTTTAATTTAATAACTTTTTTTACAATTTCCTTCAGTTCACATGCGACTGCAATACCCCGAACCGCCATTACGGAAGTGACATTTTTCCATTGGACAATTTGTCGGGTGCGCATATAACATAATGTTTTAAATCTAACAGTGGAGCTAACTCCATTTCTCCACCACGATCGCGTTCAGTGATCGATTTACAGGCCTGTATAAATCACTGCCTTCGTCATCGGCACCACAGGCACAAGTTCCATCCATCGCTCGAGCGCGCAAAGTCTGACTATAAATAGAGACACTTTGGCGGCACTTCTCCGGTGTCGATGTGAAATTTATATCTCTTCACATCGATTCCAATCTTTCGATGGCCACTTGCACTCGTTGAGCGTGTGTATCTAGTGAAGATTCACAGATTCACTGCCGCTTTGGTGAGCGAATAATTTCTGTGCTGCCAAAACTTTAAGTTAAGTGTGATTTTTTTTGTAGTTTTTGGTGTTTGTCAATTCTGCGTGTGAGTTATGGATGCCATTTGAATCTTTGACGAGGTGGGAATTGTTTTTTTTTTTATATCGTTCGAGGGAAAACACAAGGCTAAGTTAGTGGAATTTGGATGAGAAGTGAATTTTCTGCTTAATTGATTGCGATCGAATCGGGTTGGAAAAGGTCAGGACTGACGATTGACAGTTGGTTGTCTGGTCGGTTTTGGGGCAAGGTCAGGGATGACGTTGAGTGTCAACTTGAATTTGTCTATCAGGTTTTTGGGGGAGTTAGACTGTTATGCAATCTGCTTAATGAGGCAGTTTTGCAAAAATGTCTTAATCTTGTGATCTTTGGGTGCCTAAGAGAACTGGAGTGGGTTTTTTTAAGTGATGAATCTTGTTCGATGTTTTAAGTATGAATATTTTTTGACTTTGAAGAAATCTTTTTCTGTATATTAGTTTTAAGTTATAATTTTAGATTTGTTATAGTTCCAACTAAATTTGTATCTAAGTACTTAAAAAGATAATCATCGTACCGTACATCCTAAATACTTACTAATGAAATGAATAAATGAAAATGAAATGAATAAATGAAAATGAAATGAATAAATGAAAATGAAATGAATAAATGAAAATGAAATGAATAAATGAATATGAAATGAATAAATGAAAATGAAATGACTTGTAGAACTGGTAAAGAGCTGGGCTGTTTATAATTTTAAAGGAAACTTAAGTTGTAAACCAATTCGCCGTTCTGGACCAGCACTAAACAGCAGGTCCCCACCACATGTGTCAAATTACACCGCGCACAGTACTAAGGAAACGTTAAAAGCTAGATTTTGGTCTTCAATGTAGCTGTAATGCCACTTAATTTTTCTTATTAATTTATAACCATCGTTTCCATTGAATATTCGTATAAACGAGAAAAGACTACATTTCAACTATCGAAAATACGTTCGTATCATAAGGAGTATTTTGGGCTTAAAATTTCATCAAACTGTAGACATGAAACGTTGAACGACTCCCCAAGCGTTGAATAAACAGTTGTAAAAAAGTTCAGTAACAACTTTAAGCAAAAGTGAAATTTGTTTTCTTATAATTAAAACGAGCTTTATGAAATCAAATATGTGCCGATTTGATCAATAAATTTTTGACTGACTATCCCTATAGAACTTCTGGGACTTCTCGCGAAAAACTGATCCAAGTGTGTTCTGCCAGCCTCTACGGAACTTAAAATCACATCATTAAAAGAGACCAACACAAATTGAAGGTTCAAGGTCTGGACTATATTGTAGATGTATCAGAACTTCCCACCCAAGTTTTTCATTTATATATTTTACATATATTTCCTTGCAACACATTATAATTAGAGTTTAGAGTCCAACAATTCCCTTGCAATTCCATTCGACACTGCATTACCTTTCCTGTCAAATCTGGCGTTGCCACCGTTTTCGAGATTTCACCTTTCTTCGTCCATGATCTTTTTCGAATATTATTTTCGTACGTGATCTATTTATCACAGACCATAATTATTCGCTTTAGAAAGAGTACGATTTCGTTTCGTTTTGGCAATGAATCGCAAAGGAAATTCGGTCCATTCACTTTTTCACTGTTAATTCATGTGGCATCCAAACTTCGAGCATTGTGTCTATCCAGCTTTCTTCAAATAGTTGATAACTGTGCGAGAATTAATGTCTAGCTCAATTGCAATGTCTCGTTCTCACCGGTCTTGGAAATTTTTTTAATGATTTCATCGAAATTTTTAGTAATTGGTCGGCCAGATTGAGACTTCAAAATTATCGAAAACGAGCGAACCACTTCGCTTTTGTTTTCCTACTTACCGACAATTTTTTACCGAAGCTTTTCAAACACCCAATGAAAGACTGAAAGATCGAAAAAGATTCGTTTACTTTTAATGTTTTTCTGTCCTAAGGTGTTTTTTCTGAAAAATTGGTACTTAGGCCTTCTGGAAATCAGTCAAACGCCTTCCTCTCTCATTTAGTTACAGACTCCCCTTTATGTTCATCTCCTCTTTTCCGGCTTACACTCGAATTACGAATTTCGAGTTAGTCCTAAAAATTCAGCTTCACTGACATGTAAACCAAAAACCCAAACAACCGACCAAAATCCTGTCAGGCATCCACCTGTGCGCCCACATCAAAACGCAGCCACACAACCGATCCAATAATCGGTCATCGACCCCTCGACGCCCAGAGAATACTTCATAATTCAGGATTGCTCCTCTGTTATTACTTATCACCTGAATGGAATCCCTTTTCAAAAACAAATTTCCTTAATCCCCCACTTATCGTTCCCCGGTCCCGACTTCCAAGAACCCAACGAGTGAGATTTCCCACCGTCAGACGCGAACCGAAGCGGACGTTTATTATTCATTAAGTCCCGTCACCATCCCGAAAATATTTATCTCTCTGCCATCGCTGTTCATCTCCTTGTTTATTATTTCCCCTAGGTTCACCCCTGACCCTCAAGACAAGACAAGACGAGAAACATCTAATTTCGAAGGAACGAGAAGAGGTCAAACAAGTGCAGCGGCACTTGCACACCACACACCCTGGCAACAAGGTGCACAACAAATTGTTGACAAAATATTAGTTTTCCCCTCTGGCAGATTACGATTACGTAATTCGTCCTTTCACTTCCCTTTTGTGTGTTAAGAACTCTAACAAGTCCTCGGTCTTGCTCTCGAGTGGTTGAGAATGAGATTCCCTTTTTTTTATGGGAACAATGCAATGCGGCGGGGGGCTTCCTTTTCAGAGGTGAGAGAGATGATGTGTTCCTCGGGAAGGGCACGAACAAAAAAATGAAAGAATAACTCAATTTCACTCGCTCATCAGTCTTAAAGAGGATTAAAACCCTTGAGGGTCCTTTTTTTGTGTTTTTGGCCAGGCGTTGTTTCATTTTTTCTTTTTTTTTTTCCACCCTTGTTCTTCTTTTTTTTGCTTCGTGGAGAAAGCAAAAGGAAGACAAAGACACCATCATCATGTTTCCTTTTGAAAAAGGACAACACTTCGGTGTTCCGTGGAGGACGAAAGACTTCACGTTGAATGAAAATGAATATGAAATGGGACGAAGGGCGGTGGTTAGGTGTTGGAGAGAAGGACGAGAGGAACAAGACATTTGAGAATGAATGTTGCTGGTGAAGTGGTAGGCCTTTCAGACAGCAACGGAGACGCTGATGACGTACAATCAAGATTCATCATAGTCATCATCGTCGTCGTCGTCGTCGTTGTCGTCACTCTGAGACGGATGTGATATCCTTTCATTCTTCGTTTTTCCTGACATCATTTGAGAGAGAAAAAAATGGAGATTTTTTTTTTTTTGTAAAAAGGGTCAAAGGGAGAGAGAGGGAGATGTGGAAGGACCTTTTTCAAGGTGTGCGTTGAAAGGTAACGGGTTTGGTTTTTGAGTTTATTTGATTCGTTTGGGGTCTTCTGCCTGCCTGCTGTCAGACGACGACGTGACCAGCATCAATGGCAGTTGAACTTCAGCTGCTGGAGAGATTTCAATGAAACTTTTCGCTCTCGACCGACTGCAGTCGAGGCAGATGCAAAAAGGAGTTTTTTTTTTTGCAATTTGATGCATTAAGGGCGGAAGGATATTGCGTAGACATTCTATAGACGGTTTTAATGATTAGAAAAGGGAGGTGGTTATGTCCATGATCTTGGACTCATCGTGAACTTTGAATGGGAATGGAGTAAAGAGGTTCAAGTGCAAATTCTGATTGTAACCGGGCAAAGTCTTGAATTTTGTGGTAGGTTAAAGTTTAGAAGACATTTTAGAAGAACATTTAAGCGGCAGATGGGTAGTTTTGTAGTGGTAACACATACAATTTTTCTTGTTGTGCAAAATAATAGGCGTGTTACCTTTTCTCCTAAAAAAGGAGATGAAACGATGTTGATTTCAAATGAATAGCTATAAATATTTAGCTATACGTTCTTTGCGTTGTTATTTAGTTGTAAAACAGTTATTTTTTTTACTTTTATTTGAAAAAGTTATTTTAGTCTTGGACAGAATAATAAGAGTTCTGTGTATGTGTCCATTATTTTTATTTGGGAGTTTTTGAAAATAATCATGGGCCGCGGAAAGCATTGCATTGAAGAGAAACGGCGTTTGATCCTCTGCCTAAGAAGTCAAGGTCATTAACCTATGCATTTATTTCGGAAGCTCTTCACCGTATTCCGAGCGTCATTGTGAAAGTCTTAAGATAGAGAAAAAAGTCTCTCAAACAATAATCAAGACACCGCAATCGAAAAACCAGAAGTTCACTGGACAGGCGGATTCGACTGTCGTACGATTGTACGAGGGTTTCTTAAAGATGTCTTTTCAACATCTATCTCGATCCAGAAGAATTCATCTTTGGATGTTAGCACTTGAGCGATTCGCCGATGTTTGCAAAAAAGAAATTTGCTTAGTAAAATCGCAAGACAGGTTCCATGGCTAGGTGCTAAAAATAGAAATCTGGGGATAAAGTTCGCCCTTTCTAACCAAGCATTATACAGCGATAAAACGAAAACAAAATTATTTGGATCTGATTGTAGAACGTACGTAAGTGCCTCGAGAAACTATTCGCTCATCGACCGATTTTAATTAATAAATGGCCATAGAAAAGAAACTACAAGCGAATAGTTTCTAGAGGCACTGTATAATGGGAAAAGAAAAATCAAAAGTTGAACCCTAAGTACACCATTCAGACAGTAAGACAGTTGTTGGTTGGTAACTTTGGGGTTGTTTTTTGTATGCTGGAGTTGGTCTCCTCCTTTGGATAAAAACAAATATGAATAAGGAAATGCACCTCGACATTTTCGAGGAAAAAATGCCATTAATTTAGACCTTCCAGCAGGCCAATTACTCTAAACGCACTCCCCTGGTGGTGACTAGCTGTTTTAACAAACACAACATGGGCTTCACAATCACCAGAAAGATTGAAGAATAGGAATTGGAATGATTTAAAGAATAGGATGTTGGTCTGTAAAGTGATGAAGAAGGAGGTACTGTGGGCAAAAATCAAGAGGCATGGTATTCAGTACTCATCGAAACATATTAAAAACCTCATGCCAAGAATGTGAGACGGTCCTCAAACAACAAATTTTCTTAAACATCCGCCTGTCTCATGCTCCGTCCTCCATAGATTTTCATAGCCAACAACGATGTCTTTAACAACTTCACCACGCGACACACCCACCATCGAGTTCATAAATACCGTCATAAATAAGCAGATAGCAGCCATAGCCAAAGAAGCACACACCCTTATCATCATTTTATCATAACACAGAAAATTGAATTCAAACTGAAACACGTGCATGAATAATCATTTCACTCCACAGCGACCCACAAAAAAAAAAAAACAAAAAAAGAGACGTCTTCCTCTTCCTCTTGTCGCATCAAGCGCCACGCAGCCCGTTCTCACGCAATCTCATTTCGAATAATTACCGCGTAATTTCCACGTCCGCCCACCATGTTTCTCCTCGAGTGTAGAAAACAACATAAGAACAAGGAAAACACAAACACAACAACACGAGTGCTTGTTGTTTTATCAGTAAAGCCACACTCACTTGACACAAATCGAGGTCGGGGCAAATTGATAAGCGCTTTGTCGAAACTGCATTCCACTGATCCTTTGTATGGCGGGTAAAAGTTTGTCAATTTTTCAATTTCCAAAGCGCCAAAGGCATGGCACCTCAACAAAACAGAGAGAGTGAAAAAAAAAAAAAAAAAAAATGCCAACATTTTCAAGGGCTGTTGTTTGGCAGGCACATCGAAACTTTTAATGGCGTCGAAAGTGTTAAGTGGCAGTTGGAATGCAAAATTAATCCACTTGAATGGAAAAGTTTTGCTGCGGCGGAAGAGTTGGGCCAGAACCCAATTCCACATGAGTAATGATCCTTTAATTGACTTTCACTTGGGTACATCCCTGTCGCGGTGCTAATGAATAAAAAATGTTCGTTCTGTCAATTTGAGGGATGCGCCTTCGCCGTGTGGGATACCGTTCACGCATAAAGCATCATTAAGCGCTCAGTTCGCATTCAATTGTCATCGTTGACAGCAGACAGCAGCATCCTGCTGTCATAATGTTTTGCAAAACTTGCATTCCGAACGCAGAAGATGATTTGTGTTATGTGTTGTATCTGAAAGATACTAATGACCCACTTACTCGCTGTCTGTGAGGGATAGAGAGAGAGTTGTTATGCTTGTCGGATGTATCTTCGTCGACGGGAGATATTTTTGTGTTCATGCATCCTCTTGTCAGATAGTTTGGCACCATTTGAGTGACTAGCGAGTTGCGTGTGTGTGAAAACGCCCACGACAGAGCCTCCCGGTGCCCTCGAGTGCCACAGAAAATTCTCATGGCATCGGAAATGGAAAGAATCTCTCTTCTCTTCGTTCGGCTCCTCTGCGCTGACAGCTGGGTGTGGCGATATTGATACCACGACAAGAATTAGGGTCAATTTAGTGCTTGTTCTCATCGATGTGCCGTGTCCTCGGACGATGTGCGTTGGTCTTGCATTTATTATTGTCCCAAGGTGGAGGTTTCATGAGAATTGTGATGGGTTATCTTGCTGTGAGTGAGACCCCCTAATGGGGTTTGTTGCTGGGAGTAAGTCGTTGTTGCTGTGCGTGGAGCAATTAAACTTCGATTGGAGGCGTCTTAATAAGCCGAATTTGTTGCAGTGTCTCAGTTGGCGTGTGGAGAAGACTTGATGCGAAACAAATTTGTCATAATGTTTTGAAATTATGTTTCAATTTGAAGTTGTGGTTCGTGACTTACGGGCCGAGTACTGAAGTCAAAGAGATCTCCACAGGGTGTCACTTTGGTCTTACAGCAGAAGCGTAGGGTTTAAAGGGATGGGTGGATGGTTTTTGCGATTTTACGTGGCGCTTCGGCATTCGAAGGATAAGACACGACGACCATGTTCGCTCTCATGTTCATTGGTTTCAATTTTCGCCATATAGGGCCATGTTCACGAGCAAATCTTCATTTTTGCTGTGAATATCGTCTGCTCTCTCTTTCTAGCATAGGTAAATAATCATGAGGGCAACCACATGCCCTTTTTTCTTCGACGGGTTTGCCTTACAAGAACCAACACGGAATGAATGTTCGTGAAATGTGTTCATCGTCTAGGGCCGCTTTAAAAAGTTAGAGGATACGAGCGTGCGTGCTTGGTACAAGTTGCGAGAGGAATTTTTTTGTTTATTTTTGTGCAAAAGAAAAAAAAATTGACTTGAAAACAGACCAAGAGTCGAAAAAATGTATTCGAGTTAGAGGGATTTTCGAGTTAGAGGGAGGTCGAGCTATAAGTTCCAAGAAAAATCTAAATTTATTTTTAGGCTTCCTCGATACACCTTCAGTCTAATCGCTAAAACGGCAACCTTGAGCACACGTGTCCTTATGCAGTAGGAGTTTTTTTCTGGTCACCTCCTAATCACATTTCTGTCACTTAAATGTCAAACAACTGTCATGACCATGAGCATATGCCCCAAGCTACATCATCCCATCATCCATCTTAATTAAGAAACGACTGGAACAGCAAAAAAAGTCGCTCCCAACATGTTGCTTTGACCATAATCCATCAACCCTTCCATCGGTTACTTAAACGTTGATTTCCTTCCCCTTTAAGACGAGAACCGAGACGCTTTTTATCCGCCTTAACAGTCTCCCTCGTTTTCTTTTTTTTTCATTCGTTCGTCCACTCCTTTAAGTAACCATCCATCTGTTGATCCAAAGAAATCCCCTTTAAAACCCGGCTAAGAGCTCTCCGCCGCTAATGAACATGAGAGCCACAACCAAAGCATGTGAGTTAAAACTAACCCCAAACCACAGCAGTGTGGCAGATGGTGGAATTAAATACAAAAACCGCAAAAGCAACCCCCGAAATAAAAAAGAAATACACAAGAAGTCACCCTTTCTGTGCGCCACATGCATGTTTTCCTCTCCTCCTCCTGAGAAACCACTTGTATCCAACTTCAGCCGTCAGCCATATTAATTTCAAAATCCGCAACAATTTTTTTTTCTTCTTCTTTTTTGTTATTTTTTTTTTAAAAGAAGTTTTTCGTTTTATTTTTTTTAACTTGTTTGGCTTCTCTTTTTCTCTTCCTGGAACAGAGTCGTCGCGAGAGGGGTCGAGTACCGGTTAAAGGAGTTCGCTTAGTGGAGACAGCAACAGTCAACGGCGAAGGTGGTGATCCTTTTGCCCCAGATGTAAGTTTGAGGCGCCTTAGAGTTTCCTCAAGTTGTGTTTATATTTTTTTTTTGTATTTTGCACCCATCGCTCCTGCGGCTGTGAGGCATACACACTCATGTGTTGATGTGTTTTTGTCACAGGCGGAGGAGCAGGGCGGGGGCTGAATTTTTATGCGAACCGAACGTGATTGTGTTTCGTTTTGTTTCTCTCCCCGCAGGGATATCCATTTCAAGTAGGTTATTGTGAATTGGACGATCAGGCAGCAGCAAGGTCCGTGCCGCAGTTTACGTTGTATTTAGTCGCGAGCAGTGACAAGGAACGAGCTGAATGGATAAGAGCTATTCGACAAGGTGAGTAGTCGGGTGGTGGAACATTTCCAGGGATTGCGGGGGGGCTATGAATTGAATGGGGATTTGCTGGGTGGCAGGAAATCGAGATGAAATGAACATTTGAAGGGCTATTAAATGTGGTCTTTGAAAGGAGACTCATAAATACGGGAACAATAATGTCTCAAAAAACGGTGATTTCATTGTGGGGAAAATGCCATTTGATTAAGTTGTGCTTTTGTGTAGCGGAGCCCATTTTTTTGGGTCTTATGATTCGATATTGAGTGGCGTTGTCTGATGGGAGTATTATTATTAAATCGATTATTGACAATCAGTGATTCCTGATCGCCTGTTATTGAAGGTCATGTAGGAAGCTGTGCTGAGAGGTGAATTAGACAGCGCACAGGGATGTTTTTTGGATAAACTGAGAGGACAATAGCTGGCAGATGTCATCGGCTGTGGTCTACTATATTTTTTCAAGGTTTAGGCTGCGTTTATGGTCAAGCAAATTCGCGTCGCGCAATTTTATGACTTTTGCTCGTTTTCAAGCGATGGCATAGCCAACGAATCGGCTAGCGATCGAGAGTTTATTGCGAAGCGAATCGCCGGTTTTATTTTTATTTTATTTTTCATTTAGCCTTAGTTGTTTCTCGTACTCTTTATCTGCATGAGCGAAGCTACATTTTTTTAAATCTGACTTTTAAATCGAAGCAGATTTAATCTTTAAAATCAGAAGGAACCATTTTCCGTAAATACAGGATGGGCCAAGTATAAGTTTCTTTTTAAATGTGTAATAAAATAAACAAAAGTATTTTTTTTTCCATATAGTATGGCTTTATTATTAAGAGCAAACATTACCATTTTGTGGCGCGCCTTGCTACGCATAAAATAAATCAAATTTAAAAAAAAAAAAACACTCTTCATATCTTTCTAACGGTACTTTTCACCGACAAAATGAAATGAAAGCTCAATCTGATTTTTGGTTGATATATCACTCGACAGGATCAGGCGAACTTTGAAATTCAGCACCCACCTCACCTTAATGGGAGCCACCCCTTAAAAAAATTGGCCCCAATCCCTTTTTGACAGAATTCTGAACAAAGTTGCCAAAAACGTCAATGCTCTATCTCTTACCATTTAAAAGTCAATAAAGGACAAACAAACAAACGTTGATTTTGCCTGTTGTCTTTGCTGCCTCGGCTGACTTCGCAAAAGCGCATTCTGTCACTAAAATTTGCCAAGACCTTGATAATGGTTTCAGGCCGTAGCTCATGGATTGCTTGGATATTATTGGCATACCATCGGTCATTCACGATTGCTTTAAAAAAAGTCAAAAGGAATCCAATCGCAGCTCCACGGCGGCGATAGCACGATTTTTTTTTTCAATGCACTGCTTGGGCTGCACAGCGCTGCCTTTGGAAATAAGTTTTCAATATTTCTCAACGTTGTTTGAGTGTAGGACGACATATTTCGTTTCGCTGAGGCATGATACTAACTTTCTGTCGAAAATTCGAACGGAAAATAGCTGTCAAAGTCAAATTAATTTATGATTTTAAAAAGAAACCACTTGATGGTCCAGTCTTTATCTTCAGCTGCTGGTCGACGTAGATGATTTTAATGGCTGACTTTATGCGCAGAAGCTTTCACGGCGATAGAAATGAGAAATAGCCAGAATGAGATGGTTGTGAAATCAATGATGTGAGATTAAGTAACTAACCATAGAAATACAAAATAAAAGAAAACATTATGGTTTGAGAGATTTGACCGATTTTACAAAATTAATTATGCTAATCTAATTTTTTAATCTTCCAAAAGCATTTCTATGAAAAACTATTCTTATTTTATAGAACTTTTATAGAATGTAATTTTTTACAAAAATTTGAAAGTGTTTGTTGTGTCAAGAGCACTCGTCAACACTATTTTTGACAGGTCTCTGTAACATCTGTTGTTTTGTCAAAGCTGACAGCTCAACGTAGTGTTGTCATTTCTTCTCGATCGTCTCTGTCAACTCTATAATTAGATCCGTAACGCGTACCGTGACTTCTGTCACTTGTGCAAAAAACTCTGTCACTTCGACTGTGTAACTTGTCAGCTTGTTAACTTGTTACGTCACTTGCGACTGCTGTAAACCCGGTACTGACAGTTCAAAGTGATTTCTGCTATTCCCACAGTCAACTAGTTCACAGTACTGCGAATGTATTCAAGCAGACATTCTAGTCTTCCGTCTAGACGTTCTAGTCTTCCGTCTCCGTGTATTCAGCTAGCAAAGCTGCTCTAACCGTGACTATGCAACCAAGGTTGAGTGCGGCACATGAAAGCATTTGAATTTCGTCGTGTAAAACTCCGACAAATTGAGATCGGAGAGTCTTGTAATTCGTGTGTTCGACATGCAAAGCCAACAAGTCACGAACTCAGCGTAAGACGCGCAGTGATTTGAGTGAGCTTTCGTGCCGTGATAAGACTGTCATGTCAGTCGACGCGTAAGGATGCCAAGATGCGATCTTCTGCGTCGTTCCTCTCAATAACACACACCAAACGTGTGTTCTTGTTGAAAAACCATCGAAATGTCCTCCAGGTGTGTGCAGCTAATAGCCTTCCCTCTCTCTCAGCCATCGCGTCGTAATCGTAACATTCCTGACCTAAAAACCTCTGCACACCATTAACGTGGCATCGTGGCAGCACTGACCGTGCACAATTTTCTCCCCTCGAGACCGTGGCACAAATTTATTATGACCGCAGGGTCATTAGGAAAGGTCAGTTATACAATAGAGATCATGTTGAGCGATGTTTACGACGACGATGGTCAATGTCTTCCCACACCATCTCCGGCCGACATCGAGCCTTTTGTTCTACAACACCACCACCACCACCACCACCACCATCCATCAGGCTCTCCTGGTGCGGCCAAAGAAACTTATTAAATTTGTTCAGGTGATTTACTGTTAATCAAGAAGAAAATCCTAATCCTTAAGTCGTCTGTTGTGGTCCACCACGACGTCGATGCTGACGACGGGCCCGACTTGGGTGTCGATTCAATCAGCTCTCTATCGCACAGAATCAATAGGGAATTGCGGAACAGCACCGCACCTCGGGCTGCGGTTGCCGGTGGTGAGCCGGGCCAGATACATCTGGGAGACTGTGCCGGTGCGATGTAATACAATGGCCCAAGGTCATTCCAGGGAATCGCTTGTGGTTGCCATGAAAATTTAACACAACACGCACAACAGATGGCAGTTAGATTGCATTGAGGTTAGTTGCCCGGTGTGCAGCATCTCTCTGCGGTCCATTGAGCCATTTGTTATGGCGTTCTATGCCCAATAACGGTCCATGCTAGGCCAGAATTGATGAATTCATTTGATTTGACTAAAGATGGTCTTCTTACCTCTCCCTCTTACCTACCCTCTCTGTCTTTCGTTGCAGTTTGTGAAGATACCAACACCCAGAAGTCGTACCGTTTCCATCCGGGCCTGTGGTCAGGCAAGAAATGGTCCTGCTGTAAGGGAATCAGCCGAACGACGTTTGGATGTCAGGCGGCCACTCACTGGCGTGAAACGAACAACAATCCAAGTAAGTTGAATGTTAATTAGAAAAAACACAAAAAATGTATCTTGTCCCTGATCTGCGTGTTCGGTGTGGGCCACGACGAAGATGAATCTCTCTTACTGTCGGCGTGAGGTGTGGCTGGCTAACGTGTCGTGTGGTTGTAAAGCACTTCTCGGGAGCTTTTGTAAGTGGAGAGCCATGTAAATTGACTTAGAATTGTGTTGTGGATGCTGTGTGTTAGAAATGGGAGTGTCGAAGGTCGGCGGTTTTGTTATGTTGGTCTTTTTGGGAAGCCAACGTGAGCACTTAAAGTTCCAATTACGCTAGGGTCAAGTGAGAAAATAAAATATTTATACGGAACAAGAAGATTGAAATTGACGGTGGAGCAGACGTCTGGGTGGCGGAAAGTGAAACCAAAAACGGAACTGATTTAAGTGCCATCAAGAGTTTTATTGATGCACATCGTTCTGGTGGGGAGTCGACGTGGGATTTGTGGATGCTGAGTGGCCACAACGTTAACGCGACAAACTTCACGCTAAGTGGTTTCACGGAAAAATGACGGTGAAGGATTTTCTGAGAACTTGGACAATAACACGGTTGTCTGTCGATGTCAGGGTGCATTAAATGTGTTGCCATTGATTTTGTGTTTTAAGAAGGTGCAATCAACTTGGATTTATGTGCGGTGTGATATTTCTTTGAGAATCTTGGGTTGGGGTGTCGTGGATTTTTTGTAAAGGCTTTGATTTTGACTAGAAAAGTTGTGTTAAATCTTCTTACTTGAAGATCCATGAAGAGGGTCTGCAAATGAACAGTGACTTGCAGCGTATTTGAACTGTTCCACAATAACTTACAACTAAATTTAAATTGTAAGTCTATTTAGTTCAAATCTCTGAATGCATCCAACTGCAGATAAGCACTGCGCTTTGCAGGTAAACTAGTAATATCTGTAAAAGCTAAATCATTAAATAAATCAAATTCAATTCAATGAAATTCAAACGATTATAACTTCTGAACAAAAAAAAAACTATCAAAAGCGTAAAAACGTAGAAAGTTTTATTGAGTTTTCATCTTATCCTAAAACAAATACTAAAAGCGAACAGTCAAGGATGAGAATTTTTATGTGATCGTAAGGGCCTACTGGTACTTGTCTCTGTACTTGAATTTTACAGGTCTGGTATGTCAGCAGCGGGAGCCGGAAATGTGTGCGATTGTCTTTTGTAACATATCTAACAACAACCTCCTCCAAAGTGCAGAGGAATTGGAAATAAAAGGTCCTTTTCGGGATTATTAAGGAAATGATCCGTAAAATACTTCTAGTTTTGTCAGAATTTGGCGCCTTTATAACCAACCTTAAGTTATCAATCTGTCGGCATAGCCTCCAGATCCTAATGCTATTAAATATATGTGGTTCCTTTCCGCTGCAAATATTTGCAAACGTAAGATTTCGAATAAAAACCATCTGAAAAATGCCAAATTATAGGATGGATTAGATTACAATGGCCATGGCCAAAAAAATTAATTGAATTCTATTCTAACCGTCTTTTTACACTGTTTAGACTAATAAAAAATAGTTTTTATACTGGACGCAATTCACTGCAATCTTAGTAAGTAAATTGGAAGGAGTGCGTCCAGAACTATAAGTGGTGAATGGCATTTTTACTGTGGAAACAACGACATAGAAACGCAATCAATCGCCGGGCTTTAAAGTGGTAAAGTAGGCAATCAAACCTTTTTTTAATTTAGTTCTGTTCGACGTTGAAATATAGTTCAGCAAATTTTATTTAATGAGCTCCACTTATTACCCAAGCTTTTTTATTTATATTTTTTTATTGCAATCTGTGCAGGAGAATCGAGCAAACTGTTTTTCCAAAAAGGATTCGTCACAATCACACGATTGGCACACGTTTGCCAATCGTCATGCACTAAAGTAATTTGATTTGTCTCTTAGAAAAAAATAAATCGTTCTGGTCGCCTATATTCTAAATTAAATAAATTAGCTTAAACGTTTTTTTTAGTAAATTACGTTTCTCTCGTCAAGAAATTAGCCAACACAAATACAGATGACTAGATCGGTTAAAATCATCGCATCTATCCATTAAGGTAGTCAATTCCAAGCCAAGTAAATGAACTAAACCTGGTATAGAATATTATTTAATAAAATATTGGGCTTGGGCATTTGCATTTGGTGCATCTGGTCGCCTATATTCTAAATTAAATAAATTAGCTTAAGAGTTTTTTTTAGTAAATTACGTTTCTTTCGTCAAGAAATTAGCTAATACAAATACAGATGACTAGATCGGTTAAAATCATCGCATCTATCCATTAAGGTAGTCAATTCCAAGCCAAGTAAATGAACTAAACCTGGTATAGACTATTATTTAATAAAATATTGGGCTTGGGCATTTGCATTTGTTCCTGATTTAACTGATCTAAAGTTTTAAAGTTAATAACAATACGTTGACTGACTGGGGTTCTGAGTGTTGGGAAGAAGACCTTAATTTTGACGGAAAAACCTAAAGGTGTGTGCGCAAAGAGTTTATTGGGTACTGTTAGAGTTTCACTTCTAGTGTAAACGTGTAAAGATGTAGACTAAGGCCTGTTCCGACGACGTTATCGTGTATTCGAAAAAACCGTATACGATTGTCGTATACTTTTGTTATTGGAAGGATGTTTCCGTAGCTGGCAATCGCTGCTATTTCAGCTTGTAAAAACTGCTAGGGTCTAAACTAATGACTTGAAGAACCAAGATCACCCTCTACAAGATCCTTATCATGACAGTTCTACTGTATGGTGCCGAAAGTTGAAGGACAAGTAAGACAGCAGAGCTGATCCTTGGCTTCTTAGAAAGAAGTCTACGTATAATATTCGGCCCTATCTGCGAGGAAGGCGAGTGGAAAAAAAGACATAACAGCGAATTTTATAAAGCGCAGAAAGATGTGGATATAGTCCGGAAGATAATAATCCGTCGACCACATAGAGCGCAAGAACACAAACGCTCAAGCTACAAGGGCCTCCAAGTCCTAGCTTCCTGCTTTTAGAAGAAAAGGTAGTCCGAACATCCGGTACATAGATCGAGAGCCTGGTATTTCGGACTGAAGTAGCATGCCCTTCAACGATTGACTGCCTGATAAGTAAGTGAGACGGAAGTTTTGGTCACCCGGGAAAAATCCTCCTCGGTCTAGTGGAAATTTTATTTTTTTTTTCTTAGCTTAGTATTAACGTCATATCAACGTACGTACGTAGAAACGAAACTGTGTGGACGAAACAAGCCTAAGTCCTGAAGTGTCAGCTACATGTTTCTTTCCTTTGAATTCCAAAATGGCAAACATTTGAGATGTTTCTGGCTTTACAAAGTGGGCATTTATTTTCTCGAAGTTTTTGTACCTAACGAAAAACAAATCTAAATTTCGCCTGTCTAAATGGCAATGTGTCAGATGTAACAGGTACGACAGATGTCACAATAAAATATTCAAATGGTAATTGTAATGTGTTAAAATCTTTCACATTTAAGTAAGTGGGTAGCTTAACAGACCGTTGAGAGCCAAAACCTACCTTTTGGAACAACCACTGTGTGGCTCCTAGTATGGAAGCGATTTTCAGTTTTTTGCCGATTCCGAATTGTAAAAGGTTTTCCTGAAAGTAACAGTACTCCAGTTCGTTAGAGGTGGAGCCGTGAAAATTGTTTGTTGTGCTTTTTTCCCGAACTGGGGGTCGAACGTACGCTCGAGCGAATAGTTCGTTCATTAAGCCACAGTGCCCGTCTCTTTATCATTTAAAAGTTTCTTTCTTCTACGAGTGCTCCATTTAGGAACACAAACTATTCGTTCAGCAGTAATTATAAAAATCATCCACGTTTTACTCCACTCCTTTTACTCCACCAAGACAATCTTAAAAAATGCTAGCTCTTGTCGTTTTTGTCCTCTGCCACTTGTCAAACCATTTAAAAAAAAAAGGTTGCAAAATTAAATGATCCATCTCGCAGAACACTCAGAAAGTCAAGTAACCGCATTCATTCATTGATTTCTCTTTCATTTGCAGCGCATCAAAAGACTTTCTTTTACTCCTCTCAGTTTTTCTTTTAGTAAATAAATTTCGTTCCTGATAAACTGTCCTTCAACTTCACCGAGCATACACTTTCCCTTGTCTACATTTTTCCATTCAACTTCGTGGCCATTCTTCCAAAACATGCCATCGCTCAAAGTTCATTAACCCCATAAAACTTGCCTAACCGAATCTATTCAGGTAGTAAAATATTAAAGTAAACAGCAGCCATTCCGTCCGACCCCGATTTAATTACATCTTCCTGCTCATAACACGACGCCATTCAGGTCGAAAGAAAAAAAATTGCCAAGCAAACACGAACGAGTCAACGTCATCGGCCTCGTTTGCGGGATGTCCCCCGCCCGTAAACAACCCCCAGAGCCGGCCTCTTTTGAATTAGTTTTCGTCGGTTGCACAAGAGTCTTTTTTTTTTCACTATCAGCTGGGGATGAACCACATCCTCATGGAAAAGACTCCTGCCTCTGCACAGGCAGAACAACAAGTTAGCGTTGGACATGCAGCGCTGCCGTGCCGACGTCTCCTCTCCATTCTCTTTGGCAATTGAATTAAGAAGCTTACACTTAAGGCGGCTTTTCCTGGGACGCCTTCCTTGTGACGATTTGTTTGAGTTTCCACCTTGTGACAGGGTAAATTTGCTGAAAAAGTGGCGCGCCCGGTGTGGCGTGTGAGCGGAGCGGTGAGGTGCAGAGAAATGCTGCCGCTTATTTAAATGTTGACGCTCGTTACGAGAATATCATGTCTTGTAAGTGGCAAGTCGCACAAGTGCCAAGTGGCGAGTGGCATCTTAAGATAGAGCTGCTCCTTTCTTCTGGGTAGCACATCATTCTTTTTGCCTCGCCTTGACTTCCTAGGAACACACTGACTGGGCGTGTGTATGCGTGTGGAGGACGACTTTGTTTGATGTTTGGTTTGTGGAACTCGCGGTTGCTTCTCATCTCGGCAGAAGACCCTCTAGGAAGTGGCCAGCTGGACGGAACAAATAAATTGTGAATGTTTGTTTGATTGGGGAACGAATGAGAAAGAGCTGGGCTTCTCCTGTGTGTGGCGGCAGTTAGTCAAAGGATGATCTCGTTGCGGAGGGATGCTGGCATAATATTTGCTGTTGGCGAGAGAAGTCGTTTGTGGCTAGTGGTGTTGATTCGAGGAGAAAGTTATGAGTTCCGAGTGCGTGGTCGGGATTCTTAAACACGGCGGATTCTAATGGACGAAGGCTGAATGGGAAGCGCAAATAGTGGAGGCTTTGAGCTGAGTGCGGTGGGAACATGAGTTTAGACACGAACGGCTGTTTGCGTTTACTAATTTTTTCGATTGGTTTCGTGGAATGTAAATTTTGGAGATATTCAGTGGAAAGCTGCGGTGAGCAGGTTTCAGACTTGGGGGAATGTTTTACCAATTCATCAAATAAATTTTGGACGTGCACTACACGGTATGAGCTTTTTTGGAGAAACAAAAGTTGTTTGTATCTAATTCACTGCGTCGTCTGTTGGCAGCTTAGACATTCGGTAGAAGTCGCAAGGTTTAAAAGGACTGAGGTCGTTTGCTTTGAGAATTTTTATTAACGCCTTCATACGTTTGTAGTATATCTACTATAAGTATGGCTACTTTACTGTATTTACTTTAGTCATGTTAGCAAAGAGATTCGGCATAACGTATTTGTGAGTTTCCAAGCGACCCCGAATCATCTCATGATTTCAGTTTCAAATATATTGTGATTCCCTTAATAACTACTTTTTTAATAAACGTAATTTAGATTAGAAAAAGCTAATGTGTTTAATTTAAATATTACAATTTCGAACGTCTTTTTTCTCCAAAAGTGTTTTTGCTAAAGAATCAGAAAATCTAAAGATGTAAACTAAGATGGCTTAAAGCAACGACTGATCTTTCAGTTGCTGCTCGTTGTAAAGCCAATCCACTAACTCTAATCGCCCTCTGTCTCTCTTAATCATCCAGCAGTTCTGCGAACTCATGAAAGTGTTATGAGCCCGGTCATATGCGTTGCGCCATCCTTCACCCATAATTACAATCCTTCGCCAAAGTATCTCGCGCATTCCTTCGACAAGGAGGAAAGAAAAAAAAGCACAATTTCAAATCGACTGCAACACAAATGATTGCTGCATCTGTCGTAATTGCAAGTCTCTGCTCTCGTCGGTTGGTCCGCCCGACGCAATTATCCAAACGAAGTAGAAATTATCTATCCGAATGCGCGCGGGACAAGATTGCATAGAATTTTCTGATATTTTCTCACATTATCGCAGTTTTTTTTTCCGTGTGTTTTTTTTTGCCTCTGCCTCTGAATGAACTCGAGGAATTTTGCCGTAGCTGCTGCGCAAATCCGGGGGTCCCTTACCACCCCATAGCTCTTGATTCCGGCTAGACTCTCTCGCCTGATGATCAGACCGGAGACTCTGTCGACAGCCTTACACACTATAAACAAATATTTATCTTGACATGAAAATCATTTAGTGTAACAAGCTAATTGGTGCCAGATAATTGAATTGTGAGTGATTTGTGTGCTTGGCCTGGCGTTGTGTTCTCTAGCCTGGTCAGGTAATGTGATAGCCGGGAGATTAGCGATGCAGGGCATGGCGTGCGATGCGATGCGAGGCTCGTTAGCGGTTTGGATGATTATTTTTGAAAGCAAATTGTAGATAAGTGGCAGTGGTGTTGGGGTGATTTGTGAAATTGAATCTAATTGAATTGAGCACGGTGTCATCGGTTGGGGTCTGGTTTTGCTTCAAAGGAGTGGGTTCTATCTGATTTGGCTTGGGCTGGGGCGGTGGGTGAGCCCAGGCGTGTCTGTATGGCGCCTCTACAGTTGCTGACCTTAAGTAGATTCTATTTCCGGCTGATTGGCTATTTGATAGCCGCTTCGAATCTCTTATACCGGTTTTATGTTCATTTCTTTTTTAACGAGAATTTGCTTTTACTCAGTTTTGCGGTCAGAAATTAACCGTCTTCAATCTCGATTAAGGATTTACAGACTTAATTTCAAGCAGACTCAGGATGAGATGGCCGGACCAAGTCCAAAAGCTCGTCTGATTACGCTTGGGCTACCTCCTGGTGAGTTAGAGTCGGCGGCGGAGCATCGAGTTGCCTGGAGATCTCTTCTGCGTACATTACCCCCGCTACCCCGTTAGTGGAACTGAAGATGATGATGATGATGACTTTAAACCTTTCCAACAAATGTTTCCTAGTTGTGGTAAAAATTGTCATAGACGCGGAGCTTCTAAGCTGAGGATCCGTATTCATAAATTACGGTACTTAATTACCAACGAGACTGTTTTTGGAGACGAGGTTTTAATTCAGAAAAGCCTGTTTATCAGACAAAGTCCTTTATTTCAAAAGTCTCCTACAAGAGAATTAACTCTTCAACCGTAGATCTCGCGTTGAACCTTTTTCCAGGCAGCCATGGGTCCAGACTCTGGCCTGTACTTGACGTTGCAACCGTCTTGGGCCAAACGACCACCGTCACGAAGTTTCTCGTAACGCTCACGGTCGTACTTAGCGAATCCCTAGTCGAATGTGCAACGAGGACGAAGAGTCAGCGGCATCACTGTAGTATAGTGCCACTGTAACTGCTTAGTCAGTACACGTTATCGACACCTAAGCAGGCATTACCTAGAGGCAGACAACATCGCTGCCAGTTCACCCAAAAGTATCCTAAGATTCATCACGAACTCAGGCTTTTTGCGTGAGCTCTAAGTGGGGGCAGTCACAATAGGCCCACTCGCGGCCGCAGTGACACAGGCGACACTTTCCCACCTCCTCCTCTCTAACTCTAACTCTAGTGAATCCCAACCTCATGGAGACGTAGATCCTTTGCCTTCCTGGGAACTTGAACTTGGCACGACGCAAAGCCTCGATGACTTGAGCCTTGTAACGATCGCTGGAGCGCACCGACATGATTGGCTGCCCGATATGCACACGGGGCTCAGTACCTTGGGGTTTGCCGAAGGCACCTCTCATTCCAGTTTGAAGCTTGTCATCTCTGGCGCACGACAACATCTTATTGATGCGGATACCGTGGCATGGATGCAATTGCATACGGATGTGGAATTGATCCTTGTCGCAGTTGTTGACGAGGAATTTCTTGCAGTAAATACGTCTGGCCCCGAGTGCCTCACTGTTGATTTGCTCATACTCGTCCGACATCAAGTCGATGCACAGCGGGACCTTTTCGACGGTAGGCCTTCTTCCTCCCCAAATCGATAATACGGACGTTGGGGTCTGGAACTTCACGACAGAACCGTGATTTTGAGTGTGGCTTGTTTTTAATATAACGACAACATTTTGCTGGACGACGACCCATCCTGGGATCTCCTCTTCACTTTTTTGGAATTGTCTTAAGTCTGCGGTCGAAAGTGGCTTTGATGTCGCATTTTTGTGGATCCATTCAGTGCCTGAAAAAATTGCTTCGAAACGTCCAATGTACTAGATTTGAAAAAAACATTCGTCAATTCCCTAGATTTTTTTTAAATTCAATCATTTATTGGTCGCCATTGAAATTAACTGGAACCATAATCTAATCACTTTTTTTTGTGTCCTTGTATTTGTTAAAATTCATTCTCCATATCTAAGAAGGTAACCTCCTTAACCCTCCTAAAATAGAGACACCACAGTGATCCTTTTAACCGCATAATAATTCTTCCGATCAAGAAAGCCATGCTTACAATTTCTGTAAGTTGCTTGTTATTCGCTTGTTGGTTATTTTTTTTCTGAATCTCTGATTTGTTTGCTGATGAAGTTTATTTGACTCTGCTCAGTTGCAATTTAAAATGCACTGATGGTTCTCACCCATCTCACACTTAGTCGGCTCATTAATCCGCTCAAAACCCACCGACGATCGAACTCAATGGCAACCATAAACTACCACAGGGTTGAGTGTTATGACCGCGTTTCGTTGCGAAAGCAATAATTAGCTTCCGACTTCTTTGTGTAGCGCTAATTCCTTTTATAGCAAATTTTATCTTCTCACTTTCCGCACGCAATCTCACTCATCGTCATCGTCATTGCCTCAGCCGAAGCCGGAGCTGAAGCAGAAGAATGAAACAAGCTCGTCATCGTTTTTAATCCTTCGCCATGGTAAATCAACCGATTGGGGCCGTAGCTCTATGCGCGACGAGCGTATGTGGCTGCGTTGCGTTTCCTCATCACGTCCTCGTCATCATCGTAAATGCGAAGAAGTGGAGGATGAAGAAGAAAGTGCTGCAGCGCACCACCAGCACAGTTTATTGTTTCTGTACACACAGCTAGCACGCGAAAAACCATCTTCTCCAAGCCAAGCCACAAGAATCATCCATAGAACTCTGGCAGCGCCTAAACAAAAGTGATTCCCTCCATTTCGATTTGGAGTCGTCCATCATGCCCCCGTGCCTCGTCGGGGAGAAGATATTTTTAGTAATTGTTAGTGGGAGATGGATGCTGGTGCCACTGCTGCAGCTTCTTGGCACCCGTTTGTTGTGGTGTTCCATTGGAGTAGCGGCGGTCGGTTGCATGCTGGAAGATATGATTTATTTTGCTCTTCGCCTCCGGACGGGTGCTGCTGCTGGTGGTGCTGATTGCAGTCAGCAGTCAGGCGGATTTACTGACTGTTTTTTGTGTTTTTTTTTGTTGTCTCTGTGTTTTAGGGCGAGTTGGAAGTTTGTGCGTGACGGTTCCATTTATTGATTTCGTTAGCACCTCCTTCGTGGTGTGCCGTGGTGAGGGGGCATTCCTCCTCCAGTTGGGAGGATTAAAAATAGATGTTTATTGTTCTTGGTGTTGGCCATTGCGCTCGGTGCTGTTACGGTGCAGTGTTGCAAAAGTATTCGGAATCTGTCAGGCAGCAGGGGAGAGAGAATTCAAAGACTATTCCACATCAAAGATCCATATGCCCTCGGGATCGACAGAGGAAATGGTAACGTTGATGTGCGGAAATGAAGTGATGGGAAATGTCTTCGTTTTTCATCTGGAGATGCATCCGGTGCGGGAACATGTTTTCACAACTTCAATCGAAAGAAATTAGGAGATGTGTTTGTTTTTCCACAGACACACTTTCAGTAATTGCATTGCCTCGCTTCAGTTCGTTGAAAAATGTCGTTTTTTTTTTTCTGCGTTCTATGAGTAAATCCATCATGATGCTTTTGTAAATCTTGTTATTTTTTCACTTTTGTTTTAATTTCTACAAGAAAATGTACCACTTTGAAAACTTGATAAACTGCTTTACCGACAATGGAGACAAGTCTGCGTGGATTTATTGCGAAAACATTTCGCTGATTAATGTTGATTTCTTGATGTGGTGTTGAAGAAAAGAGCTTAAGAAGTGGTTTTAGTGGTATGAAAGTCTTACTCTACTTGGATCCGTATACACTGGGACCATAACCAAATATTTATCGTGAGATGAAAATCGTTTAGTGTAACAAGCTAATTGGTGCCAGATAATTGAATTGTGAGTGATTTGTGAGTAGTTTGCTCTGGCGCTGCGCTCTGACCTTGTCAGGCAGGGTGATAGTCGGGAAATTAGCTAGTAGACCTTCCCTACAAAAGGCAAAAAAAGCTACAAAAAAAGAGTTCCACCTTTGAAGAATCTTTGCAGTGCCATCCGGAGATATCAGTCATTCATTTTGATTTTCAAAGTCCCTTCGCCACTCATTTCTTCCATCCTCAAAGCGGGAGGTCTTCTTGTCAACATCCCCCGTCATGATCCTTCCTATCTCCTCATTAATTTGTAGAAATTGCTGCAACCGAAAGATGACATGCAACTTCCTGCGATGAACGATGACACGCGTTAATTAAATTTCTCTTCCGTCTCATCGTCGTCGTGAACATCTTCAATTTATGAATTCCCTCCTCCCTCACTGAAATGTGTAAACTAATGAAATATTTACTTTCCAATTAAATTGGAAGCCACAATCAATTCAAGTCCCGTCGAACACATACCGCATGTCACATGACACCACTTCCCTCGAAAAAAAAAAAAAACCCACCGTCGACCACAACTGAAAAACTCATCTTCTCAACTGAAGGCGAAGCCACAAAGGGAAAGTTCCCTCCGCCCGTCGCGTCACAGCGTGATTATCAATCATCCCCGGGTCGTTGAGGGAGACGACCCCGCCCCGGCTCCAGAACGCTTGCGTAACCAAACCAAAACAAATAACCGAACGAATCGAATGACGGGCACATTTAATCAATTGTCCCTCGCAACATTACCGCTATACCGAGAGTGCTGTGCGACTTCAAGGAGCCTTCCTTCCACCATCTGTCACTTGGCGAAGGAAAAGTTCTTTGGTTGGAGGAGGCCGGAGGCTGGTTTCCTCCTGCCGCGTGAGCCTCCGGTGGATTTATGCCCTCAGCGCATTCGGCGAAATGCAAAACCCATGTCAACTGTCATATGTGCATAAATTTATAGCGACGCTGGCGCTGGTGCTTTAATTCCTTCTGCTTTTATTTTTTTTTAGCCCGATAAGGGTGCAACAACAACATGAAGTCGACGGAGGTGGAGGAGGAGTGCAGCCTCGAGACAAAGAAACTCAATCCCCGGCGACCGACACGACGGAACCATATCTCGGAGGGAAGAAGAAGTATGCCAGCGACAGGCAGGCCGGAGTCTAGCGATAGGATGCATCGATGCTGATACCGAGGCCGATGCAGATGCAGATGATGATGATGACGCTCGTTTGTGTGGCGGGGTCTGGAGTCGAGGAGCCGAGCCGAGCTGGTGGCGACTTGCTACGACGACTCAATTTCCAGTGTTAGGCGTGGGATGATAAATTGAAAACGCACTCCATATGCACGTCGCTGCATGGCTCCTCCTCCACTGATGATGATGATGGCGGTGCTGGTGATGCTCGAAGGCTGGCGACGAGCAGTGCTCCCTTCTCCTCCCAAGCCCGGGAGCATTGCGATTACGCGATGTAATTGTACTGCGAGCAGGGTGTACAATTAAAACTGAAAGCGAAGCCTTTCGAGAAGGACCGTGGAAGACAATTACTTCGAAAAATAGAAAAAAAAAATGAATGAAGTCGACTAACTGAAGGAGAATGGAATTTAATTGCGCAAGTGGCCAAATGTACGCAATTAGCTGAAGCTGAAGCTGGAGTTGGAACTCGAACTGAAGCTGGAGATTCTCTGTTATGTGCTGCATGGAAACGCGAACGCGCGTTGACAAATAGTTGTCACACATCGGAGAGTGCAATGAGACGAGCGAGATTTATGATGATTAAAAGCTAAATTGGGAAACATGATTGTTGGAGGCGCCGCCGCCGGTCGGGTCTTTCTTCGAGTGAATTTAATTACGCGGATGTGCGATGTGAGTTGATGTTTAGTCGGCGGGTTACTCTCTCTTTTGATAAATGGGGTTGTATGCGTTCCTGTTTTGTTGGTGAGCATTTACGTATAAAGATTTGCTGAGGGACCTAGTTGCGGGGAATTTTTAGATTTCAAGTGAGAAAAATGTGATTGTCGGATCATAAAGGGGGACGGCACGTTTTTTAGAACGCCCAGATGAAGTTTGTGTCATAAAAATAGCCGTCTAAATCAAATTTACGTCTCAAAAATAATTTAAAACTACGCTTGTTCTCTGCTGAAATAAAGGTGTTTTTTTCTAATTTTCATTGTTTTCATTTTTTCACTAAAAAAAGACTTATTAGCATGTACGCAGATTTTCTTTCTTAAATTGAGGTCCTCTCCGTTTTCATTCAGATTTTCGGAACGTAACATTCAAATAACTTCTACACATTCAATAAGTTTTTTTCAGAAATTGGGATAAGGTCGACAACTTTTTCTATAAACTCGCTCTTTTTTATTAAAAAAAGAAAATAAGAAAATCTTCTGTCGTTAAAACGTTAGTCTATAAAATTTCCAAGTATTAATTCTTCAGTTAAATTTCGTTTTTAACTAGTATTTATATTTACGAACTATTTTCTTTTCTTTCTCGAGACATTTGCGAAGCAAGGTTTAAAAGAATTTGAGATTTGTTTTTATGTTTATTTTTTTATTGAAGCTTTTTTAGAGACTAGCTTTAGAATAAAACATTGTATCTCTGTGATAATATGCCTGAATTTTAGTTCTAGCTTTTGACGACACGAGTATTTGACAAACTAATGTTCTATTTTTCTAGCCGTAACTGACTAACTTAAGACCTTAAACAGCCCCAGAGAAAAAAGTGTATAATTACAGTGCTTGGGCAGTCAATTTGTAGAATTGTGGTTCGTTAGCCAACAGCTTATTCAGAAAATCGATCATCATGAAAAAATCTTTCATCTAAACAATGAAAGCCACTGGATTCGATAAAGCCTCCTGAGAGTTTGAAATTTGAATCATATCTAACAACAAGAGTTCTTAAAAAATAAACTTGGCCAAACACGATTCTCAATGAAAAATACACTAAATTTTCGGTGAAATCCTTTACTCCCACTTAGCAGAAAATCTCCGATGTCAATGATGCTCTTTAATATCACTGACGATATCCGAATTTCCTAACGTATTTAAAATATCTTTAAAATATCGGGGATGATCAGAACCTTGGTTGAAGTCGCTTTTGAATAAAGCCTTACAGAATAGCCAAAAGAGAAAGATTTATTATAGCCGTAAACTCCTTTACACAGACTTCGAAACTGCGTCGCAATAGACAGACATTTGCTAAGCGAAAACAGACATCCCTTATCAATTTCTAAAGGGTTTTCAAACAAGGACTTGACAACTTTTTTTTTTAATTAAACCCAAACCGTTTGAGATATTTCAAAAACTTTATTATCGGCTTAAAGTACAATCAAAACATTTATGAATGGAACTCGATTGTGTTCATGTGGCCACTGCGGGCACATTTGCAGCAGTCGATTCGTTGGACCCATTTTTCGATGACTCGGTCACACATTTATGCTGAAACGGCCGCTATTTCGCGTTAAATGTTGGCTCTTGCTCTTCCAACTTCGTCGGCATGTTAGCATAAACCAATGACTTAATGCAGCTCCAAAAAAATAGTCTAGAGGCGTTAAATTGCACAAACGAGGCAGCCAATCGACTGGCCCATTTCTACAGATAACACGCTTATCAAACTTATTCTTCAAAAAATCGATTGTAACGTGTGCTGTGTGGCTTGGGGCACCATCCTGTTGAAAGCACATGTCGTACAAATCGATATCTTCCATTTCGAGCCAAAAATAATCGGTAATCATGGCGCGATAACTCTGGCCATTCATAGTAACGTGACGATCATTATCATCGACGAAAAAATATGGCCCAATAACACCGCCGGCATGCAAACCGCACCAAACAGTTATTCTTTGTAGATGATGTGGTGATTCATGTACCAAATGTGGATTTTCACCCGACCAATAACGTATATTTTGCATATTGGCGGACCCATTGTGTCAAAAATGAGCTTCGTCTCTGAAGATGATTTTGCGATGAAATTCATCATCTTGGCGCATCTTCTCTAGAGCCCAATCAGAGTACGTCGCTTCAAATTGTCCATCGGCTTCAATTTTTAAGTTAGCTTGATATTGTACTGGGTGTAAACCAAGATCCTTATGCAAAATACGCCAAAATGTGGTCTGAGCGATGCCCAATTCTTGAGAACGCCGTGGAATTGACTGATTTTGATCGTTTGCTACGGACGCCTGAACGTCAGCGATATATTCGACATTTCGATCAACCCGTTGTCTCACTGACATGGCAACATCACACGAATATGTAGACTCAAACTTTTGCACTAAATTTTGTTACTCTTGGTCTACTAGGGCGAGATTAACGCCAGAAAATCGAAGTTAACGCTTGTAAAATTTCGGTCACCGACTCCGGAATTTCAGTAGAAAATTATTATATTAGGTTGTTAATTATCTCCCTTCCGCCTTTTTGTCTTTTGAATTCTCCGGCTATGTACAAAGCGCTACAGAGCTCGTATCTGGCAATACATCATTTGAAAGGTCTTGACATAACCTACAAAACGACGCTATGCACGATTAGTTTGAATACGAGCTCTGTAGCGCTTTGTACGTAGCCGGAAAATTCAAAAGACAAAAAGGCGGAAGGGAGATAGTTGACAACCTAATAATTTGCAGACATTGATCGATTGTACTTTATCGCGATGAAAATGCTGACTTTACAAATAAATTGACAATGACAGTTCGATGGTTAAGGAAAGGGTGTGTCCACAAATTAAATTCAAAGTTGTCAAGTCCCTATTGGAAAACCCTTTAGCAACAATAAAATGAAAACTTTAGAGGGGAGGCTATTTTTTGTTTTTTGTCTGAGCTAAAAAAAACGTGCAAATATCGCTTACGAGAAATTTTGTTTTAGCTGTTACTTAAAACTAAAATGCTCTATTGAAAAACCAATGATGCAGAACTATAGTTCACGTCTTAACGACCAAATTATCGTAAGCGACAAAATGAAAATATCACAGGAGAGATTTGTTTTTTGTTTTTTGTCCCTTAAAATAAATTTTGTGTTCTGTGTTATTTTTAACTGTTTTGATTTGTTAAAAAAAAGCAATGATGAAAAAAACTTGCAATCGGATAAACAATCGAACTGCATCATTAACTAATTTTTGCTTAAAATGTCGCTTACGATAATTTGGCGGTTAGTGCGCGATATGTGGAAATTGCAAGTGACCAGAACATAACTTCTTCGTATTCCTAACCTCTTAGTGCGTGACAATTATGAAGGTGTGTTGCGAATTATGACTTTTGTGTTTTGGTAATTGTGTGTTTTGGCAATTACTTTGGTTACTACAAATTTTGCAGCGGGTTTACACCAATTAGCCCTCGATTCGCCTCGAGATATTCAAAATTCCTAAGATTGGATCCGGTGGTTGGCTTCACTTCCATAGAAAAATATAAACACCCTGACAGCCCCTTTTGCCACGTTACGTAACACAACCCATGGCGGCTTTATGCCGACCATCCAGACCTACAGCCTCCGTGCCAACACACATAAATCTGTCTTCACATTTTGGTAGCTAACGATTCTCCACTCACGTCACACAAAACTGAACTGTTGAACTCCTTTACATAGCCGTTGCACACCTGCGATTTGTAAGCCAAGCTAGACGATCCAAAAAGCAAAAAAAAAAGGCATATCTCTGTGTTACACCACATATCTGCCACTTAAAGCGCTTTGAATATCTTCTGAGATTCAGGTCCAGGTCCACGTCCACGTCCAGATCCATAACCAGCCATGAATCGTATCGAAGCAGTCAGGCGAAGGCACATCAACCTCTCAGGTGTACCGCTTCCTTGGGTTCAAATCACTTTGACCACTTGGTGCCTCGGAGGCAGTTCCAAAACCAGAAAAGACCACAAAACAGACACCGAAACTGTACCGTCAACGGCACGTCGATGAGGCGAGAAATGTCCAGTCCGAGAGGGAAAACCTTTGCCAGATTGGACTGAAGTGGCGTGTGGAGTGGAGTGGAGCGCCTCCGAAAGTGTGCGCGACAAAAACCCACTCCGTTGTGTGTTGTACTGCAACGACGTCCGTCGTCGTCCGTCGTTGTCCATCGTTATCGTTGTTGTCGTCGACCCTTGAGGCTTGTCCTCCGCCCCCTCCGGAGATCGTTAGGGCTCCAGCGTCTGCGTTTTGTTCCCTCTCGGGTTGATACAAGAAATTAACATACACGATTATGTAGATGGATGTGTAATTGTTATGAGTTATTATTCTGGCGGTGGTTGTGTGGCACGGTACGTGCGTACGGGTTCAGTGCGCTCCTTTGGCTCGCATGACGCGTGCACTTTTTCTCGTTCAGCTGTTCGCCGCACGGGGTCGGAGTTGGCGGGGCGAGTCAGCGGATTTTTGTTAAGAATGAGGGTAGGAAGAAGGAGGCCAGTGGAAAGCATAAGGAAAATGAAAATAAACAATAATTTCGTGTCGATTCATGTCCGACAACAACGAGAGTCGAACGCGCGAGAGAGACCCAGATTACGACGATAATAATCGTAATTGTATCGATTGGGTCGTGCCCAAAGTCGACCCTGTGGGTTGGATTCGTTTTTTTTTTCTTTTTCCTCTTTCGTTTTCTTGTTTTCATTTTTGAGGAGGGGGTGGGGGCGAGAGAGCACCTGGTTAACAATGATTCGGCAGTCTACAGTCGGCACTCGGCTTTCGGGATTCGGCGTATTCGAGGAGGCGGTAGAACTCTTGAGCTCAGTGAGGGCAGCGCAGCTAACGAGCTCAAAATGACATTTCAGAACGTTTTTTTTTTTCTTTCTTTGATTTTGTTTTGTTTTGTTTCTCTTCCCCTCTTTGTCCTACGATCGTGGGAATGTTCGTAAGTCGTAAACTTGGAAGCTTCTAAATGGAAAATTGAAAATCAATTAACATAAGCCGAGGCCCGCGGTGATCTTGAGCCAGAGATAAGTGGGAGTTGTAGGGAGTTTGTGTGTGTTTGATTAAGGGCTGAAGTGGATTGGGTGGTGCGTGTGTGCGTGAGAAGGGCTCAGCAATTTGTAATGAGCGGGGAAGTGTGTGCAATTAGTGGTGGGATTAGCGAA
Source organism: Syritta pipiens (assembly GCA_905187475.1). Taxonomy (NCBI): domain Eukaryota; kingdom Metazoa; phylum Arthropoda; class Insecta; order Diptera; family Syrphidae; genus Syritta; species Syritta pipiens. Next base: position 94,048,127 of record LR994571.1, read on the forward strand.
TTTGTACGAGGCACGTGTGCGTCTTAAACCGGCTTTTTTTTTTGAGTACTTTTCCAGTTTGGCTTCGGTTGGGTGGTTGTTGTAGTGGTGGTTTGTGTGGGGCACATGATCACGAGGGTTTTTATGTTTGGATTGTCATTGACGGCATGACGACTGAGTTGTTAATGTTTGTTTTACAAGAGGAGGCTTACAAACGCGCTTCGAGAAGAGCGAGGTCGTAAAAAACGCGATCGAAAAAACTGTGACACCTCATTTTTCGGCGAAGTCAGATCTTAGACAAACACCAGATCTGTAGACTCTTATAACTCGTAAGTTTTTAAAAGTTCGTTTTTAAGTTTCATATTGAATTGAACTTTAAAAAAAAAAACAAAAACAAATAAAAATCATTTACATTGTTGTGTTGATAATTTTGTGCTAGATTTCTTCATTTTATGTGTCTTGTGTTCGTAAGTTTTGAGTAACGTGTTCAATTAGAGAAATCTTAAAGCTTACACCGATTTAGAATAACAATAATTTAGACCCGAGATATATTTGCGTAATTCGGAAATCCTTTCACGCACACGAATCATAGAAAAACAATCGCCAGGAAGCTGATGATATATTAAAATTGACATGAAATTTTTCTCCATGTCTTATTCTGTCGATCAGAAGAATTTCCACCAAAAAAATGTGAAAATCAATAGCTTTAAATGAAAACCTAAAGCTAAACAGATAGGTCGAACCAAGTGTTGGAAATTTTTATCGAGCGGATAAACTCTATCAAACAAATTATTTAGAGTTAAGAGCTGGACAGATCTAATTTTTGTTTTTAAATCCAATCTCCGTCTCCCATTGAATGCAAAAGTGTTGAGAAGAATTACTAAAAAAGGGGTATGGTTAAAATAAAACGAATAAAATAGTAAAGTCGGTCTTTTCATTACGCTTCTTACGTTCCTATACTTTTCAAACTTGTGAGAAGTTTTGACGTAGTATTCCTGACCCAATATTTTGACCCAATTTTGCTCTTACATATATGGGACTATGGGACTTCTCCTTCATTTATGGACCCTTTTTGAATAACTTATAGTTATGGGACTAATCATACAGGTCGACTTCTATCTCTTGTGTTCGTAAGTTTTGTGTGATTTCTTCAATTCGGGAAATCTTTTGCTTACACTGCCTTATCGATGTAATGTGCCTTGGCCTAAGACATTTATGAAGCTGTCAGAACTCAGCTCATGGCTTGTAGCAAAGAATCTTCAAGAAGTTGATGGTGTATGAATGTTTTGTCGCTCAGTAGAATTTCTCTTCACGCCAAATGAGCGAAATCATGTGATCACGATCGCCAAATGTTGTAAGTTGTCCAACTATTTCTTTCAATTGGATAAAAAGATTATGAAAAAGGTGAACAAGAACTAAAACTTTGGACTTTTTTTTCAAACTTTGTTTCTCATTTACTGTTAAATTGGTGGGACGAAGCGCGCACGAAGGCGAATGGTTAAAAACAAACGATTAAAACCAACTACACTTTTAAGTGCAGTCGGTCTTTTCATTGCGCTTGTTACCTTCTTGATCAAAAAAATTCATGAATCAAAGGTTCGTTAAGTTTTCTCTTTTATTAGGCAGACACTTTTGAGTCGATTGTTATTCAGACACGAGGAAATTGGATCTACTATTAGTAGAGATTTTGTCATGTCACTGATTCCCTTCATTGCTTCTTTTTTCTTCCGTTTTCTCTTGGAAACAATTTTTTTTGAAAATGCTTTTGAAGAAGAAGTCGTGTAACAAAAGCAATCAATCCATGCTCCTCTGGTTTTTAAAAGCCTTTTCTGGCCTAAACTTTGTTCCATAATTCGTCAACGTTATCATTGACTTCAGACTAAAAACCCTTTTACTGCCAAATCCACCACGTAAAACATGCCCCTGTAGCATGTCACAATTTGTACCCCACCACACTCACATCCCCGACATTCCAGAAATAACCTTTCGTGCTTTGAATTAGCCTGACTAGCAACTTGACCGCCAATTCTACACGAACTCTCCCTTCCGCAGTCAAACGCAGTTAACATTTATTTGACAACTTCCTGGAGGGTGTCGTTCAACCCCACTCCGCCTCGCTTGGTAGCCACAACGCAGCCGATAAAGGATAAAAGATTCCCCAACACAGCCCATCGAGCGAAAATTGCATGTTCTTCGGCTATTCAAAGACCACCCTCATTTGTCAACCTAGTCAAAGCCGGCCCACGCAAAAGGGGCCGCAAGTTCTTACCGCAACTCCTTCAAGTCGAAGCCAAGTATCATTATTATTATCATAATCTCCCGCCACATTGTATTGTCATCGTCTTCCTGCTCCACAAGTTTATTAGCACCACTCACACAGACACACATGTGTGGACAAAGAAGGATCAAAGTATCGGTACCATTTTTACACACAACGACGAAGAGGTAATGTGCGTGCTCCGCACTCCATTATATCTCCTTTGTGTTCCTGTTTTTGGTTCCAATTTCTAGTCGTCGCCAATCGCCGTCGCCGCCCAGTCCTCCATGAGGCGCGAGTGTGCGAGCCATTGGAGCCACTTTTATTGCCACTCCATAAAAAATCGTGCACAGGGTCCCATCACATCATCGGATATAATGGCCGCAGATAGCGTCCCGAAAGCACGGTACGGTAGATAGACGAAATCTACTTTACCTGTTGCTAATATAGTTCCAGATAAAAATAGACAAGAGGCCGTGGGCGGGAAGGCTGGGGGCAGCCTTTCCTTGCCATGTGTGAATTGTTCTCCGTGTGTGTATGGGTGTCTTCCTCCTCCTGATATCGAGGTTTATTGCTTTGTTTTCATTTTGGGTCCACTGCACTTGCATTTTAATGGTCGTTCAAAGAGAGATGGAGTTGTAGTTGGAGCGCGCAGGATGAGATGTGGGGACGACTTTGTTGATGATGGTCATGATGTCGGTCGGTTTGTGTTAGTGCTCGCCCCAGAGGAGGACAAAGTGCGTCTTGGGCTACGTTTGAGCCAGACTAATGGGCCTGTTGGGCTTCTTGGGGTTTGTTTTAATGGTTTCGACGGTTTGTTTGTTCGTTTTGCCAACTGTGTACGTTAATTACCACAATTTTTTTTGTTTCCTTGTTGTGTCCTTTGATGGGAGGAGCAATCTACTTCCTGGTTTTTCTATTTTTCTTTTTTTAAGAATTTCAGGCACTCTTCTGTTTGTCAGTCGTGTCTAATCAACATTTTTTTTTCTTCTCTTTTCAGGTACGTACAGAAAATTTATACAGACCTTGTAGGCCGTAAAGGGGTAAGGTTTTATTGCTGTTAATTGATTTCATAAATGGACGGCGTGTGGAAGGGAAAGTCGTCCTTTGGGTATAACATGACTTCAGGTCTACAGTGTTGAGTTTGAATAAAAATGTGTGTGTGTCTTTTGTTTGTGATGGACATTATATCGTTTTTTTTTTAATGTAATTGAATATTCCTTTTTACCAGACCTTTTCTTTCTAATTACTCCACCACAGAGATGTAAAAGGTTTAAATCTTTTGACTTTAAAAGTCGATCGACTTTTAATTTTACCTATAATTTTTCAATTCATAAATTAAATCTGCCAACCAGACCTTATCTTTACAATCTCTTATTCTTTTTGAAGTCTTGACTGTATCAATCTTTAAGACTAATCTTTCAATTGGAATCAATTGAATGCAAGTCCTTAGACTGGCATCTTTTAGACTTAAAAAAAATGTTTTTGAATTCTTTGAGCCACTTCAAGAATTTTGGTTTAAGTTTTTAGGACTTTAACTTCTTGCAGTGCCTTAAAACTAACTACACTTTCAGGTTGCATGGACATCTTCTCGACCTTCTTTTAAAAGCTTGTACCACTTGTAAACATTTTTTGACTCAGAGTACACTCACCGTTTACCACTGTCAACATTTCAATTGTTTTTGAGCACTTAATTCCATTTTTCACACAAAATTGAATGGAAAATATTTGATCCATTTTTTTCAACAGCAGGAAACAACAGGAACACGCAAAACACGGCTAACTTTTATGCCTCTCACAAACAAAAAAAATATGCTATATAGCTGAAACTGTAAACATACGTTCGAGACGAGGGTACCAACATAACAAAATAAACAAATCAATAATCGAGTGTATGTAGCCCGTGAAATTTGGAAATTCACCTTATTTTTTGAACAGACCTCGTATTCTGTTACTGACGGCAAATTATCATGAAAAGTTTCGTATCACACCATCTGTTAATTGAGCTTGTCGGCATATTTAAAAAATTAGTGCTACTGCTGCCAATAGAACAGGTCACCAAAATTAGAGTTTTTGCGAAAACGTTAAGCCCAAATCGCAACGGCTTGTTGGGTCGGTTACCAACTTAAAGCTCTATACCTCTAAAAAAGAACTCTATATTTGACCGGCTAATGTTAACTCTACATAAATACAGCCTCTACATAAATACAGCCTAGCTATTCTTCAATTTGTTGCTTTCCAATGTTAGGGTACATTCTATCAATAAGGGGCTCGGTTTTGCCAGCGAGCTCTGAATTGTAATTTTATTGTATCGGTGAGTATTGTTTTCCGAAAATACTTGAATTTTTGCAAAGCTATCGAGGTACGATGTGCTGAGGAGCAGGGAAAGAAGCACGTCCTCAACTACTCCTCTGATCGTTATGCTTCAAATTATTTCATCAAGGAAACAGGATTTCTTTGGGACACTCCTTTCAAGAACTTATTAGAATTCTTTTGCGAAAGTCAATGTTAAAGCCTAGTAAAAAAAACAGCCACTTTAGAGTGGAAAACAAAAACGAAAAACCACTTTTATTTGACAATACCTTTCAATCCCTCTCAATTTCTGACAAAAAAGTAAAGTTCTTACAAATACAGCAAAAACTCCCTGACAACATAAGATACATCGACTGTTGAGTTATAAACTCATGCAGTTCGGTACAGTTCGATAAAGGTTTTAAGTTCTTTATCACAATAGGTATAGTCAGGAAGAGTGAAGAGAAAGGGACAGGCAAGATTCGCTTTGGCTTCCCACTACAAAAAATGGAATAATAAACCAAAAGTCTGTTAAATTTGATTCATCGTTGGTTCCGAATTTTGATTGTAAACATGTTGCCTAGTTTTTTAAGGAGACTGAAATCTAACCTCTAAAAATTGCCTTTCATTGGATCATACTTGTCTTCAAGACCAGAAACCAGAGCTTGGAATTTGTCCTGAGCTAATTTTTGTTCCTCAATTGAATATAAAATTAATGTTATTTCTTTTATTTTTTATGATTGGACGTAATTTCTACAATGATACAATTTTTGATTTGATAGAATTTTTGCAAGATCTCCATTCGATTCTTGTTCTTCGAATCGCCTTTCAGACCCCATTTTAACTTCGTTACCTTTTTAATGGGCCACCTTCACACGGTCGCCATCAGACGGAATTGTTGGACTAAGTACAGGCATTCCCTTGACTTCTGCACTCACATTATGATCCAATTTTCATTTCAAAACACAGTGCGTTAAAAAAAGATTGAACTTCCCGCAATTTCATAAAGATCAAGGGTGTAGCGTAATCAAAATTTTCACCACAAAGTTCAAGCGCCGGACCTTGACTCGCCTCGTTGACATATCTTTGGCAAACGACCACATCCATTACACAGCCGAAAACAGAAACGCACGCCTCCCTTCAACAACTGCCAAATACCGCGCTTCTAACATCGGCATCACTGTTACAGCATAAAATTAATAAAATTCTGCACGTGCTGTGTTTAGCTCGGTAAACGCATCCAAAAACCGATTGGCCCCCTCCAAACGCACAAAACTGGAATCAAATTTAGAGGAGAGACCAACAAACGACAACAACGACGAAAATAAACTCCAAAACAGCGGAGAAAAAACAAAAAAGAAGTAAATTAGAAGAGCAAACCAAAGCAACCCAAAACACATAACGAAGAAGACCAAAAAGCAGTACCAGCACAGGAACGACACAAAACAAGGAACACACGAAAAAAGCAAAAAAAAAAACAAAAACCAAAAACCAAACAAAAAAAGTATCTACCTACCATCTACTTATTCCACAGATGCATCGTCGTCGCATTTTGCATCGAGAAAAACTACGCTAGCTCGATAAGTCCGACTGCCTGTGCCTGTTGCCTGCCACCAGGCACTGTCTCTTGAACACAGAGCCACCAGAGCCAGCAGAGAGACCAACCAGAGTCTCGGAGCACAAGCAACCTGGGAGTTGGTTGAAGCAAACGAGTGACGATGTTTTTCTTCACTTCAAGCGAGAGCGACCTTTTTCAGTTCGATTCCAGACGTGCTTAGAGTAAGACGGCGGCGGACCTGTCCATATGTGTGCGTTCGCTTATTTATTGTATCTAGATACTCGACAAATGCGCTTCTGCACTATTTTTCAGTACAAAGTTCGTTAGTTTCGTGAGTTTTTTTTTTTTTTGTGTATATGCGACCGAGTGTATCTGATCGATCATCATCACTCGGTTTTGATGTGTTTTTGTGTCGTTTGCGTTCCCCACTGATCAATGATCACAGCAGGTTTTTTTTTTGGGTTTCTCCTAGTAAAAAAGACACTACTCCCGATCGTGGTGATCTTATCCCTCGGGTTTTTCTTTAATTCGTAAGTGGTGCAAAAGGAGAAAAATCTCCCATTGAAATGTGAAGCCAAATAAAAAGGAGAAAGATCTTCATCTGCTTAAAGTGTGATTAGAAAAAAAAAAATTAAGTCAAAATTTTGTGTGATCAGTACTTCTTTGGATAACGATCGCGACCAACCCGCGGCACCAGGAGCTGCAACATCTTCGGATAGAGTCGAAAAAAAAAAGTAAATTTTGTTTTTGTTTTGTTTTTTTGCACCTCGGTGCTCTTTGTGTGTTTTTGTTTTCCTTCAGTCCAGTCAATTTGCATTTTATCGACTTGTGGTATAAATTAGTAATTTTTCAAAAAATACAATACGTGTTTTGAAGAAAGTATCTAACACCTGAAATAAATGACATAAAAAAAAGCAGCATTCGTCGGCGGTGAATTCTCCCTAACGCCGTTATATTTTTTGTTTTACCTCCGAAGATAGATTGACTGAAAACCAAGAGACGAAAAACCAGTTTTAGGCTACAAAAAAAAAGAGTTTGCAATTCTTTTTGGGTTTACGTTTTTTTTGTGTTTTTTTGTGTACTTTTGCAGAGATCTCTCGATTCGCGAGTCTCTTTCTGCAGCGGGTGCTGCTGAGGCTGCCGCTGTTGGTCTGGTGGCTGCTGCGGATAAGAGTCTTTCTCGTCTATGGAAATGAAGTGGAAATTCAATTCGATTCGATTCTGTTGTTGTTTTTTTTCGTTTATCTAAATACAAAAGAAAAACGATATTTATAGATATTTATGTTGCATGTATCTCTGTGGGGGGAAAAGCGTTTAAGCGTTTGACAGATGAATGTGGTCGAATGCACAGCCGTAGAGTGATCTATTATTGCGGCTATTTCATAATGGATCATGTAATCGATCCGATATTTGATCAAGCTATCAATTAGTAGGAAAAAATAAATTATGAAGGCGTGGACCGAGACCGAGACCGAGACAGAGGCACAGGTATCTATGGCAAGTGTTGCGGGTTTTAAGTGATCTGTGAATTTTGTGGAATTGTTGAGAGATGTACGATCGGTGGAAGGGTTTTCTTACAGAACTTGGTCTGATATTTCGATCTGGTCTGTTGATCGATGGAAATTTCTAAGTTGGAAATACGTGATTTTTTTTTTACCTGTGTTGATGCTTCTGTATCTAAAAGATCATTATTTGTTCGTGTATTTTGCCAGAGAGTTGGATTTCCATCACGGAAATTCAATGATGTCAGCGCCACTAGGAGTGTGAATGTTCTTCGTGCTTTTTTTTCCTGCTGCAGGCAACTGATGTGCAATTGAAGCAGGTAAACTCATTCAAAATCAAATTGGATACACGCAAAAGCAGTCCAGAGCTAGAAACTGTGATCCGTTTTGGGAAAATAAGTTGTCTTATCCGCTTGAAAGGTTTTTTTGCTCGTTATTTAACATTTTTTCTGCCGATTATCCAACAATTTACTCGTTCAATTCTATACAGAATTTTTTCATTCAATTGTAAGGATTAGTTTTTCTTTCAATCAAATGGGGGCATATCTTTTTGTTTACCCTCGAATAATTGCCAGAAATAAGAAAAAAATCGTAAGAATTGTAAATTCTTTTCGCAGTTGAAACGTATGCAAAACAGCCCTGTGTCTAAGTTGTCTAGCGCAAAATAAATAGTCTGCGTAAGTCTGCGTAGTGGTTAACGTCCTACAAATGTTAGAAACAAAATAAATAATTATCTATCTAGTTTATCTTGAATTTAAGACTAAGGATAACATCGCAGTTGATGTACATAAATGTCCATCCACTTTTAAGGCGTTCAGAAATCGGTCTACAGACCTAGGTTTTCCCGCAATTTTTTAACCAAACGGTGCAGTTGTACAGAAATTTAAGCTGATATTGGAATGACCAATAGAATTTTGTAAATTCGCTGCTGCTTTTAATTTGTTCTTAAAGTTTAATTTTTACCACTCTCGCTAAGCTTTTAATCTAAATGTAGTGCAGACGAGTAGTCCCGAAGCAGAGGGTTTTTCAACTTGATACGATATAAAGAAGAAGAAGAAGTAATATTTATGTTCTTAAATGTTCTAAGTACAAGATATTTTTAAAACTAAAAAATCTACATTTTTAACACAATTCGTCAATAAACAATTATGATGATATGATATGATGTAATGGGGAGTATCACTAAGCCAAGTCTCTTCTTTGATCTAGAACTTTAAAGGTGCCTTCATGAGTTGCGGTATTATAGCTTAATTAGTAGTTAGTGCATTAGTCCCTCGATAATGTGAACTTATTAAAATAAAGAATTTTCAGATTTCATAGGGTTTCATATTACTGGAAATTTTTTCCGTACTGAATCCCTAATTTGAATGATTTTCAAATCGAATTAAATTAGGGATTCAAAAATCCCCAAGAACACGCGAAATAATTTGTAAAGTCACTGTTTCGACATTTATTAATTCAGAAGAAAAGCAAAAATAAAGTTATTCCTTTGATTTGCAAAAAAAACCTTTATTTTGACATTTTCAATTTTTGGTAAAATGTTTTGTAATTTGTAGACTGGCAAATAATTTGACTTGCTCTTCCAGTTGTGTCTGCCTTCAACTTTTGCAAACTGGAAATAATTTCTGCGTTTAATTCATTCTGATCGACGTACTCAAGAAGCGCATTTTTGCTGTATCGAATTGCATGAGTTTATAACTCAACAGTCGGTGTATTTTATGTTGTTGGAGTTTTTGCTGTATTTATAAGAACTTTACTTTTTTGTCAAAAATTTAGACGGAGCGATGGAGGAAGGTATTGTGAAATAAAAGTGGTTTTTCGTTTTGTTTTCCACTCTAAAGTGGCTGTTTTCTTTTAACATTTACACTAATTCACTTGCGAGCTATTTTCGAAGTAGCTGTTGTTTCCAACTTTGTTGGTTCCAACTTTGTGGTTTCCATACTCCGATGTGTCTTTCATTTGTTCAGGTTCATCAATGCCTTCTACGATGACCCAGTCTCTCTAAATGATTGTATTGACATGTTGTGCTTTTCATCTAGGATTTTTAGATCATTAATTTCTTGTAACTCTCCTTGAAGCTAAGTTCTTGTTAGTGTCCATCGCAATTGGATAAGTGGAACTAAATCATCGTCCTCCCAGTTGTTGTCGAAAATTCCCATTATTGAGATGACATTGGATGATTTCTCGGAAGTTCTCATAATAGAGATGACAATGTTAAGTTCTGCCGAATCGCACTTTAAATAAATTCACATTATCAGTAATTCACATAATCAAGGGACTACTGTACTTTAAGAGCCTTAAGCTTAACTATAGATAGCTTCTTTCTAACTAATTCTTGTTTTAAAACTTTTTCATTTGAAGTTATTTCCCATTTATTATTCATTGAATTAATAAAAGATAGAAAGATCCGTCCCCTTGCTGATTCTATTTGACCCAAAGCAGTTTTTTTCAAACATCTTCTAAAATATAAAAATACACAGTTTCGAAATTAAATGACTTGTTTTTTCGTATAGTTACCACTTCTGGTAAAATAAAATATTAAGTTCGCGTAATAAAACAATGCTGCAGCAGCCATGGCTCTATATATTAGGTAGGGAAAAAAGAAATCCATTCGATTACTATAGTTTTTCGCCAATAAGGACCAAAATTTCTATGAGAGAGGCGTTATGAAGCTACCTTTAAAATGGTAACAAATTTTTATTTGACCCAAATCGGACAATCCGAAACATGTTAAATAAAGTCTTGAAGTTCAAAAATAATGGATTTATTTTTCCCCAACCTAATATTAGCTTGTAATTCAAATTACCTGCTAATACATAATAAATAAGTAAATGAATAAACAAATGAACCTATAGTCGCTAAAGTGACACGAAGGACGGATGAAGGTTAAATGAAGTGCAGTCTATTAGCAAGTAAGAGTGCCCGACGTCTTAAATGCATTGTGGCCAAATAGAGAGCTTGAATTTTGACACTGCTACACCCAAACTGTCTGCTTCTGCAGATCGTGAGTGTCCATAGACAACAGACACTTTAAGTTTAAATTGTCTACATTTGTGTCCTGACAAGGCATTTGATTAAAAATATGTATCAAAAGGGGGTTTTTCAATAGTTTTCCTCCAAATGTTCCCTAAATTGCTGTACTGTATATCGCAATCGATAAATAATTGTATTTTCAGAAGTAATGTTCCATGTAACCATATATCTGTGCAAGCTAGAGCAACACTGTTTAAATATTGTACTTAAGGGATATAAGAAAAAGTCATATAAGAATAAAAAGGCTTGAAAGAAAAAGAACAATGCACCATATCCTTTCTCATATGAATTACTCCTCTCATAAAAGAAAAAAACGGTTAAAAGGAAAAGATTCTTTGGATTTTTAGTTTGTCTTATACCCGTAAGTAAGAAAAAAAATGTATCTACCTATTAAAAATATGCTTGTCTTAAACTAGTTCCAAAAGTTCTTTAAGACTGTTTTATTTTCGCCCAGGGATTTTTGAACACCACGTTGTCCAACTTCCAGCATTCAAAGTAGGACAAACAATTAGCTTTTCATGTTCTTGACTTACCGACTTGCGTCAGTAAAAGTTAATAAATTTGGCAAAAGGAAAGGAGAACCTCATAAAAAAACAACTGTTAGAAGTTACCCTACATCAGAACCCATTTACACCTTTCAATGGCATAACGTGTGACCCCATTCCGAGTTGATTCATGTGGCCGCTTCTGTTTTGCTTAGCACATTCAATTTGTGAATTTAATTACTTAAATCTAAACCGCCTAATCGCCATAGACCAATAAACCAAAGCAATCCTTTGTATTTTTTGTATTTGTTGTGTACATTATGCAATTTGCACCTAGTCGCCCGCCGGCAATTTTCACAGATAAAAAAAAAATCCCCCAATTGAGTTTTTTTTTTGGTGCTTAAATTGTATTTTATTTTGTCACACTAGTTAGCCACAACGAAAGAGAAAAGAAGGCAACGAAACAAACAAACAAAAAATGTTCAGTCCGAGTGAATTATGAGATGATGTGACGTCCGATTAGTTAAGAGTAAGTGGGGGCCTTCAGATGGTCAAAGCGAGAGTCATCTATCTAAAGTTGGCCATCGCATATCGGTGTTGTATCGTTAAATGGTCTTTGTTTTGCCGTGTCACCTCAAGTTGTTTTGACTATCTTTGAATAAAGCGCTTCACACCACTGTGCTGTATATTTCATCGTGCAAAAGCTTCAAGAGATACCAGAGTCTTGTGGCTGGGAAAATAAAGAAGATACTTTACTTTTACCACACCTTAGTGGCTTAATTGAATTCTTTGTTTCTTGAGACGAGTTGTCTCTTTTTTTGGTTTTATTCCTTTAATTTGAATGAGGAGAAAGTATTTTGTAATCTTTTTTGAATTTGTTGCTTTCGGAGGCGACTTAATGAACATAGCCCACGTGTGGATGCCTTTGGCGAGGTGAGACGAAGAGTGTGTTAAGGTTACTAACAATTCGGATAACATTTCTCGTGGGTTAATGGGAATTTAATGGATTTGTGTGATACTTGTCGGTTATATTTCGAAAGAAAAGAATTGACAAAGGAGTAGTCTGTGATTATCGGACAGCTACTTAGGGTAGTGCTTTGTTTGCCGAGGTGTCGTGTGAAATGAGGGTAGACACAATCGACAAGAATGTGTTTTCTTAAGAAAATGACAAAAAAACATGAAAATTTATTGAATAAAAGGAATTCGTTCTTTATCGCGTGATGTCCAACTGAATACCACATATCACACCTCGCGTCACAAAGAATTCAAGCATTCCCTTCGTCCGTTTGCCTTTTAAGGCCTGCTCCAGATAAACTCATTCACATCCAAATTCCTCGACTTCCTTAAAAAGAAAAAAAATCTCCCACGTTGTCTTCAGTTCCTTTCAGCTGCTATCAAATTAATTAATTTAACTCGCCATTCCTGCTGTAACTAATTAAGGGAACGCGTTCCAATTCTAATTTACACATTTACCTCTGATGGAGAATAAAAATGGTTCCGAAACAAAAAAAAAAAAATTGATGTTCATTTAGACCCCATTCGGATGGGAACTGAAATAAATCCATCAGCGTGTCGAACACAGTAAAACATGCGTCCCCACTTATCGCATTTAACGCATTCGATTCCAATTCCGATTCGAGATACTTTTCTGCTTCGATGTGTGTTCGTTGGCTCACCAAAGGAGTGAAATTATAAAAATAGTTTCACAGAACAAATAAGGGAATGAGCAGATCCGTCCGTCACGGGAATCCATCTCTGCTCTCTGCTCGGGATATCACAATGAATTATTTATTTTTTTAATTAGATTAATTAGGGTCTGTTTGTTTAAGGACGGGAGCAATTTCTAATCCTTCTAATGAATGCTTTAAAAACAGGATCTGGGCTTAGACGAGGATAATCCATGTGTGGAATCCACATGAACGTTGAAATTTTACGGATAACCATTTGATTGTCTTTGAATTTGGAGCGGTCCACGTGGGAATGGAGTGTGTGTGTGTAAACTGCTGTGCCTTTGGTGGAGCCGCAGGGGTGCCTTAGGGGACAGCTGCGGGGCACCGACTGTTTATTTGAATAGGTAATCGGAAATCTGTAATCAAAAATCTATAAAATTAACTAATCGTATTCGTTGTGCTGACAAATCGCTAGATTAAACCCACGGAAGTGAGGTATGGCGTGACTAATTAGAAATACGGATACGGTTCTTGTGAGGATTGATTTAAGGCATTTGGAGGTGAATGATTTGATAACGGACATTCGTTGGACAGTGGTTTTGATTCACAATCAAATTGTTGTAATTTTCAGTGCGGTCCCTGTGCAATCTTCACGTGTTTGAAGTTCTATCAATCAATTTGGTTGTCTTCGATGCCAATGACGCTGACAAAACATCCAGAAATGTCGAGAACTTATCGGATGGATGTTTTGGTTTTGGCGTTTCGTGCCAATTTCACTTAAATTAATGTGAAATTATTTGAACAGACGAGGAGATTGGGAAAAATTGAATTTTATTGGTTTTCAGTAATAACTCGTGTTGTTTGCTGCCAAAAATAGTTCAAATATCAACATTTTATGGGAGATGTGTTTACTTTGAGGTTGGAGACAAGCTGGTGAAACATTAAAACAGAACATTGCACAAGAGTTTCTTCTCATTGAGATTATTTGTAATTGTTTATTGGGAAAACTTTGGAAAATTTTGTGGCAAATTGTTGAAAAAGGTTTGTTATTGAATCTTTTTTGTGGCTTGTTGTTTTTGCAAGAATTATGTGCTCTAAAAGCGATTGCAAATTTGTAGATTTTGAGCATAGTTTTGAGGTCTTTGTAACTTACAACATGTATTTCGAATTATTATATTTTAATTTTTTTTTATTGTCTGAGACTTACAACAATCTAGTCTTATCGATGAAAGTAATTAATTTCTTTAACTTATACAGTCCATTCCCTTTAAGTCGAATTTCCTTCTAAGTCGAATTTTCCTCTAATTCGAATTTATTCACCTTATTTTTGTATTCCCCTTCCCAATTTTCCATACAAAAACCATCCTCTAAGTCGAATTCCCTCTAACTCGAACTAATTTCGATGTCCCGTGAAAATTTTACTTCGAGGGATTCGACTCTACCTGTTTTCATGCATTTTTTCGTCTTTAGGTGTTGAATCATGTTTTTTTTTAAGAAGGAAAAGTCCTTAAGCTTACTCTACAAAAATGTTCCTCCTCCTTTTTGAAGAGAGAAGACCAAAACTGATGAATAAAGACCGAGTTATCCTGGTTAGGCAGCCTAGACTTGGGAGTTGTAAACAGTACACTGTAAGTCATCAAAGATTTAAGGCACTTTTAGATCAGTCTTGGATGCTTTATTCATCGCTGATTTACGGAAAAGATGAAGATGCCGGGAACGTGTTATGACGTTGCATTTGCTGAGTTTGTAGCGCCACCTCAATGTCAGTACAAACATTTCAGTTGAATTCATTTACCTTCTGCACAAACGTACATCTTTATCCTCTTTTAATTTTTGTTAAGATACCGTCCATAAATTATCCTTTTAGTGATCCCTCGTCATTTTCCGAGCAGGATGCAATACTTTTTCGTCAAATGATTTTTGTTTCAAATGACATTTTTTTCAGACCTTTGCCATATTTGATTTATTTGCATTTTTTCGGAACTTCGTTTCTTTTTTGTTTTCTATTTTTGGGGTTCCGGAGAATTCATTCAACTCAAATCTATTTCTTCATCACATGACATGTCAATAAAGTGCAAATCCCACAACCAAAGAAATACCAGAAACAAAGAGAATACCTTTCTGTCCTGAAGAAAAAAATGATTTTCCAAAAACAAAAAAAAAAAAAAATCTGTCCTCATGATGAAACATGTCTTACACGAAAGAGAGGAAGTCATAAAATTGCCCTCTTAGCCCAAATTCTAAGTGTTTGCCTTCCCCTGTTTGACCACACAAAAACTAGTCTTAAGGTCTTATTCCATTAAATGTCAATCTATGATATAGACACGCACCTTTGTGTGAGTCTTACTCCCTCGAGACGTACATTCACTGACGACAGAATGAAAGTGGGAACCTCATTTCATGGAACATACACTTTGTCATAGATAATGTGTATCTTTTGTCGCACGCGAATACCTTTTGTCCAGGTCACAGAGATTGTCTGTGTGTGAGAAACTAAAACGAAAAGAAATGACTTTGTTGACCTCGACTTGCAATTGTTGTTGAAACCTTCGACAGAAAATTGAGAAAAAAAAAGTCAAAGAAAACACCGGAAATCTGTTTTTTTTTTCTCCTCCTTTTTTTCTCGTCTGTAAATATCGCAAAAGGTATTTGAAGAGTTTTTGGTAATTAGTCAAAATTTAATTACAATTAAATGGATTCACTTTGAAATGGGATGGGACGAGAGCGAAAAAAAAGAAGCAAAATATATATTTCTTCTTCGAGCCACAGGAGGTCAAGATACTTAGCGAGGCAAAGTGTACTTCATCATCGAGACCTACTTCGAGAGGGCAGCCAATTGGTTTTAGATATTCGGGCTTCCCCTATCGGTTTAACGATGCAATTTTGAAGATTGAGGTGTGCCCCAAGTTTAGTTGCTGCATATCAAAATTGATTAGCGCAGGGTAGGGAGGGAGGAACCGATACTCAGTAAGTCACGTTGGGAAAGTGAGGTTTATGTTTAACTGGGCAATGAAAGCTGATTACACAGGAGGACTCAAAGATGGTGAAGAAGCAATGAGTGAGTTTAAATCTAAATTTGGCATGGAAAACGATGAATGAAAAGAGGGTCTGTGAAGTAGTACAACAGGGAGATTTGGATTGGAAAAAGTATCCATAAGGCGGTGATTTTTTAATCAACCCGGTTCTTTGAACGTTCGTTTTAAACGACGAGTCGTGCTGATGTTCACAGAAAGTGGACGATTCAATATTTTTCTAAGGTCGTGGCGTTGATGTTCTTTTTTTGGTGGTCCTGAATATTGATTGCACTTTCGTTTTTTCTCAAAGACCTAATTCATAAAAGAATCTAGTGACGAAAAAGTGTTCATTGGATGCTGGAGTTAAGTAGTAAAATAAGGGGCATCAATGAAAGAGAATTCAACAGAATGGTGGAGATCTATTGATCTAAGACCTATTTAGTTGAATTTTACAGAAATCCTTTTAGAGCTGTAAAAAGTTGGGTGCCGTGCAGCATTTGACAAATACTAAGCCTAACCTACGATAAAAACTTTTATTTACGAGCATAGTTTTAGACCACGGGTTGATGGCTTACGGAGAAGATGAAGGTGTCGAGAACTTGTCGTGGCGTTGCAGTAGCTGAGTTTAAAACGCCATCTCATTGCCAGCACAGACGGTTTTTAGACGAAATCATTTTAGTTCTACACAAACAAATAATTTTTTTCTTAAATTATGTTAAGGGACCGTCCATAAATTATTCGTTCAGTGATCCCTCGTCATTTTCCCAGCCGAATGTAATATTTTATCGTCAAATGATTTTTGTTCCAAATGGCATCTTCTTTAGACCCTCGCCATTTTTGATTTATTTGCATTTTATTTCGGAGCTCTTTTCCTTTCTTCATTTTGGATTCTCGAGAATGTATTCTACTCAATTCTATTTCTTCATCACTACAATTCAATAGTTGACTCGTCAATAAAGTGCAAATCCCATATCCAAAGTGGATAAAATAGCCTCAACACCAAAAGTTTCGAACACAAAATCTTGAGGCGTCAGACCCTTGAACGACTTTAACCTCGACAATTTTTGAGATTCTATCGCTTAACGTTTTTAACTTCAAGTCTTTATAAGTCGTTGTTGCAAAGAGCCTGGTTTTTTTTTTTTTATAGCCATCCTGTTGTGTGTGTTTTTTAATTTATGGCACATGTGGAACCAATGGCTAATTTTGACCTCGTAACAGATTTACCATATCACTGAAAAGATCTAAAAATATTCGCAAATCTATTATCTTCCTTTCGATTCCATTTTCATCTCATTAACATGATTTGTTGAGCTTCTTAATCTTCCCCTCGGTGTATTCCTTAAATGTTTATTTAAAAAAAGAGTGCGGAATAAAAAATCAGTGTTAATGATGCATGACGTTGCTATCTAACAAAAAATTAACATTGATTTTCATACATTTGCTTATTGCTCTCCCCGTCTGCGTGATGACGAAATGAAACTGCTAATAGGCACTGTCTAGAAAACTCATTGCCACTCGGGTTCACTTGAGAGCCCCCCTTTGAGCCATGCCAACAACCTAACTTCACTTTTAAGGCAACCCACCGGCCACCATTCATTATAAATTAGCGAAAAATTACCCACACAAACATTACTTAATCACACAGAGCGCACGTGGCACGGCAACATGCAAGCGACATATTTCATGTCATCCACAATTGGACGGGGAGAAAAAGAAACCTCCAATCTCCACCTGCCTCCCGGGACCTTGCAAGCGAAACAAACTCAATTTCCAATGCGTCCGCCTAAAATAATTGCCCCCTTCCGTTGGGAAACTCCCATCCATTAATCACATGCAAAGCCCAAAGTGAGTTTCCAGCGATTTTCCTCTCGAAAGGATTCCACATCGACTCGTCGTCGTCTCGGATTGCATTTCGGGACGATATCGCTTCTGTGCCAGACTCTCGTCGTGTCGTGTCGTTACCTGAGCACCGGAGTCAGAGGAGAGTGCAATGATTTTTCTTCTCTCGGGACGAACCTGTTTCAACGTCGTACCTTCCTCTAATAGGTGTTTGCTGGCGTTGAACCTGAATCCCCCACTCCTTGTCTACCTGTTTATGATCCCAAAAAAAAATATAAAAGAGGTGCCTCTATTCCATTGCCCAAAGCATGGCAGAGGAATTAATATTTTTTGAAGGTTCCTCGTCAGTCCTAGAGGCGTAGAGAGGCCGTAAGAATATTAAAATCTCATTATTCCGTACCTCACTTGTCCAAGACGACGTTGTGCGTGTCTATGCGTGCACGTAGCCCAGTTCGAAGACTCCCTGGGTGATTCTTATCAAAATTCTAGAGAAGTCGCCTCGAATTTTTCTCTCGAAATCAAGTTGTCAACAAACACACGAGCTCGACTTCAATGGAGTTGCATTGAGTGTGTGTGCGCTTCTGGTCGGCTTGGCAAAGATGTTTGTTGGTCGCTTGATTATCGTGTTTATATCGTGGCCATTGTTGTAATTTTCATTTGAATTTGTAGGCAATAAACACATAAAGAGGAGAAGGTACAAGCTCTGGAAACGGGGCCTGTACTGGACCGGATGGGAATATTAATTTGTGCAAATTTATGTCTCATTGTTTTGGTTTTGGTTAATTTTTTTTTTTATGAATATGAGGTGCTAACAAGTCATGAAATAAACATGAGTCTTTGCTGTCGTGGAGAGTGTCATAACTTTGTCTTTGATGGCAATAAAACATGCCGAGGATGAAGAAGAGGTGCTGTGGAGTGAATGCGCTTTTTGTTTGTTTTCTGAAAATAAATCTGGACTAGGCGACGAGTATGGAGGTCAATTGGATGCAAAAAGGATTAGGGGAGGGGTTACTCACATTGAGCTGAGACTTAGTTTTGGCACGTGCTGTGGAAATTGAAATCGAAGCGTGCCTCAGAGCTGGCGATGTTCATCTCGTGCGTGTGAATTAATTTTTTCGTGTGTTTGACAAGGCGTGAGTAACGGTCAGTGTTGGGCCAAGTTTGTGAAGTCATTACATGTAGTCAGCTCCAGTATAGGCAGTTTGAGATCTCTGTGTTCGAAATTCTTATTTCTATTAGCTTCGAAATAAGCCTTTTAGTAGTTTTTGTGATTTTTATTTGTCAGTGTTTGCGAATATTTCGATTTAGTTTGACATGTAAAGCACTGTTGGAGATGCTTATACATCCTCGTTGATGTCATGATTGCCTCCGCCGTTTTGCAATAAATGGCTGAAGAAGGTAGTGGAAAAAATAGATCGTAGATATCATTTTAGGTTTTTGTAAACATCATCATCATCATTACATCAATGCTCACATCAATTCTGAATCTAAATACAAAAAGCCGAATACGTTTATGTCTTCTAGCTTGTGAGAAAATTGCAAATTGAAATTATAACCCACGAGCAAGTAACTCCCAATTTTCTCGCAAACTAGAAGACATAAACGTCGTCGGTTTTTTGTATTTAGATTCAGAATTAATGTGAGCATTGATAAAAACAGAAAACAATCCATCACTCTGTTTTAAAATTTTGCAAAAAAAAAAATGGTCTAAAGTTGTTTCTTCTATGTTCATTTATCAAAATTTTAAGTTTGCATGCGAATTTTTCAGAAACTCTGGACATGAATATTTTAGCTTGAATGTGTGATTAAAGAAAAAGTTTCTGGCTTTTAAAACTGCTATAGTACTTCATTGTATATATTGCCGTTGTTTTTTTTTATAATTGTTTGTTCATGTTGATTGATTTGTCTTTAAAATTGTCTCAATCTTCTAAACGAGACGAGACAGAACAACCCCTCATAGTCAAATGCTTGTTTTTGACCCCTCTACAAAAGCCAATCATAGTTTTTTGACGCCAAAGCTTTCGTACTTGTTGTATCGGTTGACCTCAAAAATTACGAATACTTTTGCGGTTCGCAAAAATTTTTACGGGTCGTATTAAAACGGCGGAAGCAAAGTTGTACACCTAGTTTGTTTAGCTGTTGAGCGTCCAAGAACTACACTTTTTGTTTTCTTGGCTACTGACTTCTATTTTACATTTAGACCTTAGTCATCTAATAAAGCCAAAGCGAAAGGATTTTAAGCGAAGCTACCGCGTTGATCTTTCATGTTTTTGTGATACATTCAAAAGGCTGACTGCAAACTGAAGTCACACTGATGCTAAATTGGATTTTTTAAAAGAAATGTTATTCAGATAAAACTTTGATACTCTATCAATCACTATGCCATTCATTAAACCAACAGAAATGTAATTGAGGTACTTGAACCCCTGAATACTCTTTTCTTTATTAGCGCACTTACCAAGTGTCTGTGTGGACTTGACTGCATTTGGCTAATTGTTGAGTTAGAGCTCAAATTA
Source organism: Syritta pipiens (assembly GCA_905187475.1). Taxonomy (NCBI): domain Eukaryota; kingdom Metazoa; phylum Arthropoda; class Insecta; order Diptera; family Syrphidae; genus Syritta; species Syritta pipiens. Next base: position 94,068,272 of record LR994571.1, read on the forward strand.
CTTGCCTAGCTTTTCGTCGCTCCGATTTAAATTGTTTCGAAGTTCCGTCCTTTCATAATTATCGTGCTTTCGAATCTGCATCGACTTTATTCAACTTTGCGTCGCACACTGAGACCAGTTGTATGGAGAGCATGCTCAAAATGCAAAAATGTACATTTCAGGAGTAACATAAAAGAGAGACAAAATAAATCATCAAGTTGTTAAACTTTTAAGGCGTTGGAAGTCGCAGACTTAGAAGGCTTAGCGCTGAAAGTTGGAATTTTTTGCAAAAAGTAAGGAATGTGTTTTGCTTGTTGGGAATAAAAAACAAGAAAAAATATATTTCGTTCTAATTTAAACAAAATAAAAATATATGTCGGTATTCTATGAATATTAGAGATTAATTTATAAGCAGTAGCATCAAAATACAACAACTTTTTTTTTTTTACTTGGAAGTCAAGAGAGTTACCAAAAAATTTTGTTTAAAAGCCTTTTTCCATAAGTAGAGCAAGAGGCTTACACTTCTGACTTTTGCTTCTATGAAAATAATATCTGAGTTACTAGAAAATATAATATTTATAGAACCCCGTCATATATTTTTATTTTGTTTAAATTAGTGCAAAATATATTTTTTCCTGCTTTTCATGATCAACAAGCAAAACACATTCCTTACTTTTAAAAACAATCCTACCTTTCAGCGCTTAGTACTCCAAACCTACGACCTCCAAGTCCTTAAAAAATCAGCAGCTTGAGGAGAAATTTTGTCTTCTTTCCAACGATACCATTCTTTTATGTAAGACTTAAAATTTTAACATACATAAGAAAATACTTTTTCTAATAAGCAATACAAAAATATGCGTATTGAATGGAAAAAAACTATCAAAACCAACTACCATTTTGTTTGAGCTATTGTTGTGTAGTCTCATCACTATTCGTAACGAACACTTCAATTGACCATTACCAAAAAAGAACTGAATTACATCAAGAATGTTCTTTCGCTCAAAATTTCTTTTCTTTTAAATCAAAAACTTTAAACTTTTCTGAGTTTCGTTGTCGTTGCGTGAATAATTTTCCCGGGATTCCTCCTACCTCTAACAGCCATTAATGGTATTGTATGCACAGAATGAAACAAATCTTTCTAGCCATGTTTTTTGAGGAGGTATTGTACAGTATAAAATAAAATGATTTGCTTGCTCATATAATTTTAGGTATTAGTGCCAGAAAATACTTTCTTATATCAGTTTTTTTCTTATAAACGTTTTTCTTATTTGTATCAGTTTTATTTAGTGGTAATTCATTTGGGAAAGGACATGGTGTATTGTTCTTTGTTTCTTTTAAGCATTTTTTTTCATTTGAGTTTTTCTATATACGTTAGGTACGTTAATACTACATGGGAATTCGAGAATTGATATATATGAGAATCATTGATTTAATTTGCCTCGTTTCGATCTGTGTTGCGTTTTCTGATCCTAAAGAATGAGGTAAAGCGAGGCTTTCTTTGGCGTACGTGAACCAAAATTTGTCTTACATTGTGCCAAACTCCTCCTCCTTTGAGTCTTAGGTTAAATGTTAATCATACTTCAATCCTATTTTTTGAATGAAATTTAATTTGGCTTATCACTCTTTTCTTCAAAATTGTAAATTCCTGGCGCAAACATAAAATACAAATTCTATTCCATGTCTTGTATATTCATCGTTGCTTTTTTTTGACTGTGCTCTTACGATGGTCAATGACTTCCTTTCAACTCAAACTTCCAAAAACAAAAATGTTTAAATATTCCAAAGCATTTCCCCGAAGGCCAAAATACCGTTCAAACCAAACCAAATCCAATTACGACTTCAAAATATTTATTCCCGCACGTCTTTGACCTTGAACTCGATTCCGAACTGTCCGTAAATTGCCCCCTTAAAAAAAGTCCACAATCTCTTTCCACAGTTAACCTTCTTAACAACAGCGCTGTATTTTGTGCCTTGTGTCCCACCAAATTTCCGCCTTAAACACATACGGCACACTTTCTTGAACTCGTCCCCACCGACTTGTACCCTGTCCATTCTCCATTTGAATGCAAATATCAAAAAAAAAAAAAAAATGCATCTTGCCATCTCCATATGGACAGAAAAAAGAAAAGAGTATCTTGACTATCTGCAGGGTATATCTGCGCCAAAGAACCAGTTCTCTTGCCTGACAACGCATATTAATCGCCAGCAACAAGAAGCGAACGACGAACCTGCGACGCATGCGCGACTGCGATTGCTTTTGCAAGTGCAGCAGCACTCCTAAAAGTGTCTTCCTCTCCTCTGACCCGCTCTGTCGGTAGAGTCTTATTCTCTGCGTCCTCTTGGTCTTATTTATGATCATCAGCGCTGTTAGGTGGAGTGTGCGCGTGAGCGCGCGTCGCGATCTTGAACGCTCTCCGCTCTGGCGGATACTAAATTTTATGCACAACATTCGCCTCACATGGATGTGGGGATATGAATATATTGGCACGTTAAAGGCCGGGCACATCTTGGAAATGGAAATAAATTTTGAAATCTTCGCTTCGGGTACCGTTAGAGGAGAGTTTGAGGAAGACAACGACAACGTGACGCTTGGGTCCTGGGGAAGTTCTTATTTATTACCACAAACACACACAGGGATGGTGGGACTTGAAAGCGCGGGCAGTAAATTTTATGACGAAAAAAAAGAAGGCGAACAAAAAAATGAATGGGCGTGGTTGAATGGTGTACACTGGAGAGGAATTCCAATCACTGGATCGGGACACGGACGACGACGTGGACGATCTTCGTCAAGGTCACTCCAGGGATGACATATTGACGGTGGAATCGCTGAATTGCGAAAAAGATTCACAAGCAATTTCCTTTTAACACACAAGCCGTTAGTCGGTTGATAATTAAATCTGAACGGTGAGGAGAGGGTGTAGTAATAATTCAAGTTTCGCAAGAGAGGGCATTGTTTATGGTATGTGCCCACAAAACCTGGCTTACACGGACGGTGCACAGTCGCCAAAAAAAAAAAAAAAAAAAAAACAAACAACGTTTCGAGTCTCGACGGGTGACGGCAGTGGCTGCTCGTGTCTGCCAGGGTGGTGACCCACTAGATCTATGAACGACTGATGGCTGACGGTACGTGCGGCTATGTATGAAAACGACGTGACACCACAGTCGCCGTGCGACACGTTCAGGTGCTACAAAAATTGCGGCGGCGGCGCCCAGTGGGCGTTCGGGTTATAAGTGATTATTAATAGAAATGAATTCAATTGAATTTGTTACGGTTTAAAGGTTTTTTTTTTTTAAGTGATTTTGTGCCATGAAATGTCAGCTTAGTCTGTCAACAGGTCGGTCTGAGGAGTGTGTATTAGTTTTTGGGCGGCTCTGATTGGGCGGCATGTCTCTCTGGTGATTGGGTAAGGTTTCCATGTATGAAGAGGACCGCGGTGGATTGAGTTTAATGCCCACTTTGCTTGAAGGTCTGTTTGACATTTGGTTTTTGGAGTGACGTTGGTGTTTTGATCGAGTGGATCGGAAATTTCCGAGCGTGGGTCAAGGACAAGCTCCAAATTAGAGCTGTTGATCGGCCTAATTTATCGAAATTCGGTTTGTAAATCTTCGAAACCACCCCAGAGGGTCATCGTGGTAGAGGAAGACCAAGGAACAGATGGCGCACTTAAGTGGAAGCTGACCTCAATAAGCTTGGTGTGCGGCACTGGGAGCAGCTGGATAGAGAGGTTTGCTGCGTTAGTCCTTGGTCCAATCCGCACTGTAGCGCCACCAGATATTGTCAACTTTTTGTCTTTTACGAAAACGAAAGAGTCGATATGGGCAACTTTTCGTCCTTTACTAAAATGAACCCAAGATTTGCTTGGCAGCAGCTTAAGCTTTGGCTTAAGTGTACCAAAATCTTCAAAATGTCAGAAGCGTTTGGTAAACAAAAAAAATTAAAACAATTATACGAAACTGTAATAAACACCTTGAGTTGAAAAACCACTCCCTTTTAGGTCAAATCACTTAAGTCTCTCGATCTCTTGACAAACCTGTCAAATCCCGTCTCCCTCTGGCCTCGAACCTGTCAAAATGTCGTCTTCCTTCTGTGCTATATTAATTACTCAAGTAGCAAGCTTCCGTTTCCAAGAACTACCAGTCCCCATCGCCTTAATGACCCAACCGCATGTGAAAGTAATCATCAGGGCCTCTCGTCCCTCTCGAACGCACCCAAAAACCAAAAAAGAATCAGTTAATAACTGCCAAATTAAGGCTCGTTCATGTGTCAAGCCTGATTTTTTGTGGTTTTCACTTCTGTCTTGCATATGCGTGTCCATTATCTGACGCAAAAAGTATGTCAAGCCCGAGGAGATGTATGCGCGTCATTTGCTTGTTGCTGTTGGCTTTGGCGTTGTGCGGCGTTTTTATCTTCTTTCCTTTCTGAAAAATCGTGTCTTTTGTTCGTCGCAACAAAGTACTGTTATTTCTTCTTAAAAAACAAGAAAACAAAAAAAAAAAAACACACACACTTATCCAAATAAGAGATAACATGTGGCAGCGCCATAAAGCCGCCCAAATACCCCGACGCAAGGCGAAACTGAAAGCAGTTGTGGCGCGTCAATTTACGTCAATTTGACGTGCCAATATTTACTAACTGTTACTTTCGCTTCTGGTGAATGTTGGTTTAATGTTTTTTGTGTGTTTGCCCGCGTGCGACGAAATGACATTGGGATTTAAAGTGGGTTTTTGTTTTTTTTTTTGGTCCGGAGGCCTTTAGGGATTCCCAAAGAACCTTTTACTTTTCTTTTTCTTCTCTCAATCGTCATCAGAAGAAGAAGCAGCAGCAAAATCAGAACCGTGTCCCAATTTCCTTTTACGTCTTTGAAGGAGGAAATTTAGTTTTTGTTCCTTTTTCCTGCAAAGGCTTCCAAGACACGAACGCGAAGACGAAGAGATCCTTTCTTCGTGCCAAACTCACCGGAAATGGCTTGAGCCGCAGCGCGACGCAAATTGAATGCAAATACAGTGGCAGTAGAAGGGATGAGGATAAAGCTGCACACGGCGTTTTTGTGGAGCCAGGAAAACGAGTACCTCCTCTCTTGGGTTCCGATTTAAAATGAATCTTTTGATGGAAATGGTTCTGGCAAATGGGGAAGTACTTCGCGTTCTAGTTATTTTCCTGCAGGCAAGAGCGCGGGGAGAATGCACATTTCCTTTCCGTTGGGTTGTGTGCTCGTTTGCAATTGTGGATGGAGTGGAGAATTTAAAGGAAGTTTAGATTTTTTTTTTGTTCTTTTTCATGAAATGAATAGTAATTTAGGGACAACAATGACGGCTAACTAGATGTGTGTGTGTGTTTTTAGAGGGCGAAAACAATGGGTGGTTGTTAGGTGAAGAGCTGTTTAGCTTTTATTTTTTGGGTCATGCGACACCAGAGTCAATGGGGACACGCGCTGAATGGAAACTCCTGGGGCATGTGGAGTTTGGGTTTGACGCAGTTTTATTTTCGCTGTGATTGCGATCTGATTTTGTTTTTAGCGTTTTGGTCTACATGCAGTAAATATTTAGGGAGATTTGGGTGAAATGATGATCTTGTTTGCTTTAATTTGGTAGATTACTCATGGCGTTCAACAGGGCGTTGCAATTTTAAAGAACAAAGTTCATTCTCTTGATCGGTTGCATATTTCTCAGTTTGTTTGCTTTCAGTGTGTGATTTATTTTGCAATAATCAGCTAGATAAGGCTTTGGACCTCTTTTGTAAGACGACTTTGGAACCAGGAGAACAAGATCTTGCAGTAATCAGCTTGATCAAGTCCTGGGCTTCATCTGTAGAACGACTTTAAATCCAGGGCAACATGATCTTCAACTAAAAGCTTCATTTCGGCACTCCGATGAAGAAAATGTGGCTTAGGACCAAATGCTTTATAGTTGAAAGTTTCGACACCCGTCAAACTTTTTGTCAATGCAGTCGAATTATTCCAAGTCGAATTTTCACGGGACTGTTAGTGGGATTTCGACTTAAAGGATGGTTTTTGTATGGAAAATCGGGAAGGGGAATGCCAAAATATGGCGAAAAAGGTCGATTAAAGGGAAATTCGACTTAGAGGGATTTCGACTAAGAGGGAGTCGCCTGTATTTGGAAATTCTTCTTGATGCTCAACAGAACAGATCGTATGACCGTTTTATCAGTGTTTGAATTTATCAACATTCTTAACATTGTCTACAACTTAGGTTTTGGAAAAATAAGTGAAGTGAGTCAAAACTTGGTTCCGAATCGGCTTCGTCTTTAAAAGAGAACATAAATGCTTACAAATCAAACAAAAAATTCTAACAAATGTTTCAAAGACTGATAGAATTTATGAGAATTTCAAAAATTATATTTGAATTACTGTTGCGGAGTAGATTTATATAAAATCTTTGCGACTTATTTTTTAAAAAAACTTTACATTTACATTTTTAACCAGCTTATCAACAAATTTAGCTAACTTTTAAGATTCCATTTAAGAGAAGATGTTTCTGTCATTCTTTAAGTTATTAGAAAATGTCGACGGTTTCATCAAAACAGCTTACTACATTTTCAGGAACACGTTTTTCTATTTTTAACATTTTTTTTTCTAAATCAAGGCTTCGCGAGGTCTTACAGTCATCTCGTCTATTCTGCATTCCATTTGAGAGAAGATGTTTCTGTCATTCTACCCTCGACTACATGTCCACAACCTGTTCATCAACTTTCTCGATCCAGGTGCCGATGATCTTGTGACTGGCGCTTAATGACTTATTCAGAAACCACCTCATTCGTTTCTCCCTTTCGTCACGCCGGCTACCGTAGTCACCAGGCACACGATATCGAACCTGCTAAACACCCCAAGAGCACACCTTAGCCTTTCACGTCATCATCCTCCACCCAAAAAGCCCCACGTAACAGACTTGTGTAACGATTGCACAACCAATCCAGCCACCGTCGAGTTATTCAATTCAAAAACAATTAATCGAAAGCCATTCCTCCAAATCTCCGGGACAAGACAATTAAACAGTCCAAATGCACCACTCCTCCAAGCCCGTGCACTTCACATCTCAATTTTATTCGCAATTAAGTCGCGCGTCTGAACCTTAACACCGTCAATTCGACAACCCTTCGAAGTTTTATGGTGGGAATTTCTTAATTAGGTACCATTCATTACCGTGTCGATTCATTAATCAATTCGCACATCTCCGCGAGATGTGAACTTTCTTTCGAATGTTGGATGCGCCTTCGGAAACTCCATTCCCTGCGAATTGATCTGTCTGAGACTTTGATTTTAAGTGGCAGCAAATCTATTTGTTGTATTTCATTTTGTCTCGACGAAAAAGTAGAACGTGTTTAGATCCTTTTTTGTTGTTTGAATTTTCAATTTCAATTGTTGCCTGTTCCCCACCCAAAGGGCAATTTCGATGAAAAAACCACAGAACAATAAAATCACAATCAACTGCTGAAAAGGAGGAGAATGAAAATTAATTTCACGATCTTTTTCTTCCAATCTTCTCAACTGGAAAATAAGGAGAAGGAGACGGTTATTAATTGTTGCGATTCGGTTGGTAATTTGTGGCTGGTCGTCATTTCGCAAAATGGGGGTCACAATTAAGGACAGAGAGGACGTGCTTTGTGCAGTGTTACGAAACGTGACGGACTCGGTTCGATTTTTTTGAGAAAAAAAAAAGGAACTCAAACGAATTGAGAGTATTTCAATTTGGCAATGTTCCGAATGGAAGGTGATAGGTCATCGAGGTAAACCGAAGGCAATCTCTTATTTTATTTCGATTTTTTTTTTTGTTTTTAATGGCAAGTACACGTAGCAAGATTTTATCGGTCGTAAATGTCGAGAGATCTGTAAAAAATTTTGACAGCCAACCAGACGAATGAGTTTGCACATGGATGTGAGTTTTAGGGAATGTGAGATGAATGTAGAATAGATTTAAGTAGGGCATTCAGAGTTAGACTTTGCAATGTGAACGAGTGAGTTTTTGTCAGAAATGTCAGAAACTTATTGCTTAATTATCGGCAGTATGTCATTTGTGTTCGGAAATTTAGAACATGTTAAGAATTCAAAATTATGGGGGTCACATTATTTTTTTATAATTTGAACCGCAAATTATGGGTGCGTCACATATTTTTGATTAAGGGACATAATCAGTCACAGCTAAAATTAAAAAAAAAGTTTTTTTTTTTACTCTTAGAACTTAATGTGACCGCAGCACGAAGATCCGTGGCTCACTTATTTATTTTTTTTTGTAGGGTAAATTATAGCCTTCAAATGTTAGGTGTAAAACTTTGCTTCCGCCGCTTTTTTTTCCGAAATTCGAGGCTTTATTGTAATAAACTGGTTATACATTTGACACAAGTCTTGAAAGCCTCCAATTCTGCATCTACGAAAACTTTCTATCTTTCACCGCCATGCCGATCTTCGATGTCAAAAACACCGTTCTTGAAGCGTTGAAACCATTCTCGGCACGTTCTTTCAGTAATAGCGGCCTTGCCATAGATATTTATTTTATTTCTTCATATTAAAGCAGAAAATTAAAACCTCCCGCAAATGACGAGAATTTGGCTCTTAAGCTGACGTGTTTAATCGAGAATAACCTTATGATGCAGACACAAATCGACTAATACTTCGATGGCCTTATGTTTACAAATATTGCTTATTGTATGACATCTACGGCCTATTTATTTCAACTAAAACTTATCGCGACAGCCATCTGTTGCAGAACGGCAGAAGGAAAGTTGTACACCTAATATTTTAGATATCATTCGTACGCTAACTGAAACTTACAAGACTAATTAACAGTAAAGCGGTTAACAGTGTGTTATCAAAGTACAGTCAAATCCCTCTAAGTCGAATTTTCACGGAACATCAAAATTAGTTCGAGTTAGATTGAGTTCGAAAAAATTCGAGTTAGAGGAAAATACGACTTAGAGGGAGTTCGACTTAAAGAGAGTCTGACTTAGAGGCTGTCGACTATATATCTTGTTTAGGAACTCAACAAAAAAAAGGTTAGAATTTTATAATAAACGTTGAATTCTTTGAATTAACGATACTGCGACAGCTTGAGTGCTTGGCGGGGCGCATGGTGGATCTGGGCTCAGCGACTCTTTTAGGGACTTCTGTAAAAGCTGTGCTGCTTTAAAAGATCTCGTTTGGATTTTTATATGTTAGAGAAGATGAATAGATGAAGAATTGGCATTATAATAAGCCTAATTGGGCTGCAAAAGTTAAGTAGCTAAGTATTTACGGCTACAGAAATAAGGAAATATTTAATTGACTAAGTTTAAGGAGATCCTAAGCGCATGATCACGACGCGTCATCATTAGAATCTGCTAAATGTAAAAGCATCAACAGAATAAAATAAAACATAGTAAAAATCAAAATAGTAAATCAAGAAACAATCCAATGAAAGTAGGAATGAAAAAGGAATACATTACCCATGTCCTTAAGTAATTATTTTCACCGCTGGAGATTTAAAGGAGAAAAACTGGTTAAACGATTATGACAAACATCTTAATTAAATCATAACCGTTTCTTCACAAAAAAAAAACAACAAACCACTCCTTTCGCAGGTAAACTATCGCAGCAAGATAACGCACAGAATCGGCAACGATCAGCAAAACGGAGAAAACTTCTCAATAAATGTTCATTAGCCTTAGCCGCGATGCTGGGAAATAAATTACACTTCACTCAGAATGCAATTAACATTTTAACAAATTTAAATACACCACCAGGCGGAGGCAGCTGAGTCGCCCATAAATGCCTACAGCGTGAGGGTAGATACAATTTATTCGCGTAAAATGCAATTTGACTGAAGGAAACTTCTCACACGTATCTGAAAGATGTGTATCTGCAACTAAAAGATTTTTTTTTATTTTTCTTTTTTCTCTTCCCCTTTAGGAATTGGCTTTAAATATCTTTATTTTGTTCTTTTTTTTTTGTTTTTTCTCTCTGTAGTTCTAAACCATTCGATGTGGTTCTTTATACGGGTAAAAATTGTAAGACAAGTGTTAATTGTAAATTATTATCAAGCTCGATAAAATTGTGTATGTGTGTGCGTGTGTGAATTGTATCGGTTGTTTGTCGCTAAGATTAAAGAATCATTTTAAATGATTCCCTGTGTCAGTTTAACGGAAACCAGTGTACTGGGCAACATGAAGGAACGTGTAAAGGAAATGAAAGTCTTCGGATGCCGATTGAATTTTTGGAATAACATTGGACACAGTTTGACAAGCTCGAAAGGTATGCCTTTAAAATGGTTTATTAATTAAGTTTATTAACTTCAAGTCTTAGCTCTTTAAGGGCCTTAACGCTACGTAAATCTATCGTATCCCACAGTATTAAAATCAAAAAGTTATATTTTTTTTTTATGATTATATAAGATTATCTGTCGATATATGTATAAGTCTCCATTTCAGGACCTCGCTGAGTTCATAAAAATGTGGGAATAAAGTGAAAATACCCAATCAAGATCGGAAACTTGGCAAGGTCCTTCAAAACTGAGTATTTAGATCGCAGATTATTTTCATATTTTTTGCCAGTACTCTTTTCTGTTGACTGCATTAACGCCTGTGGCTGTGGACTGCGTGTGGGATCTAATGTGGAACTTATTACAATGAAACTCCCTCTGTTGGCTCATTTAACAAATTTAAAGGCGTCACAGAATTTTTTATGCATTTTAAAAAGCTTTTTATTAGTTTCTGATGGACGCCAAGTTACCAATTCTCATGTCTCATGTCTGTATAAAAAAAAAAAACTCCATCTCAGTCGTCTCCCTTTAATCATTGAGTCACCCTAACGAATTGCGACCCCATTGTCGTCAACTGAAGGCTAGTGTAAAAGTCAACCACATGACAAACGATGACGACAACAGGCGTCACCCTCATAAGCGCCAATTCCATGTAATAACAGCTCCCCTCCGGGTTGTCCTTGCATAACCCACCGGCATTCAAATGCCACCTCACTGAGCCATGCCGCCCCGCATGACGGCGAGCTATTCAAGTCAATTACTCTGCATCATCAACACATCGACTGGAGTTATTCACAGTTGGAGCGAGAGTGAGAGACGCTGCCGCCTCTTACATCACTTTGCGTAATCTCTAATTAAGAATAACAAAGAAGCCTTTCAGGCACAGGAGGGTGGCACCTCCCCAAAATAATTAGCCTCCATCGATTGCAAAGCAATTTACAAAATCCTTGCGTCACTCACGTTGTAATTTGAGAACCTCCCCGCCTCGACACAATGGGCCGGGCACGACAGGCGGGCAGAATTCATTCAATTCAATCAGTCAGTCATATCCGAGAGATATTGAATCTTCTAAGTAGCTTATTGCCCCGTCAGGCGCACTCTGAGTGCACACACATTCTCGACATCGACTTCGACTTCAACTTCGACTGCGACTGCATCGCGAGATGTTTAAGAGTTATCGAAAATAAAAATCGAAATATCGAAATAATAAGCGCATTAGAGTCTGACAAATGTGTGCTCTGTGTGAGTTTGTTTGCAGTCGGTGCCGCCTGACAGTGATGTATGAATGCATTCGAACGCAGATACGGAGTTTTTTTTTTTTTTTTTGGAAAACAATGTCGGCGAGCAGACCTCTGAAAATCGATAGTGATGAAGATTGATTGAATATTAATTCTGACGACATTGTGAAGCGTTGTGTAAGCGTATCGCGTCAAAAACTCAACTGCAACAGCAGCGCCAGAGATACTTGACGGACGGATGCAGAATGCATTCATGCGATCCGATGCCATCTGATTGATGTTTTGCAAACACACTTAAACCTGACGACGTTAACAATTGAATTGTGATTAAAGTGACAGAATAAACAACTAATTAAGTCGAAAAGATGCATGCAACTGGCGACCTGTTGCGGTGGATTGACAGATTGCAGTTGGGCGTCATTAAGTTTAATGGCAGTCGCAGTCAGCTGATTGTGGGATTGTGAATTGCTTTTGAGATTTTTGAGGATTTTTCTCCCGGATGTGGTGGATGTTAAGAATCACGTTTATGGGTAAGTTTTTGAAAAGTAAAAATACTTGATTGTGACTGGCGTGAGGTGTCACGGAGAAGATCAGACAAGATTTTTCCGACTGAAACTTGTTCTTCAATGTCAAGAGATTGTGAAGGGTACTGCACCTAGCAGAGCAAGCAGAAAGGGCTACAAAATGTGGGTGGACGGTTTGTCAAGTCGATGTTTACTTGGTGAACAACTTTGCAAACATCGACGTTGACCTTAAGAGGGTCTGAAGTGTTAAAATGACATCATAAGTAATTCACAAACGTGACTTTTTTCCCAGTCTTCAGGCAAGAGGATTTTGTGGAAAAACTTAAAAGCCATTCCTGGAATTTTATTATTATGATTATTTATTAACATTGTATTGTATTGTATTGGGCGGCGTAACAGCCCGTTGAGAGCCAGAGCCTAGCTTGTTCGCACCTCCACTGTGTTGTGCGCGTTATAGTTTTGCCACATGTGGAGGAGACCTACTGTTTATTTATTAACATACAATTGCAAATTGCATGTTAGTATATGTGATTCCTGGAATTTTAATTTCGTTCAATAGTGCTTTAGTGAAGTGTCAAAGTGACTACAGAAACATGGCGGAAATGTTGTCAAGGTAGTTTTGAATAATTTTGATTGTAATGCAGCCAAAGGCACTCTGACCTCTTAGCCGCGTTCGAGAGGAAAGTTTTACAGATAATTGTTAGCCCCATACGTGAGGAAGGACAATTCCGGAGACGGTACAACCATGAGTTGTATGAAATCTACCTCGAAGCAGATGTTATAACGAAAATAAAGCTCGGTGGACTCCGGTGGGTCTTACTCGCTTGAGCGAAGAGGACCCTGCTCGGAAAGTCCTTTGCGGTACAATTCATGGTACAAGACAGCGACGCAGACCGCGCTTAAGCTGGAAGGATGGCGTAGACCAGGACGCCCGAAGCCTTGGGGCGTGGTCAAGCGATCAGGATAGGTGGTAGTGTTTGCTGCAGGAGGCCCGGACCGGACACCGGTTCTTGCGCCGATTATGATGATGAATGCAACTCTTGAAACATCATTCTTGCCTTTTAAAGACGAAACTTGTGGTCGGATCGCAGTTCCAAGTCCTTTAGCGTTTATTTTAAGTGTGTGGTTAAAAATTCTGCTATGGAAATTTTTCTTTCCAAAAAAGAAATAGGGAAAACTGTTTCAAAAATGAGGAAAGTCAGATAAACCCACTTTTTGCTTAACTTAAAACATTTTAATTCCTTTTTTTTTAATTCAATTAGAATTTAGCATGTCAAAAGTCGTACGTTGAACTTTCTGTATTGTTTCCTTCGTTGCCTTACCATGCCAAATTTTTTTATTAACGATTTTTTTTCGTCTTACTTGTATCAAATAGTGCGTTGTGTTTTATTTGTTTGTCGTATTGTCATAGAGAACATCCACAGGAACATTTTCAAATTCATAAAGCCAGCGTTTAAATCCTAGACAAACGAAGGCGATACAATGTGAATCTTTTAAGTCGCAGTATAAGTGGCTCAGGTGGGCGCCGTGGCTTAATCGTTAGTGCGTCGGACTGTTAAGCAAGAGTACCTGGGTACGAATCGGGCTCGGAGAAATAACACCACAAACATTTTTCACAGTCCCACCTCCAGCGAACGACTGACAACCCTCCTGGAGTACTTCTGTAATGGAAAGCTTTCGCAATTCGCCGTTCGGAACCGGCATTAAAAAGTAGGTCCCCTTCACATATGTCAAAACTATAACGCGCACAACACAGTGGAGGCGCGAAGAAGCTAGGCTCTGGCCCTGTATGGGCTGTTACGCCGACTATATAAGTGGCTCAGTGGCTTTCCCAATTTCTTCAATTCAATCTGTCTTCTTGAATCTTCTAATTGAATATTTCTTATTTTTTATTTTGAAAACGAAAATGCCAGTACGCAATGAAAGCTACATTGCAAATGCAACTGACAATGTTGTTTTTCTTTAATTCCAATTGCAATTTTAATATTATTTGAAAGTAAAAAAAGTAAATCATCTGATAATTAAATTTATAGAAATAGTTTCAAGTCCCTAAAATAAATACAGATTAGAATATTTCTAATTTAGGAAAAAGAGGGGGAAAAGTTATGAAAAAGTGAGAAGGTCTATTCCACAACAATTTTGGTGGAATAGGAAGGAATGGAATGGACAATGGTTTTTAAAAAAAGGAAAAACAAACCAAAGGTGATGCGGTGAAGCTTTGTAACTATAAATTGTCTGAAAGAAGTCTGAAAATTTGGAAAAAGTATTTTTCTTTCATGACCTAATTCTAGTCGTAGGAAACATTTTTTTTTTTTACTTCACCTAAAACGAAGTATAAGATCCCGAATATTTTTATTGCACTACAAAACGTTTGATGCACAATTTAATGGACTGAAAAGTGGTTTGAATTGGTTTGAATGAATTTTACTGCAATTGCGCCAATATTTTTGAGTTTTCAGCAGTTAAGATTCATGTTGTTCGGGTCAAGACTTGAAATTGGGTTATAATCGCAGTGCCTTGACTCAAAAAGCTTCAAATTATCACAGAAAACGATTTTCTTAAGATGCATCTCGTTCAATCTATGTTCGGTTTAAAGGCGCTCAATGGAACAAAGATTTTCCTAGCAAATCAAATCTTAGTGCAATCGTAGAACTTTAATTAGTACTCCAGTTTGACACAATTTTTTTCATCTACCAACAACCGTTTTTTTTTTCGAAAGATGCTCCAAATGACAACTGGCGGCACCGTCATCCAACCAAAGCCATCTCATTCATCAACCACACAGTCACTCGCAAAATTTCCGCCTTTTAATTCTTTTCTCTTGCCGTCATAACGGTTAATCCAGTTCCATGGATTTATTGTTCACTTCTCAGATACAAATTCTGTCATAATTCTTTTTTTCAAATTTCAAGATTTTAATTGAAATAACTGTAAACATGACACTTCTTTTTTCTCATTCCATCGGTCATATCATGTATCATTTTTAATTGAAACTACATCCGATAAAAAGAAAAAAAAAATAATAATAATTCACCGCCATGTTACGTTTGTCATTTCGGCAGTTTCGGTACTTAAGCGGTTAATGTGACCTTCCCCTCATTTTCGAGTAAATCACACGGCGTCCGTCCACCGCAACGCAATATGACAATAAGACAAAAAGATTACAACAACACCAGCAAAAAGAAACTCGTTAACATTGTCATTCTGTCGGGTCTCTTGTGCGGCGGTTATATCCGAGCGTTGACAAGCATGAACACAAAAAAAAGCGGCAACTTCGTGTGTTCGTTGCGTTGTATCTTTTGAGTTAAACTATGCCTCTGCTTAAATATCATAAAACGCGTGGGGGATTTTCTCTCTCTCATATCTTGACAGAATGGATTTTTCATTTTTTTTGTTTCTTATGTCAACCCCAGCTTGAGCTTCAATGTCACCCAAGAGTCGGAAAGTAGCAAAGTATTTTTAAAAATAGCTAGAACTCAAAAATGAATAAAAAAAAGTTAGCGGTAATAACAACTTCCCTCCAGTTGAATGCCAAGTTTGTGGAGACACGAAATTGAGGTCAGTGGACTTGGGGGGAAGTTGTATGTCTTTTTTTTTTCTGACAGTTTCTGGGTCGACTGCTAAGTGAATCTGACGTCTGCAGAGATGCTAATTAAGAATTTTCAATAAAAATAAACCACAAACGCGTTATTTGAGATGGGAGATAATAAATTCGAAAGAAAAATCTCTGATGACGGATGGATGGATTTGATTGCTCGCGATTGGGTGCATCTGTGCGTCGGGTGGTGAAAGAAAGATTGGTCTGCGCTCGGTCGGTTTTGGTGTCAAAGTGGAACTAGTTTTTTGGGGGGAACTTGGTAATAAGTTAATTAGACACGCGACGGAGAAAATAAACAAAATTTATAAAATGAGTTGATTTATAGGCCTTGCGGGGACTGTTAGATGAACACTTGCGTATGTGTTTTGGTCTAAGAGTGAGACGGTCTTACTTCATTTTGCCCATCAAGCCGTGTAGGAAATGAACTACCTGGGGCAAAATGGAGGACAAATTATCTCAGAAACGACTTCAGCTCGAAGGTGTCTTGTTGCAAAAAAAAAAAAAAAAACTAAAATACAATCGAATCTCCCTAAGTCGAATTTTCACGGGACACCAAAATTAGTTCGAGTTAGAGGAAGTTC
The DNA here is from genome assembly GCA_905187475.1 of Syritta pipiens. NCBI lineage: Eukaryota > Metazoa > Arthropoda > Insecta > Diptera > Syrphidae > Syritta > Syritta pipiens. The sequence goes on from LR994571.1 coordinate 94,084,440, forward strand.
GACTTACAGGATGCTTTTTATATAGAAAATTATCAAAATTGGAATGTCAAAATATGGTAAAAATTCGAGTTAGAGGGAAATTCGACCTAGAGGGAGTTCGACTTAGAGGGATTCGACTGTATTTGCTGAGATTTTTGCTGAAATATGTCGTTAACAATTTTACGGTCAAAACCAACCAAGGACCAAATAAGGTAACCTGTGGTACATCGCAAACTGTGGGATTTAAATTTTACTAAATTACTCTCCGTCGACATTGGAATTGTTTGAGGTGATGGCAATAGCAATAGCGATTGTCAAGTAGACTGGACATTTCATTGACAGACAATTTCATTTGTGAACTGTCCGTGCGGCAATATTAATTCAGTGTGCCGAAGAAATTGAATGCGGCCGTAGCTCCAACATGCTTGCTACTCACAATCAATTTTCTTTCCTTTGTTATGTTTGTTGTTGTTGTTTTCATTTTTCGCCATATTTAAAAAGGTAAACTGTCAAATTCATTGCCTTCATTTTAAAAATTTCCAAAGTAGGCGCTGACTAAAGTTCTAAAGGTCTTGTATTTATTTAAAAGCTTAATAAAGAATTGTTTCCTTAGTTGCTTACTTACTTACTTAACAGGCATTTAACCCTTGGAGGGTCTGTGCCTGAGCCAAAGCCGCCTTCCAAAGTTGACAGTCCCGGGCATGCTGCTTCCAGTCCGGAAGACCAAGCTGTCTTGCATCCACGATCACTTGATCTCTGTACCGGAGGTTCGATTTCCCTCTTTTCCACGAACCAGGAGGCACGGAGTCGAAGACCCTTTTAGCTGGAGAGTTTGTGTCCATGCGCTCGATGTGGCCGAGTCATTGTAGTCGACAGATTTCTGCCTTTCGACACATTTTTGTAAAGCTCATAAAGTTCGCGGTTATGTCTTCTCCTTCCTCGCAGACTGGACCGAATATTCCTTAATTGATGATTGTTAAATCGACATAAGGGACATTTTTTTAGAGTACACAAGAAGAGAGAGCCTTAAATTGTTCAGCTCCCCACTGGAAGCCAAAAATAGGAGACATGTCATTGCTGACTTTCAATAATTGACCATTGTTTACACTTACAGCTGCGGTCAAAATAATAGCAGTGCTACACGAAAAACCAGGCAGCTTAATAAAATGGATAGATGTATATTATTTTGAAATGTTGATAATTCTTTTTTTGTAATAAAAATCCATTGAGTAAGAGATTATACTCAAGTTGGAAAAAGGTATTCTTCAGAAAATAGCACTGCTATCATTTTGACCGCAACTGTACCCATCCACAGCAAAAAGACGCGCTAGTAGCAAACTCGTGCATTTTATTTAATTAGACCATTTCTCATGTTTACACTCAAATTTACTTTATCTGTTAATAAACAAGGCTCAGACATCATTCCGCGAATGCCCCCCACTTACTACAAATATTCTACGAATGCCGCAGTCTCACTAAATAAAATATTTCCGCCAAAAATTCCACTTAGCACCTCACTGCAATCGTCAATGCCACGATCAGCGTCAAATTTCCCAGAATCAAATGTTTATCTGGTCTTTAAAAATGACAATCTTACGTCCAGTGTCGTCTTGAACTTGACATGCCAATTCACCTTGGCAGCTCTCGAACAAACTTTCTCTTCAACCTGCCACTTGGGTTGCAGCGCCATCTCCACACAGCCTCTGAGATTAACGCACCATCTCCGTTGCCTACTTTCGGGACAGTTGCAGTTCCGTGTCCCCCTTTCGTCTTGACTAATTAACTCCGCTCAAACCACTTAACCACTTTTCATGGCCAAAAAAAAAAAACACGCAACAAAAAATCCGCCGCATACGAGCGTCACTTGATTGACGTGTATCTCGTCGCCCGTGTATGAGTGTGAGTCATTTTTGCGCTACCGCTTTTCGACTGCCACTAATTAACATCGCAGTGGTTATCATGTGACCGACTTGAGTTAAAATCTCAGATTTCCGTTAAAAGACTTGTCTTTCCCTAATCCGTGGTTGACGGTTTTCCTTCACCTTTAAAGTGAATTTATTTTTAACCGAAACACATCACTACACTGCTCAAAATAGACAGGAGAAATTTGTATAACGCCACATGGAGACGACTAAACGATTGTTTTAAGCTTAAACAACCACAAAACAGGTTTTTACACGCTCCTCGCCGTCACATGGTGACAGATTCGGTAAAATTGAAAACCAAAAAATTGCCATTTGTTGACAGAAGTGAAACGTCAAAATCCACAGCAAACAAATCTCGGTTCTGATTCTTTTCTCATGTGTGGTGGAAAAAAAAAAAAGAAACATGGCGGCTGATGCGAAACCTTCAACCACCTGCGAAAAATCACTTGATTAAGATAAAAGAAAAAAAATATCTTCACCGACTAAACAAACGACAACAACAGCAAACGCCAAGTGTCTGCCAGATGGGCTTGGTAGGAGACAATTTTGCAAGAGCCCACAACATGTGATGGGCCCCTTTTTGGTCGGACGGATGGATTTTTGTGGGAGGCATTGTATCTTGAAGTCGATTAGAGGGGGAAAACCAACGGAAGAGTATCTAAGCACAGATGTGAGATGATGGCAACGAGATAGGGAAATCTGAAAGGTGGTGATTTTTGATTAGGCCGCCGTGTGCTGCGCATTGGTGAGGCAATGGGTATTTAAGGTGTGGGTACATTCGACATTGTTGTCAGTGAGAAATGTTTTAATCGATGTTTTTTTTTTCTTTTTCTTTTTTGTTGCTGTCGTCATTTGAGATATTATCTTGAGGTTGGCAAACATAATTAACTTTTAAGAATATTTTATTTAAGAGTCTTCTGCATCGTCGAGGGAAATGAGTTTTTTTCCAGAGTTAAACGTCTGTCTGAGTGCTTCAACTAATTAGAAGAGGGCAGCTTGTGGTTGGGATGGTGGATAAAAGCTGTTGAGATTTTTTACAGCATTTGTCAGTCTAATGCAGCAAAGTGTGCAAAAGGGTAACCGAGGAAGAACGTGTATACGTTTTGTGTCCCGAGTAGGCCAAGAGATGCATAAAAGGTTTAAAAATGGCATTCTTGGGTCACAGAAAAGTGCGATCTTTGATTTTTCTGAGTGTTAGTTCACCTTTGGGCTGGTTTTTGACAGACGAATGACATTTATCATTGACGACGACGATATGTGCCAGCTAAGACTAAAATTAGGTAAACTTAATCGTCTGACTCCACAGATTCAATAGAAAACAAGTGTTTACGTCTGTAAGAGGTAAGATGGAGCCCAAAAAAAATGTCTGAAGCGAAGAAAACAAAAGTTTTGTGAGAAGTAACAAAAACTAAACGTTACTTATGGCTCAAAAGTTATAAGCCATTTTATCAATCGGACACACAGACACTGAAGTGATTTTATAAGGTTTTCGCTGATCCCTTTGAAACGAAACCAAAAAAAAAGACGTGCTTTAGTGTAAGCCACTTTTTTCGTTCAACTGACGTTTGAAAAAGTTCACTTTGGTAGATCTGTGCATTTGTTCTGTTCATTTCTTCTGTTCGTCACGGATAGTGATGAGACTTCTCAACTACGTCAATGTTTAACTTCACAGCAATAAATGAAAACCTAGCATAGGTAGGTAGGTTGGTATGGTGGGCTGCGCAAGGCAGCCAAGCACTTGGACCAGATGAGGCCCATTGTGATACCAACCTAGAATAAGTTTGGGGTTCTTCTATTTTTTTCTATTGTTGTTAACCATGAAATTAAGTAAAAGCGTCATAATTCTTCTCTGGGTTTTTTTTTTACGCTCACCCCCTGAAAAATCTCAGACTTTTTTGTTTAGTTTAAAAAAAATAATGTAATAATTTTTTTTTTCATTATCATCATCTTCTTGACCGCGTGTTCCACTAACGGGGCGAATACAATTTTGTTTGAGGAAATTAATATTTTTCGAGTTCTAAGCGACTAAAGTTTCTTTAAGGGCGGTTTTCAACCGATGAATTATATGTGTTTAAAAGAAGTTAGAAGTGGTCGTAAAGTAAACTCCTTCCCAATCACTTACGACAGTGCGCAAAGGTGTGGTCTTTCAAATTCAGGAGTTCAACAACCTCTAAGATCATAACTCAATTATAGGACCATAATCTCTGTAACTCAAATGCTCTCCAATTCGTCTCGACACCAGTGACATCAGCCACACGGCATCTTCCAGTCATATGCCACCGGCTTAGGCTCGTATCTCGAGCAAAGTGAACAAATCTCTCCCCGTGGCAAGTGTCGTCAGGCTATTAATCATAAAACCTCGTGTATCATCTGATTAAAATAAAATCTTCAAGTCCTATTTTCGATGAACCGAAAAAAATTAAAACTGTAAAAGAAAAGAAACAGGTTTCAACATAACCGACTTCATGCCTTCGAGGTGTCACTGAGACACTGAACAGCCTCGTCTCACAAATCACCCTTGACACACCCTAACAAGATTAAATGGCTGCCAAAAATTGTACAAAAAACCCAAAGCGCCACCAATTCGCTCTGAAATTAACATTTACAAATCATCGGCCCCGAAGCTGCCTTGGCTGTCAAATGCCGTAAGTTTTTGTTTGACAGAACGATTGCCAATTAATTACCCCCCAACAATCGAGCCACTCGATCACGCGATGCTCGTGGCTGAGGCCCAACAAAATCAGTTTACCATCTTAAGTGGTGGTAAAATAATTTATGGTGCCTTTTACCTCGTGGCGCGGATCTTATGTAAGATGACACCATCTCTAGGGTTCAATGCCCTTTTTTGCAGAGCACAAAAAAAATAAAAACATAAAAAAAGAAAACAATATCGCCTTTCTGTGGCTTGACAAATGATCAAACAGCTGCCGTACACGGATTCGCTTTCTGACCACCGTCTGGCTGCCATCAGGTGACAAACGTGACAATAAATCATGTTTTCTTTTCAAATAGAAGAAGGTGCTGTGCAGAAATCTGTTTTTTATGACAAACGGCGGTGGCTATTTGAGCGAAAATCGTCACCTCATTGTTCGGACGGCCCACTTCCGATTACGTTTTTGACAACTTCGCGTCGATGTCGCAACAATTTCACTTTCAAAAACTCATAAACAACTTTTTTTTTTTTATTTCATCTAATGAGATTGGAATTGTTGTCAGTTAACGTCGGTTAGCTCAGACAACGTGGGCCGACAAAGTGGCAAAAATGAAAAAAAAAAAAAGTAAAAGTATCTCACGGTGAATGGCGGCAGTTCGACTTGGTACAAGATCATCAGTCGAAATTTATTTAATTTCCTATTTTTTGTGTGCGAAAAAAAAAAGTTATGAGGCGGTACAAGTGTTTCCCTGATTGAACTGATTTCGACCATCGTCGATCTGTCATGTTTGCGGATACTTTTTTTGCGTGCCAGGGTTCGGAGAGCTGTATCCCACCTTAAAAAACCGAACTAACCGCCGAGGCTCGTGTTATTAATCATGTTTCTTTTTGTTATGAGTTGAAAAATGGAATGCAAAAAGGAGGAAACCGAATTTCAGTTTCAATGCTCAATTTAAATGTATCTCACATGCGATTCTTAACATCAATCTCGCGTGGAATGAATTATTCAAAACTCGTGATACGGATAAGGTAGCCGCTGAAGTGAAGCACAACAAAAGAAGAGGTGATATACTTTGAATGAGAATGTGCCCTGAGGCTGGGGGCCTTTTTTTTTTCTTGCCGTGGATGGATACGCAGTAGGAGAACGATTTGGTGTTTTGTTGATGATAATTTCAAATTTGAACAGGAATTTTATTTCTTTTTTTTTGCGCTGAAGAGGGTGACAAGGTTGTTTCAGAGGTGTGACTCATTGAGGGCTTGGGTGTTGTCGGTTTTGCGTGAGTCATTTGTGGTACTACTTTGAATGTACATATTTTGTTTTCGTTGGCTATTTATTTTTTTTTGCTTCTTCTGTGTCGATAACAAACCGTGGAAGACATTCTTAGAAATCCTTTGTAAGGAATTTGTTTGGCTAAACTGAATATCACTGCGTAGAAATTTCGTACAATGAACTAGGATGTGTCTGAATGTTGCTTAGGCTTTAAGACATTCAGATAGAGATTGCAACGAATTTCGGAAAATAGCTCCAATAGACAATTTCACAAATTCTTTGTAAAAAAAAAGTCGTTCCAAAAATTGTTCCCCAAGATTTTTCTTTTAAATTCTGACTGATGTTACGAAATATGAAGATTTCTTATTTGCGAGAATCTGGAAGCTTTTAATTTTCTGTTGTGGTCAAATGTTTAGTTCGTGTTTTTATTCCAAGCCGAAGCTGTACGTTTTCACGTACCACAAACATTTTTAACGACCCCACTTCCAGCGAACGACTGATAATCCTCCTGGAGTACTTCTCGCCATAAAAAAAAAAAAAATAATAAATAGTCGGCGTAACAGCCCATACAGGGCCAGAGCCTAGCTTCTTCGCATCACCCAATGGAATGAATGCATGTGGCTGAATGTTGCTGAAATTCTCGAATAGACAATTTTGAAAGCTTGTCTATAAAAAAAAAAATCGTTCTAAAACTCTTCTGCAAGATTTTTCTTTTAAATTTTGATGATGTGGTGTGTTTTGTTACGAATGTGTTTAAGGTTCTTTATTTTTAAGAATTTGTAAATTTTCAATTTTAAGTTGTAGTCCAATCCCTGCCTCGTGTTTATATCCCAAGCTGATGCTGTTTCTGACATTTTAAACTGTCTAAACTAGGACGTGTCTGAATTATGTCCAGGTTGCAAAATATTCAGGAAAAAGCATCAAAGCTTGGAGCTATCCTTAAATTTGTTGTAAAAAAATCTCACCCAAGAAACTTTATCGAAGATTTTTCTTTTAAGTTCTGACATTTTGGTGCTTTTTCTTACGAATGAGTTTAAGATCACTTGTTCCAACCTCCTTTCCATTAATTCGTAGCATTAGGTTGTCAAATATCTCCCTTCCGCCTTTTTGTCTTTTGAATTTTCCGGCTATGTACAAAGCGCTACAGAGCTCTTGCAACTTGAGTAGCATCATGCTAATGATTGGAGTAATTGAAAAATCGTTTACTCCTTTCAGTTATTGTTCTAAAGTAGAAGAACATTCCCAAAGTCTCCAAGTAAAAAATATTCTCTCACACTATAACTGCTATGCACTGCTATTATTTTGACCGCAGCTTTATGTTTGGCATGACTGCGCAGAAATTTCGTAGAGTAAATGTCTAAACATTGCCAAGGCTCCAACATATTTAGTAAAAACTTGCATCAACTTTGAAAAATACCTCCAAAAACAACTTCTCTTTAAAAAAAAAAAGAAAAAATTCGTTTGAACAAATTTTCTCTAAGATTTTTCTTTTAAGGTCTGACTGATTTTTCTTTAAATTCTTATCATTTTTTGCTACGAATGCGTTAGATTCCTTATTTCCGAGATTCTGGAAGATTTCACATTTAAACTGTGGTCTAATTTCTGCCTCGTGTTTATTTTCCAAGCTGAAACTGTTGCTGGCATCTTAAATGGACTTTATTCGGCATCACTGCGCAAAAATTTCAAACAATAAGCTATGATGTTTCTGAATGTTGCCTAGGCTGCTAATTATTCAGACAAAAGTTTCATAAAATTTTGGGATATCTATTCATTTATTTCTCCAATAGAGGATTTCATAACTCCTCTGTAAAAAAGATCGTTCCTTTCACTCCTAGATTTTTGTTTTCAATTCTGATTTTTTTTTTTTAAATTCTGATTATGTTTTGTTTTGTAATCATTAAATATTTCTTATATCGGAGAATCTGTAAGTTGCCAATTAGTAATTGAGTACCACAAATATAATTTTCTAAATATCGCACAAATCGAAACAAAACTCAAATATCGGCACAGCTATCACCCATCTGTGTGTAACAAAAAAAAAAAAAAAAACACCGTGCAATGCCGGTCGTACGTAGACCATGTCACATTTTTCGTTTTTTGTGAATTTCTTGTGAATTTCTAGTGAATTTCTTGTGAATTGGATTTGAAGCAAAACTGCGTCATTAGATTTTTTCATAATGCTTTTGAACTTATCAGATAGCAAGAGTAGGGGTCGTACTTAGACTTTTGTGATTCACTGCATAAGTTGTGATATAATTTTTGCCACGTGTTTATATTCTAAGCTAAAGCTTTTGCTGAAATTTTCTAATTGATGTGATTAAAATCCTTTTATTTCCGAGAAACTCACACCACTGACGTACGTAAGACCCCAAGTCGTCAGTCTTCGATAAATGAATTTTATTTAAATCAATCCACTGTTCCCGTCCCTCAAAACCGATCCAAATTTCCTATCCACTCAACCTGCGGTTGTTTACTTAAAAAAAAAAACAACATTGACATTGAATTCATTCCACGATTAAATCAACAAAATCCCCACCAAAGCAAACACACGCCAAATCAAAAATACGACAAATTGTTTTGAAAATATTCTCCAGAAAAATGAAAAAAACCCACGGCAGAAAACCCGAATAATCAGCTCAATTTAAAGATAAACACACAACAATTTCGCGTGTTTAAATTTTGCATCCGTCGACTGTCAAGGACCACCCGTTGGCAGGCCCGTGCAGTTTGTCCAACACTTGAAGTCGAAATTTTTGTTTCCAATTTTTTTTTTTTTTCAAAAAAATCAACGAAAAAAGCCTAAAACCACCCGCCGCTGCCAGCTGGGCGTTGTTTACTTTGCCCCTCGACATGTTGTTATTATCATCCACAACCTGTTTACACAACAATCCGATATACCGAATCTGATCTCCGCGAACCGGTCGTCGCGGTGTGGATGCAAAAATTTGCTTAAATCTATCGAAGGCCACGAAGGCAGAGATACCGCGATGATAAAATCCGATAGGTGACGAAAAAACGTCTGTTTTGTTGTTGAGCTGCTGCTGCTCAACAACAAAAGCCAACAATGACCACCAACTGTTTGTTGTTATTTTGTCGGAGTCGTTGTTTTTTCAGTTTTTTCTGTTTTTTTTTTGTGGCAAAACTTAAATGACGACTATCTCTGCCGTGTGGGGAGCGTGTGCGCGCATTCTTTGATTGACAAGTCCGAGAGCGTGTAGGCGATTTATCTCTGTGCGCTGCCGCGTCTACTGCAGCCGAGGTGCTTGAGTATGCAAAGAGCCGAGTGAAAGGTTAGCGCTACTGGTAGAACCTTGAATTCTTTGGCTCGGATACACACCGATGTCACGCGAGCCGGAGAGAGGTGCGCTTTGTGTGTATCTCGCCAGTGTGTGGGGTATCTGCAGCTGAATGATTTATTGAGGGCGCAAACCGCAGAACTATCTCGGCGGTGCTGTGAAGGATTTGCGATGTGTTGCGCAATGGTTCTGGTGCGATAAACCGCAGAGCGGTCCCACTCACGCACCGTGTCACCTCCTGTGCCTTATCGCCGAGGAAGGGGCTTCGTGCGGCGGTCCGGCGCACTATTGTTGAAAGAAAACCGCATTCCTTTGGCGGGTTAAATCTTTTGTGCCGCCGGTTGGGGCCACGGTTGTGGTCAATGGGCGTGCGGTGCGCCAGCGCGAGCGCGCTTATCGTTCCACCGATGTCAATCAGTCAATTACGCGCCGCTGCAGGGCTTTGCACCGCGATGTCTGCCGAAAAGCGGCGCATGCAATAGAACACGTGCAGAGTTTTACATAAATTCGCGGCGTGCTGACGCCTTCAGGCCCAAAATTGGGTGCTTTACAAGTTTGAGTGGATTTTCTATCGTTTTTCTGCGAATTGTTTTGTCGTGTCGAGTTGTCTGTGACAAATGCAGGTGTTTCATTGGACTCGCGCACGGCGATTGTTGCGCGCTTAGTGACTAATGAGCCGGGAAATTTCGAAAGATTACAATGGATACATTTGTCTGCTGGCGAGTTGTTTCTTTTTCTTTCTTTTTTTTTCTTGGAACTCCTCTTAATTGGGACGAGGAGGGAGAGAGACTGGTGTGAGCTTGTTAAGCTCGAAGGCTGTGAAGGTGCAGTCGTTGTTGTTGGATTGCTGGAAGGGCTTAGGTTCAGTTTCGCGATTGTAAATAGTCATGACTTGAGACTGGGGCTGCATTGATTTGCAATCGGAAGCTAAAACAGGTTTATTTTTATGACTGCACGGATTAAATGAGGGACCTGACGCGAGGTGATATTGGACTTTGCCACGTTAATGGAGATTTTAAGTGATAAATGAGTTGGAGAGTTGATGTTGGTTGTTTGTTGTTGAGCGAGTGGTTTGTTGTGTTTTATAGGAGGGCGAGTGTTGATTGACCTCCTCTTGAAATTTGACACGGGTGCAGTTTGGAAGAGTGCATAGTCTGATAACCATGAGGTTGCCCATAAATCACTGTATAAACTATATGGAATATTGAATACGAGTTTTATCGATGGTTTGTTCCTAAGGTCGCGAAATCAGACTTGGTTTTTGCGATGTTACTTCTATAAAAATGAAAGTGAACACAAGTTGAAGCCATGCAAGACAGCAACGTGCCGCTGGGATCTAAATATTATTTTCTTAAACCGATTGCTTAGTCACACAGCCGATTGCTAAGGCAGACAAACAGTCAGGCTTAAATTGTCACTAGATTTTAGAAACCTTAGCCTCAGCAACACCCTCGCCGAAGTAATTATTTTCCTGATGGTAATGCGACAAAAATTTTACCTTTACAATCAAAAACTATGCTTGAATCATGGTTGAATGATTGACAAATCCATAAAAGATACCATTAAAGAAATTTAATTTGTGATAAATTAGCTTTTTGAAAGAACTGAATCCTCCAGTAGGCGCATGGCTTACGATCGTAGACCACCATATTCTAAAATTCTTCAATTCAATTATCTCAACAAGAAGGCACAAAGCAACTCGTTTTTTAAGGTTTGATTAAGGATTAAAATATGCATCGACCACAAAAAACCACTTTGTCACTTTATTTCAAAAAGTTGGTTTATCCTTTTTTTTAATTTTTTTTTTTTTTATTAAAATTGTGCGTTTGCCAGTGAATTTTTCAAAAACTATTAACACAGTTAAAACGATTTAAATGCAGTATTAAAGTACAAGTTTCTGGCTTTAGAAACTGTATAACTTCATTGTAAGTGTTGCCGTTCTTTTTAAAAAAAATTTTCTCATGTTCATTGATTGATTTTGATTTTTTAAAATTGTCTTTAGCTCCTAAACGGGATGAGATAGATCCCACCTCCCATAAAAATGTAAAAAAATGCTTGTTTTTTTATTCCTCTTGAAAATACCGTTAACATTTTTTGGCGTCAAAGTTATCGTACTCGTGCCTTAACATCTGCCAAAAGTTCGAAACGGACGCACATTGAGTGGTCTCCGTAAAAGTATTTAAAAATTCAAAAATTTTTCAACGTTCTTTTGAGATAAGTGAATTTGCAAAGAAGCAGTACACAAGACACGCCTCCCCCTTTGAAGAAATTATGTATTTTTGCATATAATTTCGCAGAACAAATTTGAAAGTGCTTGCTCAGCCAAAATTTTGGAGCAAAAATTGCAAGATCGCCGCCAACGAATATAAATTGCAATGGCTTTGCGGCACAGTTACCGAAACTGCGTATCGTTGAAACGTCATCGGATTTGTCAACTACAAACGAAACTTATCCGAATGCCAACGCTGTTATAAATATTGCGGTAACATACTTAAGGGAACTTTTAGAGCGCACCATGACATCCCTATTAGATGACAGACTAAAAAATTTACCGACTAAGTCCGTGCTGGCAGATATATCCCACAAAATGCAGGAACTCCGTACGGATAATGCGGCTCTAAAGGCCAAACTTTAATTTTACGGATGGAGGATGGAAGATCGTTGTGTTTGCCTTGAACGCGAACTTAAATCTTTGGAGACAACAATATTGCTGTCCACATCCCAACGTAAATTTGAGTTAAAGCTGAATCTAAGGTGAAGGATATGTGTTTGGACCTCCTGCAGACGACAGACACTTCAGCCATTGTAGAAACACGGGCGCTTTGAGCTAAAAACAAGATTGCAACTGGCTTTCTACCTATAAAGAGACACTTAGTATATCTCCTTGTTAGACAATTAGTACCCTCATTGCCTTCGAATCGTCGTTATAGATTAAGTTATTTTTTTCTAATTGATCTCCGATCGATAATCAACAATGTTTGAGCGATAATCATTTAATTTGTTGCTCCTTGTTTCTTTTTAAACGAAAATTATCATTATGGAAATAAAAGATTGTAGCAGCGATCGCGTGTCACTTAAAGCACTGTTGACATGTTTTAATAAATACGAAATAAAAATAGTTCTAAAATAAATAATTGAAATGCAATAACTTTCCGCTTTACAATCGTTTGCTTGGTATCGTTTAAAGTACGTTACTTGTTCTCATTAATTGCTTAATTAAGGAATATGAAAACTAATGGACTTTAAAAGGTAGAATGCAAATGACGATTGAATGAAGATAAAATGCAGAGACCTCAAAAGAATGCAAAGACTGCAAATGTTTGCAAAGAATCATGCATTCTCAAAAGATTGTAATCATTTGATTAGAGGAAAAAATTCGTTGAAATCCTTTTAATATTAAACCAGTCGTGAATGTGAAATTGGAAGTAAAAGTTTCTAAGTGAATTCAATTAATGCAATATTTTAATTGTCTAATGACATTCACAAAGCTTCAAAAACAATAAAATCTTCAGAACGTTTTTTGAAATCTGTCAGATATAATTCTCTGATTCTCAGTAATAAAGTTTCATTTGATGTTGAACCACAAATTTGAAAACTTTATCTGAAATTTATTGAACTTAACTTTGAAATGTCTTTTTCAATTGCTTTTCGAAACCTCTTGTACACCCATTAGCCTTATTGAACTTATTAACTCGAAAGTCTAACAAACAAATTTTCTTTAATCTTCTTAAATTATTGGTACAAGACACACTAAAGTCCCCGCACCTCCTCACCTTTATTTTCCGATTTCAGTAGCCGCCCATCATGAAAGACAAATCTAGGGAAAGATTCCTGACCGTCCTCACGTCCCTGTTTACAGCCATCCCCCTGTCCTTAATCTCATCAACCTACTCCCGGATCAATCACACCTCAAAGACCGACATCAGCGGCGCCGCCCTCATCCGCCATGTCCTAAAAAGGCCTTAATCCAGATCATGACTACGAAATGAAATGAAATGAAATTTCCAATTTCCCTCGCATTCCGCTTCATCAAAAAAAGCTACAAACGTTCACTTTCTCGAAATTGAGTTTCCACTGTGGACTCAAACGAGCACGGAAGTGGTGTCACAATTTGGCGTGATGCTGACGTCGTCAGAGCGCCCATCACCATCGCCATCACCGTTGTCGTCATCGGTCGTTTCAATGTTGACTTAACCCAAATCATGGATTTGTTTTACGACAAGGAAATGAGAGTTTTATACCAACTACTTACAGCCTGGTCTTCCTTGTCGGTGTGGCTCTTCTCTGGCAGCGAAGAACCATTTATAAGCATCCAATTAAATTGGCCGATTAAATTGATTGAATTAATTGAGATTGTTGTCGCCGTGTTGTGTTTTTTGTTGTTTTTGTGCGCGTCTCTCTGCGTCGTCTGTTGTCTATTCGCAATGTGACGTGCTGTTCGCTTTGTGGTTGTGGTCACAGAAGCATTCTTCGCCGTTGAAAGTTGAAGTGCAATCGTGTGCTGTGAAGTGTGTGCTCTTCACTTGCGCGTCGGCACGCGTGAACAATGAAATAAATTATTATATTTTATTTGTTATTTGTTATATAATTAATTGCATGAGTCTAATGGAAACTTGTTTCATTTCATTTCTTTTTTTTTGTTTCTTTGCAGGTACGTATGATGAGATAACTTGACGTCGCATGACAGCGATGGCTGTGGGTAAAGTATCATTGAGTGAATTTTAATTGAGGAAGCGCTTGGATTCGTTTTAAGCACTTAGTCGAGGTATTTGTATTTGTTGCTAATTTGTGGCAGAAGTGGAATGTGGGCAGACTCCTGGGTGACGTGTGTCAGACCAATTAGTGGTGCTGTGGTGCGTTGCAGAGTTGTTCATTGTGGCTTGTGGAAATGACACGTGACGTGGTCTTGGAGTGGCCACTTCAATAGGAACAGCCTCTTGAACAAGCCGGTCGTGGCCTTTTCTGCGGTTTGTAGGTGAACCGCACAACTAAGGTTTCCTAAAGCCGTGCTATGTCGATAATTGGTCGATGTAATACAGCGTTCTCTTCATAGGAACATTTTTTGGCAGACAATTCGCTCCTGCCTTGTAAAAAAGCAAATTAAAGAAAAAATATGATGAAATTTCATCTGCAAATTGTACAAAAAAATGGATCTTCAGCAGAACCTAGCTAGCCAGTCAATTTCCGGCAGAGAATATTCTCTGACTTGCTTTCTAAGTATGATCCGTTGCGTATATAGTAGCTTAAATTAAAGTCGTTCACTGGACGAATAAAAAATGACTACAAAATCTCAGAACTGAAGCTCTGAGTATACAAAAAATACATCGAGCTCTTGTTCTTTCGAAAATTGAAATGAACATTGAATGCCGATTGAGTGGAGGTAGAAAGGCGTTTTTAATAATTTCAAAAGGGTGAACTCTCAAGCAATGAAACCTAAGTCGACATTCAATCAATTCCCAAGTTGTACAAGCAGAAATTTGCATTCTGAAATTTTCACATTTGATTCACACGACACTTTTCGTCGCCTCTCACTGCGAGCAGAGGTCGTCGACCCACCCCAAAAACACTCAATCAAATAAAATTTGCGAAAATCTCGTGAAATCACATTCACAACCATCTGTTCTGAGCTACAACCCCGTATCTAATTCCTGACATAATCACATCACCATTTAACGCCCTCTCTTACTCAAGACTTACATTAATTACCCCGAACAGAAACAATTTTCCCACAAATCCCACAACGAGCAGGCGATCCGTGTAAGAGGTCAATTTACCAAGACGCCAATACATCAGTCAGCCTTGCTCCGCAGTTCACCATGCGCCGTCGTCGGCGTCTCCGTCGTCGTTGGCGTCGTACCGCTCAAGAACCAGAAATTGTCTGTCTCATGAGCTCCCTCATAACCCCAAACGAAACAAATGTAGAAACAACAAAAATTATTAATGGCTTAGATTAGTTTTACTAGCCCACCATTACTGAGCCGCAGACGTAGACCTCCAGCAAGCAGGATCCAAGACTGCGTTAATTTTTGAGATTACAAGTGCCTGCCCCCAGACGACGTCTACGACAACTCGGAAAGTAACCTCATTCCCATGTGTGTGCTAGCTGTCGTGTCGGTGTCGGAGGGGTTGTCATGATTTCTTAAAGTTTCAATGTGCAACTTCCTGTTTACAAGAGAGGCGCGACATGACGCTCTAACGCGCTTTTGTAGTGTCTCGTTTGTTGGCACGACGCGAGTGCTGAATTTCGTATGACAGATATGCGTGAGCAAGTTTCTTTTTGTCTAACATAAGACTCGACTCTGGCAGACAGCGTCGTGTCTTAATGGCGGGCCATTGAGATTTATCGTGCACACGCACACACGCATCGTTTTCTTAGATTATGCTAATCGCAAGACGTGCGGCGTTAGGCGCGCTTGGGTGTTTTTTCTGCGCGTCGGGAACTTTGACATCTGACACGGAGTGTACTCGCGGCGCTTCGTGTACTGCGCCGTGTAATGGATAAAAATAGAGATGGGCACATTAGTTAGTCTATGTAAATGAGTGCCGGCTGCTTCGGGGGGATGTAAACATGTTTACTGAAAGCTGGAGCCTAAAATTAGACGTGAGCTTGGAAGAATTTGAGATTTCATCTTATCAGGTGTTTACCGCGTCACAAAGTCTTGTTGAGCCGGGGATTTTGAAGGCCGCAGATGAAAACTGGTTACTGGGTTTCCCAGACAACTTAGGTTTTGAGACTTCATTTGAGTCGCTCTGAATTTGTTATGCCAATAGTACGCATTTGAAGTTGTGGCTAGTCTCTAAAAAAAAAAAACAAGTAAAATGTTGAAACTAACCTCTAGAAATGTTGTTCAAGCAAAACTTCCTAAATTATTGCTTCAATAGAAAGAAAATTATTCCCTTTATAAAGAACATTTTATTATAATTGTTATGGCTAGTAATGAAAATATTTTATAAGTGTACAGGTCTTGCTCTCAAAGAATTTTTGTAAACTAAACTTTTGTACTTTTTTGCTTCAATCGAAATAACACTGTGTAACAAAATTTTGAAACCTATTTGCTTATTTGAATTTTTGCTCTTTTTATGGCTAGGGTTTTTGGTCCTTTGATTTTAAAAATGCGAGAAGCGCTTCTTCGCAGCCTTTGTTGCGAAATGTATTCAAAATGTGAGCCTTTGCTTTAGAATTCGATCTCAAAGTTCGTGATTTGATCATATATGCACACTTTTCAATCCAAAATGTTAGTTAAATTTTGATTTCCTTATCATGTGTTTACATAAAAAAATATTATTCATCCCATAACCAATGAAAAGTGGAGGAATTTTTTTTTGTTTGGTGGTGGTGGTAAAACAACGTCGGCTATCTCTGTGTGAGATGGCGGACAGATGTAGTTTTATCCTATGCTGGGTCTCTGGGCATTTTAAGCAATGAAAGCCGATGCCGATGAAGTCAGGAAGGGAAATCGAAGTGATCAATAACCAAGCGCCTTTTCCTCCTAGCGAGAAGTTGGCTCACAGCTACTTGTAGAAGCCATAAGGACAGCAAACACCAGATGGAGTAATTTACATTCCCGCAACATCTCTAGGCAGATGTAACCTTGGTTGATTGGATAGGAGCAAAACAGAACAGCGATTCTCTATAATCAGAGCTTACATTAGTAGTGTTATAACTAGTCACTGCCTCTTCGGCAACCACACCAGAAGGATAGATGCCCCGTTTAACGATTTCTGCAGGGGCTGCAAAGATGTGGAGGAGAAGGAGACTTCGCTTCATTTTCTTGGAATATGCCCAGTCCTCGTCGGGACTAGGAAGGTACTGCTTTGAGGATTTATAGAATCCCGCATATGTTTCTATTTTTTTTTTAAATAGTGCGTTATCTATTTTTCCAGATTTTTATCCCTAGCAAGCAAAACACATTCCTTACTTTAAAAAGAAAATCCTACCATTTAGCGCCTAGTCCTCGATACCTACCACCTCCAACGCCTTACTAGCTTAGCAGCTTGACGAGAAATTTTGTCTTCTTTCCAACGATACCAAATTTTGAAGTAGGACTTGAAATTTCAATTTTGCATTTCAAGCATGCTCTCCATACGAATGGCTCCAGTGTGCGTCGTATTTTAGGCTGTGCGAAGAAATTGAACGCTACCAATAACGCACATTGGGGGTCTGGCTTTTTTCTTTCAACTAACAACTAGTCACACTTATTTACGATTTCAAAAAAATAAATTGTCCTCCTTGTATATCACAGTTCGCTATGGCGTTGCCTTAAACCTAACAGCTCGAACAAATGAATGATTAAAGTATGCTTGACTAATCAAACGAAATCGGAAACTACAAAGAAATTAGCTCAAAATAAATTTTTTTACACAGCGTAATAAGTCATTTGGGTTATTCTAGAGAATTTTTAAGGATTGAATTTAATGTAATGCCATATTTTGCTTCAAACCTTTTTCAGAAGAAATGATACATTTTGTGGATTGACCGATTGATTGATCTAGCAAATTGATTAACGTGCCAAAAATTAACTGATATATTTTGTACAAATAACTGGCAAACATTTCTCGGAGCTTAGAACGAAAGATGAATAAAAGATGAAGGCTGGGAAAATTATTGTTTTCCGTCCAAGGAAACAGTTATCGGATTTGTCAATCTAGCTGGACAAAATTGAGTTGTGAAGTAAAATCATGCTTTTGAGAAATGTTTTTTTTTGATTTATTGGGTACCTATCAGAGGTGTAAAAGACTGCAATTTTTTGTTATGATATCCGCAATGAATTTTATGATTTGTGATTCATTCAATTGACTTCATTTGATGACTAAGACTTCGGCATCGAAATCTCTCATTCTTTTTGAAGTCTTGATTGGAGCAATCTTTACGACCAATCTATTGATTGCAAATCAATTGAATGCAAATCTTTAGATTGGCATTGCATTCATTGCAATCACTTTAAAGTCTTTGGGACTTCATAAATTTTCGTTGCAATCTTTGGGACTGCAATATTTTTCGATGAAATCTTTGGGACTGCAAACTTTTTCGATGAAGTCTTTGGGTTTGCAAAATTGTTCGTTGAAGTCTTTGGAACTTCTGAGTAGTTTTGAAGAAATCTATAAGAGTGATGACGGGTTGGGGATAGAGCTGTACATTTATGAAGATATTTTTGGATTACTCATAACCAATACTTCTTAAGAAAAAAAGTTTCGTCAAAATACACCATAAGACTTTTTACATCCATTCATTGATTGCATGAAACACATGACTTTGGGACTTAATAATTTTTTAATAGTGAAAAAAATTAAAACAATATATATGCAACATTGTTTCTTATTATATTAAGAAATAGATCAATTTCGACTGAATCGCATAACTTTGATTTTTGCATTTTGTCCAGCTAGATTGGCGAATCCGACCACTGTGCTCTGCACTCGAGGAGCGGCCCATTTAAAAGTAACTTCAAACTTAAGGGCTCAGCTACAAAATCAATGCAAATAATGTTCACTTCATAACGTTAGGACAAAAGCTATTTGTAAAAACTAATTTGTATTGAATGTAAACTTGGAAACGCGCGCGCGCAAACTCGCCAAGCGCCCTTATAGACAGGTCCGTCCAGCGATCTTAACGCTCGACGTCTGACTCACTTGACGAGCTGCATTGTGCAGCCCGCTTTCCCTGTCCTGAGCAAGAGGGATTTTCTTACTGGGCTACATCGGCTAACATGAATATTCCGCTTTTGGCGACAAATGATGGTCGCTGCTTGCGTATTTTTACGCCTTCGATTACAGCAGACATTGTACATACACCGATGATTTTTCTTTTAATGTCTTTTCATTGAAATTGCTACAAGTTGCTGGTAATATGAACGTAATATCAAACTCAAGAAGGCAGCGTTAAAGTCCTAGATCAAGGGTGGGATAATTTTTTTAGGTCGCAGTACGTAAGTAAGTAAGTGTACAAGTGCTTGGGTACCACTCCCCAGTTCATCATAAATCATAAATATGAACGAGTAAATCTTAAAAATTATTTTCTCTGATTAAGAAACAAATCTAACTAAGCGAACGTCACAGACACAACGTCTAAGTAAGAGAACCTTACTTCACACGTCTTTGAGATCACGCTCAACGCTCGCCAAATCTGTCTGCTCTCATTTCGTCTGAGATTTTTGCGAGCCTTTTCGAAATCCCTTTCCCAAGACCTCATCACCGTCAACTGACCGACTTAGGCAAGTGCACTCTCATCCAAATACGTACCGTGAGTCCATGTTCCATTGGTCAACGCTGAAGACGACGTCGACGTCGACGACGCATCGTTTCGCAAGTTTCCCCCCGCTCGAAATCGAATATAAAACTGTCGAAATTTATTGCAGGTACAATTGGACTCTTCCACATATGGAAATTCGCAATTTTTTTTTTTTTGTATTCGCATTTAAGTCTGCCAAGCTGAACCGATTGCCTGTGAACGTGTCTTTCGGAGCAAGGCTGGCCAGTCGGTGGTTGTGTTACCAAATAGTTCACCAGTTCCCGTGGTAAGATCCATCAAGATCGACCGATCGAGATAATGCAAATTGATTTAGGTTCTCCAGTGAGGAAAAGAAGATACTCTTGCACGGTTCATGCACACACACAGACACTTGATGGCGACGATATTGTCGCGTTAAAACGCCGACCGAAGACGCACGATCGTCATTTATTCTGAACTTTAGCCAAGTCAGAGTCGTCTTGGTCTAGGCGACAGACATCGGATAGTTGGCGTTGTATTTAGAAATGCAAATGTGCCTTTAAATTTGATATGCATCAACGATTGAGGAAGTGAAGACCGACGCGGGCACAAATGTTGCAACGATCACACACAGAGACACACACACGGAGTAAGGGAGGATTCAGGAGATCTTCTTTCATATGTAAATGCTGGACTTGTTTATCTTTATCTGCGATGATGTATCTCTTTTTCTTTATGATGTGTAAAATTTATCGTTCGAGCTGCGCTTGAGTAAACAGCGGAGTAGCCTGTTGCGGTGTTGGCTTTTGGGCGGTTGGTCTTTGCTGGGGGAACTTTTTGTTTGTGCTCCGCGTCGTGAGGGGTGATTGATTATGTCGACTTGCAAAATGTAATGCGGTGGTCGAAGATCTGTTTGGTGATGCCAAATCATTCTATCGAGAGGGAGAGACATAAAACTATTGTTTGGGACGCGGATGTTAAAAACTTTTAGGTTAATGTGTACGGCTTTGTGTGCTTTAATGGTTTAACAGTGTCTTCGTTATTACTCGAAATTTACATGACAGAGAATGTGCCGTAAGATGTCCATATACGCTCGTGAAGAGACATTAAGTCATCTCATTTCAGAGATTTGTAAAAAAAAGGGTCTTCTTGAATAACTCAAACTGCTTAATTTGTTTTCCTGATGGAACTAGCTATGTCGGTTTATTTGACCTACAAACTACGATGCCCTCAAAGTTGGACCGCCATTAAACAGTAGGTCCCCTCCGAATGTGTCAAACACCGCACAGCACAAAACACTCTAGAGGTGCGAAAAACTAGGCTCTGGTCCCCAACGGGCTCCATCTAATATAATTTTTAATTCAACAGCCCTATTCTGGCACACTTCAGTGATGCCACAGCAATCTCACCAGAGTGTGAGGAACTCACAACTTAAGAGGTTCTCGTATTCTAACCCAAAACTGTCAAAATTGTGATCTGTGATTGAGTAGGTCATTAGATGTTCACAACAAGAAAAAGCAAGATGGCGTATCATCACAATTTTTCCCTCGCTGATATTTGTGAGTTAGGACTACATCACGGCCAGAATAGGGGCATAATTATGAGACTCTCAAAGTTGAATGCAAAGAATGTTTATTTGATTGAATGCTGTTCATTATTTGACCTACTTCGAGCTTTTTCCGACAGTTTCACCATCCCACGATCGACTTCAGGTCCCGAGTCGCACTGCAAGTTGAAGAAAAAGCCTTAATAACGTCTGACCCTCTGCTTCAGATGAAATAACTGCAGTTACCTAAAATCGAAGCCTTCTCAACACTGCTCTCAGTGCCACGGAATTTTTAATTGCACTTTACCAATTACCGAGCGTCAATTAACGACTCCCGACGACCGTGACTCAGTTTAAACTTTGCGTTCTTTTTGTTTTGTTTTTTTGAATGCAACAACCATGCATCGAACGTGTGCAAGCAAAGTAATTCGCGTTCGCAAAAAAAAAAACATCTCACACCAAATTATCTTTCCACTGAGCGGCACCCGGTCGTAAAGTTAATTGACGAATTCACTCAGATCCGCCATAGCCAATTTGCCATTATGAGAGTGTAACAAGCTTCGTCGGGAAACTATTTTATAGACCAACTTCTGTCCGGCTTCCTTATTTTCTATCTCCAGTCCTACCCTCTCATTATGTCATCGGGCTTATAAAAAAGGCAAAAAAAAAAACTAAGCAAGGTGTTTGAACGTGCGAACAATAGGGAAAAAAAGTGCTGCCAACTTCCCGTCGTCAGCCAAGTTTATTACCCCGACCAAAGTTATCACCTGTAACGCGAAAAATTCATAAAACAAAAAAAAAAAAATGAAATATACAAAAACCGCTCAAGTCACTTACACTGGCCGTGCGGTTGGCTCACATTTTACGCAATTCGCATACCAATGCAAGTCTTATTAAAGGAAAACCTGCCCCTTTTCGTCACCACCTCGTTGGCAGGTATTTAAATCGAGAGTGACATATTCACGTCTTTGCACTTCATCGAGGCGCACTCGATGCGCGGCACTGCTCCAGTTCAAGTGTATTCCACCGCTCCTCTGACGCACGTTTGCTGCTGCTGGTGCTGCTGCAGTGCACTCTTCAGCGAACGCCTAAGAGGTATTCGAAAGGTACTTGAAGTTGAAAATTTCATCTGTGATTACTTTTGCTTTGCGTTACGTTCGGTTGTGTTAGAGACTGGAGACGTTTTTCGCAGCATCAGGAGGAGGAGAAATGCGATGTTTTGTGTGTGTGTGTTTGAAAAAACCTGACCCGCATTTTGTGGGCTGCTTCTGTTGTGGAGATAGTTAGTAGCCGCCTGCCGAATGAAGTAAAATACCACGAAGAACAAGTGTTTGTACATGGAGATGGATTGCATGCGGCAGGTACCTCCTACGGACTTTAATAAGATACATCTCATCGGTGTTGGTGTGTGTGGTGGTTTTCATATTCTCTTTTATTTTAATGAAAATCATGCTTACAGTTGAGTGCTCCACTTGTCAGATTGTGTTTGAGTTATTGAAAAGAAAAGTTGAAAAGTTGTTCAGTTGTGGGAGGAAGGGGCTTGGGAAAAAAATTTAAAAAAGAAGTTACGTATACGACATGGTGAACGAAATTGACACAGTCTCGGTTTGAGAGTGAGTTGGAATAAAATTTGAATTTATTACGAGTTTGATAACGTCATTCGGTGGTGATGACGAAAGCAAATGGTTGCTCTGTCACAGATGTGTACTCTGAGCATTTGAAGAAGAACAATTTTGAATTCGAAGCTTGTTCACGTGATGTGATTGCAAGTTGATTTATTCACTTGATTAAGGAAAAGAAAAAGGGGGAGGCAGTTTTTTTTCAGTTACTTAATGGCTCCATGCTTTCCTGGAATTCATTTTTTGCTTTGTCAGTGGAGAGTTATCTGAAATTTATGCAAATCGTTCGAATCAATGCCATGGTTAGACTGGATCTCATTCAAATTCAATTGAAGACTACAGTCCAAGACAGTAGAACACATTCCATGTAGGAACATTGTCAATTTATGAAGACAATACTCAAATCGGAGATCAAAGAAACGAGTACAGTAGATCTTTATCTTTAGCAGTACAAATGGCTCAGTGACATTCCCCATTTTCATCAATATCAAGAGTGCAAGATATACTATTTGGTCGGATATTAAGTTGATATTAAAAAGTAGTTAAATACAAATAGCTGACTGCAGGACCTTAGGACAGATTCGGCAAAATGTGATTAACTAAAACTTGGAAGAACATTTAGCTATGACAAGCTGGCTGAGCAGGCGGCATTAAATTGTATTTAAAATACGTCCCAAAATGACAGTGTCGTCTTCCGTATGTTCTCCATTAATAAGTCGACGAAAGTAAGTAAACGTCAGCATGGAGTAGGCAGTGTAATGGTGCGGGATGCCTTTAGTTGTTTTGCTTCTTCTTCCCTTAAACCATTTCTTGAAAAACTGGACAATTATGCTCCGATTCACATTATGACTTCTTTTAAAAAGTGGTTTTGCAACAGAGATATTCCAAGTATGACATGGTCATCACGTTCACCAGACTTAAAGCCAATCGAAAACCTATTGGGTGTATTAGCTAAAAGACGGCAATTTAACAACTTTCTTGAGCCTAGTTTTACAAAATTAGCAAAAAATTTAAATAAGAAACAGTCCAAAAATTAGTAAGCTTAATGCCAAACAGATTCTACGACACAATTTAAAAAATAGGAGAATTCATCTGACGTTAACTGTGCGCACAGTGGCACATTAAAGTTATTTTTTTTATATATATTGTAAACTACTAAATTTTTAAACAAATTTTGAAAAGAAATGCGCTTTTGTTTTTATTATTAGTTTTTATTTACTGTCTGTACTTCCAACTTTTGCCATTGCTCTATAATTTTAGGAGCGCATTAGTGATGAATACAGTAATCTCTCGTTAATGTGAACTAATTAAAAGGAGGGGGAGTGATTCACATCAGTGCTTACTTAACTGATTGCAATGATCTTCAAATTCATTAAAAACAGCAAAAAATGTTTTTTTTTCTTCTGAAAAACATAATATATTATTTATTAATTTAGAAGAAAAACGAAAATAAAATAATTTCATTCATTTCAAAATAATAGATATTGGTATTCTCAATTTCTGATAAAATATTTTGTGATTTTGGACTTTCAAATAGTTTGATTTGATCTTTCTATTATATTAGGTTGTCAAATAACTCCCTTCCGCCTTTTTGTCTTTTGAATGTTCCGGCTATGTACAAAGCGCTACAGAGCTCGTCGTTTTGTAGGTTATGTTGAGCTCTGTAGCTCTTTATAACCGGAAAATTCAAAAGACAAAAAGGCGAAAGGGAGATATTTGACAACCTAATATCTGCCCTTAACTTCAACAAACCGGATACCATTTTTGAGTTTAATTTTTTGAACGACGTACTCAAGAAGCATATTTTGCACTGAATCACTTGCGAGCTAGTTATTTTGGGAGCAGTTGAAGTTACTTCGTTATTTGCATTCCCCATTTCCCATTCAATTTGTTCAAGTTCATTGGTGCCTGCTAGTCGCTAACTTCTTGCATTGCCATTTTGTGTTATCTATAATTCCAAGGAGATCATTAATTTCGTGTAACTCTCCTTGAAGCTGAGTTTCGGTTTGTCTCCCTCGTAATTAGAAGTGGAACTAAATAATCATCTTATCAGTTGTCTTCAAAAGTTCACATAATAGATATGATAATGTAAAGTCTTTCCGATTAACATTTCAAATAAATGCACATTAACAGTTATTCACATTACCGAGGGATTACTGTAAAAAGTCTCTCTTACAAAAAGGGCGTTGGGTACATACAATCAATGTCAAAAGTGAGGGTAGACTTATCTGGTGAACAAAAAATGGAACACAAAAATTGAATACTATGCATTTTATTTAACGCCGTGCTAGCTAACCTGAATTTTTCTTTAAGAATGAATTAAGACCTTTAATTTGATGTGTCGATGTTTATCATAGCTCCTGCTGATGTATTTTATTTTTATGGATGAACTTTCACCATATACATATTTCTCACCTCAATTTTGACACTGGCTTTGTATCTGGCCGTACGACCTCCTTTTTTATACGATTTTTGAGGCTGAGTTCGTGCAAAATTTTACGTCATCTTTCCAGTTGGCAATCATTCTGGAAAGATTCTTTTTAAAAATCGTTATGGTACGTTTTTTTGTAGCAAATGGTCAAATGATCAAATGAATGAAATGGTCAAAATGTGCTGCCATAGCTAATTCTAAGTTTTTTTTTTTTATTTTCGTGGACAGTCAGTGCAATTTTATTTGAATTCCATGACTGTGGTTTTACTGACCTTCTCTGCTCGTTCTTTGCGGCTACTCGGTGATGCTTTTTGTCAAAATATTTAACTGACAGTTTCTGTGTAAACCACAACCAATGCAATTGCTATGTCAACTTGTGAAGCTTTGGTTTGGTGCTGTGGCTTTAGACCCGTCAAAAACAGAAACTGAAAATTGAGGAGGTCAAAATGTAATTTAATTCATAATCAGAACGGCTAATTAAAATCTCTTGCTACTACGAAGACATTCTATTTTGCTTTCAATTAATCCAAGTCGAAATTACTTTACTAAGAATTCAATGAAAATGGTTTTTGTTAAATACTGCGAAGTTCTTACCAATATTTTGTGATATTATTGTAAGTAGCTCTTTGGTTATTTTTTTTTCTAATTCGAGGTACAGTGGTTTAGTTCGACTTCCCGAAAAAAGGACCAACTTCTTCGCTGAAAAAGGACTACTGCGACGTAGACATAAAACTATGTTAGTTTTGCATACAAATTGCAATGAATGCAATTTTAGCTCGTTTTGTGAGTCGTCCGCTTAGTACGACCCAATGTTGCCCGTCCCCTGACCGTCGCAATGTCCAGATTCTACTGTATTTTAGTTTGAGGGGATGAGGATGCCACAAATGAGAGTGGAACTTGCAAAGGTAGCCTCTTCTTCTGGTAACAAAAACTTCAATCAAAAACAAATCACTACGAGCTATTTAAGCATAGATTCTTCTAGTTCTAGCGCGAAGAAGCTAGGCTCTGGCCCTGTACGGGCTGTTACGCCGACTATTTATTTATTTATTTTATTTTTCTTCTAGTAAAGAAAACGTCAATCGAGCCACAAATCAGTTCGAGACGTGTAGACAAAGCTTCTAAGCTGGAAGAACTGCCTTTTTAGCTTCTTGCCATCTGAACTCTGCTGCTTTAAGTGCAGTGACTGATTTAATGTCTGCCGATGTCGGGTTCCCAGTCCACGCAGTAAATCTCTGCCCGGTGACAATGGTCTCATGGTCTTCGCAAGAAGTCCGCACCACGTTCTCAAATCATTCATCAGAATGAGAACTCAAGTTCACAGCTCAATTTATTTCATTTTCCTTCCTCGTTTCCTAAGAACACCATTAAGGCACCCACTTATTCCCACCAGCACGTCACCAGGGCAGTGAATCTCAAGAGCACTCGTGGCTGTTATGGTAATTCCACTCCAAGGGCCATTTCGGAGGCCGCCCCAACTCGAAAATCGAGCGAATTCATGACAGCAGCTCACTAAACCGACTGGAATACCAAATCAGCTGACGAAGGGTTCGTCTTTCCCACTATCACCACCGCACTAAACAAACGGCTAATTAAGATCGCCCCAAGATAAGTCGATTCTGGCCAAAATAAAGTTCGTCCAACACTCACTGCACCCATGAATCAAAATCAAAACACTCGCTCCCACCCAAAAAAATCCAAACCAACAACAACGAGCACGAAATAAAAAAAGAAAAAAACAAAAAACCCGTCTCTTGCACACACAATCGAGACTACTAGACCACGGCTGCGAAAGCCATCTTCCTCGATCCGAGAGATACCATTACCGAAGACCGGCCCCGCTTCGGCTCTGGCCCCTTTGGCTTCGGCCGCGAAAAGAGTTAACTAACTTGTTCGGCCGTCCATATATCATTTTCCCAAAGCTGGAGGAGACCTGTGGAAATCTGCTGCTGCTACTACCACACACTACCTCAACTACTAGTGTTCGTTGGCCCGGTTTATCGCAGCTGCTGTTGCTGTTGACGTTGCTGCCTCTGCTGCCGTTGCTGGGGGTACTGGCTTAAGTCGGTCTGTCAGGCCAAGTCAGTCGAACGTTTTACTCTCTGCTACTTCCAAGTGTTTTGTTTTTTGCTCTCTCTCTACGGTGGTGGATTCACAATTTCATTTCCAATTCGTCTTGATCGTGATCGTGGTTTCCTAGATATTCTCGGGGACACTCTTCCTGTTCCAGAATCTCAACACAACAGCGGAAAAAAAAGGTCACCGATTTGTGTGTGTTCCTTTAATTGAAAAAAAAAAAAAAAAGAAAACAAAAACCCAACCGCCCTGAAAACGACGAGTCGACAAAGAAAGACTTGACTCGATCACGATCGTGTGTGTCGCTCGAAAAATAGGAAAAAAGAATTCGTGTGTTTTTTTTGTTTTTAGAAAGTGCCTAGCGCCCGAGGCTGTTGCCTAATTTAGTCGCGTTTAGTTTTTTTCACGATCTTCAGGCTCATCGTCGGCCATAAGTGTGCTAGATTCTTGATTTCCGCTGTTCTTTTCGTTTGCACTGCGATTCCAAGCCCCAAAGTGAGAGTGATTAGTGAATAAGATACGAGTCTCTGTTTATGCCTGTGTGTGTGCGTGTATCTGTGTTGTTGTTGTTGAGTCTTAAGGTCATTCATTCTAAAGATGTGTTAATAAAGGAAATGGAATAAAAATTCAGAGTGAAAGTATCTTTTGCAATTTATTACTTTTCCCCCCCGTGTGGCCTTTCAAAAAAGAATAACAAGTGAGTGTGTGAGACTTCAAAAAAACGCACACACACGCATACAAGTTAAAAAAAAAAAACCGTGAAAAGAAAACGGCAAAAGTGAGGAGAAGAAGAAGAAAACCACTTTTGTGGCGAAGAAGAAAAAGTTGTAAGGAGTGCATCTCTAACCAAACGGGCAAAGTCTACACCATCAGCAGCGGAGTATCTCCATCATCGCATCGAACTATGATGCTATTGTCTGCACTCAAACTGGGTACGTACAACAACAACGACGACGATGAGGAAGGTTTCACCACACTTTTTTTTGTTGTTGTATTTCTATTTTTTTTTCTATGCACATACATGTATCTACTGTGTAACATTAACATTTTTGCGAAATGCTGTTCTCTCCATGTACGGAGATACGAGACGTGACGCGACGTGACGCGTTTGCCGTTGAAGTTCATCGCTGTACCGAGTGTATCTAAGTATCTGTATCTGATGACGACAATGATTGAACGGGCACCTATCGATGAGTGTTGTATAAATTTGGATGGAATATGTCAACGATGCCCCAGTGGAGGGGGGCTAGATGAGTAATATGCGAACCACATGAGTGAGGAGAGGAGGGCGAGCTTACAGTCATTGTCTCAGATGGGCGGTGTAGTAGCGCATTGCGAATGTGATGCATGGCGTGTTGCAAGATTCCATATTGGGGCCAATATTGTTTCTCAATAATTTTTTTTTGTTTTGTTTGTAGGCGCATTTTGTTGTTTTGTTGTTTACGACAATCGTTTATCGTTGAGTGAAATTAATTGTTGGGAGACAAACAGAGTCATGTGGTTGAATGGCTATGGGGGCGGAACAATGAGGTCGCTTGTAAATGACATTGCATGCGGGAGCTTGTCGGTGGGTCGGTTTCGCAAAAGGGGGTTTTAGCAAAAATTATTTTTCTGTAGTTTTGTTGCACTTCCGAGCGGGTCTTTTGTGGTGGCACACACAAAAAAAATCAAATTTGATTTGATGGCTGGGGAATATTGCGGTCAATACTAGAACTTTCGAGTAAAGTGCTTCGACTGACGTCAAAAAAGTTAAAAATTAGCATCAAGCATCACATCGTAGCCAAATATTGACGGAATTTGTTGTTGACTGAGAAGTCTCGTAAGCGGTTTTTATTAGCGTGGTTATTGCGTAATGATTTGCGACTGTTTTCTTGTGCGTAAAATGTTCTGACGTCTTAAGAATCGTGAGGTTATTTCAAGAAGCGTATAATTTTGTGACTACACATAATTAGCATCGGCATTAGTATTAAACAGACAAACATTTCGACATTTTATCGCTCAAAAAGAAGTGGAACTTGAGTCCTGACGATACTAGGCATTCAATTCCTAATCAAAAATCTGGAGACGTACATTTGTACTAGATCAGCTTACATTTTAGAGAATCTTTTGAAGCAGTACACTCGATTTCAGTTTAAATATTCGGGAGTGTTTTGAAACAAATTTCCCGATTTCAATAAGAGTCTTTTGAAAAAGTGCTCCCGGTTTCAAAGACTCTCTAAAATTCAAACTGACCTGGTACAAATATCCGTCTCCAGACGTTTTAAAATTAAAAATTGTATGTCCGTCATTAAGACTCCCATGGATTTTGTAACAGCATACTCATAGGAACCATTTTACAGACCTTGGAATTGTTTTCTTTTAAGAAAAATAAATCTGGAGGATTTGAGCCATTTCGTGGTTGAAAAGAAAGTCATTCTATCAACTTTTTTAATTGATTGAAACCCCAAATGAAGCCAAAATGGGAGTCAAATCATTCAAAACATGCATCTAATTCTAAAATATTTTGTTTGTACCTTCCCTCTTCTTCTTTGTTCGGGGCTACAGTTCGGAGTGGACTTAGGCCTCAGTTGGTAAGCTTCTCTGTTTTCTGTTTATACCCTTAGCTCCGCGAAAGAAGTCACACCAGTCACGATTAAGTGTAGACGAGTGTTTTTCATATTCAAAAAATTCACCTTTTGATCACAATCACTTTTCGTCGATAGCCATAATAACAACAACATTGACAGTCATACCCCGGAAAAAAATCCCCCTGTGACTGTTCTACCGAATCCTGCGATGTGATCTGCATAAATATGGCGTAAACAGGGCTTCTATTTTGGGCGAGATGCTAATACATCGCGTCATGGCTCGAATACAGGACGCTGTTGACCATGACCCAAATTGACAGAACAGGTATTTGAAATTTATGTTGTTTTGATGATCCTGTCTGACGTAGGATTTAATCTGCTGTTTACAATCTGAGTAAACAGTAGATGAGGTTTTGACACTCAATAATAATTAAGTGACGTTACAACCCGTTGAAATCCAGAGCCTTGTTCTTTTGCGTCTCCACTGTGGTGGTTGATTACAGCAAAATCACAACAATTTTCAAACTAAACGCTGTAGCACTTACGAAACGAAATTATTATTTTGAGAACAATAAAAGATTAAATAAAAATTTTCACAACATGCACTTTACTTAACCTGATCGAATTTGTGTTTGGTTTTGTGCTTACGACTTTTTTTTGTTTTAAAAAGGTTTTTTTTAAGAGGAACGAACTTAATATGAAACCAATTTTTAAGCTTGCTTTAGTGCAAAAAATCACGAAGTTAACTCTTCCACTAGGCCTGCCTGATTTCTTCTTATAAGCGATTTTTTGATAAGGTGTAACTTTCTTGGCCCACCTAGGCTCACCTTTTGCTTGTGGCATTTGAAAGAAGAATTCGTAACGAACACAGACATATAAAATTCAGAACCATCTAGAGCCATCTGTCTTAAAAAAAAAAGAAGGGCTATTAGGTCTATGGTATGATAACATTGTTCTTACAAAAATACTTTTTGTCGTATGGTGAGCTCTAAGCAAAATTGTTTAAAGCTTGCTTACGAATGGATTCGCAAATCTTCAAAGTCATCAAAACATCTTTCAGCTCAGGTGCGGGGCAGTTTTTTTTACCACAAACGAAGCTACGAAAGTTGTTTGATAAATCAGTGACTTTCTGAAAATTAAAAAAGAGGCGGAAGCAAAAGGAATAAATTAACTTTGGAATAGAGTGTAAGAAAAATGGTTGGTGCAAAACTGTAACAATGAAGTGATTTCGTTTTTGTTTTTTTGTAAATTTTGGTTTCCATAAAAGTTAATATTTTTTTATTTTTATCTCGGATATTAATGTTCAAAGAAACAAGAAGAAATAGTTTTAACACAAAAGTATAAAGAATAACCAGGTTTTTAAACATAAAAAAAGCTTCGTTGGGCTAAATTTTGAAGTTTATGAGTGATATCCGCCTAAATCTTTTATTTTTTCCACTTTGCGGCGCCACCATCAAGTTGTAACTTGGCATTTTTAAATTATTGCAAATCTAAGAAGTGAAAAATGAAGTCTGACAGAATTCTCACTCATTACCAGACATAAAGCCCCTTCTCTTTTCGAGTTGAGCTTTAAATACACCTCTCGCGTCAAATTTATTTTAGTAACTAAAATACGGCAAAACAACAGCATAAATTGCAAAGTTAATGTGAAACAAATCAGGTTTAATGTTTTTTCAGAGGAAAATAAAATTCAATGCACGCCTTAATCTTTGGACTCATGACTCAGAAACTGCAAAATCCCGTCTTCAATTCATCCGGTCTGATGTCACGAACCACTGTTTCCTTGTCTTATTAACCATGCCATGTGCTGGAGAATTCCCACAATCTCTAAGACTCTTCTAAAACTTGACCAAACGACCAAGTCCCCCCTCTTCGTCGATTTTCTCACACGCAGCCATCACTTGACCCGGAACATCTCGAGGCTACAGTTTATAGACCCATTCAAATTCACCTACCCTTTGACTTTTTGATAACTTAATGCCAAACCGTACATCTTAATTAAAATAATTATACCAATTATCAATGTGATAACAACTCACACACACGCCCCGACTCATAATTCATAAACTGTCAGCAGAGAGTCTTTTTTTTGAACTCGAATCCGAGTGAAACACGAGTACTTTGGTTTTTTCTTTTCGTTCATTTTCTTGAATGTCAAATTGAATAAATGAAAATTAACACCATTTCCAGATTTGTCCGACTGACGGGACGCCGCCCGACCAATTTACTCGTGCTTGTATCTCAGCGGTGAAATCTGTGGGGTTATAGTGCAACCTGTCGGTCGTCGGTTACCGCGTTTGTCGTGCTATTGAGATGTGAGAGAATCCTTGAGGTCTCTCGTACGATCATAATCGTCGTCGTCGTAGTTGTCGTCGTTGTCGTAGTTGTCGTCGTTGTCGTCAACAGCAGGAGGGAAAACACTCGTAAACATACTTTTTTTTTTTATGATAGATACATTATGCACGTACATTTGTTCTTTGTGAGTTATCGCTGTCTGTCTGGCAGTTAAACGGGCGACGAATTGTATGTGATTTTGAAAAAAAAAAAACTGTGAATTGAATTTATATCACCTGGGAAGGCGTTTGTCATAATTTTGCTACCATTTTGTGATGTCTCAAGGCGATAGGGAGCTGCAGGCGGTTGGGCGGTTCTTATTTATGAGTACAGGAAACGAAATCTTTGGCAACAAGCACGTAGAGGCAAAACTTGACTAAGAAAAGTGCAAAGTATGTGCGAATATAAGAAACACGTAGTCGGTTAGATATTTCGTGTTACTGGTTTTCGTGCTAGAAAGCTGTTGAAGTTCAATATCTTAAAGGACGTGGTGTTTTTGCACTTAGTTTACAAATGCAGCGTGAAATTTTGACGACTTATGGCATTGTTAACGCTAAACATGCAGTGTGCATTTAATTTAGTTTTTGAATAGGAAATGGGAAAACGATTTGTGCTTTATTGCAACTCTACCAATTCTTGTTGTCGTCCTAGGGATGTCATAAGTATTTAAAAAAAAAAAATAGCAAAAACAAAAAAACATCGAAAAAAATTGATTTATCTGAACTGAAATAGGAGAACAACAATTTGTACGTGAAGTATTGTTAGCGATAGTCTTTCTTCGTGATAAGTTTAAAGCCTAAAACACTACAAGCTGACATCTAATGCCCTTAAGTTTCCCGAGAACTGTCATAGCATATTTTTACCAAGAAACGTCTCTTGATTTCTTTCTTTATTTTTATCTTTATTATTGTAATACAGGTACAGAATAAGACATAGTCTTTTAAGTGTACGAAATTGTAATAGGAAGTAAAATATTAGTGTGAACGTCAGCAAATTTTTCAGCACCGACAATTCTGTGTTCCGATTCCGTGTAGCGATCAGCTGCCCGCCTCTTAGATTTGCTTTCGTACAAACAAGATTTCTTTAAGAGTCCGCAGTTCAGTTCAGTCCAGTCAAATTGAGTTAAGCTAAGCAATTAGGTTGTGACTTGTGCAATATATTATATTTTAATAAAATTGACGACAAAATAATAATAAGTTTCCTTCCCGCGACCCCTTTAGTGTAACATGCGGCCACAGTAAATGATAATGATGAAGGTTACAGTTTGTTATAAAAAAAAAAGTATTCGAAAAAATATGTTCAGGAACTTCACCAATCTCTAAGACAAAATTTCTTAAAC
The DNA here is from genome assembly GCA_905187475.1 of Syritta pipiens. Classification (NCBI taxonomy): domain Eukaryota; kingdom Metazoa; phylum Arthropoda; class Insecta; order Diptera; family Syrphidae; genus Syritta; species Syritta pipiens. The sequence continues at coordinate 94,117,679 of LR994571.1, forward strand.
TCTTCCTTTATTCGCGTTTCATTAAAATACCAATCTCACCCCTGTCGTTCACTGTTCATTTGTTCCCCAATATAAAACAACTAAGGTCCCAAGTTCGAACCTTGCGGCACTCCTTTCATTTTCTTTTTCCACGCCACCAGGTCCATTCACCATCTCACTTTCAATTTCTCGCAAAAGATCAAATCCGATCTCCATCACAAAATTAACAACACACGTTCACCACTCATTCGAAAATCAATTTTAAAATATTTTCCATTCCAACTTTGTTTTCCTTCACTTAACCCTGACAATCGAAAAAAGAAAAAAAAAAAATAGCCTACGCCACTGAAAGCAAATTACTACCAATAAAAAAATTGTTGCCGCTGTAAACAACGATTTAATAAACTCGCGTAAAAATAAAATGGCCAAGTTTGGAAAGAGTTAAAAGGAAATGGCAATTACAACATATTTTCTTCTTCTTTCTTCTGCATTCTTCTCTCCTTTCGCTCCGCCATGATGGATGGTTGAAACTTTCTATTTTGTTTCCCCTGCCGGGTACCGGAAAATTCGCATGTTTACGTGGTTTGAGTTGCAACAACACGCAGACAGAGAATGAGATGCAAGTTGGCGTGTTGCAAGTGTGAAAATGGACGAAGGGGGGAGAACATTCTCCAAAAGCTGTAAGAATCGTTCATGACTGCGTCTCTGTTCTTTTTTTTTTTGTATCAAAATGCGTGAAATGATGCGAGAATGAGTTTTCCTTTTTTTTTTCCCTGATTGCGAATGGAAAACGTGCGAAAATGTCGATCCCTCGTCGTCGTCGTCGTCGTTGTCGTCTCCATGGCAGAGCAATTGAAATGGAAATGAGGTTTTTTTTTTTTTGTATTTTCGAGTTGTCTAAGTGGTTGACGTTCGGAATGAAAGAAAATTAATTAAACGCGAAGTACTTGAGTGTAATTGAATGGAAGCAATATTTCGCGCGCTTGGAAATTCTTTTGTAAGGACAGAGATGTGATGGTGGTGGGTCTCATTTGTCTTTAAGTGGCTCTAAATTCGTTTGACGAAGGGTTGACGTCGAAAAAAAATTGAACGGAGATATTCTGTTCTTTGGTATGTGCGTAAAAATTTCACTTGAGCCTAAATTGGGAACCGACTTTTTCCAGAGGAAAGATTCTATGTTACATATTTAACCAAAGTTTCACTTTGTGCCGTTCCAATTTTTATTGTTCCGAAGTAGCGTCAATTAAAACTTATCGTGACTTCGAAAAAGAAATATTACTTGATTGGTAAATGGCTTTTCCCAGACGAAAGATTCAATGTTACATATTAGACTAAAGCCTCACTTTGCGCCGTTCCAATTTTCATTTTTTCAAAACGTTCAAAACTACCGTGATTTCGAAACTGCATCATCGAGGATGGAAAACGAGTATTCGGTGTGCTTGTGCCTCGATTGGGCTTTTTACAGACGAAAAATTCCGAGCTATATTCGGTGCTATCATCCAAATCCCAGTAATTCGCGACATTCTATCTCGGAAGGATTTCAAGCTATCGAGAATTTCGTTTTAACAAGTGTCAAATTATCGAGAGTGGACTGTATCATCAATTAAAATCATTGGTCTCAACAATCCACCATGCGGCATTCCATTTATGAACCTACTAGCTGTACCCGCGACTTCGTCCGCTTTAGTTAAACGATTTATTAAGCATGTTATACACATTTGATTTATTACAATATAAAAGACATATTACAATATAAAAGATATATTATCATCGCGAATTGTTGTGTGGATATTTACCCAGGTAATTTAACTACAACATAAAGGGAGAACGTTTTTCATAATTCACTAATTGGCCGATTCGTCGAATTGTGTAATAAAGTCTACTTCATTTCACTTAAATTATTGAAGAAGATCATAAAATGCTGTCATAAAATACATATCATCTAAATTTCAACCTTTACCTATTTCGTGAAGCACCCTCACTGTCTCCTGAAAAAGGAACAGGTAGGACAATTGTCGATTGGTAGTTCGAGAATATTAAAAAAGGATATTCTTATAAGAGAAATGGTGCAAGCTATATTCTTGTAATTATGCCATTTTTTGTCAGGTATATGATCATACGGAATCAAGTATTTCAAGCATTTCAAGATCTATTCTGGCATTTATATGCTATTGTTTTTTTTATAAATGTAAGTACAGAACTTAATGCACTAATTCATTCGTTTTTTCTGTACGCAGCCTCTCGTTTTCTTATTCTAATCTCTTATTTGCCTTGCTCATTGGGAAAGGAACAGATGAAAGGTATATATAAATCACCGATTCGTCGAATCTCTTCGCTTGAACAATAACAATTATTTGCCTGTGTCTAGACTTCAACTCCTATGTATTTATAGCACCTGTGTCTTTTTTTTATCTATGATCGCACACGCTTGCGATTTAAATTTGGAGTAAATACAACGTGTAAAAATATAGTTTAAAACCAATTGAATAAGAGTCTAACTTCCAAATTTCAACCAACTAATTTGTTCTTGGATGCAATGAGTTTGACTTGAACTCAGAAAGCAACCGCAGGCCGACGTTTCTGTAAATTTCAAGGAAATCCTGACCGGTCTACTGAACGCTTTGGCGATTGCGCACTCGTGCTCAACTCTAGTATCTCCGGCGACTTCTGTGAACCACAATGCAAAGTTATTTCAACCCCTTTCTGCTCTACAAAAACAAAATATACAGCATACGATCGCGGAATAGAAAATGAAGCAAAAAGGGTGGTTCGAACACCTGCGTTCTTTTCATGATGCGTTGCATGCACTTCAAAATTGAAGTCAAACTAAACGCATCTAGACAAAAGATAGACTAAAACAAAATGCAGATCATAAGGAATCTACGTTCCAAATTTCAGCCAAATCGGTCAAGCGGTTTGGGAGCCATTTCTGACAAGAGAAAAATTACAAACGTCCAAACATCCAAACATCCAAACATCCAAACATCTAAACATCCAAACATCCAAACTTTCGAATTTATAATATTATTAAGATTAACCTCATTTACTTTTCAATTCCACAACAATCACTCAATTGAAATAAATATTTCTTCACGTAGAAAACCTCCTCGGATAATCCGGTCACAACTTTCCCTTTCGCAGATGACCGAGTGTCGATTATAACAGAACTTCAATCGATTGCATTCGATTATATCTCGCGTCGATTTGTATCACGCCCCAGACGGCCCCTATTTCCAGAGTTCTCGTCACCGGCAATGACTGCACCTGCTCACCACTGCAAGTCGCCATAACGTACGACTGCTCGTTAGAAACGTAACGATTACATCAAAACAACTTAACTTCCAAATGCATCATAGTCACTGCCGCGCCATCGACGCGACGTTTGAAAAGTCGTGCAAACGTTTTGTTCTTTTTGTTTTTGTTTTTCTCTTTTTTTTGTAAATTTTCCATTTTCATTTCGATTTTAATTGAATTTTTATTTTTACACGCGCCACACTACCCTGGGCGGCTTCTATTTGAAAACGAACTTCCCGCAGCCAACTTTTTCGTGGAGGTCAAATGCTAAATGCCAAATGAAATTACAACTGCAATTGTCTAACGTGGCGAATTTGTTTTTTTGAAAATAAATCACGAGCACGCGGGAACTACAACAAAACAAGTGAATCACACAAACTGAATTGGAGTCTCTTGTAAACTGATTGACGTTCTCAGGTTCACTTGAGGGGACGGCATCGGTACTCGGTGATTAGGTGGGCGGGAATTAATTAGATCACCTCACCGTATTGTGATATGCTAATCGCAGTGTTGGCACGTTCGATTGTTTGGAGTTATTTTGAATTGTTTTCTCTGCTGTGGAGTAATCTGTCATTAAATTCAATTTCCATTCAGTCAACCGAGTTGGAATGCGAATGGGGGTGGAAGTTGACTTGGTGTCTGTTGGGTGATTCATGTGGGCGCATTTGTTACATTGTCATTGGACTTACACTTGTTTCAATTACGTGGAGAATTAAACGGAGTATGGGGGTTGAAATTCAGCAACAGGTTGTTCTATTCTTTTTGAACGACCTTGGTTTCTCGTCGAGTATTCCGCGGCAACCCACTCATGTGCTTAATCGGGAAAGTGGCAAACCTTGTAATGGAATTTTGTTCATCTTGTGAGGTGTGCCGGTGTCAAAGAGATTCTTCATCATGAGATGAGCGTTAAGAATGTCAGAACAGGCTTGGCTTTTATGATGACACACATCGGATGTTCATTTGACCGTCATTGGCAAAAGTATGTTTTGTTATTGGCTTCTATTTAGTTCCAGAACTTAAAGAAACGTCTTTAAAACACATAAAATTATGCTTCCAAATATTGAATTGTAGGTACACTCATGAAACAAATTTTTCGCATCAAAATAAATCTCGTTAGTTTTGGATGCGATCCCGAAAGGAAAGCTCTGCAACCCAGGATGAGATGGTTGGACCAAGTCCAAAATCTCGCCGGTTACACTTGGGCATACCTCCTGATGAGTTAGAGTCGGCGGCGGAAGATTGAGTTGCCTGGAGATCTTTTCTCCGTGCATTGCCTGCGCGACTCCATTAGTGGAACACGCGGTCAAGATGATGACGAGTTTGTGACCGACGATGCTTATGTCTTAGATTTTCCTGAGAGAACTCTGAGAGGTAGCAATTCAAATTTAGTAGTTTTAATACTGGAAGCCTTAATATAAACTAGTAACTGTGCCAATAATTCCTTCCGTCTGTTGAGGTTTGGTGTTTGAGTTCGGAAACTTCCTTAACCTCAAACTTTTCCACCACTAAACTATTCCTCAAGTGCAGGTTTGTTATTCAAATATCAGTGTCATTTAGAAAGTTCCTAAACTTCAAACGTTTTTAGCTTTACAATGATTAATCAATCAGCACAGTTTAACTACTTAGATTTCCACAAAATGATAGACCACTTCGTGTCCCTGTAATGAATTGGCCTGCCGCACCAGAAATAAATAGAATTCTTCAAAATCCATTCAAATCACCGCAAAGCATGTTCTCCGGGAAGCGAGAGTGAGGCACGTTTGCTGGAATCAGAAAACATTTTTCTAAGCACCCTTCACCATCACGGCCAACTGCAGTAGTAGCCTATCGCATTCTGGAACTAATCAATCACTTGTGTGCGTGCTCAATCGTAATCCATCTGTCCAAGCGTAACGTCCGTAATCGCTAGCGCGCTTCTGTTGCTCTGGAGTTACAAACGGGGGACCTGAAATCAAAATCCAAACCAGAGGCGAATTAACGTCTGCCACCATCACCAGAGCTGAGTAAGCGTTTTCCATGAAATGAGGACAACTAGCTGTCACAGAGATGGGTGTGTGCTTTGTCCCATAGCCAACCCCACCGGTAGACTGCAGGTAGAGTTACAAAAAAAAAGACTGCCCTTCCAACTAGCAGAGCGCTCATATTACAAGCTCGAGAAGAGCGCGCGAAGTGAATTTAATATTCGCTACTTTCAACTGACAGGTGATAAATTATCGAAAAGGTGTGCTTCGCATACACAGCCCGTACCTGCCTCACGCAACTATCTCTCGCCGTAGAACTGGCAGCAACAGTTCCCTGGTGGAATGAGTGCCGAGAAAAATATGAAAAGTGCGTAACATTACAACAAGGGAACTACCAAGTGTGCGTAACGCGACGCAAGGTTACGTAAATTAATTAACGAGAGTGCCTCAGACGCCGATGTCGATGTTGATGCCTCAGCCAACAGTCAACAGCCAAACGACTTGTTAATTAAGCAGAAGTAGCCATCAGGGAAGGTGTCATCACCAGCAAAGTGCCGTGCTCACGGCCAATTAGACAAAGCGACACACGTCGAGGACAAAAGTGCGTTCGTGGCGTTTTATGAGAAAATTTCGCGAACGATATATCCACACGTGGTCCTTTGTGAACCGCGGTCCGACATAAATTTCGTGCAGTTCCCATGAAAACGTTTGGGCCCAAGTGCTTCTTTATTCCCAGCGAATTTCTTTTGCTCCTCTCTCTCCACGAGAACGGGCGAGAACGATGCGAGGATTCCAAGAATTGTTGTTTATTGTTTGCTTGGATGCTTTTTGATCCCAAAACAGAAAACAGAGACTACTCTTCGTTCTTATCCTCTGATTTGCGACACAAAAAGACACAAACAAACGACGAAAAGAACAGATACCGACGAGGAGGAGGAGTGGAATTTTGTGCTCGAATTGTGGGGTCCACAGCGAAATTCCAATAAATCTTTCAAATTGAAATGAAAATACGAGAAAAAGAAAGACGAACAGAATCATCCTTGAGACAAAAATCGTTTGGAATGTTTGTTCTTTTCAGTCCTAGCCTTGGGATCGAATGGAGTAGATTTTTTTTTTGCATTAACAGTAGCGGGTGGGAAAAGAGTGCATCTTGTGATTCACATGGAGATTTATTGGTTATGAATTTGACGTTCATTCTTGATTAAAGAATTTGTGCTGTGTCACGTTGTTGTGGGTGTCCAATGTCAACTTCTTTTCTTCACGTCAAACTTTGGGTGGCTTGCCGATTTGTTCTCTATCTTTTGATCACAGCGTGCATTTTTTTTTTTGTATACAAAACACGTTCGCTTCCACCAACTGCTGTCACCCGTTGTGGCACTGCTGACGTTTTGTTATTTGCCTGTGCGAGGAGTGACATCTGTCAATGTCAATCTCTATCAGATATTAGTGTCAGTGACTGTGTGTCGATTGGAATTTTCTTGTCTTCCAAACAAATGCAGTTCTAGTAATGACATCGATAATTGTCATTCTAATGGTAGTGGCGGATTCTTGACAGGTGGTGTCAGGAAAGCATCTTAAATACCGAGTGTATGGGATGTTTGACAGGTTTGTCATTTAGCCAATGAATTTTTTTGTAAACTGAATGGAGTTTTGTTGAAAACTTTGTGAGCTATGAATTTAGGTACTTTTTGCTTTATAAAGAACGAATTTTTAATTAAATTTTTTAATGTTTAATTTGGCATCAACTTACAAAAATGGTTTACATATTTTACTTTACAACAATACACTGTATAATGTTACTCAAGTGATACAGCACAATTTAAGACGTTTTAAGGAGCCATTAAAAACCATTTAAAGCCTTCAGTCATCTCAAAACTTTCATTTAACATCCTTTTTTAAATTTATATGATTTTCTAACAATTTTTTTCTTTATTTTCAGGTACGTATCTTTGACATGCCGTCATTTTAAAAAAACTTTTGGTGGTAAGGAATACAAGGACAGGTTTGTTGTTGTGGGAAATGTATTAAGTCGAGTGTTCATATTATTTCCAGAAAGTTGAATTAGGTTTCCATTACTCTTGCAGGTTGGCTACTTGAAAGCGATCCTCATGAGTTTATTAATAATTGCTAAACCTCATAACAAGTCTCATTAAAATTCCACAACAAATGTAAATTGTGGCAATTAATCCAAATTAGCCACTCAAAACCAATCAACACAATTGAAAAAAAAAAAAACTTTACCGCCGATCACACGTGTTTCCAACTTCCCCTCCTAAACCATCCGTCCTCCCTGTAATCTTCATGTAAAATAATTTCCCACATCCATCACCGTCAGCAGCAACAAATCATCTATTCAGCCACTCGACACTGGCACGTAACAATCACCATCATCATCACCATCATCGTCCACCGAATTAATTACTTTAATTTGGCGGATGATTACCGCATGCAATCGCGTCAGGTTACGTTCACCACGCGCCCGTGTCGGCTTTGCAAGAAACAAAATTGTGTGCCCCCGAAAGCGTTTTGACAGTAAACACACAACACAAACACAAGCCCATTCAATTAGAGGTCACACCATTAATAATTGATTATTGGATTGGACGGAGGAGGGGATGGCCGTCTTAAAGCGGCCCGGCGCGTAGGCCTTAAGTACTTTTTAATTAGACACAAAAAACAACATCGTTAACCTTGGCCAGATAGAAAATCGAAATTGTCATAGATGCTCGGTGTTGCAAAATCCGTGTAACGAGTGAAGGTGGAAGGCGAGTGTACTGGCCACTTGAGGGGCCATAGACAAACGTGAAATGTGTGAAGCTAAGTGGAGCGGTCCTTGGCCTTTGGTTGCCTCACAAGCAAACAAATGAAAGCAGCCGGTCTCTGAGAGTTGGATGCAAATGCATGGTGACTTCGTGAGAATGGAGACCCGCGGCTGGGATTGAGGATCACTGTGTTGGCGAAGATTGACACCTCAATTTAATCTTGATCTCAACCTAAGGGCACTGTTTAATGGTGGCTTTTTTTCACATGGGAAATTGTTTCATTTGGAAAAAAAAATGTTTGATGGCGACACCAGACGGTGAGAGTCGTGGAATGCAAAGGACTCTAAAAGAGAAGCCGTGGGCAATGAGCTGAGGCCGCCGTTCACTACTTTCAAAAATCGGTGTTTAAGACTCTTATGAACGAATATGGCAAAAGTGAATGTTTATGACGGTGACTGCAATGTTCAATGCAATGTATTTGTAGTCAGTCGTTTGAAGTCAGTTTGACTCTCATCTGCAGAGAGTTCGCTAAAATTTGTGTGCTTCAATATCTGAATTGAAGCCAAATAAATGGCGTTTACCGGAAATGTGCATTTTCTTTTTTTATTCGAAGAGGGCGGTAAAAACTTGCTTACTAGGCAGTCAACCCTTGAAGGGTCTGTGACTGAGCTTAAGCCGCCTAAAGCCTTGATGCTCCCTGGCATGCTGTTTCAAGTCCGAAAAGCCGAGATGTCTTTTTCTGACCCAAGCTATTTAGACAAACCAAAGTAGTAGTGGCTGTGTAAAAAACAAGATAACAAAAAAGTATGCACGCCTAATTGTGTGTTTTGATTTCATTTCAAGACTTTTGTTAAGCATAAATTCAAATTTATAATTCTCTCTCTTTCCCTCTCTAAAAAGTATATAAATTCTAATCGCAAATTATGTATTTGAAAGACCCTCGCTTGATGTCAAGTTACTTAAGATTTAGTTACATTTGTGAGTAATTTTGAGCGTTATTAGTTACGATCACTTGAAATCACTTGAAGTACCATCTTAAACCTAGGAAACCGTCGATCATCTCAAAGGTCATGAGGATCTTGACGATGAGCAAGGTCAATCCGCAACATAAACAACTTCAACGCCTGACGCAAACACCAAGATTTATGAATCCGGTCAGCAAGTTTTACAAAATCCCAATTAAATTCATAAATATCCAATTGAAATATTGAAATACAAATCCCCCTCTCCCCCACCAGACACCAATGCGGAAATAATTCCTCATTCTAATAATCAAAACCTTGACTCAAGTCTTGAACGAGAATATTCAACCCAAAAGCAATTTGTCATAGAACATAAACATCGAGACAATAACCGTTTACTCTGACTATAAATTGAGGAATTAATAAAAAAGCAATGTACTCGAAGGGGAAAAATAAAAACACAAAAAACCAACACACCACGACGCCTTTTCTAATGAAATTGATAAAGAAAAAAAAATCTATTAAAATATTCATAAAGCGTTTTCCTATTGAGAGGCGCGCAAGTGCGCCGCCGAGTGTCTCTCCTTCACTCTCGGCAGCTCGTCGCTGACAGTTGGTTAATTGTCAGTTCGTTAACCCCCTCGGATATGAGTACTCGTCGTCGTCGTTGTCGTGCCGTACCGTGCCGTGCCATACATCACCGATTTCAGCATAACGAATGTGAATCCACCTTAAGGCCCACAGACGAGAATGGCGGTATAACACACCAACACCAGTTGACTATTCATCATACATCAGTTCGTTTGTCTGACAGTTCTGGCGAAGACCACAACGTCAACCTGCATGTGTGTGCAATGCCAAAATGAAAGCTAAATTACAAGTCGAAATCGAGGAATAAGGACGAGGTGGAGGCAGAATGACAGATACAGAAACTTGAAAAAAGAAAAACGAAAAAAATAAATTATTTAATTTTCATAACACGTCATTGATGGTATAATTAATTCGTTTTGACATGACCAGGTACACCGCATGATCGTCTGTTCCACACCGGAGTGGAGCTTAAGATCGCACAAGGGGGGGTGATTATGCAATTTGGAATTCAATCCGTATGCGGCTTAGCTGCTGATCGAGGTGGTGGTTTGTGTTATGTCATTGGCAGAAGATTGTTGAATGTGTTTCCAAAAATAATTCAAAATTCAATCTCGGGGTTGTATTCAGGGTAGTGGGATGGATGAGGGTTGAATATTTTTAGGATTCACTTGAGTGGAACGAGATCGTAAATGTGACACATTTTTTTTTCCGCAAACTGGTTGGCCAATGCTGCGGTTCTTGTTGGGAGGCGTATCGGCCTTAAAGTGGTCAATTAGTCGGTGGAGTTGTTTTTTAAAGTTGGACGATTAAGTGAAAGTCGCTTGGAATCTGAACATTTGCAGTACGGGTACGATCGACAAGCTGTTGCATCATGAGGCGTAATTTTGCTTAATTGGTGATGGTGATTGCATTGGGAACTGCGCAGTATGAGGCGGAAGAATGGTGGTTGTAAAGAAAATCAAAACAACATAGTCTTAATTATGAACTGTGGATTCGATCAGTCTGCAGGTGGACCTTTTCCTTTCTTTCAATTGCAACATAAGCTTGGGTGCAGTCAGAGAAATTCAGCGCTTCCGCTTTTGCTCAGTTCGTAAGCACTGCGATCCAAAATTGTTAAAAAATGTACGGGGGAGGTTTAATAAATCGAGGAACAAGAAATTTTCGATTTTACTCCAAAGGAAGTGAATTGGTAGTAAGAGCGCTTAAGAACTGAAAGAAGGTAACATATTGCAAACGAAAAACAACGAAACAATTCGCTGCCGTATTTAAGTTAAGCTCTCGACTGAAGTAAAAACTTAAGACATTAAATAAAAACTAGTGAGGGCAAAATTTCAGTATAAAGTTGAAGTCATTGCGGACTTAAAACAAAAGTCAAACAAACTGAAATTCAAAGCCAAGGCAGGTTGAGATCAACGTTTAATCATCCACAGAGATTGTAGATTCATTCAAAATATTGTTTCAATTGAAGCTAGCCGAGCTCGTTATAGGTAGGCAAACTTCTTCTTTTAAAAATGTGAGATAATGCTTCGGATGAAAGATATGTACATTATAAAATATGGAATCTCTGTTTAAATGTAAATTGTGTGACAATGATTTTGTAAATTCATGACGCCCTGGCTTAATCGTTAGTGCGTCTGACTGTTAAGCGAGAGTACCCGGTTTCAAATACAGCTCGCGGAAAATAAACCACAAACAATTTTCACGACCGTACCTCCAGCGAACAATTGACAATCCTCCTGGAGTATTTCTGTCATGGAAAACTTTCGCAAATCCGCCGTTTGGAGCCGGCAATAAACCGAAGATCACCTTCACTTGTATCAAAATTATAACGCGCACAACGCAGTGGAGCCGCGAAAAACCTGTGCTCTGGCTCTGTATGGGCTGCTACGCAGATTATCTATTTTTTTTTTTTAATCACGAGTCTTAAGAATAACTTGCTAACACTGCTCTTTTCATCAACCCTTTCATGCTCAGTGTTGTTTGTGAACAACCTAAGTATGCCGACAATTTAAAAATATTAGTGCAATTGCAGTAAAAGTGTCTTAAGTTCATTCTAAAACCCAATTAAAATCCATTGATTTCTGCTTCAGACGTCTCTTTGTGCAAAAAGAACACTCGAGGTCTTTTACTTCGTTTTTGGTGAAAAAAAAATACATTATTTTTCTTGCGGCTGGAATTGGATGTGGTCATGATAGGTCTTAGCAAAGCTTACCAACAAACGAACGCGTTCTGTTGCCCTGACTAGATATACTAGCTCTTAATTTTTAGCTAATTTTTAAATAAATAAAATAAATAAGAACATTTTAAGGCATCAACGAAATAAGACTTATTTTGACCAGCTCTTACGAACTTTTGTTGGCACGAGCTTATCCCCAAAATCCAAGTTCCATGATTCCTGCAAATGGCACGTCAAATCCCCTCATTTCTTTCTCAAGGCACGTTGCAAATTTATCGGCTTCTCCTAATAGCCTAGTTGATAGCTTTTCATCACCCCCTCACACTCTGAGCGTTTGGAAAAACCAATTTAGTTGACCTTCAGAGCGAACTTTCGAATAATAGAAAGTTGCATAACACCCATCACGAGAACCAGGCGCCGCATCCCTCTTCTTTGTTAATTAACTCAATCTTCGATTAAATAATCCTTCTCACTTCCTACCGTCAGTCCTAAGTCATCTTTTATTGGAACGTAAAACTGTCGAGACGTCTCGTGAATCCAGTTTGCCACCATCCGGTCAAGTTACACCCACGTCTGTGTTGGAATTTCCATTTTTATTGCCGCCGTCGCTGACAAGGTCACATCGCTTTGCGGATCATCCACTCCATCACCCGCGAAATCAAAGTGCTGTGGTTATCTATCTCTCTGTGTTCACAGCACGAGTTCATCAAACTATCCGCGTGATCTTGAGGGAGGTGTCAATCGTTACATTCGACGAGCACACATATTTAACATTCGATTTGTTTTTTTTTTTATTTTCAAATTCAAATCGGAATTCATTAGATGTCCGCGAATCGCAAATCGCATGCCGCCGTCATTGTTTGTTTGTAAAAAAAAAAATAAAGTATCTCCTCTTTTGCACTGTATATGAACAGATACAGAACGTTTTGCTGGCGTAAAGTAACTTCACGTCTTCAGAGTTTACACGTTGTTCGCTGTGCGTCGTTGCGTTCGATGAAGAAGATTCAAGGCACGTCTCATCAAATGTCCATCAGTGATTTCCGTTTCATTTGTCGTTCTTCGGCATGTTATTGTCCGTACTATTGTTTGTTTGTACGACTCTTAGTCTTGAAGCCGCAAGATTCATATATTTAAATTCCAGCACCCGATTGAAGGAGAATGCAATAAATTATATTCCTGGCGAATGTGGAGGGTGAAACGATCGCGCGATCTTAACGTAGACTGATGGTGGTGGAAAAAATAAAACAAAAACGACAACAGAATGTGATTTAAGTCAGACGGGAAGATTGCATCCACGCCCACTAAGCACACACGCACACGAGAGTCAGAGAGGATGTAACCTTTTTGTTATGATATTTACATCCTGGCGGATGTGAGGCATTTTTCATGGTTAACTGCAGCGCACGGGTCTTTACCGATTGAAGGAAATGGGCGGTGGGTGTTTTGTTGTTTTACTGGAAAAATGAAAGGAAGTTCGTCTGTTGGCCTTTTGTGACTCAGGTTAATCTTTTGCGTTGATTAGGTGCTTGGATTGGAGTCGAGATAATGGGAAGTTTACTGAGAGGGAAGTGAATTATGAACGAATTAACTGCAATGAAAATAGATTACAGGCGCTTGGTGTCTACGTCTTCCATAAATCCGTGAAAATAGGAAGACACAATTCATTAGTCGATCTGTGGTGCGTGCTTTGCTTTTATATCAAAAATGTAAATGAACCAAGTTTTTTGGTTCATTAGACTTGATGATTTAGATATTTCAAGATAGATTTAGATACTGCAAGATTTCTAGTTGTGACGTTTACATTGTTTATCAAAAAAACTTCAGAGTCCGCCATTTGCGGCAATCCTTCATAGCAGTCTGTTGTATATGCACGATTAATTGTGATGTTTAATGAAATACTTTTACTTACAAGTTTCTCTTATTTGTAGTTTTATTTCAATGAGGTTCTTGCCTCGTGGGCTAGCGAAAAGCGAAAGAGGACAAGCTCCGGATGTTTCATGGCGATGCCGCATTTCATTCCGTAAACATGACATATTGCTTTTTTTTTTGCATGCGGAATGCTGACAAATAAACGTAATAAAGTCCAAAGGCAAGGGTCGATCTGTATGAACTTTATCGTGTAGAGAGTCTTGGACCAGAGTCCTTGCTTTTTGGGAATCTATTGTGTAAGGTTAAAAATCACAGGTAAAAGTGTGAACTTAATTTTCTGAAGTCCTTGCCACTTATTTAACCCTTTTATGATGCAGGAAAAATATATTTTTTTTGGATTCACCAAAAACGAAGTAAAAAATCCCGAACGTTCTTTTTGCACTAGGAGACATTTAATGCAAATTTAAAAGCGAGTCTTAGAATAAAATTACTACAGTTTTACTGCAATCACGCCAGAATTTTCGAGTTGATAGTAGATGAAGTTCATGTTGTACAGGGACAACACTGTGTATGAAAGGGCTAAGGACATTCGTATTTTTGAGTCAGTGAGACTTTTCATTGGATTGGATTTAATTATGCAGTTTATTTTTGCTTCAAAAAATACAGGATTTGGTACTGCACGTTTTACATTGAACAACATTGAACGTAACTACTAAAAATGCAATATTTTATAAATTAAGCACACTGAATCAATAAGAAAAAGGTGTAAAAGGTGTAAGGTGGAGAGAAAACGCTAGAGAAAAACGTCCATTGGAAGCTTCGCCCATTTTTATTACAGTTTTGGATTTTGTATGGCTTTTTAACCACATCAAATAAATCTGACTCCTTTCAGAGCATCAACGGTGTCCAGCGCTTTGATTGTCGGATCCAAATTGCAAGAAAAGAGCGTCTTGGGGCAAAAGTATATTACCATAGCTGACGAGCGTAAAAAGTCACGTCAAAAACAGTTCCCGAAATGAAGTTTGGAGACATACTCTATAAATCCACAATTTCAGTTCTTAAAAAAAAACTGGCGTTGCTTCTTTGTTCTGAATGGAAGTTATATTGGACTGATTTCAGTATTAAGATATCCCCAATGGTATTCACAACAGAAAATGTTTTCAAAGTGGGGATTTGAACAAGACAATAATCGGAAACTTGCTTCGCGGTGGGCTAAGAGGAAATAGATGAATATTTTAAAGTGGGCATCTCATTTTCCGGACCTAAATGGAAGCAGGAGCTTGTAAAAAAAAAAAAAAACAAATATTTTTTTAGAGAAAGCCAAGAAAAAGTGTCAACATGCCAATTTGGGTTTACTAATTGGTGCTCCAAAAGTTCTAAATAAACGTCTTTCAATGAAAGTTGAAATAGACTCAAAGATGCTGCGTGTGAGTTGTTAACGAGGTTGACTTTTCTCCCTGGATTGCCCTTGATTCGTTATTAGAGCTAAATGTATTTGAAAAACGCAGGCAATGATCACCGCAGACTTCCACCATCGTCACCGTCCGTCGTCTGTCGCATCTTCGCCCGTCGCTGTTGGAAAACTCTGTTCTAATAATATCCACGAAGTCTGAGTGAGACTCGTCATTTTATAAAGAAAGAAAATCTTTATGAATTTTCAACGTTGTTTCTTTGCTAAGAAGTTACCGAAATTCAATGGCACGTTTTTTTTTGTATTCCTTTTTACTTATTCTTTGATTTTTTCTTATTGTTTTCTTATTTTTTTCTTATTTCTTGATTCAGAAAAAATTTAAACTGTGCTTTTAACCCGTCAACCTTGAGTTCTATACGGCAACAGTGGTCCAGCTTGGACAGGATATCGTAAAAGTCATTAGAAACCGCACCAGCAACTTCTTTGGATAACCTCAACCTGAAATGCACCGGCGAATGTTTCATGTTTTCATGTCGATGATGCAACTGCCACACCCAACTCGAAAGTTGAGTTTTTAGTTTTGGCTAAAATCAACATCTGACTACCACACCTTAAACTGTGACGACAAAAATTCAAGAATCGGAGAATTTCGTCGATGACACTATTACACCTAAAATAACATCGATGCGAAAAGCTGGGCTGTGGTCCTTCGTTGGCTGTTACGCCACTAATGATGATGTTTCGAAAAATTAACGCGAATAAAATGTCTTCCCTTTTTAGGATAGACTCGTTTTGTAAGGTGACTGACACGAATTGATGAAACTCTGCTCATGAAATAAAGTCAGATGGTTATAGTGGTGTCGGTATTTTTTCTGATTTCACAAAAACTTCACTCTACTCAAGGTTGACGGGTTAAAGGCACAGTTTAAACATCTGCAGAGCTAAGAAATACACGAACAAACGGTCCATAAAATGTTGGCAACTTGTCGGTAAAAGAGCAACGTTGAAAATCTGTCTATAAAAATACTTATTTGAAAGCTTAAAGGAGAACTGCTTTCCTTATATATTTACAAGAACTTCATATAAAATTTGAAGCCGCAAATAAGTTCAGGAAAAAGGTCATAATTCTGTCCCTGGATAGTACATTTTGAAATGGGCTGCAAGGTCTCTGTGCATTAAACAGATGATGCGGTCTTTCTGCATAAATTAATCGCCCGTGAGTTGAAAGTCCGATACTTGGGTTAGAAGACTCCAAAGCCTAAAGTGAGAAATATTCATTGCGGCATTAAACCACATAAAGACACCACCGATTATCCGACACTGCCCTTTTCTGTCGAAAGTCCCAAAGGCAGTCTCCTAAGTCCTAATCTTCAACGCGCCTGAAATCTGCGTTTTCCCCTTCAACGCGCTAATGCACTTCAATAAAGAAAACGTTCTCAACCCTACCGGTGTTATGAGATTTCCTTTTGTTCCGACTTAAGTCATCTGCTGTGCCGCTGGTGCTCCGTCGTCGTCAACTCATTGAGACGTGAGATGGGAATAAAGTCTGGAAGACAAAAAAAAAAAAAGAATTATTATAATAATCAAACACCATACGACGACGATGATGACGACGGATTCAGCCCCAAGACGACGACGACGATGACGGCAAATAACAAACGATAATTTTTATAGACACTTAAAGAACGAAGGAGTTCTCCGTCGAGCTGGATGTATGCTTTTCCTCCTCCTAACAAAGACGCAAGAGTTTCACGGGTCCGCACATGTCCACCGCGGCGGTGCTCCATACGTCTGT
The DNA here is from genome assembly GCA_905187475.1 of Syritta pipiens. Lineage (NCBI taxonomy): Eukaryota > Metazoa > Arthropoda > Insecta > Diptera > Syrphidae > Syritta > Syritta pipiens. The sequence continues at coordinate 94,134,479 of LR994571.1, forward strand.
CTGGACAGCTTATCGGGCGATTTAATCGCGTGCATTGTGGATGAGTATTCATTTTCATTCCTTTCAATCCTGTTCTTTGCTTCTCAGAGTTTTGTTTTTATTTTTCTTCACTTTGGAATTAATAATTATGACCCATATGCCATGGTGGAGGAAAAAGAGAATGCCCGCAAAAAAATAAAAAAAAAGGTCCTTAGCGCTTCTTTATAAATTATTATTCATTTTGGTTTTTTTTTTTTTTTCGTTTCGTTTCAGGCACAGGAAGTTCTCCCGCCCAGAATTCGACACGGAGCATAAGTCCAAATAATTCAACATCCACCAGTCAATTTAGCCTGCTCCATAACAGTTCAGGCAGTTTAGGTAGTTCAACGCCCACCTCATCTCATATCCCGGTAAGAAAAAAAAAAGAAAAAATGAGAAAATGAATTCGTTTTGCTTATGATAATTTGCAAAGACTCCTTCTTAGCTTGCAGCTGAATGTTTTCTTGAGTTAGATTTTAATGGAGTTGTGTGTGGTTTTTTTTTTTTTGCAGTCATCCGTTTCAACATTTAAGACGTCAACAAGTATTGTGAACGGAAACGGTGCGATAATTTTGGATAACACAATGCCAGGTGGTATACCGACGCCCGGTACTCCTAATTCTAAAGCTAAGGTGAGTTTTGAGAGAAAAGGAAATGATGAAGTAAATGCAAATTTTGAAAAGGTGCATGTTTTATGCAACAAAAGAGTTAGACAGCGAACTGAAATTTGAAAAGATGAATTTCGAATTTAAATGGATGCTATATGAAACAGCGAGGAGTGAAATGAGAAGAATTGTGCTCCTTTGAGCCTTCGGTTACAGGATACATGCAGCTATAATTTGGCCAATTTTTGTCTATTGTGGTCTGTTTTGATGGCAATTTTAATTCGTGAATATATCACAGGGATCTTTGCCCAGGCAATATACGAATATTAAACATGGCGTGATTGCAAACTCGTGGTTTTCGCTTAAACGAATGCGAATGTTTTATGAGTCGCAGGAGTGTTGTCTGGACACGGGCGTTCAATTGACTAACTCAAATTTAAGAAATAATTTATATACGATTTTCTTATTTCAAACTGGAAGAAAAAGGACGATTTCATTTACATTAAACGTTTAGCGCATGCACCATGCTCCAATCACAGAAAAATTAGAAATCGGCATTTTTGTTTTTCATTTTGTAAAATTAAGTGAATAGAAAAACAAAAAAAGGATCTTAAAATTTTTTTTTCAACGTTGTTAATTGTTGCCATATAGTAAATGCGTAGTACGCATAAGTACGCATTTTTCAACTTAAAAAATTGTATTGCGAATTTTTATTGTAGGAACTGGTGCTTAAAAATCAGAAGCCATATATGGCTATGGTTAAATATCAAAATCCCACTTTATGAAATGAAAAATGTTGAACTTGTAATTTGATTAATTATCTTGAAATAGATTGTAAAATATTAGTGTGAATGTCAGCAAGTTTGACAGCACTGACAAGGCTCTGTCAGCGATTCCATGCGGCGATCATCTGCCGGCCTGTCAAATTTGCTCTCGTCTGGTAATAGTATAAATAGGATTTAATAAGTGTCCGCAGTTCACTTCAGTTCAGTTCAGTTGAGTTTAGTTACACTTACAAGGAGAATGCACGACCTCCGGGTCACCGATTTTGATGAAATTTGGCATAGTGATAGTTCCTCTAGGAGGATATGAATTTGGGGGGTGATCACACCCACTAGGCTATCGCCACTTCGGAAATTCAATGCTTTGGCGGCGTTTTTCTCGAAAAAGGGGGAGTGTTGCGATCTCTGACTTTGGGAAATTCATGTCCCATAGAGAAGCTATCACTATGCCAAATTTCATCAAAATCGTTGACCCGGAGGTCGTGCACTCTCCTTGTTAGACTTCTTTTTGCTTGCTTCCACTGCAAAATTTTCCCATTGCGTGGCGTCAGTCACTCTCGAGTTTTTTCCAAGTTATAATATAAACATAGACTTATAAAACAAAGTCAAAACATTACAGTAGTTAAAATAAATTTCAAATAATGAAAACAGTTAAAATAACAAAGCTTGAAGAAAAAATAATGAATGAAATACCGAAAGCTAATTTCAAACTCAAAGAAAGAAAAATAAGTAATTGCCTTTCTATTGACTACAAAACAGCAACCTTAGAAAATAAAAGAAAGAGAAAGTACAGCCATTGAGTCATTTGCATAAAATTTTACTTTACAACAGTGCAGTGAACAACTCTCATATTGAAATTTTTTATTTCATTCTCACATATTTATTTTTTATTTTTATTTTGTGTATTAAATTTTGCATTTGCTTCTGATTTTTTCTCACTTTTTCCAATGACAAACTTAATTTAATACTTCTTTTTTTAATTTTGCAGGATAACAACTCTCATTTTGTAAAAATCGTTGTCGCACTCTATCCCTTCAAAGCCATCGAAGGAGGTGATCTCTCTTTAGAAAAGGTAATTTTTTCTACAAAATGGATATAAAAACAAACAGAGATTGATGCATCAACAAAAAAAAAACGTTCTTTTTTCTATAATGTAACATTTACACGGATCCTTAACGACTCTAAACTTTGGCGGTTGCATGATAAATAAATGTGTTGAATGGGTACGTCGTTTTATGGACTTAAGAAATTATCAGATTATATGAGGACTGGGGGCTGTGACCCTAGAAGGTGCAAAAGTTCAATGGAGGGCCTACGGAAACTGGCCTAAGGAAACTGTGTTTCTGCAAGACTATGATTCGAGCAATACTGCCGACGCCAGCAAAAAATGGGTAGAAGATACTCGATGGGGCGGCCATTTCGAGATTTGTTTCTTTGTTTTGGAGGTGTTCTGAAAATTGTATCGTTTGCCGGTGATTTCGATAAACTGAGCGACATTTGAGGAACTACCAGGGGAAAGAATACTATCAAAGGCTTGTAAAAAACTTGTGAACTGTATTCTGAGCGAAATGCAAGCAATTTTAAGAATTACTTAATTTTTTAATTAGGTATAAGATTAATTAAAATGGGGGGTGGGGTGCCGTGGCTTAAATGGTTAGTGCGTTGGATTAAGCAAGATTACCCGGGTTCGAATCCAGCCCGAGGACAGAACACCACGAACAATTTTCACGGCCCCACCTCCAGCGAACGACTAACAATCCTTCTGGAGTAACCTCTGTCACGGAAAGCTTTCGAGAGCCTTGTAGTGTCCCAAAAATTGTTTTCTAAAAATCTGCTTAGACTTTGTGGTCCATCATGATTTTTCGCCACTCAACTTTTTGATCAGAATATGAAACTCCTTTAAATTTTTTTTCGTTATCAATTGAACTTACGTTAACTTGCCCGTCAATCTACGTTTTCTCCAGTCAGATTTCAGAGTCTCTTTTAGGCCTATAACAAGTCTTCATGCCTGCGAGTCGTCTACGATGTTATTATCGCGTATTTATGGCACAATATTGAATCCACATAAAACGTTTAAACTAAGTTTGCATCATCTTCACGTGCACTGCTTAGAAACACTTTCTGAGTAAATTCAGTCAGGCGCCTGGATGACGACACACAAGACTGTTGTAGTAAGCCCTAATAAGTTTTAACAATAAAACTTCTGTAAGTGTGGATAATAAAACACTGTCTGCTAAGTAATTAGAATGTCTGTTCGGTGTCGGCGGTTTCACTTGCACCTGAGCCGAATTCGCAGCGCATAGCTGTCCATTTCTATTGCTATTTATAAAAGTTAGGTCACTTTTGGGGTACAGCATACAATAAATGCAGTTGTAAAAAGTATACGTGATGCCACACTAAATGAGTGTCGTCTTCTTTGCGTCAAGTGCCTCTGTGCATTTAAAAGGCAAATTTGTTTTGGCCCTTCATTGACTTTATATCTCGTTGCAGAATGTGTCGACGTAGTGAAGTTAATTACCAGACTGTACATTCTTCATCAATTATCCCGACTCATTTACGAAAACATCATTATTGTTTTGCACGTCGAATCACGATTTCGGGGATAGTCACTTTACATCGAAAGTGATAAGCGTTTCGTGGCTTGTATGACATCAGCCACGATTAGAACTGAGCACAACAGCCAGGAGATTTTAAACTCATTAAGTCCAGCAAAATTCATAGGAAACCTGATCTCCATGGAAGTATTAATTACCCTTTCCGGTTCTCTACGCAAACAATGCCCCGGGGACGGTATCCCATTACTTTCCGCTGCCCCTAGATTTCATACTTGCAAACACCAAGTGGACCATCTTCACCGTCTGAGAAGCATACTGCCCTTCTAATTGGCAATTTGGACAAAAATCTGTTCCAGTCCAATGGCCGATATATTTTCTGACAGATTAATTAGTCCACATGTTGAGGGAAATCCCACGTCATCATGATCGATCATGGGCAGCCAAAGCCGTTTGTTGGGTCGGAGTTTTCTTAATTTCACCCGTTCCCATAATTTACACTCTCCGCGTTCATTATAACCGCTTAATTTGAGCACTGTACACACTACTAAAAGGTTGTTCATATTGTTTTCTTGTTGTTTTTTTTATGGTAATTACAGAATGCCGAGTACGAGGTAATTGATGACTCCCAGGAGCATTGGTGGAAAGTCAAAGATCAGCACGGAAATGTTGGCTACATACCCAGTAATTACGTTAAGCCAAAAGCTCTGCTCGGACTCGAACGCTATGAGTAAGTACAAGACAGACAACAGCATCGCGCCACACCTGTGGTGGATTTGAAATGTCCAGCCAAGACCACAAATTGGAAATTAAGTCTTTATGTTGTTTCCTTGAGCTGTTAGCCGGTTGTGGTTATTTTTTTTTTGGGTGTGCATATCAAATTTCTAACAAGCTTTGCGAACGATGGGCTCAATGGGATTATGTATGCTTAATGACCATTGTGACTCGAGGGGGACATTTGTCAGAGTTGTTTCGCAATTCGCTTCGGGGAGGGAAGGATGAGACAATGGTGATTAATTCAATGTGTTTGTTTCTTCATCCACAGGTGGTATGTCGGTGATATGTCCCGACAGCGAGCTGAGTCTCTGCTCAAGCAGGGCGATAAAGAAGGCTGTTTCGTAGTTAGAAAATCATCCACAAAAGGTCTATACACCCTATCGCTACATACCAAAGTGTAAGTAGAAGAGAAACCAATCAATTCCTTAACATATGCTGATGTGAATGTCTGTGTTGCCCTTTTCAGTCCACAATCACATGTTAAGCACTACCACATCAAACAAAATACCCGTGGTGAATACTATCTGTCGGAGAAGCACTGCTGTGAAACAATTCCTGATCTTATCAATTATCATCGACACAACTCGGGAGGCCTAGCCTGTCGTCTGAAGTCATCGCCCTGTGATAGGCCTGTACCGCCAACAGCTGGACTGTCTCATGGTAAGCAATCACATTTGTTCTCATCTCGTGCTTGATTCTAGGTTAGGTTGATTGCTTGATTCTAACCTCATCTGTTTCATTTTAGATAAGTGGGAAATTCACCCAGCGGAACTGGTGCTCGGTGAGGAGCTTGGCTCTGGTCAGTTCGGAGTCGTGCGACGTGGCAAATGGCGCAGTTCAATTGACACAGCTGTCAAGATGATGAAAGAGGGCACAATGTCTGAGGATGACTTCATTGAGGAGGCCAAGGTAATGACCAAGCTGCAACACCAAAACTTGGTCCAATTGTACGGAGTCTGTTCGAAACATCGCCCGATTTACATTGTGACTGAATACATGAAACACGGATCCCTGCTAAACTACTTGCGACGTCATGAAACTACTTTGATTGGCAACATGGGACTTTTGCTTGACATGTGCATTCAAGTAAGTTAGAAACTATTCCCTGATCTCCTCCGACATTCCCATCTGACGCAAATATTGACTTCACTTATAGGTGAGCAAAGGAATGGCATATCTCGAACGACACAACTACATCCACCGTGATTTGGCCGCACGCAATTGTCTGGTGGGTTCAGAGAATGTTGTGAAAGTTGCTGATTTCGGCTTGGCACGATATGTGTTGGATGATCAGTATACCAGTTCTGGCGGTACTAAGTTTCCTATTAAATGGGCACCGCCAGAGGTGTTGAACTACACTCGATTCTCCTCGAAAAGTGATGTCTGGGCATACGGTAGGTTTTGTAATTTTATAAATTCAATAATTTTGTGTAATGAATGATTGAAACTCTTTTCAGGTGTCCTTATGTGGGAGGTATTCACTTGCGGAAAGATGCCATATGGCCGCCTAAAGAACACTGAGGTTGTTGAGCGTGTCCAGCGTGGAATTATTTTAGAGAAACCAAAGTCCTGTGCTAAGGAAATTTATGATGTAAGTACAGAATTCATTTGAAGCAAATTAAAAAATGAATTTACAAAAATTTGACTGTCGCTTTTAAAAGTACAAAGGAATCTTTTTGTAGACAAAGTTCTAAAAGAGAAGTCATAAACGAATGAAAGAGGTTCGATATGCAGCTTGTTCCTGCGTAGAAGTCCCAATTCCTTTCGTTTTGCTTCTCATAGTTAGTCAGTAAAAAACAAAACTACCAAATTTATCAGAGCAGTAAACTCTCGATAATTCGAATTTCATGCGACCAGAAAAAAAAATCGAATTACGGAGGTTTCAGAAAGAAATATACTCACGTCACTTACGCATTTCAACTAACGGTTGTTAAAGAAAAAGAAGTAAATTTGAATTCGAATTATAGAGATAAACGAACCATCATTTTCGAATTATAAAGGTTTTCACGTTGTTTTACACAAAAATAAATTCGAATTAATGAGAGGACCATCATCAACATTAGTGCCGTAACAGCCCACGGAGGCCCAGATTCTAGCTTTCCGCGCTTTTTTTTTCTTCGATTTACAGAGGTTTTTTTGAAGGGACTGTGAGAATCATCATCATCGGCGCAACAACCGGTGTCCGGTCCGGGCCTCCTGAAGCAAGCATTTCCGCCTATCCCGATCGCTTGCCGACGCCATCCAGTTGAGCACCCCAAGGCTTCGGGCGTCCTGGTCTACGCCATCCTTCCAGCGTAAGCGTGGTCTGTGTTGCTGTCTTGTACCATGAATTGTACCGCAAAGGACTCCGAGCAGGGCCCTCTTCGCTTATACGAGCTAGGTGCCCAGCCCACCGGAGTCTACCGAGCTTTATTTTCGTTATAACATCTGCTGCGGGGTAGATTTCATACAACTCATGGTTGTACCGTCTCCGGAATTGTCCTTCCTCACGTATGGGGCTGTGAGAATGCTTTCGAATTGTAGGGAGTTTACTGTACTTGTGAACTTAAAATGATGGTTGTTTCTTTCTCGATTTTTTATTTCATCGTTCATTAATATTAAATACACACGAATCGTTGAAAATTCCTTAAACTCTTTTTCTTTCGTTTTTGTTTTAGGTAATGAAAAAGTGTTGGGGCCACACCGCTGAAGATCGCCCATCGTTCCGTATGCTAAAAGACCAACTGGCAATGATTGCACAAACCCTAACCGACTAAGCACCAGCTGAATAACGCGCACTCATCATAAAACAAAAGCGAAACAATATCTAGAGAAAAAAGAAGAAAAAAATGAAGAAGTAGAATAGCAACTAAAAAGAAAATCTCATCTATACATATATTAATACAGAAATATAAATATATATAAACGGATATATATCTTCTCCTCATAATCATTAGAACAAATTTTTACTATTAATCGTTGTTTTTATTTTTTTCGTTTTTTCTCTTCTTTTCTTATTAATTTTTTTTTTATTAACTTGCATAGGAGGTATATATATGAATATGATTTTCAACAAAAGATACGTGAGAATTATTATAAATATATATATTTAATAAAACAAAAAAAAAAAATGATACACAGAATAAATATATATATAACTTTAAGAAAATGTATGACAAAGATGAAAAAAATTTTAGATAAAGAAAAGAATATTCAAGCAAAGAAAAGAAAATTTAATTTATAACAAAAAAAAACATTTTGTATCGGATTTTTTTGTACAACCAATCAATGTGCTTTTTATAAATATAAGAATAAGAAAAAAAAAATGCAGAACTACATATATATATATATTTAAAATTTTAATCTCATTATTAATGTAAACAAAAAGAACAAAAAAAAAGAAAAATCTACGCGCATAACTACGTCTCGATAAATAAAAAATATTTTTTACATAAATATTGCTGTATTTAGTTTTAAGTTAAAAAGAAAAAAAAAAGTTTGCATTGTGCTATAATAAGAGAGAGATAGAGATCTTTTTTTTTCCTTTTGTTTATTTTTTTTTTCTTAATTGGCAATAACAATTTTACTTATAAAGAATAAACTTTTTACTCTAAGAAGAAAGAAGAAAACATCAATATACACAAGAAGAGAAGTAGATTGTAAGAAAATAAAACTTGAAAGAAAATTTAAATTTTCATTATTTTTCTTTTCGTTTGAAATAGAATGTATGCAATTATGTTTTATGTTTTTTTGTGATTTATGTTTAAAAAAAAAAAAAGTGAAACACTTGCTTTGGAAAAGCATCCATCTTCGAATATGATTACATGTAACTCGAATATACACGTTCGCCTTTTTATGTTTTGCTCAAATTCTCTTCTTTTAATTTATGTACTTTCTGAATTTCCTTTTTTTTTTTGTTTGAAAGCATATTTTATTTTTTTTCCTTTTTTAGATGAATATGATTATTTTTACGTATACATTTTTTCTGAATGTTTTCATGTTACTTTTAATAGAAATTGTACTGTGTATGACATCGTTTTTAATTAAATACATATTTTAAATGTAAACATTTTATTTGATTTTGTTTTATTGTTTTTCTTGTGGTTTTGTTTCATCAACACTTTCGTTTTCGTTTTTCTTTTCTGATTGTGAATACCCTACAGCGCTTGTACAATACTTTAAATTATTCCTACATGAGAAAAGGTGTTTGCCAGCTTGACGAATTTTTTGAACGTTGACTCAAGTCCAATTGTAGACTTTCTAATTTTTTTTTTTTAGTTTATCATTTTTTTTTTTATAGGTGAAGCAAATATAGTTAGACATACGGCATTCCTTAGCTCGTTTCGAAAAGACCGACTGAAATCTACAAAAATACATAAAAAGGAACATAGTTTTGGTCAAATAATGTTTCTGTGTAAAATAGAAGCTATAAGTAAACCAGAATGCATGCAATCAAGATCTCAGATACTGAATGCCCTGTTGTTTTGCCATTATAAGCAGAGCAACGCTTCCACCGTGATTACCAGACTTCTCCGCGCGTCTTTCGAATCGTCGTGCTATTGTTGGGTGCTTATTTTATTTTTAAAATCTCTTTAATGAAAGAAAACTATAAAACACAAACTATGTTGTCACGATTATGCTATTTGTGAGTTTCTGGCTAAAGGATTAATTTGCAAAAATAAAATTTTCAATCGTTTTATTGTGGAAACAAGAAATAAAAAGTTTTGTCGACAACGCTGCCCAAGGATATGGTTAAGGCTTTTAAAGAACTGCCGAGTAGAAGCGTCTCTCAGTCCGCAAGGATTTTATTATTATTTTCATATGTAATAAATTACTTGACTAATCTTAAATTTCGGCACCAGCTACCAGGGCTTCGGCCAGGCAAGGATTTTGGTTCATTGAATTGTTTCAAAATTAGCAGGAAATGATATTTTAATCCTGCAGCTGATGCAACCCGACTTCTCAAGTCAAAACGCTGTTGAATGAATTGTTGAGTAAGCTTACGAGTACTGGAATTATACAATTTATTAATTTATTTTTTTTTGTTATCCTCTATTGTTTCATTAACAATTTCTAAAGTCATCATCTTTCATATGATTCAGAAGCCTGTAAATAAAATGCATTGCGAACCATTCGAATTACATTTATGTACATCACATCTATGTAAGTGTTTAAATGTCATGCTTAGTTGCAAAGAAACGTAGCATTTAATATCAAGTAGCTTATACCTCTCGATTCATACGTTTTTCCATTTCAAAAACAGTACACTTCCAAAACCATTTACAACAAAAAAAAAAAATATAGTAAATCCTCTTTTATGAAAAGAATTTTCATGAGGTTTCAAAAGCACTTTTACACATATTTCAAGATTAAAATTAAGAAAAAAAAATTAAAATAATACAAAATATAACCGAATGGACTGCGATTAGTTTTATTTTTTCTTTTTGATAAAAGAAATTTTTTATTTTATTTTAAACTTTTGCCACAATTTTTAAGTGAAACCGATGACAACAATTTTTTATACATTTTATATAGAATTTAGTTTATAAGAAAAAGAATTCTGCATTTTATACCCGTGAGATACAAAAATTTAGTAGTTTGAATATCTACATATATATATAGTATATACAATAAGAACACACACATTCATCGTCCAAGTAACAAATAGAGAAAATAGCATAAAGAAAAACAAACGCCTAATTAGCTTTTCATTGTTTAAAACCGAAATCTAAAATCAAAAATGCAATGTTCCAAAAGAAAAAAAAAAAGCAAAAAATACAAAAAATAGAAGTAAATAAAGCATTTATTCTAAAGCTTAACAGATATCAAAATACCAAAAAATACTAATCGTGTAGTAAAATTCAAATTTCACTTTTCATATTCATGTAACGCAACTAGAACTCATCATCTCATCATCATCATTTGAAGAAATTAATAGAATGACAAAACAAAGTAGGAAGGAGACCCGTACGAATTCTTATAATGGCCATTAAATTAAAAAAGAAAAAAACAAACAAAAATATAGTAATATTCATAAGCGCATATTTGTTAAAATTTATTCAAATATCAAATTAAAATAAATGCAAAAATTTATACAAATCTAACAGAAGAAGAAAGGCATACAACTAAGAGAAAAAAAAGTCAAATTTATATATATCAACAAAATAAATTGATTGCATTGATAAATTTAGTTAAGGAGTTTCATTTTATGTTTATGAATTTTTTGTGAAAAAACAGATTAGTGCGTAATTAAATTTAAGACTGTGTCGCTCCACAGAGTGGTGGTGAAATGTGGACACGAAATCATATCACAGCCAGCTTTGAGGAGCGATACGGACATTAAAATTCAACTTGAAAAAATTATAATAATTACCTTTGAATACTTTTGATTTTGAGTTTCTTTTTCATTGTTCTCAAACAAGGATTTTAACAAATTCGTACTCCAAACCTTAAAAAAAAAGCAGATCACACATTTTCACACAAAACCATCACCATCATCATTTTCTGTGACCGCATGTTCTACTAAGGAGGTTTCTGGGGCAGTACTCGCAGAAGAGATCTCCAGGCAACTCGATCCTCCGCCGCCGACTCTAACTCCTCGGTGGGTATGCCCCAGGCGAGGGTCGCCTTGGTCTACCGAGCGGTCGCCTACCCGACGGAGTCGCATACAAGGCACCCCGTGGTAGTCGTACTGCTGGGGGCATTCGTGCTACGTGACCAAACCAGCTCAGCTCTCCCAACGTCAAACATTCTTCACCTCGGCTGCGTTGTAACATCCAATCCATATAAATAATGAAGAGGAGAGACGACAAGACGCACCCTTGGTAAAGTCCAACGCCTACCGTAAAAGGTGTTGATTTACTTTGTTTATCCGGACACAGCTCCTACAGTTCGTGAATAGGGTCTGAATGGCCCTCAACAGAGACCCATCAATCCCATACTCCTGCAGAATACTCCAGAGTTTTCCTCGAGGGACTCGGTAATAAGCCTTTTCAAGGTCTACAAAGCAACTGTAGATCGGTTTGGCATTTTCCCACGCCTTCTCGAGTACCATTCTGTGAAAAGCTGGTCGGTAGTACTTCTGCCGGGTCGAATCGGTCAAATGTTTTATTTACAAAAAAACATACGACCAATTTGTAACCAATTTTGCACGGCACTGCTAAATGTTGCAACCGCCGCAAAACCACCACTTTTCGCCAATCGATAGCTCTTATGTTTCTTTCTTCTTCCTTTCTTTTAAATTAGAAGATATCTGCAATTAAAACGAATATATTTTTCTGTTTCGTATTATTTCATAAAATAAAGAAAATGTTGGCTGCTTTTCAGCAAAAACTGGAGAACAGAACTAAAACTCTAAAACTAAATAAACAAAAACTGTTGCATACTCTTTGGCGTATAGACATCAGACTAATTCAGCGCCTAGAGGTTGTGAGCAACCTGCAGAGGCTTTCAGTTCAACTTATTCTTTTGGTTATTTTTCAAAAAGAGGGCATGAATATTTCTTGATTCACATTTCTCAGTTGATTATATTTTCGGTCTAAGAAAAACAGAGAAAGAGATAAAGTTTGTCACTATGTCATAAACTACGAAAACAAGACTCTTGTACGATAAAATGCAAAATTTTTTCATTAAAAAGATGGTTTTACAATTAACCACTGCAAGTTTAACAACCACTTGAACCACAACTTCAAGGAAACTTTTTTCATAGCGATTTGGTAGATTTAAACGTCTCCTTTGCGGAGTGTAATAGTCTTTCTGTTACATGTTCTATTTTACATTTTTTTTGACTAGAATGAAAATGAATCAATGAAAGCATTAAATTTTTTGAAAAGTAGACAAAGCTTATTAGAAACTAAATCGTGGTTACTATGAGATTCCGAGTAAATATTTGTCAGCTAAATTCTTTTCTAATTGCAATAGCAAACAAGGCCTTTTTAGCACTTTTTCTATGCACTTTATCTAAGATTTCTAGGTTGAGAATAATGTCATTGGCTAAATCAGATAGTGAAGACTACTGGAACACATAAACCTGTTTTCTAGTTGCCTAGCTTTAGATTCAAATAAGCTCTACTTAACAACAATCGACAAATTGCCTTATAAACGTCCTTCCCAAATCAAATCTCTTGAAAACTCAATGAACCGCCATCAGCAACCACTCTACCATTGATAGAACAACTCGAGAGCATCTCATTCACTTTCAAATTTACAACCTACATCTAATCCAAATTAATTCACCCTACGTGTCTGGAAATTGTTGGCATTAAAAACTCTCGCGTATACTTTAGAAAAAAACAAAAAAACCTGCAAATAGCCTACGTACGAGACAAGCCTTATTAATTGACATCATTTTATAATTAGCATAACATTAGTACTTAACATGCTCCTTGATGTAATTTATCACTCGAATCCGCTCGAATAAAACATTTGTAGCGACAGCAAGCCGCAGGTTGTCTATCTTTTAACTCAAATCCACTTGTGATTTGTTATGGAAAATGTTGCTCTCAAGAACGTTACCTTCGCCTACTCGTCTTGAATTGCCTGCATGTGGGGTGGCTCATTGCAAAAAAAATAAAACTTCTTGCCACATGCTGGCGTATCTCTTTTATTTATCTCGAGTTCTAAATGCCGGCATATTAATTGTTTATTAGCTTTTTATTAATCTGATTGTAGTGACCTTAACCTACGCCTTCTTGTCAATGACTCGCCAATCAATGAAATGTCTGCGCTCGGCCTGGCCCGCCAAGTCGTCGTCGAAATGATTGACTTCCGTTCGAGATATAATTCTGCTGATGCATTTGTGGCTAAATTCAATTAAATTATTTTTTTTTTATTTTATAATGAATGGTTGTAAGCAGCGGTAAACAAGCAATTCGGAGGACGGTTCCGTATCCGTTGTAGGCGTTCAGCGTGGTGTCTAGATACTTGGCCTTATTTGGATGAGAACATGTTGTATAATACTTCCTCTTCAGGCTTTCCAGAGTATTCTTAGTCATACGTGGTGATTGGTACTGAAGCTACATAAAGTTTGTTGGCTTGCTTGTATAAAAATGTTTTTGTTGTTACCCAGAGAATTGGCTTCAATTGAACCATAAAAGTGCCGAACGTCAATGATACCTTGTGGGTATTGACTTAACCCTACACTGCGCAACTTTGTGTTTACTAAAAAAAAATATTTGTTTATATAATTTATGGCTGCAAATACCAATATGAAGATAAAAAAACATTAGTCTACGCAAATTAGCATGATTATTCCCTTCAAAATATATGAAGCAAATCATCTACAAAGCTTTACAGAGTAAAATTCTGATCCACAGTCTATGAAAGAAGTAAGAATTGAGTTCTATCAGATCTGCTACACTGCGCAGTGGCTAAGATAAGATTGGCTAACGAATATTAGTAGATCAGTGAGAGTGGGGAGCAAATGTCATGGTTTGAAAGAATTCATCATTTGTCTCTGAGTTGAGAGTTAACAACGAATACATAAGAATATACTAAAAATTAGTAAGGGAGATTAATTTCTTTTTTTATTTTTACTTAAATATTGAAATAGCTCACGAACATTTTATGATCTATTTCACTCTCTCGAAATGAACCATTTTCATATTTAAGTTTATTTGGATAGGTTCTCAATCATTTTGATTTATTTGTTTGTAGATTTTACTATCGTTCAAAAAATGTGAAACAAATCATATTCAACGTGAAAGACAAAGACACTGATTTGCTGAAAACTGATAAACTAACAATACAAAAATTAAATACTGAGAAAAAAAACTAAAACGATTCGATGGAACATAATGATTGAATTTTTTATTGCTATTTATTGGCTCTTGACCAATAAGTAGCCATTGGGTAAACATTTTATGATTCAATACATTGTAGGAACATAATGCTTGTGTGTTTAATGCTTTTATATTGAACACTTGGTATTGATATCATAAAACAAAAAAAGGAAATAAAAAGTCTGCCAGACAGTTGGAGACAGAGAAAAAACTCTCCAACTTATTGCAAGTGCATTTCAATTATATTACATTAGAGTAATTATTTTCAGGATTAATATTAGTTTGCGACAGGTTGCGTTCAGCTTATTCAAGTACGTTCACTTTATAATTTTTCTTTAAAGATTTCTCTTCTTTGCATAGTGCGCTTTTTGACGATTCGTAGAAATAAAGGTTGAATTATGTAAACTAAACCGATAAGTGTGATACATTTGCAGACAAACAGGAGGAATAATGATAACGATTAAATACATTTCTTTCTTTAAGAGACAATTTCTAGAGATATTTTTTTTTATAATTGGCGCGTGCTAAAGGGATTGAGGCTACTCTTAAGTATCCTGTTTAAGGCACAGCACGGACCGAATGTACCGAGGGAGAAATGGAAGGAAGGTTCCGATGCGCGTTGGTTTTATTGTTTGCAAAATCCAATGTCGCATTGAACAATGAAATAGATATGAAAAAAAACATTCAAAAAATGAGTCCCACTTTTAATTAGATCACGAAACACAACCAAAACGACTGCAAAGAAGTATTTAATGTTCCCATTGCTTTCCGCTGAGCCCTTATTTCGCGCATCTATATTTTTTCTAAATGTTGAATAAAATGGGCCAATTTCACTAGGTTACAATGAAAAACACTCGCACATACTGAATACTTGTTGTTGGTTATATACGAAAACCGAATCTCAAAAATAACTCTTTGCATACACTTTATAAGTTGATGCCAAATAAAAAAAAAATCAAAGTACAGAATACTGTTCTCAAAGTAGGTACTCAACCTGTATAGAACGGTAAAAATAATGTTTTGCTCCGATCACGTACAGTAACACAACGGCACACACATTTACCTATTTACGGAGCCTTAATTAAAACTTTGTAAGGGCGATGAACAAAGACCAACTTGGTTTAAATTTTTTTAAAGCAAAAGTTTACATCGATATACGAGGTAAAAATTAAATAGGATATTCTAATTTGTCCAGACCTTAGAAAGCTTATAAAAGATTCAGCTTTCATAAGAACTCTAGATTTATTTAAAAAAACGCACATTGTTCGTTTCTGCAAGTAATAGAAAAACTCTTCCTACAAATAAGACTCTGAGATATGCGATATGATGTGGTCCAAGGTCTTTCTATAAATGTAATGCAGATGGTTCCTAAAAAACTAAATTGGTAATAATATCGAATCAGCTTCTTAATTAAAGCAAAAAAAAAACATTCATATACAGGCATATCTCGACATACGATGCTTCGAGTTAAGTCATTTCGACCTATGACGTTGAAAAAATTTAGGAAGCTTACCTCGAGATAAGCCAATTATTCTTCGAGTTACGACGGTAAATGCGTTAGTAGACCGTGCAAACTTTTCTTGTTTTTAGTTGAGGTATTTATTTGCTCTTCTATTTTTTGCTTCGACTTACGACGCGTTTTCCTGGATCGAACTACAAACTCCAACGATTACAAATTACATAATTTCATCTCCGAGTCAGAAAAACATTTTTTTGCTAGTCAGTTTTCGCATGCTTTATTTACAGCCAAAAAAATGTCACATTTAGAACTAAACAACACAAATGATGTTCAGCATGAATGCCAACTACAACAACGTCAAACAAGGAATATAAACCTTATAAGCGCAACAACAACACTGTTTTTTCTTGCTCTCAATTAAAATTATTTCAAGTAAAAGTCAACAGCAGTGTCTTTGCAACGTTCATAATTTCAAACGTTTCTCTCCTAAATCTTGTAGCCGTTTTCGAATTGCCAAAAATTTCTTGCAACTTCCATTTGAGAGCTACTTTTGCGCCTCAAAAAACGAAACTAAGAAAGGCCTGGGAAAGAAGATAATTTCCAACAATTGAAGCCTGTCATCGAGGTCATCAAAAATTTATTCGAACTTTAGAGTGGAGCTTCCCAACTCTTAAGCCGATTCGAAGTTCTAAACGTTGCACTGATCTTTCTAAGTTTCTACCTACGAGCCACTTGGCATTCATTTGCGAATGGAACTGCCATTACGTGTTTTCTGTTTATTCCAAGCAAAATGCATAAGTCTTAGAACGGAGGCTAAAGACGTTAGCCTTGAATTTTTCGTTGCCGTAAAAGTTGTTGAATTTTTAAATGCCATAAAAGTTGTTGGCTACTCTAAGCCGCAAAGTGACCAAGACCGACAATTTATCTTCAACCGACGTGCCAAAGAACAGCTTTCAAATTTTCCATTAGAAGTCATTTTCATTCGCACGAGTCACACACGTCAATATTTATGTCAAAGCACCGACTTCCAGGCCCTTTTAAGGCTTGTAAAGCACTTTCCAAACCCGGACTGGTTTGAAAACATCTATCACTTCGAAAAGGTGTGTCTTAGATCTCTCTTTCGACAGTCATTACCCCCGCCGGCTTCAGAATCAATCATCAGACCTTATTCTGATCCCCCAGCTCAGCGTATACGTAAGATCTATGCCCACATCAGCTGGCAAAAAGTCTCTATAATCACGTCCCCTGCCACTGAACTTCTCCACTCCATCTCAGGCCGGCACCTACGTGAAATGTCAATGAACACCACCGTGAGTCAGCAGCGAGTGTCGATTGCCACGACCACGATTAGAATCTCGTTCGTTACCTTAAAAGTCTACACGCAACAAGTCGGTTGGCTGCAGCTTTAAGATGAAATTCGACGACGACGACGATGAAAGTCGAGCCACGACGAATCAAGCCTAATTATTTTCTATAGCCTGCCAAAAGCAGCGTGAAACTCCGCCAACGTACGACCTCAACTTAGAGGACACTTCGGACAGATTACGAACGCTGGTATCTGACTGAATTTATCGCCGGCGACAACAACTCTCATGACCGCATTCGGTGCATCAGTTAAGACGGACAATTGCGCTGCTAGAATCTCAATATGGGGCTATTACGCCACGAGGAGCGTCTCCCCAAAAAAGGCCAGCTCCCTTAGCGTGGCTGATTTATTTCCATGCACCGCGGCGAGTGACTTTGATTTATGCGGCTGCCATCGAGAACGAGATGCAAAACCGTGTTTGCGACGGAAACGCGGTGGCCTACAAAATCCCGCCGAAGATAGAAATCAAAACTTTGGAGTGAGTGTGACATCGAAAAAGTGCCAACGCGAGACGACATGTGACGAAGCACAGAAACCCACTCGCTGACTCTGGCGTTTCGATTTCTGTGCAAAGTTTCCCTCGGCGCGGCGGTGGCTACCGCAAGTTGGCATCCGCTTTCGGTTTTGTTTTTCTTATTAGCGCTCGATCGGGATCACGCACGAGAAGCGATATTCCACTTAAGGAAGTCGCAAGGTTTCACTTCGCGGCAGCCCAGCGGGCGGTAGTGGCGCTCGATTCCAGTTGGTGGCTTCTGGTGGCGCTGTTTATGGAAATCCGATCAAATTGGCGACGTATTCTCGAAGATTCAAGTCCCTTTGCAATGAACTGTGAAGTGGTTCAACGATTGCTGTGGTGACGCTGTAACTGGATGCCGCGGAGAAACTTGTTTCGAGGTGAAGGAGTTTTGAACTGCGCTTTGGTGATGTAATTGTTTGTTGAGAGAGTTTCATGCGGAGGTTAGCCGTCTGGAATGATGAAGAGAAAGAGTGAGAATATGAAAAGTCTGGCACAGCATGGGGCCATGAGGCCATGAGCTCGATCGGCTGGATACCTAATTCGTTAAGAAGAGTTGCGTACCTCTGGTACAAAGACCTCGATCACGAAAAACAGATCGGTTTTCCTGGCTGGAAGTAGCTTATCTTGGACCGTCAATGCTGAAAGTCAATGCAAGAGTGGCTAGCCTGATGAGGACGTAAGGAACATCGTGTAGAGTTAACTTTCGTTCGGGAAAATATTTTTCTTAGTGTAAAAGGCTTGCGTTTTCTAATCAATAGTCTGGCTAAGAAACCACAACTATTTAAGGCAATTTGGAGGTTAATGTTATATTTAAATGCTGGGCGGTCAACTAACAAAAATAGTTCTTACATTTTACGCGTAAAATTAATAAATTTGGAAGTCAGTGATATTTTAAATGACTTTTCTTCCCAATTTTTATATTTTTTCAATAAAATAACTTTTCTTCGGCGGACGGCAGAGCCATACTATATGAATTATAAATACATTCTTCTTCGACTTTAAATAATGCTCCTTAATTAGGAAAACTGCTCTTCCAAAGCAGGAGGGAAGGGCTAGTGGTCGAAAAGACCCAACCTCTTAAGATGATATTTCAGAGTAGTGATCTGTAATTGAAGCAGAAATCGCTATGTTTTCTAATGAGCTTGAAGCATGCCTTGGCTTTTAACACCATTTTCGACCAACAATATAGGTTTCTGATTTTCCGATTCTCTTATTACAAATAATACGAATTCACTATACCGATAGTAACCAATGTAGTTAGGGCCACCCATGGGAGATCACCCATAGGCATTTTTGACCAACAACACAGGTTTCTGATTTTTTTCGTCAGAGATGTAGTAAACGTTTTGAAGAGCTTCTTACACTTTATCGATTAACAGGCGTATTGACTGCTTTTTAAACATCCTACGGTGTTGAAAACTTGTTTGTTTTTACATGTATCATCATAACATCGTGGGTCTACTTCCGATCATGACCTTTTACGTACCCTAACTTATGGTTTTGGTAGCTCCTCGCCTATTAGGACCTCCGATGGTCACAGTTGGTTTGTATTTAGCTGCTTACCTATCGCCCTTCTCGATTAGACATTTTTATTCATAGCTACAGCACTGTCTTCGATATATTGTGGCCGTTTCACCATTCTTTTGAAAACCGTTTGCAATTAATACCATTTTCGATTTTGAAGGATAAAAAAGGTCTTATTGCACGCAATTGAACACACCATAAACAAAAATAATTAAAGCACTCAAAAACAAGCCAAAAAATGTGATTGAGTACATACTGAAGGTTTTTTTCTTTGCTCGTTATTTCTCAAGGTTTTTGCTTTTCCGTCTTGTATTATATACCGTTTTTGCCGTATATAATACTTTATAATCTGTTCGCCTTTAAATGTCGTAATAAAGTGCAAAAATGTTGGGCTTACCTCATTCCGTTTTTTTCTTTGATGTGCCCCTTATACGAGGCAGGGGCAATTTAAAAAAAAAAATTAATTAACATTATAAAAAAAATTATTAAAATAAAATTACAACACTTACAATAAAGTACTATACGACTTTTGAAAGCCAGAAGCCTGTTCTATAACCGTACATTTAAGATAAATTTCTGGTGTCGATAATTTCTTAAAAATTCACATACAAACTAAAATTTCTTATAAAAAAAAAGCAAAAAAGCTGAATTCAATAAGACATAATTTACAAAATTCTGATAAGCAGAAGCAAAGCTATGATTTTTTGAAATTTAAAAGACATTTTGAATTTCGACTCTTTACCAACTTTTAAACCTTCGTTACTCGCAAACTATAGATATCGAGTTGTGCCAAAAATGTTTTACTCCATTACTTGAACCACTTCAATAAGTAACTCCACCAATTTTGAGCCAAATCGAAGAGGGGAGAGCTCCCCATATAGGCCGGGCGATTTGTCATGGAATGCCCCGGCTGTTACGCAGATTATATATTTTTAATTGTGTAATTCACCGAGGCCCTTACTGTAGATTCTAGTTTTTTAACAAAGTGAGGAAGAAAAGTAGGCTCAGATGAGGCAAATCTTTTATTGCACATTTACTTAAAATACTTACTCCGCAGTTAGGCTCTATGTTACCCTGTAATTTAAAATACCAGTTAATAAATGATAACAATAAAAAATTCAAAAATTAAAGTAGTTTTGACTCGAATCCTTATATTTTCTTTTTGTCTGATTTAATCGATCATAAATTAAATGGTAAATGCCACTAACGATTCAATTCTTGTTTAACTTAACGCTTGTAAAGCCGCCTTTAAACTTAAAGAAGATGTACCTTTGAGTTACATCAGTTTTCCGCTTCTGAGTCATATCTATACGATTACTCTATTTATGTCAACAAACTATTACACGACAATTTTCAATTTAACATGCACCTATGCAAAGACCACTAATCACTTGATCTTGTCCTGCACGTACATGGCGCCGCAATTTAGTTCCAACCTTGTGGCAAACATCAACCTTCTTCGGAGATGATTACTCGTTCCTAAGTCTAATTGCGGTTTTTAATTTTCTGGAATTCTCTTCATCTTCTCCCTCTGCCGCTCTCCACTGATTGATTTTATCTACTTCGATCAACTACTCAAGTAAACTGCACTCTCATCGCCATCCACTCTGCGAAAGAGGCGAAAGAACCTGAAAGATATACCAAACGAAAATCCATTCAAACAGAATGATTCCAAAGTACGACTGAACCGTTATGGCAGCCACACTGAGTACTCAACCATGAAACCATTCCACACACAAAGATTTGAATTATTTTTACATCGCGATACACGATACGAGAACGTCGATACGAGAGAAGTAGATTCAAAAAGCCACAGCCCATGAATCTTGAGTCAATGCCAATCGACGCGCAATAGCGCCGCCGCCGGCTGAAAGTTGATTTTTCCATTCAGAGAAGCAGATCAATGCGAATGTCATAGGACGCATTCCAATCGAACTAATTAGGCACTCGAAGGAGGAAGTACTTTGCTCTCGATCCATCGAGGGTCTCAAATGTGCTAGAAGCACTGCACCCCCATTCGCGACGAAAGAAAGAAAGCTGAATAAAGAGTGTGAAAACTCAGCGAAAAAGCTCAGCTACGTCACCAGTTTCGCTGAATACCTTCACAGTGTGCCGGCTGATGATAGATACTTCCATCTTCTCTCGCCGTCTAAACCCAAGCAGCTAGATACTTAGGTATGCCAGCAAGTTTCGCTCACTCACTGCACTGACTCACAGATACTTTACTTTAGCCACTGTCAAGACGGTCGGAGCCAGTAGTTGACGACTCGCTGGCAAGCACCGCGGACGAACATTCGAATTTCGGTAACCGACTGAAACGGTTGTGTGCACTCTCCGATTATTTTAGATACTTTCTCTCTTTCTCGCGCTGACACTAAGTTTAAGAAACACTCTCTCTCTCTCTCTCGTATACGACGACCACCATATGGTCTTAGAATTTAGCTAAAAGGACACAAGGACTTGCATTCGACTGTGGAATTTGTACCCGCCGCCGAGGTATCTTACGAGTGAAGTGATTTATTTTTGAATTTGCTGCGATTTACGAACGCGTGCCTTGCGTGCAGGAACGTGCGTGAGATTTTGCTTTAAAACTAAAATCAACTGAGTGAGACTGTGAGCACCAATAGCCGTGGTTAATCGAAAGGATACCGGGAAGTTTCTACGGAAGAGGTGAGTTTTCGTGTGCATGCAATCGGCAGGTCTGTTGACCTTACAGATACGAGGAACGACGAGTATTCTTTTTTTTTCGATTGACGCAAGTGTGTTATTAGATACGTCGCGTCATGTCAGCTCGACGTGTGTGTGGTTTTGTTTTTGTTGACAGCTCAGTGGGCTTGGATCTTGGTCCATGACTTCATAATGCAATTTGTAACTGAAATGTATCTGTGGCATGATTATGTCACTTTGTGAATTTTTAAATTTAGAACTGAAATTCACCAGCAACACAGAGAAAATCAATTTTTTTTTTGTTCTTTTCCCGGTGTGGGACAATTCTTTGCGTTTATGGCTTGAAGAGGTTCTAGTTTCTGGCTGAGTGTGAGGAAATGAGGTGAATGACTTTAGTGGAAGTTTTGTTTTAATTAGCGTCGCTTGTACGAGAGCTAAGCTATTAGAAGTAATTGCTCTAGAGTCGTTGAAATGAAAGTAAAGAGTCATGCTCTGCATGACCTGAGTGCATAATTACACGAGTTGAAGTGATGTCTGCTAGGGGTTGATGTGGATTGTAGTTGTTTGAGGAGACTATTTTCTTGGGGTTCAGAATAACAAAAATAACAATTGTTTGTGGGTTTCATAATAATAATAATTGGGTGGCGTTACAGCCTGTTGAGGGTCAGAGCCTAGCTTTTTCTTACTTGTGGCCTTCAATAATATTTTTTATGTCAAGTTGACTCAAATGTGTCCACTTTTTTCAACTTTGAAAGGAGCTGTGCAGCTTCTGGGTCTTGGTCTGAGGCATCTACAGAAACTTCCAAAACAAAAGAACTCACTGTGAAAGTAATGACTACTAAAACCAATTTTTTCATTCACTTTGGGCTGGCTACTTTCTTTAAATTCCGTGAATTAGTCTATAATTTTGTTCATTCACTCACTCTTCTTTTTACTGAGGCATATACAGTGCACGTAATTAGAAAATTATCCTTTTTGGTTTCACCATAACTCATGTACTTTCCACTTTAGGAAAATGCATATCAATTAAAATAAATACACTGACATTTTCATAATAATGTGCAAAAAAATTATCGATTTGTAATGAAAATCTCAGTGTTTCTAATTATATGCATGGCCTATTTTTCGGCTTTTAGCGCTTTTGATGGAAAAACTCCTAAAGTTGTGGTCCTTAA
This sequence comes from Syritta pipiens, assembly GCA_905187475.1. Lineage (NCBI taxonomy): Eukaryota > Metazoa > Arthropoda > Insecta > Diptera > Syrphidae > Syritta > Syritta pipiens. Next base: position 94,157,679 of record LR994571.1, read on the forward strand.
TTGAAAATCTGTGGTCTTTCTAATTGGTATAATCTGTAGCTACTAGCTACAATAACAACTAAAAATCATCTACCTAAGGTGGAAAGTGCATGAGTTATGGCGAAAACAATAAGATCAATTTAGGTGTTTCCAATTACGTGCACGGCACTGTATTTTGATGGACTCATTGCTGAAAAATATTTTCACGCTTTTTGAGAGATTGTGCTATAGATCGAGGTATGCGAGGGTACAAGAAAAAATGTAGCACATTATTAACGCAGACATTTTTTACTGATGTCTTATCAGCAAGCAAGCAACCGAGAATATTCTTTGGTTTCTTTCTTCGTGAGTAAAAAATAGCAACCAACAGCCATATCCACAAAAAAGTATCAAAGACGTAATTCTGAAAGGTTTTTTTTGAAAATTTGCTTCTGACTAGACAGTTTCTTCTCATTGGAAACTTCTTTCGATGCAATCAAATTCATGGCTGGTGTTGTTTGTTTACAACGTGAATTTCATCTGCTAACAACTCAAAAATTGACGAAATCGCAGTAAAAGTGTCTAAAGTTTCTAAAACTCAAATTCAATCCACTTATTTTTGCATCAAATGTCGTGGACGTTCAATAAGAATGCTTAGAATCTTTTACTACGTTTTTTGTGATACGATGCGAAATATATTTTTTTTGCGGCTGAAATTACAGCGGCTCACAGTTTATTCGACCCAACCCACATTTGCAACGTCAAACGAGTACAGCTGCTAACCCAAAAACCCAAAAAAAGGAAAAACCCAGAAAAAGAAATTTTAAACTTTAACAAAACATTTATAAATTCAAATTTAAAATCACACAAAAAAATTAACCAAAAAGAAAAAAAAAACAAATTCGATTTTACAGCTTATTTGACTCGATTCTAAAATAAAAGATATAAAACAAAGTTTCAAATGAAGATTTTTCTGTTGTTTCCCCTCGAATAATACCTGGAAATAAAAGAATTCTTAAATATTGTAAAATACTTTTTCAGTTGAAAGATATGTATATCAATTATCAGATCTCTGTATGTAAATTGTGTGCTGGCAAACCTTGTAAAAATGTTACAAGATGAAAAAAATATCTATCTATCGATATGCAAAAGAATCACACATATTTTTAATGATATTGACATGTGGTATTGACCTAAAGTAGTTTTAATCCGCCTAAGATATAATTTCACTAACTTTCTTAGACTTTTCACAAGGTTTTCTGGTCCATTCTTTAATTAAGCAGTCTTTAAATGGTTTTTGTTCAAAATCTTGCGTTTGCGAGGAGTTGAATCAAAATAGACCACAGATTTTCAATCACATTAAGATCTGGAGACTGTGCCGACGAGTTCAGAACGTGCGGACAGTTGTAAATATGCTAATTTTCGACAAAACCCAACGTATTTTGCAGTTAATTTTCTTGGTAGTCCCGAAAATTGTTTCTTACTATTTAAAAAAAAAATGCACAAGCTTGACTGTGCGTTTTTAGTGTTTGTCCTGCAGTCTGCCTCGGAAAAACATCAAACATTTCAAGAAAAAAATTCGTCAGGTGCTTAAAAACTGCAAAAAAGACGACGATTTTATTATTTTTTTCAACAACAATCAACAAAAAATTTTGTCAGGTGTATAAAAATTGCAAGAAAGACGACTATTTTGTTTTTTTCTGAACTGAGCGTTAAATAGAAATAAATTATAAATAAATAAATAAATAAATAAATTATAAATTACACAGGTCTACAACCAAAATACTGTTTGTTTTCGACTGATTTCTATGTACATATTTAGAAATGAAAAAAATACTCAACATATTCCAGAACGTCAGGTTTATGGGGCAAAATGCAAAATTTCATTAAAAGAACGTTTTTTTTTGGGCTTAGATTCCATGCTGATCTTGTCGATAAAAGTAAACCCCAGGCTACTAGAGAGACAGATCAGTACACCCAAAAACATAAGAATTACCTACAAAAACAAAAAAAAAATCTCAATTTATTTTTTTGTAGACCTGAGTAATCCAACAGTAGATAAGCATATTTTCCGTCACTTCTGCCACCACATCGCACTAAAAATTTCCATGTACGCTACTCGTCAGGAAATGTACTTTCTTACAGAACAGCTTGTCCATTCATAAACTGGCACTCCCAGTAAGATAATCAGATGCATCGAACTGCAAATGGCCTGCCATTGACTGTCACTAACTAACAGACAGCCGAGCACTCACCGAACACCTGAGAAATCATGTAAACAAGCAGACTCCAGCCAACCCTGTCTGAGAACACTTCCTACAGATATAATTAGCTCTTCCCTCACTCTTTCCAATCACCCACATAATCTCTTGATTACACCAATGAACTCCCAACTTGACACAAACGACATTTGTCTTTAATCCAATTCACTTAATTAACTTTGACACTTCAAACTCTTCCTGCGACTAAAACATTCATCAATCATGCAGAGCGTAATAAATAATCTAGACCGTGTATCGTTTCCTTATTCTAATCTAACAAACCACAAACTTCAGTGAGATGCTAAATTGCCGGCTGGCTTTAGCTGTTTGTATCCGTCTTAATTATAACACGAATGATATTATTGTCACAGATGCGGTTGTTATTTATAAATTGCATCTATGTACGATTGCGATGCTTCTGTTAATTGCAGTTGTGCTGTGGCGAAAAGTTGAGTCGAATGCACTCAGGGGAATAAGGGACAAATTTTTGTCGAGAGTCGTGTGCAGCCACACTCGCTGTGCGTTCGTTGCGTAAGATGCTGTTTATAAATAATTTGACGCGTAAGACGGGAAGTTAATTGACAGCGACTTAATTTGGAACATGACCAGAAATGAAAAAGCCAATGGTTTGTCATATAATTGATGACAGCGGGTTTTCTTTTTTTTTTTTTTTTTTTGTGACTGTGTGTGGCGTAGGCAGTCGACAGCTTTGGCCCAGGACTTAAACCAAGATCAGAATTATAATGTAAATTTGAAGATTCGTTTTACTGCAGAATTTTAAGATGTCATAAAAGAGCATAAGCCTTAAGTAAGATTAGGAGAGAATGCAGTAAAAACTCACGCGCTCACTGTGCATTTAAATAATCTGTTCTGCTAATTAAGTTTTAAGAATCATAAAAGTGCTTCCCCACTAAAACATTCTGTGTAGCCACTCCAAATCAGAAAAGAAAACTAAATGAGTTTTTTACAAAAGTCACTAGTTTATCAGTACAAGTCTTTTTGCATTTGCAATAAATTTTGACAGCTTCGATTGACAGCATCAATGATTGACGAACAAACAAGACAGAACAATGAATCGGTGTAAAATTTCACACTTCACACTAAAAAAAAAAACTACTAGATTTCAAAAAATATTCTCTTTTCAATCACAATAAAATTGCTTAGTATTTTCACAAACACCGACTACAAAAGCACCACAAGACCGATAAAAAATTACTTATTTCTTATCAACATCTCTCACTTTTCAAATGACATCATTCAGGCCGACATTCTTCATTGGAATTAGAACAAAAACATCAATTTAATAAACAACTGTTTCCATACATGACATTATTTAATCAATCGCGATTTTTTACTCGCACTTACAAGTGATTTATTTTGCATAAGCTTAAACGTCGACAGTGATGTGTGTTTTTTTAGGAGCGGCGCAGCAGCTGCGTGGGTCGTTTTTAGCACATTCACATTTAATTTAAAGAAAATCAAATTTAATTCACCGAATCGAATAAATTAAATTTCCATTTTGAACCTGCTGAGACTCTCTTTCACTGGCAATAAACATAAATAAACAAACATCACGGCAAAGGAAAGACGAGACAAAACAAAAAAAAAATTGTTCCCATTTATTCATTTGCCCTTGATTTCGTGTTGAAAGAAAACAACGAATTTGACTCCAAAAAAGTTGACTTTTTGTGTTTGACAGTTTTGTTTTCTGACAGCTGTACACGCAGCACACCGATGACCTAACCAGAGACATGAACTTGAAAACAGAAAAAGTCACCAGATCGTGTTCCTTTTGTTGTCTAAGATACGACGAGTACAATACATCATAGTTTGATTGGTGGGAATTATCTTAATAATAGTGAATCAGCGCAGATTATGGTTTTTATTCAGCCGGAACCATAGAGCTTATTTTTTGGCACAAAAATTAACATTTTTAGGCATGATGTCATGGCGGCTACCTATGTCGATGACTTTTGTTGTCTTCATGGTAAACAGACGACTAGTTGACGTCGGTTTTGTGAATGAATGACGAGCGTATCAGTCAGCTGGGGATGAGACTCTTATCTCAAGTGGGCTTGAGGCGAGTGCGTTTATTCGTTTACCGCTGGGTGGAAGGAATCAATTGAGATAAGTCAATTATGTTTGGACGATGTGACTTTGTCAATTGATGTAGATTGGATGTCTACCCTTGGCTATGCTGGGATTCTGTTGACAGAATTTTCGCTTTTTTTTGCAGTATGGAAGCACTTTTGAGTACCTACAGATAGGAAAAGAACCTTGCAACTTGGCAAAAGTAATTAAGAGTCGTCGAGTTTATTGAGTTATTCCGTTCAATAAGGCTGCGTTTTTACTACTGCCTAGTAATGATACCTTGAAAATCGACTTATCCTTTCAATTGATGAGACCCAGTGAGGATTTGGATAAGCAACTAAATGTGGCAGAAGGAATGTTACCAACACCAACACCTACAACAACAACATAAAAAAAAAACAGACTTAAAATATTTTACTGTTGAGGAGGCGATAGAAGCATTTAGGCAAGATCAGCTTCGCAAGGAGCAAAATATAGCTGGAATAATTGAAAGCGATAGTAAATTTTATAGACATTTTAGGTTAGAGTATGATGAAGCACATCTTAATATTCGATGTACTTATAAGAGTGATTATGCAAAACGTTTATTACATATAACTTGTTATGAGTATCGCGAGGTTGAAAATGAAAGAATTTTAATGTTGAAATAGAAGTTTTTAAAACGAAGGATACAAAATACCGTTCCGATGTTGAATTTATCAACATTAAGGACTATAAGCAGACGTACACAATGGCTATTTCTTAGATTATAACAACAATAAATCTGTAATAAATTTTTTCTTAAAAATAAATAGGAATGAAAAAAGAAAAAAAAACCGTTTGCTTTTTTTTTATTTTCACTGAAATGTTTCAAAATCTAATAAACATTTTGGAATAAATATATTGTCAAGTCCCTTCACCACCGCAATTGACTCCATGGTCTTCATTATTTTTATTAGAACTCTTAATTTTACGATATTCCTGTCTTCGAAAACCAGGAGCTTATACGTTTTGCATTCATCTAATGGGGTCGTGTATTCCAAAGTTTGACGCTCGAATTCATTAATGAATGCATCAATCATTGAAAATAGACTCATCCTAATATCCATGCATAGATATGTCTTAAGGGAAAAATAAAAAATGAAAAATATGTATGATTTGAAAAATACTGAACTTACTTTTTCTTTTTTAAATGGAGATGGAAATTCTCTGGTGTTCAGCTGGTCTTAAACTATGTCAACTTCTGGTGGTTTACTAACTGCGTCCAAAAATTTGAGAATATTCTCTATTTATACTGAGTCCAAACAAGAAAACGAAACCTAATAGTTTTTTGTAGCTACATGTTATCTCCATTCACTAATTATGGTAATTTGAAAAAAACAAACAAAAATCTGCGCATGTTATGTAGAACGAATTGTGATTTTGATACAATCGCTCTTATGAGAAAGAACTAACATTAGACTTTTTTTTCGGTGCCCACATCTTATCATCCTTCTACATTATCCTGCTACATTATACAATTTCCTCACGTTTTGTTTTGTTTTTTATAAAAGAAATAAAAAAAATGTTTCTTTTTTTTTTGTTTTGTTTGTTTTGCTTTATAACAATTTAAAGTGTACAGAAATTCCAAACATAAATGACCACAGTTAAAAGAGTTAAAGGTTTGATATTGGTGTTACACGTAGAACTTGTACGGATGCTGGTGATGATTTCCTTCTTTTGAAGGTCTTATCGACTGTCTTCTGTGCCAATTGTATGGCTCCCTCAACATTTAACGGTTTCTTTTCACGTAAAATCTTTTTAGCTTGTTTTATAGCCCCATTGAAGATATTCTTTCGGCATTTGCTTCGCCTTTTCGATTTTTTCAACCTTTTTTTCTTAAACTTGCTCATGTTATTATTATTATTATTATTACCCATACCGAATTTCACTTTAGTTTTCATTGCATTCGTAACAAACCATGCGTTTGCACGTTCTCATACGCTACTATCCGCTGCCTTGACTCTAGCCCTCGCGTTGTCAGCTAATAATTGATCAGCTTTGTGACGGCTATTTATATCTCTTGATTGGGAATAAGCAATATCGCGTTGTTTGCATGCGGCGTCTAATGGATTAATTCCTGATCACCTCGGGCTAAGCGTTTTTTAAGCTTGGTACCTGGGCCACAAAATTGATAGCCCGGCAAATGAAATTCTACTGGTAGAGAATTGATTATTTTATTTAACAGACTGCTTCCGGCTGCGTTTCTTTGAGAACTGATTGGTTTTCCCAAAAGCATAACCATTTTTTATCCGTAGCAGTTATAGACTGAGATTAAATTGATGAAAGCACCTGACTTTATTTGATAATTATATATGTGATGCTATGATTGATATTTTGAATTAGTCGTAAATATGCGTTTCGTGAAAAAACACAAGGATCTGGTGGTGCGAAATATTGATTTCAACACCAATAGCAGCGGTTTATCATCACGAAGACATAGTTCTTTTTTGCCAAACACAATTAGAGCTTTGCTGGTGGGAACATCAAATTGTGGTAAAACAAATGTTATGTTGAGTTTAATAGAGTCCGTGAATGAATTAAAGTTTAAAAACATTTACATTTACTCGAAATCATTGTATCAACCCAAATATAAGTATTTACAAGAATTAATACAGCCCATAAAGGGTATGGGATATTATACGTTCACTGAAAATTAAGATGTACTAGCGCCGGATACGGCAAAATCTGACTCGATTATAATTTTCGATGATGTCGCCTGCGAGAAGCAAAATAATATAAAGTTATACTTTTGCATGGCACGTCACAAGGACATTGATACATTTTACTTGTGTCAGTCTCATACACGGATTCCAAAGCATCTAATAAAAATGATAATGCAAATATGATCATAATGTTCAAGCAAGATGATATGAATACAAGGCATGTATACCAGGAACATGTGGGAACGGATATGAATTTCAAAGATTTTTTAAATATCTGCAGTGAATGTTGGAAAGATAGAATACTATCTTTATCAGTAACTACACACACCCTAAAATTTGATCCAAAATTTGCAGTTGAACAGACCAAAACATACTACTCACAGCATATTATAAGTTTACGTGAAATTTTGTTGGGGCTATTCGTCTAGTCGGACAATTGTACACAAATAAAAAAATGCACCTAATAAACTGAAGACAAAGTGTCCCTCACATGAAGAAAAGTGGTGCACCAAACTTCTCGTTTAAAATTTGCTTACACATTATTTCTTATTTGTAGAATTAACGTGATTGAGATGATTTTTTTTTAAACATATTTCATGATTAATTTAATCAAATTAATTAATTGATTAAAAAATTAATTGATTAATGCCAACACTGCTTTAAAATACTTTGGAGTTAATTTCTTTTAAAGTTGGTAAAGAGTTGTGTCCCATTCCTTTTTATCTGACGTCATTCTGCGAATCGTCAGAGGAACATTTTTATTTATTTTCATGTAAACATCTATTTGAAACTATTGGAAAATTATGAAAATAAAAGAAATTAAACGACTAACTGCGATGAAATATTTATTAAGAATGAAGAAAAATATTTATAGTTAACTAACAAACTATCGAGTGAATATTGAACGTAAAACAACTGAAATGGAATATATCAGATTACAGTGTTTTTCTTATATTCGGCTGCATTTATATTTCAACAGGAGCAGGCAAATAAAAAACATTTTATCAGTATTAACAATCCATCGCTGTAAACGCAAAAATGTTTCAACGAAAATGTTGATTATTATATCGCTGGACTGCCTTTCTCGTGCCTTTTCTCAGCTCAATGGAAATAAATGTTTTATTTTTAGATCTGCATTCATTGCAACACTGGAATACATTTTGATGCTATTTTCTGTGCCTTGATTACACAAAAAATGTGGTTTCCCTGCGAAATTCTGAAAATGTATACATTCAACTGAAATGTTTTTTTCTTCGATGAGTAATCGACGCATTAAGACGCCTGGTCACTGCATTCATTGCATCACAGGGTAAAGGTCTTAAAGATGTTTTATTACTGAGAATTAGCCAGTAGACAGGAAGCAACATGCAAAATGAGCAGCAATTAGTCGAAGATGATGTCTGCCAAGTTTTAAACGTCGCTCACGATCCTTGATGTGACAATCTCCTCGATTTTACGATGCAACCGGTAAATCTTTTTATTTACAACCCGGTTGCTCCTACGCATAAACTGTTCCCAATCTCCATTAGCCATATATGTACCGTCTAAGCTCTAAGAATAACATCTCACGGGTTGTTATCTTAAGCAGATTAGTGTGTCACTTAAAATTCAAAAACTCACCTACTTCGCCGTCAGTCGCACTTCTCCCACAGCACCCAACGAATCCGAGAAATCGTCTGCGTCTGCTCTGAATCTGCAAATAACCAAATAAAGGCAAGCGACACTGATTCCGATTGAAAGCCCGTCCGGTGGGAAGCCACTCGAGTGATGATGATGATGCACGATACGTGAGCTGGAGTGGGTGTTGGCATGACGTCTGCTTGACCTCAGTTCGCCGGATTGACGTCATCTTTGCGATCGTTTCGAATATCTAAGCTGCGCTTTGAAAGTTCAAAATTCACCGTACCGAGACTGTGGGCGGACAGGCAACACTGCCACCGCCGCCGCCGGCGTATTCCCTGCAAGGAAATTCATAACGAAACTCGCCGTGCATGTCAAAACTGTTCCCAAACACTCAATTAGCCAGGCCGAGTACCAAACCGATACAATTGAATGTGCCGAGAATAAATTAAGCAAAAAGCAGTCCAGACCGGCCAGTGGATAGTTTTTGTCCATTTATGCGTTCGCTTACGTGGAATCGGCTAAGCCCCGAAGCGGTCATAACTTTTCCAGTTTTTGACGTTTTCCTTTCGCCGCGTTAGCGACTTAATAACAAATAATTAATCGATTCAGTGGGTGAGAGAAAGAGGGAGAGGCGAAACTGGCTCTTAGCCAGTCTTCGATTCGATTCACAAAAAACAAAAAAACATGTTCCATGGAATGCGCTAGGAGTTTATAGAAATGTGACATGGCCGAGGAATTCAGCCAGCCATGCGGCAGAAATCGATGTGAATTTGAGACAAAACAAAATTCAAAAGGAAAGAACACGGAGAAAAATAAACAAAAAAAACTGAAAAGAGATTCTAAAATAAAGTCTCGTATCACCGTCAAATAATAAACACTGACGTAATGTCAAGAATACGAAGTGCGAATGCGAACGCAAACGATGGGACGCGTTAGACTGGACCATTGTTTAGAAGAGCTGATAGTTTATGATTGATTAGCAGTCAGCATATAATTAAAAGAATTGTTTAACCCTCTGAAACTATTACATGGGCTATTAATCACGAGAAGAAGAACCAGTTTCAGTGGGAAGGCGGAGAGATTCTTTTCCTAGTGCTGCGTGATGTCATGAAAAGAGGACACGAGCAGAGACGGTGGCCCAGGTGACAGATGAAAGTTGTTGGCGGCCGGAAAAGTGATGGTGAATGTCGTCGCAGTTGTTCACTTAATCGGTGGTTAGGTGCGAGGAAAGAAATAGGACGATGAGTGGGAAGTATGGTGTCAGATTGTCGCAGACGATTGCGTTTCTTATCTCTGTCGCTTGCAAGTGACTGAAATTCGAGATTTGTGTAAGCCAAATGTCAATCAATGACTAAGTCCTATCGACAGCTGGATCTCACTTTCATCACTAAGTTAAAAGACGGTTAAAGTCGACACAAATTTATTTTTATTCTTTACTCGATGTACATTCGTAAAACTAAAAAGACAGTCAAGAGGTGTCCATATCAATATGAAGGCATGAAATCATGTGATGGCTACAAACGTTTCTTAAATCAAAAGCAAAAAATGGCGATAAAGACCGACAGCTGGCGGCAATATCAAGTCTCGAGCTAAGCAGCCTCACCTGCTTCATCCCAAAAGCGTGGCTAAAAGAGGGCAATCAATCTTAAATTGATGGGCGATGACAACGTCTTGTATTTAAAGTAAAATGGGTTACACAACTTTTTTTTAGTTAACCCTAGCAGTTACCGCCATCACGGCAACCAATCTTAGGTGGTCGTGGAGCTACATGCCGGCAACCACACTTTGATGCTCCAGCCAGTCCAGGATCTAGCTTTGGCCAGATTTCTCTGGTGATGCAGCATGTAGCTCCACGCATTGATTGCCGTGATGGCGGTGACTACTAGGCGGCATCAAAGTGTGCATGTGGGCCTTTGTGGCCCCAGTCTCTAACCTAACCTAACTTAGATCCTGGACACTCGTTTAATCACCTCAGAATCAATAGAATCAAACTTAGGAACCTCATAACTGGGCACTCTACTTTTAGCAAACACGTCACCTGACTAGGCCTCCCGGCCAATGACTTCTGTAGAAGCTGCAGAGAAACCTCGCTCCATCTTTTAGCGACCTGTAGCACTCTCGCGGTTCATAGAAAGGGGCATTTGGGCCATTACTTTCTCGATAATTTCGGCAACTGGCAGCATGAGCCGAATACTCAGCTATATCAATAGCTCCAACTGGTTTCTGGATTAGGGGGAAGTTCGCATCCTGTGGTATCACAATGGGCCTCGTCTGGCCTAAGTGCTTGGCTACCCTGCTCAGCCCACCACACAACCTAACTTAACCTAAACTTAGCAGTGTAGCAGATTTGATACAACTCATTTCAAGCTACCCGAACGCTGCCTTCCAACGTTGACGGTCACTGGCATGCTGATTCCGGTCCGGAAAACCATGCTCTCTTGCATCACTTGATCTCTGTACCGGAGGTTCGGTCTCCCTCTTCTCCTCAAACCAGGAGGCTCAGATTGGAAGACCCTTTAAGCTAAAGCATTTATCTATTCATCTATTTTGAAGGGTACAAGTTTTATTTTTTAAGAATACTGAATTTCGTAGACGAACGATTTTTTTTTATTATTTTTCTACTACAGTGAAACTTCCCTATGGCGGACACTCTCGGGACCATAAAAATTGTCCGGTATAAAGGACCCCCCCTTTGTAAAGAGGTCGAAATGTATAATCTTCTTCTAATCTTCATGCCGAGAACCAAAGAGGTGACACTTATAGCGGGGTGTCCCTTATAGGGAGGTGTCCGTAAAGAAAAGTTTCACTGTATTTGCAGTTATATAAGAAAACATGTTTTTTAGTAAAAAAAAAATATAAAAAATCTGTTACGAATTTTGTTGAGCAGTTCTTGCATGTTTCTACAAATTTTGAAGCAAAAAGAAGTCTGCGTTAAGATTCTTCTTCTTTTTAAAGCTCCTTTCGACCTTTTGACCGATCTGTTACGACTCAGCGCTATCGTCGTCTTCTTCAAATGCGACTTGTATTTCATTACCCGTCTCACGTTATATTCTAAAAAGAATCTGCTTTTCCTTTTAGCAAATTCCATCGTATCATAAAACCTGGTTGCGAAACCGCTCTCTTTTATTCGAAATTCCCCGAAAAAAGAAATTAATCTCCCGATAAGGAATTCGCTTCTAAAAAAAAACAAAACAAAACAAAAGCGTACTCAAAACGAGTGTCTAATCAAATTTTGATAGTGCAGCCAATCTACCGAACCCCAACAACAAAAACAAAAGTAAACAAATTGCCCTTGTTCACGAACACCGTCGAACAACAAACAATTTCCTTATCGATGAACTTGCAATTTAAAAAGCAATTAAATTTGCTTCACCGCCATTGTGGGGAATTACTCTTTTCCTCATTTTGTCCAAACTGCAAATGTCACAGGAATAGACAAAATTTGTTTTTATTTTGTTTCCAACTTTCGATTTCCATTTTTGGAGTTTAAATCACATAAACTCCCAAGCCCCTCCGTCGTAATTCGTGTAAGACCAACCACTTGTTGATGACCATGTTTGGCTGCACGATGACACACTCACGAAGCCACCCACCCGACATTGACCGTCGTGCGTTTTTTGGACCGCTCAGGCATGACTACCAAAAATGGTTGTTTCCCATTTGCCAGCCGTAGTATAATCATCGGCATCACGGTGTATCTAGATAATTGAGGTAATTGTGCGGTGATGTAAGCAAGGCCACCCACTGCTCTCCGGCTAAAGCAACAGAAGTTAACTTCATTACTCGCTAAATGATCACCTCCAACGGCTCAAGGACTTTGGCTCCTGGCTGTTAAATTTAAAAAACCAATTAACAGCTGAGACTATTATTAAGTCGATTTGCAGTGTTAAGCATGAAATGGCAGCACAACACACAACGATAAGAATCTCCGAAGGAACAGTCCGTCAAGGTTACACCTTGACACGCTAGCCGTCTTGCAACACCCTGGTAGCAGCACGCCTTCGAGCGGAAGGAAGTCTGCCATCGCTTCAGAGGCGGAGTGGGAGACGAAGGCACGACATAAGTCGGTCTAATTAATTCGTTTTGGAGTCCGGCCTGCGAATGAGTTATGATTGTGTCATAACCGGATTTTGGAATCACTTTTTTTTGTTCCTTCGGAGTGGAACGGAGCGTACGGCGAAATCGATACGGCGATGCAGTCAGGAGGACGACGCGACTTTAAACGCCCATGCACCGTACAGTCGCATCGCCCTCCCGACTGCCCGGTGTTACGAGGTGACTTAGGCAAACATAAAACCGTCGGTATTATGATGTACAAATTGGTTTAGGGTCTCCTCCCTCAGAGGTAGGGCTTTGATTTACGAGGAGGGCGTGTGAGGTCGTCGGAAGAAGTTGATCGTAAAATTTTGCACGACGAAGTGGCAGACTTTTCGGGGACATATTTCACATTTTATTTAGGAGCTGGGTGCAAAGTTTAGGCAACCGATAAAGTTTACAATTAAGATTGCTTAAAAACACATTTAGATGGATGAAAGGCGACAAGCAAATATTCTCATTGAGAGAACGCAAATGTACGATACGGTAATTATTCTTTATTCTTTATCTTTATCTCTATTATTAAACAAAAACCAGTACAGAGTAAAATGTCTTTTAGGTGTTCGAAGTATAAAAAAATATCTTTGTTGAGAGTAAACTTACAGTAAAGACAGAGTGATTACACAAGGGAACAGCATTTTTGTTGCATGAAATATTATGACTAATATTATACTTTCTCAGCGTGCCAATTTCAGACCTGCAGTCAGTTTGTTTCTATCAGCTTTAGTTTTTGAAATATAATTAATTAAAGAACAAAAACAACCTCTAGCTATTAAAAAATTGTTTTATAAGATTTCCTTGCTTAACTTTGTTCACGAGGACTGTTTTTAATGCTCCAATAATAGTCCGTCACTATATGAGAATTCCAGTGACCCTGGTAACGTTCCCCTGTAGTTCGAATATCTTGATAGAACCATTCACGTTGTTCTTCACTCAGATCACCAAGATTTTTAGAGAAACGGTCCAAATGGGTGGACGAAGTGTACCTTGATGCTCATATTATAGCCAAGCTGCTGAAAGCAATTCGGTCTCTTGATTTCGATAGTATTAAATTCTGGTTTTTGGAGTTAAAATATTTCTTTGCTTTAAGAGAAAAGGAAGAACTTTGTTGGGTGCGCCCGTGGCTTAATCGTTAGTGCGTCGGACTGTTAAGCGAGAGCACACAGCTCGCGGAAAATAAACCACAAACAATTTTCACGGCCCCACCTCCAGCGAACGACTGACAATCCTAATGGAGTACTTCTTGGAACCGGCAATAAACTGTAGGTCCCCTTTACATGTGTCAAAATTATAAAGTGCACAACACAGTGGAGGCGCGACAAGCTAGGCTCTGGCCCTTCGTGGGCTGTTACGCCACTAATGGTGATGAAGAACCTTCAAAGATTTTTTAGAAAGACCAAGCTCTTTGACTGAATGCACTTAGGTCTTCTTGGTTAAAAGGCTGAGGTTCCGAAAAAAAAAAACTGGGTTAAAATCATTTGTTGAACTTTCATCATTTGAAGAATCGTTTTTTTTTCTTCTAATTCGCGATCATTTTGTGTAGGTGAAGAATTTAGAGGCACAAGCATCGCTGGAGTATGGACAGGTCACGTAACTGATAACAAATGAGGGTGATCTTACCCTCAGTTTTTAGGGTTTCGTTCCAAAGGAATAACGAAACCCTTATAGATTCACTTATGTGTCCGTCTCTATTTTGTCTGTCTGTCTGTCGCCTTTACATATTTGCTAATAACTTCGGAATCCTCTGTAGTTAAGGGATGAAATTTGGAATGGGTATGTATCTTGGCAACCCAAAAATAAATCAGGAATTTTTTCCGGAATTAGTCGTATATTAAAGAAAAAGTTAGTACTGAAACTAACCTTTGAAAAAAATTTTATTAACTTTTGTGGTCAATATGGGTGTCATTGGAAAGGGGGCGGGGCGGAGATTACAAAAATGTCTGTCTGTCTGTCACTAAGCCTTATCTTAGGTACCTGGTGAACCACCTGGAATTAAGAAATGAAATTTACACAGAAGATGTGCTTCACTTGCCCAAAGAAAGATCCGAAAAAAAGTTTGAGGAAAGTCACTTATTAACGAAAAAGTTAGTACTAATACTAAAATCAAAAAATAGTTTTTTTTTCTTAGATACTTGATATGGGTATCGTTAGAAAGAGAATTATAGCAAGATCAAAAAGTTGCACTACAATTAGCATCTTAGTCTTATTGGTAAGAAGTTATAAGCCCGCAAACTTCAAAAAACCGACTGGTGTACCATGTCCCATACCTTATTTTCTAAAATAATGGGCCAAAAAATCTGAAAAAAATTGGAGTTATGGGGCAACTCATCGCAATATTGCAAATATATCCAGAAATCTCTTATGATTTTTTATTTGTACTAAAATTAATTAATAACTAATTTTTTTAATTTTTTTTCTTAACGGAATTGATTGAGTTAGGTATCGTTGGATAGGTCTCGTAAAATGAAATACAGTTTTTATTTTGAGGTTTTTGTTCCGAGGCTCGGTTTTCGAGATATTAAGCTTTAAGTGCGAAAAAAAAGCGTCCCCCCCCCCTCGCATTTCCACACCCGCGGGTCTAAAAATCTGAATAAAATCTAGAATGTAGGTCTCGACGTAATCTTTAGTTTAAATTTAGTTCGAGCATCTTGGCTCAAACAGTTTTCGAGTTATTGGCCAAAAACCAAAAAACAATGACATACGAATTTTTAAGATCCGAAAACTCCATTTTGTAGATCGCATCAATAGAATCAAAAAATGTTATACAAAAAAAATTTTATTTTCACACAATATTTAGAAATATTAACGATTTAAGTTATGTGAGCATTTTGCTAAAAAAGGGCAACTAGTGATTATCTCACACACACAAAGTTTTCTACGCGTTTCCTATACCAAGAAAGACAATTGAATTTCGAAGCGGCGTTGGTGGAGTGGTTATAGCGCTCGCGCTCTGGTTTGAGGTTCCCGGGTTCAATCCTCGACTTGTCCGATTTGGCTTTTTTTGCTTTTTATTTTTTTTCTTCTCCGAAGAGGGTTTCTCGAATATTTTGTATGACAGTTTTCTTCTCTCTCAGTTCTCTTAAAAGAACAAAGCGAAGCAAAGAAATGATTGATCGTAATAGCTTTGTTGTTGTAATTTTTTTTAAGAAAATAAGAGAATCAGTTATTTGTAGCTGTATGTGTGTTCAGACCATTTCCTGATTTGCTCTTTTCTATTGGTTGCGATTTATATAAATATGCTGTTGGAAAGATTTTATGTTTTGTCTCTGAATAAAAGTGAACATAAAAAATTCTAAGGAAAAAAAAACAAAATAAATCCTAGTGCAAAATTTGAATTTTTTTTTGAATTTCAAACACGAGTACTTGATTTGTTAATTTCTTGGATGTTTGTGATTGTACCACATTAGTGTTCTAGACGATTAAGTAGCTATTTTTTATTGCCGAATACGTTATGATTCGAATTGCTGAGCTGCTTGGTAAGCTAACTTTCATGAACTGCTGATTAATTGCTTCAGTGGAGTAGCTTGAGACCATTTCCTTTAAGTTCACTAAATCAATTTTTACACGGTTGGCACGATCAGCAAATGAGAACGACTTTTCTTTTGTTTAGCTTTATTCGAAAACGGCAGGTAGCCGTAGTTAGTTGCTTTAACTTAAATTATGTCCTTACTTCTAATCTGTTGACAAAAGAACGAAACCCTCGGTGCGTGAGTTAAACTCACACTTGACCGGTCTTTTTTTGTTAATCCCATTTATATCAACTACACAAAAATAACAATCATCTTGATGGTTTTTCTGTTCCCGCAACATCGTTGGCGATCGATACTCACAATGGAGTCTTTTCTTAATCGCCCACCAAGCTTTAAGATTACACACATATTTAACATGAGGCATCCAGTACTTATCACGGGTGTCCAAAGGGAATCCGAAATATTCAATTCAATACACCTGTTTAATGGACTTCAAGTCTACAACTTTTGAATGTGTATTCACCGCAGATCTTACAAAACCAATTGGGATCGTTCTTACAGGAATTTCTCGATGTGGACATTGTCAAACGAAAAACTTTATTAAAAATGCGTGACTTATACAAAAATTTGCCTCATAGCTGTATCTCAAAAAGTAGAGCTACCAAAGATAAACTGATTAAAGATTTGAAACGACCTCAATTTAGCAAACAACAGACATAAAATTTAATGCAACAAAAAAAAAGTTCGATTGTGTTCCCTTGTGTCAGTAATAATAATTAATGTGGAAAATATTTATAACTCCAATTTGAAATCATTAGGAAATTAAAATATCTTTTGTAAGCAAGAACACAAGGCTACACATTATTTTCGATAACGAAGCCTCTTTGTATGCCGACGCCAACCGAAATAATAATTTAAGGGAATGGAAATGAATCAATCGAAAAAGTGATACTTATTTAATGTAATTGATTGAACAATATTTTTACACATTCTTTCGGATTTTGTTGTCTCATCATTTCGATGGCTAAGAAAAGAACAATTATTTAAAAATAAAATAAAATTTTGTTGTCTCTTGAGCGTTCTTTTTTAAAAATCAAAATAACATTGGATCTGCTTAGAGTGCTCAAACAAATATTTTAAAATGAACAAAGGAGCATTATCCACACGCAACGGCAACCGCTAAAACCCTCCATTTGTCCAAAAAAATGGGTCGGCAGCGATTATTTTCACGAAATTACAACAATTTCCCATTTAAATACCCGCCCACTACCGGCTGAATTTACAAATGTTGAATCCACACCCAATTACCGAAACCCAACCCCAATTTCCCGGCATCGACCTTCACTCGATTCGTGGTATTTCCGGCAACTCTCCGTAACATCACCTTCAGCTTTGACTTCCGCTACCAATCAAACTATAGTCGTCGACCTTGACGAAGTGATTTGTTATTACACCACTCGAATTTTTAAAAAAGGACTACAACGTCAAATTGTTTTCCAAAACTCTTTCAAAGTGTTTTTTCGTTTATTTTGTTACGTTAAGCCTGACATGCATGTATCCAAAGAAAATCGATCTCTAATTACCCACACATAGCAAATAATGAGGTATTACTAAGCTGTACCGTAATCACCCCCTTCGGAACAGCAGCCATAACCGTTATAACCAAAACCTACTTCAACCCTTACCATGACAATGGCACAGATACACGACACCTGTACAAAAAAAAACAGATTATAATAAAACATTTTCCCATTTGGGGCTTAGAAGCTAGGGCACACTCCATTCGGGTGTCTTGTGACTCGGGTGCAACTTGACCTACATTCCACACCTCGGCCCGGAAACGCCACTTACCTTAGGAGTCTTAAATTGGGGGTAGGTCGTCGATGGCTCACCGCCAGAGCAACGGAAACAACACAAAAAATCAATTTCCCTGTCAAATCGAATTGGAGCAGCACACATGTGGGTTGTGGGTTGTGGGCTTTTCTAGAACAGCTCTGTTTCAAAAACTCCGCAGAGGCTCGTTCTCGATTGAAACGGGGAAGTTTCCGGTTTTGCTTTTTTGTGAATTCTTCTTTTTTTTTGTTAATTTATTCACAATAGAGTGAGTAATGCGCGGATGTAAGCACTCCATAGGAGGCAATCGAGGCCCGGTTGCATGCCGAGACATGGTTTAGTTTTATCTTTTGTGGTGAAACGTCAAAGAATTTAGTACCAATCGGTGCCGGGGAAGAAGTTTCTCGACTAGACTCGATGTGGATGTGGGCAGGTGTAGGGAGGTTTCTTTTTCGGAGAGACTTTTGATGGGCTGAAAGGGGAAGGCGGGACTTATTGAATTCGGGTAGAGCGATTATTGGTTTCATTTGGTAGACATTATGACTGGAAAAATGGAGTTCTGGAGGTTAATGACGGAGTGATTGTCGGCTGTTGACTTGTTGGGTAAACATGTCCCTCTCCTGTGGCAGGTGACGGTTATGACTAGCACACTCTGCGTCGTAAAGTTATGGCGGGAAGTGACTTCGAATGGAGCTGAGAACAGTCGATGTATGGAAAATCGATTTTGTAGTGGCTACGAAAAGAGCAATGAGCAGGAAGGCGCAGATAGGCTGCTGCTGAACTTTTATGAATGGTGAACATTGCGCCAGATGGAGCAAGGCTTTTATGGAAGTCCACTTCTTTCTTAAATTCGATGTAAATAGAGCCAGTTAAATCGTCTGAGGACTCGGCTTTGAATAATCAGTCTTCATCGGCAGTTTCAGCGAATTGCTTTTGAAGATTGCAATTCGTACTTCATAACTTCTTCTTCTACCGAAAGGCACTTGATCTTACACTTCGAGAACTTATTATCTCATTACCTAGCCTATCGTACCATTTTTTGGCCCTCGAATCCTTCAACGAATTAAATTAGAGCCGCTGTGGGCATTAGAAGTTTTTTCACTTGCCATTCGTCTGTTTGTAGGCAGGCTGTGAGGTGACGGTTTATAACGGAGCCCTGTGCAGAGGAAATAAGGGCGATTGTCTGACGGAGTATCTGCCTCACCAAAAGCCAAATGGCAATCGACCTTATTTCCTCTGCTCAGGTCTCCGTCATTTAAGCCTCACAGTCTGTCTAGTCTTATGTTGCTTTATACAAATTTAGTGTAGCCTACTCTTAGGCACTTATTTGGTTGCAGGCAGACTCCCGAATCTACTATAAAAGTCAAACTTATCTCAAAAACTAAATTAAAAAACAAACAAAAATATTCTCCACAGCCAAATCCTAGACCATGAACAGCTCCACAATGCACAACCACAGCCTTTGCTGGTCTTTTACTGGGAGCCCTCCGCGAGTGGCCGGGACATGACGACGACACTGCTCGACCCTCACCACCATCTTAAAATTGATGACTTACCAAGAACTTTACGTCCACATTTAGTAACATTTAGTAATCGTTCAAATCACACAAGCAATCATTTTGGCCACCCGTTTAGTAATCCAAAAGCGCAGAGCTCTAATTTTCTGCCTGAAATAAATTCAAACAACTTCAAACTTTCTATCTATGCGTATAGGAATTTATAAATACAAACTAAAACCTCAATTCCCGTTGCCTCTTCAAAAACAGCTTCAAAATGGTTGAACTCACCCGAATCACATTTCCTACCACAAACTAAGCCACGTCTTTTTTTTTATATTTTCAGGTCAGATTTTGCTTTGGTGAGCCAAAGGCAAAAAAAAAGTCCATAAAAGGGCCCTGTGACGTAGTACAGCACAAGCGAGTTATAAGTATGGGAGCTGGCTTTGAACAAAAACCATGGACGCCGACGAAGCGTCGTGGTAAAATAGCCGCCGAAATTGCCAGCCCTGGCCCTGCGTGTGTCCAACTACCAACTTTGGTTGGTAAGTATATCCTGTAAAACACGTAAACCGACACTAAACCGATTTTCCCAAAATTCAGGCACCAGGGGTTCCGACTCGAAGAAACACTCAGCCCCAGCCTACACTTTCGGTAATTTAGCTCGAAAGAATTACGACTCCCTTGGGCCCGGACCAGCCCAGTATAATGTTTGCGGCGTTGGAGCCAAAGGCAAGGATAGCGCACCAGGCATTACACTTCAGTCCCGGCCCAGGGAATTAACAAAGTTCAAAACACCGGCTCCAGGAAACTACAATATCGTCCAGGCGACCAATGCTGCCAAGGATGCCGCCCCGAAGTACACATTCGGCATCAGACCTGTCCCCTTTAAGCCAAGCATTACTCCAGGTATGCTCGTTGTTCTCACCTCACCGGCTAGGTGTTGTAAATGTCAAAAAAGGATCTCATGGTTTGCTTTCCCACCCGTCCGTTCACGGGTGCCTTTGTGTGCTTTTCATTTTTTTTCCCTGTGTTCCCAAGTTTTTGTTTTTAACGCAAAAGTGGGATGGATGGGTTATGAAGAAATTTGGGTTTCCGTATGTAGAAGAAGAAAGAAAAGAGGCTCTAAGACACCTCGAAAAATCAAGAAATTCAAGAACTCCCCCAAGGTACATCACTCTCAATAGTTAGAGCGCCTTGTAGACTTCTAGGAGTATCGATTTGTAAAATATTTGCTTGCTTTTAGTTTTTAAGGCTTCTTTTGTGACTGTGTAGTTATACCTTTTTGTTTCTGTTTCTTGTTTCTGTTGAAAATGTTATTAATTTTGTTTTCTAATTTATTTAGCTGCGAGTGAATACAGGGTGGTCGATTTGAATGTGTTTAAGTGCAGGGCACCTCAGTACAGTTTTCGAATAAAACCAAAAATAATTATTAATAACGAGTATCCAGGTAAAAGAAAAAAAAAACGAAAGAAAATTCTCTCGATTTCTGTGTAAAGCAATTCTGTGTTTATTGGGTTGTAGGTGAAGGTTTATTGTGTACAAAAGCTGAATTTTGTAAAGCTTTGTTCGTTGCGAGAGGCTTAAGAACATTCGTTCATCTGTAAAAGTGTCACAAGTGTAAAACATCTTTCAAGTGTACAAACTCTGTTGGCAGTGTTTATTTACCCGAAAAGTCTGTCATTTTCAGAAAAAATAAAAAAATGTATGTTAAATTGTTAAGGTCTTCTCTCTCTATCACTACATCATAATTATTAATCGCCAAGATGTACACCATCGTCGAATGTGAAAGTGGCCCCATATGACAGCTATCAAAGAAATGTAAGTTCAACTTTCAGGAGTCATTGGTTGTAAATCGGTCAAGTCAAAGTTTTCTGTGTTTACATTTTGCAAAAATTAGGTCGTTCACGTTGCAAAGTAGAGCAACAGCTTGACCCTCATACGGTGAGCGTAATTTTTTTAGTGCTGTCATAAAATTTAATTGTTTGCAGGGTTGCTGTGTAAAAAATAAAGTATTGCCTGGGCATCCAAAATGCTTTCATTTTCATGTTTTTCTTTTTGAAAATTTGTTTGTTCTGATTGAAGGCATCTAACCCAAGACCGTGGTAGATGGGGAGGCATATTGTCAGAGGTCCACCCCGGTCTGTAGCGCCCGCAAAAAATAGAAGATAAGGATAAAGTCTTCTGATATATAATTTAATAATTGGATGGCGTAGCAGTACCTTGAGATCCAGAGAGGTCGCAATCAATGCGTTGTGCTCGGTATAATTTGACACACGTCGAAGGGACCTTCGGATTATTTCGGTTTCCAAGCGGCGGATTGCAAACGCTTTTTATGACAAAAGTACTTCAGGCGAGTTGTGCAAGTTGTTTGTGGTCTACTGATACAAAATTATTTTTAAGTACAGTACTCAACGGATATAAGAAAAACTCATATAAGAAAAAATCGCTTAAAAGAAACCAAGAACAGTGCATCATGTTATTTCCCATAAAACTGATATGAGAAAAACATTCATAAGAACAAAACTGATATAAGAAAGTATTGCGTGACACAAATATCTAAAGTTATATGAGCAATAATACGCTTAAAATAAATTGTCCCATGTTATTTTTTACACCGTACAGTACCTCCTCCAAAACCTAGCTAGAATATTTTTTTTTGATTTTATACTGTACATGTAACACCTCCGCAAATTAAATATGAAATGTTGCAATTAATAGCTAAAATGAAATGATAATTGTTTTTGATAGTTTTTTCATTCGGTTCGCAAACTGTTGTATTGTTTATTAGAAATTATTTTTCTCGTATACGTTATTCTTTTATATTGCTTCCTCCGTTTTTTTTTTTTTTCTGAAATTCGAGGCATTATTGTAATAAGCTGGTTATACATTTATGATTCGTTTTGCGTTTGATTCGATTGCGTTTGACACAAGTCTTGATTAAGTAATGCCTCCAATTCTGCATCTTCGAAAACCTTCTCTCTTCCACCGCCATGCCGGTCTTCGACGTCAAAATCACCGTTCTTGAAGCGTTGAAACCATTCTCGGCACGTTCTTTCACTAATAGCGGCCTCACCATAGGTATTTGAGATCATTCGATGAGCCTCAGCCGCAGATTTCTTCATATAAAAGCAGACAATTAAAACCTCTCGCAAATGACGGGAATTTGGCTTGTAAGCTGACATGTTTAATCGGGAATAACTTTATGATGCAGACACAATCGAATAATATCTCGTTTACTACTACTCTTACTCTAAGTTTACAAATACCTAAGCTTATTGTATGACATCTACGATCTATTTATTTCGACTACCACTTATCTTTTGCAAAACGGCGGAAGCAAAGTTGTTCACCTAATAAGATTTTTTTCCCATATTCATTTCTCTCATAAAAGAAAAAAAAAAACGGTTTAAAGAAAAAGATTCCTTGCATTTTCAGTTTTTCTTATATCCGTTAAGTACTGTGTTGTAATTTGTGGATGTACTACAAGTGACACAATTTTTGACTTAAATTGACGCGAATTTTTTTCAACTTTTCACAAAATTTTGAATTGTTTGGTTATAGGTGCAATTGTTTCTCTCAATCAAGTGAAAATATTTTGCTTAGGTTGGAATAGCATACGAATAATCAACATTCCTGAAGTAACGTTAGGGTTGCCAAAAAAACTGAAAGAAAATAATCTCAAGAAACAAATTTTGATTTGTTTTACAGTTCGTATAATGTCGAGGAATTTGTGTTCATTTTCTCATATGGCTATTACATCGTTTTGATCCAGAAACCTGGACTAGCTTCTAAACTTAAACCTCTGGGATTGACGTGTTGTCTGACAGACACCAAAACATAGCTTCGTTATGTAAAGAATTTTGACTGCGCTCTCAGTAGATACATTTACTTCTTTTATAGTATTTTTTTTTTTCCAATAATACATTCCCACATTGATATTAAACAAATCGTGCCCCCACCGCCGAATTATCATAAGCGACATTTTAAGCAAAAATGAGCTAACAATGCAGTTGATAGTTTATTCGCTTGGGTATCTTTCTGCATTGTTGGTTTTTTAATAAAACAATTCAGTTAAAAATAACAAAGTAAACAAAATTTATCATAAGCGACATTTACATTTGTTTAGCTCAGACAAAGAACAAGACGAAACCTCTCTTGTGAAATTTTCATTTCGTCGCTTACGAGCATTTGGCGATTAGGGCACGATATGCCAATCAAAAGCTGTAGTATTAAACAAGTCTTGAAAATACAAAATAATGATAAAATAGGGGTTTCTGTCGGACTAGCGTACCTACTGTTTACTTATGATCAAAAAAGAACCGGAATTTTATTAAAAAACGCAAAATTTCAATTTTTAATAATTTTCTTTATTATCACCTTCAAAGTATTCTCCTTCTGCGGCAATACATGCATGCCAACGCTTGATCCAATTTTCCATACAAGTTTTATAGGCTGCCGAAGGTATGGCCTTTAGTTCACGCAGCGAATTCTCTTTTATGGCCTCTATGGTCTGAAAACGCGTTCCCCGCAATGGCAATTTGAGTCTGGGGAAGAGGAAAAAGTCACACGGGGCCATATCTGGAGAGTACGGTGCTTGGTTGATGATATTGGTTGAGTTTTTGGCCAAAAACTGAGACACAACCAACGCTGTTTTTGAATGAAATTCGATTTTGGCGCCAGCCGAGCAGCGACCATGATGTTTTAAACCCAAAACATCAGTTAAAATGTGTTCGGTTAATCCATAAAAGATGCCCAACAACACAGCAATCTCTCTTATCGGTGCAGAACGATTTTGCAACACGATTTGCTTCGCCGATTCAATGTTTTCTTCAGTAACAGATGTTGTTGGGCGGCCAGGGATCTCATCATGATCCAAGCTTGTACGACCACCTTTGAACCGTTTATACCACTCATATGCCTGTGTTTTTCCTAGACACGATTCACCAAAGGCCTTTTCTAACATTTTCAACGTTTCGGAACACTTAAATCCATTTGCAACACAAAATTTGATGCACGCACGTTGTTCTAAATTTTCATCCATTATAAAAATCGCCACACGAAAATTGTTCAACTTATTTGTATAGACGTCAAACAAAAACTAATCATACGATATCCGTCAAAATTTGACAGAATATGTATAAAAGTGTTGCGAACGTTGAGAGAATAAAATTTTACCGATTGGATAAGCGCGGGAATTTTAAAATGAAAATTTCGGTTCTTTTTTGATCATAAGGTATGTCAGCGAGATTATAAAAAATGAATCAGTCCGTTCCTCCATCCGTCCCTTGGCTACTTTTTGAATCAGAAGCAGTCTCTTTTCTCAAAAATCTTCTAAAAAATGAGACTTACAGTTTTGAAATTAAGTGACTTTAATTTTTGCATAAAATTATCAGTTCTGACAAAAAAGTGATCAAAAGGTTCGTTGCAGTAAAAGAAATAAAATTAAAGTCGCCTGAGTCAAAATGACCCGAGGCATGGATAAAGGTGTTTCGATTCCTTGGGTCACGTAAAAAAGCTAGAAATTTCTGTGGGATGTCATTTCTTTTTTCTCTCCTTTTATCAATTTTATTTTGCATGAACCATTTCTGCAGACCATTTATTCAAAGAAATTTATTACTACAATCTTATTTTGCTTCTGTAAAAACGCATGATATTTAGATTTATAGTATTTTAAATTTTAAATTCTGCTAAAAAATGATATGAACTGAAGATCGTAAACACAAAACACGATCAAAATAAATGTACATGGTTTGACTTCGTTCATATTCTTAAGGCTTTTTGCATAAGAAAATTTAATTTTTAAGTTTTGCATTTCACCTGTTTGTATATAAACCACCGATTTCGCACATTTTCAAAAATGCATACAAAATATTTATATTTAACTTTTTTTGTTTTTGATCTTCTTTCTTTGGCTTCTCTTCAAGAACTTAATCTGTGTGCAAATATTTTCTGTTCTCATCTCCTTAATTTTTTGTTTTAAATAAAACTGCAAAACTTTTTCTCATACATTAAAATTTAAGCCTAGAAAAGTTTAAGAACAAAACAAAAATGAAAATTCGTGAAAACTTATCTCAAAAATAGCACCAAATAGCTATCATCCCGAGAGAGTGTCGATATGCCAGTTGAGTTCGCCGAAGTACTCCTTCGGTCGGAGGACGAAAATTGACTTTGATCAGCACATTCCAGGTAAAGTGATCAAAAAATCTAATTTTCTTTTTTTTTTCATTTTGTTCACTTTGGGTAGATGAGATAGCTTTTTCTCGCCAAAAAAAAATAAAAAAATTTTGAGTCACTAAAATTCAGTCCAAAGCCAACATGTGCATGCTGTTGTCAGTTTTGTTTTTGTTTCTTGGACTTTTGTTTCGTTTGCCAGCCTGTGTGGAAATTGAAAATCTAATGGTTCTTTCTTACAGCACCGGGAGCATACAGCCCAGAGAAGGTTAAGCTGGACAAGCCGCCAGAGTTCTCGTTTGGACTGAAGCACCACACGCCGAAGAGCGACGATACCCCAGGTAGGTTCCCGTCCACGACTCCAGTAGTTGTTTGTGTTTCGTTGTTTTGTAGTTTGTGTATTTTTGTGTTTTTTGTGTTTTGCTTTTGTTTTGTAAAGCTCCGGGTGCGTATAAGCCCGAGGTAGTTGCCTTAGATCATACGCCTGCTTACAGTTTTGGGGTCAAGGTGAATGAGAACCATTTGAGTGATACACCAGGTAAGCAGTTCGGCACACTGAATTGGTTTTCTTTTAGCACGAAATTTTTGACAAAATTTGGTGAAATTTTTTGAAGCACCCGGCGCCTATTGCCCAGAGAAAGTGCGGCTGGACCACACGCCCCACTACAGCTTCGGCATGAAGACAATCCACGAGGTCAAGAACGAGACCCCAGGTAGGTTCAGAAGTTTCACACTTAGTTCTTGGGTTGATGCACATTTTTGTTTCGTTTTGATTTTGGGACCTTTCAGCGCCGGGAGCCTATAAGCCGGAGAATGTGAATTTGTCCTATTCTCCAGCCTATACCATGGGCTCTAAGGCTACGGACGTGAACTCTCAGGAGTCGCCAGGTGAGTTTAGAACTACTGATCTAACACCAAACTCCTTACACAAACACCAACATTCTAAAACGCCTTTTTTCGATTGCAGCTCCTGGAGCGTACAGGCCAGAGCAGTGCAAGCTCGATCACACGCCGGCTTACAGCTTTGGAGTGAAAGTGAATCACGCCAAGCCGAGTGACACTCCAGCACCAGGAGCCTACCAACCAGAAAAAGTCAAACTGGATCACACTCCAGCGTACAGTTTTGGAGGAAAGCATGATCCGAAGACAATCGACAAAACCCCGGCTCCGGGGGCCTACGCACCAGAGAACTGTAGACTCGACAACACGCCAGCCTACAGTTTCGCTGGCAGACACGACCCCCAGAAAGCGGCTGACACCCCAGCCCCTGGAGCCTATGCACCGGAGAAGTGCCGCCTCGACAACACACCAGCGTACAGCTTCGCTGGCAAGCACGATCCCTCGAAACCAAACAATACTCCTGCACCAGGCGCTTACTCCCCAGAAAAGTGCCGACTCGACAACACCCCAGCCTACAGCTTTGCTGGAAAGCACGATCCCTCAAAGCCCGATGATACCCCAGCCCCAGGCGCCTACGCGCCCGAAAACTGCCGCCTAGACAACACTCCCGCGTACTCGTTCGGCGGAAAGTACGACCCGTCTAAGCCAAATGGCACACCAGCTCCAGGAGCATACGCCCCTGAGAACTGCAAGCTGGAACACACACCCGCCTACAGCTTCGGAGGCAAGCACGACCCTCAAACGTCGTTCAGAACCCCGGGTCCGGGATCGTATGCTCCCGAAAACTGCCGGCTGGACAATAACCCTGCGTACACTTTCGGCGGAAAGTACGACGTTTCCAGGCCCGACGGAGTCCCAGCCCCTGGAGACTACGCCCCAGAGAAATGTCGCCTCGATCACACGCCTGCGTACACGATCGCTGGAAGGCATGACTTAAGCAAGCCGAATGACGTGCCAGCGCCCGGAGCGTATGCACCAGAGAAGTGCCGCCTCGATCACACGCCGGCCTATACGATCGGTGGCAGGCACGATCTGAGCAAGCCCAGTGACACCCCAGCTCCTGGAGACTACGCCCCAGAGAAGCACAAGTTGGACAACACCCCGGCCTACACGATCGCCGGAAGGCACAACGTAGCCAAGCCCAGTGATGTGCCTGCTCCCGGAGCATACGCGCCAGAGAAGTGCCGTCTCGATCACACTCCCGCGTACACGATCGCCGGAAGGCACGATCTCAGTAAGCCCAATGGCATCCCAGCTCCCGGGGACTATGCTCCCGAGAAATGCCGCCTCGATCACACCCCTGCCTACACAATCGCCGGCAGGCACGATCTGACCAAGCCAAACGACACGCCGGCCCCGGGCGACTACTGTCCAGAGAAGCACAAGCTTGACGGCACGCCAGCCTTCACCATAGCCGGACGTCTCAACGTGGCAAAGCCTAATGACGTTCCAGCGCCGGGAGCATACTCCCCCGAAAAATGCCGCCTCGATCACACACCAGCCTACACGATCGCCGGTAGACACGACCTGAGCAAGCCGAATGACGTGCCAGCACCGGGCGCGTATGCACCAGAGAAGCACCAGCTGGATGGTACGCCAGCCTTTACAATTGCCGGACGCCTTAACGTAGCCAAGCCCAACGATGTGCCTGCCCCGGGTGCGTACGCTCCGGAAAAATGCCGCCTAGACCACACTCCGGCCTACACCATCGTCGGCAGGCACGACTTGAGCAAGCCCAGCGACACACCCGCTCCCGGCGATTACTGTCCCGAAAAGCACAGCCTCGACCACACCCCGGCATTCACAATCGCCGGCAAGGGACACGTCGAGAAGCACTTCCAGACGCCAGCCCCCGGAGACTACGAGCCAGAAAAACACAACCTCGATCACACCCCTGCGTACACGTTCGGAACGAAAGTGAATCTCAGCAAGGCTAGTGACACCCCGGGTAAGTCGCACCACGCGTAGCCACCGCGTTCCCCACTCACACATTGCTTCTCCACACAGCACCCGGTTCCTATGAGCCTGAGAAGCACAGTCTCGAGCACACTCCTGCTTATACGTTTGGCGTCAAGGTGAACACTCCGCTTCGCTGCGAGTCACCCGCACCAGGCACGTATCAGCCGGAGAAAGTCAACCTGGACCATGGTCCAGCGTACACGTTCGGAGTGAAAGTGAACCGAGAGAAGCCGATTGATAACCCAGGTAACCCACAAAAAGACACCTTCCACACACGAAAGGAACACGTAGATTTTGTTTACACGTTCTCTTGCACTTACAGCACCCACCGCCTATGAACCCGAAAAAGTTTCACTCGATCACACTCCCGCGTTCACATTTGGCTTGAAGTCCGAACTCAAGATCTCCTCAGATACACCAGGTACGAGAAGAGTCTCGGATTGTAGACATGCACGGGCACGATTCATTTACTAACACGGGCGTAGAATTAGCGATGGGAAGGGACTAGGCAGCGATCACATAACTGAGTGAGGGTCCTACGAACGACAAACAGCGTTTTCCTAACTTGCACGTCGAAGTGGTCAAAATTCCTTTGAGTTTTTCAATACAAATAACTCACAGGACTGTTTGCTACGTGGAAATTAGTTCTGACAGTTCAAATTCAATTCAGCGAATGAACACTAAGGCTCCAGCCCGAAAAATCTTCCACCCAGAGCGTTGGCGCGGTAGAGAAAGACCAAAGAACACCGCGCATCCAAGTGGAAGCTGACCTTAACAAGCTTGGTGTGCGGCACTGGAAGCAGCTGGCTAGAGACGAAGCTGGCTGGAAAGGTTTGCTTCGGTGGGCCATGGTCCACCCCGGAATATAGCGCCACCAAATAGGATAACAGTTTAAATACAATTTCTTCTACATAAGAAGGAAAATTCCTGCCTACCAGCTTATTGACAAACTTATTGTAGTTCTTGGCGAGATGTCAGTGCAGGTTAACATTCAGGTCAACATGACAACTCCAAAAATTGTTTGGCCGGTAATCTTGCCAAGCGCGGGGCAATGAAACTCGCATTTAAGGTCGAATGAAGTCGATCTCTGCGCACCTATAACTCCTGCGCTCCTCTACATCAAAACAAATGCCATCGCAGGAACCAATCTTAGGAAGCCGCGTGGCACTACATGTCGCGTTACCAGAGAAATCTGGCTCAAGCTAGATCCAGGATCCACTTCTGTGGTATTACAATTAGTTTTGTCTGGCCTTGTGTAGAATACCATACTACCTAACCAAACCTACTGTGGTTGTTCAAGTGGAACCTGAAATAAGTTCCATCTGCTTACATCCGGAAAAAGTTCTTTCACAGACTTAGAACTTTGTTTAACGTTTCTTTCAAATCTGAACTCTTACTCTAAAATCACATCGACCTTTGCATTCCAACTCTGCGTTCGAATTTAATGATATACGAGGTTTGTTCAAAGAATAAGGTAAATTTTCAAATTTAACGGGCTACGTACATTCGATTATCGATTTTTTTTTGTTTTGTTATGTTGGTACACTCGTCTCGAACATTTGTTTACAGTTTCAGCTATATAGCATATTTATTTTGTTTGTAAGAGGCATTAAAGGTAGACGTGTTTTGCGCGTTCAGCGATTTCCTGCTGTCATTTGAAAATTGTTATTGGAAATTCTCTTTAAATTTCAATTTCGAAATCTTAAACAAAGTGAGATCATTGCTTTGGGCACAATCGATCTTTTGCCTGATGACTTTAAATGACCTAAACTACAGGTTTTGATTTTTGCTAACAGCGAAAACATTTACCCTTTCAACAAAGCAACACGGATTTTTATAGTCTCGCTATTTATGGCTATGAACCCAAGCTGTCCCAAGAACTGCAAACAGGAACCTCACCCACAAATTAAATAAAAATTCGAGCTGAAGGTCCTAGCAGCTACGGCTCTATATACAGTCGAAGCCTTCTAAGTCGAATTTTCATGGGATATCAAAATTAGTTCGAGTTAGAAGGATCTTTCGAAAAATTCGAATTAGAGGGATTCATTTTTTTTTGTTTAAAAGCCTTTATTTTATTCAAAAGAGCATATATGAAAGGAAAAAACACTGGAAATTACTCAAAAAAGCTTGGAATTTTGGATTGAATCTTTAAAATTGGAGAATGAAGCCTTTTCAAAAAGGACTCTATTTTAAAAAGGCAGTGTTGGACCTCGTCCGGACTCTCAATGCATTCATTAAATGAAGCTTGAAAACATCTCAGATACCTAACTATTTTCACATTTATAACAACACAACGAATAAGCAGCGCAGTTATTCATACAGAGCCGCACGGTTGTGTGCACAAATAACCTATAGCTCATTTGTTGTTGTGTGTAGGCGACGATTATGTGGCCCTAGACGACAATTGTGTTCGCCCAACATGATTGTGCTTCGAGAACCGTTGGTGAATAGTTTCGATTTTCTCTGTTCTTGTGCTCGATGTTTGCCGTGTAGGTCGCCATGCAAATCCTCATTCTTGCTGTGAACATTCTCTTTCTTTATTGCATGGGTAAACAATAATAAGGGCAACCACATGCACTTTTTTCTCCGACGTGTTTGCACTAAAAAATCAACATGAAATGAAAGGTGTTCGTCGTCCAGTGCCAAATTGAGCAATACAAGTTGTGTGCTTGATACAAGTTGCGGGACGAAATTTTTTGTTTATTTTTTTGTAAAAAAAAAAATCGACTTGGAGGAATTGAAAATGGACCAAGAGTCAAAAAATGTATTCGAGTTAGAGGGCTTTTCGACTTAGAGGACGTTCGACTTAGATGATGGATTTTGTATGGAAAATTGAAGGGAATCGACTTAGAATAGACTTAGCGTTCGACTTAGAGGGCTTCGACTGTATTAGCTTGTGATTACCTGTTAGTAAATAATAAATAAATAAAACAAACAAAAATTATTTTGATATTCCTAAACATGTTGATTGTGACAAATGCTTTAGCAAAATTGATTATCAATTTCTAAATTGCGGCTTCTTCAGATTCTACATAGATTTGGATGGAAAAAACAAAATGTAGGAAACAACATTTGTTGAACGCATTGAATGCCACGCTATTAACGAACACACTTAGTGCCGGTAACCGGTGACCCCCATTGCATTCAACGTGTTAACGCAATATAA
The DNA here is from genome assembly GCA_905187475.1 of Syritta pipiens. Classification (NCBI taxonomy): domain Eukaryota; kingdom Metazoa; phylum Arthropoda; class Insecta; order Diptera; family Syrphidae; genus Syritta; species Syritta pipiens. The sequence goes on from LR994571.1 coordinate 94,189,389, forward strand.
TCCGAAAAACCTTTAATAACCAAAAAAAGGCATGTGCCCACAAAATGAAAGACTACTAACCAAGACTAACACCGGCGGCAATCACCTGTCGCCTGGAAGCCAACAATAATTTTAAGTCACATCCTGTTTTTCTGTAGCTCCTGGCGCCTACCGTCCAGAGGATTGTAGACTAGACCATTCGCCTGCATACACAATCGGTCCACTAAAGGGAAGCCTTGGCCCAGGTAAGTCTCAGCCCAGCTTTCTTCATTATCATTAATTCCAAGACTGTCTCCTTTTATGCACTTTCTGCTTCGAAAGCTTTGAATGTGTTATCCCGTCTGTGTTTCTTTTTTTTAAGCCACTTTTTTCTGTAAATAAAACAATTTTCTTATTTCTTTCAATCACTTTATCACCCAGCTCAACCATCCGGTGCTTATGTTCAAGACAGGATTTTGCAAAGACGTGAAAAGCGCCTAGCAAGTCCCGGTAAGCTTTCATATATTTGTTGCTATATGTTTGTGTTCTGCCTGTGAATTTATTTTTTTGTTGCACCTTTTTGGGCACCAAAGTAAAATCGAATTTAATTGAAAAGAAAAAAAACGTTTTTTGTTCTTTTTTCGTTTATTTTATTTTTTTGTGAATGAATGTCCACAGTGCGTCAAAAACTCACAAATGGTGATGCCGTTGATTCTACTGTTGCAACCATCACCGAAACCACCGCCAACGCTGTTAAATCTGAGTCTGTTCAAAAGGCCACCTACACATTTACAGTCCAGTCAAGCAGCTGTGAAGAGATGATCTCAAGGTAAATGGCCAAGAACTTAAAAAAAAAACATAAACGTTCTAACCATCAACTAACCTTTCTCTTGTCTTCTAGAGCTCATTCAAAAATCAAAAATCCTAACCCATCCATCCACATGCTAATCAATTTTTTTGAATTTGAATTTTTTCTCTCTTCCAGAGACTCGCTCCGACTTGTGTAAACCAGTCTAATGAGCATCTTCTCTATTTCAGGTCCAAACGTATATAAGATTCCAACAGTGTTGGGCACCAGCAAAGAGGGCAGCATTAAATCAGCACCAGCATTCTCACTAAGCAGTCGGCATAAGCCCAAGCCCGAACCAACCCTGTACTTCCCAGGCCCTGGAACATACGACGGGGTCTATCAGCTGACCAAGAAACGACTTCCAATCTACTCAATGGGCATCAAGCACCACGGACCAAGCGACGAACATATGAAACCTGGTCCAGGAGCTCACTGTCCCGAAAGGGTAAATATTCCTTCTTACTCATAACCTTAACCATTCTTAACCGAATCTCCTTGGCCACCCAAAGATCGTTACGACGAAGAGGAGTATCCCGGCGCCGTCATTCTCAATCCGACACTCGAAATACTCGGGTGAACGAAAGACCTTCCTCATTCCGGAGCATGTGGAACGCCATATGTTGAATTGTCGAGATCTGTAATAATAATGAAGAATTTTTATTTCCTAATGATTTCATCAATCAACGCAAGACAAAATTTTTACGAAAATATTTGAACCGCCAAAATGCCGCATGAAGCGTCTTTGTTTTTTTTTTTAAACAGGCGGCACTTGAGTTGAAACTCGCACCTAACCACTGTCCAAGATAACGTTTGAAGATTGAAGATCCCACAAAATTTACGGAAGTCCAAAATCACGAAGTTTTAAAGTTTGGTTTTAATTGACACGTTAACAATTTACGACACTTACGCATGATTATAAAATTATTCCTAAAAACTATGTGTGGATGATGTTTTGATTTTCTGCGAAATCGGGAGAGCTGGTTATAGTTGCACAATCAGTTTTTAATTCCATTCTTTTGATAAATGAATCTATAATTACTCACTTAGATGACGTAGAGACCTGGGCCTCGACTAGCATGCCTATTCTACTGGCCCAGTCGTTTCTAGTTTCGCACGCCAATAAATCTTAAATGCTGATTGTTAAGTTGTCGTATCGACCTAATGCTAAATCTTAGCAATATTGTGATGCACAATTTAACAACGAAAAAGTTATGCTTGAAGTGTTTGCCATTGCTGGTGTGTATTTTTTGTTAAAAGACGGATTGAAAAATTTCAATAAGCGAGCAAAATCTTGCATTTTTAGATTTTGACTCTACCCCAACAATACACGACAAACGATGTAGGGCAAGTGTGAAATTTAAGTCAAGATTTGACACAAAATTCGGTGCTCTCCTTACTGTTTTTCGGACTTATTTGTTAAAGCTCAAATATTTATGCATTTCTTATTTGCTAAAGGTTAAATGTAAATGCATTTCTATGACCATACATCAGTGAAGTCTTTCGGTAATTTCTATTTTATCCGATCGAAAAGGCTTAACTTAAAATCTTGGAATCTACATATTCCATTTCACCTTTTCTCGATCTAATTGTCATCTCAATGATGGATTCATAATATGCTAGCTCAATAAATGTTTAACACAAATAAAGGCTGCCCATTTTTAGCAGATCCAAACGCGAACATGAAGTTATAGTTAGCAACACAAAGTTTAAGACAGCAAGAGCCAAATGATCCCTAAGCAGAAATTTTTCGTCACTATATTGATACTTAGCCCCCAAGTTTTGTCGAAAAACTTCACGAAAGGCAACAAAGAAAACATACACTTGGATTGCAGAACATCAATTTCCATGTTCGAAAAACAAATTCACTTTTGTGATTTCATGAATTGCAAAACTCCTAATTTTGTTCGAACATACATTCGATTATACTTATCATTTCACTTGAAATGCAGAACACTAATTTCACTTTTGTGGATTAAATTCACGAAAAGTGGAACACAGAACATGGACGACTAAGTTTCGTACAAAGTCAATTTTTGCAAAATTCACCGTGGTCGATAGATTCTTTACGAGATAAAACTCATTACGTCTTCAGGGAAACTTCTTCTTTTTATTATTTCGAAAGAGTGAGAATTTACTTTCATCGACGAATATAACATTCTTCTAGTCTAAAGTTAGAAAGGGACTTAAAATTCGTTCACCTAATTATTAATACTACTTATTAGTATATAATTTATTTAAGATTTATATAGTATTCCTGAGCACACGCTAAGGCCTGTCGTTCAACTTAAATTGAGAATTCGGTGTGAAAACACACTTCGTAAGAAACTATGTTTCTAAGATTACATTTTTTTACGACTTATGTCCCTGTTCTGGTCGTGATGTAGTCATAACTCACAAATATCAGTGAGGGGAAAATTGTGATGATACACCATCTTGCTTTTTTTCTGTTGTGAATAGTTAATGACGTGTTCAATCGCAGATCACAATTTTGACAGTCTTGGGTTAGAACACGAAAACCTCTCAATTTGTGAGTTCCCTACACTCTAGTAAGGTTGCTGTAAGATATGAGGCATCAGTGAGATATGCCAGAATAGGGCTATTAGCTTAGTAATCTCCGCCAAGTTGGTAAGAATATGATCCAGTGTTGAATAATGTTTTCTGAATTCCGTCTGGTATTCGTTTAAAGTCTTATTATTCGCTATCGATTTCGTAACCCTATTAAAGATGATAACAGTCAATAGTTTTGCCGAAGTATTCAAAAAAGAACCGCCGCTGTAGTTAGCAATGATCAAAATCTGCAGGTGAGTTCTAGAAGACAGTAAAAAATTGTAACTGGAAGAACTAACATTTATGATCTAGTCGACTTTGCAAGAGTTGAAGCTGAGGGATTATTTTAAAAATCTACTCAACACTTCTCAGTTTTATTCACTTCCCCTACATGCACATATATTCTTTGAAGACGAGCTCTTGATTACAGTATTTACTTTCGCTGAAGTCAGAAGTGTAGTCGATTCTTCTAACGCAAGTAAAGCTCACGACGATTCCTTCCAATTTCGACAAAAATAGTTTTGCTCGCTGCGCTTACAAGAGAATTTAGTAGGATTTTAAAACAGCGAGTGCCCCAGGAAGCTTGAAAAACATAATAATCTACTTGCACTGCATAACAAAGGCGGGCTAAATAATCTTCCTCAAACATTTGTCGCTTCAAACGTGCTGTAAGCACGAACTTGCTGTAATCAGGTATAAACGACACCACCTTTGAGATCAAACGCAGAATAACACTTGCCAATCGCTGTTTGTTTGGGTTCAAGCAATTAAGTAATAGAGCCCTCTCTCGAAAAACCTTGCTGGCTTTGCTTAACACCCTGATCATCCTAGTCCCTCTCTATGGCGCAGAAACCTAGACTGTCAAACGCAGTCTTTTTGAGAGAAAAGTTCTGCGTGCGATCTTTGATCCTGTTTCCGTTGATAGTTACTTTAGGAGAAGGTTTAACCACGAACTGTAAGGGTTGTACGGCGGGATGGGCCAAGCGTCTATGGACCCAACGCCTAAGGTGGTTATTCCGTATAAAGCTAACGGACAGCACAGCTCAGGCACGAAGAAGCTTCGACTCCGAATCAGTGGGACAGCGTAAAGGTAGCGTTCACAGGCTGAGAAGTGCCTCAACCAATTTGGTGTGTACCATTAGAAGCGGCTGGCACAAGATCGTCCTGGGTGGAGAAGCCTACAAACGAATGCCCAGGTTCACTCCGGACTGTAACGCCTCACGAACAAGAAGAAACAAGAATTTTAAGAAATTGGCTTCTTCATTTGGCGGCATACCTATACCCATGACTTTTAAAAGCCTCACTTTATTTACAGACCAATGTTGTTTGGCAATCATCTTCATTTTGCTTGAACCACTTCACGTCAAAGATTTACTAAAGAAAAAAAGTCAGCAATACTTTTAAACAATAGTTGATGAAAGTCTTAAATGATGGCTAATGAAGAAACTTGTGAATCCTTCTGTTCTTTTAAAAACTGCAGTGATAACCCATGAAAACGGCCCACTACCCCAAGACAACATGTTCCAATATTGTTATATATTTCCCAACTTCAACAATCTAAGACGCCTTTTGTTTCCTTTTTCAGGTCAACCTTACTCATGTTCCTGCATACAGTTTCGGTATCAAGCACTCACCCTACCTGGGACGGTTCCGCGATGAAATCGATGCCTTCAACTACAATCCAATTGGTTTTTAAATCTGCGATATAACACCCAAACATTCCATTTGGCCTCCACCAAACAGCTCGAATGATAAATGAATTTTCTCCCTCAAATTGGCCACATTTATTCCTAGAAAATGCCTCGGGATTGGACTACACCTGCTGCTCAACACTGAGAACGGAAACCACTACTCTAACAACACCTACGTTATAAGAATCTTTTACTATTGTTTAATGCTAATTAAGTTTAATGTGAATTTTATACTAAGAGGTCTTGAAAGAAAAAAGAAGAAAAAGACGAACTAACTGTGGATAAAACTAACTGTTAAAGCTCGAAATGTTAACAAACACCTATTAACTCCTAACACAAACACACTCATGCCCACAAAAGAATAAAGTTCTCTTTGAAATACAAGAAACAGTCTTATTTATTGTGTCTCAGACAATGTCGATCTCTCGAGCTGCGTAGATCATTCCGATGAAGCCTTCTAGGACCTCTTTGGCCGTGGGGATAATCTGCTCGGGGGGTAAAATGAAACCGTAGTTGCCCTTGTCTCGAAGCTCGATGGTGTAGGGAATGGGGATGCCCTTCGCGCCGTAGGCCCACTCCTTGCCAGACCCGGATACCTTATCTAGAAACGGAGACATTACCTAGATTTGGAGGTATGGTTACAAAGAAAACTTGCAGAGGGTTGTGGCACTGGATCCATAAGTGAAGATTGTCCCATATCGTCTAATCAAAGCATCTGCGAAGCCTTTTGCGGCGTGCATCATTACCGGGTAGCCCTCCGGAAGATCCTCGGTGTGGCCCCATGGGGAAAGGACGTACTGACCGTATGAGTGCAGGGAGATGTAGATCTTAATGTAATCATCCGGCAGGGCGTCGACGAACTGGACGAGCTGGTCGATCTCTGGCTCCGACTGGGCGTATGGGCCGGCGTAGGTCTGCGTACATGGATCATCAGAAGCTCCCGCACCTAAGGACGAGGTCGTATAAGCTGAAAAAAAGTCTCTTCATCCTACTCACTCATCCAGAGGTAGTCGAAATTCCTGTTCATGTCTGTCCCAATGCAGTCCGGGTCGTGCGGCTGTCGACTCTTGCGCCACATGCGGTCCTAAACGGCTGATGATCAATCCAAGATCAGTTGAGAAGATCATAGCGACTTACCACTTCATGGGAGTACACATAGCCATCGGTGTTGAGGACTGGAATGATGTACCAGTCAATGTTCTCAGCGATGTCCCGAACGCCTGGGTGCCTGGACACCAAGAGCTCATCGATCACGTACGTGATCACAGCTGGCGTGATCCACTCCCGCGCGTGAATAGTTGACTCGATGAAAATCGCCTTGTTGCCCTCCTTGTAAGAGATCTTCATTCCCTTGATGTCGCGACCTTCGTACGACTTTCCAATCGAAAAGAGGCTAACTTGGTTAGGAAACCGCTGCGCAGTTCTGTCCACCCATGCGTAAATCTCGTCGAGGGTGTGGAAGCTGGTCCAGTCAAATTGAGCTGATCGAGCCTTGGGTTGTTCCGCATCGATAAGCCTTTGAAAGAAGTTCACTCAGTACACTTCTTTTTTCAGAATGTCGTAAAACCTACTCTTGAACGTTGTCTATCGTCAGATTGTACCCCATTCCGGTCTTTTGGAGGAACTGTTCAAAATCCACCGCATGCTCACGGGGCACCATCACATCGCAGTCTTCACCGAGAGAACGAATCTCCTTCCAGAAGTTCAACTGAAAGAAGTCGGGATTTTCAGACTTTCTATATTTGGACTTTGAACTTTGAACTTTCTTACATTCAAGGTCCTTTCTACGTTTTTCAGACTCTGGTACTGCCCGTCCTCACTCACGAACACCTTAAACACTTTGCACCCGTCAAACCGAAGCCTCTCCGCTGCAGCCACCGAGAGGAGTGCAATGATCAGCAAACTGGCGATCTGCATTTTCAACGTTACTCCACCAATGTCTCGACGAAAACTGAAGGAACTTCAGGCACCTTCAAGTGCCTCTAATCAGGCACTACCTGAGGAGAATTGTAATGAAACTATACAGCCTGGTTATCACAAGCAGTACCGCTAGAGCAGAAAGCCGCGATCTTATCGCGTTCAGTACGTGAATAGTAAGTATTTTTATGGCCTTAATGACCGATACTTATGGCGGGTGATACTGATAGCAAATAGGTCGGGCGACAGTGAAAGTGCGGTAAGTGGCCTTCTGTAGAGTGGAGTACGTATTTATCCGCTGAACGGATCTCCAGACGCTAAGGCATCTTGATCTAGGGTTGTTGACATCTACCAATATCTGCTTATTACGAATGAATAATATTGACAGATAGCATCTTAGTTTTGCCGAAAAATGAATGACGGTTTTACCATTCAAACAAAATGGTTCTTGGATGGTGCTCTTAATAATTGGTCAAAAAGTTCCGAATATAAATGGAATTGTGCTCGTTTTGAATAAGTAGTGCTTTTTAAATATTTGCAGCCTGGAAGCTGTAGTAAATACGAACTTGATTTACTTCTTCATTTGTCGGCACGTACTCATGGCTTTTCAAAGACGTCGCATTATTTTACAGACCATTTCAAGAAATGTTTTCTTAAAAGCTTATTGTTTTGTCTCTTGTATAGGACCCAGCTTCATTTTACTTGAACCATTTCATGTTAAAGATATATTAATAAAGAAAGGTCAGCAATACTCTTTGTTTGAGAATACACAATTTGCTTAATATTGTTTTGATGTTAATTATGTTTCAATTCCTTTTATTGTTTATTTTTTTTATATTGTGAATTAACCCTACGATGCGTCTCCCACGCAAGTGTTATCTTGTACGTGGGTCTTTAAGGTTGCAGATTCAAGGTCGTACATTCGATGCAATTTCAAATTGCACAACAATTATTGCCTCTGCCACTTTAACATCAACCACCACCAGAACTACTTCAAACAAATTGTTGTCAAATTTAAACCTTCGTTTCTTTTCATTTTTTGTGTCTTATCATCGGAGAAAAATTCTATGGGGTTTATAACTTCCCATCTTCACCATCCGATCTCGTAATCCCTTCGTTCCTTTTCGTGCCTTTTCTCCCACATTTGTTAGCAAATCCAAATGTCTAATTTTCTTTTTAAATCCTTTTATTTGCTAGTAAATCTCGTAACACTCTTAAAAAATACGGAAGTTGATGAAAGTCTCCAATTATGACGTGTGAAGAAACTCATGAATAATTTTGTTCATTTTAAAATCTGCAGTGATATGCACATAAAATCTGCTTACTGCACAGTGCTTGGTTTCGCCAATCTATCTGGAAAAAAATACAAAAAGCAAAGTTATATGATTGAGTCTAAGTTGATATTTTTTTATTATGTAATACAACAAAAAACTATGGTACATTTTTGATTTTTAATTTTTCCCCTGCTAAAAAGTACCAAACCCCATAAACGCATATTCAGTGCAAGCAAATAAGAGATGGTTGAAAAGACTTTTTTCTGTTTAACTTTTAACTACCTACCTGTAAAAAGTACTAACATTTCACAGGATTTTTTTCTTTAAAAGAATTGGTTATCAGCAATTTAAAAATGAATTTATAAATGTACAGCTTGAAATACAGTGCTCCACAAAAGTTTGCGTATGACGAAGAGATCTAAGAAAAAGAGCGTTTATTTTTGAATTGGAATCCAAAGCATATGCAATAATTTATTTTGAAAGTTAATTTTGTTCATCAAGTAAAACAAGAGCACTATTTGGACACTATTTAATATGTCGCTTAAAATCGCACGAATATCATCGCATCGCACGACGCAAATTGGCTTGACCATAAATGCGCCGTAAACCTTCGCAACGACGCATGCAGTCGGTCGGTCGGACTATGACATTTGAAGTTGAATAAAAGAAAAAGCATTGTACAAATCGAAATGGCGCAGTTGGGCGTTGCAAGTTGCAAGACCGTAATACCGTAAGGCCGACCGCCTGGATCCACTCTCTACTCGGGCGGTTTGACAGATGTGTATTTGATTTGTTTTATTTGCATGTTAAATTTGGATGAAAAAGGGCGTTTATTTGAATAAGTAAGAATTGTTTTTGATTTTAGTTTCCAAATCAAATAGTTTTCTTATATAATGTGTTTCAGGGGATGCAAATTTTTCGAAGATAGGCTGATTTAAGGAAAGCTGACGCGCGAGCTCTATTCCGATTTAAAAAGTTGAGTGGGGCACGCGTTGACATTCTTTCTCGTAAAGTAGATAATATCGTACTAACGCCTGTCAAAGTCCAACTGACCGAACGCGCGTGGTGATTTGGGCTTAATGCTTTGTTCTATTCAAATAAGCCTTTCAAAACAAATTGTCACATATAGTTTGGGAATAAAGGCAATTTTTTTCCACCGATTTTTAATTTAGTAATTTCTTTTATAACACCTTTATTTCGATGCTTAAAACTAAACTTAAATCAATAAAGTTTTCAAGTAGAGCAAAGGTTTAGAGCTGCACGGTGCTATTGCAGATAAAGTAAACACTTCTTGCCAGCTTTTGACTGCCTTCTAACTTTTTTCAGTGTTTAAAATGATTTGCACATCTTTGCATTAAGAAATCGGCGCCCACAGAAGACGTATTTTCGTTGTTGTCAATTGGTAAGGCATGAATAAATAGTTTTAAAATGGTATCATTTTGTCTTCGTATCACTTCATTTTGTTTACATCTGTGTCTCCAGAATAAAATATTACAAAACATCGTCGATGGAGTCTTTTCATAGAAACTGTAAGAGAATCGCTGAAGAATTAGCACATGGTTAGACGAGCTAGTCTACCACATTCAGCGGATTGTAACCAGCTCGTCATCAACCAGATTCTTTTTTAACAACCAATAAGCAATTCTTTCAAAAAAGGCCGATGTTTACTATTTACTAAGTTAGACAATAAACACATTAGTAATAAGCGAAATGCACCATTTACAACACGTTTTTTTGCAAATCGCATAGCCACAACAAATGTAATAATAGTGTACATAATTGATCATTATTTCATAATAAACAAACCTTTTGCTAGTTATTTATTTCCAATTGCTTACTTTATACAATCTTAAAGAAACTATGCTAAATAATGCATCATTTATATTAAGAAACCGTATGGGTGAAAAATGGCCCAAGGGACTGTAGTGTAATTCTTTTTAGGGACGGATAAAGGTTAAGTAAATTTGGTGATGTGCATTATGTACATGACAAGGAACAAAGTTTAAGGCATCAAAGTTGCCATCAAAATTTTAATTTTTGTTACTTCTTTCATATGCCCAGTAATTTTAAGAGAAATGTCCCATCACCCTGCCGTATCACATTGAAATTGAGTTTTAAAATGTTGTAAAATCATTAAATTCACACAACTAAAAAAAGAAACAATGATAGAAATAACTATAGAATCAAGAGAGCATGTCTGCAAAAAAAAAAAAATAATAAATCATTATGAACTTATTTGAAGAGACTGAATTCCTCTCTTGCTGAAACTTCCAACAGGCAACATTGTAAATTCAAATTATGACATAACATTTATTACTAACAAACGCGATTTGTACATTTTGAAATGGAATATAAAAGTCAGTTGTAACCAGATTAAAAACTTAATATAGATACCGTCAGTAATTGGTGCAGTTGCGGAAATGGCATAAAACGATTTGTACTTTTTAAGCTCATGGCATTCTTCTGATATCTAAAATCAGAAAATAATGAGAAACAAAAGCAATCGAAACAAGCATGCTAATTCTAACGACCCTTTTTCATACTAGTTAGTCTTTTTTCTTCCTTAGCTTTACAAAACTAAGTAGCTAATGATGAATTTGTTGAGGCTAATTAGGGCTTTGTAAACTCCCTTAAAAAAAAAAATATGGAAAAACGAGTATTTTGTAAACAGCAAATTCAGAGGAGGATTATAACATAGAGACAACAAGATCTGATGATCTGATCTGGCTCGTTGTGATAGTGCTCTATTCCAAGGTACTAACAGTTTGGACTGTGCAAATTTATTTGTATTGTTCCTAAATAAATAAAATAAAATGAAATAATAGAATGAAGCCTTCATATCCTTCCTCATTTAAGAGTCTTCAAATTTAATTCTGATTCGTTGATGATCACACACTCAATACTCTTTTTGCAAGTCAGAGTGTACTAAAAAATGATTTTCCTACTCGATTAAAAGAAAAGGTAAAAATGTACAAAGTTCGATCGCCGCCTTGACCACAATCACGAAACCGATCTATGGACTCGCAGACCATTCACCTCCCACATTCAGTAATTATGAGTGGTCAAAATATCATTTGAACCTTGAAAAGGCCTAAATGAGGTCATCGAAAATAGATAGAATCTTGGAAGCCAAAAAATAGTCCCGAAATTCACTTATAAATCAATTTTTCGCAAAAAACCATTTAAACGACTGAAACCTTTTTTTTTTTGTTTTTGAAACGCAAGTAAGTGCACGATCCCGAGTGCGGATTCATTCCCAAAAGAGCGTTTCGTGTTGAAATTAAAGCGATCACCAATTAGATAGAAGTATCTGCTGGATCAATCGTACTAACTGACTGTGACTTGTTCTAATTGCTCTGTCTAATGACCCTACATACGGAACGATTCAAATAAATAGCTCAGCACCGCGGGAGAGCCGCTTAAAACACGTACCTTCAGCGTGAATAAAACACAAACGGCGTCAAAATGAACGGATACTTTGCAGTTTTGGCTCTTCTCCTAGGCGTGGTGGACGTCGCATTTGGATGCGTAAGTTGCGGCCGAGTTGGGGTTTGATGGATTTTTAATGGAGACTTCTCTAGAATGGCTACAAGGCGAATGTGATTAAAGTGGAGAATTGCGCTGGTCCTGATGCGATTATCACCGCGGATCCTGATTTCTCAGTGAAGTTGAACAAAAAGTGCGAGCTCATCCCAACCGGTTGCGTGTCGAACAAGGCTTTTGGAACTGCGCAGGTAAGTGCAAAAGACTGCGCTAAAAATACGGGACTGGATGCTTAACTTGGTGAGGTGAATATTCACAGGCTCACTACACACTGAAAAAGGACAAGATGGTCGTTAAGGAGGGCGATCTAGATCTCTGCGTGGCTGCCGATGAGGCCAACATCGAGGCCAAGAACTTCATGAAGGTCTTCTCCATGCCAGAAAAGTGTCCTGTTGTTGAGGTAAGTGATGAGCACGACGTTCGTGATTTAACAGTGAAGAGACTATTTGTTTTTTAGGAAAAAATCTGTGGCAATGACCACAGACTCGATCTGTCCAAGTACAAGAACATGTTGAGCATGGCCAAGGGCAGCATTATGCTCGATGCGGAGATAACCCACGACACCGTAAGAATCTTGAAGAAAAACTTTTCCTTCACATTTTTTGAGAATTCGTTTCCTTCCAGGGTAAATCATGCATCCACCTCGAGTTGGAGATCACCAAATGAGAAGAAGTCGTCACACGCAGTAGTTTGTAGTTCGTTTGTATAGAGAGAGGGTGATATGTATCTTTTATGCAATAAACTTAGATGAAAAGTTTATTTAAATTTGTTCTTCCTCTAAACCACACCGTGAATTTGATGGCCCTCCACTGTGATCCACTTATAAATTGATTTCAATAACATCTCCATCCGATGTCCACTCAGTGCCTTCGAGATAGTTCTTTATCTACTCCTTCCTTCATCCAAGTAAATCAGAGCGCAACAAATTTATTAAAACAGACCAAGAAGATCATCGTTGGCCATTAATTTCTTGAGCTGCGCGCATCTCTGATGTGTCACGGAACAGATATTACGTATCCGAATGCCGGGCAAAGGTTGCAGACCTCGTAAAAGTGAATTGAGGTTTATGTGTGTTTAAGTGGTGGGTAATTACATGCGTGTTTATGCGTTGAAGATGCGTCTGAGACGCATCGGTTATCTGTTTTTTTGTATGCTTATTAATTTAATTTCCATCTTTTTCAGTTGATAACAACTTAATGCGGTTGATTTGAATAAATGGGTTTTGGATTGGAATGATTTATGTCCGAGGTGGATGGGGTTGAGGTCTGAGATTGATTACGAGCTTTTTTTTGAGTTTATCGAGTCTTACATCCATGAGGAGGGATTTCACTCAAGTGGAAGCTTTTGAAGGGGGAATTTAATTACGCTCAGTTTTTGAGTGTTGCCTTGAAAAAGTTATGACGCATTTTCTTTCTAATGATGACGGAATTTGCTACAGAAAAAGAACCTTCTAGTAGACTAAGATTCATATTGCCTGCACAGAAAGTCATATTTTCATGAATTCGATGACGTTACTCGGGATTTTAAATTTCAAAATTTTATGATTTCCGAACCAACGAGTTTGATGACTAGGTCTGGTGGCTTAAAAAAATACAAGGGCTTGTATTTGCGGCGTCTATTGATCGACTTGGGTTAAGTTAAAAGCCTGAAAACGTGGACACTGAGGGTGAAATAATTAAGTTTGTAAGTTAAATGAGGCTATTTAAGGTTTTACATACATTTTCAAACGTGACAGGTAAGACCTCAATCCTTAAATATTTATCATCATCAAATCGTCTAAGTAACAACTTGACGTACATTTAAATTTTAATACGTTTGACAAATGATTTGTTGTACACTTATTTTTGTTCTTTATAAAATAATTACCTCTTTGTTAACATTGACTTGTTAGCTATATTTTGGGCTTTTTTCCGCTTGAATCTTGACAGATATGATAAAGTGAAATGGTGAGAGTGGTTCACTAAGCCACCTGTCCTGCGGTCTAAAAGACTTATTGTACCCCCTTCTTTGATCTATGACTTTAGTGCCTGCTTTCATAACTTTGACAATGTTCCTAGGTGGGATGTCCTCAAAGTCAGTCCCTGTTACGTTCGTTTTATTGATTATTTTGAATCTAATTAGGTCCAGGTTTGGGCAGGTGGTAGTAGGTTTTCAGTGATTTAATCTTGACGGAAGGTCTGTATCTTACCTCCCGGAATGAAATGAGTCGCTTTAAGCTTGAACAACGTTGGGAGATATTGAAAACTTATTTCGAAAGTGCTTGTAGACCAAACAGTGCGTTTTTTTTTTTTTAAGAAATCGTGTTATCAGCCGTCTTAGCGATGTCAGGCGAAGTCAATTTGCCGCCTCGGAGCTGCAATGGGACCCTTTTGGATTTATTTCAACTAGCAATAATCGCACCAAGGTAGGACCTCATTAGCTACCATATCGCCTCTGCGCCTGAGCTATTTTTTTGTGGGAAACCGTGAAGGACCGATGATGTGTTAGCACTTATAGCAAACATCATTCAAGCAATAGTTAAGCTGCAACCCAAACCATTAACAAAATGGAAAAATGACAGAATGCACTACTGCTGAGGCAGCCGAAGCAGTCTATAAGTCTTGACTCAAAAAGTAAAGTTACTGTTTGAGTATTTTCCAGAAAAATGATTTTAAATTTTGAAAAATCCTTTGAATGTTGCTGAATTAAGCCCTTTTGGGATTATAAAAAATAGCAACTATGTGGAATTGAAATGCGCTGATAAGACAGAAAAAAGGTAATTTTTAAACACGCAATTTTCAAACAGTGAGCAAAAAATGTTTGCGTACATTTTAGGTTCTCATCCAAATGTTTGAAAGGAAAGTTGTCGTGAAAAAAAAATGTGCCGTGTTTAATACTATATAATAGAATATTTGTTAGAGATGACATAAATATACGTACGTACGCTGGACATACCTTCTGATGAGTTGGAGTCGGCGGCGGAGGATCGAGTTGCCTGGAGATATCTTCTGCGTGCATTGCCTCGCGACCCTGTCGAAAAGATGATGATGAACTAAAAATTAACGAAAAAAGAAAATAAAGAGAGAACAATAGCAAGGAAAATTTACTTGGTTGGACCTCCTTTTTTACAGCGACAACTGCTAACGAGCGAATAACTGCTAAGCCTGCGATTCCTTCTGTCCTATCTGTATCTTTCGACGTGATATTCCTTCTTCTAATTCTTCTGTCTAATAATTCAGAGATATGCTCTATGGAATTACTGTCCGGTGATTGCTGTGGTGTTTTTAGCTACTTCCAGTTGCATGGTAGCTTTTTGAGTAAAGAATTGACGAGATATGAGGTTTGTTTGGGGTCACTGCCCTGCTAAACCAGGAATGTTTTAACGCCAAGCCTTAGTTTCTCTCCACTTTGTTTAGGAATTCTCCTTAGAATGCTACTTTAGTACTTATTTAATAAGTCTTATTAATAAAGACAACATTCTCTGTCCCAGCACTGTACCCCTAAAACCATCATGCTGCCACTACCATGCTTCACTGTAGGAGTAATGTACTTCGTATTCAGAGCTTCATTAGGCTTCCTTTAGACTTTTCAAGGACCAACGGATCCAAAATGAATCTGGCTCATCCACATATTGCAATCGAAAGGCTATTTAATTAGGAAAATCCAAAAATAAATGTGTATACGTAAACTTTTTTTGATCGCTGTGAGTATGCAGAAAAATTATTCTCGGCTTAAGTCACTTTTCCTTTTGAGTAAAAAATTAATGGAAATGTTTGCTCTTGCCAACAAATATCCATATCCAAATGAAAAAAAGAGTGTGCTTTAGACCACACAACTGAAGTAAGACTTCTTTAGCTGTAATCAAACTCAATGCATCGAATAGAAATGTAGCTTAGAGCCATGTTTGCAAGAAGACGAGTTTACCTTCCAAATTTCAACCAGATTCGTCAAGCCGTTCTAAATTTGCAAATTCCAAACACTAATAGAGCCCATTTGAAAACCCATAGGATTTTTTCTAACTCTTGAACGGCTGAACCGATTTCGATGAAATTTGGAATATAAATTTCGTATGTCCTACACTAAAACGTTAACTAATTTGTTACTGGATGCAATGTGTTTGACTTCAACTCAGAAAGCAACCGCGGCACATAGCAGACCGACCGACCGTTTCCATAAATTTCAAGCGTGCCTCGTGGACTTTCTAAAAAACAGAATAATTCGGTCTATTCAGTAAAGAAACCCGCAACGTTCCATTTCTTTAAACACCCTGTGAATGAGTATTTTCCTTAAGCTTGAGCTCATTTCCAACCACTTCCAGCCACCCGACTCTTACTCACAATTCTCACTCAAACGCTCTATGAATGAATCCCACTCACTCACTGCAACACAAAACCACTTGCGTATGTTTCTAACAAAAGTCAAGACCGAAGAGAATCTATCACCTACCAGTTGAGAAGCAACAACCTCCGTGAGTGGATGTTGTGTGTCCACCTTACCGCATTCGAAATACGACAATCGGCAACGTATTTTCGTGAGTCTGCAGACTCGTCAGACAGCTTTTTTCAATCGTAATTACTACTGTCACGGCTACGAACACTCGAATCGGTTTGTAACGCTCGTGTAGATACACGAATATCGAATCGTAAGAAATAAAAGATACATTTGTGCTGACATTTTTGTGTGTGTGTAAGAAACGATCGCGTAAATTTTCGTTTTTTTTTTTGGTTTTCTGTATTTGTGTGAATCAGCACAGGTATAAGCGCAGCTACTGATCGGGTGGATTTAATCGACAGCTTATCGTGTGTGTTGGTGTGTTTTGTTGTTACGTGTGCTTTAAGTCGGAATTAGAATCTAGAATTTGCACAAAAACAAAATTGAAAATCACAATTTAAAGTGTGACTCCCTGATTGCCAAAGAAGGGATCGATGTATCTCAGACCTCAGCTCAAACAACGATCAAAATTTGCTTTGTGTCACCCGGAGGCTGTAAGAAAAATTCTGAATGAATCACCAGTAGCATTGTAAAAGCGTTTCCAGGTGCTTGCTTTTGAGTTCACCTTCGTGTGGTAAATGCCAATTTGTTTGCTCATCGTATGTAGCACAGATTTTTTTTTTTTTATTTTGTTTGTGCCCCTCCTGCTTTTGGATACAACAGTCAACCGGAGAATATCTACAATCAGCATCGATAAAAAACGAAAAACAACAAATTCCTAAAGTAAGTCAACACCGAGAAAACTACACAAATGGTTTTAAGAACAGATTTTCTCTCGGCACTTGTTTTTTTATTAAGCTTAGAAATAGGAAACGTGCCTTTCTGACGATAGAATCGAGCCCAGAGCGAAAATTTTACGATAAACGAAAAGCTGTTTTTGTATCTTTGATAAGAAGAATATTTAAATTCTTATTTTTTTATTGTTTGTGGTTTTACGATAACGCTATTTGAACGCAAATGAATTTTATTCTTGAGAGCTTGGCGGGAAAGTTGAACATTTGCGACTGAAGTCATCGATGATCAAGGCATACGCTAAAATGGACGTGCTTCAAATTGAGGAAGAGGAAACGATGCGCTTGCGTTTGTGACATCATCAGGAAGAGTGTTGCTTTTCGAGGCATCTTCATCTTTTGCATCGATCATCCAGACTTGCTTATGAATGAGATTGAGAGCCGGCAATTGATAAGACAATGAACGTTCATTCAGAAATACGAATTTCTGACCTAAAATTAGACTCTACAAATGTTGACGTATCATATGAAAATTGCAATCATATCTGCGAAAAAAATGATCGTAACTGGAAAATTCTAGAAATGATCTCGCAAATAATGAATTCGATTGAATAGTTTTCTTCCGTGTCTTTGTTTATGCTTCGATTTACAACATTGATTGAAGCAGCAGGGATAGTTGTAGAAAAAACAATTATGAGTGGAATCAATTTATTTTTATTTAATTTTTCTCGCTTGAGGGGAGTTGATTGATGGGATTGGTGAAGTGAGTGGAATCGTTTGCATGTCAAAAGATCTGACGCGACGCATGAATATTCTCAAGCTAGGCGTCATAACAGAGAAGGATCTATCGATCAATTGAAGGATCACTAACAAGCCAATTGTTTGTGGTGGAAAAGATGGGACGGAGGGCTGACTCTGTCTTGTGATTTTTACGATTCTTACGATTTATTTTACTTTTCATTGCTCAAGTGCATTTAACGAGCTGCATGCTGCTAAGGTTGATTTCAGTTTGTAGAAGCATGTTAAGACGTCCTCACACAAAATTATTCCTTTAAATTTCGCAGGTCTTAGTTAGACAACACGATTAAATGAAATTTGTATTTCAAATTCAAATTTGTATTTTTGGCGATATATGTATCATTGTTACGAAATTGGATTTATATCATCATAATGAATTTCATTCTATTCTAATTTTAATGTACAGCAGTCTTATAAAGTCTTTTATTTTAATGAATTATTCAAACTTCTTTCCGAAATATATTCAAACACTTAACTTATGGCCAGACCTGTGAGATAATTAAGTATTTGTGTACTTAAGTACACTTTAATTATTATTTCTTGTACTTGAATATTCTTAAGTACAAGCATTCCTTGGTACTTGTACTTACAAATTTCAAATACCCAGTCCTAGTACTTGTAATTCCTTTCAAAGTAATTGAAATCACAATCTAAGTACCAAAGTACTTAAAAAATGATGTTAAGTACATTTTAATTCCTCAATTCATTTCAAATACATTTAATTCCTTGCACTGTACTTGAATTTTACAGGTCTGCTTATGGCTATTAATTACATGTCATAACGTACCCTAGAACTGATTAACTGACAATTTGTATTCCTTCAATTTATAAGCAACATCTTTGTATTCCACACAGTCCATAATAAATCTTTATAGCTATTAACAAACATCAAAGATTTTAATGTTGTAAAACTGTTTGTTTGCCGAAGATCATTGACATTCATTTATTTCAATTTATTTACAAAAGTTCAAAGTACTAGACTCGGTTTGAAAGGCTGTAGGCTGTTAGGTGTAAGAGGTTTGTTAGGTCAGACAGCTTTTAAGGAAATCTGTAGACGGGTTTTGGCCCCGATTGCAAGTTTATAACATGATCTACCGAGCTGTGACGGTTTCAATTGAAAATTTTGTATAAACCAAACTTTAATCAAAAATGTTGCTCAGATAAACAAATGATATTATCTTCGTTATTGAAACTATTATTTTTATCATTATAAGTCGTTACATTACAAATAAAATTGATAAGCTAACCTTATTAGGCACTGGAAAGGTTTCGGCTTGTATTGAAACTAACAATAAAAGCAGTGACATTGTAATTGACAGTTTTGTATTCGGAGAAGAAAATCTCAAAACCAACTCAAACTCTCGATTATAATGTAATATGATTTATTGAGTACAATACTTTAGGAGGCGATGATTAACCCTTTTATGGCCACATTTTATTTCAAACCAAAGAAGCATATTTTTTAGTTAGATTTTACCTAACTTATGACGTCTCAACTAAGCCAAAAAATTTGTTCCTATGCAACACTTGTCTATGTTCGATAAAATTGCACCAGATTTGAAAACATGCAGAATGACTTTGAATTCTCAAAATACATACATACTATCGAATAGTTTTATGATTTCAGAGCAAGTTATGAGATCTGTTGAAATTTAACTTTTTATTCAGATTGTCCTTCTAAAAACCAAAGTAATAGATCCCGAATACAATAATTTTATTGCGCAATAAACGTCTGAAATAGTATTAAATGGACTAGAATAGTTTAAGGCAGGAACCTTACACAAATTTTGTTTTAATTGTGCTAATATTTTTCAAGTTCTGGGTAAATTAAGTTCATGTTGTACACAAACAACACTGGGCATGAAAGGGGTGACACAGCTGAACTCATAGAAAGACATTTTTTGAATGGCCAAAGGAAAGCAAATTTAATAAGGCAAAAAGACGCGTTTATTGCTCCATGGAATCGAGCCAGACCCTTCTAAGTGCTTCTAAATTTGCACACGATCACAATATTCTTTTACAATCTATTGCACGATAATTTAACAAGATCAACTGATCATCATCATCATCATCTTGACCGCATGTTCCACTAATGTGGTCGCGGGGCAATGTACGCAGAAGTAATCTCCAGCCAACTCGATCCTCCATCGCTAACTCTAACTCATCAGACGGTATGCCAAGTTCAAAAGGAAAATTCCGTCTTGTCCAGTCAAAACTCGCAAAAAAACGCCTTGTTAATGGGTAATTTATGGAGAATAAATCCTAAAATTCGATCCTAAAATTCGATTCCAAAAACAAATGATATTCAGATAAATTACCTAGACGCTGTGTAAATATTTCACAAGTTCACACTCTATCTTTCATCCCTCTGAAGCTGCATCTGTCATCGAGTGTCAGAATTGACAGCACATGCATTAGTCATAAAAAAAAAAGGAGTACAATGACTCTTTGTATTTGTCCAGCGTGGAGCCACAAAAAAAAAACCATTGACAACTCCATAAATTCTCGTCGCTTATGGATTTTATGACATTTGTTCCACGGCACGACCCAAATTGACGACACGCCAAACAAACAAAGAACCCCACGCCAAGTTCACCTTCATTGTCGATCATTGCACGTTGCATCTGCCAATTGGAGCGACGATAAAAATACCCCATGTAAACAAGAAAACTGAATAAATAATTTACCTACTTCCATCACCGACTGTTATCTCAAGCGACTGACAGCGAACGCGTGCTGTCAATTTAAACGGAAGGAGCCATCTTTTAATTAGACTCCTCCATCATTCGGAACAAGCAAAAAAACTTTTTCTGGAATTTCGAGTAGCAAAACTAATTAATTCGCCACACAAAAGCCTAAGCATTCCATTCCGTCGTCCAGGAATTCTCAAATTACCATTTAAGTGTTTCTGAAGGGTCGTAGGTCATCCATTTTCCCCGGGGCTGATTAATAATTTCTGCGTATGCCGAAGGAGATCGAATAAACATGCGTCAACCAGCATTTCAATATCGAAATTGATGCGTGTTCTTGCGTCGTCTTAACACTTTCTCACACTCGCGGTCGCATCTCTCCCAGTGGGGATTGTTTGACACACAAATTTACATACGCAAAGAGGTGGCGACATTCGTAAGAGCCACACCAAAGACGCTAAGACAGACGGTACAACAGCTTTAGTGATCATAATTCTAATTGAGGTAAGACCGCAGCGCATATAACCTTTCGGGTGTAATTAAGGCCGTCTTTCGTAATGAAAGTGTAATGGTGTCCTGCAGACACTATTAATTACTTGGATTCTTCTCTAGCTGCCGCCACTGACAGCCGCTACTGTATTCTAGTTGTGGTTGATGTAATTAGAAAGTTTATGATTCATTAGGCCTTGCAGCGAGCGTATGAGTGGCCTCTGGAAGCAATGAAGCACTTGGTGGTATCGTAAAGACGTCTGCCCTGGACGCTAATTGGTCGCAATTAATGCATTTATGCAGACATGGATCTTGAGGACGCACATATGCCCACGACGACGGTGCAGAGATGCGCGACACTTGTTGGGCTGGCACACGCATAAGGAAACGTCACTTTTTGCCTTTAATTAGTGTCTGCTGCTAAAAATACCGCCTGAGGGTGGAGAAATGGAGAATCTTCCGCTCGAAACGTTTTTCCAAATCAACGGTTTTCATCTTCCCGCGGTGCCCCCTCAAACTCTGCACAAGTCGTAAATGGATGTTCGTTTTTATGGGTTGCAACAGAGTAAGTCGGTGGATGTAAAACCCATTTCGGTTCGTTCTCCTAAATTTTTTAACGTCCTTTGATGAGCTTAGCTCATGAAATTTTCATTTCCTCAGGTTTTAATAAAATGTGATGCGTTTGGCATCACTGAAAGTCTGAATTATGTATGGTCGTGAATTAAATTTAAAACTTCAACCCAATTCCAGCAAATTTTTCACGAAAAAAATCGCCTGTTGTTCGTGGCACAAACTACAAAGATATTTGTAAATCACTCTCCGTGTCTCCGTCTTCATTTGTACACTATTCCCCTGTTCCGTCGTAAGACGTAGAAGCCGAATAAAGAAGAAAACAAGAACTGAAATTGTGTCTAAAACAAGACACATCCCCTTTTTTTCGCTGTGGCATGCTTGACATGATGTCAGTCTGTTTCTGTCAACAGAGCGTTAAGACTGACATTTTGCTTAGCTATTTTTGCGTTTGCTTTTCTAGAGAGGTGGGGTCGTACGTTTTTAGTAGGGAAGGCAATTTGGTTATTATTCTTGGAGATGCTGCCACGTGTGCTTGTGCATATGAAAAAAAATAAGTCGTTTGTTTTTGTTTTGAATTTCATTGGCCGACTGTCATGGAATAGTTTTTGGAACAGGGTATTGACACTGACAGATGACAGCTGAAGTAAAAGTGTCCTTCTCCACCCGTCTCGAAAAACGAGATCTTCTTTTTGTGAGCTGACTAATTTATTACATGTCTGTTATCTTGAAATCTTATCATGCATAGCACTTTTGCTTAAGAGCTAGAAGATTACTTATATGCGCCGAATTCATCTTGTTTAATGTTTCAAAATGCTAACAAAGTATTCCGAAAGTTCTTCGTGTGACACAGAAGTTGTTTAGGGAGTTTGACAGGACAATTGCTAAGCGGCACGGCATGGAACAATGAACTAAAAGGACTTATCGTGTAGTCAAGACTTATAGAATAGGAGATAACGCGTTCCTGTGTTTTGCTTTCTTCTACGTCATAAGGGACCCCGCAAGAGAGCCAAAATTTATAGAATGAAGTCAAATCGAGTCAAGGAAATCGCATTTCTTATGAACGCGGAACAAAGAAAGTTACGGCGTAACCTGTATTCTATAAATCTTGTGGTGGCCACGACTTCACATAACTTTTTAACGATCAAGAGCATATTCGTGCAAAGGAACTTTACGATTCAATTTATTGCAAACACAAGTCTTCGAATTTTCATTGAAAAGACTTCGCGGGAATACACGAAATATGCGTTCAAAAACCGTGCTCTGCATTTCCAAGTTTGGTAATCTGTACTTTTTTATACAAAACTGTACTGAACCCAATAGATGGTTGACAGCACAATGGTCCTAGCTTTGGCCTAAGTGTACCAACATTTCAAAATGTGTTTAATAAAAGTAAAAGTATACAAAACTGATGGGCGCCGTGGCTTAATCGTTAGTGCGTCGGACTGTTAAGCGAGAGTACCTCTGTTTGAATTCGGCTCGGGGAAATAACACCACAAGCATTTTTAACGTCAAAGAAATATATTCCGCACAACACAGTGGAGCCGCGAAGAAGCTAGGCTCTAGCCCTGTATGGGCTGTTACGCCGACTATTTATTTTATACAAAACTGATAGATTTTAAGTCCAGCAAAATATTTAAGATTTTCCAAATCTAAGCAGAACTTGAACTTGATTGTAAAAATTTGGATTGCGAAAAAAGGTTTTTGTTTCTTTTTTTCCACTTTAATAATTTTTAGAAATTTGTTGAGATGTCGAAATTGTGTTTTTAAAACAAAAAAGTTGCAGCAAGTATCAGACTATCTTAAATGTATCAAAAAACTCAAATTCTTCAGAATTCAATTAACCCAAAGAACTTTCCGAAGCATCGTTGACAAATAAAACCTGAACAATAATTTCTTCCAACAAATCAGCTCTGACAAATGTTGAATCTCATCATAGAAAGCAGTCTTATCTCTGTGTAGAGTAGAAAGAACAATTTCCTCATGTTTGATAGCATCCTTGACCTGCGTTGGATATCCGAAAGACATTCGCAAGCAACGTGATTCTGTGTATTCATCTCGATAAACTTGCTTAACTCTCTGAATAGACAACGAAATTACAATTCCTTCGAGTAAAATCATCCCGTTCGTACGTGTCCCCAATTCTACTCCAATTAGCTTTGTTTGCATATGAATTTCCAGAAATACCTAAACATACCTCGACCTTGCACCATTAAATGCGAACTATGTACATACGTGCCTCCTCCAACGTCACTTAGCTCGGTAAACAACAACACCCGCAGGTATTTCCAACCGACCACCCTGTGTCACCTGCAAATCCTTGCAGGTAGCACCGTCTAGGATATCTTTTGCCTTCCTTGGAAAATCACACCGGGGTTTCCCGGGCACAGAACAAAACCAAGATTAATTACACTTTCCCACATGCTGGCCACACACTTGCCTGTGGATTGCTGTGCATGTAGTTTTGCATTGAAATTATCCACGATAGGCGATATCCTCTTGAAGGACACAGGAGATTATTCCGTCCACTTTATCGAAATCCACTCGCTGTCCACCCTCGTATATTTTTCAAAATACTTTTAACTCAAGCGCACTGTGATGTTGATACGGAATGTTAATGACGGCGCGCAGATAAACCCCGAGCGGCGATAAGGAGAGAGATTATACGCCTTAAGTTTTAGCCAAGGCGTCGAGTGTTCTGTTTATTTTGGATTCTTAAATTGAAAAATTAAAAAAATTCCTTAGTCGAAAGAGCGAAATGTCTTTCAATTAATAGTAATTTCGTTTTAACGACGGTAATTAGGCTGGCAAACCCACGTAGAGTGGATGTGAAGTGCATGACACTCGATGGAATTTAAATTCACAGTCTGTTTGGAAAGGAGGACAGAAATTCAGCCTGGGTGTGGGTTTTTATCTAGGTACACGTGTTGTGCAAGGGAGTGCAACTACCACAGAAATCAGTGCTGACCACTAAACAGTGGATTAGCAAACGAAGGCTCCCACGAACTAGATTCTGCTTATGGTCATATGCGCATAAGTTGAGGTTGAGCTGATTTGAGTGCTCCACAAACAGAAAGGGCAGTTGGAGACCATAAGGAACTAGCAACAAACGTTTTAAAAGAACGAAATTTGAACTGAAATGAAAAATAGAGTTTCAAGGCGGATTGAACCTCCTGAAAGGAAACAAAATTTATCAGTAGAATGACAGTTTTACATCGTTACCGTTGAAATCATTAACATTGTACAGAGATTATCGATACCGTCAGAAGATCAATCAATGTCAGAGCGTTTGCCAAAGTTAAGAAATTTTAATGAGCGAGGGATTCCATTTAATCGGAGCATTTTTAGAGGATCCCTAGTTAGCTCCACCAAGAATATGCATCTGAATTTTGATTCAACTCGATAGAGTTCAATCTATGAACCACGGACTGTAAACCAGCAGCACATGGACTTTAATTTTGGAGGCAGTTAACCTCTAAAACAACTAAACAAATTGCACGTTGTTCCAATGTTTGACGATAACAATCGCCCCTACTTTTTGGTAGCAAAACTTATTCACAAACACCAATTGTTGTTAAAAACGCTGTCAAATAAAGTGAAGGGGCTACAGAACTGGAAGTTGGATATCTGATTGGCTCAGTTATGGGCAAAACCTTATTTCGCGCAAATCGAGTTTGGGTACATACAGTGCTCCTCAAAAGTTTGCGTACGATAGAGAAATCCGGCGAAAAAGGGTATTTATGCTAATGCTGCTAATGATGGGGACAATTTCATTCACCGAGTGCCATAGTTCAGATTTACGTCTTTTCAAAGACGATGTTAAAAAATTATCGTGATTTCGAGCTGCTGTCGTTAACAAAATTAGAAAGCATAAAAATTATGAAAATAAAATGTGAATCAGAAAATCGACTTGCGTCATTTTGATTTGTGTTGTGTTCTTATGGGCTCTAATTAACGACGCATAGCGAGGTTGTAGTCGAAACCATCATTTAAATTTTGATAAAAACATGTTTCTGTCGTAAATAAAAATTTAAAAATTGTAGATCAAAATTTGACACTTTTGATAGATGTAACAGATTTTACTAAACAAAGAAAATTCGGATAGAAAGTTCCTATTAGTACTCAGCTCCAATTTTTTTGAAATTTTTTGAGAACATAGTCTAATGCGTCTAAAACGAAAATGACATTCAAAGTTCAAAGTTGTGAGAAAGAAACAGGTTATGGGGCTTACGAGATACTTCCATTTCTTTTTTCACGTATTTTGAACTTGCTTTCATGCTTTCTATTCCTTGGCGGTCAAAACGGCTTTGGATTTCGGTTTTAGACGCATTAGACCATGTTCTCGAAAAATTTCAAAAAAAAATCGGAGGTGAGTACTGTTCGGAACTCCACCCGAAAATTCTTATGCATAAATTTGTAGCAGATCCATCAACAGCGCTTTCATGATAAAATAGAGACTTTTATCTCACGACTCATAACTTTTAATAAAAACTCCCTGTCCGAAGTTGAAAACCCAGCACAAACGTCAAACTCTTTCTTCTCAATTTCAATACCTTAACTGCTACAGAGCCACTCGGCAAGGTCACAATTCATATTCAATCTGTGTACCACACAAACCTGACACCTAAAGCGCACGTCCGATTGAGCATTCATGGCCAACGCGGCCATAAAAGACCAAGAAAAAAAAAACGAACTGAACAGGATTCAGCATTTCCTCCTCCTTCTGTCCCTCAAAAAAGCCACTCTCTGTCAACAGACAACTCACGGACGCAGGCTACTGACCTGCACCGCTCACATATCAGCCGCGTAAAGTTGCAGAGTTGATGCGTTCCGCCGAACTAAACGCAGGCGCCGCGCCACCATGGAAAAAAAATCTTTTTCTCGGCACCAGTCCGACCGGCCGCCATTAATAAGCCATTTAAACAATAATTGTTTGAGTTATTTCTTATTTTAATGCGTTTCGCCAATAACCACTGAGTAAAGTATATTTTTAGAGTTAGCGAGAAATTTCAATTTTATTTTTTGCTTCCTTCGCAACTCGGGAAAATCCCGTCAAGTGAACTAAATTTATTTATTTACTCAGCATTCGATTTTCAGCTCCTCCGAACCGACTTTGAAAAACGAAATCACTGTGCAGCCACTTAAGCATCCCGATCACGTACGGATTTTCCGCTTCCAAGCAACTTGACCGACAAAAAAAAAACACGATTGACCCGAAAAAAAAATATAAGAACCTCGTTCTCCCTTCTCATCTCCGTCACGCAATGCATCCACAAAAAACAGAAGACCTTGTGGCAAAAAGAATCGTAAAAAAATGTATCTCCGTCGGTTGTGATGGACAGGGAATTCAATCGGAACGATTGTAAACAGAAGGAAAGCGTTTCCATCACTTCAATCGTTGTTTTTTTTAATGATTATTTCGAGAAACGATTGTTGTTGTATGATTGAATCGAAGTTCTGGTTAAGAGTTGATGTCAGATACACAAGTCATGCGGTTAAGAGGAGTCACTGCCACCGAGGGAATAGATTTTAATTAATCCCAATTGAGTGGCATGGTCGGGCCGGACGTGTGTGTTTTTTTTTTTCGGGCCGGGTACACGGCCCACATTGACACTATTATGACAGAAACTACGAGCGAAGAAGCAATATTTACTCTGACGGACAACGCGTGTGCTTTGCGGCTAAATTGCCCAAAAGTTCTTTGGTGTGGTGGTGTTTGCTTTACAGAGTGGGGATAGGGATGCACGACGGTGATAGGGAACGAAAGTTCGTTATCTTTGAGTTGTCTCTGGTCAGGGTTGTGGACAAATTCAATTTATTTTGCTATCAAGTGAAAGTTTTTTTTTTTTGGGGCGACAAACTGTCAGATGGGATGAATAAATTCAATTAACACCGATCTGCCCTGGTCAAGGTGACGAGGGGATGCAAACTGTCAATAAGACTCAATCAATTTGCTTGACTTAATAGAATCACAAAAATCCAATGAGCTGGAGGCGGTGGCATCGTCGCCATTCAATTTAGAAGTTGGGAGGAGGGAATTCAATCAGATTTGAAGCAGATCCACTTCTAAGCCACTTAATCAGAGATAGATAAGTCCTTCAAGTTGAAGTTGAAGCTAGTTCAAGTGGTATCCAACTCTGAGAAGCAATTTCTGAATTGGATCTAAAGAAAAACCGACAAATCGTTGGGTAGTTTTTGAACTGCACACCAAAACCCAGCATTTTTGTCGTTTCGATTTGCATCATATCGAAGTTGCGACGTTAAAAAACTATCGTGGTTTCGAAGCTGCATCGCTCACAAAATTACACAGCATGTGAATTGTGGAATTAAAATACATGGGGATTAATTCGATTTGCGTCGTTTGGACCTACGTTGTGTTTTTTTACTTCCCAATTAACTAACATAAAGCGAAGCTCTATGTATTCTTCAGAGATCGGTGCCGCTTACTGCACATTGTTCAAATTTTGAAATTTTAGCCAAAAATTCAAACTAACTGTAGAATTTTCGGTTCTATTCCGTGGAAAAAATGCATGCAAATAAAATAACGATGCTTTTTACGAACCTAAATTTATGTGCACAACTCGTGAACCATATTTTTGGCTTAAGCCAAAGCCTTGGTAGCTGGTGCCACAATTTAATATTAATTATGTAATTTATTACTGATTAATAAATTTAAAATAATAATAATAGATAATAATAATAATACAGTCGACTCTCTCTAAGTCGAAATCCCTCTAACTCAATATGGCGAATAACTTGAATTTTTTCGTCATATTTTGGCATTCCCCTTCCAAATTTTCCATACAAAAACCATCCTCTAGGTCGAACTCGCTCTAACTCGAACTAATTTTGATGACCCATGAAAATTAGACTTATTGTTAGAGGGATTCGACTGTAATATTTTTGGTTTGTTTACCCCCAACCTTTGTCAGTTTCATGTAGTTTAATGGAATGAAAAATTGTTCTTTAAACATAAAGTTGCTGTTGGAGAAAGCAACAGCAGATATCCCACCTCAATCGACATAAAACCATTGGTCCCATAAAAATTACTTTTTCACTCACACTTTTCTGCAGAAAAAAATAAGGCAGCAACGCCCCTTAAGACTAGCAATTAATCCGGCTACAATTCATATGGTTCTAGGAAACCACACACATCGAGACCATGGACATTCCAAATGCACTAAATAGAAATTCATTCGAGCATTTGTGTTTGTAATGTGCAATGAAAAATGCAAAACACAAATTAATGGATCTTAAAAAAAATTCGCAGTAAAATTAATTTAAGTAATTATTTCTGTTAAAATCGAAGTGAGATGCAAAACACGTAAGGCACATGACGTCATCTGTATTTCCTGATTAAGTACGAAAGTGGGTGCAAGAGTTTTTTTAACTTTACTCTTGGTGACTGGACTTCTGCGTCGACGATATTTTATTGAATCAAATAACTTATTTGAATTTTATGTGTTTTTTCTTGTGACCATAATGACATTGATTGCAAACGTTTTTTTTTTTGTTTGGTTTTTCATTCAAAGAGATAACTTCACAACTTATCGTGACGAATCAAAATTTTGAGTTGACGTTTATACATGTCGTCAGCTGTCAAAGGACTGTCAACAGAAAATCAAACATGGTCCGTAAAAAAAATGATTTTTGCGATTTCCGACTGAAAATTGGTTAATGAATGATGGAATTTCACCTGTTCTAATAAAATTTATTTTGAATTTGAATTTAACTTACCTCATTGAGGTAGTTGAACAAACAAAATCTGGAATTAATGCTGGTCTTAAATGTAAACGACGACAGATACGAGAAGTGTTTACATCTTACGATTTGTCGGAGGGTAGGGCGAGGCTGGTTGGCCCACTTTTCACTTGAAGTCTCATAAATGCCGATCTGATCATAATACAACTATGAGGATCAAGGGAAAAAACGAACATCTGAGTTCTTTAAGACATTCTGGAAAATTTAAAATATGTGTGGCAGCCTACTACGTTACCGCCTCTACATTGCCTTCACAACTATCAAACAGGAGCAACTTTGCTCGAACG
Organism: Syritta pipiens; assembly: GCA_905187475.1. Taxonomy (NCBI): domain Eukaryota; kingdom Metazoa; phylum Arthropoda; class Insecta; order Diptera; family Syrphidae; genus Syritta; species Syritta pipiens. Next base: position 94,218,965 of record LR994571.1, read on the forward strand.
ATAGACGACAACCATTGAATCTCGAATAAGATTTCAGAAAGCAACGATTGTGATTAAATTCTTGCGACAGGCATCCAACGGACTACGCATATTAATATTGCTATACGAAATAAGAATTAAAGGATTTTGTTTGCTTACTACTTTTCGTGTTTTTTACTGAACAGCCACATATGCAATCGCAGAAGAATAATATTGCTTCGAATGCGCCAAGTGCAAGTGGCCCCACTTAAGTGGGACATTTCATTTCATTTATTTTACCAATATTACTAACAACAGGAAGATTATAAAATAATTATAAGATTCCTATAATCTTGTAGAAAGTTAAGCGGCATATAAATATAAATATATGTGAGTCTTTACATATTTCACACCAGAAGGTGGCCCCACAGCACGTGTTAAAATGAGTTCCATAAAGAACAAAAATAGGTGAATTTAAAATAGAATTTTATTTAAAAACACAACAAGTAAGAAATACTCGCTATTGTAGTTCAAAATCAGGTTAGGACTTCTTACGAGCCTGATTTCGGCACTTTCAGAGAATGCTTCCATGCACATCAAACTAAATCAACCCAAGTTTACTGGAAAATAGATTGAAGTTCATCGGGAACAGCTGAACCTTTTAAAAATACAAGTTAGGTCCTAGGTCTTCGTGAACGACGCGATTAAACGCAGGCTCCCGTATGCCATTAATTGGCTTATTGTGCTGTCACACTTCCGGATTGCTTGCAATCCTCGGACATGGTGCCTAGAATTTCCTGCAAATATAACAAACAAAATATTAGCAGGCATGTTATACTACCGCTTTCGCAATTATATATACTATAGGTCACCTCCACATGTGTCAAAATTATAACGCGCACAACACAGTGGAGGCGCGAAAAGCTAGGGCCTGGCCCTTCGTGGGCTGTTACGCCACTAATAAGGATGATGTTATACTGCCTGTTTGACGAGCAAAGTTTGTAGTCTGATTTGACTGTTTGGGCTAAACCCAGTTGGACCTGTTGATGAAATCGCTGATGTGCTTTACATTCATGTTAGCAAAGTCGCTCAGATCCTCGAAAAAGTATGCTCATTGAGTGCGTTTCCTAGTGTCACATGTGTTACAAATTATAATACGCACAACACAGTGGAGGCGCGAAAAAGATAGGATCTGGCTCTCAAAGGGCTGTTACACTACCCCAATGCAATGATCCGTCTGCGTAAACTTCCTGATTTCTCACTTTGCCAGGCTCGCATTCCTCTCTGTTTGGAATCCTGATTCGATAGTTTTTATCAAAAGCCTCATGGAGTGAAGGGTAATCTGTGCGAGCTGGGATTTTCGAGTTACGGAGATTCTCCTTATGTTCCGTTATCAGGTGTCCTTTCTACATATTGCTTTCTTTTAGTCTGATTGCTACCCTATAGAAGTTATTCTTTGTAGGCTATTCAGAGGTCAAGTTGGTCGATCTAGTCCTTATCCCTTATTTAGTTTGATGGGCATATGGCGTCATAATTAATTGAATTTATAAAAAATACGCAACTGCTCTTCGAACTTGTTGTCAGATTATCGCACTTTTGACTTTTTTTCTCAAGCAAATACGATTGCTGGCCTTTGTTCGTTGAGTTTCATTCATTCGTGCGTCACGTAAATAAATTTGACTGTTTTAAATTTTGCCTAAAATTTTCCTCGATTCTATCACGTTTGACACAATTTAAGTTGGTTCAAGTTTATTTCTGCCCGTCCATGAAGAACATTATCTAAACTCGATGCATGAAGAGCACCTAAACTCGATGCTCCTCCACATGGTCGTTAACTCTTAATAGTGCCATAAAGTAAAGAGTTACACGACCTAAGACCGCCCGGAGATCAAAAAATTTGTTTCATTGCAACGCAGTCACCTCCTCACACACTCCACTGCACGGAGCTATCAAATTCGCGAAGTACAACGACCACCGGCAGACATCGTTTTTCTTGTCGTGTCAGCACAATCGATAGTGCCAACTATAAGTCCCCCCGTCCACTCAGAGCAAAAAAAAACACACACACAGAAAAATGCTTTAAAATTCTATTTAAAGCACGACTCGTGAAAGGAAGTACTCGTACGTCCAGCAATTCAATCAATACAACTCTTTCACTAAGTGACCACGTGTATCTGCCGTCCACTCACTGACTCACTGCTGCCATCACGCATATGACGTACGCTCCGAACGCCCTCAAACTCTGTCCGTCCACTGCGCAGACAAGACTTTTCCCACCTCTCATAAACCAAACGACGACTTAGGGATCCTTAAAGTCCCTGATTTCCATTTGAAGTGAATTATGTTAATTTTTATGTAAATCATGGTCAACATGAATCCACGCCATTTGACTGCTGCTCCCACAGACAATGCGATGGAAGGCGTCTCCCGTCTTCCCGTCTTCCCATCCATGCCCGGGAGGTGTTTTTTGAGAGTTCTCATGTTGGCCACGCTCAAGATACACCACCATCGTCGTCGTCGTCGTCGTCGTTGTTGTCGCTGTCGTTGTCGTGGCCATCGCTTCCCCGTTCTCAAAGTCAATCACTGTCATTTGGGGCTCCTAGATGCACACCCTCGGAGAGTTCTCTTAGATTCATACGAACGCAATTGTGGAACGCTGCGAGTGTCTAATTGAAAAATTGAACAGCAACAGTCGTCTGTGTGTCTTGTTAACGAGAACCTCTTTCCTTCTAATGCCTGGGTGTACCAGATAGACGCAGCGACTGTAGAACGTCATAAAAGATACTTTATTGGTTCTCTAATGGTCGGTTAAGCGACAACACTCTGACACTCGAAAAATTAATTTGAAATTGTGCACTGGCTACGTGTAGTACGCCGTGGAATTTGTGTGAGATAAACTCGCCTGCAGGTAGATACGTATCTACGATAGGTGGGAAGGGCGATGAATCTTAAATGAATAGAGGACTACGCGCTGGTTCTGGGGCTGTGGCTGCACCTTTTTGTGTTGATTCTATAAACAGGAAGGATTGGAAGACGTGCACTGGGGTTGGGCTTTGTTTGGGGGAATTTGAAAGGATTTATGGTTGCCTAACTGGCAGCGAGTGAGCGAGGGGCAGCATCTGTTCAGCGATGACCTGAATTTTTGGAATTCAACCGACGGATTATTTCATTAATCTTCTCAAAAGAGGAATTATTTTCAAAATTACTTTTCAAATAAATTTTGAGATTTATGAGAGACGAAAATTATTTGGGAAATAAATATATCAATTGATGGCGAGTGAGTAAATGGCTTAGGCGGAAATTGAAAACTCACGCATGACGGGCAGTGGTGCATGAATTTGAATTCCGGTTTGTGTGGAGAGGGAGAATATTTTGCAAAATATTGGGTTTAATTTTCTGCATTCAAAACCAATGAATCGGAAGAGGGAACGAGAAATGCAACAGCAGAACATAATGACGCAGTTTGGTCCACGAATGGGTGGGTATGGAGAGCTAACGAATGCCGATGAGACAACTGCTGCCGTTAAAAAGTTGATACAACTTTTAGTTTTAGATTTACGGGCCAACTTTATTTCATCTAAGCGAATGCAAAAAATCATACACTCAACATTTTTCTATGTTCGTTAAGTTTCGTTCACTTTAAGTCATGCCGTATCCAGTCGCTGTTTTTTACTTAAAATTGAGGGCTTAAAATCTGCTTCTTCTATAAAATTGAGAGCCTAAAGTCTACGTACATCAAACACATTTTAAATGACAAACTTCTGCTTGCTTACTTTTTTATATAGCACTTACTTTCTACGGTCAACTAAAGATGAGTCTCGATGAGAATTTTGGTTGGCTTATGTTTTCTTAAAGAAAGTACCGTCAATCATTGTCGTCCATAAAAATTCATCTAATTTCCGAATGTTTTCTACGTTATCAGATTCACAAATATACAAACTTGCTCACGACAAATTTCCTGCATAGAAATTACACAAATTAATCCAAACAACGATCAGTCACCCCTCCAAACGTCAAGTTTACAGCTTACTTACCGCTATACGTTTAGCCCGTCCGCTTCACCATTCACCATGGCAATTCTCCGAAAACCTATCACCTGATCAGTGGACACCTGAGTAAGCAACAAACAAAACCGGCCCCCATAGTGATTTCAGAATAAATTTCTGTTTTATATTACGTTCGCCAAAAAACGATATCAATCTGCGTACACCACCGTGACGCGAATATGTGGACACGCGAAAAGACCTCAAATGGACGGAAGACCAACTTTGAAGTTTCCCTCTGACACATTGAGCCCCTGCGCAGGAGTGCAGTCAGCGAAAAAAAAAAAGGTTCTCTGAATTTCTAAGTGAGACATTCAAATTTCTAACAAAATACCCGAGTTGTTTTATGCGTTTTGCATTTCAATAAAAAAAAATAATTTAAAGAGAACTTATTTTTAAGTAGAAAACCCTCCCGCACTGTTTTGTGTTTACGTTTCAAAAGAACCTCTTCCGCAGACTTTATGTGCAGTGAATTTCTGAGTGAACATAAAAGTCTTTAGGAAGAACTGAGGAATTTAAGAATCCATAAACAACTGTTTTTCTTTTTTTTTAATGGTAAATATTTGTTATTTTAATGGAAAAAATAATGAGACTCTTAGTGGAAGAATTCACGACTCAAATGATGTTTTATTCAAGTTGTGGCTGCGTTATTCACATTTTTTTGTGTGTGTTGGCAGTTGGCGCATAATTGGATAATTGAGTCTGAATAGTGGCATAAATGTGCTGACTGTGTTTAGGTTGTAAAAAAAAAGCGAACATAGATTGAGGCATTTTAATGGACTGTTTAGGAAAAGAAACAATTTAATAGAAACTATAATCGTACCACAAAACAATTTGTAGGTAAACATTAAGTGGTGAGATGTGAATTATGTGTTTTTGTTTAACTTTCATTTTTATTCTCTAATTTTTTTTCTTTTGTTTTTTTGCAGGTACGTATCTCAATGGAGAAAACAAGACGTTAAAAGGTACTTTTACACGATTATTTGTGTCACATGTCAAATCTTTGTTAAAGATTGACAGCTGTCAATTCTTGGACGATTAATTTTTAGGATTGTCCTCTATTGGCCTATTGGTGTGTGTTTTGAAACCAAATTTATTTTATTTGCGTAAAAAGACATACACTAGGGACCAACAAAGGTCTTGATCATCGCTCCGCCTCTACTTTAACATAACGCGCCCTTACCGCCAAATTATCGTAAGCGACATTTTAAGCAAAAATGAGTTAACAATGCAGTTGATAGTTTATTCGCTTGCCTATCTTTCTGTATCATTGGTTTTTTAATAAAGCGATTCAGTTAAAAATAACATAGAAAGCAAAATTCATCGCAAGCAACATTTACATTTGTTTAGCTCAGACAAAGAACAAAAAAAAACTCTCCTGTGAAATTTTCATTTTGTCGCTTATGAGCACTTGATGATTAGGGTACGATATGCCAATCAAAGGCTGTAGTATTAAACAATTCATGAAAATACAAAATAATGATAAAATAGGGGTTTCTGTCGGACTCGCGTACCTACTGTTTACGTCAGCGAAATTATAAAAAATGAATCAGTCCGTCATTCGTCCCTTGGCTACTTTTGGAATCAGAAGCAGTCTTTTTTCTCAAATATATTTTAAAATATGAGACATACAATTTCAAAATTAAGTGACTTTAGGTTTTGTATGAAAAAAGAAGTTCTGACAAAAAAAAATTGAAAGTGATCACAGTGGCACAGTGGCAGTAAAAGTAAAAGAAATGAAATTAAAGTTCGATTGCGCGTCTTCCTGCATCATTTCAGTTAAAAAAAAAAAACAGAAAAACCAAAATTTTCGTGGACGGCATTTACATTTTTTTCCCTAGAACAAAAAACAAAAAAAGCCTATCCTGTGAAATTGTTATTTTGTCGCTTACGATAATTTGGCGGTTAGGGCGCTATATATTAGATTGTCAAATATCTCCCTTCCGCCTTTTTGTCTTTTGAATTTTCCGGCTATGTACAAAGCGCTACAGAGCTCGTATCTGGCAATACATCATTTGAAAGGTTGAAAGGGACACAACCTACAAAACGACCCTATGCATGATTAGTTTGGATACGAGCTCTGTAGCGCTTTGTACGTAGCCGGGAAATTCAAAAGACAAAAAGGCGGAAGGGAGATATTTGACACATTTGGAAACGACAGTTTTCCAAATGCTATCCTCAACCACCACTCAAATTGATGCAGTTTTCTCATATTTAAGAAAAAAATAAGCACTCTGACGTTTGACACGAAACTGCATCTTTCTTCAAACTATCAGCTCAAAACATTCGAAATTGCATCGAATTTGGCACCACGAAAATTGTGGACAGCGCCAAATAATTAATCTTCACCCAAATACAGTTTTGGCTTCCGTTCATCAAGCAAAAATTTTAAATTACAGTCGTTCATAGCCCGTGACAGTTTTCACGTCAGTCATTTGCACTTCATTCACGTCTTCGTTCCGTTGCGATCACGACTCGACTTCATTTGTCATAGGCTCCGATATCAGAGAAAATAAAATTGGCTTGTTTCAGTCTACTTCAGAGCACTGAACGTCGACAAATGGCAAAACAATTAAAGAATGTTGATTAATAGTTGGACTATGTCCGACCTTCACCCAGAGAACGTTGCCAGAAGAGCTATGTTTTTGAAAAAAACACTCAGTTTCTGAAAATCAAATATCTTATCCTAAAAATATGAAACAAACACTTGATGACGCACTCGAAATATTTTTCTATTTATTTACGTTAACAATTAAAGCTTTCACATGTGGTCATGGAAGTTTTATTTCTTTTCAAATTAATAGCGGAAATAAAGTCTGACGAATGAATGCGGTCATATTCATTAAAAAAGCAAAAAAAAAACTTTTTATGTAGTCGCAAAATATTATTGAGATTGAAGTGTGAGAACATTTTTCTCTTTTTTTTGAGAATTTTGTTTGTACTTCCAATCAGTTGAACTCATCTGAAATGCTTATCTCACTGAACGCTCGTCTGTAGAATATAAATCAACGCCGAGATATGAGCGATCGATTTGGAATAATTATGAGATTTGTAATTTTATTTTCGGATAAAACGATCCACTTATGATTTTTAGTTTATTTGTTTGATTGATTGATTAGGGATACACGCAATGAATCGAATCAGAATTCAGTTGAAGCCAAAAATGACGTTTCCAATGCAACACACTTGACACACATTGCTGCAGTTGTAGTCATTTTTTGCACTGGAATCGGATATGGCGACGAAATGAAAACAAATAAGAGTCATTGATAATAAAACAAATACTTAACATTAGCGTGCTGAGCGCGTAGTTCTTGCCGCCTGCGTCGAAAAGGAAATGCCGAGCAGTTACATTTGCATATTTGTGCGACTTACGTGTGATGTCTGCGAGTGTTTAGGGCGAGCGTTTATGCAGTCCGATTGATTTATGGGCGAACGTTTATTACAGCTTATATAATAAAATTATGTGAGTACATGATGGCTTGGAATGGCTGAACGTCAAAGCATGGTAATTTCTCTTTAAGTCGGGGTTCAGAGGTCACACTCACAGAAAAACTCGTTGCGGGTTGTGCAATGTATATAGCTTGATGTTGCATTGGGTAGTAAATTTTCATTGACGGCAGGATTATTCAACAAAAGTTAGTCGTGCAGTCTGTAGCTTGTAGCAGTCTAGAGAACATCTGCATTTTTTTTTTACACTTTTATGATTCACTGTCTGGCTTTGATGCGATGATGTCACGAGTGAGTGAAGGAGTATTTAAAACCTCATAAGAAAAATAAAAATTCGTTGTTTTTTTTTTATTAAGAAAAAAGTCGACTTCTAGTTTTTTTCTTGAACCCAAAACTTGGCACAACTTTTCGCTGGTAAAGTTCTTGTTTCGAAAAAATAAAATTCTTAAAAAAAACACATTTAAATCCTTCTAAGAGAGTAAAAAAATTCGTAGGTTTCTTTTGAAAAAAGTCGCCTTCAATTCTATTCTCGAGCCCAAAACTTGACACCACTTTTCGCTAGTAAAGTTCTTTTCTTAGAAAAAAAGAAAAAAACATTCTTAAAACTAAAACATTTCATTCAAAAAAAAAGTCTACCTTCAATTCTATCCTTGAACCCGAAACTTGGTACCACTTTTCACTAGTGAAATTCTTTTCTAAAAAAAAAAACATTCTTAAAACGAAAACACCTTTGAGTCCTCGTAAGAAATTGAAAAGTCTCGTAGGTTTCTCTTAAAAACAGAGTCTACCTCCAATTCGATCTTGAACTCAAAACTTGGCACCACTTTTCGCTGGTGAAGATCTTATCTCGCAATAATTTTGAATGAAATTCTTAATTGTCTTGTTGTTTTTTTTTTCAATTTTTTTGCGTCGAAGTCTTTTTATAAGAAAAATGTTCAAATTGTTCCTGCATTCTTTACTCATTGAAATTGCAAGGCAGTGATACCAAATTGCTGCATTCTCTCTTCATGTTTTTTTTTATTTATATTTATAAGTATTTCGTTTTAATAAAAATACATGGGCTGTTATAGCGCGCCACAAACTTTTTTCACGACTTTTTTCATGGACCTCCAGCGAACGAGTGACAATCCTCCTAGAGTACTTCTGTCACGGAAAGCTTTCACAATTCGCCGTTTGAAACCGGCAATAAACTGTAGGTCCCCTCCACATCTGTCAAAACTATAACGCGCACAACATAGTGGAGGCACGAAAAGCTAGGCTCTAGCCCTTCGTGGACTTTACGCCACTAATGATGATATTGTAGCAGACTGCAGAGTTTGTGATTTTTGAGTCGATTCCAGTCATCAATCCTTTGCCTTAATTGGTAAACCCAACAACTGCCTAAAAGACTACAACCTTTCTACTTCTGCTCCACATCGGCTTTCAATTCAAATAGACGTCATTTCAAGTTCGTCGGAATCCCCAAATGACAGGAAAGACACGTCACTCGACTCATGCTGCGAGCTCTTCTCTGAAAAATTCATTCACATACGAAGAAAACCTCATTTTCAATGAGTAAACGTTGACCAGACCCCAAAACAGACTGTGCCAAGGTCAAAACTCCAAAAGAAAAAAACAAAACCATTCGAATTTCTTATCTCTTCCACCTATTCGACGGAATTTTTTCTGAATTCCTCTGTGTGTGTCTGCGCAAACATCTTCTATTCACTATGACTCAGATTGGTTGTAAACTACGTCACAAAGCAAACCGTTGTGAAACGCAGCAAATATCTCATTCTCACATCCAACTGATAAGATAGCAAACAGTCTTGATTTGTGTTTTCCTTCTTAAGATTACATAAGTGGTCACGAAGCGCCGGCGAATGTCTCCAATTGACCGGGTTCTCCTTCCTTTGCACACCCAAATTTATGTGGAACATGGAACAAGACGCCCCAGTGCCGGGGGGTACCACAAACATTCTCCGACTGACAAGAATTCATATCAATTTACACATGAGCTATTGTGAAATAATTTATTGAACAGTCAGACTAACAAACGTACCCACATGTGTCACACTGCGGTCGTTGGGGGGTTAGATTCGGTTTAATTTATTTGTCTGCGGAGATAGTGGGGGAATCTTGGAGACTTCTTATCTTGTGATATTGAAATTTATTTCGGTTCTGAATGCGTCCACTTTAAAAGTCCCGGCGTCAGGAGACAACCTTGTGGCGAATCACTTCCGCATGATGTCAAATAGATCTCGATTGCTTGTTTTGAGGGTCAAGGTCAAACACTTAACATCCTCGTTAAATGCGAATAATCCTGCGAAAGCATAAGCAAACAATAAAATAAAACCCATTTCATTTGTCAACGTCCATTATTGAGACCAATTTCATGGCACAACACCACTAACTAACCTCCACCTCAAATTGCGGTTTTCACGAATTTCCAAACAAAAAACTACGACGGAATTTTCATTCAACCACCACACCACGAATGACGTCATTCTCGCTCAGTGAAAATGTGGGCCAAACTCCATTCATGCCGGGCAGGAGGAGGCACCTCTCGCTTTCCGTTCGGACTTCCGAATCGTTTCCAGCGAAAAAGAAAAGAGCGGAACAACTTTCCCTTGAAGTGGCCACTGGTTGTTCTCATCGCAACCGCATTTAATTACAAATGCACCGGGAGGGAGCTCGACTGTTTGAGTTAAAAAGAAAACATCGGGTCCCAGCTGACATTGGAACTGGTTGTCCAGACCCGAAGGGAACCGGTTGGACACTGGTGCGTATACGCGACGCAAAATTGTCCCAATGGTAGCGAGTCCGAACCGGTTGGCCTTTTCACTGCATCGGAGTTTCGAATTTGTTTTGTTTTGGCTGACTGCGGTTGCCTTGGCAACTTGGTCGGTCTTCGGTTTGTGGGGAATAAAATCGAGTGAAAATTGCCGATAGATTCAGTTGCACAATCGTCTTCTATTGCGGTGGCGTATATGAAGTGCTTCTTCTCTCGGTTTCTTTGCCTGGTGATGCATCACGAACCGGTTGTTGGTTGTGTCAATCTGCCGGGCGGGTGATTGTTTCTTTGGTTTTTCTTTTCTTTTGATTTTCAACACACACACACGCGGTCGGGATTCGAGTGAAAAGTGGCGTGGAAATGACGCGTCGTTTGCTGCGGAATGTCTGGGTTCGCAAGAGCCATATGGTTTTCCCATCGTCTTCTGTTGGAATGTCGTCGTATTTTATGACTCATCGCAGGTAAGATTGATTTCCTGTCGTTTCTGTGACGTGGTGTGCCTTTGTGTATCCCTGGGATAGTGTAATTTGTTTGATGTGACGTTTTGATGGTCTCCGCTGACCCATCCATCTACACTGGGTGCCTCTTGATGGGATCTCATTGGTTGTCACCCGCCTCCGACAATCGTTTACTGCGGAGGTGTTTTATTTGGAGTTGCTGTGGGTGGCACGAGGTGGTTCATGGCGAAGTAATAAAATTTTATTGCTAACGTACGTTTATAACAAATTTGGGAAGACTGTCCGGGACTATACAAAAGCGCCATCATTTAAATCGGTCGTGTGCCATCTGTCGGCTTACAGTCTGTGGATAAAAAGCATTGAGGAGAAAGTGACAAAATTAAAAGAAGAAAGCTGTGATATTTTGGACATCTGTTTGCTGTTCCGCACTCACAAATTCCCTGCAATGTCATTACTTTTGCCCTCCTTTATAATTTAAAAATAAAACTAAAAGATGTTTAAACAACATAAGCAACAAATTTTTTTAAAATCACTTATATTATATTTGTGTACTGCTTATGGGGAGAGCTTGCGTTGAGAGCAAAAACGACATAATTTGCTACATAAAGAAAAAATCATGAATGAAATCATGATCAGAAGAGAAAATCATAAAGAATCAAATTAAAAAAATAAAATAAAACACAAAAATCAGTATCAGCCGTTCATTTTGTTCTACAAAAAACTTTGTGCTTTGTTGTCTCTCCTTAAAATAATAAAAATGTTGCTATGTTGTTTTAGCACTCATCGACCCACTTGTAAACCCCACTTATCGCCAAATTGTCCTCATTTAGAATCGTTTAATACCTCCCTCTTGTAAAATGCACTACTTCTCAATTTCTCTTTTGCCGAACAAACAATTGACATCAATAAATGAATTCAATATATTCGGAATGTTCAAACAAATTTTCTATTTTTTCTATTTATTTTGTTATTTTCTATTTGTCATTATGTCATTTGTCCAAATATATTATCCACTACGCCTTTAATTCAAAAACCTTTTTTAAAGCTTGTCTAACATGTTAGCTGCCTGTCTCTGCAACAAAGTTATTCGATTCACAAATGCATCGCACTCTTATGTCGCTGCACAACTCGTAAAAATCAACGGGTGGCAACCGTCGGCCGCTTTCTACTTGAATTTATTTTGCGCAACACGCTCTGACGCTGTTTGGTTGTAAATTTTGTTTATTTCTCAATTCGTTGGTCTAAATTTAGTTTCGAATTCAGTGACTTATCAAAAAAGCTTTTTCTTATCTTTGGGACATTATCAACTTTTGACAGATCAAAGATAAGTCGTCACAACTTGCAATTAACTGTCAGCTATCTCTTCAATGGAGGAAAAAAAAAAGTGTGGTCAAGTGTGAGTTTAACTCACGCACCGAGGGTTTCGTTCTTTCGTCAACAGATTAGAAGTAAGGACATAATTTAAGTTAAAGCAACTAACTACGGCTACCTGCCGTTTTCGAATAAAGGTAAACAAAAGAAAAGTCGTTCTCATTTGCTGATCGTGCCAACCGTGTAAAAATTGATTTAGTGAACTTAAAGGAAATGGTCTCAAGCTACTCCATTGAAGCAATTAATCAGCAGTTCACGAAAGTTAGCTTACCAAGCAGCTCACAATTCGAATCATAACGTATTCGGCAATAAAAAATAGCCACTTAATCGTCTAGAACACTAATGTGGTACAGTCACAAACATCCAAGAAATTAACAAATCAAGTACTCGTGTTTGAAATTCAAAAAAAAATTCAAATTTTGCACTAGGATTTATTTTGTTTTTTTTTCCTTAGAATTTTTTATGTTCACTTTTATTCAGAGACAAAACATAAAATCTTTCCAACAGCATATTTATATAAATCGCAACCAATAGAAAAGAGCAAATCAGGAAATGGTCTGAACACACATACACCTACAAATAACTGATTCTCTTCCAAAAAATTACAACAACAAAGCTATTACGATCAATCATTTCTTTGCTTCGCTTTGTTCTTTTAAGAGAACTGAGAGAGAAGAAAACTGTCATACAAAATATTCGAGAAACCCTCTTTCGAGAAGAAAAAAAATAAAAAGCAAAAAAAGCCAAATCACAAGTCGAGGATTGAACCCGGGACCCTCAGACCAGAGCGCGAGCGCTATAACCACTCTACCAACGCCGCTTCGAAATTCTATTGTCTTTCTTGGTATAGGAAACGCGTAGAAAACTTTGTGTGTGTGAGATAATCACTAGTTGCCCTTTTTTAGCAAAATGCTCACATAACTTAAATCGTTAATATTTCTAAATATTGTGTGAAAATAAAATTTTTTTTGTATAACATTTTTTGATTCTATTGATGCGATCTACAAAATGGAGTTTTCGGATCTTAAAAATTCGTATGTCATTGTTTTTTGGTTTTTGGCCAATAACTCGAAAACTGTTTGAGCCAAGATGCTCGAACTAAATTTAAACTAAAGATTACGTCGAGACCTACATTCTAGATTTTATTCAGATTTTTAGACCCGCGGGTGTGGAAATGCGAGGGGGGGGGACGCTTTTTTTTCGCACTTAAAGCTTAATATCTCGAAAACCGAACCTCGGAACAAAAACCTCAAAATGAAAACTGTATTTTATTTTACGAGACCTATCCAACGATACCTAACTCAATCAATTCCGTTAAGAAAAAAAATTAAAAAAATTAGTTATTAATTAATTTTAGTACAAATAAAAAATCATAAGAGATTTCTGGATATATTTGCAATATTGCGATGAGTTGCCCCATAACTCCAATTTTTTTCAGATTTTTTGGCCCATTATTTTAGAAAATAAGGTATGGGACATGGTACACCAGTCGGTTTTTTGAAGTTTGCGGGCTTATAACTTCTTACCAATAAGACTAAGATGCTAATTGTAGTACAACTTTTTGATCTTGCTATAATTCTCTTTCTAACGATACCCATATCAAGTATCTAAGAAAAAAAAACTATTTTTTGATTTTGGTATTAGTACTAACTTTTTCGTTAATAAGTGACTTTCTTCAAACTTTTTTTCGGAACTTTCTTTGGGCAAGTGAAGCACATCTTCTGTGTAAATTTCATTTCTTAATTCCAGGTGGTTCACCAGGTACCTAAGATAAGGCTTAGTGACAGACAGACAGACATTTTTGTAATCTCTGCCCCGCCCCCTTTCCAATGACACCCATATTGACCACAAAAGTTAATAAAATTTTTTTCAAAGGTTAGTTTCAGTACTAACTTTTTCTTTAATATACGACTAATTCCGGAAAAAATTCCTGATTTATTTTTGGGTTGCCAAGATACATACCCATTCCAAATTTCATCCCTTAACTACAGAGGATTCAGAAGTTATTAGCAAATATGTAAAGGCGACAGACAGACAGACAAAATAGAGACGGACACATAAGTGAATCTATAAGGGTTTCGTTATTCCTTTGGAACGAAACCCTAAAAAGGGAGAAAGAAAAAAAATTATATCTTGAAAACTTGTTTCAATGAAGGGTTTTATCTTCGGACTTCGCGTAGAATTTGAAGGAGAATTAAATAGATTTAAATATCCAAAGAAATTTTCAATACTATATTTTATTTAAATATTCCTATTTGTACCACTCCAGTCACAATGTCTGGTATTTAAGAAAAGTACTTGATGACGTTTCCTGCCTTTATTTACTTTTAAAAAAATAACAAAAAGAGTTCAATAATATTCATTGTAATACTTACATATAGTGGTGGCAAAAATAATAAGAGTGGAATTATTCTTCTCAGTTTTATTTTGCTTACAGCTGAACATCAATTTTTTCTTTTAGTTTTGCTGTTTTTAAAGAACTTTTTTTTTTTCTTAAAAAATTGAAATTTCCTTACACGAAATTGTTGTACAAGAACACATAACTTAATAAATGATTTTTTATTTAAATTTTGTTGGCCCAAAAAAATAAGAGTGCCTTTAAAAGGAGGAAAAAAAGGCAATAAAAATGCAACTCATGAATGAATGAATATGTGTGAAAGGATACTTCAAAACTTGCTTTTTTTAAAGGACAGCCTCACATCGTCTTAGCATGGGGCCGATTAGCTTCTAGAATGTTTCAAAGGGGGTTGAATACCATACCTGTTGAATTTTCTTTACTTTCTTGACAGAAACAGTATTCTTCAAATTTTTCCAAAGATTTTAAAGAGGTTGAAGGTGTGGTGGTCATGAGGGACATGACAAAACCGTGTTAGTTGAACCACCTAGCTACCACCTTGGCTCCAAATCAAAGGTTTGTTTTCCTCGCCATAAAGAAGTCAAGATGGGGTCAGGTCCAGCATATGAAAAACAACTCCAAAGTTTAATGTTATGACCACTGTGCTTCACTGTATTAATACTGTACTTAGGGTTCAACAATTGATTTTTCTTTCTACGTTTTACCATCAAATCGAAATAAATTTATTTTTGTTTAATCGACGTGTCAAGCGTTCTGTCAATTGCATACGTTAGCCGATGCTTAGTTAGAAATCGAAACGTTTTTAAGCTGCCTTATGGGCGCCGCTGGCTCGATCGGTTAGTGCGTCGGACTTCAGTGGAACCTTTCTTTCGATCCTACCAAGCAAGTTTTTCTATTGAAAACATCTACGAATCTTTCTAAAGCTAGTATTTAAAAATAAATTCTTTTGAACCGAGGCAGACGTTCAAGGGGAGCCTCTCGTACGATTCGCCTCTCCAGTAAAGTTATGTTTTTTCGATCACAGCTTTTTGATCCTTGTTTCGGGAACTAATTTCTCTCTTTTAAGACTTTTGCAATGATGCAAGAACGACAAAATGTTTCCGAAATAAATTTATAGGTATGGTCTTAGATGAAGGATCAAACGCCGTTCCTCTTCAACACAATTTTTCCGCGGCCCATGTTTATTTTTAAACAAACACACTCAGAATCAATTTCTGAAATAGATCCGATCTAAAAGAGTAAAAAAGAGCCAGGGATATGGCTAAAATATTAGACACTTACAAAGCACTCTTATTGTTTTTTCCAGGCCAAAATTGACTTTCGCAAATAACAATAACGATGCTTTGACAAACGCATGTGGAAATTGTTATAGCGAACGCAATTAAAATTTATACTCCTAGGTTTTTGTCATGAGATAGGTTATTCAAATGGTATTCATGAACTTTGAAAAATCCATAGAGCATTCTTATTATTTTCACCACTACTGCACATAAAAATGATTCTTAAGTTAAGCTACAAAAGTCAAGACAGAAAGCAAACACTACATTTTTTTGTTCTTTATTTCCCATATTAATTAAGTGGTTTTTACTTCTCACTGCATGCAGTACGAATTTTCAATTTCATTTCATTTCTTATATAACCAATATTACTTACAATAAAAACTGTATAAAATAACTCGGAGCTTAAATTACAAGTGTTTATGTCTGTTACTACAGTGAGGACTTAAGCAAAGTAATTAGTAAACCCCTTAATTGGATGTGAACCATCCGAAAGTTGAATTGCAAAGGCAAAGAAAATAAACATGCGTATAAATAAGGCAAATGTACCATTGCAATGGTTTTGTTAATTATACATTAACATAACTAACTTGAAAACTGAGAAAACGGAGCACATTTTCGGAATCAGCGCCTCCAAATTATCTAATAACTAAATTTTGAAGCGTTTTGGACGCCTTTGTTCAGAAATGGAACCACTATGCATTGAGCCATTCAGTACACAGATTGATTAATTTCACTTTTCGAAAATTTTAAGATGTAAGTATCAAAACACTTGGTGTAGTCATAACTTCTTATGTTCACAATATCTTTCCTTAATAATAAAGATGACCACCATTAAACGGCAACTATTTGACAAACGTAGTGTATTTCTAAGGCGAATGAAAATTATTTCATCGTTTTTCTTAAATTTTTGTTCTATGAAGTTAATCAATCTATACTCTAAACGGCTCAGTTATCGTTCATAAGCATTCGCCAAAATTCTTTCGTGTTTATATCCGTTGTGCGAAAAGAAATTCTCAAACTGACTTAGCTTCAAACCTTTTTCCTTAAAAAATAAACATAAATAAAATGATCTTCCGCTGAAACTACTGCCTATTTGTTTGTTCATTTTTATTTAATAAATATCGTTTGCAATAATCGAAAGAAGCTACTTCAACTAGTTTTAATTATGTTACTATTGGGGAAGTTGCAATAAAAATCATATGCCTATACTCTGTTGTACAGGCTAAATGGAATCTTTGTAACGAAACTGTTAAATTGTTCATTTTGTTCGAATGTACCCACCAATTCATATAGTAGAGAGTTAAAAAAAATGGTTTTACTTTTTGTGAATTTCAGGTGTAAACTCTCAACTACCATTTGCTGAAAATAAATTTTAGCAAATTACAATGACAGTCACATGAGTTTCCATTCTTTTTTTTTTCGAAACAGTCATGTGTTACAAGAGTTGGCCCCAAGTTCCTGTTGACAGCAGTGACAAATGTGCCAAATACTAAAAACCACTGCATGATTAAGGCCGAACCTGATATTTTCTACAAATCGTATACAACTCGCCGAAAAAACAAAAGTCGAAGGCGCGACCGCCTTTTTAACAGTCAATGAAAATGAAAATAAATAAATTTATGACTGTCCACTCAGTCGCCGCTAATTTTAGACTAGGCGAGTCTTAAAATAATCCGCCATCTGTCACCAATGAATTAGACACTTTATATATTTGCAATTGAGAAGGAAAATTTATTATTATTCCACCAAGCGATTTAGCAGATCTTAAAATAAACTAAAACCTAACACCCACGTTGACAACATGCCCAACGTTCCTTTTGTTTATCTTCTCGTTCATGGGACAACGAGAGACCAACCCCATCTGTGTGTTGAGTGGAGGGAACCTATCTGTGTAATAAATGAGTTTTTAATTGGCCAGACGACTGGCAGCAAGCTCAACTGACGATTATGGAAACGACGTCGACGGTGGGCATCCAAACGCTATCACTTAAAAAGCAATTCTCATTCCGAGAACGACAACTGCAGTAGTTCCTGTCGGTGTCAATGAGATGGTTACCCCTATCGACGGATGTCACTGGTCAAAGATTCGACTTCAATTGCGCTGCCTGTTGCTGTTCCTCTTCTCACTTTCGCCACGGGTCAGAAATAGACTAGAGAAATGGAAATTTTCGTAAGAAATTTTCAAAATTTATTGCGAATTTCTAGCTCGCAGCGTGACGTAAATGAAATCTGAATTCAGTTTTAAAGAGTTATCTCTCTGAATCTCTCGGATGAACACACATGCAATTAGCTGAATGGAATGTCTGAACAATTGCGTAGTGCTCGCGGTTTTTCTTTTTTTGCTTCTCAAGAATTCCCGTCCATCGTCGTGGAGGAGGAGAGTACCTATCTGTGATCTAAATTTCGAGCACGTACCTAACCGGAAGATGTAGTCTCGGTGTGAGTGCTTTCACAACTTCCGCCGAACTGTTGCTTTCGACTGTACATCGTCGTTGGATGCGGTTAAGTGGTGTGCACTGGTGGGTAAGTTCTTTGAGGTTTCAGGGACGGGAATCGAGGAATGAGTGTGGCCTGAATAGACGGCGACAGATTCACAGCATTATACTTGAGTGAGACTTATCAGAAGATGGATTTCATTTGAATGGGAAGTATCTAAGGCAATTACATGGATCTGAACGACGAGCGGCGGAGATGCACTAATAATTGCTGCGAAGCTGAGAATGTTTTTTTTTTCATTTAATTTTCGAGAATTTCTTTCGCGGTCGAGGGGTTTTTATGGGAATGTGCAGTGGGAGTGTGGCCGACTAATTGAAACACGGCCCAATAAAAATTGGAGCTCTGTTTTCGGTTCGTAGAAAGCTGGAGAGTGTTCTTGACCGGTGATCAGCTGATTTGAAATAGACCGAAACATACGAATAGTTTCATGTTTCAGTTTCTAGGCCTCAATTTAAAAGCGGCCCATAACATTACTCCATTTTCAGGAATTAACGATGCGTGCCTTTTGATTAATTTTGTTGCTGACGGTATTTGTGTTCCATCTGTAAGCAAATTTGGAAAAAAAACTCCTTCTTTGCATTCGAACATTTTCGATCGTAGTTTTCAAACTCTGAGTTCCTTGCCAATTAAAATTCCATCTGCTGCTTAAATTCTCCACATTCCTCAACTATTTTATTTTAATTCTTCAACCACATTCCCACTTGTGATCTTTGATCTCATTCACCCCTCAACTGTCAGACATGCTATGACAGCTGACATTTTCATAGCAACAAGTGACTATCGAGGGTGATGACATTTACGCTATTTCACATCAATTCTCATAGAATAACAAGAAATCAAAAAAAACAGAACACACTGGCAAAATTCCGAAATTAAAAATGATGATTTCATATTTTCTTATTATTTACACACATTTTTAAAAATATGGTTCAAGTGGTTGGCTAGCATCGATCAATTTAATTTTATTTAGAGGAAATGAAAATAAAATCAACTGTTGGATGCATGTGGTGTGTGATTTTAAAAACAATCTACAAATGGATTTGTAATAAGCTCTTTCGTTATTTACTGTGTGGTTCCATCATGTGGTTTTGTTTTATGCTTCCATGTGGCATTTGGAGTCGAAAGTGGAATGATTTATCATCAAATGCGAAATAAATCGTCAGTGAATGTCTGAAGAAGTTTTTTCTGACAGATGAAGTTGTGGAAAAAATAAATCTGGTTGGAGTAAACAATAAGCAGTGAAGTGGAAAAGTGAGAATGCTGTCACAAGCTAAAAAGAAATTAAAACAATTGTATAGAACACAATATATAATATATAATATATATGAAAACATACGAAGCAAATGGTGCAACGGGTTCTAAGGTGTCCATCTGCCATTTTAAGTCCAGAATCAAGCCCAAGATGAGATAAAAAAAATGAACAAATTCATCATCATTAGTGGCGTAACAGCCCACGAAGGGCCACTGCATTGTGCGCATTATGATTTTGACACATGTGGAGGGGACCTACAGTTTATTGCCAGTTCAGAACGGATAATTGCCAAAGCTTTCCGTGTCAGAAGTACTCCAGGAGGATCGTCAATCGTTCGCTGGAGGTGGGGCCCTGAAAAATGTTTGTGGTGTTTTTTTTTTCCGAGCTGGATTGGATGGAATCTGGATACTTTGGCTTAACAGTACGACGCACTAACCGACTAAGCCACGGCACCAACGAAAGAATTCAGAAAGTCATTTAATTTGAGAGATTATTATCTTCCAGGCTTATGGGACTCTGCGAATACGACCCAGTCTTAAAATAAATGAAAACGTAGTGCATTTTTTCTGTACCATTCGTCACTTAAATCCAGCCCAGGATCAAGCGTCTCCTAAGATCACAATTAACTTCCCGAATGCCAAAGAAACCTTCTCCGACGCCGTGCACACACATCTCATGTCATCACTGCACCGCTCCATCATCTCAACCGGGATGGATATATCGCCATATCCACGAGTTCCGCAGAATGAGAAGTTTTCAATTTCTTTCACACATAATCCCATAAATTCCGCAGAATTCTCTTCCGGAACACATGTTTAATTCAACGCATTCACAAAAATATACGCAACAATTTATGCGTCGTTTCATCACGACGGACATGAGGCAATGAGTCATGGCCTCCTTCTTAACCTCTTGCCAAATGGAACTCTTAAAATGATTTATCTTTTACCGCCACACCGGTTGCGCTTCAATCAATAAAAAGTCGTTACTCATCTTTTCATTTTATCACGCGTGTACGAAGGCCCTCCTTCGCACTCACCAAAAAAATGACACGATGAAATCCTTTTGACATCATTAACATAAAATTCACTTCAAATAATGTCACACGTTTGTAGTTCATCATAATCCCACAGGACCACTCCTCAATTTCGTCCCATAACACGCGTCTAGTGGATGTGTGTGTCAAAATTCGAAAAAAAAAAAAAGACGAGTATTATTTTTTTTAATTTAATGACGTCCACCCTCGCAGGTCTGGACCTTTCAAGTGTGTCATGGCGCAAAAAAAAAAATGAAATAGAATGAGAATAAATTAAAGGCTTCCTCCGGTACCATTAGTTGACCGTTGCCAGGACAAAGTAACATCATTGCACGCCACCACTTGACAGCGCGAACACACAATTTCCCCGGAATGGTGACACTGTGGTGTCAGACATAAAAAGGGATTTCCTATCCTTCATTTTCGTTTCGTTTAATTAAAAGGACAACACATGCCACACGTTGTGGGCTAGTCGGGTGCGCTCTGCGCGGTCCCATTACGAAATTCGATTGCGAATTCCGAGAACGATGCGATGCAACACAATTGCTGCAGAGGTCTCCATGGAGATGTGTTTATTAGCGCCAGTGGCCAACCAAACAACAAGTGGTTATGTGTCGCTGGAGTCGTATATCGTGGACAGTTGCATGATGCATGAGTTTAATGGGCCTGCGTCTTATCTAAACGACAAACGAGTTGTTGCAATTAATGTCTTTGGATAGGATGGTTGTAGTTATGACAAATTAATGGATTCGATGATGTGTGCGGACGGGAGATAAGCCAATCGATTTGCGAGTGATAATTGATTGGTAATTGCGTTTGAATTAAGACGCCTGTCCAATTTGTGAACAGCAAATGTAATATCTGTTGTGGGAAATTTTGTGTGGAAGTTTGTCAGAGAGCCTGTCTTCAAAATGGCAACCTTGCAAACAGAATCGAACCGTTACATCGAATGCGTTCAGTCACCTTTAAAAGAAAAATTCACGGAAAAACGTAATCGTTATAAGTTTTGCTCTTATCATGGCAGCTCTTAGTCATTGCTCTTTAGCTGATATTTCACACCCTCTCTTGATCATAAAAGAGAAACGCCATGCTTGGAAGATACTCCAATGTTAACCGAAAAACCATATTTTAATTTGTTTTCTGTCGCCGTTGTCGCCATTTCTCCAAAAATGATGCTAACGGCAAGAGTTTCACATTCATCATTGATCCGACCAACTTCTTTTGGCTTGAATTAAACGAAACGGACCCAAAGGTGGTTGGCTTCTGATTCCACTAAGATGGTGTTATAAGCCACATAGCGAAGGTCACAATGGGCAGGAATGATTTATGAGCTCCATCTCTCGTCGAGGTGATGCGAATTGTGCAACAAACTTTTATCAGCGGACGACTTTCATTTATTTTGAATTTGAAATTTTTAATTTTCTGTCGAAGCCCTCTAAGTCGAAAAGCCCTCTAACTCGAACTTTTTCGCCATATTTTGGCGAAATCCTCTACGTCGAACGCCCTTAAAGCGAAAAATCACTCTAATTCGAATGAATTTTGATATCCCGTGAAAATTCGACTTAGAGGACTTCGACTGTATTTGAAATTGCTTTAAATCCTTTTCTTATTGCCAAAAAAAAAATGCCGTGCTGAACTTTACCAATCCTCAGTAGCCTAATCAAAATAATATGATATCTCCATCACTGAGATCTTCAAACTCTAAAGGCACTAATCACCCACAAATGGGCAATAAACCTCCACCGAAAACCAACCCCCGAATAAACAAACAAAACACTAACCAATCCAAACAAACCATCAACTCTCAATAATTCATTTAACTGCGGTGAAAATTGCCCCAAATATCGCGAGTCGAAGTTCCCCAGATACAAAATAACAAATTTCTGATATACACAAATACACAACTCGCGTGAAATTTTCATTTCTCTTAATGCGCGGTGTGCGAGCATTCCAAACAAAAATAAATTATTATGTCAAGCACGATTCCGAACTACGTCCGTTGCATAGAGATGGATATATCTGCATCTGCAAGTGTACTCGAAGAAATTTATTTCAAAAACTTGCAGAGTGTTAATAAATTGTTTATACACATCGAACGACCGCGTCTGGCTGACATTCTGTGTGAGAAATAAACAAAAAAAAAAATGAAATTGTAAACAACAAATTTGTTGTACACAAACAGTAACAATAACTAATTGCCGCGATACTCCTTGGGGATGTGGGTTAAGAAGACAAATGTATCGAGTCGTAATGGTTTCCCTTCGGAGAAGACTCTTGAACTTGACCTTGCCCGGTTGAGGAAGCTATGATGGACAAGTCCTTCTGTCATTTGTTTAGATTAAATTAATCGGATACACAAGCACACTACACTCACGCCAATCCAAGAAGAGGGCGGAGTGCTCTAGAATGGCGTTACTACTAAAAGTTTAATTGCGCGTAGAAAGGCCAACACATTTATGGGACTCTTGACCCGTGCTGTTGGCTATTTGTACGAAGAAAGTTGTTTTCCTTTTATTACGGAATTCTGTTTGTGTTTTTTTTTTTGTTGTTTTTTTATTTCTTTTTCCCTTTTTTTTAACGACCGAAAACTTTCCCGGGTCGTGGCGACAAAGATTAAAAGTGTTGTATAATTGAAGTGGAAGAAGTACCTACTGAGTGCGCTCAGTGCTACGACTTTGGTTTAATGCCTGCAGTGTTGGATTTTACTTTTTTTTTATTTTTTCCCGGCGATTGTTGAGTGGAGATTTGAGAATAAAAAAAAAATAATAACTGAAGTTTTGTAATCAATTTTCACTCTTCTTTTTATCGTGGAGATTAATCAATCTCGGAA
This sequence comes from Syritta pipiens, assembly GCA_905187475.1. Lineage (NCBI taxonomy): Eukaryota > Metazoa > Arthropoda > Insecta > Diptera > Syrphidae > Syritta > Syritta pipiens. Next base: position 94,242,268 of record LR994571.1, read on the forward strand.
TGGCACTAAGCCGTTGAGATTAGGGTTTGGATTGAAATCTTCTTTGGTCAGGAGAGAAAAGCTGTCATAAGACTTTAACAGATGAAGAAAACGAAATATGGCCACGTGAAAATTATTGCCCTACGTGGTGCCGTTCCTGAGTTTAGTGTTTAGAAAACGAGGAACTTTAAAGAGAAGGAGACACTGTTCATCACATTCAGAGCTGTTTAAAGAGCTCTGAATGTGATCAAGCGTCTGACTTCATAATTTTTAATAATTTATTTCTTATACAAAAAAGTTTACAAGGCAAAAACAAAGTTGTTTGTTAAAACCACGAAAAAGTTAGACTGTGGGCTGCTACGCAGATTATTGGATTTTTTTTTAAAACCATCCAAGGACTTCACATAGAAGTTATCTCCAGGACACTAAAAAAAATGCTTTACGTCGTTAAATAGAACCAGAAAAATACAATGCAAGTCGAATTAATGATCAATAAGTATTTTAATTCGGTAATTCCCCTGTATTGTAATTTTTTAAACGACGCAAACTGAAACAAAGTCGACGCCGCTTCGAAACCACGATAAATTGTAAACGATGCAACTTCGAAAGACCGTGACCATTCGTGAGCGGTTTTTAGACGAAGAAGTTAAATTTGTAAAGTGGTTCGGCACATTCACCGTGCAGAAAACCTGGCGAAATGTGTCTCAACAAATGCGTCTCATTATAGATTTGTCTAATGTGGTTCGAGGCTAGATTCGATTTTTGAACTTATATCTATAGTTTTGCATCCCCGGTGCACACAAGCGATTTTTTGACGCGGCGATTCTTTCCGTCGCCTTAAAACAGGAACAGGCTTTAAGACAATGAACGTTTCTATAAAGAACTGAACGGTTGAAAAAAGTGTTGCAATGATTAAAAGAAAACTCGATTGAAGTCTGGAACGTCTGGAAACATTTTCTTTTGCTTGACACTTAAGCGTCATTCGCAACACACAAATCAATTGAACAGTGCACACAAGCGTATTTGACGCGGCGGGCAAAAATGCTCACAAGTTTCAGTGAGCTCGCAAGTTTTTTTTCAATTCAAAAAACTTCAGCCAAAATTTGTTCTCTTTGTTTTTTTTTTTTTTTTCAGGCAGCCGATTTATAGTTTCGAGCGTTCACATGACGATTTGCAGTCGGTAGCACGATTGTCAAGCAAATTATCCAATTTGTAGCCAAGTCTGAACCCCGGTAAAGAGCTGCATTTAGTTTCACGGCAATAAGCCATCTAGCTCAAACTTTTGACAGCTACTTCCATTAGTGCCAAAAATACAAACGAGTTTGTGAAATTGTCAGTCGCAAGATCCGAGCCGCGATGCCGGAGAACTTTTCAAAAGTTACTGACTTCTTTTTGTTATGCAGGTGGTTTACAAGTGTCAAGCTCTTTGCGGGGAGAGACTACTGCGACGTTGGTTCAATTAAATTTGAACAACTGAACCAATGTCCGTGTACCGTGTTTTTGCTGATTGAAGAGTGTCTCACATCAACCAAAAATCTGGTCGTCCATCTTGAATTTTGACGCGCTCATTCTTTCGATCATGATAATGAGTAATTCAATTTGTTTGTTGATTGTTGTAAAGGAAACCACAATGCCAATGACCTGTGAATTAAAATATTTAAAGTCAACCTTGATATTGGAGATGTAATTTGCAAAAAGAATTTTTTTTTAATCACACGAGTTGGAAATTTTATGATAATCGCATCTCAGCGCTATGTACCGATGCCCTTAATGTGTCTTTCTTTTACAAGCCTATCTTGCCAGTTTAAATTTCCTTTCCAGCAATCATCTCCAATGCTGATGATTAACGCAATTCCAAAAGTACTCAAGATAGTCGTTCGACGACACCGAAATAGGTCGCTCCCCAGTTCATTGTTCCGAAATGGTACGGTCCAAGTCCAACACTTAAGATCGACGAAAACACGAAGGCAAGAAAAAAACAAAAACATAAACCCCAATATTTTAAGATCGTCTTATCATTTTTTCTCCGCCAAGAAAAAAAAAAAAAGAGAAATTGTGATTGCAATTCTGCAAACTCCCGAAAAAAAATCCACGACCACAAACTCCCAAGTGGAATTTTTGAAAAACCCTCGCAGACTAACCGACGCTTCGACGAATTTCGCCGCACATCCTCTAGGGAATGTCCAGCTTTAGGCAAAAACCCTCTCAGTCCCAACTCCGATCTTATCTCTGCCGAAAAATATCTTCTTAATTAATTTTAATTTTATTTTCCTTCTTTTTTTTTCCTTTCTCTGTTTCTCTTATAATCAAAAAACTTTTGTTCTAATTTTATTTCAGAAACGTCTCAGAGCTGCACAATCTACAGAAGCTACTGATAAAAAAAAACGTCCACACAGCGACAAGAGTCGGCTTTATCACAACGCGCTGAAAAACCGAAGCAGTTGTTTAGTTGTTTACTTCAAGTCGCGGCGGGAAGTAGAAGTTGTCCTTAAAAACGAAAAAAAAAACGATAATTCGAATTCGACCCATTTCAAGTGTGTGTTCTCCAAATGCCATCCAAGTGAAAGGATTTAATTAATTTTTTTGAATGCCTACCTTAAATTTTCTGTGATAAAAATGAAAATAATTTATTTTGAGTTCAAATAAAAAAAAAGTGCAGTGAGGTACTGAGATCCGTTGGAAAGAAAAAGAAAAGAAATCTGCGTTTGCTAAACTGCTTTTATTCGCCGATAAAATGGAATCGCAAGGACGAAACTTCAGAATGCTGATATCCTGCTGGACCGCGCTATGGATTACGCTTTTCCTGATCAGCTGCAATGCATGTAAGTTTTATGTTCATTTCTATAAATTGTGATAACACAGACGACTTATCAAACAAAAACACATTCAATTAGGGAGTGTCACTGTTGTATGGAGGGGTTGAAGTGCGTCAAGGAATTTCATAGAATTGCTTTTGTTTGAGAACAAATGACGCTGATGTTGGTTGGTTTTTTTCTGTGGATTTTATATATAAATTAATTGATTTCAAGAAGCTATCAAATTTCCAAAGTATGTGAGGAAATCAATTAAGAAGCACTGAAGGAGTGGAGGATTTATGGGTGCTTTTGAGTGATAATGTCATTGAGTTCCTGACATTTGCTGGCTCGGTACGTCAGAGAAGACGGATCACATGGGCTTAAATCGTTGCGAGCTATTACAGGATACACAAGCGTGGGCGATGTTTTTTTTTCTATATTTCATTGTCTGTGAATATGAGTCGTTAACCCAAAAGTATTTACCAAGTGAGCATAACGTCAAAAAAAATTAAAGAATTATACGCATTTAATTGGTGGCCGATAGGTTTTTCCTTGTTTAGAATTCTTACTACTTCCTCTCTGATCGAAAGAAAATTCGAAGGCAGAAAAATCAATCGACCAGAAGAGAGAGAAGATTTTCGGTAATTTTACTACCGACTACATGAAGTGAGAAGTACAAAAATGCAATTTTGATCATTACTTAAGACTTAATATGAAGTCCCAAATAGAATGTCAAAGTATCCTGAGGTCTACGCTATATCGCAATAAGATTCAAGGCTCCGGCACATAGAATACGTTAGTTGCGTCTGCGATACTTTGACAGGTACATAAAATACATACGTTCTTATGGAAGGTGACACCTAGACCAACGCTGACGCGACGGATGTAGTTGCTCAACTTTTGACTTTTCTCTCTTCTTTAGTGTTGATATTCATTTTGACATATAACTTGATTTCAATTTTAAATAATTGTCCGTTGGAGTTGTCCTCGCCGAAGTTAAATGAAAATAAAATACAAATAAAGGTTTGTTTGTACCTTTTTTTTAATCAAATACTGCAGGGTAAACAAAAGTAAAATTGAATCTTAATCTACTGTCAAATGAAATCAGCTGTGCGTTGAAGTATTCATTGTGCCATTCCTTGCGTCGTGTACATCACAGTGAACTGATACCTTGCCGCTGACGCAGCTAACGTATTCTATATACCGAAGCCTTTAAGCTTAGACAGCAGTTTCTTCTCCTATCTCAATATTTCAATATTTTTCGTAAAAAAATAAAAAAAAAAATGGAAGCTTCCCCTAAAGATTAAAATAATTCGCGTTCCATAATTTCAATTGCCGAACACATCCAAATGACAACCTCAGCCATTTCTGTTAGTGGGCTTTGCATTTAAAATAGCGATACTCTAGCAAGTGATTCATTTTGACTGAATCAATGACGCAGTAAATTCTGCTTAAAAGCATTAGAAATAGAAGCCTTTTAAAGATGTTAAAATGTTTTCCGTATATCAATGATGAGTTGACTTGTAAAACAACTCAGGTTAAGTGTGGGAGTGCTAATGTTTCCCTCTTCAAAGAAACTATCGAGAGAAGGAATTAAAGTTGTCGAGCCTTTGATTTTTCGCCAGCTACCGCTTCGTGGCAGTTGCTAATGCATCAACTTAAAATTATTAACCAATTTTAAAATTTTGTTCAACTGCTTCCGTATAAAAATAGCCTTTCGCTAAGAAGCCAATCACTTGAACTTGCTTAGTTTTAATTGGATTATGTACATATAATAGTTTCAGTTGTAATAAATAAGACAGATCTGTAGATTAGATTCCAACCAAACCCATTTGGAACTTTTCTTCAGGAGTCTTGATAAGTGTCTCACTGTCGATCGCTGTTAAAATATTTCCTTTATTCAACGAAACTTCTGAGGTCTTCAAATCACAAACTACCCATCTGACATAAGCCATCGCAATTTATTCATGATTTTCTAACACAAAAAAAGCAGCTGACACGTATTCACAGACACGGGGCAAAGAAATTTTATAAAAACGCTATCAGAAAAAATCAAGGGGCAAGGGAAGAAAAAGTTGGATATCTGTATCGGCTGTATGAACTTAGAAATCCACAAGTTTTGTCAGCTTCTCTATTGAAATATGCATTCATCAGAGTCTGTAAGGTTTCATTGACGATTAAGCTGCTCTTCAACTGTCTTCCGCAAGGTTCGATTAAAATTCCCTCCAAGTAATCTTCCACTGACCCACAAAGATATCCTCTACTCTTTGAAGTGTCCGCCTCATCCCACTGACAAACCGCATCAAAAGAACTCAAGCAATTCACCCAAAACAGGGTCACCTCCGGCTTCACCAGAGCACCCAATTCACACACACATTGGGTGGCACTAATCACAAATCACCCACAATAACTTAATTAACCTCTGTGGCTCTGCTCTGTTGTTTATCGTTATCTTTAACAAAGAACAAGCTCGCCTCACTCCCTCACTCGAGAGTGGTTGTAAACAAGAATTACTCTCTGTTAATCGCTCTCACCCCCAAGCCCCTAAACATCACACAAGGGTCTAAGTCTGGGGTCTTCAAATGTCGCCCGTCGTCTTCAATTGCGCTCGGTTTATGATACATTTGCCGCCAAGAGTGGCGTTGCGCCAAGTTCCCCTCTCTTCATCGACTGGTTGTGTTTACATGCGTGTGTTTACTCACTGAATCTCTTCTGCTCAACAAGAGGGCTGTGGCCTTTGCCGCTAAAAACTAGATCAGAACAAGATCATTCACTTCAAAGAAGCTATCCGACTACGTCGATTTGAAAGGGTTTTGTTTGAAAATGTGATGCTCACTCGATGACCCCACTGCCTCTTGAAATCTCAAATCGGGTAGCCGGCCGGTTAGTAGAACAAAGTCTACACGTACGCGATCAAAACAACAAAACGAATCGTAATTGTTATCGCAATTGAATTGTTTTTCGTTTTAACTGACACTGACGCACTGCAGATCCTCGTATAGCAGTGTGTCATCGGCACAACAAGGTTGGCATGAACGAACAGATGGCGCTTATCATACCCACAAAAGTCATTCTTGCAAATTTCCGTTTTTTTTTTTTACCATCAACCATATTTAAGAAAATCTCAATTTTATACTCGAATGAAAATGACGTAGGAAATAACAAGAAAAAAATTATAGTCATTACATATTTCCACTTCGGTGCAAGCGCTTGACCTATGAAACAACTCCAACATGGACTTCCCGGCTTCCCATCTCTCCACGTACTCGCTTATGAAATGACGGTTTTCATTGATCACAAAGTGTCATTACATTTATGCTCAATGAAGTGTAAGCAAAGCCAAAACCAACAGGTGTTCATTTTCTTATTTTCTTGGAAATGGCCTGTTTTCACAGTTGACCAGTTGACAGCTTGTGTCAGTGGGACTTGAGAGGTGGTGTGAAAATGAGCTCAGGGTATGCATAGTTATGCAAATGTCAGTTTACTGGACGCATGAACGTGCGATGATTTTGAAATTTCAGTTTGGATAAGGTTTTTTGAAAAGAAAAGAAGAACTATGGGTGTCTGATGTTTGTTTATGAGCTGCGAATGGCAAACAAAACTGTTGAATGCGGTGTTTTAAAGAACGCGGCGCTGTGGTTTATTTGACAGACCAACTGTCAGCGCGTGAATTGTATGATACAAACGTGTGGGGAAGTAAACTTTTTGTGTTTAAACCACAATTGAGCCAATACAGATACCCAACTTCTTCTTTTCTTGTCCCTTGATTTTATTTGACAACGTTTTTTATAACATTTCGTGTCTGTGAATAGGTGTGAGAGCTTTGAACAACAAATCAAACAAATGTGCGTAAAAATGATGAGCCAGTGTTCGATGATTCCAGAATTACTGTCAAAATGCTTCCTGTATTTCTGTAAGATTCGTGAATTACTGTCAAATTCATCGATGAGCGAGGGGAAATAGCAACTGCCCAATTGGGTATCTATATTGGCTTGTCTGTGGCTTAAACGCAAGGTGGGCCATTTGTTGGTACCTTTTTTCATATTATTTTGACACTGACAGCTCGCATGCGTTTTTGACAAAACGACAAAATCTAATTTATGATTTTCTATATTAGGAGTACAACTTGAAAGACTCGTATTTTTTTGTTAAAAAACCCATTTATTTGAATATGAAAACAAAACTTGTGTAAATTAACTTGTGTATACTTTGACAGATGGAATTAACTAGACGACGCTAGTTTAACGACGCTCTTTAACACACAATAGCTGTCACTGTCAAAAAATAGCGCGTGGGAATATATATGAAGTTAGTAACAATGCGCGTCTTTCAAGTTGTACTCCTAATAATTTTTTGGATTTCGAATAGCTCTAAATAATTCTGCAAAAAGAATACCAACTTGCTACAACTGTCCCAACATTTTGAAAATAAATTTCTCCAAGAAACTAAGAATTGAAAATTGGAAAATTGTTGTTTTTACTTCGTCTTTTTTTTTTTGATTCGGCGCTCCAGTCCGGGGTGGACCTGGGCCTTAGTAAACTTCTCCCTAGAACGATCTGATGCCAGCTGCTTCCAGTAGCGCACACCGAGTAGGTTCAAGGCATTCTCTACCTGTATACCAGAGTTGTAAAAGACTGCAATTTTTTGTAATGCAATCCTTGAATTCACGAAAAGAATGTCATGATTTGTGATTCATTCAACTGACACTGAAGTCTGAAAGACTTCAATGCAAAATGTTGAAACCTGAAAGACTTTACTGTAAAAAGTTTAGGTCCCAAAAACTTCACTGTAAAAATTTTAAGTTTCACAGACTTCAACGAAAATTCTCGAAATCATGAAATGTTGGTCTAAAGACTTGCATTCAATTGATTTGCAATCAACACATTGGTCGCAAGGACTGATCCAGTTAAGACTTCAAAAAGAATGAGAGATCTTAATGCTGAGGTCTGGTTCGTAGAGTTAATTTATGAATTGAAAAACTGGGGTTATGAAGTCAATTGAATTTTAAAGTCAAAAGATTTAAATCGTTTACATCTCCGCTGCAGAAACCACCTTAGATGCGCTGTCCCACTGGTCCCGACTCGGATTTTTCGGGCTGGAGCTGTACTGTCCATTCCCTCGTTGTTTAAGTAAAAAACATTTTAACACATTGAATGCCACGTCATTTAAGAACAAACTTAGTGCCGGTTACCGGTGACCCCCATGGCATTCAACATGTTAAAATGAGAAGGCCATGCTCATATTTTAAGTCCTTAGACTTTATCTGTGGAGAAAAACAATCCACTACATCATTTTATTGACCTCTAAACCGAAACGGTGATCATTTAAACCAACCCAAGAGACACTCAGGAAAATGCAAATATTTCTGCGGTCTACTTGCCTCATTACAACCAGTCACTTGTCGAGTGAGTGACTTAATATCCACCACCTACTTAGCATCAAAACACAAATCAAACACTAGAATCTTACTCATCTAATCGCACACGGCTGACAGAGCGAACCATGACTCATTCATCTCAATCATCTCAAAACCACAAAATAAAAATGAAAAATCAATACTTTTTTTTTTCTCATTCACAGTCCCCAATCCGCAGTCGAATATGGCAGACGAAGACGATTACTTTGCGAACTTTGCTGCAACAAAAGGTGCACCACTTATTACTCCACTTCGTCCGCATGTCACGTTCGAAGCAAAGTCCAATCACACGTTACGATGTGAGGCAAATGAACCCGTGGTCTGGCGGGGCATGGGAGCTTACGATAGCGACTCTGCGCCATATAACACGCTCATATCTGAGACGCCCTACGGAAGTGTGTTGCACCTCCGCGACGTCACAGTCTTAAACGTTGGCTACTACTATTGCGTCAAGTCGAAGGCGGTGACCGAAGATATGGATCTGGACGCATTAGTCGAGGACTTCAATGCTGCCAAAATATACGTCTTTGTTAACGGTAAGCCGAGTGGAAATATGAGTTAAAATCAGGTAAACAACTAAGTGATGTCTCCTCTTTCAGATCCGGAATTCCTCCTGGTGCCGATGGAAGTGCCCGTAATTAATGCCATCCAATACGATGATATCGTGATTCCATGCAAACCGACGGTGCCAGACCGTGTGGTCAAGCTAATCACGCCCAATCAAGAAGTAAGCTGAATACTCGTCCATGACTCATTCACTCATACCTGCGAGTGCTTTGTGTCTCATTCACCCACCTCTCCGCCATGTTTTCCTTCCTCCACCATCACTCATTCTTTTTGAAGACAAATCGTTTTAACAAATTACTTAACAACACAATAGGTTATAAGTAATTCGCTAACACCACAGCAATTACAAGACTTTCCTCCGGGTATTGGCGTTGACGCGATCAACTACAATCCAATGATCGGTTTTGTGATGCGACGCGCAGCGAATCTGACGGTCACTTACTTGGATTGTTGCGGCGAGCACGGTGACGCTAAGGAGACCTTTTCGATGTACATTGTGTTGGATTGTAGGTCGCAAAGTTGTTTTTTTTTTTTTGATTATGAATTATCCACACGTAGCTTGATCTAAGTCTATTATAATAATCGACACTAAAGCATATCCTACCTTTTTTTCTAACCATACGAATTATGCGTTCTGCGACGCTCATCTGTATATTTGATCACCCTTAAATCGTCTTGTAAATTTGTCAGTTGTACATACGACAGAATACAAATATGTTTTAACTACTAACACAACAAGTCGTTCAAGAGCAAGAGTAAACATTTTCGGAGGCGGTGGTAAGTTGGGGAAGCGCCGGAATTCAAAGAAGTCTTATTCATCGTAAATGGATTAGTTTCGGTGGAACGAACGAGGCTGACCATTTTTTTATTGAGAAGCTTACGGTCCAATTCGTGTGAATGAAACACCAGAGTTGGTGGGAGTTTACTGAGAATCGAGTGGTTAATTTCAAGAATTACGTCTATTGGGGGCACAATTACTTGCGATTACACATTTTTAATTTACATGCAACGGAAGTATGTCTAGAGCCAGCAGAGGTCTGCTAAAATTTGTTCAACAACAAAGCGCCATAAAGAGGAAGTTGTTGAAAGGTTGAAAGAACACACGGTGGGGAAAGTCCACTGTGACTCAATGTGTTTTGTGTTTGAAAAAGAATCTGACGGTATTCGTGCTCAAGTTTTCTACGAGAGGACAAGGCGAAGAAGTGAAAAATGATCTACAGACAGAATACTAATTACTAAATATGAACTATTTTCAATTTGCAATCAATACAAATAGAAAAACACGCCTTAAACATCGACTTGTTATGACATCAGCAGTGTGAACAAGCTCGTGTTAACACCTCATTGCAATAAAAGTCTTATGGATTATTAGAAACAATTTGTTAAGGCAAACACGGCTATAATTTATTATGTTAGTATGATCTATTTTAAAGGTATTTCATTTTCTGGCAGAACGAAACAAATCTTCTCAAATTGAATACTCACGTCCTTCAATTACATCCCTGGAGATTTATTTTCGTTAAATCGAAATTAACTTCCGTCTTATGTGGAATTTTTGTTCTCATCTTTCGGTCGAATTGTTGCCAATTTTTTAGTCCGCATTGTCTTATTTGTTGAGTTGTCATATTCATCTTTGATCTTGAGGAACAAGTTTTTGAGTTTTGTGATGACTGCTTTATGGGCGGGCTATATACAGCTGCGGTCATAGCAGCAATAGTGCGAGAAAATATTTTTTTCTTATAGACTTTGGGAATTTTCTTCTACTTTACAACAACAACTGAAAGGAGTAAACGATTTTTCAATTACTCGAATCATTAGCATGATATTACTCAAGTTCAGAAAGCAGCACTGCTATTATTTTGACCGCAACTGTATATACAGTACGAAAATTGATACATAACCAGCGATCTTATGGTTTTTTTTATAAATAAAAAACCTCTCTTTTGACTGATTTGAATGATTTTTGTGTTATTTTTTATTTCGCAAAAAAAAAATGAAGTGTAAGCGATTTTCATCGCATCTATAGAACGGTAAAAATTCACATATTAAGGATCATCTTGACCCCAATGTATCAATGTTTGTATGGTTAGAAAAAATATTTATTTTGATGTGCGAGGAGAGTAAAACTACTTTGGAGACAATAATTGATGATGTTGTTTATAGAGCGTTCAAAAACGAGCATTTTTTGCTATGGGCGGGGAGTCTATCTTACCCCTTCTAGGAGGTAGGGGCAATTTAAAATCGAATCAATCAACATGAAAAAAAAAATAATTAAAAAAAATGTCAACACAACACACAACACCTACAATAAAGTACTATACGAATTTTGAAAGCCAGAAACTATTTCTTCAATTATACATTAAAGTTAAATTAAAGAAAACTAAAACGGGCCAACTACTTTTAAAAGAAAATTGAAATTGCTATTACTGCAAAGCAATTGCCTTTGTAGATGAGGGCGTGATTGGCCCATTCTAGTTTTCTTTTAAACTAGAAAACATAAGACCATTCAGTTTTTTGTGTTCAACTCTGAATTGATATAAGCATTGAGCACAAGATCTTAATTTAGCTCTGCGACAGTTTTGAAGAAAAAATTTTCTACACTTTTTTATCATTTGGAGTTTGTTTTTTCATATTTTTACAAACTATGGACATGAAAAATCGAACTTCAATGTATAATTAAAGAACAAGTTTCTGGTGGTCAAAAGGGAGGTTTTTTATTTACAAAAAAATCATAAGATCGACGATTATGTATCCATTTTTGCACGGTACTGTACGTATGCTTTGTGCTGAGATTAGGAATGTGTTGTAGTGAAACGAAAACCTCATTTTCTAACAAAGATATTTTTTGGTCGTTATGTATTTTGCAAAGCCATGAGGCTTGGCTGCAAAAGTGTAAAATATTATAAAATTTTAAATGAATTGATGTCAAAAACATTTCAACATTTCAAGATCTCTGACCCTTTCTGAAGTTCTAAGATTTGACGCTGTACGGGGGCATGCTCGACGAGAGTGAATTCTCAAATCAAGCAGGCCCTCCGTGGCCCAATTAGGAATATATCGGCTTAGGAGCCACTACTACAGTTCATCTCACAGAAATTAAAGACATGGAAGCTGTTCAGTACACAAATCGATTAACTCCATAAAACAAAAATTTCAGGAATGCGATAAAATAGCCTCTGCAATAAATTTCGTATTATTCAATGATCTAAATTTTTTTCGTTTAAAGGTCTTGATCTTATTATTCCTGAAAGTCCTATGCTATCCTATCTGGTGACGCTACAGTCCGAGGTGGACCAGGGCCTCACGCAACAAACCTCTCCACCCAGCTCGGTCTCTAACCAGCTGCTTCCAGTGCCGCACACCAAGCTTGTTGAGGTCAGCTTTCACTTGGGTGCGGCATCTTTTCCTCGGTCAGAAAGGAAAATAAATTTTAAAAAAATATAAAAATAACAACGAACTTGGTCGTTAACACCTAAATTACAGATTTTGTAAAATATAGAGTCAATCGATTTGTGCACTGAATAGCCCATGTATCAGCGATCAACTTTTAGGTACCAAATGAACATACATCGAAGAAGCTTCCTTCACAATTTTTTTGTCGGAGTTATTTTTTTTTTTTGCAAACCTGATTCAATCCTGGTCTTTGACTGATTTTTCGTGTTACCCTTCTCGAATTGTCTTTTCCAAGCCCCTTACTTTCGTCGTTTTTGTGTTGTGTTTATGTGTAAAAAGAAAAATATTCTCTTTATTTATTGAAAATTAATTAAACTTTTCTAGGTATACTCGAGTGAAACCGCCGGGCGTTATGATCCACTACTTGGATTTGTTGTACAAATTCAACAAATAAGCGAAACTGGCTTCTACACATGCCGGCCAGAGAAACCATCACCGTTAAACGAACATGAAGAGAATAATTTCCTCGTCCATTTTAGTGGTAACGAACTTTACGATAGTGAGTTGGCACCCATTTGTGATGTTTTCCCAATAAATAGAAATAACCGTAACAATAATATTAATTGCACAGTACTTGCAAGCGAGATACCGTTAAATAACAACAACACTCTATCTAGTCTAAGTCCAGTGAATAACACAACTTTCTCGTCCCAACCTAATAACAACACCAACTACAACCTAAACAACAACTATGTGGTTAATAACACAATGGTGACGGTGGTGGTGGCATCACGCAAGTCACGCTCCTCATCCTCATCCTTGACCACCAGAGCCTCAGTTGGCAGTCGCAGTCGCAGTCGCAGTGGCAGTGTGGAGAGCGAGGACAGTGGCGATGCCGGTGGTGATGATGAGGAGGAGGAAGGTGAATATGACGATGATCGAGATAGTGATAGCGATAGCGATGACATTGACGATGATAGTCGCGAGGATGATAGTAGTAGCCGTGTTGGTGATGGTAGTCGTAATTTGCGTGCTAATCGTGGTCGTCGTGGTGATGGATTGTCCTTGCCATCGCCTGTTTTTGAGCTAACCACAGAATCTGGTTATGGTATTAGAATGGGCAAGCGGGATACGACTAACTCGCATCGGGGTAGACCCTATAAAAGTTATGGCAGTACACCGCGGTGTAAGTCTGCTTGACCGTTTGTTCGTTCGTTTATTTGGAATGTTGTTTTGTCCATGTTTTATTTATATGTTGCATTTACTTTTTTGTTTTGGCTGGTGATTGGTTTTGAATTTTTCTTTCTTCTTATTTGACTTCTGCTGCTTGGCTTTTCAATTTTACGGGATTGGACCTTTTCTTTTGATGTTTTCCAAATGTGTATGTAAAATGGATTTTGTTTAGTTTTTTTTTTGTTTTCTTCAATTAAAATGCTTAAAAGTAGAATAGATTTATTTATTTGTTGCTTGTTTTATGTTGCTACTAACACAACGTTTTTGGTTTTTATGTAGCTTTTTATGCTTGGCTTTAAACATCTTTCTGGTGCATTCTTTTAATGGAAATTTTAATTTTTGTGTTAATAAATCTATAGCGAGAACAACTCATGTGAATAAACCGCAAATTTATTCGCCATCGCACGGACATGCTGTTGAAGGTGAATCGTTCAATTTGACGTGTACGGTGGAGATCCGACACTCGGTACGATTTGTTATTTCATGGGAAACACCGTTGGATAAGGATCCAAAAAGCGTAAGATATTTTTTGATTCACTTATTTTTAATATATTTTCGGCTCCCTGAACCAAACTACTTCTTCTCAATCAATGAGTTTCTTGTAAAAAAAAAAAAAAAGGAAAAAAGAAATCTTCTTTGTGGACCTTGCTTATTCTAATAATGAAGTCTTTCAATTAAACCCCTTAAAGACATCCATTTTATCAGTAACTATAAATTATGTAGATACCTGAAAGTCTCGCTAAGTCTTATTCAAGAATTTCGGTTAGGTGAAGTTGATTAGGATGGCAAGCGAACTTCTCGAATGCGAAACATATCTTTCATATGGGTTCTTTGAAATTTTGAAATAGCCCCATAACAGAAAATTATTTAGAACTTTCCTTTTCCTTTTCATAGCCATATTAAATACGCCATATTTAGTGCGGCCATATTTATTTCAACCCACCATCACATTGCTCTTAACAACCCGAAAAGGTTATAAAGGTCAAGGATGGCATTATTTACTCGAAATTTTAGAAGAAAAGTCATAGACGATATAAACTGAAGAAGAAGCACTGGTTTTCGACAATGTTCTCTTTTTTTTTTTTTCGTTTTGAAATGCATTTTTAGTTATACACTCATCCCTCGCTTTGCATGGGGGTTAGGGGAATGAAAATTTTAATGCAAACCGAAACCGTGCAAAATAATTTATGAACGTACGTCGTACATTTTTAACAGAAAAACCATAGTGGTCCATAATTCTATAAAGAAAAACGTTATTTCGCGCAAATCGAATTTGGGTAGATATTCTAAAATCGCGCAAAGCTGAAACCAAGTAAAACGAGACCGCACGAAGCAAGACTGCTCAATACGAGGGATGAGTGTACTTCATTGAAACTTACATGCGGCAAATATATTTGAAACTAGCTTAACTAACTAAGAAAAGTCATGAACAATTAACTTTTGATGATAAAATGTCGTGTAGGAGTCCCACTTTGAAAGACTTTTTATAAAGGAGCGTTCTAAGTCAAATGTGTCCATTGAGCACTCCGCAAATGTGTCCATTGGTGACTCCAGAAACCATTTTTGGTGACGTTTTGTCACACTGTGCTTGTTTTTCACTATTTTCGTATATTTTCAAAGCAATATTTTAGTTTAGTTAAAACTCTGTTCAGAACACCACAAACATTTAACACATTAATCGTGTCCAAAGATTGGCCAGTAAAATAAATTGTTTCACACCCTCGTTAATTTTTACCACAGAAAGCACGACAGATTGCGTCCAGCACCCAAATTGAACGAGTCACCGACTCGCACACGGTCGGCAAGAGTGTCCTTACAGTATCAAACACCCAGAAGAGTGACGGAGGAAACTACAAATGCTACGTACGTGACCATTCCGATAATTCAGCGCACAACACATATTTGATGACGATTCTAAGTAAACTCCATCCAAAACCCCCCTTTTAGCAGCCATGCTCACTCCCAATCTCCCATTTCAGAGAACGGAGAAAGTTACATCAACATCAGTGAGCCCAACAACTATTACACGATAAAGACCAACGCCTCGAAGCTGGTGCAGATCAATGCCAAGTACCGTGGCTACCCGACTCCCAGCCTGAATTGGTATTCTCCAGACGGTAAACTGATCCAGCCGACGAGGAAGTATGAAATCAATCGGACCAATGCATCCATCACATTGAAGGTCAACGACTTGGAGCTCAGCGACACGGGTGTTTATATTCTCCGGGCAAACAACGGAGTGGATGAGAAGGAGCTAAAGTTTAATGTTTATGTCAAAGGTATCATTGGTCCTAGAGATCTTAGAGAACTTGTCCTTAATTGTCCTCCATTCCGTAGACAAACCTCAAGTGTCGGTGGAAGACGTGTACGTGCAGGCTGGTGAACAGGCGCGACTTATTTGCAGGACAGTGGCATACCCAGCTGCGTTGATCGTGTGGTCTTTCACACCTTGCAACATTACTCCAAAGTGGCCCACGTGTGAGGGCAAACAAATTGGTTTCAATGTAAGTTTATAATCAAAGGTTCAGTGGAAATTGTTTTAACCTTGGGACAATGCATCTCAAAAATGAATCTATCTAATCTACATATCTATTTACATTGTATAATTACTTCAACATATTCACCCTGTCTCCATAGTCCACTCGCAACACAGCGCAGGGTGACTCTGAGATTGAGAGGATCCACGAACTGATCTTCAAGCCAGAGAAGCCGGGCGTTGCAAGGTGTACTGCCACAAATGTCATGGGCATAAATGTTGGTCGCGGCATGGTGCTGATGGGTGATCTCACAGACAACATGACGGTCTATGGAGTTGACGAGAACTCAAAGATTGCTAAGGGCGACGAGGTAATCATGACGTGTGCCGCACTGGTGTACTACTACTCGGCCGACTTGGATTGGTTTAAGGACGGCCAAATAATCGAGAACAGCAACAGTGTTGAAGTGAAGACAACCTTCTCGGACTACTCATACAAGAAGGCTATCAAATTCAAGAACATCCAGGACGATCATGCCGGAAGCTACGAGTGTCGGGCGAGAATCGTCGACAGCGATTCAGAGTACGACAGCAAATTCCTGAGCATTGTTGTTCATGGTGAGTGATTCACATTTGATGCCATTTCAGGACTGTGAATTTGTCTCTCTTTTAGACCCGGCTGCTCCAGCAATGTCCCAAACAAATCTCGGAGGACAAATTAAACGAGCTCTGGGTGAATCGCTTGAGCTGATCTGCAAGTCAACAGGAATTCCAAAAGCAGGAGTCACCTGGTACAAGGACGATGTGAAAGTCAATTCAGAGAACAATGTTCTCATCGAGGAGGACAACTCCGTTCTCAGGATACCATTCCTCAAGCCGGAGGACGAAGGCTTGTACAAATGCGTGGCAGCAAATCGATTGGGGGTCGCCGAAGCCAGTTCACAAGTGAAGATCACGAGTAAGTGTTGCGGGCTATTGAAATTTACAAAACTTTTCTGACTCTCTGAATCGTAGATATGCCTGGCTTGAAACTCAGTTGGATTCTTGGCATTGTGGCACTCATCGTAGTCCTGATCAGCTTCATCATTACCCTATGCGTTCGCATCCTCAAGGACAGGAAGGTTAGTTTTGCGAAAAATCCCTGACACATAGTTCCAACTACTTAAATCTTTTTTCAGACATTCCGTCAAATGAAACTCGCAGGATTGGCGAACTTCGAAGAAGGTGCCATCGAACAGATCAATCCAGCAATGTCGCTGGACGAGCAAGCCGACTTGTTGCCCTATGATCGACGTTTCGAATTTCCCAAAGACAAGCTGAAGCTGGGTAATTTATTTCGCCTTAAATCTGAATTTACAGAGAACTTAACCTTTTTCAATAGGCAAGAAACTGGGTGCTGGTGCATTTGGAGTTGTCCTCAAGGCATACGCAGAGGGAATCAATCCTGACGAGAAAGAAACTGTGGTAGCTGTGAAAATGGTTAAGAGATCGGCTGACAATGAAGTTATCAAGGCACTGGTGTCCGAACTAAAAATCATGGTGCATCTTGGACAGCATTTAAACGTTGTCAACTTACTGGGTGCTGTGACGAAAGATATTGCGAAACGTGAGTTGGGACTTACTGCATCCAGTAATTATCTTTCATTCATTTATTCTGTTTTTTTAGGAGAAGTTATGGTGATTGTTGAGTACTGCCGGTATGGCAACGTCCAGAACTTCCTGCTAAGTAATCGAAAACGATTTATCGACCAAATCAACCCGATTACCGATAAAATCGATCCATCTATCACCGAGCCACGCTTCTCCGCCGGTGATTTTGAAATAAACAGGTAAGCTTTTGCAGTCTAAGAAGAGTAAGTTTCTATTGGAATGTGGTATTTAATTATTAACTTCTGCCCAAGTAGAGGAGGTTGTTGTGAAAAATGTAACAGGTAGCTCATATTTTAGACATTTGCACAAGAACACTCATCTGTTTTTCTTACTTACTTATTTATTTATTTCTTTTTTAACTTAAAAACAAAAAAATGTAAACTAAAACCTTAACCTAACCTAACCTAACATCTATCAAATCTACTTGGGCACACTTGAACTGTGTAACTAACCGAATGTTCTAACAAAAAAATCTTTAGACTTAATCTTGTTTTGTCTATTTCTCATTGTGATTTTATTTTTACTCTTCCTTTCCTTCCCAATGGTGTTTATGTATTTCCTTCAAATCTATGTGTTTATCTATGTGTCGTTCTAACTCCCAAAAATGTGATGACATAACCTAAAATCAAACAAACATTTTCAAATTATGCACACACACACAAAATAAAAATGGTGATGGTTGAACTAACAGAGATGGGTTAAAATACGTAAATATCTCATTTTCACCACAATACTCAAACAACATTAACAATCACAGAAACTCGGAAAATGATCCGAGATCAGGCACTCGAGCTGGACGTCCAAACTCAAGTGGTTACCTAAGACAAAGCGATTTGTACGAGGGTAACATGGATAGTTGTGCCACCGAACAGACTGTGATGACAACAATTCCTGAAGGTGAGTTTAAATACTTTTCGACTTAGATTTTTAAACATCCTGTTGTTTGGGATTAGGGGAAGACAACGTCATGTCGAATAATTCAGTTCAACCAGCCTGGCGATCGAACTACAAACCCGACACGAATGAGGCAATGACCGTGACCACTTCCGATCTGGTCAGTTGGGCATTCCAAGTGGCTCGTGGAATGGATTACTTGTCTTCGCGGAAAGTGCTGCACGGAGATTTAGCCGCGAGAAACATACTCCTTTGCGAGGATAACGTCGTGAAGATCTGTGACTTTGGTCTGGCAAGGTCAATGTACAAAAACGACAACTACAAAAAGCAGGGCGAAGCACCCTTGCCCATCAAGTGGTTGGCATTGGAATCTCTGAGTGATCAGGTCTTCAGCACTTACACTGACGTCTGGTCATTTGGTATTGTCCTTTGGGAGTTCTTCTCATTGGCTAAAGTCCCATATCCGGGCATGGTGGCCAATCAAAGCTTATACCTAAAGCTGAAAGACGGCTATCGTATGGAGAAGCCTCCCTATGCAAATGAGGAATTGTGAGTAAATCCCTTGCGACCTGGAATCTCCAATAACCACTGAAATTCATTAATTTCCAGATATGATATAATGCTGGAGTGCTGGAGTGCAAACCCGGAAAGCCGACCACTTTTCCACGAATTGGAAAAGAAATTCGCCAAGCTTCTGGGAGATGAAGTGACAAATGTAAGTGTGATTTTTTACAACCATAGATCCAGGTCTAACCATTTAAATTTTAGCACTATGTGGATCTCAATGAACCCTACTTAAGGATGAACACAGAGTACATGAAACAGAAGGAGACCGATTACTTAGCCTTGATGGGCAACGGGCCTCCAGACGAAATGGCACCCCCACCGCCGAGATATGTAAATGGCATGATACTGCCAGAGATTCGTAAGTTCTTTCAAGTGAAGTCCCAGTAAAAACTTTACATCCTGGTCAGTGTTCGAGAATAAAAACAAAACTCTTCATAAGCACGTCCTTCTTTTACATTTAACTCACTCCAAGTTTCTTCTTGCTGTTGTTCGACAGTCCACCATCACGGTTATCCTTTCCATCTCCCAAATTTTGGTGACCGCGATGACCCAACGACACAACTAACAAGCAAATTTTCATAAAACTATACAGAAAATTTATCTTATCAAAATGTTTTTCAACTTTATTTATTTTTCAATGAAAACATCCAACGCAGCCAAATGGAAACGCAGGTTTGAGAGTTTGTTTGCTTCACACGCCAATAATAGGTTTTGCAAATAACATTGTGCTCCACTGATCCTTACACTCACCATTTTAGTTGTTTCACAAATTCCAAAATACTAATATTCTTTTCTGAATTTTGTTTTAGGAATCGATTCATCCGATGATTATTTACAAATGAGTCCTAAAGCAGGTACTGCTATATTTTCACCTCGTCCAAGCGATGACTATGTTAAAGCTGATAATTTTACGTTCTCAGAACAACATTCACCGACAATATCAAATAATCTCGATAGTCCGGTGATGAAGAATCGCAAGAAGATTGGTGTACCACCTGAAGAGATTCCGATGTTGGAGAAATCTCAAAATGGAAACCACCGAGCAGGATCACAATCCGATTCGGATACAGAACAAAGTCCTAGTCCACAAACTGTTGGTAGAACATTTGCGCAGATAAGTCGAGCACCAGCGGAAATTGAAACATCCCTGAGCGGTTCCGATGGGAACTATGTAAATGTGAAGCCAGCAGATTTAAGTAAGAAGTTCATAAATAGTAATGGCACCAAAGATGCCTTCTCTAATCCCAGTTATTTGATGTTGAAGACTGTCAATGAGGGGCGAAAATAAATTGGAATACAATTTGGAATGCAAAAAAAAAAACAAAGCGGATAGCAAAATTAGTCAGACAGGCTTTTCTGTTTCACTATTGAAACGGCCTGCCGGAGCAGTTAAACATATTTACTAGGTTTATTTAAGTATTACGCCATACAAAATGTAAGTTAATTTTTTTTTTATGATAGATCTATAAACGAACAATGAATAAATAAGAAAAGAACTAAGTGTTTATTTAATCTGTATACATGATTTTTGTCGAATTAAGGGCACGCGCAATTATCTGTCACGAATTGATATGTCTTGTCTTAATTTACTTAAACAAAAGCACTGCATTTGCCTTAACGTGTAAGAGGTGTGTACGTTGAACTGTACGCCACGCCTAAATTAAATTTATTTAAAAAAAAAAAACTATGTGTAAATTTTTTATATTGTTGTACACTCTAAAAAGATCTTTAAGATGAAATTTTCATAGTCTAAAACTTAGCTATAGTTTAGTGTTGATTCCTTGTAGTTTTATGTTTTACATAATTATGTGTATATTTACGAATATTTTTATAAAATATATATTTCTTATATCAAAAAAATGAGTTTTTGTCTGATCGGCGACGGTGGAGTTTGTGGGATTTTAACCCGAATCCACCCGGTGACTTTGGATCATCGTTCTAGTTTTGATCTTCCAAGTTTTCACAAATTTTTGAAAAGCAATCATTTGCAGACATACACGGGAAATACGTGGCCATAAGGTCAGCAATCAGGCTAAGGGATAGCAGAAGGTGGCAAGGACACCAGACAACAGGTCATACTGCTTCTTCGTAATAACAAAATCCCATCTCGCACAGACTACCTTCCACCTCAGGAGGATTTCGATAGAAACTATCGAATAAAGCTACCGAATAGAGAGGAATGGGAGGAAGACAGTGTGAGAAACCAGGCTGCTCTGGAAGTTTACACGGATGGTTCAAAATCAGAAAAGAGCACGGGCATGGGAGTCTTCTCTGAACGACTAATCATTGCGAAGTTCCTCAGGCTCCCGGACCACTGCAGTGTATTCCAAGCGGAAATAACAGCTATTCATGAGGCAGCGCGCTTGCTGTCCAAGGGTTCGATAGATGGTCAGTCTATTGTACTCTACATAGACAGTCAGGCGGCCATAAAGGCTCTGGAAACACCATTGATAAGATCAAGAATGGTAAAACAATGTCGCCAATCTCTCAAAGAGATGGCGGACAGGTGTAGTCTCACCCTGTGCTGGGTCCCTGGGCACACGGGTATTCTAGGCAACGAAAGAGCTGACGAATTAGCAAGAATAGGAGGGGAATCGGACTCAAATAATAATCAAGGGACCCCCGGGCCCTCCATGCAAGAGGTTGGTTCACCACTAATTGCTGAAGCCATAACGACAACAAACTCCAAATGGAGCAATCTACACTGGTGCCACATCTCTAGGCTAGTGTGGCCGAAGCTAGACAGGGGCAGGACAGAGCAGCTGCTCTCGGTAAGCAGGGCAAATATAGGCAGACTAGTGGGAGTTCTAACTGGCCACTGCTTATTTGGCAATCATGTTAAAAGAATGGGAATCCCTCTGCAGAAGCTGCAGAGATGAGGAGGAAGAAGAGACAGTATTGCATCTTCTAGGAACATGCCCAGCACTCGCACGCACGAGGAAGCGCACTCTAGGTGCATACTTCTTTAAGGAGTTAAGCGAACTCGCTAGCATGGATGTAAAGCGCATCAGCGGCTTCATAAACAGATCCAACTGGGTATAGCCCGGGGGATACAAGACTACCAACGTTGGCATCAAACAGGTAGTATTACATGCCTGCTAATATTTTTGATTTGGTGTATTTGCAGGAAATCTATAGGCAGCGAGTCCGGGGAAATTGGAAACAATCCGGAGGTGTGACAACACAATGGGCCAACAAATGGCCTAAGTGAGCCTGCGTTACAGCGCAGGCAGTCACTTTTACCTAAGACCTAAGACCTAATCATTCGCAATCATTGACATCATTTTCCCAAAAAAAAAAAAACACTACTAAGAAATGCAGAGGTAAAACAAAAACTTGAAAATGTAAGATTGTTGCAAAAAATATCGTGATTAAGGTTAAAAAAAACATGTGATTTTTCGCATTTGAAGTACAAGTCTTCCTTCGTACAGGCAACAGCGCAGAATGATTTTCTGTGAGTTTAGAGTGCGATTATGTGGTGGTGAAAGGATACTTACAGCTATGGTCAATAAAATAGGTGTATATTTCTCATGCATTTCTGTATTCTTCCTTATTTCTTCGTTTTACTGGGCACACAGCACATCTGCTGCTATCTCACAATGTTTATAATACCGTGAGCTACATTCTAAACTTTATCTGGCTCGTTAGGCGGCAAATGTATTTAATTATATTCAAAAGGATATTTGTATCATTTGAGTAAGCTTTAAAAGGAGTTGGACATTGAAATAGGTGCGCTGCTTGTTTTAAGTAAAATCAATTGAATTAAGTAATAGAAATAACATTTTTTTGTCAAAAGAAGTGAGTACGATTCATATCCTTATTGGATATCTATATTTACAATAATACCGTTGGAAAAAGTTCCAGTAATAATAAAACGTGGGCCACATTTCAGCAATGAGGAAAGATGACTGATTCTGCAGTTAAGGAGTGAAAATAAAACGTATTTTGTTATTTCAGAATTATTGAAATGCTCTCAGAATATGGTAACAAAAGTATGGAAACCGAAAAAACTTGAGGATAAACGTGGCAAAAAACAAAAAACGTCCATAAGAACTGATCGACGAATTGTTTAAGTCTCTAAGATTGACCTTTTAGTCTTTGAAAGATGTCGCCAACGAAATAGAGGACAATATCAGCGCCAGAACTATCCGGAAAAGGTTGAATAAAGCAATTTGTTTGGTAGAACCACGAGAAAAGTTCCCTTGTTAAGACTCAGACCTGTGAAACAAAGGATCAACTTTCCTAAGAACCACGCGAGATGGACAGGAACACAGGGCATTAACCGCTGGAGAAACATCCTCTGGACGGACGATACTAAAATCAATTTGATAGGTCCAGATGGTAAAACATTTGTGAGACGGCGTCCCACGACAGAGTTACTCCCCGGTTATACAAGAAAAACTGTCGAACATGGTGGGAGCAGTCTAATGATCTGGGGATGTTTTTCATGGCATGGTGTAGGACCTTTATGCCGCATAGAGGGAACAATGACACCTAATACCTATGTTGGTATTCTTCAAAATAATATGCTGCCCTAATACGAGTTCGAAATGCCTCTAATTTGGACATTGCAACAAAACAATGATCCAAAACACACTTCTAGGAAGGCTAAAAGGTGGTTTGAGGAAAATGGTGTTTCGGTTATGGCGTGACCGGCTCAATCGCCAGACCTTAACGCCATTGAAAATTTATGGAATGAGGCTAAGGTCATAATCGCTAACAAAAATATATGATATCTGGACGATCTTTGGAAAGAGGTACAGGAAGCTTGGAAGAACATAGCAATCGAGAAACGCAGACGACTTGTGGACTCAATGCCGCATCGGTGTGACTTAATAATAAAAAATAAGGGTAATTAAGCTTTTCTTTGGTTTTTTTTTTCAATTTTTTTCAAGTTTTAGGAATTTACACCTATTTCTTTGACCAACATATTTTTTCAAATTCTTATTTTTTGATAATAATTCTTATTTTTTCCATTGAACAATTTTTCTAACGTGAAGTACTAGCGTTACATTGAAAATTATTTAAGAAAATAAAAGACCGAACTTATTATTTTATACGATTTTCGCTAAAATTATTGATACACCTATTTTATTGGCCATAGCTGTGTAACAATTTCAGGCTTATAGCCTCATCCTAACACTACGCCAAAGTAAGTCTAGGGGTCCTCTGCCAATTGGATATTGAGAAAAGAATCGTATCTGTGTAGCACTTATGTTATTAGTATTTCCTTGATGATTAGATGATCCAACAGTTCAAAACTTGCATTATTCTAGCTCTCCTGATAGCAAACTGCATCATAGTTTTGCACACTATTAGATTATTTGTGATTTTTACGAAACATTAAGCGAATAGCGAAGTTCACATTGTACAATTTGCATAAAAAATTGGTCATGGTCCGCCTACATAGACTTGCTAACATGTTTGTGATGCCGAATGGCTTTATACAATTCTATGTTAGCTATGCATCAGATAATTTAAGATTATCCTTGAATACAGTGCTAAGAATCTTTCTAATAGTACTCGAAGGAAGTTTGAATAGTTAATATAGTTAATCCTGTGGCCTTAGGCACTTAAGCAGGCCCAAGAGCCATACTTTCTTGTGAACTAAATGCGGTTTCAGTTCCGCTGCAAGCTTCGTCTTTTCATGTGAACTAACTAGGCAACCTCATAATATTTACATTTTACACTGACCATCAATGTGGAACGTATAACAAGAACAAATAACTTGAAGTGATTACCCAGCATATCGTAAATACTGGCAGATTACTGCTACAAAAGAATCAAAGAAGCTTTCGAAGATAAGGATTTGAAAACGAAGCTAACATGAATTCTGATTGGAATGATAAACAGAAAAATACTTGTAACAAGATTTTTTATTGAAATTATCGAACAACACAGAATACCTACAACCAAAAATTTTAAAACATCCGACTATCATTTAAAACCACTGCCACTCAACGTAGAAATAAATTTGTTCAAGTAGCTTAATTTTTATAAATTAAAAAAAAAAAATCTCAAAACACTTGGTAAATTAACACAAATTTACCATTGAGCCGTTAGAAGTAGTAGTTTATCTATCAACCACTCGCAGAGCATGTCACTGCGGTCGTAAACGAATGCATGTGCTCGAGACCATCAACTGCGCTAACACTAACTTGACATTTCTCTCCGAATATCTACTTGACAATTCTATTAGAGACGTCAAAACGTGATTTTCTGACAACGATATTCAATTCTATTTTCTAGAATATATTATTCGGAAGCTAAATCTATTTCTTTCCTAAATAAAACAAAATCTATATTGTGAACTAAAGCAATCAATTGATCAAATATTATAAGTAGAGTATGGCACATGCCACGACACAGGTAAATAAATAAATAAAAATATCAAATTTTTCAGACCTTGTGACGCAATGATTTTCTTCTTTTTTTTTTATATGTTCTTGTTTTCAAGCAGCAGGGATCTAAACTAATTCATGCATTTAGAAAATCCAACAGATTTGAGGAAGGGCTTGGGGCTTTGCTTCCAAACGCATATAAGAAATTCTGGCACGAATGGAAGCTTGCTACACCAGCAGCAGTCCATTACATCCCCAAGAAGTGCGAGTGGGATCGTGATGAAGTAACCGGAGAGATAAAACCAATCCAAGAACAACCTATACCATTGATTGATGTAACAGAATCACATCAGGGTTTGTGGGGTGGTGAGGCAGTAATAAAAGGTTTTCAAAAGCGGACGCCTCTTAAAAGGAGAGTGCCGCATTTTTGGGTGCCGTCTCTAAAGCGATCAGTTGTGCATTCACAGGTATTGAACAAATACATATCAACCGTTGTAACTGAAAGGACCCTTAAATTGATCCATGAATGCCACGGCTTTGATCATTATTTGTTGAAGGTAAGTGGTGTGCATTCAAAAAAAAAGAAACAACAAATGTGTACATACTATTTTTTTGTTTATAGAATCCTGCATGCGATTTACGATCCAGATTAGCGTTAAGACTAAAACGACAAATCCTAAAAGCCCTTCTTGATGGATGTCCAGACTTAGCACAGAAGCCAAATAGACAACAGCGTGTTTTGAAGGAGTATGACCAATATTTGGAAGCTGTAAGCTTTAATGCTCTCACTAGTGTTTTTATAAATTTAAAAAAAAAATAATTTTTTATTCTTAGTATACACCGGAAGAAATAGAGTGGTATGGTTTAACTTATTTAGAGGCTATTCGAAAATTACAAGCTAAAATAAGAGCTGAGAATCCTATCGTGCCGCAAAAAGTTGAATTCCGCATGAAATTAATTGATGAACTAAAAAATGCTGAAATTAAAGAAAATGACGCTCCGGTAGTTGCAAAAACTGAGGACAACGAAACATTTACTTTGTAAGTCAAAAAAAAAAAAAAAAAAATCTACTTTAAATGAGATTGCTTAACATTAATTTTTTTTAGGAATTCACCTTCGCCTTCTTCGAATTGGTTATCGAAAATTAATCCATTCGGAAAAAAACGAGAAACCTAGTTCAATTTCGGGTCCTCATTAAATTGTCGAGTCGTGATTATCCGGGATTTCATTAAATTTGTTTGTGAAGTACATCAATTTTATGTTGTTTCAATCAGTAGGCTATTGCTCCATGCCCAATCATATTCAAGTATAATTAAATAATTTGCGGCTTACATGAAGCCCCATGTGAAGAAAATGTCACTCTACTTATTAGGCTAAATTACTTATCAGAAGTTTAATCCAAACTTCTACGCAATACAAAGTCAAACAGATCAAGAAACTATCTTAATCTTAATATATTTCACACTGTTAAATGAATTGTCGGTTTGTCATTGTCGGGAGTTTAAAAAACAAATAACCTGCTTATGTTATTGAAAATTTCATTAAATTTGTATGTGAAGTATAATTTTAAAGTTTTTTTCAATTGCTACAATTTTATTTCAAATAAAAAGGTATTTTTCACAAAGGTATTTTTTCACATGTGGCTCGTCTGTGAAAGTGTGTATTTAAAGTTTGGATACACACCCTCAATCCTTCAGTCATCCGAAGATTAAAAGAAAAAAATTGTCTCAAGCATTTTGAAGAAGTCTAGAAGTTGCACTAACCAAGTGGAATAAAATGTTTCCGGTTAGCATTTTTATCATTTCGTTTTACAGCTCCCATTTTGTGATTTTGTCTTTACGAAAAGGTCTTCTTGCAATCTACCAAGTGTGCGCCATATTTGTCTCATTAAATTTCGTGTCTTGTCATGTTGTTTTGCTAAACTTTTGGGGGCCTTTCCCAATAAGATTCCTCGCTTATATATTTTGTTATAGGACCTTTGTTACGGCCGTCCATCTATCGATTGAGTTACAGAGCACTAAATACGAGTCGAACAGACAAATTTGTAGATTAGATTGCAAATGGACATCGTCAATAGACACCAAGAATTGCTTAACTTCAATCTGCAGTATATCCATGGAGCTTAATTATCACGTTTGCTACTCCTGTAGGGCATGAACTTTAGATAGTTTTTCAACCTTACCGGTCCCGCGAGTATTGTGTCTGAAAAATCAACTTTTCTAACCTCCGCAACAATTTGGCTTATTCCTGTCGCCCCGCAATTTAGAAAAAGTAAGCTAGAAATAACATTGTTTTAATATGTTGCATGATTCGGTGCAAATCAGAACCAATTTTGGTTTAAATGAGAGGTTCTACGATTTTTCGCACTTCTGCTGTATACTACGGGCGACGAAAGGGTTATACACCGGGCATTGGGTGCCCATTCGTCGGTAAGCCATGAGCAAAGCAAGCCTAATGATGAACACACAATTTCTAACAGACAGAAAAATCTTTTTGATTTATTACCAACCCATACGCCGTTCAATAATTCTAAAAAGAAAATGAAAGGACTTTATTTCTTGTACCACAATCACGTCATTGAAACAATTTCACTGTTAAAAATTAAACTCATCGCAGCTCCGAAATGATTGTCAAACCTAAAGTCTAATAAAGTTTATCATTTTTCGGGGTACAGCACAAAATTATAAGTCTGGCATCACTTTTTTAAGAGAACTCCTCTCATCCAACTCAACAAGCACATGATATTTTGACGTTTAAGCAAATTCACCCCGCCGTTGGTGTGTCGAGTGCATTCCTATCTCTCGAAAAGACAACATCCCTCAACCATGTCGAGGCCAATAACATTCGTTACCGGAAACGCAAAGAAACTCGAGGAGTTGGTCGCAATCCTGGGACCAAGTTTTCCACGGACGATAGTTTCTAAGAAAATAGACCTTCCTGAACTGCAAGGTGAAATAGATGACATTGCGATCAAAAAGTGCAAGGAAGCCGCCAAGTTCGTGGATGGGCCGGTGTTGGTAGAGGATACGTGTTTGTGTTTCACTGCACTTAAGGACTTGCCAGGTAAGATGCAGGATCTATCACCAGCCAATGATCACAACGCATTCGTGTTCGCACAGGTCCCTACATCAAGTGGTTTTTGGAGAAACTCGGACCTGAAGGTCTTACCAAAATACTCACGGGATGGGAAGACAAGTCTGCACGAGCAGTGTGCACACTAAGCTTCTGCGAAGGTTCGGGATCTGAACCCATCATCTTTCAGGGAGTAACAGAAGGTACCATAGTTGCACCGGCTGGGCCGAGAGATTTCGGT
Organism: Syritta pipiens; assembly: GCA_905187475.1. Classification (NCBI taxonomy): domain Eukaryota; kingdom Metazoa; phylum Arthropoda; class Insecta; order Diptera; family Syrphidae; genus Syritta; species Syritta pipiens. Next base: position 94,270,892 of record LR994571.1, read on the forward strand.
TGGGACCCGATCTTCCAGCCAAATGGATGCACTCAAACCTACGCTGAAATGCCCAAAGAGGAGAAGAACAAAATGTCACACCGCTACCGCGCACTGACGGCTTTCGAGAATCATTTTAAGACCCAAAAACAAAACCAATAAAAATGGCATAAACCTAGACTTCTTTATTTTTGCTCGAGAACTTTTATAAGAGAGCGCAAGTAAAACATGGGCTTTGTGTCTCTAGTCCGTCTTCTTGGCCTTGGCCCTCTTGGGTGCCGGGGTCGCCTTCGCCTTGGGTCCCTTCTTACCGGTCTTGTTCCAGTAGTAGATCATTTGTGCCACAATCACAGCATTCGCGAAGGATGATGCACAGAACGTCACGATCACCATTGTGTCGCCTGTCTCTTGAATCGAAGTGAAGATCCTAGCCAGAGATCCAGCCAACAGCATGAAGCAGGTCGCCGCCGACAGCTGCCCTGTGCTCTGGTTCTTGTAATTTGCATACGCCTGGGTGAGCTTTCCCACAAGAATCACCGGAATGACCAGACTCTGCGCCGTCCAGAGAACTTTCAGTGGAGTCAGGCCCGAGTTGAGAAGGTACAATATTGAAGCATATACGCCCAAAAAACCCACAGCCTTCGGAGGTGATCCACTGTAGAAGAAAATCAACGCAGCGATAGCAGCTGTTTGAATAGCCAGGAACGTACTGTCGCCCCACGAACTGAAGGGATAACCATTCATGAAGCTGTACGACAAGTGGAATGTTATAGCCATAAGGTCAAGCAGCACCCCAACAACACTAATGCCTTCCCCACTCTTGTTCGCAAAGATCTTCATCACCTGCGGAACTTTGACCAGCAACGAACCAGCGATGATTCCCATGCCTAATCCTTTGCTTAGCAACGCCTTGAAACACGGAACTGCAAGACACAAGAAAATATAATCTCAACTACCATAAAAGGACATTGCAAATCCTTCACTCACCGTCCAGGAAGTCATGATCGACAAAATAATTGTCAAAGCAATCCTCGCTCATTACGTAGAGTGCAAGTTTTTTCACAACTTCGTCAGCCATTTTTTCCGAAAACGAAAACCTTCCACGACGAGCGGCAAATCACAATTATATCGAAGTTGTTATCAAATTTTGTAGCCAAGCAATGACTATGCTTTAGAAAATCTCAGGGTGCCTAATTTTATCAATAGATGCACAAAAGGCCGATAGAATGGAATTTCACCGATGTTGACGGGGGCCGGGGTGCTGTCTGACAGTTTGCTGCGTGAGACATTTGATGTTTGCCTCTACGTGTCACCGGGGTGGTGGGTCGCGTTGCCGTTGCTGTGTGTGAGTACTTTTTTTTTTTAAGCTAGAGATTTGAATTTCGAATTTAAACACCGAATTGGGTTGTAATTTAGTTTATATTGATCGGAAATTTATAGTATTTTTTATACATCAATGAATTCGATAGAAACGAAATCTCATTAGGAGATGGATAGTCTTTTAAATTAGCCAGATTAATAGTCAGACTAAATTAAAGTGTTTTATGTGTAAATTTCTACCGCCTCGCTCGGTATGCTGTGTTCTGATGACCTGTGTAGGTAAGTAAGATTAAAAGGAAAGAGTTTAAACATAAATTGCAAAAATAATATCTCATCAATGTGATGGTTATCTGAAGACTCCGATTATCTTCATTTTTCTGAGTTATTTCCTCACTTTTCTGCGGTGCCTTGTGTTAAGGCAACTCCAACTTAATTAAATGGGCGAAAAACAATTGTGGGAAGTTGATCATTTGCCTGTAATCCAAACGCATTACAAGTTCATAAGCTACAAACAGCGTTTTAACAATGTAAACAAACATTCTCACACCTGCAACAGTCTAATCTCGTATATATCGATAAGACTGCGTCTGCGAGCAAAGCCCTCCTTCCAAAGGTCAAGTGCCACCACAACAAGACCCATAATCTAATCTAATCGCCCTGCAACGTGAGCTACAATCTCTGCTTCACTCTCTACGTGACTTTCTCCAGAAATTCGCAATCAATTTTGAAACAAAAAGAATTAATTTTATTTAAGAGAAAAAAAAAAATATGACAACCGATAAGACCAACGACCTCTGTGGTCCATCCTCAATCGATAATCCCAAGAATTCTCGCCTTACTCAAGTAATCAGTCCGCTGAACGTAGCAGCCAGTCATTTTGCGCAGTCCCGTGTAGGCATGTCGCGCATGGAACACCCTCCAGTTGTCGAAGATCATCACAGTTCCGGGATTCAGTTTCAGAGTCCATTGGTTCTCTGGAGCTTCGACAATCTTCAGGAATACCTTGAAGCTGTCGTAGAACTCCTTCATCTCCGACTGCGGCAGGGTGTTCAACGCAGCCCGGTCGTAGATGTTCAGGCGCAGTTGGATCACTTCGCCAGTGACCGGGTTTGTGCGAATCACCGGGCCGTAGTGAACATGGTACTGGCCCTCTTCAATGTACTCGGCCGGGACTAGAACCTTTGTGAGGACATCGAACGCCTTCGGGTTGACGCGCTTCAGCTCGAGGGCAACCTTGAGCCCATCCACGAGGAAGTTCTCGCCACCGGTGCCGTCGTGCTGGATGCAATGCAGCACCTGCAGGCCGGACGCGTCGCAGAAGTACGTGTTGTCCGTGTGAGATCCAATGTACTCCTTGGAGTAGGCTGTGTCAGCGTGGTCCTGGGAGTCGGTAAACGTGTACATTTCCCCGAAGAACGTCTTCATCACTGGGAACAGCCGCCTGACGGCCATCTCTGTCATCGTCTGGGTGGGCGGAACTTCCTCGATGAACGCGACCCCGTAGCGCCACAGGCTGTTCACAGCGTTCCAAACCTCGTTCTCATTGCGCACTAGGTCGGCGAGCTTGATCCTGGCGTAATTGCTCTTGACCACCGTCTCAACGTCCCATGGGATCTTCGCCGAACTGTCCTTCGCCTTCTTGTAGGCGTCCACCTGCGACCCGTAGAGGAAATCAAACGAATAAGTTGACCTGTGTCCATCACTCCCTGGAACAAGACATCAAAGGTCAAATCAAAGACTCTCTCCACTGAATTTCACACTCACATGTCACCTCGAAGCTCTTTCCGTCCGCACTGTTGGCGGCCTCTGTTGGATGCACATCGTCCGGCAGATTCAGCAGACTGTACTTCCTCTGTTTGGTCACGACATTGTAGCAAGCCTCACACCGACAGTGATCCCTCAACCAGAATGTGTTCAGGCGAAGCGTCTCACTGGATTTTGGACCCTTGACTTCGATCAATTTCATCACGTTGTCTGCGACTCTGACTCAAGCGATAGCTCAGCGGCAACTGACGTCCGATCTGGCGGAACGCTGCGGTTTGTTTGACTTTAGGGGGCCTGTAGAAACTACACACACTTACGCTGGACCTTGCGATAGGGGTTCCCTATCATCGACCAATACGTGGCCAATTGGCAAGCGTGCGCTAAATTTTACTGTCGTATCTCCCTCTGGCATGATAAGGCGGCTAAATTGAGCTTCATCATCCGGCGATGGAATATTTTTGTTTTTCTCCGGGAAATGCGTTAACCATGACCTTTGGCCTCAGTTGCAGTGGTTGTAAATAGCACACGAGTGACGCGAATTATCAGCGAATGTGCGGGGTTGTTTTTCTTTTTTTCAATTCTGATGGATGTAGATCGTTAACCCAAAGGCAATTTTAAAAACACTCGCTGTGTTGATGTTGGCAGACAATCAAACACTTGGCACCGAATGGTTGGGGGTGGTTGTGAACAATATTGTTTTCTATCGCGTCGCCTAATGACCCTTACTTATCAGATTACGAACTCGCGGCAGAGGTAGTTGTTTCTCTTGTCATTAGCGTCAGAACAGTATGGTTGGAAAATTCATCACCTTGAAGGCGACAGCTGTGGACAATTGTGGATGCTGGCAAACATTGACATAGACAAGAATCGTATTAAAAGCGTCACAAAGTTCAACAAAAATCATAACCATTGTAGTTAAATGATAAGCGGAGAGAAAGAAGGACAACGTTTACTACACATCGCAAGTCACTTAGCGCTTTTCCAAACAAAGTCTGGTCCACCACAATAGGACCCAACTTACTGGGAATGGCTTTATCACGGTATCGAACAAACAAGAGAGATAAACGTTTCTTAATCAATAAAAGCCACTTAGGATTTATAATAGTCTATCAGATTGAACTAACTTAATTCACGGGTTGAATTCCTTTGAAAATTGTCTAGACTCTCTTAATGTAGATGATCTACGATGCTACAAGGACTGACTGTTTGCATAGCCCGTCTAGCTCAATGCCAAATTAGAACTGTTTAACAAATCAGTAACTCTCACGAAAAAGGCAAGCACCTTCATTTTGGGAAACTGCTCAAGCATTATGATCAAACCACGATATTGCAAAAACCAAAAACCTCTTTAAAAGCAAAGTAGTTGAAGTACTGAATGGACATAAAAGGTTCCACAGACACCTAAGTGAGGCGGAGTTCGTCCTGTCGGCCTCTGACCTAAACTAACCTTTATGCATAATCTCAATCAGTCCTGCAGGACTTTTATTCACATCTTCTTTTCTAGGAAAAGATAGAGACAAATATTATGAACTCAATGGACAGTGAATCAAATCTTGGTTTGTAAGTTTTGGCTAAAAGTAAATTTGTTGATTATTCCCTGAGATCTGGTGTATAAAATTATGCTCTAAAGCGGCTTAGAAATTTATTTAAATTTTACTTACCAATTTATCGTCTATTGAAGGCTTTGTGCCTGAGCTAAAGTTATCTCCCAACATTGACAGTCGAACATGCTGTTTCCAGTCTGCAAATCCATGCTCCGCAATTACTTGGCCTTTTTATCAGAAGTTTGGTCTCCCTGTTCTTCTTTAGCTAGAAGGCTCGGATTCGGAGACCTTTTATGTGAAGTTTGTGTTCATATGTTTGACGTGACCAGCCGTTGTAAACAAGAGATTTTTGCCTTGCGTACTATTTGCACATCTTTGTACAGCTCGTGAAAATCACGATTAGGTCTTTTCCTCTTATCTCGAACCGAATATTCGCTGCAGATTCACTATTTTTCTTTCGAAGAAGCCAAGGATCAGCTCTGTTATTCTGCTCATCCCCCAGCTTTCGTCTGCATATAGGAGGACTGGCAGGATAAGGGTGCTGTAGAGCATGACCTTGGGTCTTCAGAGAAGAAGTTTGAATCTCAAGTGAGCAATTTGAATTACATTTGTGGAATTTCAAATTTTCCCGAAAGCATTTTCAGCCACCGTCTGATTCACAGTAGAGTAACTTCGGGTATTGTGAAATACCCATTTAATTTTTACATGTTTCAACCAGATACCATGCATTGAATAGGAAATTTAATTACATTTCGAATATTGATATATTGGCTATCGTTAGCAACAAACTCAGACAATTGGGGTTATTTTTAAGATTTACATTTATTTTTTACTGATATCACCTCGAAAATCGGGATTTTAAAAATAGGAGGGTAATGTGGAATACTATTTCTGAATCAAAGTGACAGACTCAACTAAGAAAAATAAATATGGGTATTTCTTTATATTAAAATTAATATTTGTAATGTGCATCATTATGTTCCGTATTGGCTTAAGTGCAGGAGTTTTAAAAAAGATTCTGCATTTCCCTTTGTAAATCCTCTGCGTCTATTAAATTATATTATAGTTGAAGCACGAATTCTTAGCGTGTTCTTATGGCACATAAGAAACCTGTGTAACAAATCCTTCCCTGATCATTCTTTTAAAGTGGAAAGGCGATTCAGGATGCATTTTTTTGTGTGACTCCTGGTCAGACAACAAAAGCCGACATTCCATATCCATCCCATCGCCTTATTTCGCCTTTTTTAGGCATCTTCTCAAGCAGTTTCGAAATAAAAAACCGGAAAAATAATAAATAAAATAAATAATATGAATAATATAATAAAATAAAATAAATAATAAGCGGGTAATGTGAAATTGTATTCTACATTACCCGATTGGAAACTATTGCAAACTGCGACCCATAGCACAACATATTTAAAAAAAAAACTCAATGATTTAAATCAAAATAATTAAACTTGACACGTGTTCGACTGCAACTAGACAATTAAAGAAACTACAAATTTTTCCTCGGAAAAAAAAACTCATACAAAAATGCACAAAAAAAGTCATATACATCTAAATAAGAACTTTGAATGACTCAGACACACCGGGTGGTAATATCAATAAGGAAAAAACGTAACACTTCTTTCATGCTGTTAACTTTTTGAGATAATTAAGATAGGAACCAGACCTTCTGCGGTTTAGAAAATAAGGCAGTATTTCACATTACCCGCATATTCCAGAATACCGGAAGTTACTCTACTCATCTTCAGTTTGTTACTTGAATGGCAGTTAATAAAAATCTGTTTTCAATATCTTTAATGGTTTGACCAAGCTAATGTGTTCGTGACACATTTTCTATGCAATCGGAGTGTCATTTTGTATCAAAGTCACTGACCCGTCAAACAGCCGCTATATTCCATTGAAAAGAATAATTGAACCGTAAGGCAACATTCCCAACTATTCAAATTATAACAAACTAGTTTAGTTAAATACTTTTATGGATTAACCACAAAGGCCCGAGATACCTATCTTCTTCCTCGAGATACCTATCTTTAGTGCAGAAATTACGTGCCCAGATTTAATTTCATTGCTTTTCTAAGCAAGTTTTGAACTTAAAATGTATGCACTCTCATAAACCTTAATTTATGCCCACCACCGCTATCTCAATTTTGCTCCACTTTCGTTTACCTCAAACTATTATGTAACATCAATGAGGCTTAAATGATTTTTTTGCTTTATTATTCGCCTCAAATAATAAAAAATACATTGAGAGTAAACCAACATTGTTAAAAAAAAATACATTTACAGTGCTCCACAAAAGTTTGCGTACGATAGAGAAATCTTGCTAAAAAGGGCGTTTATTCCCAAACCATATGTGACAACTTCTTTTGAAAGGCATATTTGAAAAGATCAAAGTACAAAGCTTCAGAATTTCCCAAAGTTAATTCAATACTCACAACAACAACCAATAAAAACAACAACCAATATGGCCAAATTCAATCTACAAAAGTTTGCGTACGGTGAGCAAATTTTCTCAATAAGGACCATTTAAGTAATTGTAACTAATTAAGGAAGCAACTGAATACATTGCCTTTGTATACCCGTTGTTAGCAAGTGACGAAATGTGGAAGAGTCCATAAATATGGTAACAAAAGACCATACATATGGGTAAAAAACGGCACTAAATTGGAATAAAAGGCTAATGGCTACTAATTTGTGCTATGAGGGACGAATGTCCTAGGGAGTGGTATCAAAACAAACCTCAAAAAGTCAGTAAACAACCCAACTATAAAAAGGCCGCTTCAGGTTTGCTGGAAGTTCTAAACAAAAGCAAAACTGGCCAATCATTCAATCTCTTTGCAAAAGATAGTCGAACAATCAAGCAAATGCTAGATCAAGATCCGTTTATAACGGTAATAAGAGTGACGAAATAAATCCAGAAATTCCATAACATGGAAGTGTATCGGAAAATATTACGTAGAGCCATTTCTTATATGGGGCTTTTTTCGCCAGATTTCTCTATCGTACGCAAACTTTTGTGGAGCACTGTATGTAGGTGCTAGGAAAATAGAAAAAATATGCAGCAAAAAAGCAGGCAAGACTTCGGATGATCTACAAGGTCCTTCAACACCCCAGTGGATGGTTGAACCTTCAGATGAAATTCGTTAACCCTACACTGCACGATTTTTTTTTAAATAATTTTTTTCTTATTTAAATAATTTTCTTCTTTTTTTAAAAATATTTTTTTATATAAGTTATAGCTGCAAATACCAAAATAATATTAAGAAAAACAGTCTACGTAAATTGGCATGATTATTCCGTTCAAAATATATCAAACAAATCATCTACAAAGCTTAACAGAGTAAAATGTTTGTCCATAGTTTATGAAAGAAGTAAAAATTGAATTGTATCAGATCTCCTACACTGCGCAGAGTTTAGGTTAATTAGAATGTTTCGATCACTGTTTTTGTTGAACTTCTGGAAGTTCTTGAACTGTGTATGACTCATTGCTTCCGACAATGAGGAAGCAATGAGTCCGCCAAACAACTTAGCACCTAATTTCTATTAAATCCCACCACAAACCCTCAAAACACACACGAAATAATTCAAACCAAACGAAACTACGCAATAAAATTCGCGGCCATTACATAACCCGGCCGCTAAAACCCTAGTACCCTGCTCTAATGTACCTTTGCTGATGTCTTTCATAAGGAATTTCCGGAAAATACCATTCCGCCACCAATCAACCCATCACTTCGCCAATTACCATCAGGCCAAACACCAAACACCGCAACCACCAATGCCCTTAAACTTCCGCGCAATCTAGGTCACGAACATTCCGCCACTGCAGCACACCCAATGCAAAGGGTGACTAAGAGCGACCACCCCTCACTTTTGCACTCCCTGCCGCCCCACTTAATTGCATTAGCAATCGAATAAGCACAACTGTAATCCAAAAATAAGTCTCCCCCGCGTATGCATGCAATGCAATGCAACGTTTTCCAGACCTGGCCCTCGCCTACATCACACCAGTCGCAAACCTACCCCTAGTCAATCACCTCGAAAGCCGAAGCCAAAGGTGCGAACGTCACGACGCCTGAGTATCAACTACAAGCTGCCCACTCGATACCAAACACCACCTCAATGACCGGCCAACAGCCAACCGGCTTCCCATCGCCTAGATCACGTCCATCCGTCCCAGTGTGCCTCGTCAAACGGTCTACGGTCTACGTACGTTCGCGTTCTTCTCTCTAGTCGCTGCCGCTGCCGCTGCCGCTACCGCCTCCATCTCCGCCGCCGATACTCTGCGCCAATTGTTTCTTCTTTTTGTTTTTATTATCTCGAAAAGTGCAAACTTAATTTCTCATTCTTCCTCCCTAATTGCAAACACAAAACTCTCCTCCTCCGGCGGGCGGAAAATAAAAAAATTACTCAAAACAAATATTCACCAGCTTTTTCTTATTGCCTTTCGTTTCGATTTATCTATTTATGAATACGGCGATTATTTGCAAAAAAAATCAAGAAAACAAAAAACTAGTAAAACAGAAGGAGAACAAGATAAATTCGCCGCTCGCTCGTTCGCTCTCGGTTCGGCTAGGGATAGTTTTTTGCATTCTATAGATACCGCCGTGCGCGCTGCAAGTGCCGCACTGTTTTGTTTTTAATTGCAAAACGAGGGGTCCCATTCACCGCCAAGGCCCCAATCATCCCTTAGTAGGAACCGCGCTCTACTCAGCGTGTCTACCGCGAAAAAATGGAAAAAAGAAAAACCTCTTCGAGACTAGTTTTTCTTCTCTAACATCGTGTTGGAAGTAGATTTGCTCAAAGTTCAAGGCTCGAGTGCGTACTCTGGTCGGAAGAAAAAGCAGTGATTTGTGGGAGATTCAAGTGATTCAGTCAGTGACAAAAAAGAAAAAACACAAGTGCGTGAGTGTGTAGAGGAATGACTCTGGAAAAGAACCAGTGACATGGTCAAGCGGAGAGTCACGTTTAATTAAGAAATTTCATCATCTTCCAAGTGCCTTCTCAAAACAGAGACCTGTGACGAGGCGTGAATAAAACCAAAAATTGTTTTTAAGTGAGAAAAAAAAAAAAAAACATGAAGCGATCCATAAAGCGGTCACTCTCGTTCAATGGAGGTATGTTGGTCTTCGGAAATGAGACCCGGAACAATGCACCTTTTTTTTTTTACCAAAGGAGGAAGATGAAATTCTTTAGGCTTTTACAATTTAATTCAATTACCATCCACACTCAAGGTTATGTTTGTTTTTTTGGTTATTATTAATTTTTTGTTTTTTGCCATCTCTCTTCCTCCTTTCGTTTGTTATTTATAAATTTTTTTGGCTAATTGACAAGAAAATTATGGCGTGGCAGGGCGAGAAAGATTTGGAAGAAAAAGGATAGCGGATGGTTTCCACACGATACCTTCGGTTGATGTTTTGTCACCTGGTGAGGGGGCAATGATGTGATTCTAATTAGTCCTCAAGCTCCACGTGAATTAAATGCGCCGGCGCATTCATTTAAAAGTGATTTCTTTTTTTTTCACTATTGTCTTCTAATTATAACGATCGGATTGTGTTGAGTTTGAATTTTATTGAAATGTTTGTAAATAAACGAAAGGAATCTTTTTATTGAATTCAATTAAAGTCTCTTCACCTTTATCATCTTAAAGTGTTAACAATTGAGTGTGAATATTTTGTTTGCATTCGTCTGGAGCAGGGGATCAAAACAATTTTTTCGTGAGTGAAAAGACCATTTTCGAATACAAATTTCTTCAAATTAGTTTATTTTTAAAACTTATTTTAAGTGAATACAAAGTTGTCAATTCAGTCGTCCGTGCATTTTTATAGCTTTTGCCATTTTTAGTGTGGTTATGTCGTTTTTCTTTTGGCTTCGTCAGCTGGCTTTCGCAGATTTTTTTTCGTTTCTGATGGAACAAATCGATCGTACAGCGGAAAAGAATACATTAGAGAAAAATTCAAATTTTCGTTGACTTACGTTGCTCGCTAGGGACGTCAAGTTCATGAAGGCAGCGTGTAAATCCTAGACAAGGAAGGAAGTGCAATAGGTCTCTTAGCTCGCAGTTCTAGTGGTCCAATGACACTCCCCAATCTCTCCAATTCAATTTAATACATTGCTAACTATTCAGCTAATCTACATTGCCAGTCTTTTAACGTAGATAAAAATCTAAGAGTAAGAGATCTTAATTTGAGAGTGCTAAAATGAAATCTGAAAAAGATGTGAAAAAAGGAAAAATATGTTTCTTGGAAACAATGAATACAATTTTATGTCAAAGAAAAACAAGCGCGAAAAAGCTAGGCTCTGGTTCTCAACGGACTGTTCCGCCACCCAATTAAAACAAAAAAGAGTTATCAGTCAAAAAAATTGAATTTTTTTAATACATACAGTCAGTCACAAAATAAGTAAGCACCATTGAGTGGGCTTTGTACTCATGGAAAAACAAACTCAAAATAGCCTTCACGAAAAAATACTAAGTGCAGTTTTATTTGAAAATATAAATATTTATCAATAGCTTTTCAAAGCAAAAAAAAAATAAAACAATAAGACCATCATTTTACGCAGTATAGGCTAGGTTAGGTTAAAGTAGTTGGCTTGGGGCAACAGAGACCCAACCACATTTAGGCCAGACTAGGCCCATTGTGATACCACAATGCGGAGATCCATTCCGCACCCTAATGGAACCAGTTGGAGCTTCTTACGAAGTTACGGATCTGATTGATGCTGAATTTACTCAGATCACTCAGACTGTCAAGGAAGTGCTTGCCTAGGTGAGTTCTTTTACGAAGCGCCAAGGCCTCGCATGAACATAAGACATGGAAGATGGTTTCCTCCTCTTCATCCTGGCAACTTCTGCAAAAGTCATTGGCAAGGACTCCAAGTCTGCTGGCATGTCTGCCGATGGTGCAGTGTCGCGTAATGACGCCTATAATGACCCGCCGGTCTGTCCATCCGAAGGAGGCAGGTAGTGCGTTTAGCATCCAGCGCGGGCCCAATCTGTTTGGTGTGCAAACACGCTCAGCCTTCTTGCCACCTATGACTGGTGATTTTAAGGCTGTGAAGTTTTATGTTTAATTTGGTTGTAGCTAGTGGCATGCTCGGTAATTTTCTTCGGGATTGTAATGGAATTGTGGTCGCATGCCTGGCGAGTGCGTCAGCTTGGCAATTATCCTGAATGTCACTATGCCCAGGCACCCATATGAGGTGAATATTGAAGTGCTGGGGGATGTCATCCAGAGATTGGCGGCACTTTAGGGCGGCCTTAGAGGTAAAAGTGACCGAGTCTAGGGATTTTTACGCAGTATAAATGATAAACAATTTTGTGGAAAACTCTTGTAATTTCTTAATAACAGACAAATGATATAGAATCTCATTCACCAAATTTTGGAATAGTTGGAGTGATTTTAGACCTCTAGCAAAGTGTTTCCGATTTGTCTGTCTGATATTTCGGTTCAAATATTCCCAAAAACCCTCAAAAACATTCGAATTGACTTGATTTCAAATGATTAACACATTTTTGAATTTTGGTAGAGTTTTGAATTGGCTTCCTGCACTATAAAGCAACCATTCGTTCACTTAAAACTGCAGTTTGATTAGAGTCATTATCCTGTTGGTGAATGAATAAGCCTTTAAAGCCGAACTTACTTGGTTTACTTGATTTATTAAGCAAAACAACCTAACTCTAACAGGCAAATATTAAGAATGCGGAAATATTGTATTGTAGTGTATTTATATTTTATTTGCAATTCATCTTACATATTGTTACAATTTAAGATACCTGCAAAACCCTATGGTTTGTTTGTAGGTAAATAACCAACCCCAGATGCTACTATAGTACCCTATACCAAAAAAAAAAAAAAAAATAACCTACTCCATGTTTTAATGTATACTGTACTTGTTCCTAGCCATGTTGATCTTCTCATTCATTTCTTAGCAAGCATTCAAAGTATGATTCTGCTCTATGGAATTCTCTAATACTTACGAATAAAAGTAAATTTAATATCTTTGGTCTAGGCGGACGGTGTAAGGCTTTCCGAAAAGTCAATGAGAAGTTCCAGGCTATGAATAGTAAAACATGGAATAGGTTATAGGGTACGTGAAAGCTGTTTTGAGCTTGTTTTACCATTAGTAGAAAGCCCACTCCATGGTGCTTACTTACTTTTGTAACTGACTGTATGCTCAAGTTGTTACCTCTGGTCTTTGTTTGCCATAACAAATACGTTTCATTATAAATTCACCGTCTTCAAACATACTCAAAGCAAAAAGTCATTACTGACTGAAAATACTATCCCCTACGCAGTCACTCATTTAGAACTCACGACTGTGCTACCTAAGACCGCTAACAAGTTTCCACTGATCAATAACTCGGCTTGCATTACCACTTCTACGAATCAGAATGTGTGTGGGGTAAAGCAGCTGACAGGTGTCAGTAGTTTTATTAAATAAAAGAGAGAAACGCTTTCAACGTTCACCATGAAGATAAGTTGCAGTGTAGCATAAGTTCTGGAGCTTATTAACAGGGAGATTGTGAGCTGGGCTATTCACCCGGTGACTAATTGCTCTTAACTGCAGAAACTTTTAAAAGTCACGTCAAAAAGGTGCGTACGTGACTTTTGTTGTTTAACGCGTCATTTGGTGATCTGCGAGTGAGTAGGATTTGCAAATAAGAACTAGTTTTGTTCTAATAGATGGAGAGCATTTGAATATAATTGCTTTATAGGGTGATTCGATTTTTTGTGATTTTCATAACGAAATTAGAGATTTGAGTACTTGTTTCTTTTTTGAAGATAAGTCTTCGATGGTCTTTTTTACACGATTACCTTGCTAGCATAGAAATCTCAACATCAAATTTTCACAATGATGGAAAAATTCAATTTCTTTGGTTTATTCTAAAAAAAACTGACTAATGTCAGCGGCTAAACCAATTAAATGGGCACTGCCCAATTTTATCACAGCCACTATTTTGGTGGGTGTTTTTTTTAAATTTGTAGAAGCGAACTTTTGTTTGCAATCGTAAATCCATACTCATATAATTTGCTCCTACAATTCAGATGTAGTAGACTTCATCAGGTCATTTTTAAGCTTTTCTCCTTAGCCTTTTCTAAGGCCCAACACTAGGTTTTACTAAAGACAGAAACTCTTCAAACAAAGTATCAAATGGAACATACAAAAAGTATCAAATGTTCCCACAGAAAGTAGCGAATCACTTACATTTCATTTACTTACCAATAAGATCTCATCCGATTTTCTCACTCTAACCATTCCACGATCCTATTACATAAAATCAATTAAAAAGAAACTAAAAATTACTTCTTTCGACTAACTTAAACAGCCACGGGCATACTTTTAAATACATTTTTCAAAAAAATTCCCTCATCCATTTAATTTCGCCGCACACGGCAAATCCATTTGACAGCCACCGAGGGAAATTTCCCACTCGCCAGCGAACACACCCAGCTTTGACATTTGCCAATTGTATTCCGTTATGTGTTTTCGCCCAGTCTCCCCACAAGCTCGTGGTTCAGTCGACGGCGAATTTTTCAATTGTCAACAAGTGTATTCTCTCGTGAGCGTGATTTTGTTTTCCCCCAAAAACGACGAAAGAACAAAAAAAAAAAAAACTGAGTGGAAATACAGAACAAATATAATTAAAACCAATTAATTTAATATAAAAAAAACTTCTATGCGCAAACTGTCAAATCCTATCTGAATTTTTTTTAAGAAAGGGTTTTTGGAAATTTCTGGTTCTTTTTCATTTAAATTCTTTATCATCTTTGTTGGAGTTATATCTATTTTTGAAAACAAAAAAAAAAGAAGATTCAAAATAAATAATTGAAGCGAGAAAAATATATTCACAGTTCCCCGTAGTGTGCCTTTGCTTCGCGATTGTGTTGTTGCAGTTGCTGGCAAAATCCAGCTGCAGTCGGAAGCCGGTTGTATAGACTAGACACTCCTCTTCCTTCACGCCAGTAGGAAGTGTGGGTTCTTGTTTCATAAACACTGAAACCAAAATCTTAGTGGCAGCAGCACTCCTTAAATGGATGACGAGCTTGAGGACAAGGTCTTTTACCAAACCTACGTGTCCCACATGAAGATCCTATCGAAATTCGCCGTTGGCCTGTCCTCGATTAACTCACCGTTGGCATATGTGTGGAAGCTATGTCGCCTCTATGTCCTTCGTCCGGAAGTGATATTCTGCGGCATCGTTCTATTCATATTTCTTATTTATTTGCAAGCGGTTGACGTATGGGGTCGTGGATTACTCGGTCGCCTGCAAGCAACGCTCGGCCGACAGAAGGCCAATCGTATGAAACTCATCAACGCCTCTGGCTCGGCAGACCATCAATTCTGGGAGGAGGTCCAACAGCAGAGTTCAGCATTTGCGATACTGGGACGAAGACCTCGTATGGAAGACAGGTAAGTGTGCAGTTTGCAGTGTGCTTGAGTTTACTTTGCTCACGACGGGCGGGAGGGTGGTGGGTGCGAGTGTGCTTGTGTGAGTGGAAAGGAAAACTGGGTGAAATGTGAAAGAAAAATCGATGCACAGTTGCATTTGGGGAGGCGAGTTTATTAAATTAAAATTCACTTTACGTATGGGAAGCAATCTATTTATAAAACCGAAGCAGAAATCTGCGTGCAATTTGAAGCCTTTGGTTGTGCGGTGCAATTAGTCGTTCATTCACTTGGCTGGATGGGGGCAATGTTGTTATTCTTTTGTGGTTAATTGTGCCTTTTCTGGAATTTTCCGCGTGTGTATGGAAAACGTTGACAAAACCGACAAAGGGCGTTTGACTCAGTGGAGTGTAAAATTCGATGCCGGCAGACAACAAAGCAACCAATTTGCATTCACCCACACGTGTTTTCGCCGGATGCGACCGGTGGTTGAGTAGAAATTCCACGAAAACCGATGTAAACAAGAAGTGTAATGCCTACGCTTTTGTTTTTTGCCGGCTTTCTATACGGGTGAATGCGTTAAAGTTTTTCATCAACAACACGAGCGCAGCTCTAACTCCGATCAGAGTAATCGGTACGTTGCTGAGTAACAAATCGACATGCAAATAGGAATAAAATGAGATTTTTTACAGTTCACTGAAAGGCTCGTTGCAGCTTTGTTTAGTGAAAGTGCATTTCGAGGATGCAGCGATTTCTTATCAACCTAAAAGAGAATTAGTCGCATAGAAAGTGGACCATGAGCATTTGATTGGAAATTTTGTTTTTCGCGGAGCAGTCTTCGTTTTATTACACTCATTGCCAGAATTTTGCTTGACATGCTTCTTGTAAATAGAAAGAAAGAAAGAAATAGATTGAGAAAAAAAATCTAATAAGAAAGCCCAATGATTCTTACAATGTTCACAACAGCAGATGCAATGCTTACTTATCAGGCAGTCAACCCTTGGAGAGTCGGTGGCTGAGCTAAAGCCGCCTTTAAAATGTTGACAGTCCAGGACATGCTGCTTCCAGTCCGAAAGGCCAAGCTACCTTGCATCCGTGATCTCTATACCGGATTTTCGGTCTCCCCCTGCAGATGCAATGCTACCCATAGAAATTCTTCGACATCGGACACTACTCTACTGGTTTGACTATTATCAAAGCCAGATACCGGGCTTGGGGGCTTCTAAAAATCTATATAATGAGTTTAAATTCAGTTCGATGATCTCAGAGACCCATGTTAAGCCCCTTCTTCATAAAAAGTCATGTCTGATATTTAAAATTGCTTAGCTGTCGAAAAAAATCGAAACTTTTTTTTACTTTGCCAACTTCCCCTCTTGTTATATTCTCCCGGGGAGACACGAAATGTGGTTAATGAATCGCAAGGGCATTCACGACAGCGTTTGAATACTTCATGTCGAGGGCGGGGTTTCTCCTTTTTTTTCCATTTGTGACATCAAGTTGACAAGTTTGAGTAAATTACGTATATTGCACTAGAAAGCCTTTTTCTTTATTGGATTTATTACCTGTCGAAATAGCATTTGGACATTTTGTTTTCTTTTTTTTGTTATTCCTTATCTCTCCCAGTAGCGAACCCACATTAAATTTGGGGGTTGAAAAATCCACCACTCGTTGAATAAAATTGAATTCCGCAACTGTCTTCCACATCTAGAGTTTCAAGTTACATACGAAACTCCGGGATGAAATGTTTTTTTTTTTTTTTCATTCAACAAAAAGGACTAGTTCATTTCTTTCTCTTTATTTTCAATGAGATATTTCAGCAGTTTTGCTTGTGACAGCTTCCAATAAAACAAAAAATACAACCTCATTTCATTGTTTTTGGTTTTTCTACACCCAAAAGAAAAAATTCTCTGTACATGACAGAAACAATGCTGCATGGTGCATAGTTGTTGGGTTTACCTAATTTTCGGGTTATGTCATTCTTTTATGGTGGATTTTTTTTTTATTTCTGTCCTCGACGTATGTGTATCGGCAATTTTCGGTGATGCGTCTGTAATAGACTGCGCGCATTTAATTCCTATTTTTTTTTTCGACTGAGGTTCAGTAGCTGCGGCAGAATAATCTCAATCACACATCGGTGGATATGATGTAAGGTCGTTAGCAGACAAATTACAAAACTCAAGACTCTTGCAAATAAAGCACGCATCGAGCAAAACAATTCCGGGTCTGTTCAAATAGTTACCAACACAACACCTGAACGGAATTAACATTCCGCATCGTTAACTACCGACAATAGCAACAAACATTTGGTCATTGTTCCTGTAATCTTATGCATCTTCAATGAAATAGTTTTGAAATGTTTGCTTATCACTTCTACGCCTTCTGGTCATCGAGAAGGGAGTTGGAACGATGATAATTTATTAGTCTCCCTGTTTCTTTAGGCTGACCTAATTAAGTTTATCATGCTGCACCCAGTAGTCGATACTAATCAATGTTAAGAGGAGTGAAAGAGAAGCCACTTTTCTTTTATACTGACCAAAGTCGATGAAGACTGGGGCTTCCCTTGATTGATTTTATAAACAAGGAATGGCATTAATAATTGGTCGAGGGGAAGAATGATTCATTTTTGATGTAACCAGGCCATTGGGACTATATTGTATCGTAGTTTTATTTGATACTAGCTGCTCCCGCGACTTCGTCGGCCTCGGCCTAAAAATGTATACAATTGGAATTTGAGATCAACTCCCAAAATGATTTATCTATTCTTTGCATGCAACGTCATATCGTGTCCTATTCGTTTTACTTAACCAACAACAAATGGCTAAGAAACTCCTGAGAAACTCCTCCAACTGTAACCCCCGCTTCAGAAAAAAAAATTACAGATAGATCGATCGACAGTCCGGGATTGAGAAAATTAGAAAAAGGATGGTTTGAACATGTTGGATAGGGACCTAAATCAGGGGGCGTACAAAACTGGAGGCGCCTAGCCCAAGACCGCGCTAGATGGCGAGGCATGTTGGCCGAGGATCAGGTCCACCTCGGACTGTAGCGCCCGCAAAAAAAGAAGGTGTGAGCATGTGCGTTCTTTGTATCATTCGATGCATTTAATTGAGTCAAACTCAATGCATTGAAAAGAAATGTAGCTTAAAGCCATGTTTGCAAGAAAAGGAGTTTACCTTGCAAATTTCAACCAAAGAATGTATATGTGGCTTCTTTATGCAATATAAAAAAAATGAAAATATGTAACCACAGAGGAATAATATTGTCTTAAACGCGCTAAGTCCAAGTGGCTCAACTTGCCCCGCTAGTGGGGCAGGGGATGCGGCTTAAAAGTGGAAAAATTAACTCCATAAAAGACAAAAAGGATGAATTTATAATGCAACATTTTATTCAAAACACAACAAGTAAGAAACATTCGTTATTGTAGTTAATTCAAATCAAAATGGCGCCACGTTCAGTTCAGCACTTCTTATGACCCCAATTTCACCACTTTTAGATTAGAAATTATAGAAAGGGTGCTTCTATATACATTAGACAATATCAGTCCTAGTTTGCTGGTAAATAGATTGAATTGTTTGGATATAGTTGATAGGAAACAGCTGAACTCACTAAAAATACAAGTTGTTCTTTCCATTTTATTCAGGAGGACAAGTTGGTCCATCTGGGCCAACTTACCCCACATCTAGTTTGATGGACATTTTGCGTCATAATTAAAAAAAATACTCAAAACAGTGGAATTTTTTAAACTGAATACTAAAACATAATAGCATGCCTCATAAAAAAAACTCTGCACCTTAATGTAAAACGTCCACCTTTTTGCCACTAGAATAATGTAAATTTTATTATTACTTTTGCATTTTAAAAATGAAAATTTACGAAACGAAACGCGTGGTTCCTTATCTGCTGATACAATGCAACTAAAACCGATCTTGCATCAAAATTTAAAAAAAAAAAAATCCAGACATCCAAGCCTTCAGTTTTATAATGTTATTAAGATTTCAGTGACATTTGATACTTCGTGAGAACAAAATAGAGTTAAATGTCATATGAAAAAACGTCTCGCTTGATCTTCCTGTGGTGCTCTTATGAGCCTCAGATTTTTCCATTTTACAATTTCTTTTAAGATTTCACCCAGGGTAATGCGTTCCATACATCAATCAACCTTTGTTCCTATCGATTTTTGTGATTTTATCCGTCTCGTAAACCATCAAATAACCAAAAATAACAAAGATGATCAAAAAGTCAGTGCCCTGAAATGTTCGCTTCGTATCCTCAAACAATCGGTTCCATATTGAATGAAAACCGATTTCCGTTGGCCAAACAAATTCAGGAGACTTTGCCTCCCAGCGCGAAAATCTTTCTATTTATATCCGCGTCCGCCTGACTTTTTGATTATGCTCGGGGTGCATTCAACCCACAGAATCTGTGAACGATCTCACTCCCATGTTCATTACAACTCTACACCATGTGGAACGTATGATGTATTCATGGGACATACACTTTTCTTGGCCTCCGACCAAGAGCAGAAAATAATGCTTACAACAGCGTCTAACCACAGACGACTCTTCTCAATTTAAGCTTGATAAATTCTCTTATGTCATTACGAGTGCAACTATTTTTGTCAGTTTTATTGTTACTCATACGCCACCGGTGAGTCGTCATAAAGTCCCATTTATTGCAATTTTTCAAATTGAAAATCTCACAGCAAATCACATAAATTTGTTTGCCTACAAACAGATCACATGCACATGCAGTTGCGTCACATTGCGAACCTATTTTAATTTGTACTCTCTCATCGCAGCTAAGCGACTGTGAAAAATAATTAGACTAGCTAGAAAGATGCAGTTGGGACATCGTTCTTTGTAGTAACAAATGCTTGAACGTATCTTTTCGCGTTGCAGTCCAAACGATGGGCGACCAACCATAAATTTTACTTTAATTTCGTTACGTACGTACGGAGAGCGCGACCGACTTGGTCTCATTTTTGATGAGCTAACGTCATGTAATTTTATTTATTTTTTCTTCCACACATAATTAAATGATGGTTGTGGTGGAGTCCACAGGAGTTTGTTGTAGATTGTTTGTAATTTGTAGTGACTGTCGTCTATGAAGATGAACTTGGCAACTGGTGTGTCTTGCAAATGACGATGATAGAAAGTCACGCGACCTGGTCAGCTCCTCAATCTCGTCACAAGGTCTGAGGAACCACCAATTGGAACGAACTCTGAAAAGGCGTTAAGTTACAAAATTAAAATTGTAAGTGACTAACGATGTCGTGAGTTCTGTTATTTTAACCGCTGTTATTCTGAGACAAGTTGTCTGTTGTCTCCCAAAAAAAAAAAAAATGTTTCTCGGAAATTCGCTTGTATGTGTGTGCTTTATGAAAATTAACGCTACTTTTAGTTCGACTTTGCTTTGAGAACTAGTGCAAGACGACCGCCGTAGTGCGTGACCCAGTGAGCTCATTCAGGTGTGCTGGGTCACACTCGGCTTAATTTTCACAAGAGAATGAATGTTTTGTTATTTCAAAACAAAATTTATACGGGTTCTTGATGTTTATACGGGTGTCATGAGCTGAAATAAACGAAAAATTGCAGCAACAAACTTGTGAACGTGTGACTTTTTGGAACCTAGCGCCTTTAAAAAATTATTATCACATGCCATTTAATGGCCCATTAGTCTTTCGGAAGTATCAAATACATATACGTTTGTCTCTAATTGATTTATCTGCGATTAAAAATTGTTTTGTTTCATTATGAACATTTTTTTGTAAACCCAAAGAAATGTCTTTGACAAAAATAAAAAAAAAAATAGTTGCGGGCTTTTGTGGATACTTATAAATGGACGTGTAAAAAAACACAACATAGAGGCTAACCTCGTTCGATGTATAAAATATGTGTCACGTTCTTAATAGCCGCAGTAGCGAATAACAATAACTCAACGTCATCTTTCGGGGTAAAATAAAATTAATTTGCATTCTGAAAATAGTCAAATCAACAAATAATCCAAAGTGACTAAGTCTCGAATGAAGCGTAGTTCTAATCAAGCAGTGATGAACTTCTGAATCATGACAAAAAAAAATCAACTTTGCAATAATGAGCGTTTTGTATCCACAAAGAAAGAAAAAAACTCTGCAAACTCTGTAGATTATTTTATGCGAACCTCTCTTCTGTTTATTTTGTTTGTGGTCGAACGGCTTCATCATCAAAGTGTATTAGGTATTCAGAAAAAAATGTTCATCTCTAACAAATTGTTGTAGGTAGTGTGCCAAACTATGGTTTTATTTTCGAATCTCTTGATGATAAATTAAATATTTCGCGAGTTTATAGATGTGCTATGTTGGTGAATTGTTTAGTATGCTACGATTTCAGTGATCTAAATTTATCTTGATTTCATAATTTTGTGTGTGATAGCATAGATGAAAGAATCCGATAGACATCTTCAGCGTAGAAGTCACGAGTAAAAAATTTTGAAGATCACAGGCAGGTCAGGTGCGAACCGGTTAAAACATATAGCAGGAGCCCGAGTGATTAAATATAGATAAATAAAGGAATTTTATTGTTTTAATTCTTGAGGCCCATTTTTAGTGTCCATTAAAGCCGTCTGCACCATAAAGTAGAGATAATATGAAAAAAGAAATATTATTTCAATTATGCAGGCGCTTAAATAAAAGATTATTTTAAAAGGATTGATGTGTGAAAAAGTTCACGTTCCACTATTTGATTTAAATCTTAGCAGCAACATGTTAACCCAGAGCCGAGTTTAATCACCACTCGTTGATATGTAATTCTTCACTCACAATCTTATCGTCTCTTACATAAATGCGACATTTTAATCTCACCGATGGAAAAAATTGATAAGCGAATTACAAACCTGAAAAAAAAAAAAACAAAAATAAAAATTCATAAATAAACACACAAAAAAATCCATGCACATCTCTATAGAAAAAGATACATCAACCTTGTTGTTCCACAGATATCCACAGAATTTCGGGTATATGGCGGAGCGTAAATCATTTAATATTTTTCTTTTTTTTTAAGAAAATAAGACACATTCTGTTTCTCTGTTTTATTTTCAATATTATTTATGGTTCCGACTGGCTACTGGATGTCGCCTGCTGCCGCCCATAACAATACGTGACCAACTGTGACATCTCAAAACAATTTGCATTTACCATCGCATTTATCGCAAAGTCAAATATTCTTTAACACATATTGAGGCGCACAAAAAAATATACTTGTATCAACGATTTGTTGTGACATAGTACGAGCATCTCGACTTTTCCATTCAGAAATCGTACTATCAGCGCCAAACAGCTGTGTTCCATATTCAAACGCGTTCATATTTACAAAAAAAAACACTACCGATCATGAAAACAAACGACAGATGTATTATATATTAGGTTACTGAAAGCAAAATTAATTTAGCACGCTGGATTGTGATCTCGATAGTTCGTCACAAAAGCGCAAAATGAATTTTCCCCCACAAAAATCGAAGGTTGTACGAGCATATTTATTTTATTTTAATTTTAGAAAATCGTGACAAATGTCCGACAGGGTTCCCGCGACACTCTTGGAATGAGAATTTATTTTCGTCCAGCGCTATGCCCTCTGAAATTGTATGAAATCAGTGGTGGGAGGAGATGAAGGATTTTTGTTTTTATTACAAATGAATTCAGATAAATTGCTACAACGTAATTTTAAAGTAATCAAATCGAATAAAGTCAATCGAGTTTCATTGTGAAAATTTCGTTGTTTTTAGAAGTCGATTTTATTGTCACGCGAACTTGTAGGCGTGTGTTGCAGTTATATTTAAACCGAAAAACAGAAACACTTTTTTTTTATTTGACATGTTTCAGACGTTGGCAAAGTGTTCTGATAAATGTATCTCTTGTGATATAAAATTCAAACTTATAATCAAACGCCTGAATGCGTGGGCAGTTGCCGTTTCTCGAGGAGACAATAACAATATAAAATGGTGTGGGCCATCGGAATATCCCATCTAACGCATCCTGATGAAATTTTGAAGAGCGTATCATATACTTTTCTTCTGTAGTCCAATAATAGATGCGAGAGATGGGCTTGTTCTATTTGGAATCTATCTGGCAGCCTGATATCCTCAATGAATATTAAATTTCATCAATGTCTGAGAAACTGTGAAGATCACTGAAAAAAGACGGGCGTACGCGTGACCGGAAGGCATTCGAACTTATAGGCCCTTAATCTCTTTCCATCTCACAACTACGCAGTTGTTTATCGATTTTAAGTCACCTTTGAAATCAACACATGTTTCCGCGCGTCTTAAAAATTTGTTTAGAGTTTGTTTTTTGGTCTCGTTTTTATTTTAAACACTTTTTTTTTGACAAGGCAAATGTATTCGAAGCCTTTGAAATATTGGCAACGTATACACAAGTGATGCTTCCACAAATAGTTTCCATTATTTCGCATTACACTCGCAAAAATCGGAAACGGAATTCGGTAGACAATAGCTACTGTGACGCGTATTCAGCTGTCGTTTTCCTTTAGTTTAGCGTAATAATTACGTAGCCTAGATGGGTTGGCTTCTGCATTGTATACTGTTTGCCCCCCATATTTAAAAATACAATGAAGCAGTGCAAAATAACACACATGTGCAGGAACATATGTGAAACTAGGCCGACAATTTCTTTCTTGGATAACTGAGAGCAGTTTTTGTTCCAGATTTCAAATAATTTTCATTTGCAACTTCTTCAACATCGTTGAAGTGAGCTGTGTAAACTCTCCCATTTGTTTACAGAACTGTACAATGACGATCTTTTATACGAAATGATTTGCCAGCGTATGAGTCGAATGAACGGTGCAATTCTTACACAATTCAACTTACCCTGAAGCAAATTCATTATTCTTAGATTGGTCAATTTACCGGGGTGGGTGCTCGAAGACATTCACTGCCAGAATAAATCACCGAGATCGATTATCTGTTTGTTAATCGACAGCGTCGAACAATTAAGGTAAACAAACAAAAAAAACCCAGTTGAATGACATGTCAGTTCTTGAACTTTAACGCCATAACATACCTATCTCTTCTCTGTCGTCGTCATGAAGTATGGATGCACGCCAAAGACTCTTGCGTCACTTCAACAAATTTGGCAGTTCTGAGATTGTAGTACTAAATGAAGACCGAATGTCTTCACGTTTTTCGGCTATTCGGAAACTCAATTCAATCAGTTTTTTTTAAAGACGATTGCAAAACACAAAGACTAGTTGAGGCTCCAACAAAAGCCAGCCTCTTCGTAGCCAATCAGAACTGACTTTCTCGGACGTAGCAAATAAATTTCTGTCAATTCAACCCGCAGTATTCGTAATGAAGTCAACGATACGAGTACGATTCGCATGCAAATGCAAATCTTTTGTTAAAATATTTACAATGGTTCGGCTTTTATCTAGCGTTATGCAACTAAAAGAACAAGTGAGACTTACAGTCGTAGTTTGTGGCCCTAAATGTGATGTAAAGAAAAATGTTATCGTTTTACATAAAAGAAGTAAAATTTATGGGAATTTCGGTCAATGAAATGCAAAAGTTGAACGCTCCATGATTTGGTAAAATTTTACGGTCATCATAAACATAAATGGGAGCAAAAAAGATGCAACAAAGTGCAGCACTCGATAAGCACAATTTACTCCCGAAATCGCGCAGAACGATGCAGTAAAATGTTTTGTAGGTGAGGTCCCACTGCGTCTCACATGCTGATGACGCACTCTCATCTCAGTTGCACTAGTCGATTGTATTGCCAGTTTGGCGCAGTAAATTCTTCACATCTATGACGCACAAACTAAGTGTCTGGAGCTAATAAATGAGAAAATTTCGCAAATCAAAACAAACATTATCTAATGCAAAGTCGAAAAATAATTTGTATACCAACCGCGCCATGAATGCCTGTTTTAATTCTCATTTATCGACGAAAAGCAAACCGTCTGCCCATACCTATAAATTAGCACATCAAGCAGATATTTGAAAAAAAGAGATATTAGGCAGAACGTCATCGTGTTTGTAAAGAAAAAAAAACCTTAACCTCAAGCCAAGAAAACAATTTTGCTAAGAATTTATTCGTCGTTGCTCTTTCTTGCAACCCCTCTTTGCCGTCATCTCTTAAAGATCGAACACCGTTAAGCTCTAAACTGAACACCGAAACTCGTTCTGGCCAACTGATGCACTTAATGATGCAATTCTTACAAAAATATTCACACTAAAGAGGAGATAGAAGTATGTACACGTAAATATACAGAAATGTCACAACCAATCAATGCCAGCAAAAAAAAAAAAAAAAACGTTTACGAGTTTCAATTGTTGAAATTTTATTTGAGAAATTTTATTTCACGGTAACCGCATGAAAGTAACCGACCTTGAACTCTTCAAATTTGCGAGAAATTATTCTCGGGGAATATATTTTTTTTAATTATTGCAAATAGGGACATTAAAAGGCTTTGTTACTGCTCCCTGTGAAATTGTATTATGTAATTAATGCCATTTCTGTTGATTGCTAAATGTGATAGCATCTCTACGCTAGAAGGGAAGCAGTAGTAATCTGTGTTTTGGGGAAATCGTATTTTTTTCATAATAATTCTTTGGATGGATGACAACAGACTGTGTACTCATTCAAAAACGGATATTATAAATTTGGCTTTCCATATACCCGGTTTCGTTTTGTTCCTTTTAGCTATTGTTTAAATTAATCACAGGATGGAGATTAATTTAACTGATGACAAAGTAAAGCTTTTTTAAATTTTTATTTTAATATTTTATCATCCTTCAATTCAGGTCAACTACAATTTTTCGTAGCAGCAACCTGCTTATTTTTTCAGTCTTTATCCCAATTTGCTTTGTGGAGAAAATCCAGGAAAGACTTCACCAGATTATTTATGGAATTAAAAAAAGGATTAACTTTTCACTTTTAATTGGGAACGCAGTCTTTCATTATAAAGTTGACCAATAATGAGTAACTTGGAAAAAAGGATGAAGCTGAATTTCGCAATTATCTCTCAAAAAAATGGAAAACTCTCAGACTTAATTCGGATAATTGTAATTTCTTCGTTATTTCGAAACTGAATTAAGCATTGAGGCTAGGAAAAATTTGTCCTGATTTTTAAGTTGATCATGAAGAAAAAATTAATAACCTTTATGTTATTTATATAGCTGCATTTTTAAAAAGAAGGAGAGCCTTGGTATTGGTTGATGGACTATCGCAAGAGATTGCAAATAAAGTTTTTACAATTAGAGATGATAATCTTTTTACTAAAGTCACTAAGGTTAAAAATATGTATTGCCCAGCAGGCACAGCTGTTTGTTGAGAATGCTGAAAACTTGCGATAAAATTTATAACGCAATAAACAGATATGATGAAAGAAAAAATTTCCTATCAAAGATAATCTTTCTTGACTAAATATTCCAAGATAATAAAAAGATTCCAAATTTAGCAAATCTTATTAAAAGAAAAAAGTAATTTTATATTAATTTAATCTTTTCGACAGTGAGGGTGGAATAAATAAACACTTTTTGATAAATAGTTTCGTATTAAGTTTTTTATTTGCGATAGGTTATGAACGTTTTGACAAATAGGCTTTGAGTGTCAAGTAGGTTATGAATGTCAAATAGGTTATGAAACATTCTCCCAATTCTGATAGCACTTTCATAGGCGACTAAATTTTGGCGCATATCCATTAGACGTTGTTTAAGTCTTACTTAATAGCTTCTACTTCCCGGTGTTATGTTGTTAAGGAGTTAAGACCTTTTTTTGAATATAGTTTTTACTAGCAAAATATAAAAGAAGCTTAACGATGAAAAGATAAAACAATGATAACCAGACGATAATAAATTTTTAACACAAGTTCAGCACTCGGATTTTATGTATAAAACAAAATAATCCTTATTGCAAACAACAGCAGTTGAACGTAGTGTTTCCCATACTACATGCACACTTAATGATGAGAATAAAAGCCATTTGCGCTTTGAATTTCAAACTTAAATTGCCACGGAATTACCACGGCTACCTTTTTGCGATTAATTATTCAAAAGAACTTAATACGTTTTAAAATGAAATCACCGCTTGGTGCTCCTAGACTTCAAAAGAACTTTATGGTGACGACGATGACGATGATTATATGAAACAGAATATATATTTTCTCACACCACTTACATTTTACGACAACATCAAGCTTCCTTGGACGCATTTCAGTGTTTCGGTCACGCAATTTCATGGTCCCCCGGCGTTGAGTGAAAACCACCGCCTTCGCTTTAAATTTTCGACTTCTTTTCTCTTAATAAGAACACGAAAACAAAAAAATATGAATCTAAATAAAATATGGAATTTTCCAGTGAATCACAGATATGCAGAGGACATTGAGCCTCACGGAAATAAAAAAGTCTCCCACTTAATGAGGTTATGTTTTCTCAGTTCCCTTCTGTTTCAGTTAATAAATGTCAACAAAAAAAAATTGTCTCTATCATTTCACTGGCTTTCAATTTACGAAGAGTATTCTTAAATAATTAATTCAATTTAAAATGTTTTAAAGCGAAAACGTAATGACAGCCGTCCAGTGTAAATAGCAAGTAGGGCGAAATAATGGTGTCAGATCCAATTTGAGGTTTTCTTTTTATTTTTTTTATTGCAGTGCATCCGATTTGACCTCAATACGACACTGTGCTGTGGTTGCTAATGAATCTTCTCCCCAAATTGTCATTCTCATGACCCCACGAAGTTCATTTGCAGCAAAATTTATTACAAGCTCTTCCGAAAATTGGATTGGAGCAAATAAATAAATTTATCTACGAATTTGGTTTGGTCTCACACTGGTGATTGAAATTTAATTTTTATTGGGGACATGGTGTGTGACGCAAGTGTCGTCTCACGTCTGTGAAAATGTTCAAAAATGTTTCACCCATAAAATTTTTGAAGCATAACAAGGCAAATACGTAATAAAAAATAAAATAATCTTTGTAATTTTTGCAAGGCACGTAAGCTAGCGTTTGTGCAGTGTTGAAGTGAAATATATCACGCACCATCCATTGCTTTAGGTTGATATGCGTTTCAAAGCTTTCTTCTCAAGTTAGACGTTAACGGGGACAAGACTGGGAATGTGAAGAGCGGGAGACCTTTTCTTAGAAGGCCTTTAATTTATTGGTTTGACCTTGTGTGCAAGTAGGTGTCCTTTGAGGTATAGAATTAGGCCACTAAGTGTAATGTTATTCTGCTGTTCGTGTTGTCTAATTATCTACTGCAGGTCTGCTATTGATTTTAGTTAAGACAGCGGCTGTTGACACAGAACGTCGTTCGACTCCTCGAAGGAGAATTCTGTTAAACACCACAAAGCGAGTGAAGATATAGACATATACATTTTTAATAAGATGAATTAATGAACCAAACACTGTTTCATGTGTTTGTCTCGAAGCTTATAAATGAGGTTTCTCATCGATAAATCGGATCTAGATCAAGTTTGATTATAAGCTGTTGTAATTCACATCAGAAACCAGGTCCAATTTAAACAAAGAACCATCGTTTAAACTATTATGGGCTAATTTTCTTGACTTGTGAATTTTGGATTTAAATTTTAATCAACTAAAAGCTTTCACTCGATTCTGATGCACCTTAGTTGTGGAGAAGATGAATAGCACAATTACATTTCATTATTGTTATTTAATTTTCCATTTATGTTCATATTTATGTATATACTAAACATCCCTCAGTTTATGCAATACGTGTAATAGAAAAGCAGATTTTTCTATGACTTTTTTCAGTATTTGCGCGTCTGGTGGAGGTATGGCCCCGTGCAAAACGTGTGGCACTCACATTTTTGTAATCATGGCAGTTTAATCTTTCATTTGATGCTACTTTCAAGTGGTTATATAAAAAATTCAGATTTCGGAAAAATTGACGTTTTCAGCAGACCATTACAACAACTCGCTGCCAGACTTGCTGTTTTGATATCGTCTGTCGAAGGCCTTCACGTTGGTATTTGCCATTTTTGGTTATCATTCACGCCCAAAATTTGCTGCGGACTCTTAGACTATTCGCATTTCGATTTGATACATGTAAAGCTCTGGAGCTTATTATAATCAGAAAATGCTCCATTTCCAACTTATCCTAGCAAACAATTTATTATCATCATTATTCTCCGTAATCATTTTAATTGGCACTTGTAAATCCTTCGTTCTAATCACTTTAGTGTCGTCAAAAGCTGTCGGGTGCAATGACCAACGAAAAAGTATAAGGGAGTCTTACCTACCTCGCAACAGAGCCAATTATCTGTCAATCCAATCATCAGTTCTTATCGGCGTGCGAATTTATGTCGAAAAGAGTTCGAACTGGACACATGCCACTGCCATCAGAGCCACTTCCATTTGACCGTTCAATCATTTGGAATTCCTCTCTCCCATCCCTCTTGTCGTTAAGTCTTCAATAAACTCGCACTCTCCTTCGTTTCACTTAATTGAATTTAATTTGTAATTTTACTACGTTCACTTTTCCTTTCTTATATGTATGTTTCGTTTCATGTCTTTCTTTTTGCTTTCAGATTCATCATCGAGGAGAACGTCAACAATAACACGGGCATTTCGTTTTTCGCCGTCTTCGATGGGCACGGCGGAGAATTCGCCGCAGATTTTGCCAAAGATATTTTAGTTAAGAATTTATATCACAAAATCATTGAAACGGCAGCTATTGTTAAGGGTCCCACATCTGGCGGAGGAGATGGTGGTGGCCACTTAACAGCGGAGGCAAACACCAGTGACTATGAAAACAGTCCCTACCTGAAGAGAAAGTCCAGTAGAAAGGATGAAAGCAACAAGGAGAACGACACATCAGCAACAGTTCGTCGAAGAGACAGTCTGCGAAAATCTCACAGGTATAAAAAACAAAATATATTCCTCCATCTCTGTAGTCTGTACACAAATGTGTGTGTGTGTATCTGCGTAGCTGGCTTGTGTCACGCTATTGTTTGTTTTGATTTCTGGCCCGAAAAATATCCGAAATAGAAAATATTTTGCGCACTCACCCCACCACACCCACCACCGATGTCCGTAGCGCTGACCTTGCGACAAACGATCGCCGGAGCACCATGTGTACGACGTTCTGTTCTTTGAACATTAGTCCAACAAAATAAATGAACATAAATCATGCCGGATATTTGGAATCGTCGCCATGCATGGTTCAATATCAAGAATAAATGAGAGAGATTTATCTGAGTTAGTTATAATTTTTCAACTTTTCAATTGTTCATTAATTTCGCGTCGCTGTTGGACTTTCTCATGGCTACTCCAATCGATGATCGGTGGTGTGGGGTGTGTCTGAACGGATCACAAGCAACCCGCTGAATTGTGCGGTTGGCCACTCTCCAATTTTAAATGAACATTTAATTTCCCGCTGAGATTGGGCCGACAAAAGTAAATGCGAGTTAGGGGTGTGTTTACTCTGAACTTTTCGTTTTTGAAATATGCGTTGTGAGTGAGTACGTCACTGCACGATCTACGAAGCTTACTAATTAAAAACAAATAGGAATTACTGTGAAGTCATTTGTTTTCTTAATGGCGCGATGTGATTTCTAGTGAACAGCACTTTACTCCAATGACGATTGACAATCTCATCTGATCTCTAATGTTTTTATCTCGTCCCCACAGTACCACAGATGATTGCACATCACCAAAACATAACGCAGCACAGCGTGAAACAGACGTGTTCACGTCAAAGCTGAACTCCCTCATCAGGCCTCTGGGCAAAGACAATATATTCAATATTAATAACAATTCCAAAGACTCCAGCAAACAAGCTCCAACAAGTTTTGATGCAAAGTGTTACATAGAAAATGGAAAAATAAACTTTGGGAAAATGATAACTGATGAAGTATTGGCAGCCGATTATAAACTGGTAGAGGCCGCTAAAAAAACGGTAAGCTTTTAAGTCACTGCATTAATTAACACTTGTTAACCTTTTTAACCTACACTCGTACAGACCAACATCGCTGGAACAACTGCTTTAATTGCTATTATCCAAGGAACCAGGTTAATTGTAGCCAATGTTGGTGACTCAAGGGGTGTTATGTGTGACTCGAGGGGTGTAGCGATACCACTGTCCTTTGACCACAAACCGCAGCAGGTGAGTTTCACAAAACAACTTTAAAAAACAGCTCGATCAATTAAACGCCATTTCCGTTGTAGGTTCGCGAAAGAAAACGAATACACGACGCTGGTGGATTCATTGCATTCAGAGGTGTTTGGCGTGTGGCTGGCATCTTGGCCACATCACGCGCTCTTGGTGATTATCCATTAAAAGACAAAAATCTAGTCATAGCAAACCCAGATATACTAACATTCGAACTTAACGATCACAAGTGAGTAAATCTCGTGGAAAATTCCGTTCACTTTAATTGAATTTTCTCCTCTTCAACCAGACCAACTTTCTTAATTCTTGCCTCCGATGGCCTCTGGGACACATTCTCGAATGAAGAGGCTGTCGCATTCATCAAAGAGCATATCCACGAAGATGATTATGGAGCAAAGAGCTTAGCTATGCAGTCGTACTATCGCGGCTCTGTAGATAATATAACAGTTTTAGTTATTGTATTTCGAAATGGCGTGTATCGAATTGCTGCGAATGCAGCAGCGTCTGTTCCTGCGTCTCCTAGTAATTCCGTGTCCGCAACATATGGAAACGCTGCGGGTGGTGGATCACCTCTATCAGCGACGGCGTCGAATAAAAGCTCAAAATAGTAGCAACAAATTAATTTATTTAAATTAACCCAAGCCTAGACCGTTAATTGTTTTTTTTTTTTTTTTTCTTTTTTAATCTAAGAACTAAATTATTGAAACGTGTAAATCTCAGGCCCTGTGAAAAAAAAATATATAAAATGCAAGGCAAAGCTCTACGAAAACATTTTTTTTTAGGAACGATAAAAAAAAACAAAAATATGTTTTGTTGTAACTTTTTTTTTCAAATATACCAGAAGAAAATAAGAATAATAAAAATCTTTTTAAAAATCGATTTTTTTTGGGTTTATGTGAGTGTATGAATTTTATTTACCAACTTGGGAGGAACGGCAAAGTTACATCTGCTTCTAATTTGTAACGCCTCACGCCATGATGACGTTTTGGGAGGTTTCCCCATGTCACTTTCCATGTAAAATGAATTGTGATGATAATTTATGCCACACAGTAGCACTAATTTTAGTCTAAGAGCCCACAGCAAAGTTTGGGTGTGGAAGTATAACCAAAAATTGTGTATGTCAACGTGAACGTCTTCGACAGACGATAACAAATCCGCAAGTTTGGCAGCGATTTGTCACGGCAGATGGTTGTAATGGTCTGCTGAAAACGTCTATTTTTCCGAAATCTGAATTTTTTATACAACCACTTGAATGTAACATCAAATGAATGATTAGACTGCCGCGATTACAAAAATGCTGTCACCAGACGTTTTGCACGCGGCCGTGTAAAATGAATCACTCGATGTAAAATGAATTCTGGTGATAATTCATGCCACACAGTTGCACTAATTCAAGTTTGTTGACTCAAGAGCAAACAGTTCCGAATAAAAAACAGTATCTAAAGTGCGAAATCATCGTTAAACCATGTAATATCACAATTCTTGTAAAATATTAGGAGCATTTTATATCATACAAAACGACCTCAACTTTTTAAGCAGGTATCTGCCCTCGAACATTAACTTACCGAACTGACTAAGAGTATTTGCAGCACAGCGAGGTATTGAGACCAAATTCGTAAACTTTGCTGAGCACAATGCCAAAGGTTGACAAGATGTAACAAAGATATGTATATTTAAGTAAATTGTTTTGTTAGATCGAAATTGTAGATTACTAAGCAATAGTATCAATGTGATGTAAAGCCCCTAAAATTCTCTAGAGAGACAATCGCAGAACAAATAAAGAAGAACTCATCTAGGCGCATCCGACGCCAACAGGACTGAAGCCAAAGCCAGCGGTTTACGAACCGAATAAACGAAAACAAAAATTCGCTTGCTGGCACTTAATAACGTACAAACCACGTGCTTTGCACGGATTTATTCGATAAAGCTATTTGCAACAGATGCACAAAGCTCTAATGCAATGCTGTAAACTCAGTACAATTGCTCGAAAAGGACCTGATTTGCTCCTAACTTGAAACATGACGTGACACAAAAAATTCTATTATTTCAATTTCGAAGAAAAAACTTGTTGCAAAAAGCTGCTTAGCAAAAATATCAATAAAATTTGCAAAATTATTTGAAATTGAGACTAATTAAACAGAAACTACTCCAAAAGTAAATGCTGTTAACGTTTGGCAGTTTGTCTTCAAATTGGATTGAGTTAAAGAAATTGGGGAGTCTCATTGAGCCACTTGTACCGCAGCTTAAAAGATCTATTGTACCCTCTTCTTAGACCAGAATTTAAATTTTGCTTTCATGAATTTGTCCACGTTCCAAATGGGATGCTGTCGAAGTCGGTATTCGCCATAATTTTGTTTTTTTATTCAATACTAGCAACCCGTCCTGGCTTCGCGCAGGCAGCACTATATATCTAAAGTTTTTTAGTATTCCCGTAATGGAATACCAGAAAGTGTTAATGAATTTAGAAATAATTTGGGGTAATGCACCGCTTCTTCTACATCTAAAGCGCGGTCAACTAAATAATAGACTTTTGATGATGAATCACATTTGGCAAGAATTGAATCAATAACTTAATTGACTTGCTTATTTGTCTGTCACAAAATAGCCCTTCCCTCAAACCAAATGAATTATTATATAAGTTTGCAATATCCGAATATACCTTCTCAATCATTTCTAAAATATTCGGCAACAAAAAAAAGATATTTCTGAAATTTACCTTCCCATTTCTTACTTCAAATTTTTCTGGTCTTATTTGATGCATATTATTAGAAAGTGATGTGTTGTCTCTTCCGTATGCAATATTTATATTAGTTTGAAGCTACGATTTTTTATATGCAGCCATAGGTATGACTTTTTCAGTGAAGCATAGACTTTGTTTTAGTGCATCTTGTTAGACGTTTTGTGGAGCATTGAAGCCTCGTCCTAAATTATTGAACTACAATCCCCCGTCAATTTACCAGTATTACTCTACTTGGAAACATTGCAAGCACTTAAAACATCAACACAACAAAATTTTAATGGAAGTTTAAAAGCAGAGTTAGCAGTTCCTCCGCCATCTAAAAGTGTGGGTTCAATTCCAGACGATCCCACAGCAAAAGCAGTCTTCCCGCTGCCTCCAGTAGCATTCAAAAAGAAAATATTCCCCTTGTTATTGTAGACTAATAGCATAATTAAATCATTCTTCAATAAGTCAGTAATGATCATAGTTTTTTTCTCGCATGTATTCTGCATGGTTTGATGTTATATGGCTACTTGAAATAAAATTCCACAGAACATACAGTCGAATTCCTCTAAGTCGAAAATCCTTCTTACCCGAATACATTCTTTCCAGCCTTAGTCTACTTTCAATACCTCTAAGTCGAGTTTTATTTCTTTGGCTAAAAAACAGACAAAAAAAAAGTCCCCTCGCAAATTGTAGCAAGTACGTACACTCGCATTATCTGACTCTCCCATTGGGGTCCTAGACGATGAACACATTTCGGGAACATTAATTTCGTAGTGATTCTCGTAGTGCAAACACGTCGGAGAAAAAGCGCAAGAGGTTGCCCTTATTGTTGTTTACCTATGCAAAAAAGAGAGAGCAAAGGAAGTTCACAGATAAATGAGGATTAGCTTGCAAACATGGCCCTACACGCGAACATCGCGAGCGAACATTATCGTTGCCGAGAACCATCTCTATTCGCATGGCGCACACACAAATAATCAGCTTTTAATATGAAAACAGGTAGGTATCTGAGATGCATTCTTGCTTCATTTACCGCGTGTATTGGAAGTTTAGGGGAAAAGTCGAGGAAAAAAAACACCACAAACATTTTTCACGGCCCCACCTCCGGCGAACGACTGACAATCCTCCTGGAGTACTTCTGTCACGAAAAGTTTTCGCAATTCACCGTTCGGAGCCGGCATTAAACACCAGGTCCCCTCCACATGTGTCAAAATTATAACGCGCACAACACAGTGGAGGTGCTAAAAAGCTAGGCTCTGGTTCTCAACGGGCCGTTACGCCGCCCAATGCAAATATTACAGACTCTAACCCGTGAAAATTCGACTTAGAATGATTCGACTGTATGTACTTTGATCAATTTTCAAATAATCGGATGACAGTTGTTGTTGTCTGCGGTACAACATATATTCAATCATATTTTGCGGTGATTTTGCCACGGCAACAAAGGTCCAGTAATTTTACACAACGAAATTATCAAAGTAAATAAGTGTCCTTGTTATTTTCCTGTAGAACACGCATCAGATATGTTATTTTCCCATTGGCTACCATATTCCAACAAAAAATACCACGTTCTTTCATCGCTGCCTGTATTTTTAATGTGTACATTTATGTAAACCTATACACATATATATATACATATATCCATTTTTCACATCTCATATGCCTCTATCCGTACAACACCGTTTCCGCGCGATCATCGTCATGCCAGCTGTGTGCAAATTTGCGTTGAGCAAATAGGGGTTGAAATGAACATGAAAAACACCACTGAGACTCGCATCGATTTCAGCCAAAATTTTATAGAGTAAAAAAATCTTTTAATCAGCGATTTCTCGGATTTCACCAACTAATCGATATTTTTATAGCTATTTTTTCTTAGTGCTTGCTCCGCGATCTATAAAACTGCGTTTTTAGATTTTCGAAATTCGCATATTTACGTTTTATCGTTTTTGGCCAAAAGCTCCAAAAGTATTGGGGCTAGAATGCTGAAATTAGTTTTTTTTAAATTAACTCATGGAAGCCGATTTTTTGTAATTTTTTCAGATTTTTTGACAAATCGGTGTGGAAACTACAGGGCGGATTGGTTTTTCGAATTTTTACAGAACCATAAAATTGGTTATTGTGAGTCTACCTTAAAAGATACACATATGCCACCGCTGGCTTTTTTTTAGAACTTTTTGAGGCGATCAATTTCCCAGTACATTATTTTTTCGTATCTTTAACTGTTTAGACAGCGCCCGCCTTAGAAGTTTACCAGGCCTCGACTTTTTTTACTTATCTCAATATACCGTTAACTTGTGGTGCCTAAATGTCTATAAAATGTAGTGCATACCCATAATGGATACCCAACAATACTACTGGTGAAAACCGCATGCAAATCCGTTCAGTAGATCCTGAGATTAAACTCCCCAAACATTTTTTTCGACTTTGTTTTATAATATTTATAGATTCTTAAACTACTAGTACAATAAAAAAGCCAAGTGAAAGTAGTTAACAATGCAAAATTAAAATTCAATAATTAATGATAGAGAAGGAATAGTAGTGACATTCGTATTTGAATAACAAAAAGTGTTGAATGGCACATCAAAACGATTTATATTTCCCTACTGCATTTTCCCTATTACATTTAATTTGCTGATTGTTTTGAATCTGACTAGTTCCAGGCTTGGACAGTCGGTTGAAAGGTTGTCCATGGTTTCCTTGGTCTAGCTACAGTGTCTGCAGATTTCTGTGCTGATAAGACCTATTATATGAAGCTGATAGTTACATGTCCTATAAGTGTTTCACATAACACTCTCAGGGCATCTGTTTATTTTAAAAATTCTTTTGCTAGTTCAGCGGTGTGCTTTAAATGCATGAATTTCTTAGTGTTTAATACCCTAATAATTTCTCCAGAGCTGGTTTTCTTGTTTAGTGGTCCACTTGCGGACCTATTGTTTTATGTTCGCATGGTTGAATCCATAAATAGGAGAGGGACCTATCAATCGTATCTACTCTGCTTTTTTTCGCTTACACGTCCTTCTTCTTACTACCATCATGATTTGCATGGCCTTGCACCCAGATCAGCTTTATTCTGTCGTTTTTTGACAGTTTATTTAAGGATTTGTGACATTCGCAGACAACCTTGGAGCTAGTTATATATAAGTTAACGCAAAACAAATTCACAAAAGTCCAATGTAAACTAAATTCCACCAGTTCATCGCACTCACGACCCCATTTACGTCGAGACAGAATTCCGGAAATTGATTGCAGCAACACCCCAATCTGTTCATAATTGCATGTTGCTGATCTTAGCGTAATTGATTAATAAATGCATGTGAATATCGCGATTGTATTTAGTCTTAAGTTCGGGGAAATAAAGGAAAGGCATTCTGCCTAAAAATATATTTTTTTTGGTACATTAACTTGTATTACATTAACTTATATCCTTAGAGCTTTTAGAACAGAGTGACTGTCTGAGAATATGGATATTTTTGTATTGATAAGCTTCATTTTAAAAATGCGGTGTGTGGCTTCGTTAATCGCAATTAGTTCAGTTTGAAAGATTGTTGATTTGCCGCAAAGAAGAATATGAAGGCCTCATCTCCGACCTATCTCTTGGCTACACCTTATTGTCGAACATCGATCTAATCATGTACCACTTCTGGGCGTCATCGTTAAACCAGCGGAGATTATTACCCCATTCTTCCCAGCTACAAATCAGTATGGGTGGGTTCATAAATGTCAAACTGCGGCAGTGTTGCAAAGCATTGCGTCCATAAACGTAAATAAATTGCAGTACTGCGGCATCACAGCAGTTTACAATAGGGTTACAACTCACTCTTTCTTGTAATGCCTTTTAAAGTTTAGATTAGGAGGCATGAGATCACATACTCTCGTAAATTCCCAAATATCCACTTCAATAACGCAACTCGATATCACCCTGATCCTCTCTGTGCTTTTTGTTCATCGAAATCAGGGGTGGAATCGGCTAACGCGATAATCGATAATTGATAATCAAAATCGACAATTTTGCTCCATGTAAGGTGATTATCAAAACGACAATCAAAAAAGCGACAATCAACTATCACTTTAGTCGATTTCACCCCAGTATTGACTATCTCACACATGTTGCAATGCAAAAACATCTCCAAAATCTGTCATGAAATATCTGGAAAATCTTTACACCACCTTCTATCATCAGTCAACAAAACCAACATTAATTTTGTTCAAAAAATCTTAAGCTAGAAAACTCAATTTAATTTATACGTCTCTGTTGTTCCTAATAGCTAAAGGCCCTGGTAGCTAGCGCTACGTTTATCTAACTATTTTTAGTATAATTTATTATATTTTCAATAAAGTTTTACCTAGTATACAGCACACCGATAAGGGTATTTCATTACCAAAGTCGTACTTCACGAGCATGCTCACATTTGAATTTTGACAGAACTCGGATGCACCACACACAACCCAATTGGCTCATTTGTGGTATTCACAGTCGACATTCTTTAGAAACTCCAGCTGCTGCACGAAGTTCCTTTCTTTGTAGAGCAATTACTAGTTTAGCTGATTCACCTTGAATGGCGACTGCTAGTTGAAGGCCTAAATTAGCTTCCATCCATGCAGTTAAAGTCGTTTCTGTTGCTCCAGTTGTGGAAATGTACTCTAAACTTTGTACTTTTAGTTTGTTGGTGGCCCCCCTCTGGTAACATTCCTTCTGTCATAAGTTAGGTAGGAGGGCTGGTCTTTAGTCTACGTCCTTGTGGATCCCTTGCGTTACCCATGGGAGGAATTGCGTTCTCCTCCTCACCCGTAGTGACCTATTCCAGATGTGTATGTTCCGTCCAATTGGTCCTGTCCAGGTAATTGAAAAGATGCTTTGAAGATAGTGAGTTGATCTCATTGAATTTCTTTTATCATACCGCTGCAGCATGCTGACTTTAATGTAACAATAGGATTACATTGACGTGGCTTTCTAAGTGACCATAGTTTTCAACAGTCATCCCACTAAAGGATCGTTAAAACCCAAAAACCTTATTCAAGTTAAGTTGTATGGCTACAACGGTACAAGATTGGTCCTTCTATTTAGTTCAAAGAAGTTGTAAATAGAAATGAGGGTAAGAAGCTCTCAACAAACACGACGTTCGCATATTGTCTGAGTTAAGAAAAAATTTAAACCGCAAAATTTTGATATGCATAATTATAAACAAGCAAATGACGCTGCAACTCCAAACGACCAATGTGGAACAATCAAGTACCAATCACTGATGATTTACGCCAAATAATCGCTATGCACCATGAGCGCGTCATCCCAGTCACCGTCACAAATCCTCTCCATCCAATTGCAACGACGCATCACCCAAAAGTGACAACAGCAGTTAGTTTCTACAAAAACTTTTATTTCACTCAAATCAGGTGCGCCACTGCGCTCAGTCTACACAATTAAAACTAAATAAAATAACTTTCCTTTTCTTTTATTTGTTTATATGATAAACAAACACCTCAATACAATAAAAAAAATGCTTCGAGGGGTAGGCAACCCCCCACGGCTTAGTGAGCGGAGACCGACACTTGCCAAACGCGGATGGTGTTGTCGGAGTAGCCGGCGAACAGCGTTTGTCCATCGGTGGACCAGGCCAGTGACAGGCACTGTGGCTGGTCGGCCTTTGATGTCTGCGAGACAACCTCTGGGCGGAGTTCCTCGACTGTCTTCTTGCATGCAAGATCCCAGATCTTGATGGATGGGCCGTAGGCGACGCACAACCAGTAGCGGTTGGGCGAGAAGCACAGAGCGTTGATGATGTCGTTGTGCTCCAGAGTGTACAGGTTCTTGCCGTCATTGAGATCCCACAGAAGGGCCTTGGCGTCCTTGCCACCGGAGGTGCACAGTGAACCGTCGGGAGAAACAGTCACTGTGTTCAGGTAGCCACTGTGGCCGTGGTGGTTGTTCTTCAACTTGCAGTTGGCCAAGTTCCAGACCTTGACGGTACGATCCCAGCCGCATGACACGATGATTGGGTTCGAGTGGTTGGGCGAGAAACGCACGCACGACACCCAGTCGGTGTGTCCGTCTTCCTGGATGGTGTACTTGCACTCGGCCAAGGTGTTCCACAGCTTGATGGTCTTGTCCCGAGAGCCAGACACGATCTGACGGTTGTCGGCCGAGAATGCAACGGAGAGCACATCCTACAGGAACGAAAGAAAACCAAATTAGTTCCTCGAACCAAACTCCCTCACAAGTGTGGACAGTTATTTCACAGATAAAAATAGACAAAGAAACTTACAAATAGGGGCTACATTTCAACATGTTCTCAAGAGATGGCTACTCAATGAAGCGTGTTGAACGTCTCTCCTCGACAAAAATCTTCTGCCTCGCATAGGCGCAAAAAAGTGTGGTACCGTGTTTCAAAATAAAACAAAAAATCCGCCTCGACCTAAACCTGGACTATCTGACGGTACCACAAGCTAGTTCCCTGCTCTAAGCCCTGGCCAACTAAAATAAGTAGAGAGTCTTTCACCTTGGTGTGGTCTTCGAAGCGACGGGTGGTCTTGCCAGCGGCCAAATCCCAGAGACGGAGGGTCTTGTCCCAGGAGCCTGACAGGGCGTAGTTGCCGTCAGAGGAGAGGACGACGTCACTGATGAAGTGCGAGTGTCCGTACAGACGCTTCTGGGGGAAGCCGTAGTTGTTGTCTTCGTCGCGGGTCAATTTCCACACGATGAGGGTCTTGTCTGTGGATTGAGAAGAAGAATTTCACTTATAAGATGACGAAAAAACCAAGGATTGCAAGGATTTTGAAGGATTTCCAAGTGGATAACCCAACTTTGGAGCGCCGAAAGAAAACTTACCGCGAGAAGCAGAGATGATGGTGTCGGGATCCTTGGGATTTGTGGCAATTTGGGTTACCCAGCCGTTGTGACCCAAAAGGGTTCCACGTAATTGGAGAGTCTCAGACATAACTTATTTTTTTTTTATTCCTAATTGGAGCGCAATCGACACGCGTCAAGCCACGAAAGAAGATTTCGGGAAAAGAAGGAAAAGACATGACGTCTGCGGTGAAGTTGGCTGCGGTGTTTCGTTTTCGCTTTGTTTCTGGTTCAAAATGGCGCGCAATGATAGGGTAGTGTTGAAAGGGTGTAGTCATACTTGTATTGAATCATTAATTGAAATTAATTTTTATCTGGTATAATTAATTGATTTATATATTTATAGAATGTACAATATATATGAATTTGTACAGTCAAAAACAGATTATATTAATCTATAGCGATCTTTGCAGAATGTAAACGCTCTTCCACTATAAAATTACGCCCATTTTTGTGCACCAAATATACATTTTGTTGTTGATGTCAGCAACAAAGAATGTAGATTTTAATTTGGTTTGGGTAAGAAACACTCTGCAATTCATATTTTTAATTCTTCATATTTATGAGAGCATTCTAAAAATTTTTGACAGACCATTTCATATTCTTCCACCATGATCTTTAATTGCAACAGCGACCAATTGTCAGAGAAACACATATTAGCTATTGACCTTTCTTCTAGGTCTATGTTCAATAAAATGTGTTATTTAGAATCAAATCATTTAGCTTAATTCCGAACGCTCTTTTCGGTGGAAAAGGACACAATTAAAATTCCGCTCCAAGTTTTACTAGAATAGATTCAAAAATCGACCCCCTACCACCAATGAACACATTCATTCACATCCATATTGCTCGCACGTCAGCTATTCAGCTTTCGTTCTCAACTACCTAGGTGTCGCTGACAAAGTCAACGAAACTTTTCATAGGCAACGCCACTAAAATATGACGTCACTCTCATTATTCTTCGGCTAATAAAATTCATCGGCCATTTTGTACAAGTGTGCTTGCTGAAGTTCAAACAATTCGCTTATTCCGTATTTCGCTCCGCAGTTTTCAAACAAAGACACTAAATATATCGATAAATTTAGCAAATTCTACGCAAAAAAAAACAAAAATCATTTTACACATTCGCCCTAACCACACAACATCAGCAAGTACCGACTCTAATCCCTTAAGTCAAATCCTCCGAAGCAAATTTTCTAATAATTTTCCGTATTTCGTGTTGCGCCGCTCTCTCCCCCTCCGTCTCATAAATCTCTTGCTCTCAATCAATCTCTCTCCCTCTCTCTCTCGCTCCTGCT
Source organism: Syritta pipiens (assembly GCA_905187475.1). Classification (NCBI taxonomy): domain Eukaryota; kingdom Metazoa; phylum Arthropoda; class Insecta; order Diptera; family Syrphidae; genus Syritta; species Syritta pipiens. The sequence continues at coordinate 94,312,884 of LR994571.1, forward strand.
GCTCAGCAATTAAAATCAATCGACGAAACGAGAAGAACTACCACGACCACGACCACGATCGCCCATTTTTTCCCCACAACGACGACGAACACAAGTCACAAGCCAGAACGGAACGGAAAAAGGTCTACTCAGTGCGTGAAGTGAGTGTGTGAGCAATAAAAAAATAAAAAGAAAATATAAAAATTCAATTAAAATCCCGACAAAAATCTAATTTTCTATCGCCGCCCAAACCATTTTCCTGCAATTGTGTGTTCAACCAGAGCTGTATTGAAATTTTCCCAACAAAAAGAAGAAAAATATCATCAAATCTTTTTTTTTTTCTACAATCTCCGCATCAGAAGGGGAAGTTTTTTTTTTTTTTTATAATAGTCAACTCCTTTGAATTCCCAGTTTTTTTTTTCTTATTCGTTCGCTGTTCGTTCGTTCGTCGTTTGTCGTCGTGTGCGGAAGAGTGAGACACAGCGAGGAGAGGGATTTCCATTTCCTTTCGGTGGTTCTGTCGCAAAGTTTTTTTTTTTTCTTCTATTTGGGAGGAAAACGCGTTTTCCGTGTGTCGGAAGAAGAGGAGATTTAATTAATTTTTTCGCTCGTACCGGTTAAATAAAATCCGTCAAAATTGAATCGACAAAGATCGACGAGACTTTTTCTTCTACCACCATGGAGGATAAAGCGACCACAAAAGACCTGGATCAATGGATTGAGCAGCTGAATGACTGTAGTCAGTTGACAGAGACACAAGTGAAAACTCTGTGCGATAAGGTATGTGTAAAGTGTGTTGTTGTCTTCTAAAAAAAAAAAGTAAGAAAAAACATTCTACAAAAAAAATGAAAATTAAATAAAAAACTGGGCTGGGAGTTTCTTCTTTAGTTTGTTTTTATATATTCATCCCACTCTGGCTGAATGGCGGCATGAATCACTTCGTCTCGCGAGTCAATCTCGTCTCTGATGATGATTAATGTCCACGGCAACGGGGAAAAAATGTGCAATTCGCATGCAATCGCACGGTCATATTGTGACATGTTTCGAAAAAACAAGCCCAGATTTGAATTTTCTCTAGTTTTTCTGTTGAAAATTGCGTGTGACGCGTTCTTTTTCTTTTTTTCTTTATCCATCGGAATTCTTACCCGTCACTCGCCGAGTGGTGCGTGTATCGGCTAGTTCATTCTCCGGCGAAAAAGAGGAATACGTGTGTTTTTTTTTTCGTCTTTCGTTTTTTTCCCATACCCATGACGTAAGGGTCAAAAATTAATTTCATTACAAATTTCTGTCTGTAAATATACGAATTTACGGATATACTTGGTGACATATTCCATGGGGAGGACTCTCCCTCTCAAATCCCATCTGGGCATCGTTTTCTTTTTCGGGAACTACCTCTGTCGTTTAATGGCCGAATGGTAACCAAAACATGTCTGCCATTTTGGATTGTCGATGGGATGTGTTCATTTTTTTTTTCTTCGTTATCGCCGTTAATGCATCATAAAAAATAATTTGTTTTTAATATTTGTTCTTTGTTTCATTATTTATTTAAGTTCTTATGTAAGCGGAAAAAAATGTGATGAAGTGACGCATAGGCGAGGAAATACCCCCCTTTGTTGTAAACGTTTCAATTTCAAATTTGCAAGCTGATGGACTTGTCGGCGGATCCACCTGGTCAAGACAAGAGACACTTGAGAATATTGCGTTTTCAAGTGTAACCGAGATGATTATCGTGCTTTTAAATGGGGGCGTCATCTGCTGGCATGCCAGACTGCAAATAAATAATTTAAACAAATTGCAAATCGAATTCATGGTCATTAGCACGTTCGCCCGTATATCGGTTACTTTTTAAGAGGGTGGTCTGTTTCTAACGCCTAGCAAGTGTTTTGTATAATCTACTTGGTTGTTTTCCACCGGCGGTTGATGGAAGTGTCTTCCACTTTGAATAACTACCACTGAAACAATAAATTTAAGTGAAATAAAACAGTCGCTATAAACTTAGTTCAACCAAACATTAAGTGAAGATTATTTAGCCATTTCGACAAAACTTGTCCTGCGAGATGCGTTTTTACTGTCCCAATCGGGGCGAAATGGTTTAATTTGAGGAATTCAATTCAATTCTATTTATTTTAATTAACAAAATCGATGTACAAGAAGACAAACAACCTTCTATGATACTGAAAAATATAACTATTAGAAAAATAGAATAGTTTGTGAAAAGACTTGCCGCAGGAGTTTTACTTACACCTATTCGCTTCAAAACCGTGAAATAATAAAGCTCGGATTTATCCATACCATAATTTGTTCTCCTAAGAGAAAAAGCGGAGAGCCAATTTCGCCTAAATGGATCAAAGTCTGATTGAATTCAGTGTCGGAAGCTCCGATGAGCGTATTAACTCCCTGAGCTAACCAAAAACTAAAAAATCGTTGATAATCAGACGATAAGATCCGTCCAAGAAAAGTCATTTCGTATGTTCTTAGTCTATGGCCTCGAAACTCTGAGTTGAACTCCACCTTCAGGTCTATGTGATTGGCGATTAGCCGGCACCACATAACCTAACCTAGTCTTTTTGCTAAAATATTTATGTAGTTTATTTTATTTCTTTTTTATTTAAGTAGTCCTTGTGCGCTGGAAGGTTTTATTTACACCAATCCGTTTGTATTTGGAATCAACCGGCCAATCGTACAGTCTAATCGTTCCTGTCTATAGAATACGAAAACAAGTCCTTTTGTCTAAGTGATTTTCAATCAATTGACTGCAGTCAAAAGACTAAGTGACTGCATTAAGTGATTAAAAATTATAAAAGACTTGCAATTGACTAAGAAGACTGGCACTAGTCAATAGAGACTAAAGTCATTTAACTTATGGTCAATAGATTAGTTTACTTGACTTATCCACGGTGACTGTAGTTTGGATGTCAAAATCGTAAGACTTAGCCATAAGATTTGAGGTTGATGAGAGATTTAAAGTCAATACTCTAACTTACTCATTTACAAAAAAATAATTCAATTAAACCAAAACTGGTAACAAGTTCCAACAACCTTTGTTTGTAGGGTTATTCAAATATTTCAAAGCCATTTTCTCTCTTCACTTGACTGCGACTTATCTGACTGCATCCATCAAATGACTGCCCTTGTTAGACCTCTGGTACTTGTCACGTAATAAATTATATAGTCCTTGTTAGACGATCCTGGATCGAGACCACTCTTCTTTTGAAATGGACAGCATGTCTGAACATCAGACACAAAGACTGTTGCTGTAGAAGAACACCAGTTTAATAATTCGTATAAAAAATCTCAATTGTCTTTGACTTTGGTAGTATTTAACGAATTTTTCGCGCCAAGTTTCTAATCACTAAAACGAAACAGTTTTTGGCAAGCCGACCACTCAAAAATTTTATCTCTAACCACGAAGATGTCTGTCAGTGTCGTTTCATTCTTCGATATTTTTTTTTTTTCAAACTCCCACATAAAAAGATAAATGGGGTATGAATCGAAAAGTATTACCCCATCAATCAATTCACTTCCTCCGACCCGACCGGCACATGATCTATTTATGTACGTTTAGAAGAAATTAAGTACCAACGGATAGGAGGAGGGAGTCTACGTCTTCATAATGAAATGAGGAAACACCAACCTGGAGATAAATTTCCAGGAACTCCAAAGTGTTTGGAGAGTTATTTTGAAATGCAAACTTTATTTATAGAATGTGAAGTTTATTTTGCCGACCAGAGAATGAACCCTTTCCGTGTGTTTGCACGTCGATAATCGGCAAGTGATAGGTAGTAGGTAAACAGCCGCTATAAACCGGTAAAAAAAAAAAATCTCATGTCATGATCTATTTTTAAAATCACTGCTCTTTTATTATCGAGACAATAGGCGAGGAGTGTTCATGTCTGTCGCAACGAACCACGAGTGCAGTAGCCTACGGCAACGTGCTGTGCTGAGTGTGTGCGTGTGTTTGTTGCGCCCATCCTGAGTCATCATGCTACTTTATGTTTGGTCCATGGAACAAATTTACCATTGCAGTGCAGTGTGTTTCTATAGAACACACTCATTTCCGTTGAAATATTCCCACCATTTGCATCGCTGTTTATGGACGCTGGAGAGATGTCCTGTGGCGATGAAGGGGAATATGTATATGTGAAACAAGATCTAAACTGCAAGAATTTCTCTATATAACACACCATACATATGTAGTATGTACCTGAGAGTACAAGAGTTTATGGTGTACCTGCTTCGCAGTGAAACTCAATTCCTTAGCCATCCTTTGGGCTTGTGTTTTCCTTCATTTCTCTCTTTTCATACACTTCCACTATTGGCCCTCCCGTGTCCGGGTTGTCTTTGTTTGAAATCAGGTTTTCTGGTATTTTTTTTTTTTCTTCTTCTTTTAACGGACATTTAAGTTAGCCCTCGGACGACGATGTGAGGAGTTGGATAGATGGAAGATGGAAGAGACCCATGTCCAATTAAAATTATTTATGCTGGAGAATAAATGTAGACGACGGCGTTGTAATGATGACGAAGAGGATAAAAGTAGAGGTAGGAAGAAGAAAAAAGGATGCTCACAGGTTGGTGAATAGCCTGTTGACACGAATATATACAGTTCACTGCTCCTCTTAAACATAAACAACGACATTTTTTAAAGTGTTTCTTAAGTTTGGGTGAACAATTTCTGTATAAGAGTGTTGTTTTTGTTCGTCTTTCGAATTTCAATCTATAAGCATGTCGTTAATGTATGCAAAATCAATTGACCGCAGAAATTTTTGATGAACAGTTTCGATTTGACTTGTAGCCTTTCACCGAAAGGGTTGACCAAGAAGAGAAAACAGCACCTGAGACTTGTTAACACAGAAAAACAAAACAATTTTAGAATTTATACCGAGAAATCTTATAATTATGTGCATGTGTAATGAATTAATTTTCTGAGTCAGAATTAAAATAGAATCAGTTATACAATAATTTATGGAGTGCTTCGGGAAATGTCTAGCAGGTGATAAATAGAATTTATGCAACTTTACCTCTTGGCCATAAAAGATGAGAGCGACTTTATATTAAATAATCGATTGCAATTATACAAGGCATACGACGGTGAAATGAATGTACGTTTCTAAAAGGCTCTTTTCTAGTTGATTATTTATATTACGACGTTCGAAAGCGAATCATCGAACTTGGATTGACCATAACTTGGACATCACAAACATGGCGATGGGTGGAGGTGTGTATTCCTTCGTATTAGTGCATATCTTTGCGGTTTTCTGAAATGGCAATAGATTGGAAATAAAAGAAGTATTTGATATCCAATAACTGAGGGAAAATGACTGCGTTCTACTACCGTTTACGGCCTTTTTATTGATAATCGTTTGCGTTTATGGTTTATAAGAGAATAACTATTCTCTAAGATACCACGGAGGTTCTCATTTTGTTCCTTTTGTTTTCATTTTATCTGTTTGCCTTTCTCGAAATAGCCAAGAAAGAAAGACGCATGTGAGTTAAATAAATCAATTCTATTTCAATTTCCTTGCAATCAATTTAAATTCTCACTACACTCACCACTTGACTGTGTACTCTTCCACTTGTGTGTGTACATCCGTTGTTCTGATATCATTCTATTTGAAATTCTTTTTGAAGAATTCTTTCGGCAATTGGAAACTCATTTATTGATCATGTATTCTGTATCAAAGAAAAGAAAGAAAAAGCAGAATTAAAGTACTTTCCAGCAAACGCCACCATTTTTTCAGTGCTGTAATTGATCGTCTGATGAGCTGGCCTCCCTCTGCCATATTTTCAAGACAAGCTGTTTTTTAGATTGTGTACTTATAATTATTTCTTTTATTTCGACAAAGTACACTGCACTTAAATCAGCCAGGCCATGTGTGTGTTTCTGATGTTTCATCTCATTACAAAAGAGAAACAGAAGGAAACTCAATTTTCCACACAAAAAAAAACAAAAAAAAAATATGTTGTGTTCCCCTTTTCTTTTCTTTTAGATTAAATTTCGTTGAAAGACATTCGACAACAACTATCTAGGGATTTCTGTTACTTAAACCCAGTCAGAGGGGAACTCTCATTGTTTCATTGCGCAAAACTTGGTTATTGTCTTATACAATACACAAAAGTAAATAAAAAAAGAAAAATAAAACATTTTAAAGCTAACAAACAAATGTATTCTTCTCCTACACGCCGTCAAGTTGAATAATTACTTCCCATTGAAAATAATCAATTTTGCAAAAACATATGACTTCCCCTTGAAAAAAAAAACTTTTCTTCGTACGATTTTTTTTTTTGTTTTATCTAAAGCTAAAATATTTATATTTGTTCACTTGCGTAAGTCACCAGTTTAATTGTTTATGGTTCACCTTCTCTCTCCCGGTCAAAATAAAAGAAAAGAAAAATAAGAAATGTCGGCCGGTATTTGCTAAGTGATAACTGCCAAGACTCGCCAAAAGCAAGTCGTCTTCAAGGTATTTTTCTCTTTCCACTGTGCACGATGGAGAAAAGCTCTCTCGCTCTCCAACGATGACGACGATTTATAAATACATGCAGCACCGTTTATGCTCGCAGACCCAATCCGCGCACACGTTTACAGTATGAAAATCTTGTCAATCAGGCTAGGCGCTCGGCAGAAAACTAGTTTTGGACGGTTTTGTCACTTTAGCACGATTGTTCATTAACCCTGGCTTCTGAATTCTTTTTTTCCTCTCATTCGCCGCTATAAAATCAATCGGCACGTGTGTCGAAAAATATATCGCTGCTCTAGTGTCTCTCTGTGTGGGGGTCTTCACTTTGGAGCTGCTATCTTCAAAATGGAAAATTTCGGAGAGAGTCAATTTTGATTTTGCTAACATTCAGTGGACTAGTGGACTCTTTTTCGGGGAATACTTTGCATGATGCAATAATGACATCAACAACTATTTAAGCCATCATCTTATCGGTGGCTGGTTCATTTTTATTGCTCTTAATGCCGTAAGCAGCACCAATATCAGTTTTTCATGAGATGGCAGATGTCAAAAACATAAACAAGCGACATTTATTGATTACTCTTGGGGGCTACACTTTCAAGGACTGTACACACGCATTGAGCGAGAAGAAAACACGTCAACGAAAGAGGATATTTTGTGTAGCACATGTTATCTACGAGAAAGTTTACGCATTCTTGCAAATGTATACTCCCTTTTTGGCTGTGTCTGTTCTAGATCTTGAGTGTTGTAACTCATTCGTTTCGAGCACGAAATCAATATCTCCTTGACCAAAGTTTGACATTTTATTTGGTTCTGTGGTCTGGTAGTAATTTGAGTCTTACCGAAGTCTTTTTTTTTTTTTTATTGATTTTTGCAACACTGTTCACGTGAGTTGGTGTTGACTTGAATCTTTTATGAATCCAAAGACAACTGACGTAAATTATGGGTTGCACAGAAAAGATGTCATGTGTGGCTGTTCTCTTTGTTGAGTTCACGGCAATTAGAATTTTGTGTGCTAACTGAATCCTTGCAGAAAGGATTGTCGCTCAGATTATTTCCCATTGCCTAGAGTTTGACTTTCTGTTACCATAACCTTAAAGCATTTCTTATTTTGCCTCCCAGTAACCCACGTAAGAAAAAATTATTAATTTGCTATTGTTGGCGGTGTCATTTTTTGAGTGACGCACGTTACTGAGTTCTTTGATGAGGAGACATTGCGTGTCCAATTAACTGCGTGGCTAGCCACCGATATGTTCGCATACAGCGAAGTCTCTAATTTGCATTTGAACTTGAAAAAAAGGAAATTAATTTTAAATGAAATGAAATGACACCTCTTCTTCTCTTGATGCGTCCACCTTAAGCGAATTTTATTGAGCTTTAGAAAGAAAGTAAAGATGACTTTAGTGAATTTTCACAGAAAATCGAAGTCGTTGCTAAAGCATTTTGTTATTTTATTTTTCTCCGACCAACTGAACAAACCCAGTTCGCTGGCATTTAAGTAAATGATTAATAAGAATTCGTTGGATCTCTTCTTCCAGAACAGCGTACATGAGTTTTTCCATTAATAATCAGACCTCCCTCCAATGCAGTATTTTCCCCAATGACACGGATTTATTGAATTCGCTATAATTAATTTCCAGTAAAATCACAAATGCAGACGTTTTTTTTTTTCTTTCTGCGGCGGTGATAAATTTTATTTACCTGTGTAAGTTGAGTGAATATTTGCTCAACTCGCAAGCAATTGGCTCTCCAATCATCACTGCCAGGTTGTTTCGTTCAGCGTTTCTGCTTGCTGTCATTGAAAAGTGAATAATTAATAACTTTTTTTTTTTACTTTACACATCTCCCAATGGTGCGGATCAGTAAAATGATGCCAAGAATATTTTTGTACAGGTCTTAATGTACACAAGCGTCTTTAGACAATTTGTCGGAAATCATTATGTGGAACAGTGCTAATGGACATGGACTGATAACATTCAGGTCAGAAGTCCTATAAACAAAGCGCATTGCGCGTTCACATGATTTTAAGAATGAAAGACAAGTTTCCGATTAAATAATCACCACTTAAACAAAAAAAAAAAAAGACTCTAAAAATAAAACAAAACGTCTAAAATTCGTGTGGTTGTCATCATCCGGTGTCTGCCATTCCCCAGGCCACCCACCACGATGGAAGCCAATGTTCTTTTTCTCTTGTGTGCGCATTAATAAAGGTGTAAAATGACAATATTCAAGGTCGCTTGTGGGAATCCTCGTGAAATAAAAGGAGCAGCCATCGGGTTGAATTGGGTGGTGGTAGCTGGCAAATTACGTCTTAGTTTTTGTTTGTGTACAAAATAAAAGAACGTGTGGTATATCTTAAGTTAGACATACACAGATACAATGTGTATCTCTGTTTTTCTTATGGCTTTCTAGTTGGTCTCTGGGAGTTTTGCTAGTTGGTTCTCCACACTTTGCAGAAACTGCGTATAACATCGATTTTTTTCTTTTCTTTGCTTTTTAAAGTCACCACGTTCAAGAAATGAATATTTATGCACAGATTGGCTTTTAGAAATGCAATGGAAAATTTTGCGAGTTTTTTTTTTCGGTTTGGTTTTTGACTTGTTTGTGGGTTGAGAGAAAATTTTGTAAAATCCGTCAGAGAAACTTTGTAAGTGGTTGGGAAAAAAAAGTTGTTTCTATTCTTTCGCTTGAGAATAATCAATGTGATGTACTCTATTTAATTGCTTGTTTTGTTAGTCAAAGTTAGAGGCTGAGGTAGTGGGTGGGTACCATAACCACGGATACTTTTATGTTTGTGGAAACGGGCGTAACTCGTTTAGTGAAGTGCTTTTCTATTTTAAAAAGGGGTAGTTGTACTAAACAACAAAGTATTTGTAGGACGTCGATTTCTGTTCTATTGACCTCCGTACAATTTCATTCAAGGTGTTATTTTATTTTGGATTTATTAGAGAAATGTATCTGACACAATTAGGGGAGATAAGTGATGCCACCAAGTTCTAACTTTATGAGACGAATAGTGTGATGACATTTTTTGGGAGGCATCCAAATTTTTAATTGCAAAATGATGCATAAATGTTGATGTGGGCAACTAGGACGCCAGAATATTTCTTTTTTTCATTTCAAGGCATGAAGTATAAACATAGCCTTCTCATAACCCACTTATTATCGTTTAGTTTTCCTGCTAAACTGCTGGTAACAGCGCTTATTCATAGCCATTGTGGAATTTTACCAACAGAGTCCTTAGAATTCTAGACACGAATAAGAACATTAACTTCACCAAGTAAAAGAGCATATTTTATGATTTCTTTTGTTTGTACAAAATTGTCGATTCCATTGGCAAGTATTTGGTTACTGAGTCCTTTTTTTTGTCCAACATTTTAATTTTAATACAAGTTAGGTAGGTTCACATTCCAAAACGGATGGCATCGTGTTTTTCTGTAATTTACCTTTTTGGATAAGAAATTTGTTGCACTTTGTTATGCTGACGAAGTCGCTTTCTGTGCTTTATAATTATGTTCAACTGAACTGGTTTATGCTAAACAACGCATGAATTCTTTCGGAATTCATGCCAGCAATGTTTCTGTAGAATCACGAGACTGTTGTCAACAAGAATTTTATGTAATTCAAAGCAAAGACTCACATGGTTGCTCTGTAAACAGACTTTAGATTGTGCCGGAAACCACTACTTTTAAGGTTCTCAACTAGTTCCATAGAAGACCTTGTCTAATCAGCTTTTATATTTTCATCTGATATGATAACCATAACTTAAGTGGTACACTTTATGCTCTATGTATTCCATAGCTAAGATACAAAGTATCCACTTCACTTAGACTGATTGCATGAGTGAACGCAAGTGTACATGCAATATACTCCTTTCTTGATATATTTGAACACACGCATTTGCGTGCACAAATCCATCCTCGACCTCATAAATATGCCGTAAAAGAACAAAGTATCGACAAAAGTACAAAACGATACAAATTATTGTTGCTACGTTGATAATATGCGTCAAAATGTCCATGCCCCGACGATTACATAAAAAAAAGAACAAATAACTCTTCAGCCGTAGAAAATGCTAAAACAAAAAGAAAGGAGTATTTTAAGATAATCGCGTTGGTTTGGATGTTCCCTCATGTCTTTTTTTTTATTCCAAGAATAACCCCACCCCACGTAAAAAAAAAACTAACTATTAGAACAAATTAAAGAAAATTGCTGTTGCCGCTATCTGGGGCTATTTTTAAATCTGTTAACACAAACAAACGTTTGATTGGTTTGTTTAAATGTTGTTCTTTGTCTGTCCTCACTTCTTTGCGTTATATACACACGCTTGCCATTTTTTTGTACGCAAAATACATTTAAACTGTGTAAAGGCTTTTGCAGTGACGCACTTACGCAGATAGAGACTTCATGGTTTAATTGAATTAAACGATAAGATAAAAAAAAATTGTGTTTTCACAATAGTTGAATACTTTTACACGAAAGGACAAATGGATATTCGCACTTCAGCAAAAAAAAAAAAAAAATTGTGTGTCAATGTTTGGTGAATAATGGCAAATTGTTAATCACCTGAAGGACGTATCTATTTGCTTATCAAGTACTGTGTTTTGTAGAGACTTCGCACTGAACTAAACATGGGGTATGAGACATTCCCAATGACTCAATAAGGTTTTTTTTTGCGTCAACTCGCCAGACTGATAATGAAGAGTTGATGAATTGTGAACGTTTTTTTTTATTTTCTTATCGTAAAGTATTCGTTCATGTAATCTTATCGGATTTGTCGTATGACAGAAATTGTATTTTAAAAGAGAAATGTTTACGAGCACTGTTTTGTTTACGGCCTGGCAGACTGCAGTTTTGTATACAAATATCCGATTCGAAACAATAAATCGAATTGTGGTTGTTATTGTTGGCCGAAGTTTTTAAGACAGAACTGTTCTGGAGGGTATTCTAAATAAATTGTGTGCTACGGCATAACCTTCACCCCTTTTCGAGTAATTTGTTTATATAAAATGGTTAAATATTGTTTAGAGAAGAGATCTGCATAGTATTTAAATGCAATGTCTCCAAAAGAACGTCCACATTTAAAAATGTTGAAACATAAATTCGTTAGTATTGCAACTGAGAGCTGCAGACTTAACTTGCAAGAACTTTTAAATTTGAACAGTAATCTGACTAAAATTGATTTGTAGATCTTTCACTGCTAGATCAACCATAATAGCTTTCCACCCCAAGAGAGATTCGTTGCCAACTTACTCAATGATTAATGACTAGACTACTTATTTATATTTACTAACCGCATTCACTGAGTTCTGATTTAGATTTTGCTGCTAATAAAACAAAGTCGTCACCATCCAACACCACAGACCACAATGTTAAACACTTTAGTCATTGAATACAACTACATAAGAGTTAAATTTATAAAGAAAAAAAAAGAATCGATTTTTTTCTAATTCGAGTAGCAAGGTCTTCTATTGGGTTTTGGTGTCAAATTTATATCTAAATCAGATGTACCTAACCTCAGACAACATATGTATTTCTTTTGCCAATTATTTAAAATAAGACTTTAAACTAATTTAGCATGAGAACTTTTAAAATTACTCATTGCTGCACGTTTGAACTTTTTGGTTTTTATTGTCAAGTCAATGCTGCACGTTGTTCAGCCTTGGTTTGTCGTAAGTCGAACCGTCAGACATCAGCGTTTTTTTTTTTTGTTGAGAGGAAGTTGATTATTTGCTCTCGTGTACGGTTGTGCTTAAAGCAACAGACGTGCAGAGTAAATACTCTTTTTTTTTTTTTTTAAAGTGCCAGTTTAGTATCACTGGTATGTTTTTTTTTTCTTTCATTTAAATTTGACCGCGCAGTGGCGAATTGCAGTGAGTGTGCACTAATGTACAGGAATTCATTCATTGTCTGTAATTTGCGGGGATCTTTTTCGCGTAATTCGCTAGATATTATGTACTAACAGCCATCTAGTCCTCTCGATTACCCTTTCGTGAAACTTTCTTTAAGTCTACTGAGTTGAGTTCGTTCATGAAAATTACAAATTGAATGAAAGTTTCTCTTAAAATAAATCATGAGAAATTTATTTACCTAATAATGGGACCTTTCTGTGTCTAATTGGGCAACTGAATAAAGACGAGCGGTCGTAAAAGTTGCACAGTCAATAAATACTGTGTTCGTGATATTCGAAGCTATGACGGACGCTAAATTTGGGTCAAGCTAAGGATAGAATTCGACTTACATGCAATGTGGGTCAGAAGTTTAGTGTGTCTAGGGAGTTCAATGGTACTCAATGTCGTCTGGCATGTCAGATGTGTGTTAGTTTACCTGGTTTATGTCCTTTGGTGGAGGTCAGGAGAGTGACGGATAAAGACAAGCATGTTAAGTCGGTTCTTATAGAAATTATATACGTAAATGTATGTATCAAAGATTAGAAAGACTAGTGCAGATTAGACTTCAGTCTACAAACTCGTTGCAATAATCAAAGCATAGAAGTAAATCAGCTGGCTGCTTAACCAATTGATTTATACGGTCTTGTTGCAATCGAGAGTAGAGTGTCTCGAACTTACAGATGTTAGATGGTCTATTGCGTAATATGCCTTGCTTTATAATTGCAGTTTTATTTTGTTTATTCAAATAATATGGGTGAGCTCAAAAGAACACTGCGGCAGTCCTGCAAGAATATTTCGTTCATTAATGCTTTGCAGGATTGCCGGACTTTTGCTTTTTGTTGTCTACAGAAGATGGTTCTAGAACTGTATGCATCTGTTGAATATAAATGATTTAAATTTAGAAAATAATTTGGGCACCCCAGAAAATTTTATCAACGCCACCTCTTTTCAACCATTAGATCGGGTCTAGTGGTTTAGTTCTTTTTTTTTATTGGTTTGTCCCAGTAAACATATTCAAATGGATTAAACCAATTTAAAATTTACTGGGTCATTGACTTAATTGATTTTAGATCTTTTACTTTGAATTTTGTCTGTGTCAGTAGAAAACACTTTAAATATTTTAACTCTGAAGTGGCCACTTGATTATAATTTGTCTATATATTTTCTACGAACTTGTGGCTTATATCATCAAATAATTCTGATATTGAAATGCTTGCATTTTGGTGCAGGTTTGTTTATTACACACGTCTATGCAGTGGGCATCGCTGAATTTTTTTAATGTTTTGCAAAAAATCTTAATACAGTACGCACTCGGTTAACACAACCCTTGATTCGCGCAACTCCTCGATTTACGCAAAACTTAAATCGTAACACAGTCTGACTGTATAAGTACAACTTTTTAAAAATACTACTTCGATTAGTGCAACTTCTTGGACTTATCTATTATGAAATTTTTAAATATTTTAATGACTACCAAGAGAAAGAAGGATCAACTACCGCTATCTATATTCTCTCCAAACATTTTAGGAGAAAGAGAATTGATTTCATACGTTTCCGAACTGCTGTTCCCAACATTAGCATCTCAAATAAATAATTGGTTTTATAGAAACGTTGAGTCCTCTGCAAATCGCGAGGATGCGAAAAAAATTAAGAGCCCAAATGAAATTGAAAGTGGAGTTGCCCTGGCCCTTCACTTTATCGAAAGTTGAAACAGAGGTTGCAGTTCGATCCTTTAATGCATGTTTACAATGGTCCGAAAAGAACAAAATTTCAGTAGAGGGCATTTTATCTTAACAAAAAATGGCACTTTAAAAAGAATTTAAGTCTAGAAAACAAAAACTCATATTTTTATTGTATGTATGTTTTGTAAGTTTTCTAACCTTTCCTTTTCCTAATGAAAAATATCTGTGCAATAATAACGATTTACTGCCAAGAAATTATCATTTCCACCATATTTTTTAGTTTACAATAATATTTTCCAATAAGTGCAACAACCTCGGTTATTGCAAATGCTTTAATTTCTATTAGTTGCGTTAATCAAGTCTGTACTGTAAATGAATAGGAGGATATTATGCCTGTTTATTGTGACAAATATTTTTTATCGCTACTCATTTTATGTCTAAAGACTAAAGAGTTTTTTTTTTATTTTTATTTTCAGGTAAGCCTATACATTTAACCCGTAAAAAAATGTCGTGTTGAGTAAGATGTAATATTACCATTTCCAGATTTTAAATCCAAACATTCCAAAACATTTCACTTGGCATTGCATTTTAAAAACAAACACTTCCAATACTGTGACTTAACCTAACACGTGAACCGAAGGCATAAAATATTGTATAACTCAACACATTGAGACTTTGGTCTACCGTAAGACTCTAAATTTAAAACTCAATCGTTGTCAAAAACCTCATTAGAATTCCTCCAAAATACCGACTAGTGATTAAACACAAACATCAGAAACTTCACCGATAGTTAAAAGTTAAACAGGTCTCCGGGCAAAATGTTCACCGGTTACGTACAGCATGAAAGAGATAAGACCATACTCACTTGATAAGACCTTGACCCTAATTGACTTGAAGTAGTTTATTTTTATTTCATTCACGGGATATTTGCACTTTAATCTCATCTGGGTGAAAAATTTTGCAAACCACTTCCATTAGAGTTGATAAAAATTTAGAGTAATCAAATTTATTCAAGGCCGCTCTGGTTACTGGTTCGTGTTTTTCTAAATCCTTTTCTCAGAAAACGATACCATCACTCGGGCGATATACGTTCTTTCACTACACCCGATTTGATACGTCTCTTATGTTTGCGTTTCGCTTGAAATCAAGCTAAAAAGTTGAGTCATTCAGTAACATTTGGAGCCACACAGGTATGAATCATGATAACGCTGTTCAAAAATGACGCGCAAAAAGTAAAAATTAAAGTAAATTTTAACGTGCAATCGCAAATGTTTCGTAGTTTTCTTTTTATTTTTGCAAGACGAGGTGTCACCGAGGGCAGATGATTAACTTTTACTTTTTCGAGACATGAACGCCTCGAAAGTATTTCGTGACAGGCACCAACAAATGTAAACGCAATAAATTAATTAAGAGAACAGAAACAATTACCGAATGGCCTTGATCGTGAAATGGATTTATAGCCCGGAGAGCGAGAAAAAAAAAAAGAACTCAACAACAGCACGAACGAAAATCTCAATGAATCATTGTAGAGCAGGATAAAGCTGTTTCTCTCTCATGCCTAAATTAAGCAGATTGGTCGTCATTCCTGCAGGGGAGCTGTATCTGCTTCTGATGTGTCCAAACTAGGTGACGAATTTATTTTCGATTGAATAGTGTCCGCCGGTGGATACAGGTATCATTGATCAGATGTCAATTAGAGTTGAAATGAAGTCACAAAACAAAAAAAAAAAAAAATCAAAGTCAGTCGCCCAACTGAGAGAAACAAAAAAAAGATGAACGAAAAACAGAGAGGCCCTGATGTGGTCATCACCACAATATGAACACAAATAAATCCGTCAATTGATTTACAAAAAAAAAAAAAGCATTAATGACAGTGTACTTGTGTGTTGAACAAGATGCCCAATTCAAACCTATCCACAATCAACAACCTATCACACAGTGGACAGAAAACCACATGAAAAATAATATCTTTTTAGATGGGGATGCCGCACAGAGATGGACTTGGGTCTCCATTTAGTGAATTATGGACGCGGCCAATTCAGTATGCTGTCACTGGCATTCACCCCTTAAAATCCATTCTCCCTCTTTAAGCAACCCCCACATCAACTGGACGATGTTGATCGTGATGGTGAACGATGTGTAGGTGTAGATAGATGTTCGTTCAGGCTCTCATCTGGTGTTTTTATTAGAAAAGAAAATTTAATTTGTTTTAGAGTTTTGCTTTCAATTGTTATTTACATGATACACGCAGTCGGAGGCGTTGGTAGGCATTCGAAAAATCTCATAATAATGACAGCTCACGCAAACGAAAGTAGGGAAAGTAAAAGAAAATCATTATTGCAAGCATTGTCAGTTTTTTTTTTTTTTCAAATTACACGTAGTAATTGCGATTGGAAATGTCAATTGCTCAACGTCAACGTAGATTATCAGGCGGTGACGTAGAGATTCCATCAGCTATGTGTTGTTAGCTTGATTATTCCCTCTTGAATTACGTCCTTAATTTGCTTTTACTTAATAGAGGGGAAGATAAGCTAGACATCACATTATCCACTATTAGAACCGTTTGACGCCATCAACCTCATCTTCTTATCGACATTTTTTCTATTCCTTTTGATTATGTGCGTTGTACTGATAAGCCATCTTTTATGCCTTGAACATTTAACAAGGTTGATCGAAATGAAGTTTGTGCTAAGCTCCTTAAGATATCAAAACTGGAGCAACCAACCAAGGTACTCCCATCAAATTGATCAATTCTTCTACTGATCTGGATTCAATCTTTAATTCCTCAAATATGTTAGACGCTGTTCTTTTTTCGTATTCAAAGCAAAAAACAAAATTCAAAGTAAAAAATAAGCTTATACAACAAATAAGACGTGAAAGGTCGGGCTTTGTTGAGGGAATGTCGTGTTTATTGAGTTAAACTACAGCTGGTGTTTTCTTTTCTTCTTCAAAAAATTTACTTGAAAGTAATGCACGTCTCTCTTTTTTCTTGCTGTATAAATAAAATAATATAAAACAGCGTTCTCGTGTATCTTCAGCAGAAATGACACCAACACAAACGTTTGGTAAAAACGTTTTCCAGACGTAAACAACTTATTATGACTTTTTCATCAGATTATAGAATAATCTTCTTGTTCATTCCCAAAACAAATATAAATTCATTTTTAGTAAGCATTTTCCCAAGCATTCAAATAATAACCTACAAATATCTTTTACCAGTCAAAGTTACATAAAATATTTGCTTACGCAAAACTGGTTTAGCAATAACCGCCAACATAAACTAATGTAAGAATTGTAACTACATATCCGTTCCAGACAGTTGGGTCTGCCGCCTCCTCCTTATGTAGCAACAAAAACGAAAAAATCTATGTCAACCAACTCTAAACGACCTTCCCACGACGAAACTATCACACGCGCCTATCTATTTATGCCGCCCGGGCACTTAAACAAAAACTGCTGCTGTCGTAAGCACACACCACACACATATTTCAGTTGAATATCCATTCGCGTCGACATGATATTGAAATTCTGCAAATTGTGTTAAGAAAATTCCACGTCTGTCTACCCACAGTGTCAAATGAATTGGCATATTTTGACATTAATTTTGCGAGCACCCCACTGTTAAGACGATGCAACTGACTGCTTGTGTGTGCTTAAATAATTCAATAGTCAACTGATGCCCCTTTATTGATTACAACCATGTGATTGTGCTATGTGAAGCTTTCTTTTCAGTCAGTCCGTCATATGCACTTAGACTCTTTTGGATGTTTATTCCGTTTTCAATATCGAATGCAGAATTAAATCATTTGTCTGGCAGTGCCTTTTTTGCACGCCCCCTCGCTGGCATTCATTCGAATACGCGCGTTTCTCTAGTTTTTTTTTTGTTTTATCGACTTCCGACTTTGAATGGAAACACAAAAAAATGGCGCACAGCAACGACGACGAATGTGCAGACTGGTTTTCTTTAAGAATTAAAAAAAAAAAAAAGCTGAAACAGGAAATTTGGTTTTTGAAAAATGCTCTTTTTCAAGAGAACAGAACGTTATAAAGAATTTATTAATCTGTCTCTTTGAATATTTTCATATTGTACTCTTCCACTAGAGCGAATTGAAATTTCTGTCAGATTTTGTCAATTCCCTCCATAGCACTGACCTCATTAGCATAGTTTTGATCATAATTAGAATATTTCCATTTACATCAGACGGTATTAATATTGCCACTACTTTGCAGCCATGATCATTATAGACAGCCATAAATTAAATGTGCTGGAAATTATTTTAAGTCGTTATTTGCATTTTATCGGATGTGACAGGAAAAATTTTTAAACTAAAAAAAAAAAAGCAAAACTATCGAAGTGCACACGATGAGTATACTGATTTTGTTGAATTCCCGCCGTCTCATCGCCTGATTAAAATAATTTTCAGTGCAATATGCCTCCGGGCACTCGTCACACATCTGTGTGTATGCGAACTTGGCTGTACACTTTGGAGTGGAAAGCAAATATTCCACTGAAGTGTGAATTTTGTGTGTCGATACCCATGCCTTGAGACGCGTTTATATGTGGATGCTTAGAAATATATTTGTTTTATTAATAAATGTCAATTTTTGACACAGTTCCATATTGATTTAAAATAAAGTTGAGGAAAGTTACTTTTTAAGAGCGACGGACTCGTCAAAATACATTTTTGTGTGTGTTTGGTTATGTGTTAAGAATCAAATTACATTTGATGGTGCAACGCAATCGCAGCGACGCAATACCACAAAACTGGATGCTGAGGTTTCCTGCTTCGAGGAGATAATGATGATGATGGAGTTTTATAGACCAAGTTTTTTTTTAAACTTCTTAAGAGCGATATAAAAGTTATGACTGAGAATGTTTATCGATATAACGCTATACAATTTTACTGCTTAATAACAGACATGTTATCTAATACTGTATCCGTTTTGCTTTTGGAAGGAGCGGAGTTCTTGTTTGGAATGCATTTTCAATTTCAATTTAAAATTGTAATGCCTATTGATGATTATAAGGCTAATGACGAATAAACTCGAATTTATGTAGTTTTTGTATTTGCTACTGGGTTTGGAAATTCTTTCGGAAAAGGATACCTCTTTCAGTTGTGCAAAATAAAAACTTCACAGTGGCGGCTTTAATTTGTATTTATGGAGTTAGAAATACAAGTTACTTGAATTCCATTCCGGTTAGCGTAAGCTGAAAACAGAGACATAAAAGCGAAATTTATAGCGCATCTAGTGCTTTCATTCAGCAATCTCACATCGCTTCTCGGTCTTTATGATCAACGTGTAGATTCAAGTAATCTCATCGCCTAAGTTCGTTCCGAGTCTTTCAACATTTTGTTTTATTGGAGATAATGAACCAATTACCCTCTCTATGCAAACAAATTTTCTTTCAACGACCTTGTTTGTTGCAAATTATTGAAGATGACGCATTCGCATGCCGCAGCTCTAGTTTTGTTTGTTTCTCCATTTCTTTACTCTGCCTCATTTGGCTTTTAAATTATTAATAACCACCACTCTTTGTAGGCCATAAATTCTTAAATAGAAAGTAACGTTAATCGACTGCTTCATTTATAATATTTAAGAGGTAATTACATGCGCTGATGAATCACCTTCTGTGTCCATAGTTGAAGTTCACTGACGTATCTTTGTTGAACTAGTGAATCTTGCACTTTTGTATAGAGCTATGAATTAAGCCATTGAGAGCTATTTACTATTAAGTGATAAGTGAAAAATCAAGCACAAACTTTTATTTATTGTTGTAAAAAAAAAATAACCAGCAATTTTCGAATATGGTGGCTTCGGGTGACAACCTGAATAAATTAAACATAAAACAAACAATCGATTAACTCCATAAAACAAAAATTTGAGAAATGCAATGAAGAATAATTTTCATTCGTCTCAGAAATACACTACGTTTTTTTTTTATTCGCGTCGTTTAGTGGTGGAAATCTTTATTATTCGGGAAAGTTATTGTAAACATAAGGAGTTATGACTATACTAAGCGCTTTGACACTTAAATCTAAAATTTTTCAAAAAGTGAGGTTAATCTGTGCACTGAGCTACTTAATTTTAAAGAAATAGTTTGGCTGGAAGACGAATGATTGCAAATTTTCTTCAACTTTGTCGACGTTGTAATGTGAGAAATGAAAATAATCGAACTTAAAAGCAAAAATTCCATCTTTGAGTTAATGTATTGTAACTTTATAGCCGACTATCCTGACAAAGATTAAATGAATTAATTGGAAGAATAAATTTATGAGTCGTTTGCTTTTGGTAGCGAAACACAGGTCAAGGAAAAATTTGCTAATGATTCCGTAAAATAAAAACTAGATAAGTTCATTGAATACAACTAACCAATTAAAACATTCGCAAAAACATTTTCCCGAGTATATTTGCACCCCTGTGTTTTCAATTCAACTTATCAGATGCATTAGCAAAGGGGGAAACTTTTTTTTTTTTGTTCTTCTTTGTCGTGCTTGTTGTAATTATACAGTTACCGTGTAAAATATTGCACAGAAAATGTAAGAAAAGAAAATTATCTTCACAGTTTGCTGGAGGAAAAATAAAAATAACCTCATTCTCAAGAAACGTGATTTTCTTTCTCAACTTCAGTGCTTCATTAAAAAAAAAAGATCTTTCTGCCAACCATAACGTAAACTAAAACTATATGAACAACAAAGAGCAGTGGTGTTTTAACTGAAACGTGAAAAGCAAAATACATAAAGCAAGTGTGGACTGTAACCTTTGATTATGCAATTGCACTTCGTATAGAAACCCAGAGTTTTTAGTAGTAGTTGATGATAACAAACTCAGAATGAACTTGCAGAGATAATTGAAAAGTATGCGCAATGCGGACAGGGACAGCTTACTTTATCAGGCTTGATAATTACAAAGAAATGTGTTAAATTGAATAAGAAAAAAGATAAGATTTTCGCGCAAATTTTATTCTTCAAATCCCAGCATTTAAAACAACTCCACTACAACACTGAAGAAAGCATAATAAATCAAAGGTGAATGACTTTAGGCGCACAACTATGTGAAGTTATCTATTCGCTGAAAGTTTTATTTACATCATGATGAGGTTTGAGTTGAAGGCAATAGGAAAATCCACAATAAAACTTTCGTTATCGTTGATTCCGTTTCTTCTTCTAGTTTTTCCACCGCACGCTCTCTGAATGAGTGCAAAAAAAAAAAAAAATAAAGTATGGGCTTTCGGGTATCATGTGAAGCTTCACAAGACTCAACTGTGGTATCTCTTTGCTGACTTCTTTTTTTTTATTTACTGCTTTGCGTGCCTACCTGTCGTTTTAGCGAAATGACTTTCTAAACATTTTCTTCGCTTTTCCTCTCAGACGCCATCGCCTGCAAGTTGAAAGCGTTCTTTCTTTTGTTCATTTTCCCATTGACAACGAATTGCTATAATTTCTCAACCAAAACTATTATCGATAACGACATACTGATAGTTTTTTTCGGCTACTCTCTTTTTTTTTTTTTTGTTGAGGAATTCTGCGATATCATTGGTAAATTAATTCCAAATGGAAGTCGTAAAGAGGTCGCATGCAACTCTCTGGCTGGCAGTGCAATAAGGAAGTGTTCTTGTTTTGTATCATTGCACAATTTGCAACGAATCTCGGACATCCAAATTAAAATAGTTTTTCTTGAGCATACGATGAGAGTATGTCGATGGGTCTCCCTGCTTTCCTGTCTGCCTTCTACTTTTTTTTTTTTTTTTTTATTGTCATTTTAGTTCTAGAGCTACCTCTCTCCCAACGACGACCATGGTGGCGGTGCCATGATATGGCCGGGTGGACTGAAATGTATATTTTTCTTTCTATAAATAAACTGCAGTAAGCCTACAATGGCAATGCAGCATAGTAGGAAATGTTATTGTTCTACGCAGTTGCTTCTTTGAGTTTCTGCACCATCATTGCTGAATGTTTTTTTCTGAGAAGAAAATTTCAATGCTTCTTCGGATGTGGAACAGGAAAAACTTTTTTTTTTCTCTATAGTCCGGTGTATATGCATGAGCTGCATAAATATTTACTTCAATGGAATTGGAATTGGAATTCTAAATCTATCGTGGGTCAGCGTAAGTAATTGAAGTCGAGTTATAAATGTTGCAAGAGTGTATCGAGTGAATTAGTCGTAAAAAGAAATGCTGCAAATTTATTCCTGAAAGAATCACTAGATCTTACATGTTGAAGCTTTAAATGGAACTGTTACCTAAGCCAACAATGCTAAATTGATGGCGAAAACTGTTTTAATACATCGAACGTAGGACTTGTTGCAATTTCTTTCTTACCTGCACTAGAGAAATAGTTTCTTTTTATTCACTTTCACTGAATTTTCAATTTGAACATTTTTGATGTGGGTTCTGTTGTACACATGAGATGTGAAATTTATGGTTGTACTTTATTACTCCCTTCGTGATCTTTTAATGCCAAAATGGATGCAGAATTGAATTTTACAAAAATTCACCATGTAAATTTGTATTCATTTATGCACCTAACAGATTGTCTTCCTTGAAAATGTCTACGACTCTTAATACTCATTTGAAAGATCCGCATCACGTGGGGTTCATTTCACCCTGAAATCAGAAATAAAAATGTTTTATGTGTTTTACTTAAATTATTGTTTTGTGTTATTTCTTTCGAAAATTGTTTCCATCGCGGGTTAATCAACCATGAATTCTACGGATTGTTAAATTATATTAAAACTCTTTCGAAACTGGAAGCAACTCATCGTCACCTGATTGTTTTTGCGTTAGTTGGTTCAACGGCCTTGTTGGAATGCAGAACGATTTATGTAAGAGACGCCAAACAGAGAATGTTAAAAATAAAGTCAGTGAAACTGAAAGTTTATTCTCGCCTGTGTTGGAAAAGATCTGCAGCAGTGAGTGCACTTGAACGACATTTTAAATGTCACCATAATTTCATTGCAAATCTCTTTATTTTTCTGGATTTAGTTTTTCAGTCAGAATAATGAAAATGTGTGACGATAGTTGGTTTGTCTCAGGTCTTTAAGAGATATGGTAATAAGTTTCTGTGTTGTGCATCCACAAGACCGAGATGCTATTAAATATGCAAATTGAAATCCTAACTTAGCCACACCTCCGAGTGTGACCTAGTTTTATCTTAAGAGCTTACATAAACCTGTGTTATTAGTTTTGCAAAACTTTCGCATGGTTTCAATAAACAAAAACTAACTTTTTCCCCCTCTCTCTCTCTCTCTCTCTTTTCAGGCTAAGGAAATTCTCTCGAAGGAGTCAAATGTTCAAGAGGTCAAATGTCCAGTCACAGTGTGCGGTGATGTGCATGGGCAATTCCATGATCTCATGGAACTCTTTCGGATAGGTGGTAAATCTCCCGATACAAATTACCTATTTATGGGTGATTATGTTGATCGTGGGTATTATTCGGTGGAAACTGTAACGCTGTTGGTTGCCCTGAAGGTACGCTATCGTGAGAGAATTACAATTTTACGTGGCAATCATGAATCGCGACAAATTACGCAAGTCTATGGCTTTTACGATGAGTGTCTGCGTAAATATGGCAATGCAAATGTTTGGAAATATTTCACCGATTTGTTCGATTACCTACCACTAACCGCATTGGTCGATGGACAAATCTTCTGCTTGCATGGCGGTCTTAGTCCATCCATTGATAGTTTGGATCACATCCGCGCGCTAGATCGGCTGCAGGAAGTACCACACGAAGGTCCAATGTGTGATCTACTGTGGTCTGATCCAGACGATAGGGGTGGCTGGGGTATTTCACCACGTGGTGCTGGGTACACATTTGGTCAAGTATGTTTGTATTGAAAAATTTGTATTTAAAACTTAAAACTAATTGCATTCATTCTTTAGGACATTTCGGAAACATTTAACAACACAAATGGTCTAACATTGGTCTCACGTGCCCATCAACTGGTGATGGAAGGCTATAATTGGTGTCACGATCGTAACGTTGTCACAATCTTCTCAGCGCCAAATTATTGTTATCGTTGCGGTAATCAAGCGGCTCTAATGGAATTAGACGATTCACTTAAATTTTCATTGTAAGTATATAAGTACACAAAAGTTTGAAGTAGGGAATCACAAAGTTAGTGAGTGTGGGGGGAGTCGTTAAGTGAAAGAGAATCGAATTACATTCCATTGAAGTGTGTATAGTTCGTGAAAGAACTCGATAAAAACAGCGATAAGCGGTCAACATACTTGAAAAAAATGTGGCCATTGAACTCGATTGCGTTTCTGTAAGCAATACAGATGCTTATTCGATAGTGTATCCGGTCAACGTTGAGCGGTCAGCAGTCGAACTGCGTACTAGTGTGTTGAAATTGTTTACATCGACCTCTCGCTGTTGTTTAGAACCGGATGAAGTGGACTATTATTAGAGCAAACTCTGGATAAATTTTCTTGGATTTTTCATTGATTATTTTTTCTTTCTTTCACTAAATATTTTGAAATATCTCATAGACGATAAGACGACCTTTCTTCACATGGATACCTAAATCAAATACTAAAAAAAGAAATATTCTTCATAAACTGCGCATTAAACCAAAACTGATATCGCAGTTGGGTGTCCAAAATCAATATAATTCAATATTTACACGTTATCTTGGGAAATATGAGAATTGCCTTCGGCAACTTTAGAGACGATATCTTATCTGATACTTTTTTTTTGCTTTTGTGATAGCAGCTAACATTCCGTGAAGTCACGAGCTGAATTTGAATGTGACACGAGATAATGTCCCCACATGTGTACTGCTTTTTTGCTGGTCATTTCTGTAGACTTCTGACAAGGACAGAGGACGTAGACTAAACGGATATAGAGGGTGTACTAGAAACTAGTAATCAGTTTCAAAGTTCGCACACATCAGCTCCTCTCATCCATTAGATCGGAAATATTAAGATGTGTAGGAAATGTAGTGGTAATTGTTCAAATTATATTAGCATGCTGGGTGTTAATTCAAAATAAATACTTTTGGCAAAGGCCGTAAGAGCTACTCAGACATTTGAAGGTAAAATGCTAATCTGCTGTCTGGTATTCAGTTTTAGTTGTTGATTTGGAAGTAATGATTTGATGCTTACGAACAATTTGAATGTGTTGTGATCTGCGGCAGCAATATGTTATGTTATGTGGTTCCCGGTAGTCGCAAATTACATAGACTTATTAGTCCACAGTGTCTAAGGCAACAAGCATGTTCAATAAAACTTCGAAAACTTCAAATGAGTTTCCAGTACTCAACACCTGTTTGCAAGAACAGGCTTTCCACAAAAGAAAGCTTGAAAAAAATTTCAACCGTTTTATCGATTTCTACATATTTATGAATACTGTGATTTAAGAACATTTGTTTTTTTTTTTTTTTTTCTATAAACGTATATCATATTTTGTCACGCGATACTTTGCAATTTTGTCACCTTATTTATTGTGGGTCTTTTTGGGTTTTATGGAAGTGCATCAAGTTTATTGAACCGTATTCAGATACCTAAACAAAAATGTTCGCATGTTTGTTTAAAGATTTGTTGTTTTTCTTTGTAGAACATGTACTATCAAATTCCGCCTTACAAAAACAAATACACAGAAACCTTTGAACGCGTGACAACTTAGAATAGGTGTTACCATTCCTTTCGAAAAGGCATAGAACTCAATGAAATAGCTGATAGTCAAGCTGCGGTCAAATCAATGAAGTATGTCACTTTCAACTCAAAAACAGCTCTTGACAAAATGGCAGAGCAGTTGAACATTCACCTCATGTGGGTGCCGGGACACTGTGACATCTCAGGGAACAGTCTGGCTGACGATCTGGCCAAGCGCGGCGCGATTAAAAGCATCCAACTGAATAGAGTCGGTCTCTGCGCAGTTCTTGCTCCTCTTTATCAAATCTAAGGCCATCGGGGAATCAATCTTAGGTGGTCGCGTGGCACAACATGCCGCGTCACCAGAGAAATCTAGCCAAAGCTAATTTAGTCTCTGAGAGAAGACTATAGAGACTATAGAATCCAAGTTAAGAATCTTATTAGCGACAAAACTGGGCACATTATCTTTGGCAAACATGCCACCCGACTGGGCCTCCCGGCCAACGACTTCTGTTGAAGCTGCAGAGACGAAGAGGAAGAAGGAACCTCGCTTCACTTTTTAGGCACCCGTAGCGCTCTCGCGGACCGCAGAAAGATCATCTTGGCAATTACTTTCTTGATAATCCCGGCGAACTGGCTGATACCAGAATTAGTCGAATCCTCAGCTATGTCAATAGCTCCTAACTGGTCTCTGGAGTAGTGGGATGTTTGCATCCGCTCCATGTGGTATCAACAACGGGTCTCGTCTGGCCCAAGTGCCACACAACCTAACCTAACTTAATGAAATGGCCAGTACCTCATAAAATATCTCTGTTAACGAGATTTAATAGTTTTTTTCATTTTTTTTTGGTTCCGTACCAACCACTCATTTATTTCTGAAGGTCTTTTATATAATAACTAATCTGATAAAAGCAGATAAGTGTAAATCTTACGTGAAAATGAATTAACGTGATCGATGTGTACGCACGAAAGTTCTTCAACTGATTACTTTTAATTTCTCAATTTTATCCGAAACAAGAGATTAATCAATTAAAAATCCTGAATTGCTTCCCATTTTGCGTTTTATTTTTTATAACATCAGCTATTCGTCTGTACCTATTCCTGTCCGTCAGATTTAACACAGGTCAGGTCGTACGAATGAGATAAATGCCGTTGAAGTGAAATCAATTTGCATCACATATGACGGCAGCAATTAATTAGTAAAATCTGCACATCTGTGCTATGAGTGGGAGAGAAATTCGCATTGAGTCTATAAGCGTTCGTTTTGCCGTAGAAACTGATTTAAATAGAACTGATTTAAGCAGACAATTAAAGTAGAATATGAATTGGGGAGAGGCGTGTGAGCACTTAAGGTCAACGTCACTGGTTGTTCCTTCTCCGCTGAGGAATTTAAACGATTTTGATAAGAAATTTTTTTTATTTCATGCACTCTATCTTCATACGATAGTTTAATGACTATTTTTACAGGTTTTTCAATTGTTTCCAATTAAGTTCTAAGCAAATACCTTTAATTAGTCTTAATAAAATAAAGACAGACACCCCAAATTGTATCTCCCATAAACTTATCTAACAATTAACTTTTTTTTTCTCGCTTTCTCGTGCAATCAGCTCGAATTTTAAATAACTTCGTCGATAAGCGTCAGACTTGGTTTGACGTGTGGTGAGACATTATTTTTACTTAAACAAACGTAATTGTGTACATTTTGGGGCCATTAGTTGACGCTTGACACCATTCCTTAAAGCTGCTTTTGTGTAAGAAAGATGGTTCTCTAGATTAGGCATTCAAAAACATTTATTAGTCGATGTGTAATCATAAATAAGTCAAAATGAATTACAAACAATATTCATGACCATTTTTGTTTTCTTTTTCAATTTCAGCCTACAATTCGACCCAGCACCAAGACGTGGAGAACCGCATGTTACACGAAGAACTCCCGACTATTTCCTTTAAGAGAATTAAAAACAAAAATAAAAACCAACAACAAGAAAAAAATCACCAGAACAACAAGAAGAGTACAGTTATTATTATTAATTATAAAAAACTAATAGTACATAATTATGTAATAATAATATTAAAATAAAAGAAAAAAAACACCCATTATTACAAAAAAAAAAAAAAAAACTGAATTATATTGCAGAAAATAA
The DNA here is from genome assembly GCA_905187475.1 of Syritta pipiens. Lineage (NCBI taxonomy): Eukaryota > Metazoa > Arthropoda > Insecta > Diptera > Syrphidae > Syritta > Syritta pipiens. The sequence continues at coordinate 94,340,635 of LR994571.1, forward strand.
ATAAAAAAAAAAATAAATAAATAAAAATAAATTAAAAAAAAAAACACAAAACAATTCTGAAGCTAAAATTGAGTAAGAAAAAGCAAAAGCAAAAGAAAACACTGGAAACAACAATTAAAACAATTTATTATTATAAATAATGATTTAAAAAGAAAAGAAAAACAGCAAAATAAAGCGAAAACAAAAGAATAAATATTTTATTGCTATTACAAATAAAAGAGGAAAATTAAAAAAAAAAAAAAAAGAACAAAACCAATAAAACTCAAACATTGGAGGTTTTTTCTTTTCACTTTTTTTGCCACGTTCCATTTTTTTTGGTTATTCATTTTGAGTTGGGTTGCATTGAGAAGAGTGTCTATTCTGAGAAGAGGTTGAGTGCAGATTGTGAAAAGGGAAGTGCATGCTAGAACGTCAAGACTTAAAGGCTTGCGAGGAAAATTATCTTATTTTAAATGAGCCATTTCGAACGGCCCAAGCATTTATTTACAAAAGTTTACAATCGCAGGTCACGATAGGTCGTATGGCACGGATAAAGAGTGGTCAGCTACGCAACTAATTGGTAAAGAAAAAAAACACGTTCCTTACATTGCTTATAGGACTATAGGACCAATATAAACAAGCTTACGGATATCTAGAGCAACTAAATAAAACCTAGTGTTAGTGCTTAGCTTAGACTAGATCTTGAATGTTACTAGACTTTATTGTTACCACAAACTTTTCAAACCACCTCTTCCCCAGAGTAGATATTCTACAGCTTTTTGTTCGTACTGTGTTGCCTTGTGTCCCCTTAACCTAAATCGTTTGTTTCCCCCATTTTTTGAAGTTGTTTGCTTTCCATTGACTTGAATAGAAAACCCATTCGTCTCTGTTGGTGTATTTCGTCGAACCTTTGAATGGCTGGTCCATTCAAATCACTTCGTGCGGAACCTTCACCTTAAGCTGTGGGTGCCTCCACTGTGTTAGACGATAAAGTTAGTGTTTAAAAACGTATAAAGAACAAAGAATCTTAGCAAAAAGATTTGTGCCATAAATTGTTCACTGTTTTCTCTTAGAATCAGAATAAAGATCGTAGTTTTACCTTGGTGTGTTCTAAAATTTAACGTGGTTTTTTAAGAAGATACATATGAGTGTATATCTCGCTCTGTTTCCTTACAACAATGACAGCCATTAAATGAAGAATTGTTCTGTGAGAATTTTTAATCAATAAGGAACAAAAACATTTTTTTATACAAAACATTTTTTTTTTTCTAGAAATCAACCTACCTAAGAGCCTTGTGGCAGAGTTGTTCGATGAATGATTTTTTTCTATCGTTTTTATGGTTTGTTTTTTATTTTCACTTTTGTTTGCTCGCTATTTTAATTGCTTTTTACGGAGGAAAATAAGAAGAAAAAATATGAAAAATATATAATTTGCTACAATTAGGACTATAAAATTAAGTAGACTTGAAGAATCATTAAAAAAAAAAGATATTTAAGAAGTTTTTGCAAACAGAAAAATAGAATGCCAATAAATAAAAGAAAACAAATGAAAAGCATTGGCAAGTAAGAAATAAAGCAAAAAAGGAGTCGGCTAGAGACTTCTTTAAGGAATAAAAAAAAATATAGACTTTACATAAAAGTAAAAGCGGATACAAAACAAAAAAAAAATATAACAAAAACAAAAGTAATTATAAATAAATAAATTGCTCTTCTTTTTTATGAAAATATTTCTAAATAAGTTCTCTATTCAGCAAGTCGATTGAACAAAAACACAATTTTCGTTCGTTTTTTATATGTTCTTTATAGTAAATCTGAAAATACAATATTTGAGTTTCTGTTTTTTTTTTTTGTTTTTATTTTAATCCAATACCGATTCATAAAGAGCTGATAATACTGCACTTAAATATATTTTTTTCCAATCAATAAAGTGATACATGCAAAAATAAAAGTTGTTTCTTTTGTTATTAACTAAGAATACCTAAATACATACACGTTTTTTTTTTCTAATATTCAATTTAGTGTCACTTATGTTTAGTTTATATGAGAAAAAAAAAAGCAAGCAAGAAAAAAAAATATTTCCTGATATGTACGTGCATCTTTTCCGAGAAGAACAAGGTTAAATACGTATGTATATGATTCTGTCAGTTTTATTTTTTAATTTCGTACAGAAAAAAATGAATAAACACATAGATAAAGATATAAATAAACGTCTTTTATTTGAACGTCTTTTATTTGAGATGCTAATTTCACATTCATCTATTTCTTGTTAGTTTTGAACAGATGAAGGATGAAGGCAAGATCTCGTTCAATATCAGCTGCAAGCTGAAGGCAAAGAAACTGTTAATGACTAATAAAATTAATGTCGAGTGGCATAAAAATGTTGTTGAAACATGCGACGAAACACCAAATCTGAAATGCGGAACTGGGATGAGAGTAAATGATAGCAAATTTGTAAAAGAAACTTTTTACTTGACAAAATGTTTAATTTTAAAATAATTAGCTTAACGCAAATAGTTTTTCTATATTTTTTCGCTCATTGGTCATTGATCACATCACCTATCTATAAATATAAACGTAAGCGCAATGGTAAAAGTCAACACTAGCTCAAACTGTCCGTTCCGCAGGCAACGTACAATGGAAAAGTAGACAACGTGTTGTTTAGAAAAACATAACCTTAGCACCCACAATCAACCCCAACCAGCGCAATTTATGTTTAATTTTCCCATTTTTGAGCATAATTGTTTATATTCTTGTACATAATTTTCGTCAGGCTCGGTGTATTTTTGCTCGCTATGTATGAAGAACGTGGGCGCCGTGGCTTAATCGTTAGTGCGTCGGACTGTTAAGCAGGAGTACCTGGGTTCGAATCCGGCTCGGGGAAATAACACCGCAAACATTTTTCACGGCCCCACCTCCAGCGAACGACTGACAATCCTCCTGGAGTACTTCTGTCATGGAAAGCTTTCGCAATTCGCCGTTCGGAACCGGCATTAAACAGTAGGTCCCCTCCACATGTGAGAAAATTATAACGCGCACAACACAGTGGAGGCGCGAAGAAGCTAGGCTCTGGCCCTGTATGGGCTGTTACGCCGACTATTTATTTTATTTTTTTTTTTATGTATGAAGAACATTTTCGACATTTGGGTACTTACAGACGGCGAAGTTTGTTAAGAGCAAGTTTTTGAAAGTGTGATGGAAAATATAAGTTTAGAAAACAAAAAATTTAAACTTTGAACCACAGACAACCCAAAATATTGGCTCATTTGTGCATTAAACTGAATTCTTTGAATTCTTATTTTTATGTAATGAAACTTTTATTAAAATTAAAATATAATTTACTGAACATAAAAAAACAAATCTTCATAATCTTAAAAAGCTAAATCTTCAATCACAATCACAATCTTGGGCACAACCCAAAAGAAATGACAGAACGAACTTTTTTGATAGCAAGTGTATAAATGGGCGTGTCAGAAGGCGTTTGTTCCAACACTTTCTTACTAAATTGTGTATCATACTTGAAAGTTTGACTACAATTGGATGAGTGATTTCGAAGTTATTGAATTTTGACTCTCTCTCCGCAGGCTGCTGAGAGATTACAGGCTAAATAACACATTAGTACCTCCCAAGATAGATACAATAAAGAAACTATAAACTATAAACTATAAACTAGAATATGAGATTATGCATTCCCATGTTTTACTCTCTTTTATGTCATAAGGGACCCCTTAAGAGAGTCAAAATTCATAGAATGAAGTCTAGTTTAGTCAAGGAAATTGAGTCCTTTATGACGTAAACTCGGAACAAAGAAAATTACTGCGCAACCTGGTATTCTATAAATCTTGAGTTCCTCCTGTTCCAATCTTTATTTGTATACTGTGCTGAAAGGTGTGCATTCTACAGAACTGTTTTCATTGAGGAATGTCGATGGTTAATTGTTGCCGTAGACCTCGAATCGAATCAAAAAAAAAGTTGAATTTTCCAAGATCTCTATTGAATGGAAATGTTAATCTTGGTCGAATGAACACTTTGTTAGTTGAAAAACCAAAGACGTTTGCTTTACTATTTTCTAATGCATATATGTACTCCTCAAAGTCCTAAATTCAAAGAATAAGAGCACGGTGTGGAAAGAATCTTTGGTCTTGTAGACAAGGAGACCGTCCATTAGCAAGAAGTAAGTTATGACATTCGACCTCAGTTTCAACTGCTGTCATTTAATAAAGATACACATCGGTGATTTGAATGTTTGTTAAGACATCGTGCTACACTGCAGACATCAACCATTAGTTTAGGTGTTCTTAGAACTAAACAAGGCCAGAAGGAAATGAATTGAATAATCTCCCCACTTGGTATTCTCGATTATGTGAGTTGAATGTAAATAGGCTACACTGCGCCAAAAACAAAAAAATCTTCTGTTTTATGTCTGCAAGTACCAGAAAAAAAAACATTAGTCTACTTAAACCAGCATACTTATTCCCTTCAAAATAGATCATTCCAAAAGAAGAGTAAAATTTGGATTCCATAGTTTATTGGGGTAGTTTGAATTGAGTTGTGTGTAATCAGTTACACTGCACAGTGTACGCGTAAAAACGGCACGAACATTACAACCCAATTATTTCCTCTTGCATCCGTCAAATTGTAACAAAACACATTTTCTTTTTACATTTTTCAAAATAGTTTATTTAAAATATGAAATTCATAAAAGTTTGAGTTCATTCCTAAAATATGTGTATTACGTATTTGAGAATTAAAATAAGAAACAAATAAAATTAACTAAGATGGTTTATAAATAATGTCTCTAGATATATATATAAATATTTAAACCTTTGTTGTAATTCTATTTTATTGTATACGATGCAAAAGACATATATTTTGATTTCTATTTAAATTGTATAACTTGCTATGGATTTAAAAACAGGAAAAAATAATTTAAACAACATTTAAATATATCTGTCTTTCTACTGCTTATTTGTTTGTAAATATATGTTAGAGATTTGCCTATACTTCAAGGATGAATTCGAATTTATAAATGAGTTTGAAATATAAATAAACAAATTGTAAAATCTATTGTGAGGACCATGAATGTCGACGACATGCGAAAGTTTAATATAAAACACTGCATATGCAGTTGCTCAACAAAATTTAGGTGAAAGAAGACTGTTTTCAGGGGCAATAACAATTACATCCGAAGGTGATCTTCGTCGCCAGCCTGTTGTGCCTGAAAGTATATCTGACATCTTTTGTTAGCAGATAATGCAGAATTTCTATTTCGCATTGAACCTTTATGAAGAACTGTTTTTTCTGCAGTTTGGCAATAATAAATATTCACGGTATAAAGCTTGAAAGCCTCTCAGACGTCTTATGTCGAACAAAAAAGCTGAATTTGAGGTGCGCAGTATGCGACAAATGATGCAAACGAGACTCAGCAATGAGCTGTTACTGCTATTCTATTTACTTGTAACATTTCTGCTGTTCCATTTTTTAATTTCAAATGAATATTTTCTGGGCCTTTTTATAATTTCTGTGGGGAAGTCTTGCAAAGCAACGCAAAAAAAAGGACAGAAGCTTTAAAGAGCTGACTCGTAAAACGTAAAGTAATACAATGCTCTGCCGTCAGATGAACAAAAGAAACAATTGGCTCACACACTGAAAATTAAACCTCGGACAAAAAATAACATTTAAATTTTGTTTTCTATTTATTACATTTCCTACATTTTCGTTTCAAAATAAAACTTAGGACTATGTACGTACAATATACATGCCTACACATATGTATGTATATTTTCAAAAGTATAAATAACAATAAAACTTAGAAAAAAAATCGTTTAAAATTATAATATGATAAATCTAGGATAAACAAAAAAAATTAGGAGTGCAAAACTATTTACAAAGCTAAAGCTACTAAACTACTAAGCTATGGCATGAAATAAAAAATAATTTAAGAAAATCAAAAAAAAAAAAAAAATGTTTCTCTACATTGATTCTTATGCCTAACTAATAAGATTCTTCCACTGTCCATTTGAGTTATCCAAGTTTCTCTGTTCAGTTAAGTTGATTCCGCCTGCAGAGGTATAGTTGCCATTTAAGAAATCCCTTGTAGTTTCGTCTTGTTGTTGTTTGGGATTTATGAATGCACTTTTATGTTTTGTTGGACTATTTACTTGCGAATTGCTACCATTTGTGAAGGCTACATTTTTATTACTTGGAATCTCTTCGTTGTGGGTCGGTATACTTTCGTAGGAAAATGTTCTTGGGCTGGACACTGATTGATACATAGGTGAATCACCGCCACCAAGTCGTAGAACATTATTTCCATTCTCGGGTAATGCAAAACCGTTTGAGATTAATACATTTCCAATATTCACTTCCATACCTTCAAAAAAATTAATTTATTATTATTTATTTGTATAGAATATGAAGAACAATATTATGGAGCACAGTTTGATTCTTTTGAAAAGGTAAAAAAAAACTATAGTTACCTTCGCACATATCATAGAGCTCGACGCCAGGCACTGGAGAACCTTCTCTCTTTGCAGGATTAACAGACTTTGTACGTTCTCTGTACGTAACCACCTTGGAGATCAATTTCTTCCAATTTGCAACTAAAAGAAGGAAATGATATTAATTGTATTTAGCTTAAAATTAACGGACGGATAATTTAATTTCACGTGTACTACGATTTACGTTACACGATTACACGTGAAATAGGGGGCTCTAATTTAAATCGTTAGTAATAAACTAATTTAAATAAATAGAAACTTCAGAAATTCCCCAGCTCTATTCTTACCCTGTGTGAGTTCTTCAAATCTTGCAATCGACTGTGGATCCCATGTTTCTGGATCATGCAGGATTGTTGACTTAACATTCGCCAGGAAGCATTCAATTGCTTGGAATCTAAAAATAAAGACATGATAACTTATATTCTATCAACAATGTTGTTTTTCTTACCTAAGGGTAAGGAAATCCGTACGCAGCTCGAATACTTCGTGCGGAGCAACGTAAGTACTATCACCATAATCTACAAAGTACAAGTCCAAGACCACTTCATTCGGGTTATACTCATTCGGCAGAATGCCAACGATTTCTGCACGATACCACTTGCCATCATACTTGAATACAGCGGCCACAATTTGACCCAAATAAGGTTCACTGATGTGGTGGAAATCACGATTCTCAGCCTCGTTATAATATTCAGTCATGTGTCGTACAAGTTCATCCAGCTTCTTCGACTGTGGCCCAATTAGTTGTACCCAGAATTTTGCCGGTGATGCTACTGCAGACACATAAACATCCATTGTCTTCTCATATTCACCGGAACTGAATTTTTCACGTGGCGACAGCATGTGGGAGTTTAACGACGTTTGCGAGGAATACATGCTTGAAGACATACTATTTGTTGGACTGCGTCGAGGTTCACGAGTTTGTTCGATTTCTTCGACAGATTTCTTGAGATCTTCATCTTCCTGGATCTTTTCTTCTATTAATTTTCTTGCTAGATTCACTTGTGATCGATTGCCGGTGATAACGATGCGACGCTTATTCACTCCACTATTTCGTCCACCAGAATCAACGGACACCTTTGCCAAAGACTGACGACAAATCTCTTGCATTGATTCACCACATCGACCGATAATCTTACCACAAACATTTTGAGGAACAAAAATTTCCTCCTTAACTATCGGTGAACGTTCGATTTCCTTCAATATCATTTGCTTGGCTTCCTTTACAGCACTCGGAACACCACGAATGCTACACAATCTACTAATGTCATCATTATCACTTGAAAAAAAAAAAATTGAGGTTAGAACGCAAATCAAATGGGAGGTTAAGTACATACCTAAATTTTATGTTAGTCCCACTTTTCTCTGCGATTCCATTTATATTCGATCCATTACGACCAATTAGAAGTGGTAAGTAATCATTTGAAACGGTCATGTGAATTGTGACTTCTTTTTGTGGAGTTTTTGATTTGATTTTTTCGGATAACGCTTTCGATTTTATTGCTTCGAGTTGGTCTTCCTCTTCATCACGATTCTTAAAGTAAACATATAACATGGCACCGCCTAGTGTGCAAAGGCCAAGGCCAAGGATTAATTTAAGGGCAGGAGTTGCAGCACTGTTTATCATTTTGATTTTTTTTTTATTAATTGGATGAAACTACTTAAAAATAGTTTAGTGTATGAGATATCTGAAATGAGAAAGAGAACTTGTTAATTTATTAAGATTTAGGATTTTATTTGATTTTAAGTTTTTAGTTAAAAGAATGTTGTGAGCTTAAAAGTGTGGACTGTGTCAAAGGCAGATGAGGACGTCGTCACCACGTCAAAGGAGTTCCTTCCGGTGAATCTAAACTTTTATGGTTATCTTTGGTGTAGTGTTATTAGACAATAAGTGGAGGAGATTTATAAACAAACTGCCCAACGACACCAACTTAGCCAGAAAAGTTCAGTACAACGTGCCCGAAGATTCGGTCATTGGGAACAAATCGTAAACAGCAGTTCTAATTAAAAGTGCTTCCTAGATCAATGAACAAGGTCTACAAACTCAATGAAATTTTGCTAGTAGACCTTGTTTCAAGACTAAATAATGAATGTGAGTGTTAAATTATAACGAACATTTCGTAACTAGATGGAGAACCAACGCGATAATAAAGGTCTACCATACCTTAGTTGTTTCTTAAGGACAGATGATTGTAGCATACACATACAGAACATATAAGTCCAGCGCGGTATGACTACGTAATAAGTATTGATGATGCTCACACTCATGGGAACAACGCAATAAATAATGCAGTCATCAGCAGCACACTTAAAATTTACGATCTAACGTCAGCAGTCAGAATAAGTGATGAGCTTTCGATTCAATTTTAACTGCCTCACATTTGGCTTGCCACAGAGCAGCTAGCTACTTACTACACTGTGTTATTTGTTTAAATATTTATTCTCATTCATGCCCCCAAATTAATTATTCACACTCTCTCAAGGTTATTTCATTAGCTCTCAAACCACTTTTTTTTTTTAAATTCACCCCATAAATAAAGCACAAATAAATCAATAACAAAAAAAAAACCACGCAACTGACAATTAGTGTTTAATTCGAATAAGGGGAAAGCTACCAATTTGTCGTGTTAGATATTTTGAGACGCAAAAATCGATTTTTGAACCATGTACGGGCTTTTGCCTTTTTGTAAACAAGACTTCAAGGCATAACAGAGTGGATACTTTCTAGCGCTAGTGCAAAAAACACTTGTGCCGGTAGAAAGCAACCGGTAGCCGGTAAACTTAACGAAGATTTCCCCTCTGTGATGTTTTTTGAAATACAAAGGAATACAAGCAAAAAGCTTGTTTAACGAATACATTTGAATTTTTGCTCTCACTCCAACTGTTATCAGTTAGCTTGGCTGTTTCCACTGTTCGTCGCTGTAGTATCTCAAGTGCAGAAACAAGGCTGAAGCGTATATGAATGAAGAATCAAAGGAAGAAAACAAAAAAAAAATACTGAAATAGCGAAAAGGTTGACGAAAACAGACTAGGAAATGATGGAAGACTATTTTGGTTTGCATGATCCCATAGTTCTCGGTTTTGCCAAATGTGTTTTTTTTTTGGTTTTGTTTTCTTTTATTTATTTTTGACAAATGATGTGTGTAACAAATTCGAAGCTTTTAATGTTCGTTAAGGTGTTTTTTTGTTAAGTAGCCAAAGTGATTAATGAAATGGTAAGTCCTTATGTAACAGGTTAGCATTTTTTGGCATGGCGTTGAGTGATCAGATGAATTTTTCTCGTGTCAAAACGTGTCAGCACGGTGGTTCTTTTGATATAAGAGAAAGATCACCTATATTAAATAACGAAAACAACTACTACGAACAATTTAGTTTGGATGGGAAAAGTCCTATGAAAAGTCTATAGGACTAAGCTGTGTTAGTTCCACCAGAACGTACAGAAATATTGGGTCAAATTGTTAGTAGTCACGAAAAATCCTTTGCAAGAACGAGCTTAAGCTCGTCATAATCTACTTTTAATCAAAAAAATTCACAAAAACAATGGAAAATAATTCAAACAAATGACTAGGTACAGCTGATGTTGGGGTAGGTCATGACCATGAGTATGACGTTTGATGTTTAGACATAAATATCAAAAAAATAACCAAATTGGTCAATTATAAAGCTTTTTAAGTTTGTATTGCAATCTCTTCAGAACTATTTTAAGTAATTGTAGAACTCACATACATAAGTACTTTTAAAGGTCGTAACAATAACGCCGTATCATCAAAATTTCACATTATTTGGCATTGTAAAGTTTTAATGGAACCTAGTACATCACTATATGCCTGTTAATTATTCATCAGACAATTACCAATTGACGATTCTGCTTTATCTCGGCGAAATAAACAACAGCGCTTAATTTGTGAACATTATCTTGAAGCCTAAACAATTTTTATATTTTCCTCTCCATCGGAGTCGGTTGTGTTGCGAATTTTTGTTTGGTTACTTTTTTAAGCAAAATTTATTAGGCACGCAATGTTTTGTTATTAAAATTAGTCGTTGCGAAAAAGTACAACTATATTGCACAGTTCGAATTTAGTTAATTGAATTTTGTTTTTCTTTTACAACAAACAAGTTAGTGTACCTATCAGTGATTTATTTCACAACGATAAGTTAGTGACATCAGTTATGAGTTCCAGGTTTTCCATGTATTTTCCTCAACTTTATGACCCGGCTTTGAATTGCAACTGATTTATGGTAATAAAGTTAAAGTATGACGACGTTTTCCATCATCTTTGATTGAATTTTGAATGAAAGAAACTTGTAAGGGTTGCCTATAACTTGCGAGACTAATAAAAAAAATATAGTACTTATAAAATAAACGTCACTGTTCTTTTATTTACCCTTATCGTCCATAGGGAAAAATATTTCCCATGAAAATAAAGAGAATCTATATGCCCAGCTTTATTTTTATGGTGATAATCACTTAGTTTACACCCAAAGTGTTGCATCATAAAGTTAAGTTCTGGATATCTATGGTCTTGTAAGGGTTAACATCGGTGACCGGCACTAAGTTTGTTTGTAAATGGTGTAGCATTCAATGTGTTAGGATGATTTTAGTTAAAGACTGTTGGAAATTGCCAACTTCTACACTGTCACACCGGCAAAAGACCGGCATATTGGCAATGTCGTTTCGTTATTCTTCCCTTCATCTTTCTTTTGCTGTCGTTTCGTTATTTTTCCCTTCATCTTTCTTTCTTTTGCTGTCGTTCACGAACGCGTAATTTAACTCAACAAAAGTAAAATAAACTCTAAATAATTCGAATCTCATGGGACCGAATTACAGAGGTTCTCGAGTTATGGATGTTTCAGAAAAAAAAAAAACATTATTCACTTTCACCATTTCAACTAACGGCTGTTAAAGAAGAAGAAGTAAACTTGACTTTGAATTAAAGAGGTAACCTAGCCATCATTTTCGAATTATAGAAGTTTACATGTTGTTTCGCACAAAAATAAATTTGAATTTACGAGGGGATCAAATTGCGTAGGTTTTCTTCGATTTACAGAGGTTTTTTCAACAGACTGTGAGAATGCTTCAATTTACAGAGGTTTTCGATTCATAAAAGTTCGAATTATTGAAAGTTGACTGTATTTGTTTTGTAAAAGGAAATCTTGCGCTTATGAGCCATCGAGGTCTTATTACAGACTCCAGTATAAGCTTCGCTGTCTACACCACTTGGCTAGTGCCCTTAAACCGCAAAGCAAGACAGAAAGACTATCATGTGCCTATTTGTGGCGTGAGCAGACAACTCCGTTGAAGGTATTGATTTCTTCATACTCCAAATACAACACAAGCCACAACTTTCCAGCTGTTGGGGTAGTGTAAATACCACGAATGAGACTAAAACATTTATTAGTTTGTACAGCAAGACAATCAATTAATGTTCATGTTCAATTTCGTAATAACTAACATTAATTAATTTACTTAACTCATTTGCAACGCAAGCTGCGTCTCTTAAAACAAGTCGCGTGCTCTGATAATTACGCTAATAATCATTTGGAACAATCAATTCGCACTCCCTCTTGAATACCAACATTCTTCGAGGCATAATTGCAGCATAGTTTTTGACTTTTACAGGTCTGTCATGTAAGCATGTACTACATTAGGTTATATCTAAATAGCATGACCTTAAAGGCGTTCCTTGCACCTACCACACAATTAAGCAACGATGGCGCCGAGGTGAGTAATCAGATTGACATTGAACGATAATACACACGAAAAAAAAAAAAAAAAACGTTTTTGATTTCGTTTTCTTCTTTTTTTTTTATTTTTCATTCACAAAGGAAGCCGAAGTAAACAAACACTAGTTAATTACGGAAACTGTGCCACAGCAGTAGGGCGAATAAAAATACCCGGCTAAAGAGAACTGCGAATGGATGGGATAAGGTACACACAAGAAGAGACAACAATTGTGATTTACAATCGACGAAACCCAATCGTCTCGCACATAGAGCACTGGCTACATGACTGCCAAGTAGTTGCTACCAGTAAACTTGAAGGGAACTAATTTTAGACACATGACATAATTTCTTAAGAGACTGACATAGGTATTGCTATTGTAAGTGCAGTGTTTTTTTAAGTTTCAGTAAGCTAATGAAGTGAATTGAGAAGTGCAAAAATACTTGAAAAGCTTAAAATAATGATCATGTGAATGTGAACATAAATGCGGTGAGTTGCATTTGATCATTCAACACATTTGTTCTCCTTAAATTACGTCACTTGTGTAATTTTGCAAATGAAATCGTTAAAGCGATCTCGATGACCTGTAGAGCAGAGATCAGCAATCAGTAAATCGGTATTATTTGATAGTATTGTACCTGAGTGGCATACAAGTTTATTTTATGAGTTGAAGAACGTGATGTCATATTTCGTTCGTTTTTTTTTTTTTTTGAAACGCTGCTGACAGCCTGCAGGCAAAATTCAAAATTATCTTTCGTACTGATGTCATGTGTACATGAGTCTTGAGTCTAAAGCACTTTTGACAAAAAAAAGGCAAATATATCTTTAGTCTTTATGAACACAGGTGAAGGCGATGAAGGGACAGAATGCATTCTTGATTTTTTTTTGTCTTTCCCTAGAAAAATATATTGGATGTTAGGATGGAGGAGATGTCCCACAAAGCTCAAGTTTCGATTTCGAGCTCGTCGAAGAAATTTATTGCGTTCTGTCTGAAAATGGGACAAAGCAAGATTATAAATTTTAATTTAATGTTTCCAAATAAAGAAACTAATATAATTTTGAAGCATCTTTTGTTTGATAATGATTTCGCGTGATCACACATGAAACGCGATGACACGCTGATCGATTACGATTTAAGTTTGTGTGTACGACGTAGGTATACAATTTTTTCGTGAGCGGAGGACTTCACGCGATTTTTGTGTGCATTTTCACGTGCGATGAAAATTCCATTTTTCGGTTATGCAATCTTTGTATAAAACCACGTTCAGTTCAGATCTCTTTTCCATTCTAACCTCAACTTTGACAGCTCAATTCGGCCGTGACGTTAATCCTTTGAAATTTTGCAAATTGGCTTAAATTGTTTGTGCGGAAATGATCACAAACCCAGCCTTGCTTCTTGCTAATATTTCTTAAAAAACGAACACCATTAGCATTAATTAATCTCCCAGCTTCAAATTTTCGCAAAATACCTGCTCGGTGATTGTCTCTCATCCATATGCCGGCTTCGATAAGCACTTTGTAATCATCCAACTCTTATCGAAAATATTAAAATATTTGCGTATCAGTGTGGGAGTTGGAGTTGAATGCTTTTTATCTGGGTGCACTCTATACGCCTGCTCAGATAACAAGCCAGGTATTGCTCATTTCCACAACGGCGACTTCTGAGTATTAAAAATCAATTCGAAAATAATATTTATCTATTTTATACTTTCGTTTATCACATTTATCACTTCGATTGATGTGCAAAGCGTGTGGAAAATAGTTTTCGGGTTAATCATTTCCATTTATTGATTTTCTATAAATTATTATTATTCGGTATCACATAAAAAAAAAATCTATCAAGCAAAGTGAAATGCTTTTCCACTATTAAATTGTCTTCCATTCCCTTGGATGAGCAACAGTGTTTTTTTGCTTTGGTGAGAAAAGTTGGCTATTAGCCAATTGTTTGAATATTTTTAATCAGATCTGGAATTTTTACTTTGACAATGAAAATAGAAAAGACGAGGAAAACCAACAACCATGTGATTCTTATGATTGTGTGTCACTCAGGAGTCAAGAACGTAGTCTTCTAATTTTAAAGTGTTTTCAGAAGCGCGTCATCTCAAGAGTGGGATTTTGTTGAACTCTAAGAAATGTTTAGCCTTGACATGAAATGATGTTTAAGGTGATACGAATGAATGATTCTTGAGAGGATAGAGAGATGTTGTTTATGGAGAAGTTTTCTTTGCCAGTGAAAAGTTTCGATCTCGTATTTGGTTAGACAAACTGTTTATGTAAGAGGTTTAGAATTAAATTCTAATTTACGTAATTCTTTCAATCATTATAAAATAAACTGGTTGTTTTTGAAGACTCACCATAAACATAAAGATAAAAATGGAATCTGCCAGGCAATGCTGACAATTTTGTACAAACACTTTGATCATTGACCTGTTCAATCCATCACGTCATAGTCGATACTTAAATATTATCTTAGTTTATGTTCTCCAATCCAAAGGAATCTTATCAATCACACGTTCGTCTAATCAGTCTGCAGACAATTCAAAGGCACACGAATTTCTGAGCGCAAACAGTCGATATTCAATTTCAAAATGACGAAATTAGCAACAGTTTCCCTGTGATATTGATACTTCATTTAATAACACTGAACAGGCTGTCCACATGCTCAGTTAAATATTTTACCTGCTTTTCCGCATGCTGGTCATAAATGTGAAGCAATTAAAAAAAAAATTAAATATTGTTTTTAACTGTAATTACAGGAAAAAAAAAACTTTCCCTTCGGCAGAGATTGCTGTTTGAAAAAAATAATTAAACGATTTAGCCCTTCTGAGAATAACAATTATGTGTAGCTATTCTTACACAATCCAGCTATGGATCTGTAGAACTTATCGATTGTATTAGCCTAATCATTCACAGACACAGTAGCTTTTGACATTATCTGTTGCTTTGTTCTCCATTCGTGCCATATTTTATGGAAGTCCTTATCTTGTGCTAACTAGCAAAGTCAATGAAAAGTTCACCAGTTGAATCATCCAGTCTTGCTGCTTCTGGGGGATCTTTCCATCGACGTGACATTAAAAAAGGAAAATTGAATTAAAAATACTCAAACCAATTTGACTTTGAAATAATTTTTGTGGAGATTAATCATTTATTTCTATTTTTGTGTTATCTACAATCTTGTAATGCTATCACAAAATGGCTGATAATACGCAATTTGTTTTTAATTTCATCATAAGTTACTCAAATGCGACTCCAAAGATTATTTATCAAGAATTTTAAAGCATAAGAACTGACCTAGTTAGTTTTAAAGTTCATATTTAAGTTTATTAATATGAAGTTTTAATGAATGGTTTATTGCAGGTTAGGAGTTTCGTATCAGTTATTATATTTGAGTGACAACACAGAGCTCAAGAAAACAGCATATCAAACCACAACAGATAGTATTACATTCACCGGTATCGTATAAACGCCTCAAACCAGAGAATCCATTGAATTAAATGGTCCTACAATAGATAATTTATGGGTGAATGCACGGAGCAATAAATCGTTAGGGTGACTCAAATCATTACTTGGATCGTACATCAAACTTAGGCCTCAACCATCCCGTCGTGCTTTTTAAATAAATAATCTGCGTAACAGCCCATACAGGGCCAGAGAGTATAGCTTGTTCACGTCTTGCTTTTTGTATCAGTCCCTTTTTCTAGTTTGATACTCTGTATCCAATTTTACCTTGTTGACTCGAAGCACAATCCGCAGTCACAATTTGCCATTCCGTACGCGCGGAGACTTGATCTTTATAGGTTAAGTGCAGGCTGAGATTTCAGGACAAATAACTTGACACTGCACACCGTGTGGCTGATCACTTACAATCGATGAAGCTTTATCTTTCCTTTTAATTGAAAAACTTCATCATCAATCATCATATTCTTTGACCACTAACGGAGAGACTAGAAGAGATCAATCGATCCGAGAGGCAACGCGATCGTCCGTCACCGACTCTAACTTGTCAGGAGATATGCCCAAGCGTAACCAGCTTAGCTTTTGGACTTGGTCAAACCATCTCATCCTGGGTCTGCCGAGTGGACGCCTTTCTGACGGGATCGCATTCAAAGCGCGCGTCTCGGAAGTCGTGATGATGGGGACATTCCTGCCACCTGACCAAACCATCGCAGTATAGCCCTTTCCGTCCGAAGAAGCAGCTGCTAATATTGAGCTCTCCGTGGACCGTTGTGTATCTCATCCTATCTCGATGAGTAGCTCCTCCAACAGCACGAAGAAGTCACATATCGGCAGCGATCTTATTTTTTCGGTCATTATCCAAATTTCATACTGTACTGTATCCGAACCAGCTGCTTACGTCATTGTATGAGTGACCCCTATCGATCTACTGGCCGCAGAACGAAAGTACGTCCACGACAATAAGACGGAAGCGGGGACCACAACGGCAATGGTGGCTGCAAACGTGCGAACGAGGCAGCGGTGGCAAGCCAGGTGGGACGCCGAAACTAGAGGAAGATGGACTGCGCGGCTGATCAGAGATGTTGCTGCATGGACAGAGCGGAGACATGACGTTAACTTCTACGTCACCCAATTGCTATCTGGACATGGGGCTGTCAACAGATGCCTCCACAAGATGGCCAAGAAAGAGAGTGCTGCCTGCCAGTACGAAGACTCCGAAGAAGACGACGCCTACGAATGCAGCAGGTGGGCAGTGCAGAGGACCAGGTTAGAAGCTTAGATAGGCAGCATATCACCTGATACCATTGTCGATCAGATGCTATCCAGCAGCAGCCACTGGACCCAAATCACGGCATACGCAGAAGTAGTGCTGAGAACGAAAAGGAGAGAGGAAGGAGATAATATCCCCCAAATGAACATCGATTACAGCCTGACCGGCAAGACTAATTAATTAAACCGATGAAGAAAATGAAAAAGCCAGTCCCCTTTGGGAAAGAAAACGACACCACTCGGAAGTAATGCGAAAACGGTCCCAGAGTGGATGGTGTCAAGGAGAAGAGGTCAAGATGTTGTTTTAGTGGGCGAAATTCTCACGCTACTTTCACACTAAAAACAAACCCAAATTTCATGACCATAGGTGAGAGATGGAACAAAAACCGAGTTAAAGATCGCTAACTTAACCTTAAAAAGCTTTTTGAGCCAAAACGAGAACATTTATCCTCTTTTGGCTTCCTAGTCAGCTCAATCTAAAATCATGTGAGATATAGAAATTTCATCTGCAGCAAGTGACAAGTTCAAAAAAGTGCAAGAGGTACACGTTTGAACGTTAAAAACAATTGGTAATGTTTTTCCAATTTAATAAAACTATTAAGTTCGACATAAACTGCAAGACAAGGTTCGTAAATGAGAGACTTAAATTGGTTTCTCGACATATTTTACGAATAAATTACAAAAAAGAATTTAATTTAGCAAAAAGTGAATCAAAAATCAAAACTTTGAATGAATATAAGAAAAATATAAAAATCAAAACTGATCTAAATGTAAGGAACTCATAAACTTAGAAATCACATCAATTTGTGGAACATCCAAAAGAATAACAACAAAATTGTGACTATTTTTTGTCTTTCATATCACACACGAATCACAAATCCTTGAAAATATCGGAGGATAGCTAAAAGAAAGACAAACAAAAATGTTTTTTTTGTTTTTATGTACAAATTTATAGACTTCATTAATTTAAATTCTCGTTCTGCCTGGCGTCAGAATTTAAGCGCCTGAAATCACAAATCAAACGTCGAATTAGAACACTCCTTTAAATAAAACCATCACGTCATTCTGCTACAAATCTTTCGGAACTCGTTTCGATTCTATGCATCTGCCCGGTAAAATGAATGTAAATTTTACACGCCACTCCATGCAAGTTCCGGTTCATTTGACCCCGATTGATAGTCTTCTAGGTTAACCAGTTTCTTTTTTTATCGACTTTCCACAAAAGTACCCATCGATGCATCTCCCTACTCGACCACCACCTCCGCTTAATGCGTTGCACGTTTCGGCACATTTTCGCGAAAGCAAAAAAAACAAACGTCTTGTCTTGTTTACTTATTCGAAATTTTTTTTTTAATTAGGCGATAATAAAACATCTAAACAAAAACACACACCGGCATTTTAGACGTTCCTCCGGTTGTGCAATAATAAAGCAGCGCGATGGAGATCACAAATCAAGAAAATAAAAAATGTTAAATATCTTCTCGAAGTCAAGCGTGAAACGTCAAAGGAATCCAATTTCCATAACAAATCATTGGACTGGAGCTTCGGGACTCGGTTTGGCAGTGCAACGTGCGAAGATTTCTCGAGTAGAAACAGAAAGTTTTTATAAAAATATCACGAATTACCTAAGAATTCTAATTCTAATATTTTTATTTTTAATCATGAAACAACAGCACAGAACGACAGAGTAGAAGGTCAGAGGCAGAGATGATGACGATGATGACGATGGTGGCCAGGAGGTTGTCAAAGCAACAGCCGGAGGAGTTTGCTAATTTGCGAAATGCAAATTTTCGGGCACATTTTATAATCCAAGCAATTTAATCAAATTAACGTTTCAAATCACACGAAAACAGGTTAAACAAGGCAATGTCGGTGAACGGGGGAGCGGGCGAGCATGTATGGCCTTCGACCGCGTTCTCTTGCCATGTGTGTACGAGGAGCACTAGTTTCGATTCATCGTGACAGTTCTTATGAAATTCTGCTAAAAAAAAAAAAAAATTGAACACTCACTTGTAATTGATTTGCTTATCTCGATTTGTGTTGGGAGTTATTCACTTATTGATGCTAATTTCTTATTTTTCACGAATCACTACGGGGGAGAACGGCGCTTGGGAACAGCGGCGTACGTCTGGATTAAGGGTAAAAATGATTCTGCGATTAATTGGTCAGAGGCACGACGACGATACGCACAGCCAAACAAAGAGAAAACACCGCGCGTTTTGTGTTTCCACTTTCTTGGCTCTTTACTTTGTGATATTTTGCGTGTTTTATTCTATTTCGAGGGGAGAAACATACAACAGCAATGGCACACACAACGGGGCAAAGAAACCGAACAGAGAACACCACAACGGCACCACACGAAGAGAAATGAACGAATGACGGAGAAAAGAAGTTCAATCGAACGCAAGCGATAGCGAACAAACGGGAGTGTTTGTTATTTATTTTGTATGATGGAAGCAGGTGAAGAGAGTTCACTAACAAGGTGGTTGCGAAAGGAAAACGAAAGAGAGGATGGGTGATAAAAGAAACACGTTTTTTACTTATCGGCTGGGGCGACATCTTTTGGCAAGAGCTCCGTGTCGGTAGGGTAGAGTCGATGAAAATAAATTCTGCTTGTGATTGGTGTTTGGAAATGTTTGCAGGGAAATCGAATTTATTGCACAAAAATACAAAATTGGAGCTAAATGGATAATCAAATAAGAAAATGATCGATTTCTTAAGTTTTTTTCTGTCTCGACTACAATCTTTAACTGGAGAGAAGGTACGGCCCTCAGTCAAAGTCAAGTCAGATGTGTGGAACAACATTGCACGGCGAAAAAATTGCTTCTGAATCTTTACACAAGAATCATGCACTCTAACCATAGCTTATTTCTGCTGAAATTTTATTTAGAAATCAAGTTTTTCTCAAGATCAACGAAGTTTGAACTGTCTACATAAGTTTGAGACTTGATTAGACTAGCTTACTCATTGAAAATGTATATTTTGAGACTTGATTTAAGTTTTAAACAAAATGTTACATTTCTTTTGTGTATGCAAATAGATTTCGTTACGTCGCAGAACAAGTGGGTCTCAGAATCTACTCTCTGTGTCTTCATTCAATATCAATGAAAAATATTATACAATACCATTGAAATAACAGGGAGACGACGATACATTCTTTTTGTACACCAAACTAGATGAGGAATATTAGGCTTCAGTCGTCAGCGATTCAAATTAAATACAAAAAAAGTATTAGGATTATTCCATTCATCCGCGAATTCGGTCAGCGATTCAGATTAAATACAAAAAGTATTAGGATTAGGATTCGCCCACGAATTTGATCAGCGATTCAGAGCAAATACAAAAACTTAAACAATTAGTTTTATTCGTAGCTTTAATCTCTGATTCAAAGCACCAAAACGCACGATTTTTTTCTACCCGTCATCCTGGCGTAGAATGCGATTGAATCCTCCACACACTTCTCCACCGCAGCACCCTGTTCAACCCTTGGAGACACAACTCTCCACAATCATGTCACCCCACACGTATCTTTGACATTAGGGGTTGCTTTCAGCTGTTCTGTTTGTACACAGAACAGTTTTGCAACCCTCTTATCGCGTATACGACCCACTCGCCAGTCAGCCACCGCGGCAGAACAAAATTCACAAGCAAAACGTCAAATTTTTTATTTGTTTCTAAGTTTTTGTGTTTTCTTCCTCGCTTTTCCACGATATTTTAAGTTTAAATTCTCCAGAATTTCTATCCAAAATGCTACTCAAGGAATTGATACGTTTCTCTACCCAGCATCGCACTCTCTACTGTTATATGATTCTCAGTGTTTGGATATTTCTTCTGATAGCAGGTAAAATTCTATACAAATCATCTTCGAACAGTCTTAAGAGCTCGGATTTTTGTTGTTTAAAGGCATGTACAAGTATATTGGGAACACGAATAATATGAGCATGAACTTCCTGAATGGCAAACGCACCTACATGGCTGCCCTGGAGGATGAAGAGGCGTCAAAATTCAGGAAGTTCAAGCAGCGATGCACTCCAATTGAGAGTTTGACTAGAAAAGACGATGGTGGAATTTTGGATGGTTGGAAGTTGCAGGGTGTTTTGCTGGTCATAAGACACGGGGACCGTGGCCCGATGTCTCATGTGAGGGGTGTATCGTCCATTGATTGTGGCGCTCAAGGCGATGTCTTGTTGAATAAGTAAGCAGAGGTAGCGCCCTTTGCGAAGCTTTCACAAAAGATTTCTCTTTCAGATATCGTTCCTTTCTCTACAACTCTACGAGCAATCCTTCCGGGGCGAACCACATGTACTGGAATAAATTGGGGCCTTTTCACGGCTTTGCGCTGCTTCCTGTGTCGGAAAAATCCTGTCTCCTCGGGCAACTTACATACAAGTGAGTATTCGTGGCTTACATTGGCGTGTGAAGAAGCATCTTAGGAATGGAAATTCCTGAGAAACGCATCTACATTTGAGTTTGAATCTTTTTGATGTTTCAGTGGTCCTTTGCACTTTGCACTCCCACTTACGAGTGCTGTTGAGAGCTTTCCACTTGATTAAAGTTTTGTCACGTAAATAGGTTAATGGGACGACGCGGTCGGTCGGGTCGTCGGTGGGCTGAGATTGAGTGGTATTTGTTTATTTACCTCTGCGGGAGTCAGGGACACACGACAGGTGTTGGTGTGGGGTTAGTGTAGAATTTCGCTTTTGTATGCCACTCTCATGCACGGTGCAGAGCTGGAGGCTTTGTTTTGTTAACAGCAAAGATGAATGCAAATAACCATACATATATATATATATATTTTAAGTGGAACAGTACACAACGAACGACGCCGAATATGTCACCAGGGGGAGAGGAAGCATTGCGAATCGCTTTTAATTTAACTTGGCTTGCACTTTTCAAACAACAAAAATGGGGGAAAAAAACTTCGACTCAAGGTTAAATGTCATTTGTTGAATTTTGTGTTCCATTTTTGCACAGCATTAATTAAACAATAACCAACAGAGAAAAGAGGCAACAAGAACCGACTACATGTGTCGAAGCCTCTCGGGAACGACGCCGTGCTAGCGGTGTTGAGAATTTGTGATGGGATTTCAGGCGCTAATTTTTAATTAACGATGTTTTCGCCTGTGGATATACTACGTGCAAGCTGTAATCAACTTTTTCCCTGTGATAATTTTTTCCCTTTACTGAGAAGTGGCTGTAGCAGGTGTTGCGCGAAATTGTAACAAGCTACTTAACGAAGTTCTGATGTGTGTAATATATCCAGTTAAACATGAACTGCATTTCATAATTTTTTGATTAAGAAGAAAAGAATGCTAATTTTTGAAAACATGCTGCTTTCGTTAGGTGTGCACCTTTTCAAGTTATTTCAGTCTTTCTATTTTATATCTTTATGAACTTCATTCACAATCCTTTGGGTGCATAACTTGAAAGCAGGGCATGTTTATTGAGTTAACTTTTGTGTTCTTTCCATTTCAGAGGCATTGCTCAACTGCTGCACGTGGGCGAAATCCTTCATCAGATCTACGCTCACCCGCTGGGTCTTCTGCTGAAACCTCAACAAACGAAATCGTACCTCATATCAACGCCTCACTCCCTGCTCAATTCCGATGAAGTTATCCTTTACACAACTCGCTACAGACGCACCTTCCAATCAGCAATGGCTCTTTTATTTCCCTTCCTGCCAGCGGACAAGTGGCTCGGGTTGAATGTCCGCGAATCACACAGCATGGCGTTTTGTTTCACTGACTGCGCGTGTCCACAAGCCGAGACATACCGAAAGAAACTCAACTGGATGACGAGCAATCACCTGAGTCAGCATCCAGCGGTTGCAGCGGTGGTGCAATGGATCGGTTCCACTCTGCTCCAACACACCCCGAACGGGATAAACAATCCGAATGAAGTGGTTGACGCGGTTCTTACGGTCCTGTGCCATGACGCACCACTGCCCTGTCGAAAGGCCTCTTCGAATGCGTCGAAAATCGCCACAACAGTCCCGACTACGATAGATCTCAACGATGTTATCAATATTGACCAGGACGACGCGGCTGCAAACCTAGTGGACACTCCAATCTCCGCCGTCAGTGAAGAAACTAATCAGGGCGGACAAACCGAGGGGTGCATTGAGCCAAGTCACATCGCTGCGCTAATGTCCTACACCAACTGGCAGTCATCGAACGAAGTTAAGCACCTTCTCTACAAGCAGATAGGACTCCTGAGGGCCTATGGGATGATCCGTCACATCGTCAGCTACATGCTGAAGATGATTTCAGGAGATCGCACCAAGTTTGTGCTCTACTCTGGCCACGATTGGACTCTGCAGTATCTCACAGCTGCGCTGGGTATTCAGACGGAGACCACATCGATTCCGTACGCTTCGCGGCTCGCTGTGGAGGTGTACAAGAGTGAGAAAAGCACCGACTACTACTTCCGGGTGTTGTACAACGGCAAAGATGTCACCCAGCAAATAGACTTCTGTGAAGGTGGTAAAAGTTTGCGCGTTACTCGTGACAGTCGTGGCAACAAAGCAGATCTCTGTCCAATAGAGAACATCATTAGATTTCTCCACGAGGATTACTTTGCTCCGCTGAATGCGACGAATTTTAAGGATGCATGTACACCGCCAAGACTAAATGAATTTTAAATCTTTTTCTGTTTTATTTCTGGGTGGGAAACGATGTTTAAGTGGGTCATCGTGATTGGATTTTAATGGAATTCAATCACATTTAGTTAAGATAATCTCAACATATCATATCCAAACATATCAAATGAAATTCTCTAACTGTGATAGTAAAATTTAAAAAAAAAAGAAAAAAAAACAACTTTTAAGAATATAGTATATCTCCTTTTGTGAAAAGGTCAAACACATATCAATAGATTGTAAGTTTAAACTTGTAAGTGTTAGCTAAACGATGAATTGTTTAAATTGTTGTTAAAATAATTTATTAGAAAGTAAGAAAAAAAACTGCATGTACAACTTTATTGTTGTAAATTAGATTTTTGGACTTCTATCGTGGACACATACATATCATGTAAAACTAGGATAATGTCCGAATTTTGTAAATATATACTAGAAATATGCTTTATTGATGAAAAATTAAATATTTATTTTTTTTCCTTTTTCGGCCAAGTTTTTTATCAGGCTACACTACGCCCTCGTGCACAAAACAAACTTACATAGCGCATAAATAAATATTAGATAAAAAGAATTCTTTAATTGCATGACATATACACATGTAGCGACAGTGTTTTATGTACAATTTCATAATAAAATAAAACTATTTAAAAGTCCATTTACAAAATTGTGTTTCACATATGGTTTGGTGGGTGTTCAGTTGTTTGGGCTTTAAATTTCTTTTGCTCTCTTTCTTTCTTCATCAACGATGGAAATTGAAAATGAATTTCAGGCCCAAATGAAATAAAATTAATCACAGATTATCATTAGAAATGGCTGCAAACTGGCTGGTAAACTGTCATTGAAGATCCAAACGGGTCTTTTAACTGATTTTAAGCCGTTAATAAGACGGCGATCTGTGTCATTTTGAAAAGGTGAGCTAGTTCTCCCAATTAAGTAAAAGTATGGCAAGTGGGCTTACTTATTTGCATTGCGAGTTGAAAATATCAAGTGCATCTAAGCTTTTCTGGACAACGTTAAAAAAATCGCAATCGCAATCTCAATAATAATCATCAAAATAATTGGTGCATGTCTATAGAAAGCGAAACACTAACAATAAATTCAAGTCGAGGCGTGGTAAACTGGTGCGGTGCTTAGTAGAAAATAATGTATTATACACCACTTTTTTCAGACAAACCTTTTAGTTCGGTCTCGTTCTGTCAAGAATAGAACCGTCTGAAGGAGAAAACCGTCTACAGTCGGCCATATTTGGCTAAATGGATAAGAATTGTGATTTATGAAAACAACACCAGTCCATTCACATTTAGATACTCGCCAGAAGCTTCGGAAGTGTAGTAGAGAGGTTTTTCTGCGTTTTCCAATGCACAGTCCAGCGCCTGGCATCTTAAAAGATTCTTCATTTGAAGAGAGACTAAAAAATTACTATCCTAATCATTTTCTAATAGGCATAAATCCTTCTATGAAAAGGCTCAATGGCGAAAACATCAAAATGACACAAAATCACTTAGAAAAACAGCTCCAAATTAATCGAAATCCCATACTCATTTTCTTTCCCAAACCAACTTTGTGCAAAAAATATGCATTTCTTTTTACTACACCTGAAAGTTATTGTTGCTTCAAAATTCTAATCAATCATTAGTTAAGGCTGATGGTTTAATAATTAATAATGAGAATAATTGGCTGGCGTAACAACCCGTTGAGGACCAGAGCCTGGCTGACGGTTTACTGGAACATATTACTATTATTATTAAACCTTATTGAAATATAAATAAATTATAAAAATGGATAAAAGAGATTAAGTTCTACTGAAACATAAAACTCGTTCTTTTTCCGAAAACCACTTACTTGATTATATGAATTCTTAGTTCGCTTTTTTTTTTTTTTTTTTGGTGCAGAAGTTCAATATAATGTAAAACGAAAGTCAAAAACGTTGTCTCAAGCACACAATATCCAATTTAAAACTTACCAAACATTAACTTTGTTCGTTTATTACTCGAAACGAACGAAATTTTCTCATAAAATAATTTTTCTTTTTTGTTTTCAGGGGGTCATTTCATAAATTTTAAGGTAAGGTGGACATAAAGTCGAAACCATTTGCCTTTGGATGCGCAGATGCGCCAGCAAAGGCGGGTATGACAAATCCCTCTGATATTGTGCACATGGCAGTCCCAATAAAATATTTTTTCAGTGTTTTCGAGGCCAAACTTTTCGTAGAGGCTGGTGTTAGATGGTGACAGGGAAAATCAAAATCTTTTGGCCGGATTACTGCCAACGTAGAACGGAACAAATTCTTAAGCTTCTCAGGGCTAAATGCAGCTTGTTTGTTAGTATTATCACAGAGATTTACTTACTGAAAAAGCTAAGGCCTGGTTCTCAACGGGCTGTTACGCCAACCAATGTAATGTATTTGCTTACTGGGCCATCACGCATTTATGTTAGGTTTATTCCCACGGGACAACTACAGGAACTATAGGGACTCATCGTCTAGCGAAACGATGGAGCACGTGATCTACACCTGACCAGCGCTAGCCAAAACTAGATTCAAGACGTTGCGTTGGGCAGTCACTTCCTTAATTCGTTGAGTGAAGCGGCTAAACTCAAAGCTCTCTAAGTCAACTTATAAACTACACTATCGCCACTAAGTCCTTCTGTCTGCATCAGGGGTAACTGGGCGTACTAGTATTGAAGGAACTCTGAGTTGGTGTAGCACACTTTGGACCTATAGGTCTATGCGATTGGCGACTACCCGGCACCGCGCAACCTAACCTTGCCTTTGATAGCAGTTTATTTATTGTAGATAACCGAAACTTAACTTTAATACATCTTTATTATGTTGTGTTTTGTAAATTAAAGAAAATTACAAAAAAGGAAAAAAAAGAAGCACAAAGTACAAAATTATCAGTAACTGAGACTAATAAATATTAATTCTAAATCTTCTTTTTCAATTGAATAATTAATAAAAGTTTTCTTTTAAATAATTTTCAAAAGGGCTTGCCTTATATAGGACGTTTTTGTTATAAAAGAAACAACAATGTTCGTACTGAGTGCCGCATTGCAAGCAGCTCATTTCATTTACGTTCAATTGTAGCGAATTCTCATTTCGTTGACCTGGATAATCAATCAAACGCTCATACCGAAAATTGGCTAGTTAATGTCTCAAAGATACATAATAATTGTGCACAGAAGTGCTTGTCTCAAATTTGCCTACATTTATTTATTTATTACAATCATTTCGATATGGCAAGAATGTTTCAAATTTTAATCAAAAATTAGATTGTTCGCAGAATTTGCATTCGTAGCTCGTTATACTGACACTTGCCTTTGTGAGTAAATTATCCACTTATTCTAAGCAAAAAAAAAAAATAACACGTATACACTTCAACAAAATTACTATGCAAAGTTATGCACTTCAAAAAAAAATATCATCACGCTAAAATTACAAAAATCCCTCATCCGTGCCTCTTCGCCAATGCTAAATTCTCACATTCGCAAAGTCCTCAACAGAACAAAAAAAACCCAGTTCACGGCGCTTCAAAGGTGAATAAAAATTATTTTTCCTTCCCCTTGAAGGCATTAGACAATGAAAACAAATGCGACCTTAAGCGCCAGTTATCGCAGTCATGCGTGTGCTCCAATTCAGAATTAATCCACGTGCTCCACGTGTGCAAAATGCACCCAAACCATCCGCCATCGGTCCCACATTTGCACTAACTGCCAGCCGCAGCTGGAAGAAATTTATCTGCCTTCCTAACAAGCCACACAGTAGTCCATTCGCCAGCCCCCTCCCACATGCAGCTACTACTACCACAGAGACCGAGCGCGACGTAAGGGACACCGAAGTAAATTACCATGTAATGGCGCGCATACAACACACTCCCAGCCACACGACGTGCCCACACTGCAAGTACACACTCGAGTACTTGCTGTCATCGGCCGGGTACTCAGTGTAAAGCTCGCGCGCTGTGTTCCCTGTTCGCCTGATACCTCTCAGTACAGTTTGTTACTTAGTGCCAACCACGTTTCCCCACATCGAGCCGCGACGTGGCGTTGGCGTTGTTTCGCCGTTCTTTCCGGCGGAGCCAGATATGCGAACTGCCTTTGCCTTCTCCTCGGCGGCGTTCTACTGGAGGAGAGTTACAAGTCTCGACGTCAGGGTTTACAGTGGGGAAGGTGCACTTCTCCACCTCATACTTCTCCAGCGACGGCTGCGACCACAACAAAGACGACGACAAACGAAAAGCCAAAGAAACCATTCCAATTCCAATTGAACGATTGTCTGTGCAGACCGCTTCCCCACCACGTCCGGGGGGCGCCACAATGTAACCACACCGAGCGCTGGGGTGCACTCGCACTGCATGTTTGAGTTACATCGGGACAAGGAGCTCAGAGAATTCGCAACCCGTCTCGCATCCGATACTCGCAAAATCTTCGAGAAGCGCAAGTGTCTCTCGCCAGCCGCACCAAGCATCCTCGTCACGAGGCGCGCGATGTAAAGCGCTTGCCGTTGCAGTCGTCGCAGTCGTCGCAGTCGTCGAACTGTGTGCAATTGCGAGCAGCTAACGTACTTGTCGAACGCCGGCCGTCAGCTCGTAGATACACACGCCCGCCAATCGACGTGGTGTGAGGAGAGGGCGATGCACTTTTGGCGCGAAGCCTGCCTGCAGAGGCGAATGCATTCGGTGCACTGTCGGTCGAGTCTGGGCGACTGGTAGCAAATGTTGAGGAAGAAAAATCATGTGGGGTTCCTGAGAGTTTTTTTTTTCTCCTCTCGGTCTCCGGCGACTGTAAGTGCATGCAATTGCAAGCAGTGCAATTTGGGGTTGAGAAAAGTGTTATCTGAAATTTTGTTGCTAATAGACAAAGCATTGTGGCTGGGCTAGAGTTTTCCGCTACTCCGGCCACCGGGGATGTTGAATTTTCCTTGAGCTTCGCCTTTGTGCGCCGCTGTGTGTTGCTAAGAGTCGACGCTACAAGTTTTCTATTCGCACTCGGTGCTGTGGCTCCGTGCTTAGATTGCATCATAGATGCATAGATACACTCGGGCGTAGTGTTTGTTGTTAGACACATGTACTCGTAGCTTGCGAATATGTTGGCACCGCTCTGGTGTTAGATGTGGTGGAATAGGTTTGTCTATTTCATGGGAGCTTGTTCCCCATTTCACCGTGTTGACCATTGAATTTTCAAGCAAACACTGCCGTGTTGCAACAGTCGGGTGGTTTTACTTTTCCCCTAGACTCAAATTCATTCGTCGTTAGATAGACGCGGTGCAGCGAGCCGTGATTCTTCATGGAAAATCGATATATCGTCGGTGGCTGACAGTTTGTGTGTTGTCTCTGTGAAACACGCCCCCGTGCCATAATCACCCTCCATATTGGTTTACTAACAAAATACAAGGCTGCCAGAGCTGGAAGGCAGTAACCGACCGGTGTGCGGTGTTGCTCTCGATGGCGTCCCGTGTCGAGAATCGATGTTGGCAGCGACATTTTAGCGGGAAGAGAAAAACCGGCAAAACGTACTTGCTCTGCAGCCGGTTCTGGTAGCCCCATATTTGGTATACGAAGACTGCAAAAACTTATGCAGTGGTGCCAGAGATAACTTATTTAAAATGTTAAATGGTTATACGTTTTTTTGCTTTTTGTTCGTCTGCTTTCGTTTTCGAGTTTTGTGTTTACATAACGTCGGGCGGGGGGATTTTGTGTGTCATTTGCCTGGGTAATTCTTTTGAATTATTTTACCTGCATTACTGAATGGCTTTTTGTGGTTTGGTAATATTTGGCGAGTAACAACGGTAAAAAAAAATGTGGTTTAACGGTGCAGGTCGGGTTTCTCTTCAGACTTCTCGACCGGGGCAAAATTGTTTGCGTACAAACGAATTTAACAGAGTCATGAGCTCAATTGTGGCATTTTACTTTCGTTAAAAAATTCCTTGATGTTCGTTTTGCTTTGGGTCTTTTGGTGTAGAGCTTTCATTACGCCCTTTTGTGACTACTTTTTAACTTTGACTTCCTTCTGCAAACAGGACGTAGAAAATCACTCAAAGAACAAAGGTGCTCGAAATCAGTTTAACTTCTACATGAGGATATGTAAAGTGATAACATTTTCTTTAAATAGAGAATTGGTTTCGAAGTTAGAAAAAAAACTTATTTAGAGCCATTAATACTTTAAGCAGTTTCTGCATCAGATACATACAATACCTTAAAAAATTGGGCTTACAGCGATACAGTGACTAAAAAACAATTTTGGTTTTTTCGTTTCCAAATGGGCAAAACAAAACTGTAGATCGCGCCCTAACCGCCAAATTATCGTAAGCGATAAAATGAAAAATTTACAGGAGAGGCTTTTTTTGTTTTTTGTCTTTGCCTTATTAAAAAAAGGCAATAATGCAGAAAAACTCGCAATCGAAAAAACTATCGAACTGCATCATTAACTAATTTTTGCTTAAAATCAATCAAAACAATTTTGTGGTAAGGCGGCTTTATTAACTAAAACATTGAAAAATTAATACAACAAAAAAGTTAATAAAGCATATTATGTTTTAGTAATATATAAAAAAAAAAAAACTTCATTTGTGTGCATTCATGTCTTAAGAAATGTTGCAAATATAGATTTAAGCAACAGAAGCAAGTTTATTCATCGAAGAAAAAAGTAAGCAACCAAGCTGCAAGGCACTAATCATTACTTTACTCAAAAGGCTTACTGTGACTTAAGCCGAAATATAATTGTTTGCATGTTTATAGGGTTTTAAAAATTAAATTTTTTTCTATCTTATCTATTTATGTTCTTATTCCATCTAGTAGCCATTTTTTATAATGCCGAAAGAACTTATTTCAGCAAGTTAGCCGAAACCTTTGGTAGGTAGAGCTTAATTTTTTCTATTGTTAAATTATTTATTAATATTGCAATAAAGTTGTAATAATCATAATAATATTTCGGCAAGATTCAAATAAAAATTGAAAATTAAAATCATTCTTCTAAAAAAAAGCTTAAAACTGTCTAAAGTCACTTTACTTTTTGATTTAGATTTTGAAACATCGGTTCCCGGCTCGATAATAAAAAAGAAGAAAATGTTGTTTAATGTTAAGATTGACAACAATATTTGTTTTACAATACAATGCAAAAATACACTTTTCAAGTATGTAAATCAAAATAAATTGAACGCAGGAACTATCTCAGTTCACTAAGCTTAGAAGCAGTATAAATAGAAAAATCTATCAAATTAAAAAATTATATTATCCAGAATTGATACTGCACTGATTCAAATGCAATTTTTTTAGTTTTTCACATGAATCGCTTGCGTTATTAGTTCAAAAACATTTTTCTTTTTTGAACCTAATAAATGTCGAGTTGTGATAAATGCATACGAGAGTTCTTTCAAAACATTAATAAGAACTGAAGAAAATGTTCTAGTAATGTGAACAACTCTAAAATTCAAAAACGCCTTGTTTTAATTAGTTCACATTATCGAGGGACTATTGTATAATTAATAACTATACACTCACACTAGCTTTTTAGTGACTAGAAGTAATGCCTCCAGTTAAAAGAACTACAGTTAATTAACTGCTTTTACTAACTGGCAAAGTTAAGGATATAGTACTAACTGCTGATTAACTCTTTTGCAATCATGTACTTTTGCAAGTTGAAAGACTAAGGGAAATTAGTTTCTTTAGTCAGTTAACTGCAGTACTAAAAGTACTTAAATTTTGACAACTCTGATAGCTATAGTCAAGTCATTTTGTCTTAAGGTTAGAACTGCATACATAACGCCTTCTAATAAAATTTTCACAAAAAAGGTCTCATACCATCTCACACCACGTATTTGCATTTTACTTAAACAAAAACTTACTCTTTTCAGGGATGAGTAAGAGTAATGCAAAGTCTAGAGCTTATTCGCCTCTTATAAATGAAAAAAGAAAACGTAAACATTATTGTTAAGAGATACATCGTTAAGAGCAACCCCACTGTGAATCGCTGTACTAACCTCGGAATTATTTTAAAGACTTTATATTTTTCTTGTTATTTGTTATATTTTCGTTTTTGGTTATAGAAATAAAGTCATAGCAGTTTTATAAGTGCAATACAAATTAATTTCATGTTTAGGTAACAATACTGCGGCACCAATTATCTTACTTGCGGCTCTAAAAGAGCATGTGGAATGTTTTGGGAAGTTTAGAAATCACCTGTTCGCTCTTATACTAGAATTTCTGTTTTATATAAAGAACTAAAAAAAATATCGCTAATCTTGACTTTAATTTTGATTGGCCTATATAATCTGCAGATTGTTAATTAGAATGGCTTGTTAATCATCAGAAATATCCATTCATCCAT
Source organism: Syritta pipiens (assembly GCA_905187475.1). Taxonomy (NCBI): domain Eukaryota; kingdom Metazoa; phylum Arthropoda; class Insecta; order Diptera; family Syrphidae; genus Syritta; species Syritta pipiens. Next base: position 94,372,514 of record LR994571.1, read on the forward strand.
CGAAAATATCCATTCATAGGCTAAAGTCTGTGTACGAATCGCGACGATACAAAGCGATTCGGTGACGCAAAGAAACATAACCAACAAAACAACAATGCCCACAAACATGAATGTCAAAAAAATGTAAGCAAACATTTTTCAAAAATGCTAACCTTGGAGCAACCAAAGTTAAAATAAAACATTCGAGTTTATAACGTTGAGTAGAACACAGTTGTTTTAATCAGTAAATGTTTACAGTTTTTCACAGTTGGTTTTTCGAAAGATCAATTTTCTTTTTTCTTAGTTCACACCCCGAACACTCTGGTCTGTGTATAAATTCTGTGAATCGTTCTGAACATATAATTTTTAAAATCTAAACCTTTTTTCAGTTTTCTTACATATTTTTATTGATTGTGTGCTAATTTTAAAATCATGTAGAAGAAACACGCTATAAAAAGCTGGGTCGGAAAGACGAACTACGAACGCCTGAACTTGATAATTCCATTTGATCCGGATCTAATATATAGCAGGGAATTGTTGCCTAAGGTGGTGAATAAAGTAATTGTTAGGACCAATTAACCCTCTTCTGCACAAGAGCAGTTCAGTCATTTTAAGTAAAACAAAAATTTGATAAATGCGAGGAAATAACTTACATTCGCATTTGAAGTATATTACTTTTAGCAGAAAAAAATCTTAGTAATTATTATTCAGGAAATTTATAATGAATATAAAAAGTTACAACTATACCAAGTGCTTTGACACCTAACTTTAAGATTTTCCAAAAAAGCTGAGCTAAACGATTTGTGCACTGTGCAGCTTTTGTATGGCTTTTTGATTTCTATCTTTTAAATGTGTACTACTAGTAATTCATAACTACCACTGGAAAGTTTTGACAGTTTAGATTAGATTTAGATCTACGTATTTTTATGAATTTGTTCCATTTTTTTATTTGCGTAATTAAAAATAGCTCAGTCAAATCAAACAATTTGTCATAAAAATGCTGTGTGCGCTAAAGGCGCAAATAATATATTTTAACAATTAGTCTAGTCGCAGCTGCTTAGGAATTATTAAGTCTACCTTGTATCATACTAAATTGCCATAGTTTCGATTGCCTTATTAGTCGACCAACTCTTTAAAAGCAGTCATGCCCAAGTCATGCCTTCTGTCAAATAAAATCAAGGGGCAAGAGAAGAGGAAGTTGGATATCTGTATTCAGCACTCATTTTTGCTTCCTACAGAGAAACTGCAGAAAATCACAGCAAAAGAGTGCCCGACGTGACGTTGTCCACATAAAAGCATTCCTCTGCCTTAAACAAAACACTCGATAACCTATCTCTTGAACTTCAGATAAGCCTTCTAACAAAGACACTACTCTGCTGTGACTGTGACATCAGCCCTAAACCGACCGAAAAAAAACCCTGACTGCATAAGGCGCCTAACAGGCACCCATAAAGCCCAGAAGGCACTGCCCACAGAAGAGAACGTCAAACACTCAGACGAAAAGTGTTAAAAAAAAAAAAGTTTCCACTGCGACTTATGAGTAAATTGTTTTTCTCTTAGATTCAAAGGAAGCCGATTAGTCATGTCGTGCCCCGCACAAAAACCAAAACAACATTTCGAATAAAGAAAAAAACGTCAACCGGGGGGACTCGAACTGCTGACTCTCGAAATCCCGACCTTTCGCATTAACAGCAACACCGCTGCGATGACGACAGCTGCGGCCATAAGAGCACCAGCGCAGCAGAGACAGAGCAACGTCCAACCCGTTCTCGGAAGAGACAATGAAAATTTAATTTCAGAAAATTCATTTTCGAATTGAAAACATAGTCGTCGTCAACCGAAAAGAAAGTATAATACTTGCATCGAAATGAACTCCCAGTTCCCCGTCCCGACAACGAGATACAAAACTCTCGACACCGACACCGATGTCGACTCCACCGCCAACGCGCGTCAGCGAGCAAAGAGTCTCGAGCCCCAGGAAGAGCGAAAAACTTCCATCACGGTTTTTTATTTTCCAGCGTTTGCGTCTTTCGATGTTAAATTATCCGGTGGCCAGAAGCGGCAGCAGGCGTTCGAGAAATGAACATCGAACGCCAATCGCCCGGATGCACAGAAAACCGATGGTTCTGGTGCTTGCGAAGGCGGCAAAAAAAAACGAAAACTCTGACGACTGCTGTTGTGGTGGTGGTTGTTGTTGTTGCTGTTATATCTCGGCAAGTGGCTTAGTCGGCAGGATGACGTAGAGAAAGAGAGGGCGAACTGGTACCAAGAGAGCAAAATACAGCAGACGTCAGTTGCGATTGCGAATGGCAGAGTCTTATCGCCATCAGCTGACGACGGAAGAGTTGCGACGATTTTTAATGCGCGAGCGAACAGAGGAGAGCAGCCATTGGGATCTGGGTGGAGGGAGTTGAGTGAGATTCACATTTCAGAAGATTTTCTGTGTGTGAACTTGGTCCATGCGGTGGCGAAAATAAGGAACTTTAGAACGACTATGGGAAGAAAAGCCATCCAAATGCACAAGTGTGTTGCTGTCAAAGTTCCCGCACGGCAGACTTGTATCAGTTTGTAATTATATGAGGTGTACAACTTTGCGTCCTCCGTTTTGCAATAGATGGCTATAGCGGTAAGTGGTGGTCGAACTAAATTGATCGTATATGTCATAAGCTTAGGTATTTGTAAATATAACGCCGTCGAAATATTAGTCGATTCGTGTCTGCATCATAAACTTATTCTCGATTAAACATGTTAAATTCTCGTCATTTGCAGGAGGCTTTAATTTTCTGCTTTAATAGGAAGAAATCTGCGGTTGAGGCTAATCGAATGCTCTCAAATACCTATAGTGAGGCCGCTATTAGTGAAAAAACATGCCGAGAGTGGTTTCAGTGCTTCAAGAGCCGTGATTTTGACGTCGAAGACCGGCATGGTGTTGGAAGAGTGAAGCTTTTCGAAGATGCAGAATTGGAGGTATTACTTGATCAAGACTCGTGTCAAACGCAATCGAATCAAACACAAAACGAATCATAAATGTATACCCAGTTCATTACAAAAAAGCCTCGAACTTCGCAAAAAAAAAAACGGCGGAAGCAAAGTTGTACACCTAATAATAAGTTGTAAAGTAATCGAATTATGTTCTGACCGGCTCAATTACTGAATCTAATTTTCACAATCAATGTTCTGTTGCAAATTTTTACAGAGCAGTTCGCCGCAACCTTCTTGCTTAACGTTTTTGTCCATAAATAAAATTAAATGTCATAAATAAGTTTAGAAACTTATTATTTTTAAAAAGTTCTTATAAATTGATAGAGGGAAAAGATTAAAGACAAATAACAAAACTATTTTGAATACAGAAATCACACCCTCCAAACGATGATCCACAACTGCCACAGAGGCCTTAAGAGCAACCCACACTCAAGTACGATTCCCAAGACTTCTTTTAAAAACTGGAGGGTTTTTGTAGTCTTATAGGTAATAAAGTGGACTTAAGAGCACTCAACGTAAACGTGAGAGACGTCATATTAAACCAAAGCGGTCTGCAACTAGACCTGGGCTTTTAGTTTATCGAATAAAAAAAAAACAAATGGAACTTTAACAACCACTGATGCACGTCTTTGATGTTATCGACCAGTAGCGTTATCAGTGTGTATTTTAGCGAGACTTGCAAATAAGCCGTTCAGTGCAAAAATCGGCTGACTCCACATTTAAAAAAGTCGTAAATTTAAGTGTTAAGGCACAGGTGTAAACCCCGCTATTAACTTTGTATTTTAAACACCAAGAGGTATTCGTTTCCCCACGCAGAACGTTCATGGAGCATTCTATTCGTCCAACTTTTTTTTTATATGTGCATTTATCTATTTTAAATGAAATCCAATAGTTTTGAGCCATGCCATTTGTTACTTGCTACCATTCAAATTGGTTTCATTCATTAAACTGCCTTCCAAGCCAGTTCTGTTGACACTCGCATGTTTTTTCTTGCAGTTTGCTCCAAAAAAATATCTAAAAATTTTGGACTCGATCTATGTCTAACAATTCCAGTAGCGTTTCAATCCATTTCGAGGTATTTCGAGGTAGCCAAATTTAAGCATTCTAGGATATATCACCAGGATCGTTATGTTAAATGCAAATGCAGTCGGTCGGGCCTTCTAACCTGAAGTAGGTTATGGGTGTGTCTTAAGAATGCTTCTATACTCACACTTTCAACAAAGTGCACTTAACCACCCCCGTGACTAAATGTAAGCTTATGGTTCAATTTCACCATTTTAGCATTTTGTAGTCTTTACCCTATAAAACGAACTGTTGAGCGAAAGTGCAGCTCGGGAAAAAAAACACAACAAACATATTTCACGGCTCCACCTTCAACGACTGACAATCCTCCTATAGTACTTCTGTCATGAAAAGCTTTCGTAATCGCCGTTCGGAACCGGCACTAAGCAGTAGGTCCCCTCCAAAATTTAGCGCACATAACACAGTGGAGGCGCGATAAAGCTAGGGTCTGGCTCTCAACGGGCTATTATGCCACCCGATGATGACCCGATTACATGATTTTTGGCTACAACACATAATTAGTACAGAGATGTGATACATTGATCTTTCTGCTTAAAACATTTTTATATAAATTAAAAATAGAAAATAATTTTAAAAAAACAACAAAAATACATCCAGTAAAACAGTTAATCAGACCCAATTCGACTTTTAAGTTCTTTAAATAACACGAAACAAAACAAAAATCAAGCACTAAAGGCGATAAGCTTCAGGAAGCGTCTAGCCTGTCAATTCAATTCTCTCAAGCTTTTAGCTAGGAACACATCACACAACTACACAATACATTTAATAAACAAAATAAAAGAATTTCCAATAAAAGCCATAAACAATAAGAAATAACCATGCAAGAACCCACAACAACCCTTGACGTTCTAGGAGAGCGCGGGAAGTGCCCTGAAAAAGCCATAGGCGATTACTTAATCTCCAGAAAACTAAACAACCTCTTAATGTAAGCTAAACAGTTTCAATTTAAAAATCAATTTTCAAGAATATTGTTCTCTTCTGAAATAGAAAGCCTCCAAACTGGGACTCCTGTGGCGATGGCATCGAACTGCTGGCCCTTCAAAACGATCGCGAGCATAAAAGGATGCTTCTGTCCCAGGAGGAACTGCTTCACCATTCTGAAGTCCAGACAATCATCAATGAGAACCGCACCTTTTTCTTATTCCAAATTATGTCGCAGCTAAAGAAGGGATTCATTAAAACCAATAGCTTCCTGAAGGACTGCGAAGATAAGAAGATATTCGCTGAAGCGAAAGTTCGCGAGGAGAAGAGTATCCACGCGGGGCTTAAGGAGGACATAAAAAAGTATAAGGATGGCATTAAGGAGCTCGTCGAGTTTCGCGAACAACTGAAGAATACGGTTGAAGAGTTTGAGCCCTACGAAAGAGTTACAAACGAAGTGTTAAACGATTACAAGCGTTTCAGCTCGCTCAAGGATTGCACCGAGCGGTGTGACGCTCTAAGTATGACCTCCGACCTCGGGAGCCATTTATTTCTTTTTAACCTCTATCGTCCTTCCAGTGATGGCCCACGTCGAGATAGTGAATATGAAGCGACAGAAACTTCAAGAAATCATTGACCTCACAGCGAATATGGTAAAGCTGACCACAGAGGCGTCCATGACGGTGATGGGTCTCAGCAATCAACTGGCTGAGCTGCAGAGAGGCTACAACGCTGCCACCGTGCGCTGTCTCAAGTGGGAGAAGATACTAAGGAATGTTAAGGACTATCTAGCAGAGAGCGATTTAACAAAGCAGCGTCAGATAGATGGTATCCGTGTGATGTACAATATTTTGTGCAGCCGACGAAGTATAAACCTCCTCGGAGTTTTTAGTCGCAGTGCTAATGCTTTCTGTTTTTAGAACTTACGCCAGTTATTCCAAAGGAGAATGTGGCGGGGCAAATGGACTTTATCAAGAACGAAATAGAGATAATTCAAGCGGTTATTACCGAATGCATGACTAAGAAAAAGAAATGAATTCGCTGTGTTTTGTCCGTGTCTCTATGTGCTTTACAAGTTTATTTTTATACATATTTACTCGAATAAACATATTAGGTGCCATGTAAGCTGGTATTTGTTAAAAATTGGTTTCCATTGAATTTAAACCACAGACTACCCAATATAGAGCAGCTGCTCTTCGATGAATTTAAAACTAGTTCACGAATTTGACAGTAACACGGCAAGCATTTGAAAGTAATACGACTTCTAAAACGCTGTTGGTTGATTCAAGCTTTTTTGAATCAAGAACTGCGATTGATTTGCGAATTATACGAAAAGCGAAAATATGCGAAAAATAAATGAAAATACGAGACGATGCTCTCGATTAGAAGTGATTCGAAAGAATGATCTTTTGTTTTATTTCAAAGGCAAAAGAAATTGCAACCGCGTGTGGGTAGCGGTATACAATATTTCCAATGTTGGTATGGCAAATTGCGTGATTACAAAAATATGCTCGTATGATTTCAAAAAAAATATTCCATTTGGTAAATAGACGATAAATAGAATTTCGGAGTAATGAACAGTAGTGAGCAAAATTATTGTTACATGTTACTGGTATTTTTCAATTGGTAATTATGCAATTCTGAACAAACGCATTATTACATGCAGGAAATTTGTAAGCCTCTTTTCGACAAACACTGAAGCATAAGGCAACTTAGCTTGATGAGCATAAGATGTCAAAATTTTGCATTTCTTTTACATATTTTACAAACGAATGTTAACGTTTCAATGGCTGCGTAATGTGACGCTCCTAAAAGCCTTCTTTAGGCTTTCGTTCTAAAGGAATAACGAAACGTTTATAGACCCAATTCGGTGTCCGTCTGTCCGTCCGATTCACAAAAACGCTTATCATTTTTGACTCGTTATAAGTTAGGCGATGAAATTCGAACTGAAGGTGTAGTATCTAGGCAACCCAAAAATAAATAATGCATTTTCTTTTTCAAAGCATTTTTTCTTTAGAGCAGGAGCTTTATTAAAAACTCGTGTACACGGTAGGCCAAGCACAAGTTTCAATTAAAAAAAAAAATAAAATAAAATGAACAAGACGACATTTTTTCCCTAGATTGTGGCTTTCTTATCAAGAGTAAACATTGCCATTAGTTATGGAGCACAAAGTCGTTTAAGTCGCTGCTTTGAGTTATTTTGCAGTTGCGCGTTCTGTTACAATTACCAATTTCCAGTACCTTGTTGCTGGTTTCGGGCTGTAGTTTACAGATTGTTTGGATGATATTGGTCAAGAATCCTTTTCGGATTTTTGATAAACCATCGGTCATTCACGGCTGACAGCAAGAACAAGTCCAAAGGGTACAAATCGCAGCTCCTGGAGGCCAATTGACGGTTGATAACACGAAAGAACTAAAAAAGTTTTGGTTCATAGCGCTCAGTAGCGGAAGTAAGTTTTCAATGTTTCTCAATATTGTTCAAGCGGAAAGCGACTCATTTTGTTCCGCGGAGGGATAAAACTTATTTTCTGTTAAGACTTCGATTCGGAAAGAACTGTCAGCACCAAAATAACTAGGTATCACTGGATAATCCACTTTTTAAATCGTTCACCTACCAGGTTACAATTATGCATCATGCGTTTAGGAAGTTGATTAATCTTTAAAATTCACACAAAGCATCCATTCTTTACTGACATTTCCTACAAAACATTTTTCTCTTTAAATAAAAAAAAAAATCCGTTTGATCGCCATTGAAAACGTAGCTACGTTCGCCGCGTCGTCCGGCCTGAAATCTGCAAAAAAGTTTTTTTTTGACAAAAACTGTAATCTGTTTATGCAATGGATAAAAAACAGATCATTTTATTTATAAACAGAATCACTTTTACTGAAGAAATATTTTTATTGGCTTCAAATTTGTTCAGCCTTAACACAAGATTTGCCAGAAGCCTAGTGAGGCTTCCAGTCTGTGTTTACTTTTAAAAAATAACAAAAGAAGTTATTCTTTAGTTATATTAGGTGTACAATTTTACGTCCGCCGTTTTTTTTTTCCGAAATTCGAGGTTTTTTTTTGTAATAAACTGGTTATACATTTATGATTCGTTTTGTGTTTGATTCGATTGCGTTTGACACGAGTCTTGATCAAGTAATACCTCCAATTCTGCATCTTCGAAAAGCTTCTCTCTACGCCATGCCAGTCTTCGACGTCAAAATCATCGTTTTTGAAACGTTGAAAACACTCTCGGCACGTTCTGTCACTAATAGCCGCCTCATTGGAGAGCATTCGATGAGCCTCAGCCGTAGATTTCTTTCCTATTAAAGCAGAAAATTAAAACCTCCTGCAAATGACGAGAATTTGGCTCATAACCTAACATGTTTAATCGAGAACAACTTTATGATACAGACACAAATCGACTAATATTTCGATGGCGTTAGGTTTACAAATAACTACCTAATACCTAAATTTATTGCAAAACGGCAAAAGCAAAGTTGCGCGCCCAATATAAAAATTCATTAAACAGTAAAAGTCGAAAAATCATCACTTTAAAACTAAAGCACGCCTATATTGTTTTATAAAAGTTCTACAAAAAATTTGAAATAAATCATTATTAATTTTTAGTTGACTGGAAAAAAATGTCAACTTCGTAACTTTTCTCGGTCACTTGCTGCATGCAAAAACCTCAGTTTGCTTAGGGGTTGTGCTATTGTTTTGTCCGATACTGTATATAAAGAATTTTTCTTTGTAACCATTTTTTTCTTTTATGAGAGTAGTAATTAATATGGGAAAGGATATGGTGCATTGTTCTTTGTTCCTTTTAAACATTTTTTTCTTATATGAGTTTTTCTTGTATCCGTTAAGTTTTGTATCATGCTTTTTCCCCTTTAAATTAAAAAGAAATCCTGTTAGATCGACATTAAAAACGTCATCCGGCCTGAATTCTGAAAAAAAAAACTTAGCAGTTTATCCACGTTTTATTTATCAACAGAATCACTTTTACTGGAGAAATATTTGCCAAAAATATGTTTATTGGCTTTGCTCAGCCTTAATACTAGATTTTCCAGAAACTAAACCAGTCAGAATGACTGGTATTTAAGAAAAGTACCTAGTGAGGCTTCCAGTCTTTATTTACTTTTAAAAAATAACAAAAGGAGTTCAATAATTTTTGTTCTTTAGTCACAACTATCTGCAAAGCTTATGATAACATTACAGAAAGAAAACCTTACACGCAGTAGCAATTTTCAATTGAAAATGCAGGAGCAGTCAAAATAACTGGTAAATGTAGTGTTAAAATGGGGATAGCTTCGATCGTTCTGTAAGTGAAAGCGTTTTTTTTTTTCAAAATGGTTTCACGAATTATTCATGATTTTTGGTAAATTATTGCACTGCACACTTTCGAAGTATTTTCCAACGGCTTTGTCAACATTTTAATATTCGTCGTTTTGTCTGTCCACTACAATATCGATCTGCAAATATTCTTTCTGATCCCATGTCGACAAGAGACCTGCTGAGGATTTCTCATTTCCATGAACACTAGAACAGGGCTGTTACACAGGCATTTATAATTTTTCCCTACCCATAAAACTATTGTTAAATAAATTCTACTTCATTTAAACATGGTAAATAAAAATAATAAAAATAGAATAGAAAATAAATTTAAATTAAATCACAAATATACGTGTGGGTTTCCCAATAAATAAACAAAAAAAGACTGCAGTCGACGGCCGCATCTGAAATCATTTTGTTTTCTTATTGCATATGTCCACGACCTTTTGCATAATGGTCATTTCGTCCTTAATAAAGTCCAGTTGCTCTTCGACATTATACTTTTGTAGGGCTGGCGTCTCGCCTGCAAATAAAAACGTACAGCCACCACCAGAAGCAGATATCAGAGGCACCTACCTCGGCGACGACATAAAGTCCGGTACATCAGATCTATTCCGTCACATGTCCTGATCTTGTTCAGTTCTTCATCCATGATAAAGTCCTTGATTCTCACCAGAATTTTCTCCCAATTCAAGCACTCGGCATGGGCAATCTCTAAGTCCCTTTCCAAGGCGGTCAGCTGATTCATAAAGCCCATCACCTGCAAAGCGGCTTCGTGTGAGAATTTTATCATCTCATCGCGCTGCTTGTTGATTTGTTCGATTTTCGCCTTTTTCATGTTGTCGATTTCCACCTGAGCCAACACTGCAATCGGAGAGTGAAATGATGAGATTCAGATGAAGCCAAAGTCAGTGGACCTACTCAACGCATCACAGCGATCCGTACAGTCCTTGACCGACTTCCAGACGGGTGTCGTTTCGATGACATCTTGGATCACTGCCTCGTAGGGATCGAACTTTTTCACCGTGGCGCTCAGAGTGTCCCGGAACTCCGTCAGCACCGCGATGCCATTCTTCAATTTTCCTATTTTTCCTCGCAGCTCGTTATGTTTCTGCTTCTCCTCTTCGACTTTCATCTGAGCGGCCTTCTTCTTGTCGTCTTGGTCCTTTAGAAAGTTGTTGACTTTGGCGAATTCGGAGCGCAATTCCGACTGCAGCTTGCGAAGCACTGTCAAGCGGCTAGCATTGATGTCGTCCTTGCGCTTCGAGTTTTCAATCAGCTTCTCCTGTATTTCCCTCATCTTTTTGTATTCGATTTCATTTGCAATGGCGAGCAGCTCAATGCTGTCATTGCAACACGCGTCGACTCGTGGGCGTTTTCTGGTGGTAGAAATGGGAGTGGAATTGAGTGGCGAGGGGGCTAATATGCTTGTGATGTACTTACATGAAATACTTCTGGTGGCTCTTCGATTCGAAGAAGACGTCTGTGTGCTTTTCGGGAAGTAGGTCCAGTTTGCCCACGACATCCACCGTCGTTGTGGGTTTGATCTTTTTCATGATTGCGCCTTTTCGTTGTTTCTCGTCCTTATGGGAAGATGTGTATTTTATAAATGAATATTTTTTTGACTACTGAATCGAGGGGGAGCTCTTCCAAGATATCGACTAAACAAGTCGAGCTTGACGACAGTGCTACGAAACTGTTTTGTTATTGGTTTCCATCGTGGAAGACGGAAGATAGAGTGGGAGAGATGTTTTTTGCGATTTTATGGACCTGCACATATTTTTGAGTTCAGTTTTTTCGACTTATTGAATTGAATTTAATAAATTTATATTATTTATGACTTATGCCCAGTTTCAGAGTGAGAGTTTAAACTAATCTTTTGGTGTAAACTTCCGTTTAAATTTTTTAAACGAAAAGTGAAGATTATCTCAACGTTTAAGTTAAGCGAAAGAATTCTCTCGTTTAAACTTCGGTTTAAGTAGTCGTGTCAGTTGCGGTGGTTCGGACCACTTTTCAGATTAAGTTCTTTGTTTTTTCTAGTTTTTTTTTTTAAAGTCTCAAATCAATTTCTGATGCTAGAACCAAAACACGTCAAAAGCCGTAATTTGACATTTCAAAACCCTACAATTTCGTTAGACACAACTTCCAAAACTGCGTTTAGTTAGCTTGAGGTTTATTTTTGACTGTGAAATCGAACGAGTTTAACGAAAAGTTAAAACTCATTTTGAGGTTTAGCTAAACTGCAGTTCAAGCTCTTACTGTGAAACTGGGCATTAGTTAGTTTCAGAATTCATGTCGGAAGTCGAGTCAGAAATAAGTTCGTACTGTTCACTGCATTTACTTAAACTCATCCGAAAATGTCATCCACACTTTGATTATTACTATCAAAAAGACCCCAAAGGCTAAAAAGAAAGCACTTTATGCCTTCGTCATTATTTAGAGCGTTTTGGAAAGTTCAATGATACTATGAGACCAGACATGATTTAGAAATATATGTCTCCTTAACCCTGCATTGTGCGGTTTTTTTACTGAAAAAAATATTTTCTTATACAATTTAAGGCTGAAAATACTAGAATAATGATAATAAAAAAAAATTTGGCATAATTATTCCCTTCGAAATATATGAAACAGATCATCTACAAAGCTTAACAGAGTAAAATTGATTCATATAATTGAAAATTGACCCAAGTAATTGATCCATAGTTTATGGAAGAAATTAAAATTGGGTTGTATCGGGTCTGCTACACTGCGCAGTGTTAGAGGAAGTACTGCGATGCTTTACAGATTCATCGGAGCCGATCATAGCTATATGTAGCTCCTCACAAGAGAGAGTAATATCACTTCTTCTCTATAAATCCATAAAATGGTCGTCAGAGTCATGGGCAAACTAAAAAAATGTAAAAAAAAGTTATGAAAGAAAAAGAGAGGTACCTAAGTCAATAAAAAGAAAAATATCGTCGACGTCAATTTTAGTGGATGAATGGCATAAAATTCATGCCGAATTGATTTAAAAAGTTAGTAGAATCAACGCTGAATGCCCAACTATAATGCGCAGGACAAATTTCAACGAAATGTTTGGTCATATTTGCAAAAAAAAAACATGAATATCTGTAATGAGCATATTCGAGCATAGCTACCTATCAGACAATTTTTCGTTTGTTTTGTTTCATTCAAATGAAAATGGCATACTGCAGACAATTAGCGACAGTTCGCAAATAAAATAAAATAAAACAAAAGCAACTTGTCTCGTATTGTTGTATTTTCTTGTGTTTCTATGCGACCTGCCAAATTCGCATATGCTCAGAGCGATTGAATTCGCACTTGCTCATGGTTAATGAAACATTTCTGTCATCTGCTAAATTCAAACATGTTCAACGAAATGCTCTCAGTTCTTCATAGACGACATTATAGGTTAGCTTTTGGGCGTGGGTGTATAAGCTCACTTACCCATGTGCGTTTAACTCTAGCCCATGCTTGCTTATGCGCATTATGGTTGGGCCTTAAGATATTTCAAAGCTATTTTAGACACAAAAATATAATAGTCTTAATGCTACCTTTGACTTTTGGTCTTTTTATTAAGGTGTACAATTTCTTTTGACTCGAGAAAAATGAACAAATGTTGGTTATCTTGCTGTTAAATTGTTGTTGTTGGATTTATTGTTATAATTTTTTTTTAGAGAATGAAATCTTTCCAAAACTGAAAAAAGTTTCAAAATCGAAGAACCAGGCCCTATTTTATGAGTCTTTGAAGCCTCGAAACATGGGTGTGCACTTTTTTTTGCCTCTGACTGTATGCGACATTACACATGCTAAGTAGTAGTTTTTATATATTTATTGTCTTCCATCACTTGTTTCCAGTGAGTTGACGCCGTCTATTTCAACATTTGTTTTTTGTTTTTAATTTAATAACCACCCGTCAGCTGTCCCCATACTGTACTATACTGAATTTCATATAATTTTCTTTAATCCTAAGCTGAGTTTAGTACTTTTACATTTTAACTTGAATGACAGTTGAGCCGTTCAGAGCACAGATTATTCGAGAAAAATTATGAAATAATTTTTATTCGACTCAGAAATGCACTTAGTTTTTTTCAATTAGTTGTGGTCTAATAGTCGTAATCTTTATCATTAAGGAAAGATATTGTAAACATAAGAAGTTATGACTATACCAAGTGCTTTGACACTTATATCCACAATTTTTCAAAAAGTGGAACTAATCAATCTGTGCTCTGAACGGCTCAGTTATCTATTTTTTTTAACCAAAACTTCTTTTGATTGTTATTATAAACAGACATCCCTGGCAGACGGTTTTAAACCACAGCCAAACTTATTTATTTATTTAATGAAAAAGAAATGTTTATTTATAAAATATGAATTAAAAATAAACTAGTACTAATACTACTAATACTAATACTATAAACGGACATCTAGGCTGAAAGTATTAAACTGTTCCAACAAATGAAATAAAATTGAAAATGAACACAGACCAGGAAATACTTTTTAGCTTAGTAAAAGAGAATAAAAGAGATTAGGTACAGCTGCGGTCAAAAAAATAGCAGAAATAGCGTGAGAGAATATTTTTTTCTTAGAGACTTTAGGAATGTTCTTCTACTTTAGAACAATAACTGAAAGGAGTAAGAGATTTTTCAATTACTCCACTCAAGTTGCAAAAAGGTATCCTTCAGAAAGCAGCACTGCTATTATTTTGACCACAACTGTACCTTCATTTATGCCCGCAAACACAGAAAGCCTCTTTTTAACTTCAACCACTTTTTCCAAGAAAATGCGCCTAACCACCCCTAAATCTGCATCCAATGCACCAGTGAACTGACCGCCACACGGCGCATCGAACCAGTTTTGCATTCGAGTCTCTACGATTCCGATTCCTCCCGGTCATTGCACCGTGCCGCGTACAACAACATCTGTAGATTCTCCACGCGACTCCCGGAGTCAATAAACTCCCACTCCCACTCGCCCATCGCTGCACCAGCCACAATCTCCGTCTCTCTCCCGCTTCCATGCTCTTGAGCCCAGCCAGCTAAAAAAGTCTCAAGGGACTTACCGGCTCCCTTACAAAAATAGTAAGAGACCGCTCAATCCGAGGGCCTCCAGAGGCACAAAACAAATAAATAATAATAATAACCGCTCTGAAATAAAATTATTATTTATTATTATTATATTCCGCTTGCTTAATTGTACCAGGGACCCAGCAGAACCTGCAGCGGCCGTCATCCACCGACGGTTGACTGACCGCCATCATGTCATGTGCTTGCTCATTTCAGCCGCAAGCCAGAACGAGAGGGAGCGAGAGCAAGAGAGGTCTAGAGAGAGAACTGGCCATGCCAATGCGCTGCTGCTATTTACGGGGAAACGCGGCAGATAGAGAATATCGCACGCGGGGAGCGCCGCTACGCGCTCTGGAACGCTGGAGACTTTCGACATCGATGGGAATGAATGCGCCCATCGAACAGGGGATGAAAGCCAACGTCAACTTAACATGGGGAACTCACAGAGCCAGTCCTAGGCGAGCAGAAGCTCCCAACCGGCGTCTGTTTCTAATGCCGCGAATGGCTGGTGTTAGAGACAGAGATACGAGTACATGCTCGAAGGGGGGTTTTTCACTGGCTGGCATGCGTTTGTCTGTGTTTTTTTTTTTTTTTTTTTTGTATAAGACGCCTGAGGTCTCCTCTTGTCCCATCATCTCGTATACAAATCCATGCAGCCCTATTTCTCCGAAGAGGATCAAAAAACTTTCTTCAAATTTCTACACTCGTGAGAGTGCAAACAATTTTTAGTGAAATTTCCTAACAGGAGACCAGCACCACCGGCCCCGACATTGACTTTGAAAATCGTTTGGCATTGAAATTGGCGGGCGCACATCGCGTTCGTGTGTGCGGCAGATGGCAGGCGCACACACACAGCCCCAACCGCGACTCATCCCTACACCCAGCGCCCTGGAGGAGGAGGGTTGGCTGCTGCCTCGTTACACGACGTGCACTCGTTCGTGTGATAAGAGGAACAGTACGAGTACTGTGCTAGGTGGAGAGTACACCACTTCGTTTGGCGATAGAGAATTTTTATTTTTATTTCATTTTATTTTATCAGCAGTCGACAGTCGACTGTCGTGGACGGACACCCAACTGTTGAGTATGAACTTCTATGACGCCGGAAACCCAAGTGCGCCTCAGTTCATCTCTGGCGCTGTTGAAGTTCGGTTCGGTTCAGCTTATGGGGTTGGTGGAAGAGCAAGGCAGGAGGACGAACACGTTCTGGTGAGGTACTGTGAGTCATGAGTTGCATAACAGCCATCGATGAGCACGAAATTTATAGGCGGCTGAGAATAGCGCTGAGTTTGTGGTCTTGTCAGATGAAGAACAAACCTCCCTTAGAAGAGATTCATGGTTAGACCTGAACGAAGTAGAGACTGTCTTGTCAGATGAAGAACTACACTCCCTTGGAAGAGATTCATGGTTAGACCTGAACGAAGCAAAGCAAAGGTGAAATTTGTCGGTTCCTTTCTTTTAAGGTAATCCCATTTGGAGGACTGCTGACAACTTGCAAGAAATGAGACCGTGGGAGTAGCTTTGAATCAAAAATGAATATTCGCACCCAATTGCAATAATTGTCACAAGCAGAATACTCTCTTTTCAGTCTCTAATCTTGATGCAAGGGCACGAAGACGATTCACAGGTGTTCACACACAATTTAGAGCTCTGCTAACAAAATTTCGTGCATGAAACACTCGCCTATAAATTACGAAGTCCGAGCTCCAGTCTGTGAAAATTTTAGTTTCATTTTTCATTTGCACGAATTTTTTTTTTCGTTGCAGGTAACCATGTTTTTTTTTTTGTGCATATTTGACGCTGAAGTTTTAACGCCGACGTATAATAACAACTTACTTGGATAGTTTTAACAACGAATTCAAACATTTGTAAATTTTTGTTCTTTAAAAATGAATCCAGAGAACAATTTATTTCGTTGATGATCCAAATATGCGCCCGCCTGTTTCTCCAAAATGAACAGACTTGCATTTAAGCTTTAGCGACGTTTTAGATATCAAGCAGATACAATTTATTTTTAGCTGAGCGGTTTTCATAGCTTAAAAACGCAGACGGTGCACGTTATTTTAAAAGCTGCTACAACCAATAAACAGAATTCCTTATGGCTAAGTGCATGACCGAATTTCGTACTTTCCCAAAAACGCGGCCTTTTTGGAAAGATCAGAAAATGTATGCAAAATCTGAGCAAGAAGTACTCTATCGGGAAAGATCATCTCCAGACGACTTTAGATTTTTTGCCTCCAGAGTCCGTTAAATTTTATTTTGCTCAAAGTAATGAATTTAGCTGTTTGACTTGACATTTCTCATTTGGCGGTCCACCACCAATGCCCCAATGAGATATTCTATTCACATAAATAATGCATTTCCAAGTATTTAACTTTCCTTTAAAAAAAATTATTTGATTGAACCTCTGAAGATCGAAATCTAAAATTCAAAATGAAGGTAAGTGATGAGTTGTTTTATAACATGAAAGAAATTAAAATAACATTCTTTGACATATTTAACGATACGTGTCAAAAAAGACATTCTGAACTATCCTTCGCCCTTGAAAAGCAAAATTGTATGAGCGAAAATTCATGATTTTTTTTAATTCAAAAAGACATACGAAGTCTGTTCAAAAAATAAGGTGAATTTTCATTTTTCTAAAAAAAATATTTATTTATTCATCAATTTCTATTTTGGCCCCCTCCAAGTAGTCTCCCTCAGATATAATGCACTTGTGCTAGGGTTTTTTCCATTCCTCGAAGCAGTTCTGGTGTGCACTTTTTGGTATGCCCTTGAGCTCTCTCAGCGATTCGGTTTGTATCTCCTTAATCGTCACAAAACGTCGTCCTTTCATGGGTCTCTTCAATCTTGGGAACAGAAAAAAGACGCCATGGGCCAAATCTACTGAATTCGGTGGCTGAGGCATGATTACGGTGTTGTTTTTGGCCAAAAAATTACGAAGAAGCAACATTTTTTTTGGTAAAAATTCAGCAATTTTGGAACGAACTTCGCTGCCACACGCTTCATGCGCAAAATTTCCGAAAAAAAAAATCGATGGCATGAGGCAATCGACATCTTCAGCAACTTCTCTAATAGTGATTCGACGATTCTCCATAACAATTTTCTTCACTTTCTCAACATTTGCATCGGTTGTTGACGTGCTTGGGCGTCCAGGGTGAGCGTCGACATTGACAGCTTCTAGACCTTCTTTGAAAAGCTTGTACCACTTGTAAACATATTTTTGACTCAGAGTACACTCACCGTATGCCAATGTCAACATTTCAAGTGTTTTTGAGCCCTTAATTCAATTTTTCACACAAAATTGAATGCAAATTCTTTGATCCATTTTTTTCGACAGCAGGAAATCGCCGCACACGCAAAACACGTCTAACTTTTATGCCTCTTACAAACAAAATAAATACGTTGTGTAGCTGAAGCTGTTCGAGACTAGTGTACCAAGATAACAAAATAAAAAAATCGATAATCGTAGCCCACGAAATTTGAAAATTCACTAATCAGACCTCGTAGCTTACAAAGTTCTTAAAAGCAGACCCAAAGTTGTGATTTTTTGGAATATTAAAGAAACCTTGAATTTTTTTCTTAATTTTCGATCCTCTATTACTGGTAAATTATACCAAAATCTGTAAGGCTTGCTTGTTAAACTTAAGGAAACGCTCTAAGAAGTAACTCTACCAATGAGCCAAATCGAATGTGGTCGTTCAGAGTTTACCATATAGATGATGATGTTTTGCCATGGGATGACCCATAGCTACCTACATACATTGTCAAAGAACGTGCAAAAGTCTAAGGGCAAAACGAAACCCATTTTCGGATTCAGCACACTCAAAAACATAAGAATTACCTACAAAAACTACTCTGAATTTTTTTCTTTTGCGTTATTTGAAATAATAAATTTAAAAGTCCACTTGTTAAGAATGTCTTTAATAAAACTGAGCTGTCTACTAGACTTTATACACTATAGACTCTGCCCATTAAATATATAATATAATATATCCACAGAAAAATACATGGCTACGAAACGTAGCGTATAAGCCTACAACAAATCTAAAATCTCCAAAAGCATTTCTCACTTTCGATTTAACTAAAACTGCTACCAAAGCTCTTTTGCGCCGCAAGTTTTGTGACAAACTTTTCTTAATCTTGTTTACTTGTTTGTCTTCTTCACTCCGTAACCGAGTTTATTTAAAGAAATCTTCCGCATTGTATGTTTTGTGGGTACAAGTCTTTGTCTGTTGCTAAACAATTTTGTCTCCACATTCCTCCCGTATCACCAAAAGCCCCCATTGAATTTCTGAGTAAATTGAAAACCACCACCAAGCAGAATCTTCACAATTCACAGAGAGAACAATTGAACCACTGTACCGCAGCTTTTCTGAATCACCTGGAAACGAGTGGAAACAAATCTAAACAACAACAAAGCATGTCGCCTCCTCCACCTGACACGCTCACAATGAACACGGTCACACTGTACCTCTCTGTCAGACCGAAAAACTGTCCCAATCTCGTACGGAGACGCCGTAAATAGTGCAAAATGTGAATTTTCGAACAGGAGCCCATACACCCACACCGGCAGCCGAACAGTACTTTTCTACCGCCCCAAAAAGCGGCCACGGGAATTAATTCCGTTCTTAGCGACGCGCCAATTCATTTTAATTCTCATGAATGGGGAAAAAAGACACAGAGGAGAGAGCCCAATGGAACGGAATTCCGATTATGCGCCGATGTTTTGTGGACCTTCCCACTTTACTCCGCTTCCATGGAATTCTTTCCACGCCACCGGGAGGATGCGGCAAACAGAGAATTCTGCGGCCCGGCCGGGAGTGGATGCCACCATTGGTTCCTGGGGACCTGGTAACTGTTTTAGTTAGCGAGCGGTCCATTTTGTTTAAAAAACGTTGGAACGAACACAGCACAGCGCTAATTTTTTAGGGGAACGACGGACTGGACTTGTGGCCCCGTGCCGTGTGTGTCTGTTCGTGTTCAGTGAGTGCTGTTCGGCAACATTTTGTTGGTTTTTATGGGAAAACATTTGTGAACATGTGTGTCGTGCAGGAATTGCTGGGCGATCAAAGAACACAGAAAGGGTTTTCCCGTATTCGAAAATCATTTGCTGGGATATGTTCAAAGTCGCTTTTTGTTTGCAGTCGTTTTAAAGTGATTGTCGCGGGGTGGTGTCCGGGGCGACGCGATTGAACGGAATGAATCGCAAAAAAACTATCTGCATTTGTATCGTGTTCACAGCAGCTTTTTTGCTTTGTGAATAGAATCTATTCATTATGGGGAATAGCACAGAGGCGGGGAAATTAATGGGAGCTGCTGTCGATGGAGGGAAATGATGCCAGAAAATCGGAGACGTGTAAACAAAAGCGTAAATGAATTATGGCCCGGAAGGAGAACCATAAAATTAGGGTTTCTGTATTCAACATTATGTTTTGATGGTTGCCGTTTGCCTTTTGTCGAACAGCCATGAAGTGAATTAATTTTCTCATGAAAATTGTGGTTCTTATGAGGGTTGTTGGTTGGCAAACAAAGAAGTTTTTGTGTTTGTTTTTGCTGTGGGAAGTTATTGGATGATGTCTGTAATTTAATGGCTTTTCTTTTGGTGAGCATTTGATGACATCGGCGTTATTAATGGGAGGAATTTTATGAATCCATAAAATGGGAGCAATGAGGGGGCAATTGGCGGCTGGAAATAAAGTAATTTCGAATTCAACAGCATTCAAATAGGTATTAAAGGGCGTTTGCTATCAGTCTAAGAAATTTTGTGCACATAATCAAGAGTTTATTATACTTCGGAGACAACATTGTAGTCAATTGAGTGCAACTTTAAACGCAAATCCTGGTTGAATTTGAGGAAGTCGTACGCAACTTAGAGAACATGGCAATGTTTTTAAATTAAAATCTTTTGAGAAATAAGCAATAATCAATCTGCTTTTGCTTAGTTTGTTAGTTTAAGAAAAATCACAAATCACTACCACCTATAGTTTTGGCATTTTCGTAAAAAGTGGTTTCCTGAATAGTTGTGGGCTGTTTCCTGATCAGTTGCTGCTGTTTTACCAGTAGCAAGAAACCATACTAAGTAATTGAATAGAATAGCTCAAAACGAAGAAAGTAAATTGCTTCAGTGGTCAGAAAGGCATTCCTTAAACTTAGGTCACAAATATCATGTTCTGCTGATGCCAGCGACTTTTGAAAAGGTATTTATTGTTTTATTTTTTATTTATTGGTAGTCTCATTTAAATGCTCTCAAATGATACCATATTGCGCGAGCTCGGAAATATTTTTTAATAAGACAGCTTAAAAGTATAAAATGCTACAGCAATTTTCTGATGGGCAAAGTAACATTGAGAACATCGAGCTTAGTTCAGTCTGTTTTCCTAAAATTTGACGCCTAAAATATCAAGAAATTGAGAGACCTCTTAAACTTGATGATAGAGTGACAGTTTGAATAAACGTTTTTGTTTTAGAAGAGATACAGAAAGTTGAAGATTGAGGTATGCTTGATGCTTGACGGAGGTAAAGTTGAAGGGCTGTCGCGAAGAACTTACTTTGGCATAGTCAGCAAGTCCATGCTGTAGACACATCGTTTGTATACCGAACTTCAAAGTAAAAATAAAAGTCTACCATCGTGTTGAGCATGTTGTATGGGGGTATATGGTTTAGCAGTGAGTTAGCAATCTAGCTTTCAAAGAAAAAAATTTCACGGGTTTTAAGATTCTTGGTATTTTGACCTACATTGACATATTATATATGGACTGCTAGTAGCCAACTTCCACTGGTTCTAACATCTCATGCGGCAAGTCAATAATAGCGGCGAATTTGAGAATCTCACGTACGACTGACGGATTTTCCTGCATAGAAAGTGTCGGCATCTTATCGACATTTATGGATATAATGTGCGTTTTTTTTTCTATAATAGGGGAGAGATGGTGACACTTTCTATGCGTGAGAATCTCTCAGTCAGTCTATGAATTTCTCAAATTCGCCGTTTTATTTACTTGCCGCATAAGATGTTAGAACCAAATCTCGCGTAGACAATGTATGAAAGTGACATTAGCTCAGCGGTCTATATATATTATGTCAATGTTGGGCTATCATTTGATCCAAAACGCCATACATTTTTGAATGTAGGGGCCGTTTTCTTCGAACAGAAAAAAGGGAGCCATTAAAAATGGGGAAACTCTTAACAACTTGGGATGTCTCCTCAATCAGTGGACGTAAGCCTTATAAAACATCCGTGCATTGTTTTGGATTATGAAGTACGGAAAAGGAGGCCTTCAAACAAAACTGACCTAGCAATTTTTTTTTCGAGGAAGAGCTTCAAAAAAGTCCTGAAGCTTTTTTTTGCAATCTTATCGATTCGAAGCCGAAGAGATTGCAAACTATTATCAAAGCAAATACTACACATAAAATATCATTTTTTTTTCCATTTTATTTATTCCATTCACAATGTTTCTTTCACAATCTTAATGTGCAAATACATGTTTTGACAATTTGCAGTTTTCTTCTGAATAAATTAAACAATTCTTATGCTAGAAACAGATGTGCAGACTTTCTCGTGCAGCGCAATTAGAATGTAGAGAGAGTTATATGTCACTTAATACACGTAAAGTCTGCATGCAGATGTGCGCTACAATCAGTTTCTATTTTTAATTAGGCTGCGCAGCGGCAATACCGCCACAACATAAAAAAATATGTTTGAAATTTAGAGGTGACTCTGACTTCTGACGTTGGCATTTGTTTTTTATTTGCCTTGAAAACGAAAATAATAGTTATTTGTTGTCATAGCAACTGATGTGCCGAAAAAATTCTACACGTTTGTCACGGCTGAAAATCTGCTTTCAGCACTGCTTGCTGAAAGTCTGCACATCTATTTCCAGCATAAGCTAGTTTTAACCATTTTTGTATTTTAAGACAGGTTTTTTTTTCTTTTTTTTTTTCTATTTATAAACATATAGCAAATATATTGAAGCCTTTCAGATCACGGCAAAATCATAAAAAAAACTGAGCGTGCAAATACTTTTTTTTACCATAGTATCCATAATGAATTGGTCTTTTTAAGGTGCTTCACTGGAATGAGTTTTTGGATGTCGGCGTACACTGGAGCTATGATTATCCCATCTTTACTTAATTGACTTTACTGCAGCCGTTTTTTTTTACTACTTACATCTCTCTAAGTCGAATACCCCTCTAACACGAGTTTTTTCGTCATCATTTGGCATTCGCCTCAATTCATACAAGAACCATCCTCTAACCTCAACTCCCTTGAAGTTGATAATTCCTCTAGCTCGAATATATTTTTTCGATTCTTGGTCTGTTTTCAATACTCTAAGTAGATTTTTTTTTTGCACAAAAATAAATAAAAAATGTCCTCTCGTAATTTGTACCAAGCAAGCTCGTATTCTCTGATCGTATTCTCTGATTGATTCTTTAAGGTGGCTCCAGACGACGGACACATTTTGCGAACATTCATTTCATGTTCATTCTTATAGTACAAACGCGGGGGAAAAAGCGCATGTAGTTGCCCTTATGATTGTTTATCTATGCAAGAAAGTGAGAGCAGATGATATTCACAGCAAAAATGAAGATTTGCTTGCGAACATGGTCCTTCATGGCGAACACTGATACCAATGAACATGAGAGCGAACATGATTATCGTGTAGGGCCACCTTTAGTCGTATCACGCTCACAACCGAGGGCTTCTGTATGAACAACTGCATTGCATATTTATTGTGTTGCTGGTTGAGCTCCAAAAACAAATCTGCTTTTAATCTGAAAATGGCTAGGTATCTGAGATGCTTTCTTACTTCATTTAGTGCGTAAATTGGAAATCTAATTTAAAGAAGGTAACATGCAGACGTCCACCAGTGACGTAAACATTGCAGTGCAAAAAAAAAAAACTATTTAACAAAAAAATATCAATCCCTCTAGCTCGATTTTTTTCAAAACTCCCTCTAACTCGAACTAATTTTAATGTCCCGTGAAAATTCAACTGCATTTCGTATGTATTTGATTGTATTTTGATTCTACCATTTTAATTAATAACTACTTTTGCTGATTCCATTAAAAGAAACTACTGCCTTTAGTTAAAAAAAATGCTATTACTTTAACTTTCAGACAGGAATTAAATAAATAAATATGAAAAAAAAAGCTTTAACTTGCCATAACTTTTACTATCTTTTGCTTACTACTACTACATTTTTAATTAACTCTGAAGGTGTGCAGTTATAGATTTTGATTCTTGAAATTTCTATTAGCTATTGAATTGATGATTGTAAAAATAATCATGACTGAAACCCCGGGTTGGTAGAGCTTAATCTGTTTTATTGTTTTTATAATCTATTTATATTTCAATAAAGTTTAATAACAATAATAAAAACAGTCACTTAGTGCAAAGTATACCTACTGTTGATGCTGATATCGCCTTTAAATTTGAATGTGATTTTTAAATGTCAAAAAACCTCTCTACCCATAAGCCTTTAAAAATTCTCACATAAGTGATTTTCAAAAATATGCTACTTATGTTGTTTCATTCATTTGTGGTCTTAAAATATAGAGGTTGTTTCAGTCATCTCTAGAACATCTCTCTTCTCTATTTCATTTGTACTGATGTGTAAAGTTGTTGCCACTTAAAATGGATGCAAAAAAAAGCTGCTCTAATGGGTACTAAACTCTATTTTATTTCCCTTAATACTTAGCTGTGACTCTTTTGACTCCGTTCACTTCATCAAGCCTCACCGAATATTCCAAAAATCATTTGCTCTTAAAAGCTGCCCTCTAAATTCGAAGAATTTTCACATTAGCACACTCTTAAGCAATAAAGTCCCTCGTCTATGTGACTTTTTCAATCAAGAAAAAGAAAAGTTTTATTTTTTGCTTGTCATTTCTTCGACCCTCACGAAGCACCTCAAGACCAATGCATTATCGCTTTCAAATACCCGGTTCCCATGAATGTCAGCAGAAGACCATTCACCATCCGAACAAAATCAAAGTATTCAATTCGAGCTTAAACTAAGTTCTCAGAACTTTTTTCCGCTCACCACTTGCATGACTCATGAGTTGTTATCAGAAACATAAAAGTACCATCTCTCCAACTTGTGCTTTCCATGCTAACGCTTCGAAAGTATTAAATGTAGCTTCTGAAAATTTTACAACTTCAAACCAAAGCACTACACACACAAACACACGCGCTCACCTCTGACACCCCTGGCATGCCCTGCGTGAGGATCCAACAAAAAAAAAAGTGTAAGCACTTCCTCCAACCTACTCCGAGCCTCTGCACAAGAACAAGAACAAACCCACACCACTAGAGACAATCTAAATTCCTTCGCTGAACACTGCAACTTTTCCTGTTCTCGACCGACAGTCACGACGCTAGAGGAGAACCAGAACCTGGCAGACGCTTTGCGGCACATATCTTGGCGGTGTACTTCGTTCGGGCGAAGAGCTTCTCGTTAAAGTTCCCGCCAGAGATTCACCGGCAATGAGCAGTCTGGCTTTTTAGACGCGAAACTTCCTCGTCGTCTGGATTAGCAAAGAAGCTGTTCTAGGTTCTCGTCGAAAGCATAATCACTCAGCGAGCGGACAGTTGAAGCATGTCAGGCGGCCTTGTTTTTGTTTTTTGGACGTCCAATTCGAAAGCACTTGATTTTGGGTTTTCCTGTGGACGATGCAGGCTGCAGCACAAAAGAGTTGTTGCTGCCGCTTTGTGTTCCGCTTTTCGTTTAAAAAAAGTTGAAAAAATTAAAACTTACAAAAGCGCATTTCTCCCCAGAGTTACACGTCGTGTCGTCGACGTGGTCGTCGTTGTCGTCATTGTCGTTGACGACGCTCGAGATTCTAGTTCTCGACGTGTGTGTGGGACGAGTGCTTTAGCCAGCGGAATATACATAATTTTCTGTTAGGGAACAGGGTGGGTTGCGGGGCTAGGCGGGTGGCATAGTAACTTTAGACGAAGCTGAAGCCGAAGCTATAATCGAACTTTTTTGTACTAGGAGCCAAAAAATCTCAAGCGTTTTAGCAGCTAGCCGGCGTTTTATGTTTTTTTTTTTTGTGCTTAAGGGCGGGTGAGATGTGTGTGGGGAAGTGGCTGTCAAGTCGTTTATAGCTTAATCGGGTTCATGTGATGTTGAAGGGGCGCGATGCGATGGAGGCAGTCGAATGAAAGTTTTTTAGTTGTTTTGCAAATGGATGCGGGAATAGTTTTAAAAAATTCACGAATGGATTTATGAACTGGTCAGGGTGAGTTTTAATTTGTGCACAAGGGTGATTTACGGAAAAAATTTGCTCAGACATAAAAGCTCCCAAATATTTGTTGTCCTCAGCAGCAAAATGAAAGTCGTGCGTAGTTTATGTGACTTCTTACAATCCTCTAACATTTTGAGCATTTGGTACACTTAGACCAAAGCTAGGCACATTGTGATGTCAACCAATTCTTGGCCTTCCACAGATGAATAGATATGGTTAATGAATTTGGTAGTACACCATCTTATCTGACCTTCATGACCACATCTTATTCCCGCGGCAGTAAAAATATTTTTTTCACACTTCACCAAAAACGAAGTAAAACATGTTCTCATTGCACTCAAAGAAGTCCGATGGAGCAGAAAATGGACTGAAATTGGGTTTTAAGATTAACCTAAGGGTCATTCCATGACAAATCGCCCAGCCTATATGGGAAGCTATTTTTTTTTTATAAAAAATTTTAGTTTGTATACAAATTTTCCGAAAATTGTGGACATGAGTAATTTATTTTAAATGTACAGAACAGGTTTCTGGCTTTCAAAACTGGTATAGTACTTTATTGTAAGTGTTGTCCTTGTATTCTAATAATTTTTTTTATAATGTCAATTACAGTCGAAGCCCTCTAAGTCGAAAAGTCCTCTAACTCGAACTTATTCGTCATATTTTGGTGAAATCCTCTACGTCGAACGCCCTTTAAGTCGAAAAATCCCTCTAACTCGAACAAATTTTGATATCCCGTGAAAATTCGACTTAGTGGGCTTCGACTGTAATTCTTTTTTTTAAATTGCCCCTGCCTCGTAAACGGGGCGAGATAGATCCTCCTCCCATAGTAAAAAAATGCTGGCTTTCGACTCCTCTACAAAAGCCCATCCTCAATTTTTGACGCCAAAGTTATCGTACTGTCCCCGACTTATTTTTCATACGAAAATACGTACCAAAATATTTCGATTTTCTTTAAAAAATATTTTTTGGTCGAAGATAGGTGAAATATTGTTTTTCAACATATAAAAAAATTAGGAAAGTTAAAATACCATTTTTTGAGATATTCAAGAATACGTGTCACAAAGGACATTTTAAACTATTCTTCGTCCTTGCAAATAAAAACTGTGTTGATTACTTAAAATTTCAAGTTCAATAACATAATTTACGAAATTCTGATAAGCAGAATCAAAGCTATGATTTTTTAAAATTTAATTTAATCTTGAATTTTGGCTATTTACCAACTTTTAAACCTTCGTTACTTGCTATAGATATGGAGTTGAGCAAAAATTGTTTGTCCCATTACCACATCAATAAGTACCTGCACCAATTTTAAGCCAAATCGGAGGGGGGTCGTTCAGAACCCCTAATAGCTCTAAGACAATTTTACTGCAATTATGGTAATATGTTTGAGTTGTTGATAGATGAAACTCATGTTGTTGATGAACAACACTGGACATGAAAAGTTCTTGTTATTCATCTGATAGAAGAAAGCATCATACTAAACATGAATAAATATAGTAATTCTTGGCTGGTTTTAACCACTTTCGTATTTTTAGACAGGTTTTTTTTCCTTTTTTTCTATTTTTAATAATTTACACCCTTATTATTCAATCCGGCGGATAGGAGATTCCCTTCAGTCATTCGATTCTCATTAAATCCGACGGGTGCACTAACTTATCGACGTCAATTGTCTCTTTTGCGAAATCAGGTGTTCTACGGTGTGTAAATTAAACAATTTGAGTTAAAATTCTAAAGTTGAAGATTTTTTTATGAAAACATACTACACAATCATAAATGGCAAGAAAAAATTCATACAAACAACCGATTGAATGAGAAAATGCCCAGATGCGATGCTCAACTCTCTGCTACGCCACCTAATTTAATGTAATGCTATACCATGATGGACATAAATTGCTGGACAAAAGTATTCGGCGTATGAGTCCTCTCAACCTTTGCGCTCCTTTATAAACGTTTGTGACACGCAACCATCTTTCCATTTCTTATTTTTGTTCACCTGTTAATTCAGATTTCCGAAATGCTCTCTCTGCCCTTTTCATTTATTTATTCATTTTTTTTTATTGTAGATTAAAATACAAAAAAAGACTTACATTTAATTAACTTAAGAGTTTTAGAACTTAACATTCTGTTCTTTTCAGCATTAATTGATTTATTTATATAATGAAGAAAACTTGAGAAACATAACAATATTTAATTAAGGGAAACTTCCACAAAACAAAACCCTTATGTCACACTTATAGCCTAAATTGCACTTAAGTCTTTTATTAGACTACTGTCCGAGAATTGACATTTATATATATAATCTGTTGCATATTCTAAAGAAAGGTTCACAACAAGGTCGACATTAGCTCTTTCGTGTAAGTTCCATGTTGCTCTCTCTGCCATTTAATTTTGTTTTTTCGCTTTAATTAAGACAAATGAAAATATTCTTAAACATAAATTCAAGTCCCATTGTGAGATGTGATCAAGTCACGAAGACTATGATTGGGAATTAACACCTCAAAATTGTTAATAATATCTCATTCTATATTTGGAGAACGCCTCCACTTCCGTTCGGCTACACAAAAAAAGAAAACAAAAGAAATTATTTTTACACTCATTGTTTGGATGCCATAAAAAGCGGCCAAGGTCAACATTTCCTTCGATTCCAAAAATAACAAATTAAAAATCGACACCTCCACGAATCGACGTCGACGGCGGCGCCTATAAACGAAGCAAATTAAAGCATTCGTTTCCGGTCTCACCAGAGATGCAGATACATTTATTTATTTTGTTTTTCTTTGAGCATGAATGGAATTATCATTTCAACGTCTGCGGTGAGGGAGAGTTAAAAAAAATAAACAGAAGTTTGTATGCAAAAGGGGGGTGAGTGTAGTGTTGCTGTTTCGCAGGTTCAGTTATATTTGTGAGTTGGAAAAAGTGGTCAGGAGATGTTTGTTTTTAAGTGAGTGAGTAAAATACTAGCAGTATGCAATTTCTGTTGCAACCTACTGTTGTGGAATGAAGTCTTCTGAGAAAATTTCAAAATTCAGTCAAGTACAGCCAACTCTCAATAGTTTGAATTCCACCGGACCAAGGAAAAATAGAGGCTTTCGAATTACAGAGGCTTTCGAATTACAGAGGCTTTCGATTTACGGAAGTTTCAGAATATAATATTTTTGGCAAATGAAATTTATTGAAGAAAAACAAATAAATTTAATTTCGAATTACAGGGGTTAAAACTGCATCATTTTCGAGTTAGAAAGGTTTTAATGTTGTTTTGCACAAAACGAAAAAATCAAAGCTGTATGGTCTGTTACGCAGATTATTTACTTATTTCATTCATTGCACATTAGTAAGGTCGAAATGCTAACGAAATTAATTAAATTTTTCGATTTACAGAGATTTTTTCAGGGGGCTGTGATAATTCTTCTATTTGTAGAGATTTTCGTATTATGGATGATCGAATTATCAAGAGTTCATTGTACATAACATAAATGTCGAAGGATTTTTCAGGACACTGTGCCTTTCATTTTTGAAGCTGAAGAGAACCTTGCAAACCAGTTACACTCATTTATCGCTTTGCGCGGGGGTTAGGGGAATAAAAAGTTTCCATGAGTTGTATGAAATCTACCTCGAAGCAGATGTTAATACGAAAATAAAGCTCGGTAGACTCCGGTGGGCTGGGCACCTAGCTCGTATGAGCGAAGAGGACCTTGCTCGGAAAGTCCTTTGCGGTACAATTCATGGTACAAGACAGCGACGCAGACCGCGCTTACGCTGGAAGGATGGCGTAGACCAGGACGCCCGAAGCCTTGGGGTGCCCAACTGGATGGCGTCGGCAAGTGATCGGGATAGGTGGAAGTGCTTACTGTAGGAGGCCCGGACCGGACACCGGTTGTTGCGCCGGCGATGAAGATGATGATGTCCAAGAAATCGAATTATTTGTTGCCCTACTCGAAAGGTAGTTCGTTTATTTTTTACGATTTATATGACAATGGCCTAGTCTGGCCTAAGTGTGGTTTAGGGCTTTTGTTGACGCCAGCCAGTCCCTCCTAGCTATACGATTTGTGGACATACAGTTGTGGTCAAAATAATAGTAGTGATGCTTTCTGAATGATGGTATTACCTTCTTGCAACTTGAATATAAAGTAGAAGAACGTTCCCAAAATCTCCAAGAAAAAAATATTCTCTCACACTATTACTGCTATGCACTGCTATTTAAAATTTATAAATATAGCTCAAGGCCCTCATAGCTAGCTAAAAAAGGGCTAAACTTTTGTATTGTTAGTGTTGCAGTTATATCAATCATCAATCAAATTTGGTTTTAAAAATAATGAATTTAATTATAATCCGCAGAAGGTAAACTGAATTTTGTAGACAATTGGATTGCTCTCTTATTGTTTCGCGACTGTACAAAAAATAAGCATTAACCTCAGGTATGATATGTATCTAGTTGCCTGTTAAGAGTCCTTCTCCATCTGTTGTTGAGTCATTTCAAAGCATTGACCCATTTAATGGCGGCCCACTTATTTTCTTATGAACTTTTTAAAAGCTTGATTTAGATCTGTTGAGCTAAAATAAGTTGCATTTTTTTCGGCAATTTTTATTCGAACCCAGAAACTTCTTAAAACTTCATCCGCCTTCCATCGTCCTTTCTTCGGCCATTGACACCACCAGTACACCGTTCGAAATTTATCATTTTGAGTTTTTTTTTTTTTTTCAACACCTCTCGTTGCGTTAAAAGCATTTTCTGCTTTTTGTTATTCTTTTCTCCTTCGGCCTGTCCTTTGACTGTCATTAAATTCAATGAACAACTTCCCAGTGATCCGACAAAAAAAAACCAACCAACCAGTGTCAGAGATTATGGCCTTAAAGCAGATATAATAAAAACCACCTCATAACAGTGTCGACCCATCTGTCCATCGTTTTCACTCTCGATAGTAAAATTTAATCCCGTCCCCAACCCCAGCAACCCACTCGTGTTTAAAAGTCAAAGTCCCTGATCCGACAAAAAACATTTTTTTTTTTTTCATTTCTTTTTTTTTTATCGACAAAATCAAAATCGACACAACAACAGCGCCCGTCGTCGTCCACACGGAAAAATAAATTTTAAAGCGAAACACAACTTCGGTGTAGAATTATTGTAATCAATGCCAGGCGAGCAGAGGCGCCAGCAGGCCATCGGTTGTTAGTTGGCCGCGATATTTTCGCTTAGGAACTTGTTTACTGTGGGGTGAGTGGGCCGGGAGAAACAGCGGCGAAAGCACGTCTTTGCGGAAGTGGGAGGAAGCTATTGAATCGCAATCGCTCTGGCTTTGTCTCGGCCTCGGCTGAGGCAGTGTGCGACAGGAATAGAAACAACAGCGTGCCGGTTGTTTGTTCGACAGACAACCACCGGCAGTCGAACTTGTGTTTTTTGTTGTCCATGCTGCATCGGGGAACTTGGGTGTTCAGCAAATAGTAGAAGTATCTCGGCCGGCAGCGCGCGTTTGGATACAGGCACAGATACGTGTGTCTAAATTTGCGATGCTTTGAGGGGATTTGCTTGTGTTGGTTGGTTGGAGTGTGTGTGCGAAAGCGTTTTAAGAAGTTCAAAGCCGACGAAGTTCTTTTTCTTTGTTGGGTTTGTTGATAAACTTTCCCCCACACACGGCTGAAAGTTGTTTTTGTTTGTGAAAAGTTGAGTTTAATTAATCCGTTTGCTTTTTTTTTTGTAAATTTTGTTTCTCTCGTTTTTTGCGAGCGAGAGTTGCTTTATGAACTTTTTGAAAAAGTTTTGTGTTTATTGAGTGCGAGAGGTGGGGCGTATCGGATGCGGACATTCGAGTGAAGAGGATTGGAGACTTTTTTCCGAACGAAGTGGAATGGTGGATTAGAGTCCAGTTTAGCTACGACTAGAACTTGTAGCTGTAGCTTTTGTGTGCCCGGTCTACGGAATTAAATTGGCTTCATGGATTCAAATGAGTTGATAGGACCGGCACTGGCGAATTGACTGACTGATTCTGAGAATGTGGATAGTGTGGGCTAAGCAGCTAACTTGGTATTGTTTTCGAAGCCGGTATACTTCCACTGGTTTTTTGTTAGCTGCTGGGTAAAAATATATTTTCAACCAACGAGAGGAACGAGATTTAAATTCTAAGAACCTCGAATTTTTTTGCTGAAAAGGAGAGAAGATCTAAGCTTGTTGTGAAGTTTGTCTTGCAAGGGATATTAAATTTCCTATTGATGATGAAGGGATATTAAATTGTCATTGATTTTAGGCACATAAACCTTTTTGGGAGCTGTTTAAAAGCATTTCATTTCATTTAATATATTGGTACGATTTATGTACAATAAGATAAACTCCTTTTTTTGTACTTAGTACATTCATGTACAGTGGCGTGCAAAAATGGATACATACTCGGCGGTCGTATGGTTTTTTGTAAATAAAAAACCTCTCATATGACCGATTTGAATGATTTTTGTGTTATTTGTTTCCTTACTTTATCACCAAAAAAATGAAGTACAAGCGAGCATAGGCCAACCACTTTTTTTTAAAGAAAACTAAAGTTACTATTACAGCAAGCAAGTGCCTTTGTGCATAAGGGTGTGACTGATTCATTTAAAAAGCTGTTGGTCTGTTTTTTGCGTTCGACTCAGAATGAACGTGAGCATTAATGGCCAGGTCCTAATTTAGCTCTGCGATTTACAGTTATGAAAAGAAAAATTATTTACACTTTTTTTTCTATTATTGCTTATTAAAATTTTGAGTTTGTATGCGAATTTTTCACAATCTATGGGCATGAACAATCTAACTTTAATGTACTATTAAAGAACAAGTTTTCGCCTTTCTAAGTTGGTATAGTACTTTATTGTAGGTGCTGCCATTGTTTTTTAATGATTTTTTTTTCCACGTTGTTTGATTTAATTTGAAATTGCCCCTACCTCCTGAACGGGGTGAGATAGACCCCCGCAAAAATTGTTCATTTTTGGACGCTCTATGAAAAACCATTACCACTTTTTGGCTCCAAAGCTATCTTACTCTCCCTGCACATCAAAATAGATATTTTTCTAAACATGCAAAAATGGATACATTGGGGTCAAGATGAACTTTTGTAATTTCCCACCGTTCTATAAATGCGATCAAATCGCTTGTACTTCATTTTTTTGGTGATAAAGTAAGGAAACAAATAACACAAAAATCATTCAAATCGGTCATATGAGAGGTTTTTTATTTACAAAAAACCATACGACCGCCGAGTATGTATCCATTTTTGCACGCCACTGTATGTAAGCAAATGCAAAATAAAAATTATTTGCAGGTAAATAGAATGAAATGCATTAACTGGACAGGAAATTTTTGTGTGTGTTAGGGAATTTTTTGAATAGCATTAGCAGCACAAAGTGATACTTGTATTATTTAACTTAAGTCCATAAAAAAATCGAAGTGATTCAATCAGATTTACCTTTCCTTATATTAATTACTAGCTATTTGTAAACATTTTAATACTTCAAATTATTTTTTAAATCCATGCAATAGGAGATACGAAATTATTATTGATATTTTTTTTAAATCCCAATAAATACTTCCATCTCTAGGACGTTAAGTAATTGTTTTTTAATTTTTACGAGGAAAATCATGTGACTCCGACCAGTGTCGGGGTTTCGTCACCTGTGGAATTGCGTAAGCAATTTGAGCAAAACGTTTAAAAACATCAATACGCTATAATTTAACATTTACAATATTACAGTAAACTTGCAGACAACATGAAATATATAAAAAAGAACCGAAATTTTCATTTTAAAATTCCCGCGCTTGTCCAATCGGTAAAATTTTATTCTCTCAACGTTCGCAACACTTTTATACATATTCTGTCAAATTTTGACGGATATCGTATGATTAGTTTTTGTTTGACGTCTATACAAATAAGTTGAACAATTTTCGTGTGGCGATTTTTATAATGGATGAAAATTTAGAACAACGTCCGTTAGAAAAGGCCTTTGGTGAATCGTGTCTAGGAAAAACACAGGCATATGAGTGGTATAAACGGTTCAAAGGTGGTCGTACAAGCTTGGATCATGATGAGATCCCTGGCCGCCCAACAACATCTGTTACTGAAGAAAACATTGAATCGGCGAAGCAAATCGTGTTGCAAAATCGTTCTGCACCGATAAGAGAGATTGCTGTCTTGTTGGGCATCTCTTATGGATCAACCGAACACATTTTAACTGATGTTTTGGGTTTAAAACATCATGGTCGCTGCTCGGCTGGTGCCAAAATCGAATTTCATTCAAAAACAGCGTTGGTTGTGTCTCAGTTTTTGGCCAAAAACTCAACCAATATCA
This sequence comes from Syritta pipiens, assembly GCA_905187475.1. Classification (NCBI taxonomy): domain Eukaryota; kingdom Metazoa; phylum Arthropoda; class Insecta; order Diptera; family Syrphidae; genus Syritta; species Syritta pipiens. Next base: position 94,406,417 of record LR994571.1, read on the forward strand.
TCAACCAAGCACCGTACTCTCCAGATATGGCCCTGTGTGACTTTTTCCTCTTCCCCAGACTCAAATTGCCATTGCGGGTAACGCGTTTTCAGACCATAGAGGCCATAAAAGAGAATTCGCTGCGTGAACTAAAGGCCATACCTTCGGCGGCCTATAAAACTTGTATGGAAAATTGGATCAAGCGTTGGCATGCATGTATTGCCGCAGGAGGAGAATACTTTGAAGGTGATAATAAAGAAAATTCTTAAAAATTGAAATTTTGCGTTTTTTAATAAAATTCCGGTTCGTTTTTGATCATAAGGTATATATGTATCTTATATTTATTGAAGAACCAAATTAATAGATCTTCTTCGTTTCAATCTCTCGTTCTAAGGGTTTCGTCGTCGAAGAGCAGGCTGATGTCTTGGTTGCTGTGTGTCAAGATTTTTGTCAATTGTTTTTTGCTTATTTTTTTGTATCTCTTCGTCAATTGTGTTTATTTGCAGGTCGCAATGAATGTCTTTATTACAGATATACCATTCGGCGTTGGTAATCGTCCTTAGAATTTTATTGTGTTGTCTTTGAATTATACACAGGTTGCTTTTTTTTATGTTCCCCATATTTGTATCCCATACGTCCATATTGGTTTTATAATATATTCATAAACAAGTAATTTATTTCTGAGAGAAACACTTGATTGGGGTCGTAGAAGCCAATAAAGTTGTCGAAATTTGTGCCTTATCTGAGTCTGTTATTATTATTTATTTGATGTGACTTTTGCTAGGTGGAGTTTTAAATGTTGGTTGTTCGAAAAAGTTCGGTGCTAATTTGTCAGTAGTGTATTTAACCTTCTTAATTGCATATCTTTGTGCCTGGGATGTCAACACTTCTCGTTTTATTTCTTTTTTTGTTTGTTATTGTTGTTGTTTCTTTAGGTTAAACAATTTTAGATTGAGCTCTCTATGACAGTACTCTCGTCTTCTTGAGTGGACGTGTAAAAAAAAAAAACAATATATTAATGGTTATTTGATTAAGTTATCGAATGAAATCAAATCGAAACTAAAAAATATTACTTTGTAAAGCTGACCAATTTTAAGTCGGCAGAATTTATAACTAAATATGTGATATAATGTAATATATTATAGCCTAGAATTTGTACTAGATTAGATTAGAAATCTTAATAAAAAAAATATCGGTAGACGACTCTGAAATTGTATATATATTTTTGTGCGATTGTGTGTAATATCTTAATCATTTTGTTAGACTAAATTACTAATATCACATTTTCCGTAAAATATAATTTATATTCGTTTTTTTTTTTTTTAAAGTGTCACAGGTTGCGGACAAAATTTGTGAAGTTCATGTAAATAATTTTGTAAGTGGAAAAACTGTAGCGAAGTGGTTTGCACGTTTTCGATCTGATAGTTTTAATGCCAAAGGTTCGCCTCGTTCTGGTCAACTAATCACTGAAAAAGTCGACGAAATCGTGGAAAAAATTCTGCAAGATTGTGGACATTGCTTCATCAAACATCATCATCATCAAACAGTTATCAACCATGTAAAGAAAGGTGGATACACAAGGTGCCATTCCAATGATAAGGGACAAATTTAGCGAACAGAATTTCCATTAAAGTTTTCTAAAGCGAATAATAAAAGATCACGTACGACAATACTGAGAAAAAAAAAATATGGACGAAGAAAAGTGGAGCTTCGTAAATGGTGGCAATGTCAGGATTGACATCAAGAAACATAATGCTGCCGTATGTCTGTTCATTATAAGCTTCTACAGGGTGACTGACTTGAACTACAACCAAGCTCAGACTGCTATAATTTTCAAACCATCCACAACAATGAACTCACTTCATTTTCTTTGGTGATAAAGTAAGGAAACAAATAACACAAAAATCATTCAAATCGGTCATATGAGAGGTTTTTTATTTACAAAAAACCATACGACCGCCGAGTATGTATCCATTTTTGCACGCCACTGTATGTAAGCAAATGCAAAATAAAAATTATTTGCAGGTAAATAGAATGAAATGCATTAACTGGACAGGAAATTTTTGTGTGTGTTAGGGAATTTTTTGAATAGCATTAGCAGCACAAAGTGATACTTGTATTATTTAACTTAAGTCCATAAAAAAATCGAAGTGATTCAATCAGATTTACCTTTCCTTATATTAATTACTAGCTATTTGTAAACATTTTAATACTTCAAATTATTTTTTAAATCCATGCAATAGGAGATACGAAATTATTATTGATATTTTTTTTAAATCCCAATAAATACTTCCATCTCTAGGACGTTAAGTAATTGTTTTTTAATTTTTACGAGGAAAATCATGTGACTCCGACCAGTGTCGGGGTTTCGTCACCTGTGGAATTGCGTAAGCAATTTGAGCAAAACGTTTAAAAACATCAATACGCTATAATTTAACATTTACAATATTACAGTAAACTTGCAGACAACATGAAATATATAAAAAAGAACCGAAATTTTCATTTTAAAATTCCCGCGCTTGTCCAATCGGTAAAATTTTATTCTCTCAACGTTCGCAACACTTTTATACATATTCTGTCAAATTTTGACGGATATCGTATGATTAGTTTTTGTTTGACGTCTATACAAATAAGTTGAACAATTTTCGTGTGGCGATTTTTATAATGGATGAAAATTTAGAACAACGTCCGTTAGAAAAGGCCTTTGGTGAATCGTGTCTAGGAAAAACACAGGCATATGAGTGGTATAAACGGTTCAAAGGTGGTCGTACAAGCTTGGATCATGATGAGATCCCTGGCCGCCCAACAACATCTGTTACTGAAGAAAACATTGAATCGGCGAAGCAAATCGTGTTGCAAAATCGTTCTGCACCGATAAGAGAGATTGCTGTCTTGTTGGGCATCTCTTATGGATCAACCGAACACATTTTAACTGATGTTTTGGGTTTAAAACATCATGGTCGCTGCTCGGCTGGTGCCAAAATCGAATTTCATTCAAAAACAGCGTTGGTTGTGTCTCAGTTTTTGGCCAAAAACTCAACCAATATCATCAACCAAGCACCGTACTCTCCAGATATGGCCCTGTGTGACTTTTTCCTCTTCCCCAGACTCAAATTGCCATTGCGGGTAACGCGTTTTCAGACCATAGAGGCCATAAAAGAGAATTCGCTGCGTGAACTAAAGGCCATACCTTCGGCGGCCTATAAAACTTGTATGGAAAATTGGATCAAGCGTTGGCATGCATGTATTGCCGCAGGAGGAGAATACTTTGAAGGTGATAATAAAGAAAATTCTTAAAAATTGAAATTTTGCGTTTTTTAATAAAATTCCGGTTCGTTTTTGATCATAAGGTATATATGTATCTTATATTTATTGAAGAACCAAATTAATAGATCTTCTTCGTTTCAATCTCTCGTTCTAAGGGTTTCGTCGTCGAAGAGCAGGCTGATGTCTTGGTTGCTGTGTGTCAAGATTTTTGTCAATTGTTTTTTGCTTATTTTTTTGTATCTCTTCGTCAATTGTGTTTATTTGCAGGTCGCAATGAATGTCTTTATTACAGATATACCATTCGGCGTTGGTAATCGTCCTTAGAATTTTATTGTGTTGTCTTTGAATTATACACAGGTTGCTTTTTTTTATGTTCCCCATATTTGTATCCCATACGTCCATATTGGTTTTATAATATATTCATAAACAAGTAATTTATTTCTGAGAGAAACACTTGATTGGGGTCGTAGAAGCCAATAAAGTTGTCGAAATTTGTGCCTTATCTGAGTCTGTTATTATTATTTATTTGATGTGACTTTTGCTAGGTGGAGTTTTAAATGTTGGTTGTTCGAAAAAGTTCGGTGCTAATTTGTCAGTAGTGTATTTAACCTTCTTAATTGCATATCTTTGTGCCTGGGATGTCAACACTTCTCGTTTTATTTCTTTTTTTGTTTGTTATTGTTGTTGTTTCTTTAGGTTAAACAATTTTAGATTGAGCTCTCTATGACAGTACTCTCGTCTTCTTGAGTGGACGTGTAAAAAAAAAAAACAATATATTAATGGTTATTTGATTAAGTTATCGAATGAAATCAAATCGAAACTAAAAAATATTACTTTGTAAAGCTGACCAATTTTAAGTCGGCAGAATTTATAACTAAATATGTGATATAATGTAATATATTATAGCCTAGAATTTGTACTAGATTAGATTAGAAATCTTAATAAAAAAAATATCGGTAGACGACTCTGAAATTGTATATATATTTTTGTGCGATTGTGTGTAATATCTTAATCATTTTGTTAGACTAAATTACTAATATCACATTTTCCGTAAAATATAATTTATATTCGTTTTTTTTTTTTTTAAAGTGTCACAGGTTGCGGACAAAATTTGTGAAGTTCATGTAAATAATTTTGTAAGTGGAAAAACTGTAGCGAAGTGGTTTGCACGTTTTCGATCTGATAGTTTTAATGCCAAAGGTTCGCCTCGTTCTGGTCAACTAATCACTGAAAAAGTCGACGAAATCGTGGAAAAAATTCTGCAAGATTGTGGACATTGCTTCATCAAACATCATCATCATCAAACAGTTATCAACCATGTAAAGAAAGGTGGATACACAAGGTGCCATTCCAATGATAAGGGACAAATTTAGCGAACAGAATTTCCATTAAAGTTTTCTAAAGCGAATAATAAAAGATCACGTACGACAATACTGAGAAAAAAAAAATATGGACGAAGAAAAGTGGAGCTTCGTAAATGGTGGCAATGTCAGGATTGACATCAAGAAACATAATGCTGCCGTATGTCTGTTCATTATAAGCTTCTACAGGGTGACTGACTTGAACTACAACCAAGCTCAGACTGCTATAATTTTCAAACCATCCACAACAATGAACTCAAAATTCCACAGATGACAGATAATTTAATTGTTTAAAAGTCTTTCAAACGATTTGCGTATCAGTTGTGCTGAAAAATTTATATCCGCGATGAAATTCAAATATAATAGTGTGATTGGTTTATAGTTGGCTGGAAATCCACAAGTAGCTATCGTTAGAGCCCTCCAACACCTCAACGTGAATAAATCATATGCGGCGATGGTCGCTCTCTGCTCATATCTTTGGACCGTGGCGTCAAAATTAATCCGTATACCGTGAAACTGTCTTAGAGGCAGCCTTGATGAAGCCTTGAGCAAAAAACATTTCGGCCGGAAACGTGGATATTTCAACAAGACTCGGCAGCGTGTCGTCTCAATGCCATTATTCGCGCCAAAAGTGGACGTATTGAAAATTACTGATACAATTTGAAAATTTGTGTATATTCCAACATTTTTTGATTTGACACAGTAACACACACACATTATGAAATTTTGGTACACTTTGGCTAAAGCTAGGCCCATTGTGCTGCTAACCATCTTTTGGGTACACTAAAATTTATCAAAAAATAAAAAAAATTATAGCATTTATAAAGTTGCCCTGTACAACCTGGTCAACCGATTGATTCTGTTCACTACTGTCAACAATTAACGAGACTGATGAAAGCAATTCAATTAAAACGACCAGAATTTATCAAGAGAAAAGGTGTTATGTTCCATTATGACAACGCCAGACCACTCACATCTTTGATGCCCCGGCAGAAACTAGGAGAGCTTGACTGGGGAGCTTTGACGTATGCACCCCAGACCTTGTACCCTGATTATTATCTCTGCAGAAGTGGTATAGTTTTAAATCAGTTTCTCTCAATAATCTCAAAAGTTCCAAACAGGTGGAATAATAGCTTCACCCCAAAAATTTCGGAAATTAACAAAAATATGAAAATAAAAATGAGCTCAATGGCCTATGATAATTTCATAATAAAAACCCTTCTTCAAACACCATGCAGACCGATGTTCATTTTATTGCTTAAATATAACCCATCTTCATAAAAAAGGGGTTTATGTTAAATCTGAATTGTGGTTCTAATTATTTTAGGGTGATGGCACATTAAATTGCAAAGTTCTCCCCAACACTTTATCATAGTAACCCAAAATATTTTGAATACCAAATTAGCTTGGTTCAGTTTGATGAGGCTGCGAATTTTTTGCCAAAAATAGACCTCTCCTGCGGTTGTAAATGATTTCAATAGACGACAAAAGCACAGCCTTTATTACGGCCGTAATTTTTTTTATTCAATCCTGACATTAAACTTTTACTGTCTTTTTAGTGTCGCGTATGATAATTACCCATGCATATGACACTTGGTATGACCTACAATTTCACTGGAATTTGTACGTGATTTCTTCCGGAACAAGTGGACTTTCAGTAAAGATATTCTCCCGGGTAGCCTTCCGACACCTCCGCCTCCATTCCCCTATTTGATCGGTTGTTTTAAGAACCAGGCCCTTTTTTTTTTACGACGACATCTCTCTAAAGGTTACATTACATCTTGCACACCTCGAAGAACGTCGTAAATCTTTTGCTCCGAAACTTTAAAAAATTTCCTACGCTTACATGACTTATCATGTTTTTACTACCTCTGAGAACAAACTCATTAAAAAGTTTTATTGACGAAATCGACAGTAGTTTCGCAACTATGGTTGCTAGTGGATTTGATTTTGATAACTTAAATCTACTCAACAAATCAAAAAAACGAAAAAAAAAAAATTAAATTGCGAGGGCGAAAACTTAACGAGGTGTTTTATTGACATCGTTATGTTGCCTGACACTCGAAAGAATTTAAATGTCAGATAATAAACTGAACTATGGACTTCTAACTGGACAGCTTATGGCACGCGGTATAAATTTTTATTACACAAAAAATTGAGAACAAGCGCACTCAATCAAGAAGGACACAGTTGTGGATTTTTATTCATATACACCGTACACACTTTTTTTTTTGTAATTGCTGCAACTCAACAGAAGTATTCAGTATGTTTGTGACATTAATATAGAAAAGTTTATTTCGACTTAAATTTAATTTGAAATACATATGTCGACGTATTAATTTAGTTTTAGTTTGTCTCAAACAAGCTATGCTCTAGGCCTGTATGAGCTGTTACACAGATTATTTTTTTTTGTGTGTTTCTCAAATACTTTCAATTGCCAACACTACAGTATGCAAACAAGCAGAAAATAATTAAAACCTTCATTTTAGACAACAAAAAAATGGCGTCTCAAGATTGTGTTTGCAGACATAAGCTTTTCTGTTATATTCCTGCAGATATTTTCCATTGAGGTTCAAAGATAGAAAAGAAAAGATTCAAAGATATTCGGGTAATTGGCAAAGCTAAAGAAGAATATCTAAGGCAGACTTGAAACTCTTCTTCCTTCACCTCAAGAAACCTTTTGTCTTTTTCGTTGGTGACGCCAAATTGCTTTACTGACAACGCATTTTTTTACTGCATTTCGGTAGGACGATTATGAATACAGCCGAAAAAGAAACTTTTTATAACACAAAATGTTAGGAGTCTTTTTTAGTTTGTTTTATTTTTTTTTTTTTGGCATTTTTGTGTATTAATCTTAGAACAAAGTGAACGAATGCATCACTTTAAGTACTCACTGATTCACTGATAATTAATTATTCACCTCGGAGTCAACTTTAAAATTAAAAAAAAAAATTCTACTGAGAAAAGATAAATTGTTTCTTCACTTAATAAGTCGACTCTATTTTTCGCCGTCTTCTTAGGAGATTAAATCCTGCGTGACCCGGCTATGTCTGATCCCCGTAAAAGATGGTGAAGCAAGATATATTATCTGGTGTTATACTGGGCTAGGATAAACTTTTCATGGAAGAGGCTACAAGGACTCTTAAAACACACGGCTGAACGTTTTCATGTAGCGAACTAATTTTTTTGTCTCTATGCGCTTGTATGCGTTTAATTTATTAAAGCCGTCAAATAAAACCTCATAATACCAATTAGCCAACGTAAAAATGCATGCCAAAGACAGACAATGAAACGATTTCATATTAAAGACAATGAAAAACATTTTCATAAAACAATACAAACTGAATATTCTTAACAGGGATCTGATTTCTTTGAAACCAACAAAATAAGCTGTTGTATAATACACTCAGTATTCCATCTAGATTTTATTTTAAAATAAACATCTTCTGCGAAAGAATTTATTTTGGTGGAATTTTTGAAGAACTTACTGCAATCATGTCTGCAAATAACAACACTGCTCTTCATTTTCTGTTAAAAAAAATTTGACTGAGGAAGTTAGGTGTTGGGGTCTAACTAAATAAAAACCTGCATAACAGATCTCACAGTTCATCCATTAATTTTCATTACCAGACATTTCCAAAACTCACTCTTTAAGGCAAAGTCACCACGCGTGAGAAGTTGCAGGTGTACGTGAAAACACCCAAATATTTTGCATTCATTTCAAATGATCTTTTTCGTCAAAAGGCTTGGCCAGAGCTCAACTTGCTTTCACTGTCTTTTTTCACATAGTCGAAGCCGTAAATAGAATTTCCTAAAACTAAAAAAAAATGCCCTCTGCGTTAAAACTGCCAACGCCAACTGTCACAGATCGAACATCTCATTCACTGCCAACAGTCACGCCATCTACATATTTCGATTCCTTGTTGACTTCACGTGCCATTCTTCTTCATCGGCCTCCGCTCAATAGCACATGTGTCTCGATCGATCTTTTGGCTCGTTTATCGATTAATTCTCGCCCTCCCGCCCGCGTTTAATTTATTCTTCCCCTCGAATTCACATGCGAACAATGTGTGCTTCGGTTTTCTTCGAAACCAAATCATGACCCACTTCAAACGAACGACAACCACCCACAGGGTGGTTCAGCTTACCTGTCCTTCTTGCCAACAGAACAGCCCCATGCCTCATGGCGTATATTTATCTGTCACACGCAACGGAAAAAGAACAAAAACTTGGATCGCTTTCAACAGATACTCTGTCCTCTGCGTGTGGCAGTGACTAACATCAGCTTTTTTGTTTAATTGAATCATTTGCCAAATAAAACACCCACTCGAGTGCAAACATTTTGCGCTCTGCTTTTTTTTTTCCCTGACTCATCACGAGATAAAGACGCTTAAAAAAAAATGCTAGACAAGTCGATTGCAAAATCGGATTAGACAGCTGCTATCTTTGGAATTTACATCTGTGTTGTTGGAATTTTCGAGAGTTGCTGTTGTTTTTTTTTGGGGAAAACCAAGCCTCGCTTCGACAGACACAGCGGAACAGCTGTTTCAGCCATTCAATATTTGCAGTTTAATCTGTTAACTCAATCAGCTAGTTTGTGCTAGATTCGCGCTTAGTCTGCGTCGCAGATGAGGTGTAGGTGACAAATGTCAAAAGCATTTTATTTGTTGTTGACAGTCCGCTGACACCTAAGCCATGTTTTCGGTTTGTTTTGTTTCACTAATTAAACAGATCGGACGGTATAATTTCATGGGTAAATATTGATTTTAAAGTCGAGGGGTGGTCTTGTAAGACGATGTTGAAAGTTGGTGAACCGATGTTTTGACGGAAGTGGGTCTTCGATTATTGTTTTGATGTCTGAGACTGAAGAGGTGCTTATTATGTCTGGAGGCAATGTGCTAATAGGATGGTGTGATACTAAGTAGTTAGTAGGGTAAGCAAATAAATTTAATTTGAATTAATGTCGCGAATATTGGCAAAGGCTTTCAAGTCGGATTGGTATTTATAGCATCCATGGTCGATTTAATAGAATTTCATGGGCTAGGTTAGGGCTGGTGGCTGAACTTCACTTTTTTAAAGGCCAAGGCATTGCTTCAATACAGAGAATGTTTAATGGCTATCATTGTCTTGAAAAAATGCTTTGAAGATTTCAATAAAATTGAGAGTTATAGACCGCCTTTAGTGAATTGAAAAGTTTATGACCGGGTTCAAAATTACTCTGAAATGCTGCTTAGTTTTGAAGCCAAAATTCGCTGATTTACGATTGTCAACGTCAGAAGCAGAAGGGAGAGAGCAGTGGTGGTTGGCGTATCGTCGCGAAAGGTCATGCAGCAGACGTCGGCGGTATTTATACTTTTTATAGTAGTTTTGTATTATCCGTGTTACTCGAAATTGCTATGTTTCTTTTTGTTTGTACTAAGAAATAAAGGCTATCTTATGTGTTTAATAAACAAGATTATCCTTGACACGATCTTAGTAGTTATTTCTTTGTTGTAGTGAAATTATTTTACGAAACATCTGCATATTTTTGTTGCTTGCTACTCTGAAAGTTGTTTTCATTTTTGCTTATTTTCTGATTCTAGTTTTTGTATTGTACAAAGCGTTTCGAAAAAAAAACAAAAAATTAGTGTAATGATATCCTCATTATGCCTGGCTTGAGTGACTGAATGTGTTTCGGCTTTAGACCAGGAATCCTATTCGGTATCTATAAATATTATAAAACAAAGTCGAAAAAAATGTTTGGGGAGTTTAATCTCAGGAACTTCTGAACCGATTTCCATGCGGTTTTCACCAGTAGTATTGTTGGGTATCTATTATGGGTATGGACTACATTTACTACAGCCCGTTGAGAACCAGAGCCTAGCTTTTTAGCACCTCCACTGTGTTGTGCGCGTTAAAGTTTTGACACATTTGGAGGGGACCTGCTGTTTAATGCCGGCTCCGAACGGCGAATTGCGAAAACTTTTCGTGACAGAAGTACTCCAGGAGGATTGTCAGTCGTTCGCCGGAGGTGGGGCCGTGAAAAATGATTGTTGTGGTTTTTTTCCCCGACTTTTCCCCTAAACTTCCAATACACCCGGTAAATGAAGCAAGAATGCATCTCAGATTCAGATTCATTTTTCAGATTAAAAGCCGATTATTTGTGTGTGCGCGATGTCGAATATCTCGACAACGATAATGTTCGCTCGCGATGTTCGCGTGTAGGGCCATGTTTGCAAGCTAATCACCCTTATTCCGATAGTCGTTCAACGCCACAAGAGAGAATCGACATATTGTCGTTTATTTGGCGTTGAACGCCGCACGTACTACGAAAATCACACCGTCGTTTTTTTATTGGCGTTGTACGACTATCGGAATAAGGGTGAATGCCAATGTACGTACTTGCTACAAGTTGCGAGGGGACGTTTTTTTTGTCTGTTTTTTAGCCAAAGAAATAAGACTCGACTTAGAGGTTTTGAAAGTAGACTAAGGTTGGAAAGAATGTATTCGGGTAAGAGGGATTTTCGACTTAGAAGAGAAATTCGACTGTATGTTCTGTGGAATTTTATTTCAAGTAGCTATAAGACATTAAACCATGCAGAATACATGCGAGAAAAAACTATAATCATTACTGATTTATTGAAGTGATTCAAAACCAAAAATCGTTTTTGATTTAATTATGTTATTAGTCTACAATAACAAGGGGAATATTTTCTTTTTGAATGCTACTGGAGGCAGCGGAAAGACTGCTTTTGCTGTGGGATCGTCTGGAATTGAACCCACACTTTTAGATGGCGGAGGAACTGCTAACTCTGCTTTTAAACTTCCATTAAAATTTTGTAGTGCCGATGTTTCAAGTGCTTGCAATGTTTCCAAGTAGAGTAATACTGGTAAATTGACAGGGGATTGTAGTTCAATAATTTGGAACGAGGCTTCAATGCTCCACAAAACGTCTAACAAGGTGCATTAAAGCAAAGTCTATGCTTCACTGAAAAAGTCATACTTATGGCTGCATATAAAAAATCGTAACTTCAAACTAATATAAGTCTTGCATACGGAAGAGACAACACATCACTTTCCAATAATATGCTTCAAATAAGACCAGAAAAATTTGAAGTAAGAAATGGGAAGGTAAATTTCAGAAATATCTTTTGTTTTGTTGCCGAATATTTTAGAAATGATTGAGAAGGTATATTCGGATATTGCAAACTTATCTAATAATTCATTTGGTTTGAGGGAAGGGCTATTTTGTGGCGGACAAATAAGCAAGTCAATTAAGTTATTGATTCAATTCTTGCCAAATGTGATTCATCATCAAAAGTCTATTATTTAGTTGACCGCGCTTTAGATGTAGAAGATGCGGTGCATTACCCCCAATTATTTCTAAATTCATTAACACTTTCTGGTATTCCATTACTGGAATACTAAAACACTATATATATATATATATATAGTGCTGCCTGCGCGAAGCCAGGACGGGTTGCTAGTCTTTTATAAACGAAATTATTGCTTGCTTTTGCTTAAAGGTTTAATTGTTTCTTTTCAATTTATAAATATCGTGGGTTGATCGGTTAGTATATAGGTATATAACCTATAGGCTATAGCTCATTTGTGGTTGGATGTAGACGACGATTATGTGGCCCTAGACGACAGTTGTGTTCGCCCATTAAAGAATGCTTCGATAATAGTTTCGATTTCCTCATGTTCTTTGGGTTCGATGTTTGTCGTGTAGGTTGCCATGCAAATCCTAATTCTCACTGTGAAAATTCCCTTTCTTTCTTGCATAGGAAAACAATTATAAGGGGCAACTGCATGCTTTTCTCTGACTAAAAAGTCAAAATGAAATGAAAGGTTTTCGTCGTCCAGTGCCAAACTGAGCGAAAAAGCATGCCAGAGTATATGAAAAAAAAATTCGAATTCGGAATTAAAAATAGACCAAGAACCAATAAATGTATTCGATTTAGAGGGCTTTACGACGTAGAGGGCGTTCGACTTAGAGGATGAATTTTGTATGGAAAGTTAAAGGGGATGCCAAAATATATCGTTAAAATTCGAGTTAGAGGAAAATTCGACTTAAAGGGCGTTCGACTTAAAGAGCTTCGACTGTAGTTAAATTTGAACAGCAACAGAACACACCGTGAATTTTAAGTAAAAAACGACATTTCATGAGTGAATTTTCAAAATTATTCCAGGGAACAAAATCAATTTTCAACTTGCTGGTTAAATCTCGAGTTAGGTTAGGTTAGGTTAGAGTGGCTGGCTGGGACATCTGAGGTCACATTTAGGTCAGATACCACAACGCGGATATCTACCCCGCATCCTAATGAAACCACTGAGAGCTTCCTACGAGCTCGAATTAAGAACGACTCCGAAGTTGGTGGTATTTTAATCCAGGTGTCAGCATTTTGGTGTCTTCGTCAAAGATCGATCAAGAATGACCATTTTATTTGTCTCTTAAAACTATTACAATCGCTTAGAATTATTACAAAAAAAAACTTCATTATATTAACCCAAAGATGGTGTTTACATTTCAGTACTTAACAAGTATTTTAGACAAAATATTGAAATATTTCACATACGCCATAGAAAAATAAATATCCAAATTAAAATTTAAAGTCTGCGTTCTTGTGGAGTTTAAAAAAAGTGTTGTTATCCATTAAAAATGATAACTCAACGAGTCAATATTTAGTCTGCATAGGCCAATCATTTCAAAACACATGCGTGTAACGTTTCTAGACTCTTACGCTGTTGTGGATTATACATTTCAAATGAAGAACCATTTTTTCAACATTGATGAAAATGCTTTCTAAATCGCCTAAATACAGACTCGAACAAAAGTTCTTGATTCACGAATCGAACTTTATTAAAAGATAGGAAAAAACACGTGTTGTTCACATCCCTGTTCAAAAAAACGATTTCAAGAAAACAGCAGACAGTTCAACTCACATGCAAGGCCGTTGCCTGCTCTCTCCCAAAATTTACTCGAATCTTGCCGACAATTGACCCAGCGTCGTCAATAAATAAAAGCAGATTTAATTTTATATTTGACGAGCATTACAAGTAAAAGAAAAAGTCAACAATGTGTATCCGTTGGCCTTCGAAAAACCAATTTCTCATGACATTGACGTCAAAACCGAAAATTTACATCCTTCCTCCTTATAATTAACAAAAAAATAACTAACAAAAAAGTAGAGAATGTTTAAAATAAAATAAAATAAATATATATGCAAATTAAATTGTCACACAGCACGCGCATTTCCCCCGAATACGTGGGCGCTCCCGCGTACATTTCGCCCAGAGTCAAAAAGCAAGAGGCTCCTCTCCTGTCGACGTAAGACTTTCTTCTTTTTTTTTATGATCATCTGGCTTGCCAGCGTGACCAAAACAGCAATCCATTTTGCTCGTTTTATATACAAATCCCATGTGTTTTATTTTTTCATTCGATAGATACAGATGTGAATAGAATTTGATTTGAATTTATTCATTTTACGTGAGCTTCCTGACGTTCATCGGCAATGGCTGACGTTTTGTTTTCATTCGACATCGGGTGCGGTTGACACACTTCAGAAAGTGTTTTCAACAAACAACGTGACGCAACATTAATTGCGGATGAGATTAGAAATTTTCGACACATTCTCTCGGCCAAAAAGGTACACACAGTCGTTGTAAGTCGTTTCCTGATCGCGCATATGTCGAACTCTCGAACTCGTCCCCGCAGCTGCGGAGATTATGCTCGCGAAAAATTGTTTGAAAATTGTTCCGGCAGATAATTTTCCACTCATAAATCATGAAAACAAAAAAAAAAAAGATTGGGATTCTTTTGCTCAACAAGAACTATGCTCGTGTTCGTGGAGGAGGGCAATGGTTTCGCTTCGAAGTTTATTGGCAACGCAAAGTAAAGAGGCCTACTGTCAGCCGCTGTCGGGGGTGGTCATGCTTAAGTGATAAATTTCAAGTATTTATGATTTTTCATTTCGCTTCGACGACTAAAAACAGAAACGCGCAGAAGGCGTCTCAAACTAGAACTCTCTGTGTGAAACGTGACAATGGCCGCCCGCACATTCATTCAGATGGAACTCCACGTGCTGGATTCGTTCGGGGCCGGAGGAATTTGCGAGTCGTTGCGTATCACAGTCGCAGTTAGCATATTTGATTGTTACTTAGCATGGTTAGCATATTTAGCTTAGAACGGTGTTCCCACGCTTGACGGGGTTGGAATAGTACCTTCGGAGTGAATAGGGGAGTGTGTAAAAAGAGATTTAGGTGGCAGATCAAGGTGAATTGCACGCTTCAGTGACGATGTTAAATGGGTTTTGATTTTGAGCTCCTTTCACTGCTAATTTACGTCTAAAATTGTCTGACAAACACTTCGTTGAAGCTTCTACGCATATATGTGGATGTCAGTGAAGAAAACTTTCCTCATTTGTAACTAGCAAATTTTTTGTTAGAATTATAAAAGAACTACATTATTGTAAAAGTTTTCATCATTGACAGAAATTCTGAGAATCAAAAAATATCGGCTCAAAACAATTTCGACAAACGACTTGCAATCCACATTTGAACTCAAGTATTTCAGTAATACAAAATTGTCTTTTATCTGAAATTGAATGTTTCGAAACAAGTATTTCAGGATTACAAAAGGAAATAAGAAACACTCATCCTAGCTCATCCTTCTGTAATAATCATTGACCGGCATCGATTGTTTTAAGGAACCACGTGTATTGAATGCGGTTAAAATGCTCTTCTTTATGACGTGGCGTAATGTAGAAAATTCTGGTATTTCAGATGATAAAAACTAATAATGCGTTGATCCTTCTTGTTTCTTAAGGACAACTTATTACATTTAAACGATGAAAACAGTATCTGTTGCATGCAGTAGAAAAAATTGATAAAGAAAACTAAAATAACATTGTGAATTGTATAACACTTTAAATACTTGTTCTAAATTTTGAATTACGCGCCCAAGCGGCCATATTTAATTTAAGTAATAATGTACAAAAAAAGGGTTCAAGTAACGGACAAATAAAGTCACTTTCAATCGAACCACCCTTCGTTGCGCACGCGTTTATTTTTCTCCGCCGTTTTTCCGCTCCGCCGCATTTTTTCTAAGTTTCCAAATAAAAACGTACGTACGCGAAAGCAAAACTTTCGTATCTGCAAAAACTCTTGCAGAAATTCAGTATCTCACCTGATTTTCGAGAATAATTTATTTGAGTCAGAGTGGTCCCTAGAACACGACGTTTTTTTGTTTTTTTTTTATTCTAAATCATAAATTTGTAAATATTGCTAGGACAAAGTTTGTTTTCTAAGCTATTTCTTTTCTAGAAATATTTAAAATCATTATCATCATCATCATTTTCTGTGCCCGTATGTTCCACTAAAGGGGTTGCGAAGGCAGTGCACGCAGAAGAGATCTCCAGGCAACCCGATCTTCCGCCGCTGACTCTAACTCCTCGGGAGGTATGCCCAAGCGTAACCAGGCGAGCGAACGAAAAATATTTATTTTTCTGGAAAATAAAAATCATGCATCAGAGGGTTAAAATAGATCTAAGCCATTTTCCAATAAAAACTTTTAAATAAAAGACAAGCGTGAAATCGCATTTCCCGGTTTTCTGTGTTTCATTCCCCGTGAAAAGGTTTAAATTCTGGAATGCTTAAGCACATAGACGCGTCAGAAAGTCTCGTTGTTTTCAATACATTTTCGAATACTTTTTTCCTTCCACATTTTGCTTCTTCACAAACAAAAAAAACGTGTGTTTTTAGCTTGGAAAAAAAAACTCTCCCTGATAAAAGTAAAAACAAATTCTCCTATCAGCTGCCAGGTGTCAATTGTCAACGTGCAGCTGTCACTTTTGACAGAGAGGCCAAAACAAATTATAAAACTTCAAACGATATCAAAGTTCAAAGTTTGAAAATGTTTATTTTTTCTTGAAATCAAATCAAAAAGTTGATGAAAGTTAAAAAAAAAATGGAATATTTTTTGTTCTCTTCAAGTTGATTACACTTAATCTCTCAACGCCCGATCGACCTGTGCCGATTCCGTGTCTTGAGCTGTCACCGAGGCCAAGACAAATGCCAGACTGACATAGGGTCCCTTTCCGAGGCCAAGCAGTCCTTTGTCTTCTTAAATTATCTGCTCCTCCGCATTTTCTCGTGCCACGTCAGTCTCACCAGTCAATTCACACACGAGCCAACGCCAAGAATATCTCTCAACCAACGACTTGTATCCATGTTCCACATGCTCGAAATAGAACTCTCTCTTTTTTTTTTATTTTTGGCCACGCAATTAAACGCTTTCTTCGCAGTGACCTTGCCGTCCACTTGTCCGAAGTCTCGAAAAATCATCCGCCTGTCGAACCATCCGTCTTCACATTTGACGACTTATTAAGGCCCTCCGTCCCATCTTGAGAAACAATTCACCCGGCTCGGCATGGCTCCCACGTCGTGTACAAATTCCATTAAATTGTTTATTTATTCTGCCGGAGAGATGTTAATCAAGCCAACAAGTACGCCGCGCCGTGCCGGCCGGCCGGCTGTCAGTGGAAAGGACGACGAGCACGTATGTTTGCAGAGAAATCGATTCCCATTCTTTGCCACAAATTATTAACATTAACGTTACTTAGCGAAATTACCACAATGGAGTTTGCTTATTTTTGGTAAGTAGTTTAGCACTTTGACTCAACTGATTTCATTACGACCGCCCTGCTAATGCGGCATAGTTTGCGGGACCGGAATCCGATTCGAGTCAATTACGAGCGCTGTGCATTTACAGAGCGATAAGTGACAGTGTAAACAGCGTCTGGGCTGGGACTTTTTATTTGCGTAAGTCGTCGCCGACGCCGATGCCGATGCCGATGCCGACGCCGCCGGCTCGTGTAACTATGACACGATCATAAACAATTTCATTTGATTATTAATTGGTGGTGACTGGTCGAGGGACATTGTTGCAAACTTGATACGCGCCGCTGACGGGCAGTTCTAATTGCGTTCTTGAAAAGTTCGCTTGATCTGATCCAAGCTGGAGCTGAGAACGAAGCACGGAGCACTGAGAACTCAGAACTCAGAACTCAGAACTAAAAACGCAATAAAATGCCGTGCCGCCATATGCCATGGACTAAATGATTGAGTTAATCAATCACTCTTCGGAGCACTTAAGCCCGATTGGTAATCTTAAGTGCGAACTGGATTTCGGGGGCCATTATGTAACACGAATGTGTTTACGAGTCGTGTGTAACGAGAAACGAGATAAGTCAGCCCGGGGATGGCGAAGGCGATGGCGGAGTGCTTTATCTAACTAATTATTGTTTTGCTTTTGTTGATTTCGTAGAAGGAAGGAAAGAAAAAAGTTGAGTAGGAAATTTTTGGACGTTAGACAGACAATTAGCAAAAAAAAAAATGTTCTGGCAGTTTCTCGAAAACAAAACTGAGCTAAAAAGAGGGGAAAGGGTCTCGTGTAATCTGACGCAGAGGGAAATCTTATCTCGGAAGTAAAGTACTCGTTCAAACATTGGACCAAATGCTGTTGGGTTTTAATTGCCTGTCGTTACAAAAAACAAAAACAGATTGGTGCTTATGTAAAAGGCGAAAACAGATGATATTTTGAGACAACAGAAGTGAAACTGTTTATTCAAGCCATAAAATTTTTATGGTGAATTTGAAGAGCATTGTACATGCAGTAACGGGGTGATTAATAGAACTTCTGTAGAAATAGATGCAATGAATATATTCCAATTTATTTTGTACAGTGATGGACAAAAAACAATAAATACACTTATTCACTTCCACTCATTTCAAAATTCGCACTTCTTAAGCTAGCTGCACTAAAACTTTTTTTCTCCAAAGTACAGCTGCAAATGGTACACATAATTCTGTTATTTGCAAATAATATTTAAGCGTGGTACGTTTAAAAAGATTGTTAAAAATTGTAGGAAAGTTTGATAATCTGAACCATCAAATAAATAGAATTGTGGACCTCTAGAGCGATCTAAAAAGTCAGTCACAAAAGTAAGTAAACACCATGGAGTGGGCTTTGTACTCATTGAAAAACAATCTCTAAATAACCTTCACGAAAAAAAACCCTTACATGCAGTTTTATTCGAAATTTTAATAGCTTTTCAAAGCAAAAAAAGTAAGCTGATCAGACTATAACTGTAAAAACTGTGCAGCAAAAACAAAAACAAAGTCAAAATTTACATCATAAAAGTAAGTAAGCGGTATATGTATGAAAATTAGTAATTTTGCGCAGTATAAATGAAATTAATATAGTGTGGAAAACTCTTGTGATTTCTTAATAACATGAAATGGAATCTAATTCACCAAATTTTGTAATACTTGGAGTGATTTTGAACGTCTGGCAGAGTGTTTTCATTTCGATTTTCTTGTATGCTATCTAATATTTCGGTCCAAAAGTTCCCAAAAACGTCTTAAAACATTCGAATTGATTTAATTTCAATTGATTAACACATTTTTGAATGTGGATACAGTTTTAAATTGGCTTCCTGCACTATAAGCAACCATTCGTTCGCTTAAATGCGCAGTTTGGTCAGAGTCATTATCCTTTTGGTGAATGAATGACCCTTTCAAGCCGAACTTTTTAACTTTTTTGGGCAGATTAGTCTTAATGATGTTCAAATTAACAAACCAATTCATCGATGAACACCAAATTACCAACCCCAGATGCAACTATGGTACCCTTTACCGAAAAATATTCCATGTTTTGCCGTAAAACAAAGGAGAAAAATTTGATGGCAATCTTTTTGAAGTCATATGAATGGCAGAAGTCCAAGTTTTAAAAAGTTTCACCAACTTAAAAAATTTATGTATAATCTTTTTTTTACAAAATTTATGATTTATATCCGTCCGAGAGTTGCACTTTTTTTTTATCCTGGATCATAAATAATTGAATCATCTTGTATTTTGTTTGCAAAGTCGTTCTTTTGATTCTGCAGCAACTGTCAGCTATTTCATCAATTCACTCAATCTGAAATCATTCCGAAAAAACTGCAGACCGGATTTCAAGACAAGAGCAAGAAAAAAGTCCCCCACAAATTATAGCCTACTTAACTCCTGACACGCGCAGCCTTGGACTCAGGCACCTCTTACCCCAATCAACACGGAAACGAGCTAATTAGATTCCGGAGATAGTCTCTCCCCTCCCCAAAATAAAAACAAGACACTAAATCTAAGTCAGTGTGCCACCGAAGAATCTGTCACCACGATCTGTATCCTGCAAAAAATCACCTCACGTCACCCACACATCACTTTATCTTAATTGCTGGCTAAAGTTTATCTACGACCAGCCGTGTCCTCTGGCTAAGTGGGTCACCCGATAAAGTGGAACTAGTCCACTTAAGTCTCACCTACCAGCGTTTAATCACAATCACTCAATGCCATCGGCCCGAGGTTTTATCGGATCACTCATGCCACCACATTCAGATAACAGCTGACATTTGGAATGCCTTTCCCCCCAAAAAGGCTGCCAAAACCAGTTTTCCCGTACCGTTCAAAGTTCGGCAAAGATTTTTGCATTTAATTTTCCGCTGAATCGTGTGGAATAATACCAATAAAATTTTCGACTCGAATTCGATTCTGGTTACCGCAATTTATTAGGTGGTTTAAGCAGCTTCACGTAATTATCTGGGCTAGCAAGTTGCTGTGTGTGCGTGTGTGTTTGTATGTTCAAATTCGAGTCACCTGAGTTGAAAACCAAAAAAGGGGGTGTGTCAGCTGGCAACTCCGACCGTGAACTTACCGTTTATTGAAGGCATAACCGGCTACTAAGTCGTAATTGTTAAAGAGTAAATTTGTTATGCAAAAAGATTAAAACGAAAAAAAAAAACAAGAAACATTACTTTTTTTTTTTTAATAATATTTGTATAATTTTCATTTTGGGTGAAGCAATGTTTATTTTCAACCTCTGACGGTTGGGGTATCTGGAACAAACAGAGAGCAGTTTACGTGACTGCCGAGAAGGATGTGCCATAAAAATACTGCGTAAACAAGCAAGAAATCGGCGAGAATAAGGTCAATTCCACGCTTTAATTTGAGATCGTAATTGTTTTTATTTGGAATCAATATCGTTAAAAGAAGATGATTCGGTCAAAACAAAGTAATTAGGAAAACAATTTCGTATTTTAGCGAAGGCCATCGCTCTAGGGGGAGAGTTATATATATTTATATTTTGCAGACGGTTATTGAAGCGGAACAGTGATTTTTATGAGTTTTCATGGTTACAAGTGCGCAATTGAAGTGAGATTGAGGTGGTGACAATTTGTCGAAGACATCCAGAATAGTTCTCGGTGGAAATTAACGATTTTGCACTAAAAAGAAAGTAATTAAATGTGAAAAACTTGGAACTTTATTGAAGTTTATTGAATAGAATATCAATGGAAGTGGTTTCCGAAATGTTTAAAAGACAGTTTGCTTGATTAATAGATGAATTGAAAGTAAACCTCGTTGACTTAATTTGATTCAAGTTTGAATGTAGGTATAGGAAAGACCTAAGACCTGATTGCACAGCTAAGAAAAAAAAAGTTTTGTTTGTGATTCAAATTGGGTCACTTGCATTTCTGTTAAGCATTTTTGTTATAGAGTTTCACTGTGTGCTCCATTGATTCTTAGACAACAGAAGGAGTCTGCATTCTCATCGAATCAGCTCTATCGAATTTTGCCAGCAAAATCATCGCAAGCGTTGAAACGTTTGAAAGAGAACAACAACTTTGACCCGAAAATCATCTTTAATCATCTTAACACAGACAACCTATTATAGACACCCATCTGGGCAGCTGCTATCTCTCCTGGCTCATCGATGAATTTGGCAGTAATTCACGAATGTAGCTGAAATACAGGAAGCATTTTGACAGTAATTCAGGAATCACCGAACACTAGCTCATCATTTTAATGCACATTTGTCTGATTTGTTGTTCAAAGCTCTCACACGTATTCACAGATACAAAACGTTAAAAAAAATGCTGTCAAATAAAATCAAGGGGCAAGAAAAAAGGAAGTTGGGTGTTTGTATCGGCGCATTTGTGAGTACAAAGCGAATTTTTTTAAGGATTGCTTATGTAAGCTAAATACTCACAATCATTTTTTTTCAATTATAGGCAATCATAGGCAAAGGCGACAGCTTTACATTCATCTTTCAACATCAACAACTTAAGGCTTAAGGTTATCTCGCATGAAGATGAATTGTCATGATTTTTAACTCCTTGAGATTTAATTTTCAAGTGTTTTTTGAAGTCGACAAAAGATCGCAATTGCATATCGATATCCTCAAAGCTAAATATAGACCACGACATCATTCAACTTTAATCCATCTCTTCCTCTAAAATTTTCTTTCCGTCTCTCCCTCTATACCTTCGGCCCGTGCTGTGTCTTACACAGGATATTTAAGGGTAGCCCCAATTCCCTTAGCACGCTCAAAATTAAAAAAAAAAAAATCTAGGATCCATGAAAGATACCTGAACGATGTTATATTTATGCCAAACTGGTGTCCATCAAAAACGAAAGAATTTCGTTAAGTTGTCACACAAGGTCGATTTTCTTCCATCTATACCTAATATTATAAAAGTGAAGAGTTTGTTTGTTTGGTCGCGCTAATCTCAGGAACTACTGTACGAATTTTAATGCAGTTTTCACCAGTAATATTCGGGATTTCAGGGAAGGCTTTGGACTATATTATTTAGACATTTCAATACATCAAGTTAAGGATTAAATGAGATTTATGAAGAAAGTTCAGAAGTGGCAAGCTTTTAAGGCGCTAGTTATAAATACTAAAAAATTGTACGAAGGAGTCGTTTGTATTAAAAAAGTTTTAAAAGAAAGACTGCGACAGCATATGTCTACCTTTTAAGATATGCACAATAACCATTCTTATGGTTCTGTAAAAAGACGAAAAGCCAATCCCCCCTATAATTTCCACACAGCTTCGTCAGAAAATCTAAAAAAAAATACGAAAAATCGCCCTTGATGAGTGAATTAAAAAAAAAAAAAAGTGAGGTAGGGCGGGGCTAGTTGGGCCACTTTTTTTTTGAAGCCCTATAAATACTAACCTAGTCATAATACAACTATGAGCCTAGCATCCATTGAAAGAATGAATATCAGGCTTCTTTATGCAATTTAGAAAAATTGAAAATATGTAACAGCAGAAGAATAATATTGTCTCAAATACGCCAAGTCCAAGTGGCCCAACTTGCCCATTAGCAGGTTAGATTAGGGGCTTAAAAGTGGGAAAATAAGCTTCATAAAAGACGAAAATGATGAATTTATAATGAAAAATTTTATTCGAAACACAACAAGTAAGAAACATTCGCTATTTTAGTTAATTGAAATCAAAACGCAGTCAAGTTTAGGTAAGCGCTTCTTATGAGCCCAATTTCGACACTTTTAGAGAATGCTTCCATGCACATCAGCCCAATTCGCTGGGAAATAGATTGAAGTTCATTGGGAACAGCTGAACTCATTAAAAATAAAAGTTATTCTTTCCATTTTATGCAGAGGGACAAGTAGATCAACCTGGCCTAACTCCACATCTAGCTTGATGGATATTTTATTATTATTTATTATTATTATTATTATTATTTATTTATTACCTCTGTACAATTAAGTTCAATTTACATTCACTTTTACGTTTGTACAGGATCTTACATATTTCACAAATTCAATTGAATTAACAAATTTTTAATTTAAATCTAGTGAAATGAAAGGAGAATAGAAAGGAGGAGAAGGAAAGGATAGAAGAAAAGAAGGAGAAGAGGAGGAAAAAGGAAAAAGAAGTTTGAAAAATATGCTTAAGTTTTTGTAGCTACGCTCTTAATCTGTGTTGTAGAATTCAACAAGTTTTCTCTCAAAATTGATGTATTTACCCTTTTTATTCGAAGGAAGCGCATTCCACAATGAAAATGAAACATTTTGCGTAATGATTAAAGAAATACTCAAAACAATTAAACTTTTTAAGCGGAATACTAGAACATAAAAGCGTGCCTCATAAAAAACTACACCTTAATGTAAAACGCTCGACTTTCGCCACTAGAATGATGATAATTATGTAACCTTTGTTTGTACTTTTTCACTTTAAAAACGAACAATTCGCGTGGTTCCTTATCTGCTTATACAATGCAAGTGAAATTTATCTTACATAGCTTGGTTTTTATTATTATCTGATCTTGTTCGTGTAGTGCTTGCTGTTCTTGAGAAATTCGCGTGGCCCAACTTACCCCGTGGCCCAACTAGCCCCGCTCTACCCTACTTTCAACATTCTGGTCAAAATATGTAGCTTTGGAGGTTTTGAGCCAAAACGATAAAACGTCGATATGTGAATTTCGAAAATCCAAAGACGTAGTTATGTAGATCTCAGTAAAAGCATAAAGAAATAATTTTTTTTTTCTTTTATTTCCCAAATTGTTTATTTTCTGTCTTGATTTTGACATATAATAAAGTTATTACATGTATAGGGAATGTAGTTTAGCAAGTCAGGACCACTGTCCTTCATTGTTGTTTTTGTTACGTATGGCACAGGTGGGTTTTAATCCTCCCGAAGCGTTGGGGGTTATAAAGAAAAAATAATTATTAAAATATTGAAGGAACCTCTGTTCCTTCGAAATCTGTTAAAAGGTTTTGTTTAATCCATAAAATTCTGGCTAAAATTGACGAGAGGCTCAGCGGTATTTTTCACATTTATATCCAACCCTATTTCGTTCTTATAGTTCTGTTTTTTTTTTAACTTAATTGATTTTTATGAAGTTTAAGCTCCAAGGGAAAGAACACCACAAACAATTTTCATGGTACCACCCCTCCAGCTAACGACTGAAAACCCTCCTGGAGTAATCTCTGCCATGGAAATCTTGCGCAATCGCCGTTTGGAACCGACATTAAACAGTAGGTACCCTCCACATGTATCAAATTATAACGCGCACAACACAGTGGAGGCGCGATAAAGCTAAGCTTTTACGCAGATTATTTTATTTAAACTCTAAGAAAGGGTATGATAAAATTATTTATCCAACCACAATGACTGAGAATCACGCCGACGAATTCGCGGGCAGCAGCTAGTTTGAGATAAAGCTGCTCTTATTGTAAAATTTTGCAGTGTTCCTGTATAAGATTTAACAAAAAATTCACAACAATGGATTTGTCGTACTGAATTTTATATCTTCTTTTCAAAATCATTTTTCGTTTTCTCTAAAAAATTTCTTCAGCTTCAACAACCAGTTCCATATTTTTAATAATTAAAACTGTTTGTTGGAACCCTTAATTCATTTCGATGCATTTCACCAACTGCTTTCTCTAAGATAGACATTCTTTTTGATTTTACGTGCCCTATTCGTTGCCCAAATTTTTAGATTTCTTTATTTGCATCATTTGTCTTTGGTTTCAACTTCATATTGAAAAATTTAGAATCATACATGTGGGTACATCAAAAGAATTTTTTTTATAGCCAAATAGCAACCCAAAACAAAAATAAGAGGGGAAGAATGGAAATCATTAAATTATGTGAAAACTAATTGCAAACGAAATGCAGACAAAAAGGCATAGTTATTGCGACTCACAGCCACAAAAGCATCTAAATCCAAAAAGACATCTCCATAAATTAGCACCTCGCACATTTTTCGCAACACCATATCTTGCAAATGAGCTAATCAGGCACAAGCACCTCCATTATAATTTCAACACCCCATCTTCCAGCCGCCAAACCTGATCTCAGAGACCCATTTCAAGTGTCGAATTATACGATGCCTCGCCTCGTCTGTGCCCACTCTCAGAAGGTAACCAGCACTTGGTCGCACCTTAAATCCGTGCTCACAGTACTTCACAAATGACTCGAGCAAATACAGACAATTATGAGAATTCTAAATTGCGCTACGCCGAACACAACCACCCTCCCCTTCTGCCTCAGCCATTTGTTTAACTCGTTTCCAGCATAAATGCCCACATTCAAGCCGCACTCAGATGGCCTTTTAAATTGATAGCCAACCTCCTCCTTAAGTGAGGTAGCCGCAGTGTTTTTGTGTCATAAAAAAATTTTCCATCTTCTCTTAATTGGCGGTCGTTAAAGCGAAACCCTGCTAGACACTCCGCCGAATTGGATTAATTATCAATTTGCAACTCCACGTGCCGGCAATTACAAAAACCAAAAATTTATAAATATTAATCACCAAAGACCGTCGTCTGACATGTGTCTGCCTATGTGTATCAGTGGCATGCAGTGTTTATAAACATTGGATACATACCACGCCTGAAATGGCACTCGGAACCGGTTCCAGAGTCTATGCGGGTCACCACACCACACGCGGGCACACTAGCGCCCCCCCCACACGGCGCTTGGTTTTTTTCCGCGCTAATGGCCACACTCCCCCATGTGTTTTTTGGAGATTAAGAAAAATTTTAATTTTTAATTTCCAAGCACAAACTACAAAAGGAAAACAAAACTTGTCCGTTCCATGAGGCGCCCTCGGTATGTGCGATCTCGAAAGAGTGTCATGAATCTATCACACGATAGGCTGGATATGTTTGATCGGTGAAATGTAAACATAGATTCCACAAATGCAAAGGATGACGCGCGGGATCGTTGGTTTATTTGTGAATTGGATTTCTACGCCTCAAGATATTCCGGCCGTCCCGCGCCTTCTACGCTTCGGTGGATTCTAAAAATGTGGCCCCAAAAACGATATCGTTTATGGTTTGTTTTGGTTATTTTAGTTGTTGATCGCTGGGCGGTATTTTTTTTTTTTTTTCTTTTGTTTTTTTCTCTTTGCGATCGCTGAGGACGGTCAATGTCCTGCAACGGATCATGTGGTTTTTAATTCGAAAACAAAAATGTTTTTGTTTACCAAAGTAACGCGTGTCTAAGTTTAGAACTGAGCTTACCGCTGGCCAGGCACTGGCGATTAGGTTTTAAGTATTTTTATGACAGTCTTTATTGTCTTGCAGTTTCTGATTGTGACCTTAAACGGATCTCGTTGTGGTGGGAGCTGAAGGCTTTCGTGTTCCGCCTACAAATTCGGATTGAAAGCAATCGAAGAGATACAAAAGCTCGTTTGTCTGGCAGGTGGAGGGGTCTACTTGACTGGTTGGGAAACAGACGCGGTCGGTGGTGGTGGGATGGCGAATTCTTTTTTTTTTTTTTTGTTCTCCCACGCGGTGCAAATTCTTGTTTGGCTGCGATGGAATATTTGTGCGAGAATTGTGGACACGTGTAAATTTGGAGCAACAGACGATTGGTGCTGATTGGAGGTCGATGGCAATTTTAAGGGTGGACATAGGCACCAACTTTCATTGATTGATGAACTCTATTTAGTTTACAAAGTCTGTTCAAAAAATTAAGTGAATTTTTTAGAAATTCATCAATTTCTATTTTGTCCCCCTCAAAGTAGTCCCCCTCAGATTTAATACACTTGTGCCAGCGTTTTTTCCAGTCCTCGAAGCAATTCTGATATGCATTTTTTGGTATGCCCTTGAGATCTCTCAGCGATTCGGTTTATATCTCCTAAATCGTCGTAAACCGCCGTCCTTTCATGGGTCTCTTCAATCTTGGGAACAGAAAAAAGTCGTAAGGGGCCAAATCTGGTGAATTCGGTGGCTGAGGCATGATAACGGCATGATAACGATGTTGCCAAAAAATTACGAACAAGCAACAGTTTTTTTGGTCAAATTTCAGCAATTTTGGAACGAACTTCGCTGCCACACGCTTCATTCCCAAAATTTCCGAAAATATTATATGGCATGAGCCAACTGATATGCCGATATCTTCAGCAACTTCTCTAATAGTTATTCGACGATTCTCCATAACAATTTTCTTCACTTTCTCAACATTTTCATCGGTTGTTGATGTGCTGGGGCGTCCAAGGCGAGCGTCGTCACTGACCGCTTCTCGACCTTTTTTTAAAAGCTTGTACCACTTGTAAACATTTTTTTGACTCAGAGTACACTCACCGTATGCCACTGTCAACATTTCAAGTGTTTTTGAGCCCTTAATTCAATTTTTCACACAAAATTGAATGCAAATTCTTTGATCCATATTTTCCGACAGCAGGAAATCGCCGAACACGCAAAACGCGTCTAACTTTTATGTCTCTCACAAATAAAATAAATATGTTGTATAGCTGAAGCTGTTCGAGACGAGTGTACCAACATAACAAAATAAAAAAAAATCGATAATCGAATGTCTGAATGTTAATCCGCAAAATTTGAAAATTCACCTTATTTTTGAACAGATGTCGTATGCTTGACAGTCTTTGTGTCTCTTTGAAATCACATTTTTCATTTCATGACGCTGCCTTAATTCGTCGAAAGAATGAAGGTTGGTGGTATAATCAAATCAATTTGAATTTTCTCATTTATTCAAAATCGATTAGGTCTTTGTTTTTTAGGCATCATTTCTTATTTATCCCAAGGCACCCGGTTCAACGAGCAAGTTCTGTTCCATAAATTATGCCCATTAATCATAAAAAAGTTTTTTACATTTTTTTTTCTCTCTCCTAAATCCTAATGATAAAGAAAAACTGATAACTATTAATCACGAAAGTGGATACACATCGAACTGGTTTTGAAAAAGACCCAACTGAACCTTCAATCGATTGGAAGTAGAAAATGCAAAATACGTACACATAAAAATAGAAAAAATTGCAAAATGCTTTGGGGGAAATGGAATTAAATCTTTTAATTGGTAATCTCCTTCGAGTTGGGTGTGACAAACTCATTAAAATTCTTATTTTCCATTCGAGTTCAATAAATATGCAGACGTTTTATAAAATTTTTATGCAGAAATTAGTTTTAGAGGTCACAATGACTTTGCAAGACCTTCGTTGTGCGTGTTTGAACACATATTTTTCTATGGCAACATTTTTTAGTCTAAAGTTTTGAATTTATGACAAGTTTCGGATTATGACGGATTTGTTTATGAGAGGTTGGTCTAAAAATTAATTGAAAGGGTGAAAACGAACCCCAAAAACTTTTTAATTAAGCCCAATGAGTGTGCTTTTTCAATGGTTTTGTGAATACAGTTTTTTTTTTATATTTTTCATTCATAAATCATGTGCAGTAGGCACAGTCATCCCTTTCATGGCCGCTCGTTCCTCTTTTGAATACAAAATTCACAAAATTCTGGCACAGATTAATTACGCTCGCCTTCTTTGTTAAAAAGTTGTATAAAATTAAATCCTCCTCTTGCTTTTAGGCTCCACTCACTCGAGACCACAAATCTTAGGTGGCTAAAAATTATCACGTGTTTTCACACGAAATAATTATGGCCATCGCTGGGTGTAAAACGGACAATTTGCCTTCTGCGACTAAGTAGATCGGCGATTAGAGCTATGATAACTGTTTCTGCCAGTTTCTGCTAATGATTTTTGTCAAAGCTGCAGGGATAAGGAGAAAATGAGAAAATATCCATTTGTCATCCATTTCCTCGTTCGTGCGATGCTTTAGTGCTTCGTAGAAGATCACAGGTCGGCAAATACGAGGTCTGTTTAAAAAAATAAGGTGCATTTTCAAATTTCGTGGGCTACGTGCATACGATTATCGATTTTTTTTATATTTTCTTATATTGGTAAACTCGTTTAGAACATATGTTTACAGTTGCAGCTATATAGCATATTTATTTTGTTTGTAAGAGGCATAAAAGTCAGATGTGTTCGGCGATTTCCTGCTGTCGAAAAAAATGGATCAAAGAATTTGCATTCAATTTTGTGTGAAAAATGGAATTAAGTGCTCAAAAACACTTAAAATGTTGACAGTAGCATACGATGAGTGTACTCTGAGTCAAAAAAAATTTTACAAGTGGTACAAGCTTTTAAAAAAAGGTCGAGAAGCGGTCAGTGACGACGCTCGCCTTGGACGCCCCAGCACATCAACAACCGATGAAAATGTTGAGAAAGTGAAGAAAATTGTTATGGAGAATCGTCGAATAACTATTAGAGAAGTTGCTGAAGATAGCGGCATATCAGTTGGCTCATGCCATATAATATTTTCGGAAATTTTGGGAATGAAGCGTGTAGCAGCGAAGTTCGTTCCGAAATTGCTGAGTTTTGAGCAAAAAAATGTTGCTTGTTCGTAATTTTTTGGCCAAAAACAAAACCGTTATCATGCCTCAGCCACCGAATTCACGAAATTTGGGCCCCTGCACCTTTTCCTGTTCCCAAGATTGAAGAGACCCATGGAAGGGCGGCGGTTTACGACGATTGAGAAGATACAAACCGAATTTCTGAGACAGTTCAAGTGCATATCAGAACTGCTTCGAGGATTGGAAAAAACGCTGGCACAAGTGTATTAAATCTGAGGCGGACTACTTTGAGGGGGACAAAATAGAAATTGTTGAATAAATAAATATTTTTTGAGGAAAATGAAAATTCACCTTATTTTTTGAACAGACCTCGTATTTTGTTGATAGTCTGTCCGATCTGAGCTGAGTCAGCGTTGGACGGGTCCACAGCTTCGTGCGAAGCTCCAATTGCTTTATTGGATAGAACGGGATCTCGACTGGGCTGTGGCATGGCAATGGACCTAAATCAGCCTAACTGCCTGACATGAAGAATTTTTAGTGGCTTTTCCTTCATATTTCTTTTTCTGTGACATTTTATTTGTAAATTAAAGTATATTTTAGTAGTAAGGTTAAATACCAAATTTCTTCGTTAAAAATTTTACTTAGAGATTTGTAAATTTACGCCACAATAAAGAAATATAAAAACAATTAGGGAAAACATAAATAGCCTAACTGCAGCTGTAGGTCTTCTTCTGCAGCCGGTCGCATCAATCTATCTACCTCAATTCTCAATGCAATCAACAGAGAGAGTCTTAATAGATTTATCGATTTTTTGTTTCCAATTCTTTTAAAAAAGAGCAGCCATAAAGTAAATCCTATCCCTTTTGTTACCTTCCAAACCCTACGTTGAAGTTTTAAGACAACTCCTACAACTTAAAGATTACTTACTGATGGATTTCTTATAGGCAACTTATGGCTTAATAATTTTGGAGCTCATGAGCGGGGGTTCATTTTAAAAAGATAGGCTGGCTTATAATTTCAATTTTTAAATTCGTTGCGAATTCATATTTTTTAAAATAAATAATTTTCTGACCACTTTTTGGTTTGATGAAATCTTACAGTTTTTTTATCGTCTTTTAATTCTTTTGTCCGTCGTGTATATGCATTGTCTTTAAGTTTGCTTCAAAACCAAAATTCATGTTACTCGTATCTAAACCTTCCCCTAAATTGTGGTTTTCATACAGCCTGCTCAAAACTCTTGGTTCTTTATGTAAATCTAAACAACACTTTCCATGTGCTTCCCGGTTCACCAGACCATTAATCAATTCTCTTAGACAAACTCAAAGTTAACACCTACGATGACTTGGCAACAAAATAAAATTTTGCCCAAAAACTCCTATCAGCAATTCAATCAAAATCAAAAACTGGTAGCACTTAACATCCACTGCTTTCGGACTTAATCATTCTAAAGATTCAAGAAAAAAAAAATAAAGATTAATTGAATGTAGGTGATAATTGAATAACCGGTAAAGTGTAACCTTGACATCGAAAAATTATTCATAACCTTCAAAATAAGCAACAAAAATATTATCTAACAACTCGACCTTCTATACAAATTATATCTAAAATCAGCTGTTTTCGAAGCAAATGTATGAAGGCTTGTGTGAATAAGATTTGAAGATCAGAAGCGTTTTCTTTTCTTTTTTTGGAAACGTGTCTTTCAGGTTTTGGAAAAAAAATTAATATTTTGTTTGAGAAACAAGCGTGTGTTAGAGATTGATTGGTTTTTAATTTTTTTTGGAATTGTAAACAACCGCAACAAAGGCTCTGTGAAACTCAAGACTGCCTTGGGGTCTAGCCTTTTACTGAGTGTCAGTATTTTGGGAAAAAACCAACTTGAGGAAGAAGAAAGCAGTGCGGCCTTTCACATTTTAATAACTCTAGACGTTCGACAATCTACTTTTCTATTTTTCCGAGGTCGAGTAAGCCACTTACCGTATTGTTAACTTAATGTGCCCTCAGGAGAAGTCTAGGTTAAGATTATCAATTCAATTTAAAATATTTCAAGAAAAAAAAAAAAAACGCCATGCCACAAGGCCACGTGCAGCCGAAGATCACTCATCGCCGAAAAAAAAATTCCATAACCGTGCTAAAGAGATGATGACACATTCTTCCCATCCCCCTTATCAGTTTTCTAAAATTTATTTGTATAATTATCTTTATACCATTTGCGTCAACAGACCCCGGCCTAATAAAAGCTCCTTCCCCCCACAATAAAAGCCCACTCCAAAGCCTGTAATTAAACAACAAAAGCCTGCTAAGTGGACGCTAATCAGAACGACCATATTTAGACACTGTAATCGTGCGATGCACCACGTGCTGTGACGCTCAAGAACACCGACTAGCAGCTGCTCGAAAGTTGCTTCACCTTTTGTTTACTAACTCGCAATGCAATAGAATCTCTCTCGCAGCGATAGAACCTTCTCGAAATAGAAATGCCTTCCAACTTACATCAGGCGATGTGTTGTGCTTGTACCACGATTATCTTTCTCGGTGAAAGCAAAGCAAAAAGCACAAACACTTTGTTTCTAACAGAGCTAAAAGAAAAAAACAAATGGCCAATTTAGCCAATTGACCTTAAGCACATTTCCACATCAGTCCATGGAACAAAGTCGGCGCAAGTACGTCATTGGTGTTTGTCTGGAGATAATTTTACTCCTCTCCGGGAAAGAATTCGTTTCAAAACACACGTACAAATCGCATGATGGTGATTTATTTTTTTTATTTTTTTATTTTCGAGCTCACCCCTTGTGCACACTAAATTTATGCCAACAGCCTTCAAGCGCTCTCCATTCCTCCGCTTATCAATTTGCAGAGAAGCAAACAAACAAACAGAGGCCTACCTTTCGAACAAACACCACATGCCGTCCGGGCGGCCTTGCGAGCAAATTAAACTCTACGAACTCACCCTTTTGGCTTTTGGTTGATGTTTTTTTGTTTTTTATTTTGTTCGCCTTAATTTTTGTCGTCAAAAGGAAGCAAACACCACCAAGGTTATCGCACTTGCGAATTGTTCGAGAACAAAAAAAAAAAAAAGAATGAAATTTCGCCAGCAATGACATTTCAAACGTCATCCAACCACCAACACCATTACCGTTGCATACTCACCGCTCGTAGCATGAAACTGATAGTGTATGCTGCTTTCTTAGATTTGGTTTTTCTTTTTTTTTTGTGTGTTGTATTAATTCTATCGGGTGACCTACTTTCGAAGCAGAGAATTAATTTCATTGTGGTTTTAGACGTGAAATTTGTTTGTAAACAAAGCTGTCAGTTTGGCAATACACACAGTCGAATCGGCAAGAGATACGGGCACGGGTACGGGTATCACTCTCGAGAAATAGGTGTGTAAACGCGATGATCTGCACATAGGAAGCTCGAGCGGGTGAGAAAAGGTCGCTAGTCTCTGGCGATTTACATAAATTTTTTTTTGTGAAACACTCACAAGCAGCCTTGATCCATATAAATGGATCTGTAATCAATTGAAAATTCATGAAATCCTTTCCCCGTAAGAAATTTTTGACAAGCAGAAGAGTGACAGACAGCTGACATTGACAGGTTCATTGGGCTTAAACAGCTGCTCTGTTTGCACTGGTTTGAGTTACACAAAATGGGGGGCGTATGGTAAATAAACATATTTTTTTAAGTTATTTTCCACAAAGAATGCCGGAAAAAAAGAATTAACAACAAAAACATTGTTTTCTGTCATCTGCTGTGTGTTGTGGGACAGACAGACGAATCGGCTACGTGACTGTGGAAAGGGAGGCACACGTTAATGCGAATTAATGTGTGAAACTTATCGTCTGTTGTAAAGTTGTTGGTTTAGCTGCTTTATCCGACGTGGGGGCGGTGTATTCAAGTTCACATATCACAGATTTGTCGAGAGTTGAGGGAACCTCGGAGGACAGAATTGAGATTCAGGTCATAAATGTGATAATTAATGGGAACATTTTTTATTTGTCTGTGGCGTGCGTGTTTTTTTCTTTTTTCGTGCATGAAAAGGCAGTGTAGGGAGATATGAAATGAGTGTATGAACATTAAGTAGCCAATTGTATGCCTTCAAATTAAGTCTCGATTTTAAGGATCAGTAATTCGTGCTTTTTTTCTCTTTTATCATCACATAAACAGTCAAAAAAAAGGTGCGACTCGTTTGTAACGTGGTTTCGATTGAGCAAAAACAAAATACATGTTTGTGCTATTTTCAGATTCAGATCAAATTTTACTCTTTTCAGGGTTTCGTTCCGAGGGAATAACGAAACCCTTAATCACTTCGGCGTCTGCCTTAAATAAAGAGACAAATGTTTACACATTTTTTTCAGATTCAGATCAAACTTTACTCTTTTTGAATCGAATTTCCTAGAACCCAAATTTTTGTTACTTCATCTCCAAGCATTTCTTGATATTTTCTCATGTGTGTGGCTACATTGATGTCGTTTAATCGACGGCGAATTAAATATGCCGTCCTCTCTTACTTTCCTTCTGTCGCAGAACAGCAACACCTCAAACACTCGATAATTTACATGTTTTTCCTTTCCTTTTTTCTTAATTCCCGATCATTCTTCATGTAACCCTTGCCCAGTTCGGTTAGCACGCTCGTCTGACATCCCAGCATTCCTATTTTATTAATTAATTACACTGAATGAAGTATTAACTCGTCAACATTTTCGTGTTTCGTATTTTTAGTCATTCTTTCACAAAGTTTACACCTTCCCTTTCTCAAAACCCAAACCCCCCTAAATCTGTCAATCTTTCTAATAATTTATAAGCTAACTTAACTTAATCTAAGTTCTTTAGTAAAATAAAAGACATTTTCTGTATCCTTTGTTTGCAATAAAATGAAAACGAAATGAAATGAATTAATTTTCACTAACAAAGTACTAAAGAGCAAAATTGTGTGTTCCTTTGATTGGGATAAATTTCCTCTTTAAAATCGAAAAGTCTAATTGAAAATTTAACGAGATGAAATGCAGTCCCACTTCTTGCGCTTCACAAATGAAACTTAATGGAATTTAACTTTCATCACCCCTGACCTACAACTAAACCCACAAAAGATAGCTGAGTAACTCTGTAGTCATCCCTGACCCACAACTAAAACTAAATCCACAAAAAAAAAAAGACTAAATAAATGAGCTTAGTTTCGCCGAATGGGTCATAATTCAATTTTATTGCAAAAGTCTCCAAGTGGCGATAATCTTCTGTAGACACAAAGGCTGCCATGACGTGGGACTCCATCAAGTTAGTTGTTATTATGCACACTGGTGACTCAGTCCTTTAAATCACACAACGTCTATCTAATCGTGATCTAGTAGAACGAAACAAGTTTTCCAGTAGAAATAGTTTATGGCATGCTTTCTTTTTTTTTTTTTTTTTGCGACAACCATGACATCAATTTGTGACTGAGAAACATTTAAAATTTTTCACGTCCTCTGCGAAAAGCTTCTGATTCGAGAAGTGAACTTTAGTACCCTTTCGTAAGTGTGAAAAATTAACAAAAGAACCGACAAAAACTACCATAGACACAATTTGACCCGACTTAATTAATGTGGAGAATGTTTTTTAGTCTAGACCACGGGGAAGTTTTATTTCTCCAGCCTTTTTGATTATGTGTAAGTTCGTTCAAATTTTTATGTTGAGATAATCAAATTGACTTGACGTTTATTTACGTTTTGTGGTTTACACATTTTTTTTTTCAATTACATATTTGTTCACCTTCTTTAAAAAAGCTTAGAGGAGTATAGTTCATCCATTGAAATTAAAAAATAAATTATCATTGTAAACCAAGCTGTGCGAATGCTTTAATCTTTGAACTGAGTAATTTTAAGCACAGGAAATCTCCGTTTTAGGAAAGCAAAAATAACACAAATCTCCCTCTGCTTTTGTACCTCACCCACCACATTGCTTCCATTAGGCATTTTGACAGATGCCATCAGAAAACCGAGTGAAAGAAATACAAGGCCAGCTTTCTGACATTGACAAGCGTCCTTCAACTTGTCTGAACATCACATGACAGCACGTCATCTTGTTCATCTGGTTGAACAAACTTTAACTAATTTTCGAAAACAAAGTTCAACGAAACAAAAGCCTTTCACAAATCCCCTTGCATAATTTCTCTCATATTAATTTAAATTCACGTTACATTTTTAATCTTTCCCCAAGTCTATTTTTGGAAAGTTACAACAGAAAGGTCAATCGCCCAAAAATAACTCAGTTGCAACACAAAAGGAGTCAATTAGCCTCTTAACATCTGAATATGAATAAGATTTAGTTCTAAACAAAAAAAAAATAAACCTCCAACTTAATCTCGCACCAGAAAAGATCCATGACTGATCTATCAACCGTAGAAAGTTGACACATCAGACGATGGCCGCACGGCACCGTTCAGAATATTTACAACCGAAAAAGGTTATCACGCGACCTTCGCGACAATGGTGGCTGTGTCCGTTTCGTTGTCGACGGCGGCGGCGGCTATGGCGATCGAATACTCTCTCCCGCTCGACGGTGTTAATTCCGCAGTTGAAAATAAGAAATTTTTACTCTTAACGTCAGCCTGTGATAAGGGCTGACAGCAGGCCGCGTCTTCGACTTCGGCTGCGGCTACGGCTTTTGCGTCTTAATTTCCGCGTGAGTTATGCTCGCACCGGCACATGTCTGATACAAGCCAGTGATTAGCGAAGTCAGCAGAAAGAGGAAAGGTGTAATCAGTCGAACTGGCTTGGAGCGGTTCTCGCTGCCAGAGATAACGCCTCTAATGGCGATGATAGGAGTGTCCAAAAAGCACATGTATTCCATAACGAAGGCAGTGTGGAGCTATTTTTGGAGTCGCCTTGAAATCAGCTGCGAACGTAATGAAATCAGAGAGATAACGATGTTTACGGGTGGTAATTATGGCAAAGGGTGATAGCGTGAGATTAGAAAGTTTTTTTTGTTGAATTTAGAATTCTATGGTGCGTACATGAAAAAAGTCAGACGGTCAGTGGAGATTGGATTTAGATTAGTGCCTGGATCTGCCTCTACTTTGAAGTGGAGCAGCTGACACAATGAAGTGGATTGTGTAAGCTGGCTAGACAGATGTTTAGATTGTTGTAATGATTGTTGTAATGATTGTCGAAATGAAGATTAGATGTAATGATAAACACGTTGTCTGTCACATACAGCTGCGGTCAAAATCAATAGCAGTGAGACACAATAATGCAAACAGCTCAATAAAATGGATATATGTATATGATCCATAAATTATTCTGAAGGGCCAGAGCCTAGCGAAATTGCGAAGTCGCTTAACAGTCCGACGCACTAGCTGACAGAGCCATGGTGCTCACAAGAGCTTAGCCTAGCTATAAATTACCACAAAACACGACTTCTAATCCAATTAACATGCGTGCCGTCTCTATCCGGGACTGGTGAGAAAGGGGCCACAACCTCCTCGCGATGGCCGCTTGTAACAAGCTTTATTTATTTAAAACTTTGTTGTGTTCTTCTATAAGAGGTCCTCCAAATTTGGAGCTGGGATCGTCCGATGTAGGTGATCGATCAACGGATCGTCCAGCGGGGTCTTGCGGTATGTGGGTCTTGCGGTATCCGGGTTTTGCGGGAACAGATCGCGCGATTGGAATTTTTGACGCGTTTCCGATGGCCAGATTAACTTTAAGGCCCGACGTTGAGAAGGCGAACCGACGAAGCTAATGGGGATGTTTTCCGCATAAACGATATCGCGGTCTTATAAAAAAAATTGCCAAAGTTGCTTAAAAATTAACTATTGGAATTGCAAGGTATCGTGGACAACCTTCGAAAAAGGAACTCTGCGGTGTTCTTTTTTGTACAATTATCTCTTCCAGACTGAAAACTTAAAGACCAAAAGAAGACGCCCTTACGCCTGCGCCTGTATCGTATTTTCTACGACAGTGTCGAGCTCTCCTTAAACGGCACTGAGGGAAACTTTCTTTCTTCCCCTACTAACATACTTGACTTATTTATTAAATACATTAGCTATGACAAATACTCTACACACAACCTTGTTGTCTAAACGTGTGGTCAAACGTCAAGTATTGTTGCTGCTGAGGCCACTTCGAGCCTCGATCTGAGATGATCGTCTTGTCTCTGAATTCGCCACACGTTTGTGAAACCCAATCGAACTGTCAAAGATATTGACATTTCGTAAGTTAATTATTTTCTTCGAGTCCGAAGGTTCAACTACGTATCTTTTAGCTTAATTATAGGATTATTAATGCTTCGGCCTTCAATGATTTACAATTTATCCTGCTCGAGAACCAGGATCACCAAAACGCAGGAGCGATGACGGTTGGAAACCCGGTGGGTATTCAGTGTGTTCAAGGAAGGTGCAGTCCGTACCTCTCCTGAGTTCATCCCCTATGAAGTACCATAGTTTACGTGGTTCACCGTCCTTTGCTTTTTTTTACAGGCCAGGGATTCCACTGACCCGCGCAACAACTTAGCCAATATGGCGATTCTAGTTCTTTCAAAGCAAATATGGCGAGGGACAAGAAACCTTTCTTGTAGCCAAAACTAGTAGAACAACTGCAAGCCTTGGAAACAGATCGATGATTCCGCCACGGCCCAATGGACGTCGCGTCGGCCAGTGATCGGCATAGGTGTACTTCCCTTACTGCAGAAGACCCAGACCGGGCATGGGTTGTTGCGCTGATGATGATAATGAAACATGACTTAATGAAACTTTGGTTTTAGGCAAGTTTTCCATTAATCGTTCCGATGGATGTGCAGCTAAATTTATATATTTATAAATTACATATTTTTCTGTAGCTATTTTACAAGTCTCTGACAATCTGGAAGCCTCTTTAGAGGCTCTTCAAAGATTCAACCGTAAAAGTGATTCCCGACCAAGTTTCAATTTATAAAAATCGCCTAAAAGTGACGATATCCATTACATACTCTCAAAAGACAAATTGATACAGAGAACTTAGCTCACGTCCACCAAATAACTGCTTGCTTTTTTTTTTCCAAAAGCTATGACTCTGTTGAGTTTCTACTATCCGTCAGTCAGTCAGGCATTTCACTGCAGTTTTGAAGCTGAAGCTCTGACTGAAAATGAGAGCAGATTCATGGCTATTCATTAAGCCTTTCGTGTTCGAATTGACTGGGCGTAGTAGATCACTAAAATGTGAATGTATTTAAAAAAAAAAATGCTTAGAGAACAAATTAAAAATACGAGTACAAATTTAAGTAACTAATGTACAGGCAGCAACGGGCATGAAAAGATTGACTGTGGTAGAATAATAAGAAATATCGTGTAAAGTGGCAGCACGAGTTCCTACCCCTTATTCTATTCTGTTATGTTTTTAAACCATTTATTCTTTTGTATTCTCTCTATGAAATAAATTCGTCATTCCTTTCTGTTCTTTTAAAACGACAAGACATTTTTCTTTATTCGCTCCAAGATTGGCTCTAAAGGCTTTTCCTATTTCTAGTTTCTGGTTTTCAGGAGAATGTCGAAAGTGTAGAGGGTGTCGAAACTCGTATCAAAAAAAGAAGAGCTTCACTTATCATTTCGTCTAAATGCAACAGGCAAACAAACGAAACACGCCAGAGAACAACGTACACAATTCCTCGAAGAACAATCGCGATTCGTCGAAGCATTTACTTAAAGTCACGTTCGAGGCTTTCTTTGTCCGACATTCGCCCGCTGACTGCCGAGAATCGCCTTATTCCTGAAACAACTCAAATTACAACATAAAATCACAAATCACACACCAACTTTGTTCGTCTTCCCCACCGCAATGACTTAAACGAAACCGGCCTTTTTTTTTTTGCCAAGAAGAAAGAGAAACAGAACCCTGTCTCGTCATTTAACCCTCAGCGCACGTACCTTGCATTGATTACACGCTTAAAACTCTAAGCCGGCTTTACCTTGAAATCGATGAAAGTGCCTTGCATTGATTTCGAGCAAAAAAATATACAAAAACCGACGAAAACTCGCAAACGTGATCTCTTCCATTCCGAGAGGTTGAGGGACCCACAACTTGATATACAAAACAAGACACGTACGTTATCATCGTTTTTTTCCTTTTCCGATTTTCACTTTGGACAAAAAAATAAAATAAACACTGAAAATAAAAAAAAAGTTTGTGATTTAAATTTTGAAACCTGGAGTTCAATGAATGATGCAACTTTTGACGGGCATTAAGTTATTCACATCTATCCGCCAAAAAAAAAAAAAAAAACGATGATTAGCAAAATATTTATTCCTATCGCCAAGGTATTCCACTATTAATCTAATATTTTGTACTCTGGGGCCATCCCGACAAATTGTGACATTTTATGGGTTTATTGCATCATGTCTGACAGGAATAGTCAAAAGTTATAAATTTTTTATTGATAAAGAAGCTTAAATGAATTGTAATTAGGATGGAGGAGATCGCAGATTACGGAGATTAAACGTTTGTTAGCGGAAACGAACACTTCATTCGGATTGATTTTCTTCGAATCGATTTGTTTGGCAAAAACAAAAAAAAGGGGTTTATTAACAACAAACAACACACTGATAATGGCTGACATTTGCAATTTGTGATCTAGGCGGAATTAGACATGCGGTAAGGCTGTGCGCGAGTGGAATAAGGCACGTATTTTATTTGCTGTTTATGTAGGCAGAGGAGGATATTCTTTTAGATAGCTTCCGAGAATTTCATGAACAAAGGGGAAACGCGTACAAGTGGGAATTGTTTCAAGTGCATGGAAGCAGACATAAAGGAATAAAGGAAAAGTGTTGAGGAGGGGTTTTCCAACTGGAAAGATAAATATCTAGTAATTATTTTTGCATGGATGTTTTCTGAGGATACGCTACGACGCCGCTAGTCAGTCAATAATATTCGGGAATTATCACCGCATATCAATTTCAATCACAAATGAGCTAAACATAGGCTAGGTACAGGTTAATTGTGATTTTAATTATTTGTTTCGAATTGGTTAAGTTGGCATCTCATATTAACATCTTTCTAAACTTTATGGTTATTACCGGGTCAGTATAATAGGTCAGTATCCAAGAGCGGCTTGCCTACGAGCCTGATTTAGTTAATATCCTGCCCTAACCGCCAAATTATCGTAAGCGACATTTTAAGGAAAAATGAGTTAATATTGCAGCTCGATAGTTAAACCGATTGCGCGTCTATCTGTATTATTGTTTTTTTTTATAAAGTTAAAAGTTACAGTTACAGTTAAAAATAACAGAGAAAGCAAAACTTATCGTAAGCGACATTTATATTTTTTAGCTGAGACAAAAAAACAAACAAAATCCTCCTGATGTTAATTTAGCGGTTAGGGCGTGATATGTTCCTTTTAAGAAAGAAAATAAGTGACCCAAAAAAGAGCTGTTAAAAAGTCAGCTCACCGACAAACTTCTTTGCAGAGCGGTTATTCTAAATTAAGTAAATATCTCTGAAGCTATTCATAAAACCTACACAACGCATTCAATTTCAGATGTCTACAATTTGGGATAAGAAAAAAAAAATAAAAATTTCTCCTTTTTTTTTAACCAGCAACAGGACTGTATTCAATAATAGTTGAAGCAATAAAAAGAAACTCTTTTGCCGTACCTTAAGAGGTTACATGGGCTTACTCGGGGGAAAAAAGATCTATTTCAACAAATTTATTATATAAAAAATAAAATATTTTATTGAAACTTTTTATTGTCCTAAAAGCGGGGGTCACACCTGACTACAAGTTGTGCAACTTGCTGACAACCAAATTTGCCTTAGCATTCAAATTTAACTGCATGCTTGACAACTTCGGCTCAAAAAATTCCAGCTGAAATTGTTTTCTTTGCTCGACGACATTTTTTCCGCTCCGTTGAGATGCTCAGCCATCGAGATCAAAAACAAAAATTTAAAATACTCCGAAGTTGGATGACAAGTGTTCATACTCAACTACAAATTTTTCAATCGAAGCAAAAAGCAGAAAAATGAACTAAAGTCTGCCGATTTGTAGTTTCGAGCGTTCACATTGACGATTTGCAGTCGTCAAGCACGATTGTCAAACAAATTGTAGAATATGTAGTCAGGTGTGAGCGCCGCTAAAGATATATATTTGAAAAAGAATTTCTGAAATTCTCAAAGGAAAATATTTAAAACTAAACTAAACTAAAACTATTAAATATTGTGACATTGTGACATAAATTCCGGTGATTGCTCGGAAAAACAGTCCGTCTGAAGTAAAGACCATGTTTTAGTTAAGACCATAAGCAACTCCAGCGTGCGCTAGATAGGTTTGTGGCCGTCTGTACTGATGCTGGGATGAAGGTTAAAGTGGACAAATCCGAGGTGATGGTCATTTCTAGGACGCCTGTGCAATGCACTCTGCAGGTCAGCGAAGTTCCATTGAAACAGGTGGAGAAGTTTAAGTATCTCGGGGTCTTTTTCACGAGTTATGGGAGGAGCAATACTGAGCTTTCCTGTAGGATTGGCCAAGCTGGGTCAATTTTGAATCAGCTGGAAGGCCGAGCTCTGGGTGAAGGCCAAGTTATCGGTGTTCAATTCGGTATTTGTTCCAACTCTCACCTATGGTCATGAAATTTGGGTAATGACCGAAAGAATAAGATCGCGAACACAAGCTACCGAGTGAGATTTCTGCGTGCTGTTGTAGGAGTTACTCGCCGAGATAGGGTGAGAAACACGACAGTACGGGGAGAGCTAAACGTTGAGAAGCTTCTTCTCCGAACGGAAAGATCCATACTTCGGTGGTTTGGCCACGTGGCACGAATGTCCCCTGCAGTACGACTTCCGAGGCGTGCCTTGAATGCGACTCCGTCAGGTAGGCGACCGCTCGGTAGACCCAGGCTGAGATGGTTGGATCAAGTCCAAAAGCTCGCCTGGTTACGCTTGGGCATATTCGCCGAGGAGTTAGAGTCGGCGGCGGAGGATCGGGATGCCTGGAGATCTCTTTTGCGTGCACTGCCCCCGCAACCCCTTTAGTGGAACATGCGGGCTAAGAAAATGATGATGATGATGATGATGATGATGATGATGACCATAAGCTAGACGACGAAGGAAAAAAAAGTGGAAATTGGATTTTCGGCACACCTTTTTACAAAAAAATGCAATTTTTTGATAAAATTTGCTCATTTTTTTTTAAACAGTTGTGATAGAAAAAAAATCCTTCGTCCAAGTCCTCGTTAATTGCATCTCGAAGTCCTCGGTCAACAAGATCGATTGAGTAGTTTACAAGAACCGACTTTGACAGTTTCGAGAAAAAACGCGCTTAAAGTTTTGAGTAACAATAAAACTGCAAGAAATTGTTTTTTGTAACTTACATTGTATCGTCGATTCTTGGGCCATAAAGCAAACAACCTGCAGCAGCTGCAATGTCCAGGGCATCTTTTTGGTTCTCCTGGCTGGGTGAGTCTCGCTCGCAGATTTTTTCGGCTGCGCACACACAGCTTTAATCTGAATTTTGGTTATATTCCTAAAGATTTGACTTTGAGCGCGCACATTTCCAAGGCTATATCTCGGAAACTTTTATTCGAAGCAATATTAATCCACGCAACCCTTTAATTTGTCGGTTTATCAAGATGCCAATAATTGATTTCTTTAAGCGTTTGATTTCTGTTGCTTAATTTAATAGTTGTGGTTGGTTTCTGCTTCTCAATGGACCTGCTTTTTATGTCCAGCTAAATATCACGGTGGGTTTTTAAGTTTTTTTATTGCTACTAAAATAACGGACGGAAAACTTGACGTAAAATAAAACCTAGTAAAATATAATATTAGACGTAAAATAATAATCTGGTTTTGATGAGTCAGAGCTCTGCAAGAAGCCTTTTTGGACATCAGAGTCAAATTGGTTCTGAGACACAGCGATTCCAACTGCCCAAAAGATAAGTTTACAAAAAAAGTTTAAAAGTTGAATGAAAAAAAAAGGGTTCTAGTACGAAAATCGCCCATTATGATTTAGGTCGGGGTCCTTCACCTTGTCGCATGACCTAAAACCAATGAACAATGTTCAGTAAATACACATTCTGACCTCTATGTCAATGCTTCCTAATCCCAAAACCCGACAGCTCTGTTTGCCAATGCAGAACAATAGCTTCTGAACTTACCTTCGCCCTAGTCCACACCAACTACTCCCTAAAACAACACCCCATCCCAAGAACTTATGTCATCCATCAACGGCCTTATCCTATCATCTCCAGACATAGACCGCTCCAATCACGTGCTCCTTCCACCACGTAAACAAAAACATTTGTTTTCACTTAAAACCAAAGTCAACCCTGAACCGCTTCGAGCCTTATCTGTGCCAAGAAAAACAGCCTCAACTCGTAAAAAACTATTTTCTACTTGTGTGCTTGTGGACTCGCAACTTTCCCATCCTCGTCGAGACCTTATCAGGTCAACAAGGCTCTCGAGGCTCATAAGTGTCTTCCAACTTGCCTTCGCAAATATTTACTCCCGCCCGATAACGCCGGGTGTCCAACCAAACGGCAAACGACAAACGACAAACGTGAAATAAAAACACGGCAGCATTCCTCAGCGAGCTCGAAAAACTATTTATAAAAGTTCAGCAACATAAAATAAAATAATAAACAATAATTTTTTAGCACGCACTTTATTTATCGTGGCCGGCAGTCACCGTTCAGCATTTAGAACTCAGAACCTAGAGCTGAGTATTTGTGGGGAAGGAAGCCATAAGTTGGCCCCGCGCTGGCATGCCACCACCTACTTTAAGTTGTTTACTTGTAGCATAAGGCTTACACACTGTAATCTTATCTTCGGTTCTGAGGCGTGCTTGTTCTAGATAAACAAGAAGCTAACTACAATCGATAGCACTGTTTGAGGTTTAACTATGACGAGTCGTCCGTCCGTCTGGTGTATTGGGTTACTTGTGTGACACCAGCAGCTCCACGTGGTCGTCATCCATTGGTAAACTTCAATCTGATAGCGCTTAGGGTAGGTTCGCGGATCAATTCGACACCCGACGATTCGACGACCGAAGAAAATTCAATTTGTTTTCTTTTGAGGAAAACAATTTTCTTGTCGGTGCTGCCTAAGACCGAGACGGGGACACGGAGAGCTGCACAACGCAATAGAATTGTGATTCTAGGGGAGCGCGGGTGTAAGGTGTTGTTTTGTTTGTTGACTATGAGAAGCATGATGCAA
This sequence comes from Syritta pipiens, assembly GCA_905187475.1. Classification (NCBI taxonomy): domain Eukaryota; kingdom Metazoa; phylum Arthropoda; class Insecta; order Diptera; family Syrphidae; genus Syritta; species Syritta pipiens. The sequence goes on from LR994571.1 coordinate 94,451,152, forward strand.
TATCTGGGCTCGCTTACATCGCCCTGCTCGCGGTTTTCTCGCGGCGCGTTCTCGAAGCTGATTAGATACTTGTTGGCCGCTCGTGCGATGTGTGCTGTTTGTTTGTCTTAGATTCACTTTTGTTTTTTTGTTTTTTTTGTGGCTGCAAACGTTTTGATTCCCAAAATAAATACATATTCGTGTAGTCAGAGTAAATGCGACTGAATTATGTATACGAGCGTGCACATGGTCTTCGGAGTCAGCTGAGATGTGACACATTTGCATTGATAATGAGATTGGGTGGGATTAGGCGTCGCTTTTGTGTCTATTAATTAGCAGATATCGAATGGAAGTAAGCCTAATTGATGGGCTTTTCGGCTTTTATCGCTGGGCGTGCTGAGTAATATGTGCACTCGGCAAGGGGGATTCAGGTTGTTGACTGATATGAATGGGGACGAGTGCAAGTAATCTACTTAATCATTAACACCTTGAATGCCATGGGGGCCACCGGTGACCGGCACTAAGTGTGTTCCTAAATGGAGTGACATTCAATGTGTTAAAAGAATTGGATACACTCCCACGATCCTTGATCAATAACTTTGAAATAGTCACAAGGAAAACAGCTACGTAAGAGACGTCTTGAACTCGAAATGTTGACAAACTACAAGCTCATTAGCAAATTGCAGGCAGATTGTATCAAGAAGACCTTGTCTATGACCACGCATTTGAATTAAAATATTCATCAATTCATATTTGCTGATATGTTTCGTTAAAATATCATAAACAGGTAAAAAGAATCAAAGAATTCTAAGTCCTTCATATTGTTCTAGCTGCAACAGGAGAATTGCTTAAAATAGAATTTAATAAAATGATTACTGATAGCCATATTTATAACGGTTTTGACTGCTGACAGCCGTATACTCAATTTTCTCAAAAATTATTACAAATAATGATCTTTATTTCATAAAAATTTTGGTATACACAAACATTGTAAGTTTTTCGAAAACGTATTGGGTATATAACTTAATTCGTGCGGTTTTTTTTTTTTTCAAAATTTGAACGTTTATTTAAAAAAAACATATACAATAGTATTATTGAAAGTATTGCCCATGTGAAGCTATGACTTTTTCCCATCTTTCTGGCAATTTGTGGATCCCATCCCAAGAGAACTGCTCCGGCTTGGCAGTCAAGAATGAATCAAGCCAACTTTTGATATTCTGCTCTGATGTGAACCGTATTTCAGTGAGGGTAAACTGCCTCGACCGGAACAAATGGTAGTCAGAAGGGGCAAAGTCTGGGCTATAAGGCGGGTGGAGTAAATCTTCCCATCCACTGTTTTCCAAAAAGTTCTTCACCAACATAGCATCGTTGGGCCGAGCGTTGTCATGATAGAAAATTATTGCCTCGTGTCTGGTAGCATATTCCGGGCGTTTTTCGGCTACTGCTCTCTTCAAACGGATTAATTGTGTTCGGTAGCGTTGTCCATTGATGGTTTCACCCGGTTTCAGCAGCTCATAATACAACACACCCTTCTGATTTCACCAAATACAGAGCATTACCTTCGTGCCATAGATATTCGGCTTGGCCGTTGATTTGGCTGGTTGGCCGAGTTTCACATGTGATTTTTTGCGCTTGGGGTTGTAGTAATGGATCCATTTTTCATCAACAGTAGCAATTCGATGCAAAAATGACTTCCTTTTGTGGTGTTCCAGCAGCATTTCGGACATGCAAAACCGCTTTTCGACGTCTCTCGGCTTGAGTTCATGTGGAACTCAATTTCCTTGCTTTTGAATATATCCAGCTGCTTTTAAACGTTTTGAAATGGCTGCTTGAGTGACATCCAAAGATTCTGCGAGCTCTTCTTGTGTTTGGCAACAATCTTCATAGAGTAATGTTCTTCATTTCAAATCTCTTTTTTGGCTGCCCAGGACGTTCATCGTCCTAAAAGCTAAAATCACCACGTTTAAATCGTGCAAACCACTTTTGACACGTTCGCTGGGCTAGCGCATGTTCACCATAAACTTCCACCAAAATACGATGACTTTCGGCAGCAGTTTTCTTCAGATTAAAGTAATGAAAAAGAACTCCCCGCAAAAACACTTTTTCAGGCACAAAATTCGACATATTTCAGTAAAAAAATGATTGTTGTTTATACTTCAAATGAATGACATATTTATTTATTTATTTATTTAAAAGTTCTTAAATTGTAAGTAAATTACAAATTTAATGCAATGGTCTTCAATAGAACCAGGGTCTTCAAATAAAACTTTTTTGCAGAATCTGATATTTCAATAAACGAAAGGGACAACTTGCAAAGGTTTTCATCGATTTACAGAGGTTTTCGAATGGACTGTGAAATTGCTTCTATTTACGAAGGCTTTTGAATTATGAAATTTCAAATTATCCAGTGCCATCTGTATAAATTTTAGCAATTACATTGAGTCTTACAATCTGTTCGCCTACAACAGTAATTTCTGATGAATTTTTCTATTTACAAATAATTTGAACACAGAAAAATTTCGTTATATTTTACAAGCTAAATCCTCTAGAGCACAATGAATTATAAATAAATAATTTATTTAAACTGCTCTAAAAATTTTCATGAACTAATTATACGTATTTTTCGTTGGTAAGGTATATAAAACAATTTAGTGCTACCAACAATTTAAATTGAATTTTTGAATTAAATTTAAATTGATGTATTCTAAAAGGGTCTTAACTAGATTCGCCAGATATTTGAATATACCGATTTTGACCAAACCAGTCAAAATGGCTGGTCTTTAAGAAAAGTATTTAGTGAAGTTTTCAATATTTACTCTTGAAAAATATCAAAATAAGTACAATAATATTCACTGTAATACATTAAAATGGTTTTTTGCCTAAAGCTACAAAACTCATAATATCATTACAGAGTGAAAACATTACGAGAAGTACAAATTTTAAGTTTAAATTGTAAGACTGGTCTGATAAATCTAGTGTAAATATAAAGAGTTTGTAAGCCATTACAACGTGTCACTTGGACAGTATAACCACACAGAATATTGAGATAGTCTTAAGCAAATTCTAATATAACATCCTAAATTTAATTTAATTAAATTTGTAGTCTTCTTTTCTTTTTTTTACCATCCAGCAATTTATAATCTTACTGCAAACCCAAAAAAAAACTCAAATTCCTTCAGTACTTTGTATAAGTCGAAATATAAAATTCGTGTGCATTTTTTGGGCAAGAAAACAATGAATATCTAGAAATTTCTCATCTTTATGAAAGAACTACATCCCAAAGCCTTGCAAATTAAAAAGACATAAAAACCCTGTTGAAACGTTCTTCACTTATCAACGATTGAACGATCATTTTGAAGGTCCCTTACTGAAGAAGTGACTTTATATCGCAGCACTCACGACATCTTATTATTAGTAATCTTAAATTTTTCTGAGTGCTTTAAGATTACACAGAAAACCGCCTAGGATACCTTTTTGCAAACAAAATTATAGTTCATTTAAACCTTTTCTGGTCATATTTCAATCAAAAACTTTGGGAAAATTAACAGCAGAGTACAAATTTCATCACACATTTAACATTAAATAAATTGAAATTGACTCCACTGACACGCCACTCATTCACATAACCTCATAAAATCAATCGAAGGTGCGGCAACGATAAAATTCAGTCGTGAGGGATTATGTTGGCGCCCATAAAATGTGGAGCCCCATTCTTATTTAAACTTTTATGCTACAGCTAGTAGACTCTACTCCAACTCTGTCGGAAGCAAAAAACAAAAAACGATTGGCTCTCTAAAATCCCCGATAAAAGTGAAAACGTGCACTTTCCCCCGATTCACAGCGCCACCCAAAACAGCCCTGCCTTGAATTCTGTCACATCAACAAAATAATATTCCACTCTGAGTCACCCTCCCCAATCGGCCGGCACCATCTGTGCCTACAAGTTTTTTTATCACCCACCCCACCGAGCGGTGGAAAAGTCTCGGAAGTCTTTTTATAGCCCACCTTCAACCAAAACTTATCAGTCACTCACTGCGGCGCTTTGTTCACCTCGCCCAGCCGATTTCACAACAGCCCCCCTGCTAAAGTTCATCACCCGTCATCATGTCGACATGCACGTAGCCAGGCGGTGGATCGGCAGTCGGCGGAATCTGAACACACCTCCAGGACATTACGTCAATTCCAGCGGCCGAATATACCAGTTTCGGTATCTTGGTTTGCTTGTTAGTCTCGGAGGACAATGGCGACAGTCGCCGTGGAAAAACTCGTAAGCACGCCCCCCTTTCACGCGCTAGAATCTTCAGTGTCAACCGATGTTCAGTGTAAACAACCTCTTAATTGTATAACAAGACCATGTTGATGTTTACTTCAGACTCGACAAACAGATGAATTCCACAGTGTGACCCTCTCTGTTGATGTCGTCCACGGGTCGCCCACCTAAAGTTGAGGCCAGAGCGGGGGCCGACTGGGACTTGGTAAACAAATCGCTCGGCTGGTCATTGAGAAATTTATTACAATTAGGCCGCTCGATTAATTAAACTGGCACAAGACGCGTCCGAGCGTATCTAGATAACCAGTTTGACGGTTGTTGTTTTGCTTTTCGCAGCAGTGCAACACCGCTGCTTTGGCAGATATAAAAATAACAACTTTCTGTAACAAGATCGCTGCTGCTGCGTCGCACTTTTTATTCAAAAACCGATAGAACGTCACGTAAACCGCATAAACAGGCCCCGCGGTCCGGTCGTGCGCATCCCTAAACATTGCACTGCAGCGTCGCCGTCGTCCAATGCCAACGACGCCTCTGTCTGTGACATGTTTTCTATGCCGGAGCGGGAAGCTGCCCGCCCGCCTGTCGTTACCCTTTTTTTCGCTGACCGATGGGGGCTAATTCGGGGTACCTATTGTTGTGCGATCGCTAAATTTAGTCTTGAATGCCAAAGACGCAGTCGCTTGCGATGCACTTTCGAAACGTGTTTCGAGACTTGCACTTCTGTAAACAAACAAATTACGGCGAGAGCAACAGACACAGATACATATCTTTGCATGCAGCGGGCGGATTCGGATAGAATTTATAATTGCGCATCGAGTTCGACGAAACAGAAAACGCTTGCTTCTAATGTATCGCGTCTTCGGCGTCGCACGCTGGCTGGGGACGCCGCGCCGTGTCGTGGTCGTGGCCGCCCGCTGCGGTGAAATATTTAATTGACGCACATGTTTTGTGAGGGAAGAGGGAAGCTTTTTTTGCTTTTTCTAATTTAATGTGACCCAGATTCGGGCGGCATCGGCAGAGTTGTAGTCGTTGTCGTTGTCGTTGTCGCTGATGGCTTCGTTGTGGGAGGCATGGGGACGGGGGGGCTTCGGCAGCGTCTTGCGGTAGCATATGGAACCCAATCCGTTGGTAGGAGTGCTGATGTTTGGCATACGTGACGAGCGCTGGGTTTAATTGCTGGTGAACGTTTTTTTGTTTTTTTGTTCCACTGATGGCCTCCATATTTTTGTTATCTCAATTGTGGGGAAGATATGTTCTCATTTGCCTTTTGTTTGGAGTGTTTTTGTGTTTTGTTTTTCAGTTTTTTTTTTGTTCATCTGCTCCTTCTTCGACTGGAGGCAGGGCAGGGCAAATGTACTGGCTGGCGACAAGAACTGTGAGGTCTTTGTTTTCGTTCGTGCAGCATAGAATGGCCTGTTAATGGCATTTACATATTAAAGTGATGGGGATCAATGGCTGCGTGAACAATGGCGACATTTCCGACCTAAAATGTTAATCAAGACATCTGGAGCTTTGATGGAAGTGTTTTGATGAGGAGCGGGTCGTCTTAGCGGTTGACAAGTTGGGGGTGGTAATGATAGAGGCTCCTTAATTATTAAACCATGAATGTGGGTGGATGTATTTGAAATTTCAATTGAAATTTATTTGGGGGAAGACTCCTGGAGGTTGATTGATTAAGAAAGAAAGATTAGAAAATTTCTTAATCAAGTTTCCTTCTTTTTTACCACATTTCAAAAATCGTCTTCAAGTTGAGTAGAATACCGGACAGGAAAAGATTTATGATGCCTTGACCTGAATACAGTAGAAACATAAAATTTCTTTATCATCAATTTGCTTGCTATTTCGAGACCATAGCTTCTCCTATCATCATCAGAGATACCTTCACATTCATTAGTGCGACATCGCTTCTACGATAAGACTACCATATCAATGAATTTCGAGGACAGTGCTTAAATTAGCGTGTGACTCTTCCTCAACTTCCTTCTGTATTCTTGAATTTTTAACTTCTTCTTTTTTGTGCGGCGCTACAGTCCAGTGAATTTTTAACTTGACCCAGTGAATTTGTTTGGTTTTCATGTTTCGCATATTCTTTAGATTTCGAGTAACTGCATGCCATGTGTGTCTAGTGCATGAAAAAAACTTCATCTCTTATCCATCGATCTTATCGCGCTGCATTTTCAAGCGAACTTAATTTCCAAATAACAACATTTATGAAGAGCATTCTACCAATCCAAATTGCATTACACATTTTTCTCACCTCACAGTTTGTTCATTTCCTAAAACAACAAATAAACAGGAAAATATTAACACATAATTCTAGATTTATTAAATAAACATTAAGTGGCAACAACATTTTCGGTCGGAAAGTGAAATTCTGGGAAAATTCTTGGCTTACGAAAGTCTTTCTGAAATTGTGGGGAAATGCGAATAAACGTTTCGAGGGGAATTTTTCAGGTGAATTTTCGAAACTTAAAAATTTTAGTGTTTTGCAGTAGATTTCGAGAAATTCAAGTTTATTTTTTATGTATGAATTATAAACTCAAAATGCTCTCGGCAACAAGTTCAAAAGGAGCGGTTCATTTTCGTAAGAAAAGATAAAGGCAGCAAGGTAACATTTGCTAAGCATAAAATTGTTAAGCATGCTGCTGGTAATAAAATAAATGAACGAATCAGAGAGTAACGTTGATAATAAAATAAATGAACCTGGAATGAAATAAAACAAGGGAGAACAATCTCTAGAAAAGTAACAGTCCTCCAAAGTCGTCACGGAGATCAATTTAATCAAAGAAATGCACCGTGGAATTCATGACTAATGCAACAAGACCTCTGCAATCATGAACCTAGAACATTCTCGACTGATTCACAACCTGAATCATTATCGCCGAAATCAATTTCGACAGATTGCCCCTCAATTGCCCCAACTATCGACACCTACAATCTATGTCTGTGCTTTTACCTCAAAAATTAGATAATGAAAAAAACAAAAAAAAAAACGAAAAAAGCGACGAAGACACATTAGTCACGTTGCGAATATTCTCCAGCCAAATAGAATTCATATCAAAACTTTTTGAACTTTACTCAGGTGAACACACAAATGTCACACAACGCGAACGATAAACAAATTTTATTTTTTTCCTGTTTTTTATTTTTTTCTTTTTTCTTCGCTGGAAGGAGGAAGCAAAAGAAAAAAAAAAAACAAACAAAAGAATATGTAACCACTTGTCTAGAATAGACTCAGAAATAAGTGAATACAATTAATTGGCTGACTCACCGATGGCGGTGATTGTTGGTGGCTAATTGAAACAAACAACACACCACCGCCACCCATTCATGCAGTCAATCAGAGATACTGGCCAATCGATACAAATATCTAACCTCGCTGATAACGAGATATAGAGATTGTGGAAGGAAGGCAAGAATTTATTTGTCCGGCTTAAAATATACGCTGCAGCTAAAAGAATTTTGTTTACTGTTGACAGAAAGAGATTTGACTGTTCCTCGAACATTGGCTAGACTAGACTCACTTCCTGGACTGGAGCTCGAGTGGCTGGCGACTTAATCAAAGATACACCCGTTCTAATCAACGTGACACACTTGTGAGACCACCTCCTCGTAAACAAGGTGCCATTTGTCCATGGTTCTAGGTACACCGGCTCTCCGGTAGTTCTTCATATTTACGTCGTCACCGTCGCTTTGGTTTTTAAGACGAGGGCTTCAAGACGACGGCGAGCCAGCAGAAAGCATAGCGTGATGTTGACATATTCTGTGCGCTTTGGCCGTAGAATTTGAATAGGAATGAGGTAAATATTTACATCGGCGTTTCGTGTTTTCACCGGCGAAGCAAAAAAAGAAAAATACAGAAACTATCTCAAACCTTGTACGTCCCCCCATGGTGGCGGAGCATTACAAGTTTTATGTAACCCTAGACGGTGGCAGACGACGACGGCGACGTTATTGTCTTGCGAGTCACATCTACAAGCCGATAAGTACGTGGATAGGTTACGATGACGATGACGCTGACGCTTGTGTTTTGTTTTTTTCCTCGCTGCGAGATAGTACATGGTTTGTTTTTTCTCTCGAAGCCCCAACAAGGGGTGTGTGCTCTTACATACGTGTGTAAATCAGCCAACTATCGGGCTGAGTTGGCGCTGAGCGTGCTTGTGCAACAGCGGTCTGCCAAGATTTCTGGGTTCAACTGACGTACAATTTTTTGTTTGACGTAGATTTTGTTTTTCGTGTGGAGTTGTTACTTGACGAACATACTCGGACGTGTCACGGACAGAAAAACTTATAAAATACAATTTTAAAGATTCTTATTTGCGTTTGAGACGAGAGGGGCACTTCCCTTTGCCATAAACTGGGAGAGGACGCAATTAACGCCCGTTGATTGACGTTAGTGCGGGCGAAGATGAGTTGATTTCAGTGTCTGGAAAGAGTGTACTTAAAAATGTGAAAAAACGCAATTGCTGTCAACGATGTAAACAACGCCTGACATTGGCCAAAGCAATGGCGCCACAGCTTATACCGGTGGCTTATGACGGAGGTGTAAACAACAACGATGTAATCTTGGCTTGGAATGTGGTCGACAGTAGCATCGCAAATGGCACGCAATGATTTGCGTTTTATTTGTTTAAGGCATGGAAGCTGCAGTTAAATGGCGAGACTGAATTTTATGTTCAATCCAAGGCCTACCAAGTGCAAATTAGAAATTCTGAGTGATTCTTTTTTATGGGTTTTGAGATGGCTTTTTAATTATACCCCAGAGGAGTATTGGAAGGAAATGATAATTTAGTGGTTATATTTTAGGCAAGGCTGAATTTTTTACTAAATTGACTCTAAACTGATTGACTTTGAATTAAATCGAGAGAGAGACCTAAACCTAAAAGGAAATTTCAGCTCTGATATTCATCCTTCCTGCATTCTTTTTTAATCATAAAAATTCATAAAAAAAATCAGAGTGTATGGCTTTTGTTCTTACATACAGTGAACTCTTGATAATTCAAATTTCAAAATAGGAAGGAGTTCCGTGTAAGCCGGCTCGCACGAGATCGTGCTGGGTTGAGAAATTTACTGAGGCCCAAATCCACCCCGGACTATAGCTCCGCACAAAGAAGAAGAACAAAGGATAGAATAGTTGGGCCACGAGGCAAGTTAGGCCACTCTAATTTCTCAAGAACCGCAAGTACTACACGAACAAGATCAGACAGAATTAAAAAGGGCATACTAACTAACCTGTTCAAAATCGATCCAAGTTAAATTGTATCAGCAGATGAGGAACGACGCGATTTTTGGTTTTTGAAGTGAAAAATAAAAAAAAAAAAGGATTTTATTATTATATTTATTCTAGTGGCGAAAAAGTGGGCATTTTACATTAAGGTGCTGTTTCTTTATGAATACCGTTATCATATTTTAGTACGATATTTTCCTTTTGAAAAATTGAACTTTTGAAGTTAGGCCAATTAAGATTAACTTGTTTTTTAGTAGGTTCAGCTGTGCGCAATGAACTTCAATCTATTTAATCTATTTCAATCTATTTCCCAGCAAACTACGACTCCGTCGGGTAGGCGACCACTCGGTAGACCCAGGATGAGAGGGTTGAATCGCTCGCCTAGTTACGCTTGGGCATACCCGCCGAGAAGTTAGAGTCGGCGGCGAAGGATCGGATTATAGTATCCCCCCAAACAAAGATGGATTACAGCCTGACCGGCAAGACTAATTAATTAACCCGATGAAGAAATTGAAATAGCCCTTCCCTTTGGGGGGAAGAAAACGACACCACTCTGAAGTAATGCGAAGGCGGTCCCAGAGTGGATGGTGTCAAGGAGAAGAGGTCAAGAAACGTTTGGCTCAACTCATCCCACGCTGTTTTAAAATTTAAATACATAATCAGTAAACTATTATCTAAAGTAATGAACTAAGTACAAAAAGAAATGTGTTTTCTAAATGTACATCCCAATGAATGAAATAAATGCAATCGCAATTTTAAGTTAAGTAAACATACGCTTAGATTTCTTATTACCACACAAATAATCAGCTTCTATTCGTCCGTCCGACATTTTCCAAATAAATATTTAAATATTTTTTAATAACCAAGGTTGCCAATAAATCACATCAACACATGAAGATTCGTGCCTCCAAACATCCAAACTCTCCAAAATATGAGACCCTGGTACAGAAGGTCAAGTGTAGATCAAATTCATCCGTCCCCAGAACATCGACGCCCGTCAAATTGTCTGCACCCCAATTAATTTACTCAAATCTAACAAAACCCATACAATTTCCTGAATTCATGCCTTGCATTCAAATGAATTATCATCTCACTGCACTTGTTGACGAGCGACATGTTTACAACATAAAAAATTTATTACGTGCCCCTAGACTGGTGTTACACTGCGGACGCCTACGTTCTTATCAGCACGTATCCAATGACGCAACAGTGCCATCTCTTTTTGTTCTTTTGTGTTCTGTTGTTCTCTTTTTCCCCTAATAATTTCCACTGTTGCGTACCTAATTTGAGTTTTCCATAAAAAGAAAAACAGGTAGAACGCAGAATCCATCCTCCGTCACTAGGTCAATGAACTCTAATAAACGATTTCGTTTGGGTTCGCTTTTTTGTTTAATTCATCCACCTTTTCCCCGGTAAATAAGAAAACAGGTCAACAGAATCGAAGAATTGACCCATATTCCGAAGCAAAGAACGTGAACGCGTCACAGAGGCAGCCAGAAGTCAAGAGAAAGTCCTTAAATCCATCCTATCATGTTCGTCGTCACGTACGCATCTCACCCAACAGAAAGTCCATTGAATTTCGCAATCTCTCTCTCGGAACATATCATCTGTTCAACTTCGAGTGAGTATAAATGTATCTGCACAGTAAATGCATCGAAATCTGCAGAGTTCTTTTTTTCTTTTTTTAATAAAACAAGATTCGAGGGGAAAAAAGAAACACAATTCTGATTAATCGCACGAAAAAGAACTACGCAGTATTTTCGAGCCCAGATGAGTTCTTATTCGATGCAGGGCACACACATGACTACATTTTGAATCAAGTCAAAAAGAAGAAAAAAAAAAAAAAGCGATGAAATGCATTCTGCGGTGAATTTCAACAACTGCGTAGTATTTGTTACACCCAACCTAAAGTGCTTAGAAAGAGAAAGTAGTTCTATAGACGCGAAGGTATTTAGGGATGAATTACATCATGCTACTGCGTACTTCGCACTTCGAGAGCGGAAAGGCTTACCTTGGATTTTCAAGGGTGAACAAGGATAAAGGACCCGGAGCACGTTTTATGGATGCGGCCAACTCAGAATTCTTTATGTACTTATGTACGTACACACCTCTTAAACCGGCTGACTGGTTTTTCGGTATATAAAACTGCGTTACACACTCCGCCTTCGACGTTGGAAATGGACATGTACATATCTGTTTCTTACGTGTAATCAAAGCCTGCCTTTTGGAGTGACATGATTAACGACGTCCCGGAAGAGTTTTGTTTATGTTTATCAATTAATCTGTTTTTGACTGAACTGCAGAAGTTTTCTTTTTCCCAAGTACTCGAGCGTGATATTAATCATTGCTTTGCTTCCACCGGAAGAGTAAGTAGAGTAATTAGTACTAGTCCTTAACCAGTTTCATCGAAGGTCTTTAATCAACTCTTAATCATTAAGATTGTTGATGTTTCCGTAAAAGATTTCTTAAGGATTATTGTTCGCCTTGTTTGTTCATTGAAAATTATTGCCAAGAAAAACGGACACTGACTACGGTGGATTCGTGTTCATACTTTTTTGTTTTAGTTTTTCTTTTTTGACTCATTGAAAAAACATTTATTGAATAAACAAGATGAAGTTGAAGTTGAGAAATATAAAAGAATAGATTGCTTGTATTTATGTTAGGCTTGGACCACTTACATAGTTAAGAATCTGGCAATCATTATTGAGACTCTTTGAGCTATTCAATCTCTTTTACAAGGAATGTCTACATTTGGTGAGAAATTTAAATTATTTTCCTCCCCATATTCAACTTCAAAGATATTCAATTCACTTGATTTGTAGAGCCCCCGTAATGATTCTTCTCAGAATTTCATTCCAAAAATAATATTACATTCAATTTAAAACTTCCCAGACCATGAGCAGATGGGACTTTAAATGACACCCTTCCCAAAAAAAAAAAAAATACGAGCACAAACAAATCAAAGACTCAGACTGAAAAATTTATTCTAAAAGCATCACAATGGATCGGTAGGCATCCAATTGATCGTAATGGACTGCCCTCTCAATCTAATCATTTTGTTATTTAAATACATTTGACTTAATTCGTCGACAAGACTGTTTTTCTTCAACAGCCAAGACCTCAATTTGAATTGAATTATCGAAGCCAGTCGTTTCAACTAAAGTCCACGCCTAACAAGCCAATGTGCATCAACATGAGTAAACAGAAAGTTGATTGCAAGCTAGTCCCTTGTTGTGATATCATTGCAAAGTTTCAACATAAAAACTTATCACACTGTACTCTAAATATAAATACGACATTTTTATTTTGTGTTCACTGGAGCTACCATTTCCTGATGATCTTATCGCAGATGTCTTTTGTTTGCGACAACTTTCAACAGAAAGTCTCCACGTATCGACAAACATCTCGAACAAATTAAGATCAACTATCAATTCTAATGAATTCGCGAATGACTAGTCTTGTTTACTAAACAGCCAAAAATATTCCTATCAGACAAAGTTTCAGGAGAAATAAAAAAAGTTGCTGATTCCCACTTGAAAAAATGTTTGAAAGTAAACAAAATCAATCAGCTGATGAAATATTTCATATTATAAATGGATACTTTTTTATTTACAAAAAAATGAAGTTATTCAAATGAAAAATGGTAATCGTTGGTGAAATACAGAAACACTTGGGGACCTGGGGATTCCCAGTGCTGGCCTAAACAACAATCCGATGATCTGCTTAGACAAGGTGAAGCAAAAGGGCACACGGGATTCATAAAAAAAAAAAGAAATTCCACATTCTTCCTCCCTTCTGAAATGTGTCTTCTTTTCACACTTGCGACATGACTTTGAAAATATAAAATACAAGTGTAAACGTGGGTTAATTGCTTATTTGTTTCGTGGTTGATGTTTATTACGCTGCGTGCTTAGGACAGTTTGGATATTCCCACTTTTTTGTCTGGAGGAGGTATGTACATGAACAAAACAACTCGTATTCCACAAGTGCTTAATTTCAACTCAGCTCAAAAGAACTTCAACTGCTTTGTGCCTATTTTTTTTCATTTAGAACAATAGCACTTTGGGTTTTTCTTTCAACTTTTTTTTTTTTACAGAACTCTGCGTATCTGTGTAATGTAATTAAAATGTATACACGTTGCATACATTTAACAAAGCACTGCACTTAACAGGCTTTGTTTTGTTATAACAATGCACGAAAGCTGTTTAACATGATAAAGGGTGTGAAGTTTTTCTTGTATTTCCTTTTTGTTTTTCATTAAAATATTTACAAAAACACAAATGCATGGAAAGTATGAGCTTAGTAGACAGAATAAATTCTTTTGCGATGACTAAGGATGTTGTTGTGTAGTAAATACTTTGTTGCGAACTGACTATTGTCAGACAATTTTTATCGTCAAAGTCAAGTTAACAACACATTTTCGTGTGACTCAACGACTTCAATGAGAGGAGATCCTTTATCATTTATGAATGTACATACGAGATTCATCTAAAGTGAAAACGTAAACAACATAAAAGACATGGTTACATACAGAAAGGTTAGAGGGTTTGTTGAGAACTAAGTTGGAATTTCAACTGCTATGAGTTACTTAAAAAAATAGAACGATCTCTTGTAGACTTAATGAAAGGCAATTGTTTGACAAAAAATACATTAAATTTACATCATGTCACCAACATGAAACTACACATAGGATCGATACTTGACTCATTTAAGGCTCCTTAGCTTTCTAGGATTTTATGATTTAACATTTATAGATTCCAAACATGCTTGCATTTATACCTAAACGTTACCAGAATCTATAATTTGAGGTAGCTAAGGAGTTACTATACCTGGGGCGAACGTAAACTCCACGTATGGCATTGCAGTGGAGATTCGTTGTAAAATCGTCCTCGGCAACCTACTTCGGTTTGTTCAAACAGCTGGGGTCAAAACTCTTGACTCGAAGAATTGAGGTCATGATCTACAAGATCTTTATCCCGCCAGTCCTTCTGTATGTAGCCGAAAGCTGGACGATAAGCAGGACTGCAGAATTGATACTTGGCAAAAATTCTACAGCAGATATTCGGTGTAGTCTGTGAGAAAGGTGAATGGAGGAGAAGACATAACCGCGAGCTTTATGAGCTGTACAAAGATGTGGAAATAGTTCATAAGACACAAGTCCGTCGACTACAGTGACTGGGCCACATCGAGCGCATGGATATAAACGCCGAGCCTCTTGGTTTGAGGTTTGAGGTTGTGAGGAAGACCGAACCTGCGGTACAGAGATCAAGTGATCACAGATACAAGACAGCTTGGTCTTCCGGACTGAATGTAGCATGTACAGGATCGTCAACGTTTCAAGACAGCCTTAGGTCAGGCATAGACCGTCTAAGGGTTGACTGCCTGATTAGTAAGTAAGTAGACTTCATAATTGAAGTGCACTAGAAATTTGGGCTGCTTTTGTACTTTTTAAGATTCAGTGCAGTGCATTTGGTTGTTAGCATACAGGAAAAACAATTTTAGTCACCAAATAAAAATATGTTAGGTTAGACCATCCTTAAAAATGAAATCAGCTTTTCCATGAGGCAAAGTAGAACTTGAGGATTCTTTCTAATTTCGAGCTGAGACATCTAAAACAAATGCTCACTCCTTCGAAAAATTAAAATCAAATCTTCAAAGACGTCTTTGAGCTGAACGAGGACAAAAAACCAAACACAGAGGTCCATCAAAAATCCATTGAAACTTACAATTCGACCTCCTAGTTTACAAGAAGATTCTGTGATTGATATAAAAAAAAAACTTACTTCTTGGTTTATTTAGAATTGTTAATCATATGTAGATATTTGCCAGCTCCAAGTTTCAGAGGGTCAAAGAACCGATGGATATGCGAACGAAATCTAACCCGTTTTTTTTTAACTCTGCTCCAGATTGACCAGCCATCAACACAGATATCTTCAAATTTAATATCAAAAGGAAATGTTCTCAAAATAAATTTAATCCATCAAATGAAAACAGTCTTCGTTAAATCATTTCAAATAAAACTGCTCCGCAATTCAGGTGAAACTGCGTTCTAATGTGAAAAAAAAATAAGCACTACATGCCGGCATTCTAAAAACAATCTCTCACCGCATATTTCCTGACTGAAAATATATCCACCATTTTTCCCATTTTCTTTTCGTCAGATATCACCTATTATTAGACCATCATCCGAAGAGATTTTCTGCTGACCTCAATATTTCAAGGTTATTCCACCGTGCCAAATCTATGGCGACCCATCTCATAGTTTATGACCAATTTCTTCGAAACCGAAGAACTATCCTTGACTAATGTCACCATAAATTAAATAAATAAAAAAACTTTAAACGTAAAATTAAATTATCTCTAGCATGTGGGCCCCATGAAGCACACGTGGAAATGAATGAATGGGGTTACACAAAAAAAAATTACATTCAATCTAAATCCACCCAAACCAACAGGAAAAAAAATTTTAGCCGAACTTAAACTGGTTTCATACATTGCTGTGCTTTTGTGGTAATTATAAACAAAACCAACCTCCACAGGAGTGCCCTCATACCTTCCCACAACTTCCTTTTTATCGTTTTTGTTTTCATTTTTTTTAATTGTATCACCTTACACCACGAACAACAAAATAAAAACAAAAAAAGGAAGAATTTAAATCCCCGAGAAGTCATTCACAAAAAAACTGTCCAACACCATTAAATACCCCCGGGGTACCTAACACTGCAAAAAAAAGAACGTAAACACGATGAAGTAACACAAAACATGGGTCACAGCAAAGAAAAAAAGGAAAAAAAAGAAAACCAAAACAAGCAAAAATTTAAGAAAATATATGTAGATATACATGTACATTATGTATGAGGGAACTTTACCAAAACAAAAACAAGTTAAAAAATGAGAAAGCCGGCAGGGCAAAGAAAATTTTCCATGAATCTTTTTTAGACCCAAAAAATAATTTAATTTAGAAAAAAATTTAAAACAACAAATAAAAAAATTTTCAACACTTTTCCTGCAAAACAAATGTTTGTTTACAACATAAAAAGGAATAAGTTTTCTTTTGCAAAAAAAAATAATCCTTCCTTTTTGAAAACCGGTGCGCAAAAAAAGCTCAACATAAATAAATATGTATTCATCTCAAACTATTTACATATTTACACTCGAAAAGAACTTCTGCAGTGCCACGGGCCTGTCATCGTCGTGACCATCATCATCATCACCCATCACGCATTGAGAATTTCTAATCTTTTCCACATACGAATACAAAATTTAAATTTACTAAAGTAACGAAAAAAAAAAAAAGAAAAATTTCAAAAAAAAAAAGTAAAGTTGTTTACTTCGTTTTATTTGTGCCAATAAACTTTAATATTCCACTATCGCATCTATACGTATAGACCACACCATACCCCACCGATTAGATACGCAAAAAAAGCAAAAAAAAAAGCAGACAAGTATCTTTAAGCTCTTTTCCTTCGATATACACTTCCAAACACACACATTCACTCGCCCGCCCGAATATGCTCCCTTCTTTCTTGAGCAGCAAGCAAAACAAAATCAAAAAACCAAAAGCAAAAACAAAAAAAGTATCTTTCACATACCCAATCACACACATCCACACAGAGGTTCTCTGTTTTGTTCTGGTTATTTATTTAATTCAAACACACACATCTACCCATCGATGGATGGATGTATCTATAGATTCGTCTATATACCCGCCTCAACCATTTGGATTCTCATTAAATATTCTAAAACGCTTGCGCATTGCGCAGTTATCACCGGCGTATTTCTCGTATATAAAACCAAGCGACCGTCGAGTAAAACATTTCAGTTCAGACCCGAGTGAGTCACTGTGAGGAAGGGAAAAAGAGAAGAACTTTGTTAGACCGAATCCTCTAAACGGAGAAGTCGCGGAGAGAAATAGTTGAGTTTTTATTTCGTGTGGAAGAAGAAAATTAAAACACCGCAGCTCTCAAACAAAATTTCCTTTTTTTTTTGGTTCAAATTAAACTAACAGTGTTTAACTTTTAACTGAATTCAAATAGAATTTTACTTTTTTTTAAAGTGAAATTTCAACAAATAACTACTAGTATCTCATAGATACGTAAACGGAAAAAAAGAAAAAAAAAAGTATTCGCGTTTCGGTATTCGAAAGTGTGAAAACAAACAAAAATACGCTTATAAACTCTCTTAGTCATAAAGTTTAACTTAACTAATTTAAAACAAAACAAAAACCAACAATCATCATGTCAGCATCACCAACTGCCCGACAGGCCTATTCGCACGCAATCCCAGTGACGAAGAAAATCCTGATTTCGGACCCAAATCAAATGCCAGATGTGTATTCATCAACGCCCGGTGGTACCTTGTACTCAACCACACCTGGAGGTGAGTTTCAAACAAAATAAAAATTTATAAAAAAGTTTCATCTGCACTGCAAAAGCACCAAGACAATCTTTTTTCGTTCACAAAACTGCATTGACTGAGATGCCCACAGAAAGTGAATTTACATTCCACACACAATCCACAGTGTCTGTATATCAACAAAATGATGGAAAATTTCAAACGATTATGAGTCGATAATTTACCTTGATTCGTGATTAATCAAATTTTAACACAAAATCTCTAATTAACCGTGAAAATGCCCAAAGATTTCGGTCTAAATAACCCTCTGACGTCAAGGACTGGGTGATTGATGTTTTGTTATGCTTTAATCGATCAACAAAAACAATCCCAGGCTCTGTGTGTTGTTAATTATTTGTGTGAAAGAAAGAAATGCGCATTTTAAAAGAAAGAAATTAACATTAGTGAATATTTGCATTTCGTATTCAATGTGATTCAAGGATTCTTTCCTGATTGCATCCCTCAATTGAAATAAAGAGATGAAGAATTCAAATTTGAATAATTGTACAGAGCAGAGAGGCGTATGGAATTCAAGATGCCAGTTGTGTGACATGCGCTCTGGACCCAATTGCGCAGCGAGAATTTTGTTGATGAATTTTTCTGAAGCACGTGCGACCGCGAGTATGTACTCGTTTTGGCTTCTATATACTTTTGAATATAGAAGCTGAATTTATATTTTGGTAACAGGCGTTACAAGCGTACGAGAGAACGACGCAGTTCTTTGTTTATGTCGCATTTTTAGGAGAAATTCATTCAAAAGCGTCCTTTGCCACGCCTGGTGACCGTACCAAGAGGGAATGCCCTAATTATGCAAACGATTACTCAACACGACTTCAAGGGGGCTCGTCCCTACGCAAGTCAATTTATTCTTTTGGGACACCAAAGTCTAGTAGGCCCATCCACTTTAGAGTTGAAGGCATTTTCAATGAATTTTTCGTGTGGTGGTTTGTCCACTGCACACATTTTCCCATTAATATTCTTATGAACGTGAAGCAATGGAGCGTGTGAAGTTGAACCAACAGATGGGTGCAGCTTTAAAAGACCCCAAGTGGTTTCCGTGACTTTGTGTAAGTCATAAACAACGACAAATGTATACACAAGCCACTGGCACTAACAGATATCATCGCTTTGAAATTTATTTCTTTTTCTCGGTTCGATTCAACATCTGTTGCACACTCCTCCTCCACGAAAATAGTCACGACAAGAACTGAAAAAGTTAACAGCCAATGCAAAAAAGAACCTGTTCCTCCTATCATTTTGTCGCATCTTACTAAATCGGTTCTTCTTTCTTCTTCCAGGTACCAAACTCATCTATGAACGCGGATTCATGAAGAATCTTCGCAACTCCCCCATGAGCCAGACCCCACCAAGCAATATTCCATCATGTCTATTGCGCGGTACACCAAAGACACCATTCCGCAAGTGTGTACCTGCCCCCGAGCCAATCACCAAGAGCTCAATGAAGATTGAAGACCACCAGGAGCAGTTCCAACTGGAGCTGTAAATTCTCCTCCTTCGAAGCAATCTTACACATTGTGTGCAACAAAAAAAAGTGAGAGTGACCTGCCAGAAAACATATTTTATTTAAAGTGCAAAATCTTGTGGATGTTGTCTCATTTAAAAAGAAAAACACCAAATAATTTTTTTATTTTCGTCAAACCGACGACATCAATCCACAAAAAGAACTTCACTAAGAAAAAAAAGTTATTGTACATAAAAAACAAGATTAGTATTTAAGTCAAAGTCGTAGAGTTTAGATGTTTTCTTCTTTTTTTTTTTTCCTTTCACTAGAGAGAATGAAAAATGAAAATCCAACTTTTCGATATATTTCTTATCCTTATTTTTTTTTTGAATAGTCATTTGCCTACGTAGTACATT
This sequence comes from Syritta pipiens, assembly GCA_905187475.1. Lineage (NCBI taxonomy): Eukaryota > Metazoa > Arthropoda > Insecta > Diptera > Syrphidae > Syritta > Syritta pipiens. The sequence continues at coordinate 94,470,900 of LR994571.1, forward strand.
TAAGCGATCATTAAAATTTAAAGTAAACAAAAAAGAAAAAAAATAATAATTTTGTATTATAATTTCAGTCATATTGACTGATTTGTGAAAAAAAAAATTAAGAAAAAAATGTGTGAGAGTCCGGGCAATATTGAAAAAGAAGTAAACTTTAAATTAGAAGATCTCAAGTTGAATAAAATCGCAAACATAAAATATGAATAACACCCACTCTCTGAATTAAAGTTTTTTTGTTCTTTTAAATTGTAATTGTTAAATTTGATCAGTTGACATTTTTTTATTCTTCTCCTATGCACGAAATTGCATATAAAAATTTTCATTATGTCAAATTGGAATCGTAAACTTTATCAGAAAAAAATGACTCGATTTTTTTTCTATAAAACTATCATTACTATTATGCGCTTGAAAGAGATAACTAAACAAAATGTTATAAAATAAAACAAAAAAAAATTGTATTGTGATATTGAAGAAAAAAATGTCATTATGCTGAGAAAAAAAAAAATATATTCACTTATATTTATAATGATAAAAATTAAAATTTGTTTTTCATTTGTTTTGCTTTGCTATCAGTTGTGTTGTCGTCGTTATCGTGATGGTAAGTTTGACACTTGTCCTTGGGGTGTTTGTTATCGGAGAAGAAAACAATTTCACTGTCTGGGGTTATTTCAAGTCAGCGTCACGTTAGGTGTTTATTGCGTTATTCATTTTTTTTTTGGCGTGCCTTGTGTAAATTGTGAAATGAATCATATGAATCACATAACATTTTCTGAGAGACTTTGGGGTGGCTGTGGCGTTTTTCATGTTGCATCATAGAGGTGGATGATTCTGGGGTTGATAAAACTTCTTACATCATGCAATGACGGGCGTTGCTTTTATAAACATGAACTCTTATTGTCAATCGTATTTACTGAGAAGCTCTGGAAGTTTCATAACGCGGGTTCATTCGTCGTATTCAAGGTTCACAGTGTGGCCTTCAATATTTTGCTACTTTGGACAAGTCAATGTCTGATTTCAAGTGGATTCTTGTTATTTCGAGTGCGAGGCTCTAGTGATATGGCAAAAACCTTTGTATTTCGTTCAAATTATTGATTGTTAAAAAACTGAGTGGTAAATAAAAATGAGCTTGTTTTTGACGCACGTCTGTTTGAGAGAGCCCTTTAGATAAAATCTTGACTGATGTGAGTGAATCGAATATTCGATCCACATGAGCAGCAGAATATAGCCGAACATTTGTTAGACATTCGTTTTGAAAGAAAGTTAATTCTTTTTCTTTTGTAGGCGCTATAGCTCGGGGTGGACCTGGGCCTCAGACAACATGCCACGCCATCTAACACGGTCTTTGGCTAAGTGCCTTCAATATCGTACACCAAGCTGGTTTAGGTCCTAACCTTATCAGTGAATAACTTACTTTTGGCAAACATGTCTTCCGACGGCCAGCGACTTGTGTAGAAGCTGCAGAGACGAAGAAGAGGAAAAAACCTCGCTTCACCTTTAAGGAACCTGTAGCGCTCTTGCGAGCCACAGAAAGCTGGTTTAGGTCCTAACCTTATCAGTGAATAACTTACTTTTGGCAAACATGTCTTCCGACGGCCAGCGACTTCTGTAGAAGCTGCAGAGACGAAGAAGAGGAAAAAACCTCGCTTCACCTTTTAGGGACCTGTAGCGCTCTTGCGAGCCGCAGAAAGAAGCATCTTTGCCATAACTTTCCCGACAATCTCGGCGAACTGGCCGATACCAGCATGAGCTGAATCTTCAGCTATATCATTAGCTCCAACTGGTTTCTGGAGTAGTGGGATGTGTGCATCCGCTCCATGTGGTATCACAATGAGCCTCGTCTGGTCTAAGTGTTTGGATACCCTGCGCAGCCCACCATATTACCTAACCTAACCTAACCTAGGTCCCTACCTGATTGGTCATGTCACCGGGGATGAGGTCTTCCTCTACCGCGTTCTTCCTCAGTGTTGGACTCGAAGACTTTACGATCTACATGACCTAACCTAGTGTAGGGTATGGCGGCGAAACACCGATCACATAGACCAGCCTAGCGACTAAGATAGTTGAGACACTCGAATTCGTTTAACTAGATCGATGTCGTTGTACGTTGCTCGTAGATTTCGTCGTTTAGTTTTTTCCTTCAAACTCCCTCTATGCAAATGGGACCAATAATAATCCGAGAGAGAGAGTCCTCTAGATAAAATCTTGACAAATGGGACCAATAATAATCCGAATGACTTTTCTCTCGAAGCAACCAAGGATCTCTTCGTACGCATTTGACATCGTCCATGTTTTTGCGCCATACAGAAGGACTGGGACTATCAAGGTCTTATATATAGATAGTTTGGTACTTCAAGAGAGGTCTTTATTTTTCAGTTAAACTAAAGTTTCAGATAGATACGAAATACTATTAGCTTTTGAATTCATTCATCATTGTAGGGCGTAATAGCCCGTGTGGGCCAGAGCTTAGCTTTTTCGCGTCTCTACTGTGTTGTGCGCCTGATAACTTAACACATGTGGAGGGGACCTACTGTTTAACGCTGGTTCCGAACGGCGAATTTCGAAAACTTTTGTGTGGAAAAGACTTAAAATCTTCTGTACCATAAACCCCACGCTGAGTCTTCTATTGCAAACAATTCTGAAGAGCTTTAAGCCCACCCCAAACATTTTGTTGTTTATTCCTAGAGCTCATTTACTTCTCTACAAAAGTTAAAGTCCACATATGCCCATCAATGGTCACCAAAATAATAAAAGCTGATGCCATTGCATAACATTCGGAGACGAATAATTATTATTTCGGAGCTTAATGGATAAGGCATGTATTACGAAAAAATACACCGCTTTTAGGCGTTTTAAAGCCAAATACATGGTAATTATTAATTCAATTTGGTTCATTTCAATTCGCAGCGTGTTTTTCTTACAAAACAAGGCTGCGAGGTAATGGGCCTTACATAGCCGGCTATTCGAAGCTATATAAAAAAAAGCCCTGGGGTCTACGAACAATGAGAAGGCTGTTCTACAGCAGGCTCTTTGAAATTACTGTGCAGTTTCTTGCTATCTAAATTTGGAATCTTTTTGGAAAACAATAAACTTTATATTTAGCACTCATGAGAAGGGTTCCAACTTTCTTCAAAATGTTAACAGCTAATGTCATATTTTTCGATAATAAATACTCAATTATACAACAGGTTCCAGGTTTTCTGCATCATGAACGATTTTCTGATTTTTTTCCAATATTTATGTATATTTTCTATTAATAAATTTAACAAAATATAATTTTTATCAAGTCAATTTCCGATTTTACTTTAACACCCTGCAAAAATATAAATTTTGCTCTAGTACAATTCCAGCATTGTCATGTCAAACGACTGCCAGTTTTTGACACTTCATCAGGTCGACGTTTGACCGATTCCTCCAAGTTTTCCAAACGTAATTGGATTTTTATTTTCAATAAAAACGTAAATACATCGAATGTCTCTTGAAAATTATCATCTAAACAATTCTCTATTATAGCAACAAACTGCCAAAATGTCGGAAGCCCGTAATCCTATGCAGGCATTCATGAATTCACTGTACAACATGATTGATGGGCCCATAACCTGGTTCAGAGGTAAATATTCTCATCCACTGATGGTTTATGTAACTCCTCATCAACCCGAAGCGGACACAAAAACCAAATACGATCGACAATTGTGCTCCTAAGTCAGCAAAAATCAATTGTTTCATTATATAATAACATAACCTCTCGCATCAGCTGTTTACTAAGCGTCCAAACTCTTCCATCAACAGAAACTATCGTCGAACCAAACCACCAAAACTATCCGTGGTACCATGAGAAGTTCAATCGTGTACCAACCATCGATCAGTGCTACACGGATGATGCAGTCTGCCGCTTCGAAGCCGATCAACAATTCCGTCGTGACCGGATGGTTGAAAACGAAATCGTCAGCATTCTTCGTCAGCGTTTTGAGGATTGCGTGTTGTACGAGACTCCAGATCACTTGGTTAAATGCAGGCCGTTGTTAGATCAATATGAGAAGGCTGCTGAAAATTGGTTCATCAAATGTGAGTAGAAACACACACCGATTGTGGATAATGAAGTACGTGTATGAATTTTTCTTTCAGACGGTGATCTGGGAGGGTATGCTTGTGCTAAGTCGTGCTATATGAAACAGAAACATCGACTGCTTTGGGAACGTCGCAATGGACCCGTTGGCACCGGCAGTAAGAGTGAAGACGATCACGGCCATCATTAAGGCCGAATATGGAAAGTGGATCAATGCTTATAATCTGTAGATAGTATCTGGTATTCTGTTGAATTAGAACGAAAGATATTGCTAATGAAATATCATGAAATGCTGAGATGAATTTTATTTCAGCGGAATTCATTGTTTTAATTTTTTTATGGGAGAAAGTTAAGGTGGAGAAGCATGCTTGTTTTATTTCTAGGTTCAAAGCTGGAGTTCGGTTTCCTCCATTCAGATTTATTCCATCGGTGTCAAGCCTCACAAAAATTCGTGTGCGTTATCCTGACGCTTGTTGAGGATGGATGAGGGTAAAGATTATCCAAGAAAACCGCAAGAAGTGCCTTTAACAAATTAGTCAGCTGTGCTTCGTAGTATTCAAATGCTCCGAAATGAAATGCTCCTTTTGAACGAGTGTTTCAAAAAGGAAAGAGAGTCGCATAAAGCGAGTCAGTTATTCATTGCAGTTTGCTGAGCTTTGCAGACCTGTGATTAGCGTCATAAAACACGATTCAATCTTTAACCTTCGTGCTCATTGACATTGTAGTAAGACTTATGCGTATGTAAACCTAAGCTAACTAAAACGAAACTATTGACAATCAGATCTGTGGCTTCATTCCAGGCTGCTATAAGTGAGATGACAACTATTTACAGTCGAACTCCCTCTAAGTCGAATTTCCCTCTATCTCGAATTTTTCGCCATATTTTGGCACTCCCCTTCCCATTTTTCCATACAAAAACCATCCTCAAAGTCAACTCAAACTAATTTTGATGTCTCGTGAAAATTTGAGTTGGGATTCGACTGTACTTAATTCAGGGTGGTGTCGTTTTCTTATCCTCAAGGGACTGCTTCTTTTTTTTCTTTGTTTTTACTTCGACGGGCTATTTAATCTTGCTTGTAGGGCTATGATGATCACCTTATTCTTTTGCGGTAGCTACTGTCCGGGTTGGACCTGGGCCTGGCCATCTAGATCGGTTAAGGGCTAAGCGCTTACACCCAGCCGATTGAGGTCTTTATTCGACTGGTCACGCAACCGGAGGCGAGTTATTCCTCTACTGCGTTGTGCCTCGGGGTTGGACTCGAAGGCCTTTCTTCATTTGGGGTAATATTTCATATTTCCTTCCTCTCTCCTTTTGGATCTTACGACGATTTCTGCATATGTCGCGATTTTTCTCTATAGGGTGCTGCTGGTTTCGACAACGGTATAAGAGAATATGCTGCCTATCTCAGCTTCCTATCTGATCTTCTGCGCTGGTCAGCTTCTGCATTGCCCATCTTATGGAGATACCTGTTTAAAAGAGTCATATCCAAAAAGCAGCTAGATCACGTCGTAGTTGGCGTCACCGTGTCTGCGATCCGCAACATCCTCATCGGTCACACTGTCCATCTTCCTCACGTGTAGGCGTTCCACTTTGCTTGCCACCGCCCCTCGTTCTTTGGCAGCTGCTACTGCCGTTGATTGCTCTGCTCCCGTCTTATGGTCGTAGACGTACTGTCATTCTGCGGCCAGTAGATCCATAGCAGTCACTCCTGCAATGACAAGATCAGCTGGCTCAGATACCTTGCGGCCATCTCTTTCCTGTAGACCAGAAATAATGACCTTATTTCTGCTGTAGATCCAACTGGAAACGGATTTGTTTTTTTCATTTCTTACAATAAACAAGTTCTTTTTCTATTATTATTATTATTTTTTATTAACACGGAATAAATTGCATGCTAACAATATTTTTATGACCACAAGCTTTAAGGCCCTCGGCTCGACTTAGAGTTCCGATTTTACAATTTTTGGTCTAACAAGGTTAGAAGCTTATTAACTAAATTTAAATTGACTGAAACTGGGTTTTTTAATATGTTGTATATATTGTCATTTAGATAGTTTTTCATTGAAAAGTTACAAATTCTAACGTTAAAAATTAAAAGAACAAAGTGGCGAGTATAGAAAAAAACATATAAAATCGAGTTGTCTAAGCATGTGGGCAATTCATAGCAGCCAACCCTATAAATTCGTAAAAGGTAAGTAGTCAACTTTAATTTGGTATCTATTTCGACTTTTAACTCTATGCCTTAGGTCAACCAAAAACATACTGTGTGGCGGAAATATGTGGTTTGATGGGGGCTGCCAACCAGAAATAAAGGAAAGAAGAAAAGAAATAAAGGTCATTTTCGCTGCTTTCAGTTATCATCAGTTTTTCATGCAATTACATTGTGGATGATTTTTGATTTGTAAGTTTCGCTCGTTATACAAAACAAGATGGCTCAGTTTCAAGAAGGAAATTTAGTCCTTTTTTTAAAGGGAAAAATTGTGCAGTCTTTAAGTCATTTCACCTTGTGACTTTAGGATTTTCGAAGGAAAATAAAAGCGTCAATCACGACGCATTTTCAAAATCACCTTAAGGTGCAATAGCGGCATGGACTGATAATCATAGATGAAGGGTTACTCTATTGCCAAATTGCACATTGGCAAGATAAAATAGTTTATTAAAGAAGCCCCTTTACGTCGTTACCTTCCAAACGATTTGACAATCAACCGTTTGGTCCCTATGATTTGTAGTTAATGCTTTTAGAAATTACCATTTCCTGGCTAATTTGAAGACCTTGTAAAAAAAAAATATGAATAAATAAAAAACTAAAAATCATTTCATTATTTCAATCAGTCATTATTTCTGTTGCAAACTAATGTCTTCGAGTTATATTTTATGTAAGCTTTTGAATGGTTATACATTTATTCTTCAACTCAATTCCTATGCATTTTTTTTTCCCAATTTGCTAATTATCTGTCTTATTTTGACATTAAATAAAGGTTTTACATATTAAGGGAATATGCATTAACGAATCAAGACCAATGTCCTTCATTGTTGTTTCATGGTTTTAATCCATCCGAGGCGTTGGGAGTTTTATTCACTCCGCCCCCTCCGCCAGGTTTTTTTTTTTGAATTTCTATGAATAGTCCAAAAAATTATGTACCGGATGTCAGGATTTTTTCCTATACTTGGTCAAACATTTCTGACAACCTTCCGTGGTTTTGTCTCCATCTCAAATAAGCTTTCATTACTTGTGGAACAACTTAGGACATCCTACGGTCGGTCCTTGGGCTAGTAGCCCAAGTAGCAATATGGCTTGTCAATTTAAAATTAGTGTCAGGTTAAGCTTTAGCGTCCATTTATCTTTGAAAGTATTTAACGAAGCTACAATTTATCAAACTTAAATCTTAAGCACCAACAAGTCAAATGTAAGGACCTCAAAAGTTTTTTCCCAATTTGAATCTTCAATCTTTCCCACCAAAAAGTAAAATGTAAATTTCTCGAAAGTTATTTTTTTTCCAATTTGAATTGTGATTCGCTGAATTATTTGAACCAGTGGTAGAGAGCATTCCAGTGCAGTTTTTTTTTCTTTTTCAACTTTTAGGCTTCTTAAAAATATTTGGGACTAAACATAGCCGATTAGTATTTTAATATTCTAAACGACGATTGAGTGACAGAGTCAGTTTCACAAAACAGAAGGGCCATCCAAAACGACGCTTTGGACAAAGAGTCAATATTGACAGACACAACTCTGAAGTCGGCAGGCTCTTCTACCTAAGCGCCGCGGTTAACTCACAAAATTGCTTCACCTTAGAGACCAACCGAAGAGTGACCTTTGCCAATTGCTGCTTCTTTGGGTCAAGAAGGCAATTGAGTAGTAAAGTCCTCTCTCGGATATCCAAGCTGGCATTGTACAAGACCTTGATCGTCCCAGTCCTCGTCTATGGCGCAGAGGTTGGACATTATCAAAAAAGGATGAGGACCTGCTTAGTTGCTTCAAGAGAAAGGTCATTCGCGTGATCTTCGGACCTATCTGCCTAGATGGCGAGTGGAAGAGGAGATTCAACTACGAACTGTACGGGCTATACAGCGACACGAACCTAGCCAGAAGAGTCTTCTTCATTTCGCTTATAATTGCTTTACAGGACTGTCGCAGTGTTGCTTTTCTGAACTTAACCAGAATCTTCGAATACACCAATCATGGAGAATCGTGACACAGGAGAACCCCACCCCAGACGGCGCACGTACAAGGGAAGGAAGGACCTCAACCAGCTCGACGTGTGAAATCGGAAGCAACTAGCAAACAATCGAACCAGTTGGAGAGGTATGTTGGTGGAGGCCCAGATCAATCCAGGACTGTAGCGCGGAAAGGCTTCTGAAAAACGGTTTGAGACACAAGAACAACACGACCCCTAGTCTAACTAACCATCAGAACAGTTCCAACGTGCCCCTTAGAGACGAAGAAATTAAAGAAAATCGTGAAATAAGACAATTATCAATTCAGCTGTCAATGGACACATAAAAATGAAATATTTTGCTTTATTCCCAATTGTTCGTTGCGAATCGTTACAATTTGTTACGTGCTACAAAAATATATAACTCTCTTTCGGTCTTAAATCTAATTGCAGTGCATCTTCCCTTTCAGGTGAAGAATTCAATTTCACACGAGTTTAAACTAGAAAATATTTGAGACTATTCATTAGCTAATCGACACCAATGGCTTGCTCATGAGACTTTTCTTCAACTTCGCTAGCGCCGAACTGGTGCCATTCTCCTTCTTCTCCTTGCGATTCCTGTTCCCGAGAGGAATCATTGTTGTGTCGTGCAAGCGCCGCCGGAACATTTTGTAAAACTGCAACACCTGCGGATTTGCCCACACTTGCTTCGCGTCAAAGTCTAAAATTCGAATGCTGTCGAGGCTCTTTGCACGACTCAGTGCCACGTACGCCTGTCCGGCCTCGAACACCTTCGACAGCGACATCTCCACACAGTCCAACGTGAGTCCCTGGGACTTGTGAATGGAAAAAGCCCACGCCAGCTTCAACGGCACTTGCCGGCGTGTCACTGCGCCCCCCGTAGGAGTCTTGATGATCCACTTCTCATGCTTGCACGTGTACTCCTGGTTGTTCTTGAAGCGAACAACCGGAACTCCCTTCTCGATACGCACCACAACACCACGTGCTCCGTTCACCAGACCGGCGGTGATGTTGATGTTTTTCAGCAGCATCACCTGGGCGTTTATCTTCAGGAACAACTGTGACGTGGCTTGGATCTGATTGTCCAGCTGCTTCGTCATGGTGGAGTCGCTGTCTTCGGCTTTGAACAGCACCTTCTCGCCGTCGAGATTTTCCAGCTTTGATTCATTGATGGAATTCGCATCGTTCGTGTGGGAACAGAGTTGCGTGGCTAGAATTCCATTGCCCTCGATTTTTTGCTTCGACGTCGCCATCAGACGCTTTGAGATGTCCTCGTTTACGTGACCGATGCGAAGGTGATTCAGTATTGTCACGAATTCTGGGTCACTTTGCCGATGGACTTCTTTCAGCTCGTAGACGAATTGTATGCATTTTTCCCAAGCACTGGATTGGAAGCAGAAGCGTTGAATGTTCGTCTGGGGATTGTTGTAGTCTTCACGCTTGACTACGGGCGGGAGTTGAAGGAAATCTCCGCAGAGGATGAGTTGAATGCCACCGAACGGCTTGTCGTTCTTGCGTACGTGACGAGCAACTGCTTCTATTTTCTGTGTGAATACAAAGGGGAAATATTTATCTTTGAAGAACGTCTCATAGATTCGGAAATAGTCTATTAGTCTGCTTGATGAAGTAACTGAATAAAAGAATGTTGGAAAAGTGGAGGAAAACATTTAATTCATGTATTTAAATCTATTAGCGCCGGTTTGGTGCCTTTTGCCCAACCACAGATGAAATTTTTCTCCGCGAAGCTACAGCTGGACGCAATTTAAGCGGCTTGTGTCGAAGTCTGCTCCCACCAATCTCAGGAACGACTTAAATAAATGACAATTGACTTTCGGGGAGAGTGCAACCATTGTCGGAAGCGAAAACAAAACTCGCTGAGTTCGAATTTTCAGAGCAGACCTAAAATCAGGCGACGCTGAGTCATCGACCGGAATCGATGTCGCCGGCGGCACTCAAATTACCCCGAGGTAAGCAGTTTCAACTTTTCCACACTCAGACTTTGTTTTCGTCGCTTTTGTTGTTCATGACTCACCTCAAAAAAGAGCCCGTCCACCATTGATATCTCGTCGATGATCAGAGTCTTGCACCTCCTCCAATTCTGTGCCGAAACTTGACGTGAAGCCAACTCGATGCACCGCTGTAGGCTGCCGTCGCCGCTGCCAATTCCCGCGAACGCATGTAGAGTCACCCCACCTGAAAAAAATACCACCGACTTTACCCCCTCCACATCCACATCACCACAATCCACTCTTACCAATCAAACAGGCAGCCACACCAGTGGAAGCTGTAGCCACAGTTCCATCCGGCGGCAGGGCAGAGATGATTTTCCTCAGAAGGAAACTCTTGCCAGTTCCAGCTGATCCAGTGAAGAAAACGCTTTTGCCAGAGGTGCACGCCTGCATCACGTCCAGCTGCTCCTGGCAGAGTTTCACATTCTCCTCCGACAGAGGTGACGACTGGTAAAGTTTCTTCGCTGCCGGTTGCGACTTTTCCCCGGCGCCTAACTCGTCGACTCGCCTCCTCTTCACAGCCTTCGGCGAAGGTGTGGTGACAGTCGCCTTTGAGACACCCGCCGCCTTTCTCGCCAACACCATCTCAGCCGTGGTCACTGGGCTCACTTCCTCGAACTTACTCGGATTTCCAGACAGAAGATGCGCCCTCAGCTTCTTGTGCATCGTTGCCTCGTCCTGATTCTCACTCGAAGCTCCATTCAATTTGATGAACACTGTTCGGAGAAAGTTCATGAGTGTCCCCGGCGGTGCGTTGGACAAATACATCGAGCAGTTTTCCGCCTTGAAGTTGAACGTAGCCTTCCCTTCGCTCATGAATTTCTTGTGGACCATGATGTCCTTTAGCTTGAATTTTATCGGTTTCGCCTTCTCGTTAGAGACCTCAATGAAGATCTCTCGCAAATCATTGCGGCAGAGACGAAGCGTCGCGGTTCGGTATACAAGTTTTCGTCCTGTGACCCCAACGGCGTTAGTCCACTGGATGTTCACGGCACATGTAAGGACGGCATCATTGAGATCCATTTTGTAGAGAAAATGGAATTGAGAGCTTATGGAGATGACTTAGTTTCACAATTTCCCCACAAGCATCTGTTAATGTGGTACGTGGAAGAATAGCGAAGGCGATGCGGAAAAGGAAAATCGGATAAACGCGCCAAACTCGAATGGATTATTTGAAAAAAGTTTTTTATGCTCTCCAGCTGTCATTTGTTTAAGTGTGAAGTTGGATGAAGGTGGAGTGTGTGGCAAAGTTTGAGAGCGGCTGTGAAAAAACGAAGAGATTTTGTTTTGAGAAAATTTATTGAAATTAATTTATTTGATTTAGATTCTAATATTATTATTAGATTCTAATATAATTGATAAAGAATGGAATTATAATAACAATAGTTCAAGGTTTAAACGTTACGTATCTGGGTGTAAGGCAAGAGATCAATAATAATAATAATTGCTTGTCGTTACAGCCGGTTGAGTGCTGGAGATAACGAGGTAATTTATCTTTGGTCTAGAGTTTAAAACATAAAAATGTAATTAAAGCGTTGAGAGAAACGTAAAACATGTAAAATACATGAAAGGGGCATATTTTATGTAATGAATTTAGTGACAATCGCGTCAAAGGAATAGAAATACAGATTTTAGTTAGTTTATTCTTCCATTCTAGATTTACACACAATCTGGACAGCACTGTAACTTATGATCGTTCGGTTTTAAATTTACGTTCAGAATAATTTGTCTTAGCCACGTTTTCTACTTGTGAGCTTTGTCTGTTCGTTGATAGGGATGACCTTGTTAATGACCTAAGGATCTTATGATCGACAGAGGCAGGTAGCCTAAGGATTAGAGAAATGCAAACGAAGGCGTTAAATTGGTGTAATCAATTCGCTTCCTCCTTCTCATAAATATGAACTTTATCAGCTTGACAAAATTTAAGGATTCATAAAGACTGCTGTACCTCATAAGGCCTTATGAAAGTAATAATAAAAACAAATTTAAAAACTCATCTTTCAAGCCGACTGAGCTGAGTGTTTAAGCTTAGGCAACATTCTTAAATTTGCAGCTTTCAACTTATCTGAGTGAATCAAATTGTAAAAATTTAATGCAAACCCCTTCAACAAGCCGCTGAAAACCATATTGCTAATAAAGGTAATTTATTGCCACTGTATAAACAAAAAAAAAAAAATTCAAAATGGCTACCCGGGGTGACCTCAATTTCGTCTTACCATTTGTCGCAATTTTCCTACCTTTATTTCTACATGAAGCAATACAGTAGTTACTTTATTTAAAGTGAAAATTTAAATTACTTTTTTTTTTTTTTTAAAGTCACGAGTCACGAAAGTCGGCCATATTAACCCTGAACCGTCATATTTATTTTTTGTACACTAAACGTCATCATTCGGTTTTTTTACGACGACTGATTTTATATCGTTATTTTAAAGCTCCTGAATACAAAAAAAATTATTTTTGTTAGCTATATAATTATTTTGAAAAATGAAGACCTAAATAAACAAAAACCCGACAGAAAAAGAAAACTGTATGTCGCCGTTTCAATGAAGAATTTAACAATATGCGCGAACGAAACATGCGCCAAGTGAATTACCTTCTATAAATGTACCTTTGCCAGAAATATTCATCCTACCACCGATTGATTCATTTCATTAAAATCAAATTCAAATTATAACAGACATCATTAAAATCGACTGTCTCTCCGAACGCACCCCATGCCGCAAATTATTGTAAGGCCGGCAACGTCGCACACTTCCTTCTGTTTCTCTTTTTTTTTTGCAAAACAAGAAAAACAAAAAAAAAACAAACGACAAAAATCTGACAAAGCGACCGACAGCAGCAAAAAAAAAAATCCAATGCCGTCGCCGCTCGCACACGGCATGGCTATAACCAAACATAACGCACACACACACCCAGCCAGCCCGAATCCCATTCTGCCACTTTACCCATTCACATACACACACGTGCACTGCGAAACGCCGGCCATGCTTGTTTCAGCCAGCAGCAGCAGTCATCATCATCATCATTATCATCATGATTATCATCATTACCGCCGCCGTCGTTGACGTTGTCGTCGCCGCCGCCGCCGCCGCCAACACTGCTCACTACTCCGCTCCCGATCCTATTGCATTTTCCACACAAAGAGTGGCGCTCATTTCTTTCCAAGAACCCACACAACGACAGAATGCAATAATCCAATTGTCTCCTTTCCACTTAGAACCGATTCTCTCTGTCTGGCCGTAGCCACCACTACGGCTGTCACCCTCACACCACACGCACACCATCCAACACCAGACGGCACCACACACTCGCACGCTCTCGCTCTCTCGTGGCATTTTTAGCAAAAGCGACAGTTTGCGATGTTCAAACGAGATTCTCATGCAATAGACATGTTTTGGTAATATCACAGAGAGGAACGAAATGTTCTCCGTCGTCGTCGTTGTCGTCGCCGCAGTCGTCGTCGTTGTGGTCGCATCGGTCGTCGCGTAAAAAAAGAATTCGCAAGAAACAAAAAGAAAAGGAAAACGAAAAAAAAAAAAAAAAGAATACAAAAACAAAGAAAGAAGAAAGCAAAATTCAAACCCCCGAAAAAGAACACACAGCGACAAAGTTTAAGTGAAATAAAATAAAATAAATAAATAAAAATAATAATTTGCCTCTCTCCAGTGTGTCGTTCTTCGCCTTCCCTTCTGCTTTTTTCGTCGGTCGTTGGGACGGTGTGTTTTAGTTTTATTTATTTATCTTTTTTTTTTCTTCCTCGTCATCTCCAATTAGAATCCTCCGCACAGCCTTCATGAATTAGTCGCCTGTCTGTGTCGTGTTGTCGTTTCTTTGTCGCGTGAAAAGTAATAATTTCCCGGAGACGAGAGAAACGAGAGAATTTTATGTAATAATTTTGTGCAGTGCAAAAATTAAGCCACAGCTCCACCGGGGGCATCATTAAACACACCAGAACGCGGCGCCTCGCAACGATCCCTCTGCCGCCCCTGTGTATGTTGTGTGTGTGTGTCGTGTGGTGTGCTTAGCCCGCCAGACGACGACGAGAGCTGTCAAACTTCGCCACCCTCTCGCCTCGTTGAATGAAAATAGTATTTTGTGCGAGGAAGTGAATCTGAATCTAATCAGAAAAAGTTCTGTGCTCTCTCGTGTTTTATGGTCACAGCACCAAAGTGCTTCGAGTGTGAAAGAGCCTTTTCCCGGTGGCGAAAAGGAGTCCGAATCCTTGTGTCGTCGTCCTCAATCAATCCACCCCCCCAACTTGCAATGGATATGCACTGGTGCAGGCAACCAAACAGAATTTTCAGTTATCCCAGTCCAAGACTGTGCGGGGAGTACGATGACGGTAAAAAGTGTTACCAATTCAACGCAACGAAAATTGTGTAAAAAGGATTTTTTTCCAATTCCTGCCAAAAAAAAAGTGCAAAAAATAAAATAAGAGAAGAAAATATAAAATAAAACGAAAATAAAGTGAAGTGAAAAAAAAAAGAAGCTGCGGATTCGAAAAGGAACGAGTGAGATAGAGAATACCCGAAAAGAACGTGTGTGCTCTAAAAATAAATAAATATATATATAATTTTTTTTGTTGTTGTTGCTCGTATTTATTTTCTTCTGCCTTGATGAACTTTTTCGCGCTGTGTGTGAACACACAAAGTTTGTCGTCGTCGTCGTTTTTATCAGCAAAAAAGAAATAATTCCCCGTGTGAGTGTGTGTTTTGTCGTCGGTTCGTTTCTGCCGCCGTCGTATTCGTCTTTATCATCATCGTTGTCGTCCCGACGGTGAGTGTGGTACATTTTTTTTTATTTGCGAAATAAAAAACGCGTGTCGCGTTTTCAAACACACATCCACATTCGCCGACAACTCGCGCTCCGAAATGTGAAAAAAAAAAAAAAAACGAATTCAAGTGTCAATCAGAATTCTGACGTTCTCCCCCACCCCCCAAACAAAAAAAGGAGAAAGAACTATCTATTTTTGTAAGATCAATCGTAAAAAGAAACAAAATATGACCGAGTACGTAACACAAAACATTCGCACCGTACTGAAAACGTTCCAAAGTAGTGCGACAAAAAGCCTCCAGGGTCCAGGACAATCACTAGCGGCTGCCAATACCGCTGCCACCGCGGTGAGCCCAACAACAATCATAAAAAAAGAAATTCTATCTTCACCCGAGCCGCTGGACGTGAATGAATCACCAACACTCATCGTCCAACCACCGCCTCCGCCAGAGCTGCCGCAACCAATTCTCACAGCAGCCGACACAGGACGTGGAGAACTGTACGAGACAAGTCTAGAGGGGAAGATAATCGGATGCTTCTCGCTAGGCGGCGAGCTTCGTCTCTGCTTGCCACAATTTCTAAATAATGTGCTAGCCGATTTTACTCTCGATCAGATAAATCGAATTTTTGACGAGCTCGGTATTTTCTGCTCACAATGTACGCCAGATCAGCTAATGGAATTCAAGGCGGCCAAAATTCTACCACCCGACGTAAAGGCGAGTGGCCTGATAACACGCACCGATGCGGAGCGACTATGTGCAGCGTTGCTGCATCGTTCGTCCACCGATCCGCATCCGTATGCGGCTGATGACATTCCTAAGGGTGCTATTTCGTTTAAGGTCTATCATCGATGTTTCGGCAAGTGCGAGGGAATCTGTATGCCGTACATGAAATCGGCATGCGTTATGTGTTTAGACTGTAAGGGTTGGTTCTCACCGCAAAAGTTTGTCGGGCACGTGCATCGGCAGCTAGAGAATCGCACTTGCCATTGGGGCTTCGATTCGAGCAATTGGCGTGACTATCTGCATGTGGCGGTTGATGAGGAGAATCGTGAGAAATACACAAAAATCTTGGACGAGCTGAAGGAGCGGATGGAGAGCATCAAGGTGCAGCGGGATTCGAACTATTTAAAAAGAAAGGTGAGTTTTTTTTTTCGAGTTGATTTTAGGTTATTTTTGGGAGTATGTTGAGGTCTTTTTGGGATATCGAACAATATGCAGAAATTTACAGTCGTCTTTTTTTTTTTGTCGACTTCCAATTAGAGAGGGAAATTCTGAGTACAGTCGAACTACCTCTAACTCGAACTAATTTTGATGTTCCGTGAAATTCGACTGTATTTTCACGTCCTAACCTCCAAATTATCGACATTTTAAGCAAAAATGAGTTGTTTGAGATTTCCTGTGGGAACCACCTCAAGGAGGAGGTGTCGTATGTATTGTGTTCCTTGTGAAGGGATTTTGATCGACGTGGGCTTGGATTCGGGGAAAAAGACGCTGCCAGGCGAAGCATTTTGTAGTCTAGAGGCCATAATTTTAGCTTTTTTGATGAATTTTTGCTTAGAACCAATTTGAGACTAGAGTTCTTTGAGCAAGTTAGATAAGCTGGTTACAAACATTTCGCGCTCTAACTGCCAAATTGCAGCAAAATTGAGTTCATGATGTTCGATAGTTTATTCGATTGCGCATCTTACTGCACCATCAGTTTTTTTTTTTTTAATAAAGCATGCAAGTTATAAATAACAGGGAAAACTAAAAATTAAAAATCAATCTGTTCAGACAAAAAACAAAAAAAGCCTCTGTAAAATTTTCTTTGTGTCGCTTATGATAATTTCGCAGTTAGGACAGGTGGGCGCCGTGGCTTAGTCGTTAGTGCGTCGGACTGTTAAGCGAGAGTACCCGGAACAGCACAGAACACCACAAGCAATTTTCACGGCCCCGCATCCAGCGAACGACTGACAATCCTCCTGGAGAACTTCTGTCACGGAAGACTTTCGCAATTCCCCATTCGGAACCGGCAATAAACTGTAGGCCCCCCTCCACATGTGTCAAAATTATAACGCGCACACCACAGTGAAGACGCGAAAAGCTAGGCTCTGGCGCTTCGTGGGCTGTTACGCCACTAATGATGAGGATGATGAGGGCACGTTTTATTGAAAGTCTATCGATAAGAAAGGAAATTCTCAAA
Organism: Syritta pipiens; assembly: GCA_905187475.1. Lineage (NCBI taxonomy): Eukaryota > Metazoa > Arthropoda > Insecta > Diptera > Syrphidae > Syritta > Syritta pipiens. Next base: position 94,488,099 of record LR994571.1, read on the forward strand.
GAGCATAGGAGATAAGAGTCAACAAAAGGAGCATTAAAGAATTTTATAATTGGGTTGAGTGCATTGACCTTAAAACAGCATTCAGACAATTCAAGGACTTTTTCTAAAACTGCAATTACGATGGCCTGCAGTGTGTCTCTCTTCTCATCGTGTTGTTTGTCAACAAAATCCTGTTTCTTCGTTTGTTTACGATCGCAAAAAACAAAAACGGAAAGCGAAACCTTTTTTTTTTGAAATCATCTCTCAAATACGCACAGAAAACGATAGGAAAGAGGGAGGGTCATTGAACCCCTCTCTGCGGTTTTGTTTGTTGGTTACCTGAAAAAAACAAAAATGTGCGCCATTTATTATTTTCCCTTTCGCACCGAACCCTGGTTTTCCACACACACAAAACAACTTTCGCTTTGTTATCCTTTTTCCCATTGTTCCGCGTCGCTCTATCTCTGATCCTGGTTTTGATGGAAATTCTAAAAGATCTTGAGAACACTCTCCACACATATCAGTTGGTGCACAGCGCTTTGTATGTTTTTTTTTTTTTCTTTTTTTTCGGATAAGTGTTGCTCAACTTGTTCTTTTGTCTCGTTGTCCCAATAGCTGCTGGCTCTGGCTGGCTGGCTGACTGGCTGGCTGGATGGTTGTCTGTTTGCGTCTGGGATTAGGGGTGAGTCTTGTGTATCGGCACGATGACTATGACGGCTGGTTGGGAATGGGTGAATGATTTATGGTTACTTTCGTTGCAGGGAAAAGTAAAGGAAAATCAGTGTACAAAAGAAAAAAAAAAAAAAAAATGAATGAGGGAATTCCCTGTCTCGCTATATAGGACATTGACCTAGTAGCCGGAGTCTAGTTGCACCAGTTGTCAACTCGAAAGTGGATGGGTGAGTGCGTTTGATAGAATGATAACAGTGGTGTAAGCTGCGATTGTTTGAAATGGGGTCGAGTGTTTGATTTCAGGGTGCATTTTAGTTTAGAAAGAAAGGAAATGAAATGTTGAATTGGCAGCGGTTACGAGTGAGGTTATGACTCGACACCAGTTGATCTTCTATTCCTTTTGATATACGTTCTATTCATTAGAGTCTAATTAAAGCGGCTCATGGGTCTTTTGATCCAATACGTGACCGCACGTCCTCTGAAATCACAAGCACCTCACAATTTCGAGAAGAAAGACTGATTGCCGCATCGAATTAGGACCACAGTTAAACGAATCGTCGTCGTACTGTGGAGCAAATCTGATTGTAATTAAATTTAGCTGAGTTGTCTGGTCATGGCATTCGTTCCGAGAAGCATTCAAATAAATTAGTACCCAACTCATAAAGAAACATTTAGGCATATTTAATTACTTCTGCATGTGAGTAGAATTGATTTTGGTATTTGAAGAGGTTTTACATTTTGCTGGATAAGTTCTGACGTAGACTGTACATTTGTTCGATTTGTAATCTAATCTCTATCGAAATATTCTGTTAAATGAGTTTTAACAATAAATTCAAGTATTCCAACTACACTTGATTTACGGGGACTGTCGCAAACCAGTTTTGCTTGGCTTTCGACCCTCCAGGGACTGCATAAACGTTTAATTCACTTTCTAAGTTTGTTATCACCTATTCGTAGAGTAAATAATTGTTTTATTGAGTGTATGACTAGTTCTCTTGCCTTCCAGTGTTTTTCATTTCGTATCAACTCCTATTTATTTTCTGAAGAAGTAAGGGGTTTTCTTAATAAGGACTTGACAACTTTTTTTTTTAATTAAATGCAAACCAATTGAGATATTTCCAAAACTTTACTATCGGCTTGAAGTACAATCAAGAAATTCATGAATAGAATTCGTCTTCGTTCATATGGCGGGCACGTTTGCAGCAGTTGATTCACTAGACCCAATTTTCGATGACTTCGCCACACATTTCGGTCGCTATTTTGCATTCAATGTCCTGAGCTCTTCCAACGTCTTCGGCTTGTGGGTATAAGCCAATGACTTAACTTAGCCCCAAAGAAAATGGTCTGGATGCGTTAAATCGCACGAAGGAGGCGGACAATCGACTTGCCCATTTCATGAGATAACCCGCTAATCAAACTTACTCTTCAATAAATCGATTGTGACGTGTGCTGTGTGGCTTGTGGCACCATCCTGTTGAAACCACATGTCGTCCAAATCCATATCTTCCAATTCGGGCCAAAAATAATTGGTAATCATGGCGCGATAAAGCTGGACATTCACAGTAACGTGACGATCGTTACCGTCGACGAAAAACTACTGCCCAATAACGTCGCCAGCATGCAAACCGCACCAAACAGTAATTTTTGTGGATAAATAAAGGAGATTCATGAATTTTTACCCGACCACTAACGCATATTTTGCTTATTGACGAAAGCATTGAGCCAAAAATGAGCTTCGTCACTGAAAATGATTTTGCGATGAATTTCATCATCTTGGCGCATCTTTTCCAGATCCCAATCGGAGAACGTACGTCGCTTCAAATGGTCCATCGGTTTCAATTCTTGAGTCAGTTTGATCTTGTGTGGGTGTAAACCAAGATCCTTACGTTAAATACTCCATAATACGGTCCGAGCGATGCCCGATTCTTTAGAACGCCATGGAATCGACTGATTTGGATTGTTCGCTATGGACGCTTTCTTCTTTGTGCGGCGCTGCAGTCCGGAGTGGACGTGGTGAATGAATTCTTTTAATGTTAAGTTAGTTTTAAGTCAGCTTTAGAGCCTCCGCGAGGACTCGTAATCATTATCAACCATTTTTTACTTTTTTATGTGGAGGGCCTCCTTTGGCATCCTCCTCCATCCAGCACGATTACGTGCTAGCTGCTTCCGCTGCAGACGCACACCGAGTTGATCCAGGTCCTTCTCTATCTGTGCATGCCCCCTTAGACGCGGGCGTCCTCTGCTGCCTTGTCCCATAGGTTCGTAGTCAAAGATTCCTCGGGCCAACCATCGTAGGCGTTGGATTCGTAGACGCCTGGCCAGGCGCATGCCGCCGTACAGCCTGTACAGTTCGTGATTGAACCTTCTCCTCCAGTAACTTTCAATGCAAACAAGACCAAAGATGGACAGATGCCCGTACGGCAGCGATATTTTGGACACTTTGACCAACCCGTTGTCTCACTGACACAGCAACATCACACAACGAATATGTAGACTAAAATTGTTGCACTAAACTTGTTCTTGCCTGTCTATTAGGGCGAGAATTACGACTGAAAATTGGAGTTAACGCTCTCAATGTTGTGGTCACCGACTTCGAATTTCGGTAGAAAATTTTTATAACTTGCAGACATTGCTCGCTCGCGTACTTTACCATGAAAATGTTGAGTTTACTGAATAAATTGACAATAGCAGTCCGATGATAAGTGAAAGGGTGCGTTTACAAATTAAATTCAAAGTTGTCCAGTCCCTGTTGGAAAAACCTTTAGAAGAAGAGCGAATTCATTTCTTTCCACATAGTTCCATTGACTTTCCTGGAACTTGGCCTCAAACGATGTCGTATGTGGTCTGCAAATTTTTTGTTTTTCAATCAAGCAATTTCTTGGTAAAAAAATATATATTTGACCTTTTCTATGCTCGGCCGCAGGGTTTGAAAAGAATTCGGTCAGGAAACACAGATTAGTCAGAAAAGGGTCGTCTACAAACAAACCAGACAACACCCACGACTTCTTAAAAATTCCAAAGTTGCTGTGGTCTTAATTTCTAGAGAAAATGTCTTATTAATTAACTCTCGAAAGATGTTTACATCCATAGCCGACTAATCATTTCACTGTAAAAGAAGAAAAAACAAATCCCTCCTCAATCTGTCCAAAGAGACACCGAAAGATATGCTGCTCCGACGCAAACAAATTTCCGGCCTATAACACGTGCCCCTCTCAGAGATCGAGTTCTCAAGCACTCAGTGACTCATCATGAATTGGAAATTATCTTATCAGATATATAAAAATTGTTGTTCGTTCTTTTCTGGGTTAGTACCAGCTCCACTTCATCGTTATCACAACACCCACTTGTGTTTTAAAAATAAATTATTAAGATAACTTTGTTTTGGGGGACATTTCTTGTTTTTTTTCGAGTCGAGTCGAGTCTAGTTTGATTTTTGCAATAAGATGAAGTGAAATTGATATTTGAACTCAATTCATTGACTTGAAGAGCTATGCTGTTACCTGTTGCAGTCAAGGCTTTGGCTTTTGGTAAATTCCTTTTGATTGATGACCTAATTAGTAGTTTACTTTGATGATGTGGGATTAATAATTACTGCAATGCAGCACTTACTTGTTGACATACGCACAGGACATCATCGTTACTCGTGTATGACCCTTAAAACGATACCTCAACTGACTGACTCGTATTCAAACAAACTTGCAGATATATTTTATGTCAAAATCATAAAAAGCCAATAAACGATGTAAACAGCAGTTGAGGAGATCAGGAATCCAAATGGTGAATGTGGACACAATAATTAATACGAAATTGAGAGAGACAAATTCGATAGACACCTGCTTTGGCGGAGTTAATTGATATAATTGTCGAAGTATTGATGCAAACAATTAACAAATCGTTGAACGGATTAGAGGCTCCCTATAATGTGGAATCATTTAATTGCTGTTCTAATTAAATGATAGCAACACACAGCACACATTAAAAATACGATATTTTCGAGATATCGTTGTTGCTGACGTCGTCGTTGTCTGTGGGTTAGTGGAATACAATAGAGTTTTTTTTTTTTTTATTTGTGAATAGCAAACAGTTGTTAGACTACTGTCTGTTTCAATATGAATTTTTGCTAGGCAGTAATTAAAAAATGTGCAATGATTGTGGTTTAGTTATTCTGATGGAGTAAATTTGTTGTAAATTTGATGTAAATCCTCATTCTCATCCTCAGCAGGTTGAAGTGAGCTATTAAAAAACAATGAACACATATCCAAGAGGAGGGTCAGGTTAACTTTCCTCTATTGCAGAGGGTTATTCACTTAACCTTTGGAGCAAATGCCGTTGTTTACAACGAAATATTCGATTAACCTTTTGTGTAGTTTGAAAAAAAAAAAAAAAAAAAAAAACTCTGACCCGGATTTCTTCTAATAGTTCAGTTAGGGTTTTTTCGCTGTGACGTAAGTTTACGAAATAGTAGAGCTCTCTTTAAATGACAATTGGGCAACAACACTCCCTGCTGCTTGTCGAAAATTTGATGTTTATATCTTTGTTTTTGACACATTCATTGGGTTGTCTTATGACTTTGTCTCTGTTTGTTGAAAGGTCAAAGTCAGATATGCAGAGACTCCACAAACTATTCATTCACCGGCTCATTTGAAGGAAAAAAGGTTACGGAAAAGGAACTAAAAGTCCTGAATAACATTTGGCATGGCTCAAAACTGTTGGATTTCATTCAAAATAGATAAATACACGTTGTTATAAAAAAAGTTGGACCAGTAAGATTCTGCATGAACCTAGCACTGAGCTATTGCGGGAATGAGGGAAACTTTTTGGGGACTAAAACGCAAAGTTAAGGAACATTTTTGTAGGTAACTTTGTTGAAAATTATGATATTTTGTTTCGACTTATGCTCAGTATTTAACGCAGAATAAAAACATGTACATATGATTTTTGTAGGACTTGCAGTTTCTTTTCTATGACCAAATTTCCCTTCAAATGTATCAGTCGGCAAATAGTTTCTGGAGGAACTGTAAGTTCTCGCATTTGAAACTTATCGGTAAATTTAATAAACTTTGTCTACGCTGTTCTTTTAATCATCATCATCACTAGTGGCGTTACAACCCACGAAGGGCCAGAGCCTAGCTTTCTGCGCCTCCCCTGTGTTGTGTGTTTTATAATTTTTGACACATGTGAAGGGGACCCACAGTTTATTGCCGGTTCCGAACGGCGAATTGCGAAAGCTTTCCTTGACAGAAGTACTCCAGGAGGATTGTCAGTCGTTCGCGGGATGTGGGGCCGTGAAAAATGTTTGTGGTGCTATTTCCCCGGGCTGGATTCCAACCCGGATACTCTCGCTTAACACGGCGCCACCACAATCTTATTCTTGCTTTTCTATTTTTTCAATGTTTAAGTAAAGGAAAAAAAGTAGCGATTCTTTTAATATGGTATACAAATATGCTTCTTTCAACTATCTCCTACCCCTTTTCCAGTGCTGTTTGGACCTCCTTTCAAGATCCGCTTTCAAAGAAATCCGCATTCCATATAACCCCGAATGAAACACAAAAGTTCTGCTATCAATAAACAATTTTTTTTTGTTCTCTATTGTAGACATTTTTGATTGTATTTATTTTGACAGTACTTCACAAGTAGCAAAAGTTCACAGCCGAGTGCTTATTCGCTGTTCAAATACTACAAGCGCCATATGCTCTTATCTGTCTATGTAAACATCGCCTTCGCGTATCATTAGCCCTCTTTCGCCGTTCATGGCTTAACTTTTTTATTATTTTTCGGTCTCCACTTATGCGGTGACGCTGCGCTTAAGACCCTCCTATGAATTTGGGCAACACCCAAAAACCACATCCCGCATAACAAAGTTCATCTTGCTAAAAAAAAAAAAAAAAACCGTACGTCCGTGCGTCTGTACCTCCACAAAACTTCCAACTGTTAATCATGGAATTTTTTTTTATTTATTTATTTTTTTTTTTTACCTCATACCCAAATAATTAACATACCCGCCCGGTAACATTATTACGCGAATTAGCTGTGCTCTCTTCTCCCGCATCCGATAGTAGTCCAATTTTGCGTCACTTGGCTCACATGACTTCTGTCATTTTGCTTTTCTGATGAAATTCGACACACAGACCTAAGCTTGTCCGTCACCTATCGGAACAAGTGCGGATTTTTACGACCGAAGGTTTATTGTTAATTTTTGTGTTTTCTTTTCTCGCTCATAATTTCACTTTTTTTTTTTTTTATTTTTCTTGGCCACTTCGTCTAGAACTATAAGTAATCTATTTGAAATTCAAGTTTTTTTTTTCTTTCTTTCTTTTAATAATCCGGCATGTGCGCTGCTTGGAGGAATCTACAGAGTGAGACGGAGACCAGTAAAAGAGAGAAGAAGAAAAAATCAGAAACAGTTTCATGACTTCCGAACTCTGATCGTTTTGGTGGTCGTTATGCAACATAAACACTCAATTTGTTGATGAATTTCATTTTTTATCTTTTGTCTGTTGATTTTCTTGAATTATTTATTTGTTTGCCTTTTTTTTTTGGTTTCATTTGGTTGAGGAGACATACGTACGTGTATGTGAATCGATTTGACAACTCTTCACGTCAGAGTAATAAACGTCATGATTGAAACGGAGTTGTTTTATGGTAAATGTGTCAGTTGTCAATTCGAGTGTATTTTGACAAGACTTTATTCGGAAGTGTTGTCTGGTTTGGCATATGAAAGTTCGAAAGAATTACTTCGAATTGTTAAAGCACCGGCAAGAGGACTATCACCTTTGACAACTCACGTTTCTTCTTCCGAAATGTCACCTTTTAGCGAACACCAGATTTGTTCTATTGGTCCGCATAATTAATTTATTTCTATGGCAATTAGACACAAAAGCTTGTTTGTAGACACGATTTTAAAAAGCCGGCGTTTGTGTCAAAAAATGACACCTGAAATTATTTGCATAGCTTTTTCTTGGCACAGGGTTAAATTAGCAATAAGAAGCGCTTGAAAAAAAGCCGGTTAAGTGTGAGTTTAACTCACACGTCGTGGGTTTGGTCCAACCAACCAGATTAGTACTAAGGACTTTATATAAGTCAAAATAATTAACAAATTAAAATAGCTTTAGGAAAATTCTCCTTTTTTTTTTATTTCGAATGAACATTTTTCCCATTTGCTAATCACGCCAACCGTGTGAGAATTGCTTTGGCTCATTTAAGGGTTGAAATGCCCACAAGCGACACTGCGTCTGTTGTCAGTTCATCGTTTATAGCAGAAAACTGATTCGATTTAAATATCGAAAAATTGTTTAAAAATATTTTTTTTATATGTAACATTTTTTGATTCTTTTGCCGTAATCTACAAAATGGCGTTTTCGGATCTTTGAAATTCGTATGTCATTATCTTTTTGTTTTTGGTCAATAACTCGAAAACTATTTGAGTCAGAATGCTCAAAACAATTTCAAACTGAACTTTACATCAAGACCTACATTCCGATTTTTTAAACCCATGGACGTGGAAATGGGGGTGGGCGGGCGTCTTTTTGTTCCCCTTTGAAGCTTAATATCTTGAAAACTTGAGCTCTAATTAATTAGTTGAAAATGGAAACTGTATTTTATTTAACAAGACCTATCCAAGGACTCAATACATTTCAGAGTTTTTTTTTTTTTTTTTCAAAAATTTAGTAACTACAGTCGAACCCCTCTAAGTCGAACTCCCTTTACGTCGAATTTCCCTCTAACTCGATTTTTTTCGCCATATTTTGGTATTCCCATTCTCAATTTTCCATACAAAAACCATCCTCGGGACTCGAACTGATTGATGTCCCATGAAAATTCGACTTACAAGGAGAGTGCACGAACTTGGGGTCACCGATTTTAGTCCAACGAGCGCTTTGAAGACCCCATGTTCTTGTAGACAAGCTTCATTTATAAATTGTCCAAGATGCTCACGAGTATGGTGCTTTCATTGTTTTTTACGATTTGTTTCATTCTGGTGAATATAATTAACATTTTCTCTTTTAATGCTTCAAAAAAAAAATTTAAAATAAAGTGGATTTTCATCCATCAAAAGGTTGTATTATTATTCTGTTAGAGGGACTCGACTGTATTTAATTTTAATATGAATAAAAAATCATTCAAGACTTTTGTATATTTCTAGGATATTGCGATGAGAGGCTCCATAGTTGCAATTTTTTTCATATTTTTTGGTCTAATATTTTAGAAAAGTGGGTACCACGGTACGGAAGTCATTTTTTTTGGCAGTTTAATGGGTAACAACTTCTTACCAATAAGAGTAAGGTGCTTACTGAAGTACGACTTTATAACCTGGATTTATCCTCTTTCCAACGATACCTACATATTATATCAAAAATATGCTAGAAGTTGGTTTTTTGAATTTAGTATTAGTACTAACTTTTTCTCTAGCATGTAATGTTTTTAAACTTTTTTTTTCCGACCTCTCTTTGGGCAAGTGAAGTACATATATTGGGAATTTTTTTTTTTTCTTAATTCTCAGTGATTCACCAGTTACCAAGATTAAAGCGGAACGACACCAATTCGATTGTTTGACGGACACGGATTTTTTTTTGTAATCAAGAGCCTGGCCCCTTTTCAACAACTTCCATATCGACCATCAAAGTTAATAAAAGTTAGTATTAGTACTAACGTTTTCTTTAATCTTCGGGTAATTCCGGAAAATTCCTTATTTATTTTTGGGTTGCCCAGATACACTTGCTTATCAAATATCATCCCTTAATTAATGACGACTCAAAAGTCATAAGCTTTTTTGTAAATCCGACAAACAGACAAACGCACAACGAAGTGGTTCTGTTATTCCCTTGGAACGAAACCCTAAAAAAACGAAAATATTACATTAGAAGAAGAAAGAGTTTTTGTGTTTAAGTGCTCGTCCAAACTTCAACTTGAGTCAACATAAGCTTCATACACTTATTGGGGCAGGTTATTTTTTTTTAGTTCAATGACGAAACATTTTTCCGACCACAAATTCCCAATCGAAATCACATAAAACTCGGGACAGCCAACACTCGCGGATTTTGCATAAAGCGATGTTATGTTGCCTGAAATGTTTATCTGGGCTTTGAAAAACTAGCTCACACTTACATTTAGCTTTTTTGAGTACATGAAAGCCCCAAAGACTCCCCCCAGCAGTTGGTTAACATAAATCACAGTATCAGCAAACCACCTCAAGCTCTTTGTGAGATCAGATCCTATAAAACGAGCAGCTGAACATTATTTGACTGCTCTTTCAGTATTTCAGCTTTAGGGTGGGCATAACTCGGTGTGCGAATATGTTAATTATAAGGCACTAATCCTTTTCCTAAGGGGAAACCATCACCTTCAGAATTTTAATGTTTCTCATCAAGCAGTACCCCGACTTCACGCTTCCATAGAATTTCATCGTGCATTACAACGACCACAAGTAGAGTAATCTCTTTTAACTTTATCTTGCATGCCACTTAACACCTTGGCGCTGGTTTGATAGACACCTCGAAGACTTAAGTTTGCTCGTCATAAAGGTGATATGGGTCAGCAGTCGTTCAGACGCTTGCAGCTTAACCACAGCCCGGAAATAATTGAGACTCTTTAAGATTAGCAATGAGATACGCGTGTACATAACATTTTTTTTTTATTCTTATTAGCCGCTAGTTGTCAATTACTCTAACCGCATTTATGTTCTTATTTATATCTTTTCTCGTTAATGGGTAACAAATGCCCCTGGTGAGTGTTTGAAATTCCGTCATTTCATACACAAGACCCACCCCCTTTCACTAAACGTCGGTTCAAAATTCTACGCATGTGTGTAGACCCTTTTTCATTCATCATACTACGTGCTAAATAAATAAAAAAAGAACAAGTGAACATTAAACTGATAAAAGCCAACATTCGCATTCCAAAAAAAAAAAGAAGGAAGACAAAAAAATAATCTAAAGCGATTAAACAGCTTTGGAGAAAAACAATAAGTCTTTGAACCTCAAGATAAGGTCCCGTTCGCACTCTTGCGCGCTATCTCTACGCTCACACCAAACTCGTCTAGCTTACGTAAAAAAAAGTTATTTTGAATTAAATACAACACAAATACTCGCTACCCATACTCGCTCATTTGTCTAATTGATTTATTGTAATTAAATCAATTCGAAGATATAATAAAAAAACACAAAAATAAAAAGAGTAAATAAATAATAAATTAAGCAACCAATTGCAACAATAGAGGGCAAAAATCCATAGTCGACAGACCGGGGAGTTCCTCGGCCCACCCCCGTTGCCGTCTCACATTAGATATCTAATGACCCCAAAAGGTGAACCCATGTCTAGCCAGCCAGCCCTGACACACACAGTCATTTCTGTATCTGACTGACGTTTCTTCTCTCCACCAATTCGCTGGCATTCCACAAGCCTCCACAACACACACTATCCACTCGAAAACTATTCACTTTTTGTTTTTTTTATTCATGTTTCTTTTTTTTTTTTGTATTCTGTGCTTCTCTCTGCTTCTTAACATTAACTGTGCTAAGAGTTACTGTGTGGCGGTGGTGACGGGGGTTCAGTTTTACGTTCCACGTTCCACTTCGCCCTTCGGAATTATCACGGAAAGAGTGTATGCTTCACCCTCTCGCGCCCGTTCAGGGAAGCTCTCAAACACTAGGTCGATTCGATACTTCAGTTGCCGGAGTAAAATTGACAAGCTTTGGTTTTTTTTTTTTTTTTTTCGCTTTTTTTTTAGTAGTCTCTGACGTATAGGCTTCTGGTCTGGGGCGGCGCACACTGAATGATAGTGTTTGTATTATTATTGAAATTCCACTTTAACAGGTTGTGTCTAGTCGCTATTAGTAATTTTAATTGAATGGTGTGGGGATGAGAAGTGAAGTATGATGGGGCCGAGTGGTGGGGAGACGTCGGCGTCGACACCGGCGGCGACAGCGGAATGTTCGACCAGATGGAGGTGTTGTTGGCGTTTTTTTTTTTCTGTATTTTTGCTCGATGCTATTTGACATTTTTTGTTACTTTTTTTTATCAGTTGAAACGTGTAAATAGAACAGGCACGGTAGCATTAACGAGGTGTAGTTGTCAGTTGCAATTTTGTGTGGAGAGTTAAAATTAGCAGCACTTGTGTTTGGCGTAGGAATGAAATTGATTTTGAGAGATCAACTCAAACTTTGATTTTGTGGACACTTAATGACAGCCGTGCTGTCATTTAGCATGTCACATTTTTTTTGCATTGATTGGATTAACCGCTGTATTTGAATGAGATTCGTTTCTCTTTGTGGGATTTTGGTTGACAAACCAAAAAAATGCATTATGCATTAACACGGCAAAAAAATAAAAATAAAATTCAATGGCTTCGATGTGTTTTTTTTTTAAAGGTCACTAGTACGTTAACCGATACACGCGCGGATTGGAAATGTGTTTTTTTTTTTTTGGATTTGAAGTTATGGCTGAATTTTATTTCGCAGGATTGGCGGTTGGGCGTTGGGGATAAATTTGAATAAATGTGATAAAGACACTGATAATTAGATAAATTATCTTAATTAGTATCAGCTTTCGAGACCGTGATGTTTAATCAAAAAGGAAAAAGTGTTTGACTCCGCCCATAAATTTTTAGTTTTTTTTTTTGCAACTTTCTTGAATGAGCTTTTGAATGCGACCATTTTGACCGTCAGAGACTTTAGTAATTAAATTATATTTATTTAAATTGGCAGCAAAAACCTGTTCGGGTTTGGTTATTTTAGTTGGTCGTAAAATAAGGAACAGATGCAATCGCGGTCAGAATGCACTGTGCAGAATGCTGGTGTCGTAAACGTTGTGCAGGGGTGGAATTAAACCGGTCTATGATTTTTTCTCCAATAAAATTGAATGTGAGGGTAGTAGACTCTGTGTAATTAAGACGTAATAACCAGCTGGGATCTACATTATGGACCAACAATGGTCTATGTGATTGGTTAACAGCCATTACCCTTAGCTTAAGCAGCTGTGCTTAAGTGCTGCAAATGAGGCTTAATTGTCATGATATGGTCTTTTGAATCGCCGTAGAGCGATTAAACTTCTTATGCAAGTAAATAAGCGTTAACAAGAACAGTGAGGTCTATCTTTTTAAAATACATAAGTGTTAAGTGGTAGAGAGACTTAATTAAACATTCACATATGCTGCAACCTAAGAAAATCGATTGCAGATTGGTGGAGCGTCTTAGTCAGGCTCCTCAGTTTGTTGCATACAAGTTCTTTTTTACAATTTCTACTTTTCGCCGGTCTTTTCTTAAGCGACCACCACTAAAATGCAATTCGCCAGAAGTCATTGCTCATAGAGTTCCTAGAAGCATTGATTGTCTTTCACACCCGTTCATTGGCAAGCACTGCAGATAATTTAAGCCAGACGAATTCTCCGAATCCTTTTTTTCGAATTACATTGTATTTTTTTCCAAAACTGACACGCATTCGCATGACACCCAAAATTTACTCATTCGTTAATTACTCCATAATTAAAACAGCCCGGGGTAATTGGCATTTACAATTGTCGGCTTAAAATAAACGCCCGGAATAAAATACAACTGATTGAAAGATTAAGTAAAATTCACCCTTTGCCGGTCATTAAAACAAGAAAACTTGTGTTGGTCCTCAGACAAGTTCAAGTGTCACGTCAGACAGCAATATATCAATGAAACAATCAGCAGCTCTGGCAAGCAACACGCTCTGGACAACAAATCACTTTAAACTTGTGTAGTTGACCTTGCAACTTTTATTACTTACAATCGCTTTCAATTCAACGTCATAATATGAGATTATTGCCTTCCAGCCTGGCTGGCTGGCTTTTAAACTCTTTTTTTCAAAAAAAAAAAAAAGGTATCTACTGGTGCTGTCAATGTTGCTTAGTCTTTTGCTTGGCATCAAAGAGAAGCAAAGAAAAAAAAAAACTAATTCATAAAACTAACACGTTATGGTCATAATAAATCAAAGTTTTATTTCTGTCGTAAACTTTACACGCCTGTAAATTGACGTTGAAATAGGTGGCCCTTCACCATTTGAAATTAGTATTCATTTGCTTGTTGTACGGCGGGATTAGATTTAGTTTCGTCGGTTTGTGATGTGCAACAAGTCAGTGAGTTTATTTTACTTAGACACCGATTAACACGTCATTTTGGTGACGTTAAATGTGCATTACGCACGCGGGCTTTAGATGTTTTTGGTCTTTGGTTTTATTGCAATTTGAAAGGAGTGTAACAACTTGGTTTTTATTACGTTTCTTGACGGTATAACAGTTTATGTGTCTGTACACGAGACTGACAGATGACACTTAAAGTGTGCAGCTTGTTTTCCACTCGAAAATCTGTCAAGAGCGCCTTGCCAGACTTTCTTTAGATTTCCGTATTTCCTTTGTTTTCTCTTTCGTTCTATCTCAATTTTGCTTTCAATCACACCGGCGATCGAAAATCTTTCGGCACAATTACGTGTAAACAATTCTAATGCCCATTCAGTGTGCAGAAAAGACTTCGAAAATCCAAACAAATTCCTCTGAATTTATAAATAAATAAATAAGATCCCTAAAAAAAACACACACAATTACCATTTCCCGACGTTTTATCGCTTTATAACACTAAAAAAGCTCATTTCAGATTCTTTGGAGGAGAAAATAATTGTGATAGACGAATGTTGACGTCCAAAAATAACTCAGACGCGGGGCGATAGGGCAAAAATAATGTAAATTCAAATGAAAAATAAAAACATTCACACTCGCCCTGAGCACGGTGAGCTATAAGCCCATTCACAAAAACCTCTTCTCACACTTGCCGTCACTGCCGTCGCTGCTGTGGTTGCCGCCTCAGGCTAACTGAATTAATTAATCAGGTTCTAATTGTCAGACTCGACCGTCATTTGTGAATAATTTTTTATTTTTCGTTTGCTGAATTACACAATTCATATTTTTAGTGGGTATAGTATAGTCAACTGGTTAGACACACCCCCTAATTTATACCATGCCACTGCCGTAGGTGTAATCAGTCATATCTCCCAAGGTGCGCTTATGCAGAAGGAAGAAAAAAAATAAAAAGAATCTCACGTGGTACTCGCGGAGACCTTGAAGTGTGCAGCCGCATGTCGTTGTGCTGTGCCAATCCATCTTTGTTTTCATTATTATTTTCTCTTCTCTTTTTTTTTTTGTTTTTTTCTCGCGTCTCTGCACGTTTTGTAATCACTGGTTCGCGGTATTCGTCGGAATATTTCTTTCTACATTCTTAATTGCATGCACACGATTTGTTTGGGTGTTGGTAATTAATTAAGTTTGCGCCATAAAAAATAAAAAAAAAAAAACATTCCGCCATCCGATTCAAGTTTCAACTAGTTCTCCAAAGATCCGGAGACACAGAGACGTTTGTATTTAGCACGAAATTAAAATATCTAATTATTATCTCTTCTAATCAATTTCGCCGACTTGTGTTGTCGCGTATGGCGTTGCGTGAATTTAATTTTGAGCACACACACGAGGCTCGGGGTAATGTGCCTTAATGAAATACTTTGTTTTAGTCATGAAATCAAGGGAACACTAGGAACTCGCTAAATAGTTTGTTTGGACTTTAAATAAATCAATTAATCAGACAAATTTCGTTGATTCACGAGATTTAGATTTATTTTGACGGGAAGTTTAGAGAGAAAAAAAAAAAAAAAAAGAAGGCAGTGAAATGGCGTTATTAAAGAATGATGATGATGATGGTATTTTTGTGACACTGTCACATGCGGTAATTTTCCTATAGACCACGCTAATTACTAAATCCAAAAATAAAGGTGGTATAAACTGATTTTTTTTTAATTCATTTGGTGTGGTCATTATGTGTCTTGGGAGATTGAGAGGAAGCTGTGCACGAGTTTTATTTGTTTTCTGTTGGAGTTCCAAAACAGAATAAAAGTTGGAGAATTTTTCATGGGAAAGAAACATGACGCGTGTGTCGAAAATAATTGAGTTTTAATGAGAGTTGATTATAGGGTTATTAGCAGGCGGGGAGGTATTTGGGTTGGATGGAATAAAGTCGGTCGAGCGCGGTGTTTGTGTGGAACGTGTTTGGGGAGGATGAGCGGAATCCTTGGCACTCTGATTAATTTTAATAACGAACAATTGCATGGGGAGGATGGGGATGGTTTGTCATTAATTTTATTTACACTGAAACCTTGTGTGTCGATGGTGGTGAGGTGTCTCTGCGAGGAGAGTTTTTTATTGCTCTCTGAGTGGCATTCATAAGGGAAAACCGAAGCTTGCAAACCCTTTCTTAAAATTCGTCTTCTTGCAGGGCCCAAAACGCACGATATTCTACCATAGGACCCTTTACGCTTTTCTGTTGCCAGAGGAGTTCTGTCTTCAGGAGGGTTTCCAGAAGGGCTCTGTTTCCAGCAGGGTTCCGTTTATAGAAGGGTTCTGTTTTCAGAAGAGTTCTGTTGCTAGCAGGGTTCTGTTTATAGAAGGGTTCTGTTTTCAGAAGAGTTCTGTTGCTAGCAGGGTTCTGTTTTCAGAAGAGTTCTGTTGCTAGCAGGGTTCTGTTTAGAGAAGGGTTCTGTCACCAGAAGGTTTTTGTTCACCTCCTGTAAGGCATTCGGAGTTCGAGCACCCTTTAGTTTTTGACGTTTGGTACAGCGTTCCCCCACAATTACATTCCACCAGAATTTTGACCCCTGTCACTTTGCTCTTACCTCTTGAACTGCCAATTAGTTGATGTATACGCGATAATGATTCTTTATTGGGCATCTTGTGATCTTACATGTAGCTCCTGCATGTGGTAGCAGTTCTTAAGGGCTTTTTTTTATGGTTTGCGTCAATGGATGTGTAATCTTCGTAAGATACTAGCAACCCGTGTTACCAGCATGCAAGATTCACGGGATATTATTCTCCTGTTTCCTCGCGCCTACGTACTAAGCCACACCCCTGCACTCATCAACTACTCTCCCCGCAGGACTGCCGTTAGGCATTACTTAGCGGGGCTGGTTAGCTATTAAGCTCGATTCTCAACTCTTCTCAGGACTTCACGGGGCTGGTTAGCTATTAAGCTCGATTCGCAGCTCTTCTCAGGACTTCGCGGGGCTGGTTAGCTATTAAGCTCGATTTGCAGCTCTTCTCAGGGCTTCTGCTCTTCTCAGAGCGGCCTGTACCATTACGATGAAAGAGCTGATCTCTATCCACTCGCCGTCCTATCTAGTCATTTGGCTAACTAGATTTTCTGGGTTCGTCATGCTGACCCTCTCTTCTCTGAATCGTACGCAATGGAATACTGCGTGTTCTGCGTCCTCCTCTTCATCTGCACAGGGGCGAGCAATCGTGTCCAAATCTGTGGAGGTATTTTCGATAGCCGATGTCTATCTCGTTCCGTTTAGGAGCTAGAGGCAATTTGAGAAAAATTAATGAACATGAAAAGAGAAAAAAAATTTAAAAAAATAACGGCAATACTTACAATGGAGTTATATACCAGTTTTAAAAGCCAGAAAAATGTTCTTTAATCCTGCATTTAAATCTTTTTAATTGTGTTAATAGTCTTTGAACAATTCGCTTGCAAACGCAAAATTTTGATAAAAGTAAATTAAAAAAAAGTATAAACCAATTTTTCTTCATAGACCATACTTCCTATTTTACATTCTCGCTCCTGAATAAACTGTACAAATACAGTCGAAGCCCTCTAAGTCGAACGTCCTCTAAGTCGAACGCCCTCAAAGTCGAAGCCCTCTAAGTCGAACGCCCTCTAAGTCGAAAATCCCTCTAACTCGAATACATTTTTTCGACTCTTGGTCTATTTTCAATACCTCTAAGTCGATTTTTTTTTTATGCAAAATAAACAAAAAATTTCCTCTCGCAAATTGTATGAAGCACGCAACTTGTATTGCATGCTCTGACTCTCTCTCAATTTGGCACTGGACGACAAATACCTTTCATTTCATGTTGATTTTTTATTGCAAAGATGTCGGAGAAAAAAGCGCATGTGGTTGCCCTTATTATTGTTTACCTATGCAAGAAAGATAGAGAATGTTCACAGCAAGAATGAGGACTTGCATTGTGACCTACGCGACAAACATCGAACCCAAAGAACATGAGGAAATCGAAGCTATTCGCCAACGGTTGTCGAAGCACAATCATGTTGGGCGAACACAATTGTCGTTTAGGGCCACATCATCGTCGTCTACACACAACCACTGCGCTGCTTATTCATTGTGTTTTTGGTTGGCCTCAAATAATTTGCTTTTGATATAAAAACAGTTCGGTATCTGTGATGTTTTCAAACTTCATTTAGTGATTGCATTGATAGTCCGGATGAGGTCCAACACTGACTTTTTAAAATAGAGTCGTATAGTAGAGAAAGGCTTCTTTCTCAAGTTTTAAAGACTCAATACAAAATTACAAGCTTTTCTAAGTAATTTCCTGTATTTTTTCCTTTCAGGTATACTCTTTTGAATAAAATAAAGGCTTTTAAACAAAACAAATATTAATCCCTCTAACTCGAATTTTTCGAAAAATCCCTCTAACTCGAACTAATTTAGATATCCCGTGAAAATTCGACTGTATATCGTTCATCTTTTCCGATATCAGTCATTTAAATCTACAAACAAAATTGTTTTCTTGTGACTCACAGTTTCGATCCCAAAATTTATTGAAAAATTATTGTAAATACATTTGGGTGAAATGGGCCACAGGAAACAGCAACCATAAAACAGTCGTGGGAGACTTGTGGGCCATGTTCATAAGTCTACCCGCACTTCATATCATTTTGACATTTCATCTGACATTAGAGATACCAACATCGCTGTGGCGAAAGTGACAGTGACAGTTCTCATCGCATCTTCAATCATACTTTTCGCCCACCATCAGCAATCTGCGATTAAGATCAAACCACCTCCATCACCAAATAAAACCCACTCCATCACAAAAGCCTAAGCCTTAGCAAAAAAAACACCAATGACACACATACCACTTGTCACCTTCACCTGTCACTGTGACCCCTTCCAATATGCACACTCCAATATCAGATCAGAAACTAGATTAAAACGCAATAACTCTGAATCGCAGCCAAGTCCAATCTCAAAATATTCCATAAATCTCTAATAAACCGACAACTCGTTTCCCTCCTCCACCCACCATAACCAACCCACTTTGCCACTGCCATCGTGCATATCTAATGAAAAAAAAAAAAAATGATATTTTTCCAACCGCCAGCAGACTGAACAAGAGCAAGAGCAACCCCTCGCTCTCAATCGATATGCTGAATCAGTTCTGATAAAACTAATCTCTACTCCCAACGAGGTGCAACGGTCACATAAAACGTTTCTCTCCCCCCATGCGTGCACGTCCTCGGTCCTCTCAAGTCGTTGTAAGATAAAAAAAAAAAGAGAAAGAAATGGGGGGAATGAACAATAAAGATTACTAAACGAATGAAATGCCATCATAAAGTGGCGCAAAAAAAAAAAAAAGACAGAACTTCAAATTATGTTCAGCATTTCTTCCATAATTTGGATAAGACCAAGAGCGTAGACCGCCGTAGATCGTAGACGGTCGTGCATTAGCCAGCCACTCGAGCACAGCAGCACCAGCAGTAGCAGCAGCAGCAGCATGAGCTCCCACATCCAGATGGTATCTCAGCCATCCGATGTGACTGCAATCCCTCCGCCGACTTGGAATCAGAGTGAAAGTGTCATTGAACGGTGTGGCATGGTGTGGCGGTGTCGTTGTCGGCGGCGGTGGTGATGACGATGACGATGACGATGACGGTGGCGGTGGCGGTGGCGTGTGTGCGTCGCGGGGAAAGCTCGGGTCGAGAACAAAGAAGTTGAACCTGTCATCCCACACCCTTTTCTTTCGTCTCTCGCCCTGTATCTCTTTCGCTCTTCAGATGCTTTTAATATGCAATTGTTCTTTGACGGTTTTTTTCCCTGTTTTATTTTTTTTCCCTCCTTCCCGCTGCGCATTGGATACATTAGAATGGGTTCAGTTCACTTTGGTGGAATGGAAGCCAAAGCCATTGTGTCTGCGTTCGGGAGGAGTTGCCCGCCTTCGAAAGGATGTGCCCGCGTGGGGTGAATAATTTTTTTTTTTTTCCTCTTTTTTGATGCTTCAAGCAATTTTTCTCGTATCCTGGTAAATTAGATTCACACCGTTGCGTCGACAACAGGAGCACGGGGGCAGTGGGGGCGAGAAGAAATGTCATTGCTCCTTTGTAACAATGTAGTACTCCTAAAGTTGCCCCCACCTTCACCACCACCTTCTCTCCGTCGTTCGGATGCAAAAGGATATCCAATTAGCAGTGCGATTCTGTGATTTTTTTTTTTCTTCTCGCTCCCCATTTTTTCTGGAGAGCTGCTGGTGATGGGGTTAAGCTACGGGTGACATGTGGTGCGCAGCAAGCGGGGGGAGAAAAATAAAAAAAAGGGTTAAATTGGGTTATGACCTCAAAGCATTCAACCCGTGCATTGATTGAGCGACGTGGTCGGTTCGTGGAATGGTGGGCAGAAAGCCTACTTCTGTGGAAACTGCCATTTTTAGAGTTAATGCTCCGATGACATTTCTGGGGGTGGCGTCGTTTTAAAGGAACTCGGTTTTAATGGATCGGACACGAGTGGAGAATACCTGAGACCGGCTTTCTGTAAGGGTCTTGGGGTATTATGACATAAGGCTGATGAGAGATATCCTTGCGTGACGTTTCGTCATAAAATATCCATGTTGTTCACACACGTGCCATGAGTTCGAATGTTTTTGTTGCAAGTTGCGTGTGTTGTGAATTGTTTATTGAAAATTCTCGAAAAATCAGATGTTGATTTGATTTGTTTTGTATTCGAAAGCGGAAGGTTTTGGTCGTAGGTGGTTTTTAATTGATTTAAGTGAGTTGGGCTAATGAGATGAGTGGTTCTGATGGTGGGCACCGTTTGAATAATTCAGAATTTACATCGTTTGACTGGAGACGCCTCCACCAGCTTGAATTTGCTTTAAATTGAGTCAGGAAAACGGTCGGATTTACTTTAAATTGAGTCGGGAAAATGATCGGATTCTCTTTAAAGTGAGTCAGTTGGATTTTAGGGCGTTGATTTGTTGGAAGATCTGTGCAGATCAGGAAGAAGAAGAATGTAGAAGTTTTTTTCTTCAGTTTTGCAGGTCTACAAATAGGGCAGAATGTGGAAGAAGTTTTTCTTCATCTTTTTTAGGTCTTCAAAAAGGATTTTTCGATTGAAATTGGTGTTGATTCCGAAATTCATAGCTTTGCTTTATTAATTAATGCTGCTCTTGTCGCTATTGACAAAATCTGTTCTTTTGAAGATAAATACAATAAAAAAAATGGTTTCGTACAGCTTAGCAGAGTTTCAACCTCTGAAACAAGACCTCGGATAGTCCGTGAAAGTACTATGCATCACTTCCTTGCAAATTCCCTTGCTGCTTTTCAGAAAGTTTGTGTATTACTTTAAAAGTGCTCTGCTTGTTTTTCAAATTCATCCTAAGAACCTACGTAAGTCTCGAATATTCCACGACCACAACCAATCAATCTCACTCGCAATTTGCTGACCTCCATCAGCGGTCTACTTTTTCCGAAGCTTGTGCGTTAAAAATAACCCCTTCACGCGATAGTCTTATCAACTAGCTCGTGTTCGATTTTCATTCTCTTCAACTCTTTTCAATTTAATTTTTCCATTCGTTCTTGTCAGCAAAGTCACTTCCTTCATCTTATAAAGATTTATATTTTTTGATTTGATTGAAAAAACCAAGCAACTCACACACTAGAAAACGCTACATCTTAGCCCCCAATCAAGTTCAGCTGCATAGTGCGGAATTCCTTTTTGGTTAATTATAGTGCATCGCGCACAGTTCTTGTTCCTTTTTATTTTTGCACACTTTTTCTTCTTTCCAACACTCTGTGCGTTCTATTTTTGTGAAGCATGTCCGCGTGAACAGCTGGGAATATTATAAACAATTTTATATTCTATCGTGTTGTTTCGAAAATAGATTTTTCAACCGGTAATTATAAGTGTTTTAAGGAATGAATTGAAAAAAAAAAAACAAGAAATATTGTTATTATTAAGCGATTAGAAATTTTGTGGTGTTTCGTTGTTTTTTTTTTTGAAATAATTGTCATGTTTAAGCACTTGGAATTTTGTTTTATTTTGTGGATAGTGTGACAATTTACATAAAGTTTATGATGCTTTTAAGGTTATGGGTAAAGAAATGATATTCGGTGCTGGTGATCAAAATGTTAAGGAATGTGAAACATCAGCAGACCACTTGTAGAAGGAATTTATTGTGAACAGCTTAGTTCACATGATAGCTCAATGCAGTCGGTAATGCAGAAAGGTGCATTTTTATTTATCTTAGTGACGTAGAAAATTATTTTTTTTGCAGGTTTTATCGTTTTGTATAGTGAAACACAAAATTTTAAGAGTGGAAGCAATACAGAGGTGATTCTAAAAGTGTTTTTGGACAATGATATATGTAAATATCAGCAGACCACTTGTAAAGGAAATTTTTTGTGATATGGCGGCTGAACTCAATCGGTAATACAGGAGAAATCTATGTAAATTTACAAATTTGTCGTTCTTTGTGAGATAGAAAATTATTTCTACAAAGGAATATCGTTTTGTACAATGAAACACAAAGTTGAGAGTGAAGGCATTACAGATGTGATTATAAATGTGTTTTCGTACAATGATATCAGAGTCGTAAGAAAGAAGTTCATCCATAGATAGCAGAAAGTTAAAGATAAGACAAGTCGATTCCTGTGTCCTGGCCCGGATGGCTTACTTAAGGTGGTTTCTAAGCGTTGCTGGGAGCTAACAGCAACCTCTAATCCTGTATCTTGGAACGGATAGCTTACCTTGGGATGGTTTCTACGCATTTCTAGATAGCTTCACACAACTCTACTGGAAAAGTTTTAATAAGGAAAGAAGAGTTACTAGTCCCATAAAAACTCTTTGCTCAAGTTAGATCCCAAGATGGCCTCTTTTTAGCACCTATTCCTTTTCAGAACTTAAAGTACACATCTTGACGACTCATTAACGTTCGACGTTTAACAATTAATAATAAATTCTCTTCCGAATAAACATATTTTAGAACTTAATTTTAGCAAGCGTTCCATTAACTCAAATTTTGGTATAATTATTTTTTTTTGACATGGTTCGTTTTTGATTTTAACACATTGAATTATTCCGGGTGTGACACGCTGGCACAATAAGGGTGCTTCACTGAGAGTGGATTGGCCATAAACATGGATTACTTTCACCTGTGAATGTGTAAGCAGTCCAAAAGCTGACGATAAAGATCACTTCTTTTTAAAAAATTTCAAAGTTTTTCCATCATAATACATCAGGGCGTAAAGGGTAATCGTATTCGAGGCCAAACTTTTGACAAAGGCTGGCATTAGATGAAAACAGGGAACATCCTGTCGCATAGCCAAAATCGTTTCTCTGGATTTTGTCTACATAAAAAGGGAATTAATTTTAAAGCTTTCCAGTGCCAAATGCAGCTTGTTGTTTGGTATTATCACAGGGATTCTCGTACTGGGCCATCACTCTTTCAGGTCGGGTTTAATCCCATCGGATATTTGCAGCAACTGCAGGGACACATCGGCCAGCAAAACGTGCTATGCGCCTGACCAGCGCTAACCAAAACGTGATTCAAGATGTTGGGCAGCGACTTCCTAAATTCATTAAGTGAAGCAGCTAGCCTTAAGGCAAGTCAACTTGTAAACAACGTTATCACATCCAAGTCCTTCGTTGTTTACAGGAGGTAATCCGATTACAGAGTGTCCTGATTAGCAGATTTTACTGTACCTATAGGTCCATAGTGTGTTACACCACTCGAGACTTCCTTCAAAATAAGAACACCCAGTTACCTTTGGTACAAACAAAAGGACTTGGATGCGATAGTGTTGTTTACAAGTTGATTTTCCTAGCCTTAGCTTCTGCTCCTAATCGGCCAACTAGCCTTAGCTTCCGCTCCTAATCGGAGGAGGTGATCCGATTTTAGAGTGTCCCGATTAGGAGGTTTTACTACACCATGTCATGCATTCATGCAAATTTCCCTTTATAATCGGGACACCTGCTAATCGGATGACTTTTCTTCGGTCCCAAAGGTTGTCCGATTTGATAGGTTTCACTGTATATTTGCTTTGCGATCAGCTGGCACCAGATAACTTAACATATTCCATCGTAATCGTAGCTAAAGGTTGTAAAACATAAAAAAAGTGATAGTACACAATTTTTGTCACAAAACTCTCTAGAGCCAACAAGAGCCTGAAGCTTCACTCACCACAACCGTGCATTGGAAAAAAAGACAAAAAATCATAGCACACTCCATGCCTGTACATCCACCTGTCAAAAATTTCACAACTCTAGCTTACACAGGGTCATGCAACAACTAATCTTTCGTCTGCAACATTTTCCCCCCAGGTTACCACATGCTGACCAAGATACGATCATTTAAAAAATTTATTAAAGAAATCTTCCTTTCAACACACTTGTCATAACTTCACTTCCGAACAAGGACAAAGCCAAGATACCTGGAAAAAAAGCTGTGCAAAAACTCGAATTCGCATTTAGTGAAACCAGTTTCTGTCTGTTTTGCTTTTTTTTTTTTCTTAAATCTAACCCAGACAATGTCTTACCATCATCGGCAACCTCCTCATCGCGAAAATAAGCGCAATCAACATCACAATGTTGCTCAATATTCTTTTTTTTTTGTGTGTCATTGCAAAAGCAGACATACGAAAAAGCAGCAAAAAAAAAAAAAAAAAAAAAATCGTCAAACTTCCCGTCCCGCACAATCGTCCAGACCTCCCTCGATACAAGAGAGTCTCTCTTCAAGACCATACGAAATAAAGTTCAATTCGTTTCCACTAAAGTGCAACATAAATTTTCATGCGAGGAACCCCCAAGCCTAGAGCCAGCCGCCACACTCAACGGTCACAGCAGTGGCGGCGAATGGTGACGGCGGCGGTGGCGGTGGCAACGGCTACAGCAACCAACAAACAGCAAGAGCACACTTTTTCATGCATGTGCAACACTGTAGCGTTTCGGTTCGGTTGGATTGTTTTATGAACCAGACCAAAAGTGTAAGCCGGACTGACTGTCCTTGGCTTACACTCTGCGAGTCGGGCTTAGTCAGTCGTGTGATGGTGGTAAGGTTATGGCGCAATCCCTCCATGTGTGCTTGCGCGTAAGTGTACCTACCTATCTGCGAGTGCGCGCGCGCAACTTATACTTGTTGTCTTTTTTTTTTTTTGTGATTTTTTTTTTTTTTTTGTCGCTGGCTGTTTCTTAAACTTGAAGTGGAGACTTTGCGCGACGACGACGCTACTTCGTCGTTCCTCAATGGCTCACATTTGGAGTTATTACCTGGAGAGTACTGCAGTTGTATCTTTTCGATACGATTTTTCTTTCCGTTGTTTTTTTTGCATACAAGCAAGCAGTGGTTGTAATTTTTATTGCCTTCCTTTAAGCCGTTGTCGCTGGAGAGTCGTGTTTGAGTGTTGGTCTTTTTATTTAGTTTTTTTTTGTTTTTTTTTTCCTGTCGCTGTTTTCTGGTTTATTTAACTTTGGCTCATGATAATGATGTCAATTGGTTGCATTGTGTTTCCTTTTTCTCGGTCTGCTTTGCGGTGAGCAATTTCGATCGGAATTCAAGATATTGCATTGTTTATGGGTCTCGCTTTTGTGATTCGACACGTAGAGTCAGCGGTGGCTGCCGCTGCATATGACTGTATGAGGTACACCTACCTATATTATTAGCCAGCAGCGCGCGACTTGGCCAAGAGCTCTTGCTCTAGCTCTTGCTCTTGATCGTGATCGTCTTTCCATACCTATATAACTCAATTTCTGGAGAATGAATAGACCAAAGAAAGGAACAGAAAAAAAAAAAAACGACAGTCAACCACGAGTGATTGGCATTGTTTATTGACATGGCGGAAAAGCAACATGACAGTGGAGAAAAGAAAACAAACATACCACACGAGCCTTTTCCACCGGGTGGCAGTGGTGACAGAACAGCTCATGACAGTTACATAATGACACTGCCGCTTTTTGCGAGGGCATCGGGTCATGCCTTTGGCTAAGGTATTTCATACCTTCTATGAAAGTACAAATGCAACAGCACACCTCAGTAAAACAATAATTAATTTAGTCCCGGTGCGATTACATTAATTATTCTCATCGCTTAAACTATGTAACTCTCCACTGCTGCCATTGTAGCAATTGATTGTCATTTCGCTTATAAAATGCGATTAATCATGTAAAAAGTGTTACACTTTCTGGTTAATGGAGCGAATTACTTAAATCACAATCATTTTTTAATGTTTTCAATAATAACAATCCATGCAATAAACTATCATATGCGGCTATTAAATAACGAATGCAAATTGAATCATAATTTACTTGTAACATCTGCGATATAAATAAGGAAACAGAATCGATTTGAATGAATTAACTGACGTTTCCGAAAGGAAATGCAGTGGAAAAATGTTTGCATTTGGTCTCATGTCTTTCGATGATGGCTGTCGATTAAAGTAGCATTTGACTTGCGTGATTCATGACAGAGGTGTGATAGTTTAAAACATAGTTTTGACACCTGTCACGATTGATTCATGTCAGTTATGTGGAAAAAGGGTCATAAGTACGACATATAATGCAGTTGATGGGTGTGGTTTTTGTCAAAGTGACAGGTGGGCTTAATCTGAGCTGTCAATCACTTTTTTTCCCGAATTTTTAACTGACCACACTAAAAACTTCAGTGAATCGCATTTCTGTGAATTTAATTGCGTTTTTTTTAAATGAATTCAACTTGTGTTCCTCATAACTCGTCTAAAGAGCGATCTTTAATCCTTCTGTCAAAATTGACAGATGTACCTTAAGTTCTTGTCTGTTATCCTTTATCGGACGCTCTTTTGCATTCGCTTAGAAACATTGTATAAACATTTCTAGCGTTTTATTTACATGAATTCAATACAAAAACTAGCTGCACATAAAAGTCTCTTAATTCGACATTCATACAATCTGCACACTGACTACGGCTTCTGTCAAAAATGACAGCTCGAACTATGATCAATTTTGTGGGAGCTTTTCCTTCGACAGTAAATCGATTAGAAAACATATTTGAGTCTCTCGCCATTTCAATTTAATTCGAAAACCTGCTATACAAAAAAGCCTCTCAATTCGACACTCACAAAAAACGATCTGCATACGACAAATGTACTAAGGCTTCTGTCAAATTTGACAGCTCGAACTCTGATCATTTTTTTCGGAGCTTTCCTTTCGACAGTCAATCGATTAGAAAACATATTTGTGTCTCTGGAGTTTTACTTACATGGAATTTAATTCAAAAACTATCTCTAGAAAAAAATCACTTCGAAACGCATTTAAAATCTCTGTAATGCGACAACATGACACGGTTTGTGTTAAAATTGGCAGCTTGATCTCTGAGCCGTACTCGATTTTTTAGTGCCTTTTTCCTTCGACTGAAAAAAATATGTGGATTTTTTGCAAATCACTTACATGAAATTTAAATTAAAAACGACCTCACAAAAAAGGCTCTGAATCTGTAATGCGAAAAATGTACCACGGTTTCTGTCAAAATTGACAACTCGAACTCTGAGCTGTCATCGATTTTTTTGGTGGCTTCTTCCCTTCGACTGCCGATCGAATATACATATTTGAGTATCTCGTCATTTATTTACATGAAATTTAATTCAAAAACCTGCTACACAAAAAAGCCTCTCAATTCAACACTCATAAAAAACGATCTCTCTGTCAAAACTGACAACTCGAACTTTTAGCTGTCATCGATTTTTTTTGTTCCTTGTTCTTCGATTGTCAATGAATTTAAGAAAAAATGGATTTTTTTCGATTAATTTCCATAAAATTTGGTTCAAAAATTAGCTACACAAAAAAATCCTCTCAATTCGACACTCCCAAGGATTATTTTCGAATGCGAAGAATGAACCCCCCCCAAAAACCAAAAAGAATGTGTAAATATTTTCATGAAGCATTGCAGCATTTTATAATTGGTAGTAAAATCAAATTAACTCACGAGGCGAGTAATTTGCTGCGGTGGTCAGCAAATAATACATCAAAACAGTTAACGATCTGCTAATGATGCGCATGTAAGACGTAAAAATTTTTTTATTACGCATCGTGCCTCATGATTCTAGCACAAGAAAAAGGCTGGCTAGAAAATTTTAAGAAGTGGTTTGATATTTAAAACAAGAATTTATATTGTTGGCCTGATTATGTGGTGTGAAAATGAATAGAATACTGGAGCATAATGCGCTGACTGATGTGATGCATAAATTTCTGACATTTCGAGGTCTACTGAAAACTATGTGCGAGGATTTGGTTGAACAATTTGGCATAATTTTGAGTTTTATGTTCTTAGAACTGGGTGGGTTTTTTCGAAACTAGTAAGAATAGTACGTAGATCTACATTTTCTTGTGAACAATGCAGCAGAAGCGAAGATAATGTGGACAGGAATACATAAAGTCTGAATTTGCTAACCTAACTTAAAATGGTAGTGAAAATAATGTGAACAAGATTGAATACAAAGCTAAAATTTTCTTTTAAATTTGCGTTGGGGATAAGTAATTCCTTTTTTACGCTAAAAGGTAAATTGAAATGCACAGAACTTGCAATTAAAGAAGATAAAAAAAATAGTGAACTTTAAACGTTTACAACCTTATCGACATCCTTACCGACAGACCGTATGAAATTGTAATCAGTTTTCGGTAATTGGAGATATAATTTTTTTTCTTTCATCGCTGTAGGCCGATGACTTTGTGTTAGATAAACGCTGTTCACAAAACCCAGAACCAGAACCACTAGTTGCTTATTTCTCAGAAGAAAGTGCCACACAATTGATTCACTGCCCAAAATGTCTACAGAATCCCGATCTAATCATTGCTTCTCCTCTGGTGCTCCACCTCAGACCTGACCGAGCCCCCAACTGTCACCCTTTTCCCGGATGAAATCGTACATAACAACGACAAGACAAAGTTGTGCCTCTATTGCGTTGAATCAGATACCGATTCGGGAGAGGTCTCAGGACCAGAGCAAAGCGAGACATTCTAAGACAAGCGTCACACCCCACAACACACCAATTTCCGTCGATTCCCGTTCAACAATTTCCCGTCAAATTGTCCGCCTATATGCATTGAATTCAACTCTGCAACTGGCCAAAAAAACAACCAGCAAACTAAGAATACAGGCATGTAATTACCCGCATCGAACAGATAATTAAAAGTAAGATTTTACAAAAACAAGAATCACACCTACTACACACCCTTGCGGTGCCCCATGTTCACTCCACCCTATCCCTCTGTTTTAATTTCATTTAACAACTTTTATGTTTAATCAATCACTAAACTCTTACCGAGTCTACTCCTCCTTATGCACACACTCTCGTACACTAAAAGAGTTTCCTGAATGCTCACCGCCGCCGCCACCGTCAGATTCAAGGCATGAGAAGAAGAAGAAGGAGGAAGAAGGTCTTCAACCTTCCTGTGTACAGCGTAGCACTATCGGGGCAAGAGGGAAGGTACTCGACGTAGCCACTACACAGCTAGCCACACACCTGTCCAGCTGTATGTTAACATTTATTTCCTTCAACATGTTAACATGTCGAGAAATCTTGTAAAGCCAAAGGAAGACTTTTGCCTGGGTTTTCACCTGTGTGCAGTGTGTACACTCCTTCCAGCATCAGTTGCACAGAACTCTCCTACTCTGCCACCCTGTTTCGTTAGGTTGATGTGCTTATTTTTTTTTTTTTCTGTTGTTGTCTTTTACGCGATTACCTATTGGGATGAGAGAATACACGAAACGGAAACGGACGTGCTATAAACATATGCACTGCATTCGAGAGTATCTTAAAATGTATCTTGTTTATTTTTATACCGTTGTTGTCGTCTTCGTCGCTGTTGTGTTTGTCTTTATGTGTTTTTCGTCTACTAGACGCGCGCAAGTTTTACGCCGCTCAGACACGGTTGGACTTGAGTGAATGTGTGCGCCTGGATTGGCAACGAACTTATGTTTTTTTTTTTTCTATTTTATTTCGTTTGAGACCCTGCTGCGCATTTGCCTACTAGTTTGCATGTTTAACATTTATTATCGTTACTCATCCATGAAATTCTTTTAATACTGGATCAGGGAAAGCACCACCAAAGCAGGCTTGACTGAGTAACGAGAAGTTATCGGTGTTGGGTCTTAACACGAGAGAAACAGAGAGAGGAAGAGGGAGCCTCGAGAATTGAAAGACTGTTGTGAAAGGTTGGGTTGGTCCTTGAGGATGTTTTCTTCGGTTTCCTGTTGAGTTTGTGGGTGTAGTATTCGATTGAACACGATTTGATTACAATCTACAAAGTGCAGGCTTTTATGTGACATTTGAGTCAGTAACGTTCTTCACGCTACGTACGATAAATTTGCATTAACGAAAACTCAAAAAATGTCAAAGGATCTCCTCGACCGTAGTTCCGGTGGTTCGGGCGTTTGTATAGTCACAAATATAATGGCCAATAATTATCAACGTACTTTCGAATTTGTAGAAACCACCTATCAAAAGTCGGGTTGACATTACATGATCACGTTAAGACTTTCATTTCCACTGGGGGTGCGTTCAAAGAAACGGCACATCAGATGCCTGTCATGTAGAAAACTCCCACCATTTTGGGAAAGATCCAATTTAATCTAGTTCGTATATTTCGTTCAATTACCCGTCCATTAGTAGGCAGCACACAGAAACCTCTGCCAATTGTAAGGTCTTGTGCCAAATGACAGTCAAGTCACATGGAGTTGCAGTAATTTTCTAACTTTTGGTTGCCATTCTTCGACCATATGTGCTCCAATCAATTGCAAGCAAACACACACCTTATCTTAACTGTCATCGGGGAAATCTATGGTGTGCCATTAAAATTTATGCATATCCGAATAAAAACTCAGTTTGACGCTTCCTGTCAAATAAATCATTATAAGACTTTGTCATTTGTATTATCTGTGACATATGTATGTGTAAGCGCAGTTTGTTGGACATCTCGTGGGTTTCTTTTTTTTTTTGTGTACCAACTCTTTTTTTTCAATTGAAATGAATAATTTATTTCATCTCTTGCTGTTCTTTTTTTTCTGTTCCTCTGGGTTATTTGTTTTAAATAATGTCGATGTCACGCATTTTAAATTAAATATTTATCCGTCTGCAGTTTTTTTTTTGTGTTTTTTGGTCACGCATTTTGTATACCTGATTGGAGGCACGTCTACCATTTTTTTTTATATTTATTTTGTATGCGTCTTGTATACGCACTCGTTTATAGGTGATTATTTTTATTCCCTCTTTTTTTTTTCTCTTATTCTGGTGCGAAAAATTCTCATGAGCTTGCAGAAAACCGTAAATCGCTGATGATTACTGTTTTTGAGAGTTGTGCGTTTTTCTTTTGTTCGGAATAAAAAAAAAATGTCTCATTTGACACTTGAAGCGAAGGATAGCTTACATTGCGTATTTTTGAATAAAAAAATGAACTCTAAATACATTTTTCTTTTTATAAACTGAAGTTTTTTTCTCTTTTTCTTTCAGGTAAGTGTCATGTTCATGAATGAATTTTATTTCATCAGAGGGTGAGTAGGATCCTGTTTCTCTCGAACGCATGCAACAGTGAATCTGACACTAATTCTTTTTTTTTTCATTATTTGAACTATGGGAAGACCTTAAGCAATACGTTTTTTATTCATTAAGAACAAGAGGTTCGCAGCTTAGTAGTAGTAATTTACTGTACCATAAAATTTTACACAAACATCATAATTATTGCATGGCCTAAGCCACAGCTTAGTAAAGGTGGCATTCGTTTCAGGAGCATGATCGAATTCCCTTGACAGATAAGTGCAGTTTGAATTGACATCTGCGGCGACGATAAGAGAATTTATAGAAGTGTGTGATCGGTTGTCAACCGATTGACTTTAAAGGGAATAAGATCGTTATCGGAGATGGTAAAGTTGCGTGAACTTTACGCAAACATTTGCCTTGTAAGTACAAATAAGGCAGTCGTCAGACTGGCGACTAAAAAGTGTTCAACTCTTCGTAAGATATTTTTGTAAATACAATACAGCGTTCCTCTATATGCAAATTAAGGTGGTCGCTTGACACTAAATGCTGCGTTACCAGAGAAATCTGGCCCAGTTTAGATTCTGGACTCTCCTTCAGTCTCCACAGTCAATAGAATCCGTGTTGGGATTAGTGTCATATCGGGGGGCACTCTACTTTTGGCAGACTTGCTACCCGACATCTCGCCAATTTCGGCGAACTGGCTGATACCAGCATGAGTCGAATTCTCAGCCCTATCAATAGCTCCAATTGGTTGCTAGAGTAGTGCGATGTTCGCGATGTACCGTTCCTGTGGTATCACAATTGGCCTTGTCTGGCCTAAGTTAGCTGCATTGCGCAGCCCCTTACTTACCTAGAGGGTCCTAAATTACGATGATCTCAAATGGACATTTATTGCAATTTTAGTTTTGAGTAAGTCTGACACATGCTTGTGACAGATCCCTTTGCCACCACCTCCTGAAGGATTCTTTTGACAGGCAGTTAACCATTGAATCCCTAATGTACAAAACTGAAGTCATCCGCACTTGTTTCTTGCTTCATTTATGCAATTTCTGAGCTGTTTTTTTATAATAAGTCCTTTCGATAGCTATTTTTTATTACTTTCTTCTTACAGCCTCTACTGACAGTTCCTTCTTACAGATCCTTCTGACAGTTTCTTCTGACAGTTCGTTCTGACACATTGCGTAAGAATATAAGGTGCCACGTTATTGAAAACGGCCATATTTTTAATTCCTCTGTCACAATCCTTTTGAAGTAACCTCTTTGATGGAAAGTTTTTGCAATTCGCCGTTTGGAACCGTCATTAAACAATAGGTCCCCTCCAAGACAGTGGAGACGCGAAAAGCTATACTCTGACCTTGTATTGGCTGTTACGCAGATTATTCATTTATTTTAACTTTAATCCGTCAGTGGGCCGCTACTTTTTGAATCAGAAACAGTCTTTTTTCTCAAATGTATTCTAAGATATGAGACATGAAGTCTTAAAATTAAGGAAGTCATTTTTGTATGTAATTACCGGTTACTGATTTTTTTTTTAAATCGATCGTTGCAGTAAAAGAAATCAAAATACAATCGCCTGGGTCAAACATTTTTTTTTGCCTTGAGGACGATCTGGAAACCTAATAGGCAGGTTTAAAACTCCCGTTCTGTTCCAAGTAGTGTGAGACTTTCACCCACTAAAACCACATCTTGACCTCTTCTCATTGACATCATCCACTCTGGGATCGCTTTCCCATTACTTCAGAGTGGTGTCGTTTTCTTCGGGACCGGCTTTTTTATTTTCTTCATCGGGTTAATTAATTAATCTTGTCGGTCAGGCTGTAATCGTTTTTCGTTTGGGGGGATATTATCTCCTTCCTCTCTCCTTTTGGTTCTCAGCACTACTTCAGCGTATGC
This sequence comes from Syritta pipiens, assembly GCA_905187475.1. Lineage (NCBI taxonomy): Eukaryota > Metazoa > Arthropoda > Insecta > Diptera > Syrphidae > Syritta > Syritta pipiens. Next base: position 94,521,212 of record LR994571.1, read on the forward strand.
CGTTGGTCCAGTGACTGCTGCTGGATAGCATCTTTTCGACAATGATATTAGGTGATATGCTGCCTATCTCCGCTTCCAACCTGGTCCTCTGCGCAGCCCACCTGCTGCAGATCCCTTAAGTTCTCTATTGCTTACTTACTTACTTATCAGGCAGTCAACCTTTGGAGGGTTTGTGCTTGAGCTAACGCTGCTTTCGAACGTCCGGGCATGTTGCTTCCAGTCCGGAAAACCAAGTGTCTTGCATCCGCCACTTGATCCCTATACCGGAGATTCGGTCTCGCTCTTCTTCTCGAAGCAGTAGCCTCGGATTTGAAGACACTTTTATCTGTAATGTTTGTGTTCATGCCTTCGATGTGGCCTAGGCACTGTAGTAGACGGATTATTGCCTTCTTTGTACAGTTCGTAAAGTAAAGCGTAAAGTTCGTGGTTATGACTTCTTCTCCATTTGCCTTCCTCGCAGACAGGACCGAATATCCGCCATAGAATTTTTCTTTCGAAGAAACCAAAGATCAGCTCTGTAGTCCTTCTTATCGTCCAAGTTGTCTGTTGATTGTCTTTTTTTTCAATTCTTAAAAACGGCTGTCTTTTTAATTTGTATTTTCACATGTTGACCACTTTTGACAAGCTTCCAGTCACACCTTCTACATATTCTTACAATATGGTTCCGACAGCTAACACTTTATTGTAGTAGATTCTTTTTCCTGCTCTTTTAGATTGTGCAGTACCTGTCTTTTGTTTTTTAATAATTCATAAAAATAAAGAATCACTAGAGTCTCTGCTGTCGCTGTACATTGCTAAAACTTTAAAGTCAATGATTGTAGGTGGTTTTGTAAGTTGCATGCCGTAAGTCTTACGTCAAAGTGCTGCAGAAAACTGCAACTCAACTCCAAACGAATCGGTGGACTTTCATCTCAGTTCGCTCACAGCAAAATGTTAAGAGTAGTCCCCGAGCTATGTAAAATGTGCTGCCGTTGGGGATCCAGAGTACGCCTTTGGAGAATGACGTAGACACTGACTTTCGGCCAGGTTTTTGTTTTTTGTATTTAAAGTTTTCCTACAGCTTGAGTCCATTGCGTGGGGGATGAATAACGCCCCTCGCAATCGTTTCAGTTCGTGCTTTTGCAAGTTAAAGGTGAAGGGTCATGCAAAGAGTTGGGAATATTCTCCCACCATTTTCTTTTATAGTGGGCGTAGTTTTTCGTGAGCAAAAGAAAATCAACTTGCGGCGGCAGTTCTAGGGTATGGATATCTCCCTCAAACCTGCATTTGCAAAATACTTCCGAAGGGGTGATGATTGCTTTCTTCCGCCGTGAAGTGACTTAATTTTCTCAGTAAATTGGTTCCTCTGTTATTTGACAAGAGGCCAGTTTTTGTTCACCCCCCAAAGTCAACGACCTTTTAACAACATCTACCACTCGTATCCCCTTTCTTTCCACCCACCATTAACAAAGGGCCGGGAAAAAAAACGCGCCACTATTTCTACCCTCCTAACTGCGCGCTATAAATCTCACTTGTCGTTCTAAAGTCAACACACCTATCAAGGTCAGAAGCTTGCCGCTGCACACCTGTGCACAATTGAAACGAAATGAAACCTCTCACATTACAACATACTCGCACTGTCGGCGAGAGAGATTCCCATGAAAATCCTCCAAATCACGTACACACTTGGCCAAACAATAACGTCCGGGTTTCTCTAAGAACGAAAAAAAAAAAAACGCAACAACAAACAGAAAAAAAAATCACACACATAAATTCATTTGAAGCGCAAAGGTCTCAAAGTAAACTAACCCTCATGTAGGTGGTGTTTTGGGCGTGAAGAAGTAGGACAAGCACGACGCGGCCGGTGGCGCTGATGACTGCATACATTTGAATCTGACCCCAGAGACGCTTAGCAACACACACAGAGCACACACGCTGACCTGCACACACAAGTAGCGTGTGTTGAATTACGTTCCACTTTCTATTTCAAGGTTAATGGAGGCGAATTCAACTAAAGTCTCTCCCCCCCGCCAACAGCAACAACAAAACACGGCAGCGGCAGCGATGGCGGCGACAGCGATGACGGTGAGAGTCGGACGTCGGGCATGATAAATGCATGAGGCGGAAGGCAGTTAAAAGGGGGATGGACTACGCGGTCGGTCATCTTCTCCACGAACTGCTGTGGAATATAAATCAACTTTGAGTTGATGCATGTACAGTGTACAGGCCACCCTCGCTCCCTTTGGGGAACAACCCTGAAACTGTGTGTGTGTGTGTTTCTAATGAGGCGACCGCTAGTCGCTTGGCTTATATTTGGGCAGTAATCAGTTTGAATTGTGCTTGCGAACAGCGGGGGTGGGAAGACACGAGACGGTTGCGATGGGCGAGACAGTTTATGAGATTTTCGTTGTGGAAAGGGTGGGCAGGGTCGTTACATGTGGAGGGTGTGCGATAAGAGGCTAATGAGGGTCTGTTAGGGTGGGGGGCGAGAATAAGTACCTTGAATATTTTTTGGCCATGCTTTTTCGGATAAATGCCGCACTGAAGTGAAACGAAATCTGAAAGTTTCCAAGCTTAACTGGGCGCGCAATGAACCGGGGGTTGGACAAGTAGATTGTTATAGCAGTCAGAGTTTGGACGGGAAATGTAGTTTGGGGTCCCCGGAGTTTATTTGAGCAACAATTTTAATCCTGTTACCAGGGTTGAGTCGAACCAGGGGTGTCGGTCTTGTGGACTACATACGAATTTTTAGAGAAGACGAAAAGCAAGGCATTGGGGAAATACATGAAATCAAATTTGCTTCTTTTTCAAAAATGGTATGTTAGGACACAGTCCTGAACAGGGTTCAACGTTTTCTCGGCAAAGAAACGTCGGCAAAGACGTCGATCAGTTGGTACAAGCAGTTCCAGAACTGAATCAAGGCTTCCAGGACTGCTTAACTGTTCGACAGAATAAAAAGGCTTTTCCAACAAACGTGGTTGAGGTTGAAATGTTATAAAACTAACTCTGAATGGAATATTATTAACGAAATTCTTTTTATGGTCTTTTTATAACTTAAAGGTTTTATAACTTTAAAGGTCTTTTTATAACTTAAAAGGGATAGAATCGACATCTTTACCTCATCTTGTACCTATCCCGACCTCACCTTTTTCCAGCCATTTCTAGGCGTCATCGTACAGCCAGGCACGATTGTTATTCCATTCACTCCTGCTTGGAATCAGTATCAGTTTGGCTCAGAAGGAATGAGATCACATACTCTCGTAAGTTCCCAGAAAGGAAATAAGACCTTGTTAATATTAGGTTGTCAAATGGGGATCTTTTGAATTTTCCGGCTATGTACAAAGCGCTACACAGCTCGTATCCAAACTAATCATGCATAGATACGAGATACGAGCTCTGTAGCGCTTTGTACATAGCCGCAAAATTCAAAAGACCAAATCTGGTGGCTGATGCATGATTACGGTGTTGTTTTTGGCCAAAAAATTACGAACAAGCAGCACTTTCTGGTCAAAATTCTGCAATTTTGGAACGAACTTCGCTGCCACAGGCTTCATGCGCCAACCGATATGATTCGATGATTCTCCATAACAATTTTGTTCACTTTCTAAACATTTTCATCGGCTGTTGATGTGCTAAGGCGTCCAGGGCGAGCGTCGTCATTCACATCTTCTCGACCTTCTTTGAAAAGTTTGTACCACTTGTAAACATTTTTTTGACTCAGAGTACACTCACCGTATGCCACTGTCAACATTTCAAGTGTTTTTGAGCACTTAATTCCATTTTTCACACAAAATTGAATGCGAATTCTTTGATCCTTTTTTTTTCGATAGCAGAAAATCGCCGAACACGCAAAACACGGCCAACTTTTATGCCTCTCACAAACAAAATAAATATGTTATATAGCTGAGCTTTGGTAATCACGCCAGAATAATGGGCGCCCCCTTCAATGATTTCTGCAGAAGCTGCAGGGATGAGGAGGAAGAGGAGACGACACTACATCTTCTGGAAACATGCCCAGCACTCTCACGTACTAGCAAACGCACTCTAGGTGCATACTTTTTTAAGGATCTAAGCGAACTCGCTAACTTGGATGTAAGGCGCATCAGCGGTTTCATCAACAGATCCAATTGGGTATAGGCCAAGGGCTACAAACTTTGCATGTCAAACAGGTGGTATGACATGCCTGCTAATATTTTTGGTTTGGTATATTTGCAGGAACTCTTTAGGCAGCGAGTCCGAGCATTGGAAACAATCCGCGTTTAGCGCAGGCAGTTACTAATACCTAAGACCTAAGACCTATATAGCTGAAACTGTAAAGATTCACCTAATTTTTTGAACAGACCTCGTATATTGTAGAATGAAAACTTTTACTATAATTGCGCCAATATTTTTGGAGTTGTGAGTAGATGAAATTCATGTTGTACACGTACAACACCTCACATGAAAGATTTGATTGTCCGCTTCGTCTCTACTCAATCATTGTGAAAGGATTCCTCTAGTGACAACCACCCAGCTCGACAAAGCAAAAACTAGCACAGGGAACTTTCAAGTAACACGAAGAATCTTAAAGATTCTCATTTCTCACTCCATTGGCATAAATTTCTACAAACGACGGACAAATTTCCATCCCTCTAACTGCATGGCGCAAACTTTAAGTGCTCCCCAGTCGATCATTGCATCTTATTACCGTAAGCGTCGCATCTGTCAAAACCCCAAGAGATCACTGACATAAATAACACTTGCAGAACCCTCTCCCCTACCTGTTGCCTGTGCCAGTATCGATATCACACCGAAAAAAACAACCACACTCCATCCTCGCGCCAGGAAATGATTTACAATCGCTTTATAAGCATTTTCGAATATTCTCATTGTTGTCATCGATTGCAATCGCTAATATTTCACCGCTAACGAATAACCTTCCATCCGTCAAAGTCGTCTTTCCCTCTCTGCACTGCGGCTTTTTGTCTTACCGTGGTAGCTGATTAGGCTCGATAAGAACGCCTCGTGGCTGATAGCACAACCTTCTCCATTTTTTTTTTTCACTCTCTCAAAATTTATGAAATATTTCATTTTCATTGACTTAATTTCCATTCGGTTGAGTTGATATGGTGATTTAAATAAAAAATATGTGGAGGTATCCGTATCCACACTTGTCTTGTGTGTCTGGAGAGAGAGAGACAGAGCATACACAGACACCCGGGCATGTGGTGTGTGGGGGTGTCTATGTCGCGGGGTAAAATAAGAAAATTTATGTAGTTTTTTTTCGGGCGGACATTGAATTTTGAATATCTCGAAATTTATTGTGTGTTGGAGTCGTTTCTTTTTTTTTCTTCGGTTTTGTTTTTGTCTGGCTTTTTTGTGTGGTTTCGGTTTTTTTTCTTTTTTTTTTTTACTCTAAAAAGAAAAATGTACTGCCTCTCCCCCTCGTTTCGTTTGGCAAATGACAAATTCCATTTGACTAAATATTAGCAGTTGCGTTGACAGATATTTATCATAAAATTTTTGTGAATGCGTTATTCTTTTGATTATGACAAAATATTGTAAAAGGTCGTCGACGGGGGTCGGGAAATTTATATTCTTGTTTTTTTTTTTGTTAATCACTTAACGCAGGACGACTTTGGCGATTAATGAGTTGTTGGTTTTTCTTTAATCTTAAAAAAATTTTTGTTTTGAATTATGGTTCCTTTTTTTCTGGTTGGTGTTTTTTTAATTTTAATTACATTTTGTTAATGTTCGGTTTGGTTTTATGTGTGGTTTTGTGATTTAAGTGGTTGAAGGTGATTTTGTGATTCGGTTTTTGTGTGGCTGTGTCTGAAGGGGTCAGGGGTGGCTTCGAGGGAATGTTGGTGAAGTGAATCGGGTGAGTGGATCGTAAAGTGTCTGATTTTTTCTTCAGATTTTGTGCTTGTGTTTTATTTTTGTCAAGCTTTACTTTGTTTTTAAGAGTTTTGAAGTAACTAGGACCAATGGGAATGCAGTAAATCTTGTTGTTTCTAGATCTCTCATCATCATCATCATCATCGTTTTCTGTGCCCGCTAGTCCACTACAGGGGTTGCGGGGATAGTGCACACATTAGGGATCTAAATATTACAAATTTGCTTAGAGTCAGCGAAAAGTAGAATCTTGGAAACGTTGGGGAACTGTGTCCCACTAATCATTAAATCAATTTGTAGAAGGGGTCTCTTCGGAACTAGGGACTTACAGGCAGGCACTTACTGCAGACAAGTCAAAGGGCTTCGCAGGGTTATGTGAAAAAAAAAAAGATTAAGATCGAAACCAGAGATTTAAGCAATTAAGATCTCTCTTTTCTAAATACACTGCACTCTCCCACACCATAACAGCGATGGTATCAAAAATTGTCGGGTTTTTATAAGTGTGGGACGAAAATTCTCCGTCAGGGTAAGCTAAGTGAACCTAATGGACCTAAGTGTGGCAGAATTTTGTTGCCAACCAACGTACGTAAGATAACTTCTTCTAAAAGGTTGTGTCCGCCCACGAGAAAGTTCACTGTACTCAAATACAGTCGAAGCCCTCTAAGTTGAATGCCATCTAAGTCGAAAAGCCCTCTAACTCGAACTTTTTCGCCATATTTTGTCGAAATCCTCTACGTCGAACGCCCTTTAAGTCGAAAAATCCCTTTAACTTGAACTAATTTTGATATCCCGTGAAAATTCGACTTAGAGAGCTTTGACCGTATATTATATTTCCTTTTATTTTCCTACGACGAGTGTTTCTTTTCTGAATTCAGTGATTCGTCTGATTTTAGTTTGAATTCCAGAAAAAAAAAATTAAAGTAAAAAATCTGCTAAGCTTTCATTTAGCATCTCTTTGTTGGTGATGAATCATGAAAATTAAAATGAATTCGTGCCTCGTTGTCAGTAAATGATCGTCGGCTACTTATTCGCCTTGTCAAAACCCGTGTAGACTCTTTCAAACTTTCAAAAGCGTTCTACTTTTCCCAGACATCAAGTCATTCATTGGCGAACCATCCTCTCCCTCTTAGCCTATTTCGTCTGCATCATGTCCAAAAAAAAAAAAACAATTTTCCAATGACACGGCACCTAAAAATGTGCGACATTAATTTTGTAATTTTGTTAAATTGTTTATTGTCCATCACGTAAAAGAAAAAAACAATAGTCCGATTGTTGAATGGGAACGTATACGACATCACCCCAACGCCACAACACACGGTTATTTTAAGTAAATTATATTTTTTCCGTCAAGTGTCCGAAATTTAACGATCACAGCTTGATCTAAATAACACCAAATGGCCGACAATTTCAAATTTAACGGTCTAATAAAACCGAACAAGACTACAACCAACGTGACACATCTTGTGACAACACCGCTGTCTTAACTAATTTCCTCGCCGATAAAACAATTTTTGTTTTTTTTGAACATTTCTTCGAAAATATACCCATCATATTTGCAGTGAAATAGAAAGACGAAGATCGAGGGGGGAGAAAAGAAATGAAGACAAACTGGCGTGGATGCATCGCAACAGCGAACAGCATTTGCTAATTAATTAAGATTTCACATGAAACATGACACAAAATCTTGTAGCTTGCAAATTACTTAACGTTTTTACCAGTAATATTTGGCTGTGAAACTAAACGTTTAACCACCTGCATTGCAAGAGCAGTGGAATGCACTTTGTTAAGAGTGACAAATAAAATAGATCGTTTGACAGATGACAGTTGAACTGTGTCTCTGTGTGTGATGGTGGTGGTGGTGGTGCTGCAATGAGGTGTGAACTGAGCAGATCTCGGCCGAGTAAACACAACTGGCAGGTGTTGTCTGTCAGATAGTAAATTGCTCAAGTGAATTCATAAAGATGTCGGTTTTTTGTTTCAGACAAATTATGCGGAACAACACAAACAAATGCAAATAGACTTGAAGTCTTTTTCCTATGCAAATTCAATGAGACTAATAGTTTGCATATTTAAAATTCGAATGATATACATTTTGTTTTTATGTGGCTAAAGGAGGGGAAGCCTGAGTGGTTTGCTTTGCTTGTTTCGTCAACGACTATGGTCGGATGTGACTGCAAGTAGGAAAATGTCTGTCAAAAAAAAACTGTGCCAGAATTTTTCGAAAGACACATTTTGAAAACGTGGTCTGACGTGAATGCGTTGTTCTGGGTCGTAATTCAACACCAATTGGCAACTGAAATGTCGACGACAATGTGGACGTCAGAAAAAAGTTGAAGTTCAATGTCTAAGTTGTTTTAGAGACTATTTTTTCGGGTGCTCTAGATATTCAGAGCTGCTTAGGCAAACATTTGAAAAGTCGCTGACAAGATGTTTTTTTTTTTTTTTTTTTACCAAGAAGATCGTGAGTCATTCTGAGAAAGAGAGAGTGTTTATTTTATTTATTCACTGTACAACTTTTTTTTTTTTTTTTGGCAAAAACATACTTTTTTTTGCTCTCAAAATTGTGAACGAAAATTGCTCTCAGATAGCTTTAAATTTTTCTGCCAGGGTTGTTACATGAAAATTGCTCTCAGATTGCTTTAGATTTCTCTGTCAGGGTTGTTACACGAAAATTCCTCTTAGACTGCTCTAGATTTTTCTGCCTTGATACACGAAAATTGCTTTCAGATCGTTTAGACGTCTCTGCCAGAGTTTTTCCACGAAAATTGATCTCAGATTGCTCTAGATTTTTCTGCCAGGGTTGTTACATAAAAATTGCTCTCAGAGTGCTTTAGATTTCTCGGGCAGGGTTGTTTCACGAAAAATGCTCTCCGACTGCTCTAGATTTTTCTGCCTGGGTTGATACACGAAAATTGCTTTCAGATCGTTTAGACGTCTCTGCCAGAGTTTTTCCACGAAAATTGATCTCAGATTGCTCTAGATTTCTCTGCTTAGACTTGGATTTGAAATGTTTGATTCTACGAGATTAGAGTTTAGTGTCCAAAAACATTGATAGGCGTAACAGCCCATTGAAGGCCAGAGCCTGGCTTTTCGCCGTGAAAATTTAAAAAGGAATGTTCGTTGGTTGCTTTTCTCCATTTAAAGTCTTGTTTGTTGTCTGTTGTCTGCTGTCAAATAACTTTTAATACAATCTTAGACCAAAAATGCCTACCAATGGTTTTGATCGGAAAGGAAGAAAGAGAACTCCGAAATCAAAATCAAGAAAGGACATTATTTTTGCAAATTAAGAAAGTCAGAAAAAGCTAGACTCTGGTCCTCTACGCAGATTATTTTATTTATTTATTCTCATTCTGGTCCTTATGTTCCGCCACATGTTCCACTAAAGGAGTCGCGGTATTTAAAAAAAACCTGCGGGTCTTACTGTCTTTGACTTAAAATAAAATTGCAACAAAATTGCCTCGCGGAACTTCAACAGACCTTTTCAGCCGAATTTTTACGAGCCTGTCTGCCCACGCTCATGTGACTTTCTCAGAATCAACAATCAAAGTTTTCCCCTGCAACGAAAAGGCAAAAAAAAAAAACACCCGCCATTTTCGGCCAACAGTCTTTGATCGTCATACAATCGGTCGGCATCGGTGGCTTTTCCAACGCATTTTCCCGCCCATATTTGGTGCCGCAAAGACTCTGCAAGTCCACCACCCATTTTCCTATGCAAATTAGCTGCATGCCTCTTCAATCGGAGTGAGGGAGGGGAGCGTAACACAAATTCTAAGTCTGCTCACACTTTATTGCAGTAAAACTGCAAATATTTGCACATCGCTTAAAACTACGCCAACAAACAAACAACCCAACACGCTAACACGCTTTCTTACTGGCTTTTTGGATGTCCCAACACACTCTTACACGCGATAGGCTAAGTAACATCGCGTGGTAAAGCGCAATACGCCGACACTATCGAGAACACAACGAACAAAAAAACAGAAAAAAAAAAAAGAAAAGAAATGAATTTATATTTGCGACGACAAGTGACTTGCCGTCATCTTCACCCCCGTCACAAGGGATGGGGGACAACAGCGGTCGTCGCAGCTAGAGGCTAAAAGCACTAACACAAAAACCTATGACAGTGTTTTGCAGCGTGCATTCTCTTCGGCATACAAATCATCTCCTTTGCTGCACAGAGCGGCGCAGCGCGGTAATGGCAGCCCCGCGGCGGCTCCCTTATGTCGTGACTGTGTGAACCTTGCGTGTCATTCGCAAATCAAACTTCAAACGTAACAAATAAACGACGTACACTTACACGGCTGATGGAACAATTCGGGGGACCCATCATCATCGCCATTGTTGTCTATGACACGAGCCCTAAGACGACACCTCTGGCTACTGACACCGCATTGACAGCTCACTAACTTCACAGGTCATCACTGAGGCAATTATGACGAAGGCGGTAGCCGCTTGCTCATTATCAAACAACGCCAACAACGGCAGCGACCAAAATCTAACACTTTCGGCGCGAAGATTCACAGAAACGCGCTGCTGTAATGCAATAAAAAATAATGGCGGCCAACCTCGAAGAGGAGCAACGCTGATGGGTACCCGTCTGTCGTGTTACGCGGTAAGCTCTTCGGACCGCTCCCCACGCGGTCACGTGATGGGGAGGGGTCTGAGAGGTGACATTTGATGATGATTGTCCGCGAGCGGCATTTCATTTGAAGATTTTTATTAGTTTGGCGGAATAAATTATATTTGCTTTGCACTCTTTGTCGCGTTTGTCGCCCTGTTTTTTTGTTTTTGTTGCAGATACCTATATATTGACATGACATGGCATTTTGTGTTATTTTGTGATTTTCTGGCGTCACGTAAGTCATAAAAAACAAAAAAAAAAAAAAAAAAGAGATCTATTATCGGAGACGTCATTGCGCCAGCGAGTAACGTCAAAGTGAGGTGTCAGTTTTGACAGAGATCATCGTGTGATGATGATGCTGGGCTTGGGATGATGAGTGAATTAACCTTTAACCTGGTTTTTGTGGTTTTTGTGGTTTTTTGTTGGAAAGTGAGACTAAAAAGTCTTTATTTTTGGGGAGGTTGTGTAATGAGAGAAAGTGTTGTGGGGTTTGAACCCTTTTATTGCTTTAGATGACCTGTTATGAGGCGCGGCGGTGATGGTAATGGGGGGTAATTGGCATGATATTACGGTGAAACTTAGCTCAATGAGTGTGTTGCAAATGTGACGCTCAGGGTAATGAATCAGTAAGTTTAGCGAATCTTCTGAGACTTTTGAGAAAATTTCTTGAAAGATTTAAGAAGTAATCTATTGGCGAGGGTAAATTGTCATGAGCTATGTTCTTTGTGAGAATATTAAATTTTTGCTCTCATAAACAATTTCTTTTCAAACGTATTCAGTCTTTTCAATTTGTTTTATTACTCGAAATTTCGAATCTTAGTTGGCATTCTATTTATTTTTAATGGCTTATCCAATCTGGTGGCGTAGATCTTTTCCAGAACTATTTAGCGTCATCTATTCTCTGGCGTCATTGCACGCAGCGGGAGACATGCTTTATAAACATGAGCTGTAGTTTTATCAGAAAAAAAGAAAATTGCATATTCATTCAATTCTTTGTTCAACATTTGAACTCAGATTCAGATCTTTGTTTAACATTTGAACTCCAATAGATATTTTTAAACAGCATTCTGAATGTCTGCCCTCCGTACTTATTTTTACTACTCGTCTGTTTTTTGGCAAAAAAAAATCCTGACAAACCTGAACACACATTAAAATAAAGAGGAACTAATTTTAATGACATAAAGTTGTGAATAAAAGAAAAAAAAATTTATGTTCCACCGAAAAATCAGTCTGACCAAATAAAACAAAATAACAAAACAAGATTCACAACGTAAAATTTCCACAATCACCACCATCAAACCACAGTGGGGGATGAAACTGGAAAACACATACAAAATTAGTTTTTGAATTTCTAATTTTATTCCACAGCCACATTAGAAAGTACCTACAAACTATTCTTTAGAAAATCTGTGGCTTCTCTGGTTTTTCACTATAAAAAAAACTGTTTTTTCTTGTTTGTATTTGAATGCATGTTATTTTCGAGGGTGCTGAATTGCATTGCAAATGTGAAAATATTATAATATGAAAGGACTAGACGTTTTGTGGAATATCCATTTCTAAGGTGGGAGACTGCAGTATTTATGAGATAATTTTATTTCAATTTTAGATTTAAAAAAGATAAATCGGAATGGAAATAACTATGAAGCTAGCAATGTGGTTAGAAAAAACAGGCAATGTCTGATTTCAACGGATGGGACGATTGTATGATTTTCAAAAGTTATTTAGGGGATTAAAAACATTCTGTATTTTAATACAGAAACCATAGAAACAAATGAAACCATATTCATTTTGTTTTAGCGCTTCCACAGTAGATTCTCTAAAAACAATAAAGAAGACAATTTTTTTGCAAATTGATTTCTATTTTCAAACAAGATCAATTAAATTTCAATAGATTTTAATTAGTAATTTTAGTGATTGTATTTTAAAAAAGATCATTACATAGGGTATTTTTTTTTTCAGAAGTATAGAACTTTGAAATGGTGAAAAATTTACAAGATTTTTTGCAAATTAAAATTACTTTGGAAATAAAAAGCGGGTGTTTAAGTGGCCGTTCATTTACTGAATGTTTTTCTTACTTGCAATATGTCCGCTGAAGTGAGGAATTCATTTTCTTAAATTGTGACTTTACTTGCCATTTTTGCCTTACGTTCTAACGAAACAAATGGAATAAAACCAAGATGATATTTTTTTAACTGAAATGGAACTCTATACTCTATTTGAAAGATAATCTTCTATCTTTATAATTTAAATATGATTTCTGGCATATGACCGCCACGGTTGGCTCGGACGTAGTCTAATCTAGAGTTCCAATTTTCGGTGAGTTTTTTCAACATTTGTTGCCGCAATAACGCGGCTAATGTTGTCCTCCAAGTGGTCAGTTGTTTCGGGCTTATCGTCGTAGGTTAGCGATTTCACAAATTCCCACAGAAAATGGTTAAGCGACATTAAATCGCACGATTTTGGAGACCAATTCACGTAACCATAGCGTCAAACTATGCAGTTACCAAATTTTTCCTCCAATAAATCAACAAGTGGCGCGAGTTGTGCGACTTGTTGCGCCGTCTTGTTGCAACCACAGCTCCTGCACATCATGGTTGTTCAATTGATGAACGAAAAACTCAGTAATCATGGTTCTACAGCGGTTACCATGGACTGTAACATTCTTTCCAGAATCGTTTTTAAGGAAGTAAGGACCGATTTTTTCACCAACCCATAAAGCATACCAAACAGTCAGTTTTTTGTGGATGTAACGGTGTCTCAACATACACTTCCGGATTATCATCACTCCAAATATGGCAGTTTTATTTATTGGCGTATCCATTCAACCGAAATTCGCTTATGAAAATCAGGAATAGAACCATGCTTTTCAAAACAAATTTGCAAACTTTGGTAGCGTTGTTCAGGGGTTAGTTTATGCTGAAATGTCAAACCAAACTAAAAATAAATCACTTAACGGCTGATAAAATGGCCGCCAGTAAAAATAGTGCTGCCAACTTAAAATGCTATACCTAAAAAAAAAACACACTATATTTCCATATTTTCCTGAGAATCATGGCTAAGATTTCACTTAGGTGTGGAATGCTCTTGAAAATCTGCTTTCGACATACCGACGTTTGGATTTCCCTCATTCCAATTTGAGTTATTTCGAAGTTGTGTCATTTAAGAATTAATATAGTTTCAAAGCTGCGTCGGCTTTTTTTGGAATTATGGAATTTAAATTCATTTGCTTCGTTTTGATCTGCGTCATGTTTTTCGGATCGCAATTAACGACGCGAAACAAAGCTTTGGCTTAAAGTAAATGGTGAACAAACCGATGTTGGCATACAAATCTGTTTTTTTTTTCAATTTATAGATTGCTTAACTTGTTCGTCTTCCTCCTTTTTTTTGGAAGAGTCAAGGACTGTAAACTCAATGACTTAATGACAAAAAGGCTTACCAAAATAAACCCTAGTTCTATAAACAGACAATCTACCCTCTAAAATGGTCTAATCTCTAAAGTGGTCTACCCTCTAAAATATGACTCGAGGACTCTTTTTTCTATCGTTCACTGGAATGCGTTATTTCTACAATTTCAAGAAAGGTTTACAAGTTGTACAACAAATTTTCAATGATCTCAGCGTAAAACTCGAAATTTCGTGAAACCGACTCGAAGGAAATTACAAACACCAAAATTTAAAAATGTGTAATGTCAATAATCTGAGACTATAAAAATAATTGGTTTCCATCATAACTTCAGTCCGCGACCCTTTCGATTCCTCCGTCCAACCAAGCTTTCACGAGAATGTAAAATTAAAAAAAAAAGAGATGCATAAATCAAACCGACCCGAGGGCAATTCAACCGACCAACCCCGCCAACTGTGCCTAATTCAGAAAAGACGTTTTTTTTTTTCTTTTTATTCGTTAATCTGGAACTGATCTATCTTGCAAAGCATCATCGCAGCAATAAATCTTCTTCAAAAAACAAGTACCGGCCTCTTGGCACACCATTACGACACGCATTCCCTCTCATCAAACGCAAACCGATCTCATCTCTCTGCGCGATGAACTCTGAGCCATGAAAGGACCCTGTCTGCCAGCCTTTTGGCACTCCATTACCGATACGCATTCCCTTTTTTAAAATCACTTTAAACGAACGACGATGTGGACGTTGAACAGACGAATGGGCGGATGAATGAACGGACGGACGGACGGACTCGGCACCTTCGGGCGGAGTCTCATAATCCGTATCTCAGGAAATTTATCAAAGCCGTGTCCAACCCCTTTCGACAGGCGTAGCATGAACTTTGATCGTTTTATGTGCGCGCGCACGGCTTATCAATAAAAATGTATCTCACAGCTCGTTTACATAATACGACCGAGATACATTTTCAGCTTCTACGCGCTGTGATTTGCTGGCGGGGGGTGGCCAAATGGCAAACAGGCAAACTGTCGGACTGACGGTGGCGCTGGTGGAAAGTATTCTCCTCTCCCAAATGTAGGTTAATGCGATAGTGCGATAATTACTCAACTGGCAAATGGGCGTGGGTAAAAATGCAATCGAATAAATGGAGAAGAAAACAAAAAAAAAAAAAAAAACTGCAATGTCTGCCTGCAGATATGCGCGCCGTGCACACTTTCCCCCCACCGGGCGACTGCTGCGCCGTCACCATCACCGGCAGTGATGATGAAAATGCATTCACGCATTCGTGACCTAGAAAAGTATTCACAAGTTTTTTTGTTTTCCTCTGCCTTTACTTCCATGCTCTTTGGTGGATTTTCCTCTTTTTTCTTTTGCTCGTTTCGCATTCGAGAAAAGGAAAAACGTGCAAAAAAGGTCATTGCAGTTGTTGATCCATCAGCGGCAGTCGCCGATTCAATTCGCATTCGCCATCGCATTCATCATCGCTGCAATCATCATCGTCGTCGTTATGGTCGTGGTCGTGGTCGTCACCGGCAGCAGTGGCATCATCGTTATGAGCATATCTGAAGCTGAGAGGCCACCTTAGATATTTATAGATTGATAGATCTATTGGGATCTTTCTGTTTCCAGCTGCCAACTAGCCATCGTCCCGTCGTCGTCAACGGCGGCAGCGTTCAGGGCCACAACTCGTCGACGACGCCTGCCAGTTATGAATTTTTCATTGTGATTACCTTGGCTGCACTGATGTTGTCTCAGGTCCGGTGCTGCGATGGAAAACAACTGAATTTTCTGGTTGATTTCGATTTACCAATTTTGTTAAGCAGATTCACCTTTGCGGGCAAGTGGAAAACTCCATCTTGAGCGCGACGAACAGCTGGTGGCATGCCGGAGAAGCGGGAAAAGTCAATTACTTTATAAAGTATCTGGTGCAATTATGTCATTACGGTTGGTGTATGCAATTTTTTTTTTCTTCTTCTTCTCCATCTCCATCTCCTCCTACTTCTGTTTCTTCCTTTAGCCACCGGACCAGCTAGCCAGAAGATATCCAACTATCCAACTATTCAACTATCCAACTAGCCAACTAGCCCACCAGTCAGCCATGACCTTAAAAGTGTGATTAATCTCGTTAGGCGGCGCTGGTGGTAGTAGAGTGAGTGCTTGTGTAATGGACGTTCTGGAACTTCTTCTTCTCCAACGCTGGACAAGCTGGACGCTCATTCGGATGCTGTGGATGATATAACAAGGAGTTGTATACGTTTAAAAATTAATTTGTTATGGTTTTTTGTGCTCTGTGGTCTGACATTGGAAATGGAATTCTCGGAAGATGTTCTGATGTGTGGTAGGGTCTTAGCCATTGAGAAAATGAGTGCGGAATGATTGGCGGAAGAGTGTGTTTTTAGAAAGTGCAGCAACGGTTGATGGATAGATGATGCCTAAACATGGAACGGCTAGAGTGAGAGGAAGGGAGAGGGAAATGTAAGAGCAAGGTCGGATTGAAAGTGGAGTTTAGTGGGGTAGTGAAGGTCTTTCGCTGTTGTTGAGGCACCTTGTAAGGAGGAGGCTTGTTTTTGTTGATGAGGTTAAGTTGAGCTGGTTTTGTTATTAACTCAGACGACGGAATTGATTGAGAGAAAGAAAGAGGCTTGTCGACTGCTTTAACTTGATTGGATTGGGACTATGAAATGTTAATTGATTCGGGAGAGGTTAAGGACGATTTTCAGTAGTTGGATGTTTTAAGTTTCCCATCAAATAAGTGATTTAGCTATGTTCGGGTAGGGCGGATAATAATTGGAGAACATTTTCGATTAAATTGTTGACTCAGACAAATTTCAGGAGATTAAAACTGAGAATCTAATAGAAATCCTTCCAACATTTTATAATACGCAAAACAATTTGGTAGCTTATTAGTTTTCTGCCTGATTCTGACGTTTAAGTTGACAATCAACTGACAGCCAACTTGATATTCGTCAACAGATCAAGTTTGCTTTTTAATTTTGATTGAAAAAAAGAACGAGGCTTGTCTGCTAATTGATTTCACAGAGGTTAAGCGCGGTTTTCAAGAGTAAACGTTTTAAAAATATCTGCAAGTCATGGAATTTCAATCCGTTTGGATAAGGCTGATAATGGTTGAGGCGAGATTAAATTGGTTGCACAGTCAAATTTCAGAACAAAAAAAAAAAAGAAAAACAAAACAAACTTTAAACGAAAATCTTTACATTTTAAGGGTTTTCCAATAGCGTCCAAATCCGAGATAAGTTCCTTCCGGCATGATACAAATCTAAAGGGTTTTTCAACAAGGACTGAACAACTTTGAATTTAATTTGTAAACGCACCCTTTCACTAATCATCGAACTGCTATTATCAATTTATTCAGTAAACTCAACATTTTCATCATCGTAAAGTACACGAACGAGCAACGTCTGCAAATTATAAAAATTTTCTACCGAAATTCGGAGTCGGTGACCGCAATTTTAAGAGCGTTAACTCCAATTTTCGGTCGTAATTCTCGGCCTAATAGACAGGCAAGAACAAGTTTAGTGCAAAAATTTGAGTCTACTTATTCATTATGTGATGTTGCCACATCAGTGAGACAACGAGATGGTCAAAGTGTCGAAAATATCGCTGCCATACGAGTGTCTATCGCAAACGATCCAAATCAGTAGATTCCACGGCGTTTCCAAGAATCGCTCAGACCAAATTATGGCGTATTTTAAGTAAGGATCTTGGTTTACACCCACACAAGATCAAGCTGACTCAAGAATTGAAGCCGGTGGACCATTTAAAGCGACGTACGTTCTTCGATTGGGATCTGGAGAAGATGCGCCAAGTAACGAAGCTCATTTTGGGCTCAACGGGCTCGTCAATATGCAAAATATGCATTATTGGTCGGGTGAAAATTCGCATGTGCTTCATGAATCACCATTTTCATCCACAAAAAATAACTGTCTATCTGTCTAATAACAGCGGTTTGCATGCCGGCGACATTATTGGGCCATATTTTTTCATCGACGATAACGATCGTCACGTTACGGTGGATGGCCAGCGTTATCGTGCCATGATAACCGATTATTTTTGGCCCGAATCGGCAGATATGGACTTGAACGACATGTGGTTTCTACAGCATAGTGCCACAATCCACACAGCACACGTTACAATCGATTTAGTGAAGAGTAAGTTTGATGAGCGTGTTATCTCAAGAAATAGGCCAGTCGATTGGCTACTTCGTTCGTGCTACTTGACACCTCTAGACTATTTTCTTTGGGGCTACGTTAAGTCAACAAGCCGACGACATTGGAGGAGCTCTGAGCCAAAATTGAATGCGAAATAGCGGCCGTTTCTGCTGAAATGTGTGGCCGAGTCATCGAAAATTGACCCCAACGAATCGACCACCATCAACAAAACAAATCCTTGACATCTAAGTCGATATTCGTTGACAACTTAAGTTTGCCCGTCAAATTTTCAAGCAGATGCAACAATCGCTTGACATTTAAGTAAATGTTCGTTGACAGATAAAGTTTGCTTGTAAAATTTTGAAATAAAAACAACAATATGTTGACATGTGGACGTTTTTTTTCGCCTCATTCGTGATGGAAGGCAATAACTCGCTGACAGGTTTAATTTTGTCGCCTCGTTTCTGAGTAAACTGACAACATCCACCACTCACACCCCTTCCAACAGACTGATTAACGCCCTTAAAACCACACCACAATCCTTGCTCTATTTTTATACTCAAACAAAGTATTCAAGTGAATCTCCAGGCGCCACGAAAGTCCCTCATTTTTCCACACACCAACTCGTTTTACCGAAATTCAATCCACACCCACTACCACCCTCGTCGCCATAGTCGAGGTATCCTGTCGATGTCGTGTCAATGACCAAAGGGGTGACATTGTGTCGTGTGCTTATAAATTGCATGTGACCATTCTTTTGTTGGTGTCGATTTATTTTTAAACCTTTCTACTGCAAAGAATTTTTTGTTTACATTTTATGTTTAATAAACAATTTGCTTTTATCTTTTAAAATGATGTTCCATTAAGATAATCTAAACGAAGCTATAATCCTTTTACTTTGTCTGAAAAGAAAAGTGGGAACACGACATCCTTTCTCCTCCATAGCAACAACATTAAAAATGTATCGCAACACCATCAATGGCAACGCACTTTTTGCAGTAGCGTCAACAGCAGCAGTAGCTTTAATCCATCGAATCCTAGGCGTAAGGAAGGAGCATGGTGTGAGTGTCGCAGAGGAAAACAGGATATCACCATTATTCCCACAGCAAACACCTGGACAGGGTTGGTGGGTAATATTTACACCTCTTTCAATTTAAATCACGATGCGTGCTTTCGTTGTGCGTTCCAGCGTGCGAAAAGGGGTGGCGTGGTAGTCAGGGGACTCCCTTGCGGCGTTGCGTTCTCGTACACATGATGACGTCCTTATAATCACGTAATGTGCATGGAGAGGAGTGTGTATGCGTGTGTGTGTGTGTAGGCATCTCCATCGGAATGCTGCTGGAATTACCCTAGCCACGACATTTTAATGCGGACAATACACTCTCGGCCCTTCTGCCTCACACTGTGTCAACCTTCAGGGCTAAAGGGAGTTTTTTTTTTGTTGAAAAAAGGTCCTCGTCCCTGTACTTTTATTTCGCCTGCATTCGTGGTACGTGTATAAAACATGCCGCGCTTTAATTTAAAAAAAGCAAAAAAAAGACTCATCGGAATATGAGATCAGTAAACTCTGAGGACACGAAACAAGGGAACACCGATTGAGGATACACTCCACAGAACATATGCGCCAACAGGGCGAAAACAGCAGTAGCAACAGCAACAGCAGCAGCAGCAGCTCCATCACCAGCGGCAGGAGCACAGGAGCCAAAGAGATGTGAGCGAGTCAACGACGAGTGTCACACAGTCCTGGCACTGGCACTGGGGCTGGTGCTGGTGCTGGTGCTGGTTGGCGGTGCGATTGTGTTTGTGACTGGCAGGACATAATATGTTGCGACAACTTGCCTCCGTGCTCTGCAGTGGTGTGCTGCTAGAGTGAGCAATCGGCGGCGCTATTTGGGAGCGGGAAATCCTTGAAAGGTTAAAGACTCTTTTTCTGTTTCAACTACCGCCGTCGTTGTCGTTGTCGTCATCGTTGGAAATGATGACAAGGAAAAACAAACGGATAAATCCTTTTATGATGAGCTTTTTTTTTTTTTTTTCTTCCTTTCTTTTCGTTGGTTTTCTTTTTTTGTTTTCTCTCATCCTCTGGATTCTCGGACTATCTTTTGCGTGTTGTTCGTTCGTTTTTCTTTTCTCCTGGCGCTTTCCCTTAATGCCCGACCCGACATACAAAGGAGCAGAATGTTTATAGCGAAAAGCTAACAACCCATGAATAAAGGACAAACTCATAAACTCACACACATTTCACTGTCCTCGTCTCACTCTCGACTTTGTGAGTCGTTTATATCACAAAGTCCTTTTTTCCCCGTCGTCCTTGGGTGGCAAATACTTTCCGAATAGGGATGAATGACCACATTAATGATTCGATTCACCGACACCCTCTATTTTACTTTACTTTGCGCTTCGCATGGTCCTCTTCCCTTGGCTCCGCGTTTATGTGACACGCTGGGATTTAGTGACTTAACGTCTAGATAGCAGTTCAAGTGTGAAATTTTTTCTCTGTTGTGGTGACTTTTTTTTTTTGGTTTTATGTCGTTGGGGAACAGAACGTCCTTTGGAGATAAATTGAATGAGTTTATCGGAGATGCGTTTTCAATCGAAGAGTTTATGTCTGAAAAGTGCTGGACGCAGGATACAAATTGCATTTGGAAAGCACTTAAATGCGGGCGATGCTCGCGGGTTTTCTTGTTGTTGAGAGTGAGGGGAAGATATCTAAAAGTTGCAGTGTAAGTAAGTTGCTGTTGTTTGAGGAGGTCATGGAGCTGGATGTAAGCTGGAGAGTTGTGTTTGTAAAAGTTACGTCTTGATTTGATTTGACCACTTCATTAATTGGGGGAGTTTCATTTCTGGACAGATTTCTGTTTTGATTTTACAAGTGCTTTCAGGAACAGTTTGACTCTGACTGGATAATTGGTTGGCAGTTTTGTCTGCTCAGAAAGATGTCAGAAAAACAATCTTAAAGTCATTGACTGAAAGAACAACTTTCATATTCATACATTTATGTAACGTGGGCGATAAAACCAACAAATTCAGTTTCAATTTGAGTTGAGATTTTTTCGCAAATCAAATTTTGTGAAAACTAAGATTTTTCAGCATTTGCTTCGTCTCTGAAAATGTAAATGGCTTCGTGATACGAGCAGAACCGCATGAAACAGAAACCATTCACACAAATTTCCATTCAGAAGCACTTTATCTGCATCTAAATTGTGGTGAATTCCTAGAACGTCTTTTTCTTTCGATTAAGAAACATAAGTTCTTCACAAATAAATGTGTGTGTGTGAAATATTTGCGTGGATGGTTTTCAGCACTTGATCTGCTGCCGTAAACTCAGACAAAGAATATGATAACTTTTTATTGACAGTCAGGCGGCCATAAAAGCGATTTCCGCTACGGAGATCAAGTCTAGGCTGGTCCTGAGCTGTTGCGAAGAGCTCAGGGCTCTTGGCTCGCAACATAGGACTAATCTCTGCTGGGTACCTGGCCACAGGAACATACCCGGTAATGAGGAAGCTGATTGGCTTTCAAGGGAAGGATCCAAACTAGGGCTAGAGCAGGCAATTGTAGGGATTGATCCACCGATCTGCCTCCTTAAGAAGCGGATTGGGGATAGGACAATTAGACTAGCAAATGACAAATGGAAAGCACTATCTACGTATAAGACGACAAGGACTATGTGGCCTGAATATGACTATGCCAAAACGAAAGGGCTGCTCTTGCATGACAAAAGGTCTCTCACAAGAGCGATGGGCGTAATCATGGGTCACAATACCCTAAAAGACCGCCTATTCAAAATAGGACTCCTTGGTAACAACCTATGCAGGGGCTGTGCTGATGAGGAGGAGAGGGAAGACACCCAACACTACCTCTGAAGAGTCTGAAGAGAAATTTCTAACTCCAGCACAAAGGGCATACAGCTTC
The DNA here is from genome assembly GCA_905187475.1 of Syritta pipiens. Taxonomy (NCBI): domain Eukaryota; kingdom Metazoa; phylum Arthropoda; class Insecta; order Diptera; family Syrphidae; genus Syritta; species Syritta pipiens. The sequence continues at coordinate 94,543,170 of LR994571.1, forward strand.
TCCAAACGTCAGGTCAAGGCTTGTACAGCCTTTGGACACGTGCCGTTGGCGAAAATAGTTTGTGGTCAATTCCACATGAAGTGCATGAAGTGCGAACAGATACCCATCGGTGATTACTGCCTTATAGATTCAACACATATGCAGACCTTGCTTGCAAATGGAATTGACGGACCTTCGGAAATGTGCTACAAAAATTCTTGTTAGACACCGTAAAATACTTGAACTTGGAATGTTTTATCACGAGCAAAATTGCGCCAAAGCTGCCGTGCAAATGATGCCTAACAGGAATTTAATAGCCAAATTTCGAAAGGAGAAATATTTGGGTTCATTTGGTTTGTGATAGAATAAAATAAATAATAATACACAACACCCAGTCACCGATCACCCAATCATCACAAGTAGCGCTTGCCATTCTTCCGATCGTTTTTTTTTTCTGCTTTTTTTTTCAATATTCTTAAACTACTAGTACAATTAGAAAGCCAAGAAGTGAAAATAGTTTACAATGTAAAATTAAAATTAAAAAAATTAATGGCGGAAAAGAATAGTAGTGACATTCGTATTTAAATAAGAAATAGTGCTGAATGCCACATCAAAACGATTTATAAATACTATTATATAAATTATATGGAGGTTATATAAATTTATATGGAGGTTTTTTTTTTAAATTATTCATTGCATACAAATACAAGAGAAATACACGAGAAATAATAAGAAAAGTAAGATTAAGATTAAGGTGCGTAGGACAGCAAAACTTTAATTTGATTGTGATCGAACTCAAGAAGCCATTCTTTGATTTTGTTTAGGAAAGATGAAAGTGTTCTGATTGCGAATATCGAATTTGGAAGTCGATTGAAAAGTTTGCAACTAACGATTTGTTTATTAATTAATTAAAAACTTCTTTCGGAAAAATATAATCGAATATCAAGTCTCTTAAATTTCGTCAAGCTGTGTACCTAACGAGCTAAATACGTTTTCTTTTTAAGTTCTTTTTGCCGCTGTCAATTTTTCATTTGCGTCTACAAACACAAAACACAAATAGTCTTACCTACGTAATTTTATTTACAATGTGGTTATGAACCGTTAACATTGAAAGTAAATTATAAATTTAGATTTTTATCATCCACTAAAGTCAACGAAACTGCACGAAACGGCGTAAAAAACTTGTTATGGCAATACCTTTATTTAATTTTGTGTAAAAAAAATATTTTCAAACTTAATGTGAGAAACGAATTTTCTCACAGTGTGTTTTAGTTACATGAAGTCGGTGTTATTAGACCCTAAACTAGCACTTATAACAATGTACTGCGCTTTGAAATTGTCACGTATTAGGTTTTTTTTTTCAGTTTTATGTGTTTTAACCTCACAATGATCTGTTATGAGCCATAAGTGACCAGCTTACGTTTTTCACCGGACAAAGGCGTCACCGATGCAGTAGACTTTTTAGATTTCTGTGAAGTTATGTCATAAACTTGGGATCAAAAAGCGTAGTTTTTGTAAACGTTAAGACAAACAAGTTCGATTTGACAGATCTGTGAAACATTTTCTTACGTTGCCACAAAACAAATAGCAGATGTACTCCAAAACGTTTAAAATGGAAGTTTTCCATGCTCTAGGAGTTTCTTCTGGTAAATCTCCTAACCAAATTTTTTTGACAGATGGTTTTAATTTGAACACGTTAATACTGAAAACGTGTTCAGTTAAATTTTTAATCCACAAAAAAAAAATAAGAACTGTGAGGCAAGGTGAAGGTAGTTAGGTAGTAGATCTTGTAGGTAGGTAGTAGATCTTGTTTGAGATCTTTCTTCTTGTTATGGCGTATGACCACTTCATCGCGTAGATAGCAGCTTTTAAAAAGCCATGAATAACCAAATTCTGAGAGATATAATGCAGTACAATCAAGAGGTAACGATCGTAAGCATACGACTAAGTCTGAAGCAATGTTTACCACAAAAAAAAATCAGCTCGATCGCGACCTCTCTTCATTTGAGAACTTGTGGGCTACTGCTAAAACGTGTCAGATTTTAGCAGGAAATTTGGCGACCTTGGTACTCACCACCTGTTAAACGATGTTTGAAATTTATTTGATCAATTGACTTATTTGATCGTCGATCGTGTGTCACTGTAATTACAAATGTGGGTTAGCCGACCAAACTTTGTTTGTGGTTGATTCACTGTAATGAAATTTATTTAATTTTGATAGCAACAAGACCTCAAGAAAAATGTGGCTTCTTGCTTAATGAATTTAAGAGCTATGTTTGTTTTTTCATTTCATTTCTGTCGAGATGTCATTTGTGATTGACACGTTATGTTCCCCACACAAAAACAGTGCTCCGGATCAACTACCAACATTTTACTTAAAAGATCAAGAACCCCCGCTTTTCGACTGCACCGACTGTACGTTATCACTTGGAAATGAAACATCAAGGAATAATCCGTATTTGCCATTGGAACTCCTGATGTCCTGATGTGATGTGATCATTGGTGGCGTACCAGCCCGCGGAGGTCCAGAGCACGAGGCATCACACCATGAAAACTTAATTTAGAGTCACCTTAAACTGAAGAAAATTGTTTAATGAAATTTCCAGCACTGTCGCATGAAAATCTCTCATCGAGCGTGTGTGCTTGACATTCGGGTTTTTCCAAAAGAATTATACTCCACATACCACCCCGCTACACAGTAAATCTTAAAACGAAATTCCACGAGAGCTTATTAATACGAATCTTTAGCTGCCAACCTTGCCAAAGTATCTTCTTCTCTTCCATCAAGCCTAGATACAGATATTTTTTTTTTCTTTTTTGTATTTTGTTTCCTCTCTACACAAGTGTATCTTCGAGATTCGCTTTCGAACGATGTATTTTTTTGTTTTTTTTCCCTGAAATTTTTCTTCTCTTCGAAAATTCTTGGAATAGCTATAAAAATTTTCAAAACTTCTGAATGAATATGCTGCAGAAAATGCTACGAGAGAGCAAACGACAGAGGAAGGATGTGTTCTGTTGTTGTATTTCATACCAACCAAAAACAAAATGACGAAAAAGAAAATAAACCAGAAAAAAAAGAAGAGAGAAACGTTTCCGACGTTTTGGCTTTTCGAAAACATTGTACGGGCTAGTGTAGCGGCAGAGAGCATATCATATTGATAATTTGTTTTTTCGGGGGCTAATAATAAGTGGGGGCTTATTTTAAGAGGAAGCACCGCCACCGTGATTGTTCGTCTTATATGGTGGTGGATGAGTGTGGGAAAATACTGAGATTTTTTTGTTAATTTTTTTTTTTTTTTTTTTGTGTTTTGCTGATGAGTTGGGAAGATTTGGTAAGTGGGAGATAATTCCAAGAAGTATGTTTTTCTTTTGGGGACAACCTTGTGCCTTTCATGAGTGTGGGTGGACTTTTTTTTTTGTTTCTTGGGAAATAATTTGTTCTTAGCTTTGAGATTGTAATGTTGTTAGTCAGCGAGGGTGTTGTGTAAGGGTACAGAGGGCAGAGAGTTGAGTGTGGTTATAATTAGGATGTAAATGGAAGTTCTTACGATGATAAGATGCCAATTATGAGGCGGGCGTGGGGAATGAAATGTATTGCGACGCACTTTAGGGTGTCTGGTGTTGGAATCGGCGACTTGGTGTGGCAGAGAAGATTATGAAGTCCTTGAATTACTCGTGTATCTGCGGTAAAAATAGCCTCGAGCTCCGTGGAACTTATTGCACCACCCTTATCGTTCCATCTCCACTGTGTTGTGCGCGATATAATTTGATGCAAGTGAAGGGGACCTCCTGTCCCTTATTAATGTCGGTCCCGAACAGCGACAGAGATTACTCCAGGAGGATTGTCAGTCGTTCGCTGAAGGTGGGGCCGCGAAATTTGTTTATGGTGTTCTGTCCCCGTGCTGGATTCGAACCCGGGTACTCTCGCTTAACAGTTCGACGCACGAATCCTTTAAGCCACGGCGCCCACTAATCTTTAACTTGGCAGTTAGTAGAAGCAATCAATCAACTTCTTCTTTTGCAGGCGCTACAGTCCGGGGTGGACCTGGGCTTCAGTCAACATGCCTCGCCATCTAGCGCTGTCTTGGGCTAGGCGCCTTCAGTTTCGCACGCCCAGCTGATTTAAAATATTTCGTCTTACCTTCCTTCACCGCAAGACCCATCTTAGCCGCTTCTTTCTCGATGCTCGCAAATGCCCCACTGACAGCCCATTGTGTCCTTCCGATGATGTCAATATCATCGGCATATGCGAGTAGTTGTACGGACTTGTGGAAGATCGTGCCTCTAGTGTTGACGTCCGAATTACGCACAATCTTTTCCAGAATGATGTTAAAGAAGTCGCATGACAGTGCATCGCCTTGTCTAAAATCTGTCTTGGCATGAAAGGTCTCGGTGAGGTTTTTACCGACCTTAACAGAGCAGCGGGCATTCTCCATCGTTAATCTGCAAAGACGGACGAGTTTTGCAGGGATGCCAAGATTAGACAATGCGCTATATAGCTCGTCTCTATAAATACTGTAAGTCGATAAATAGATGGTGTGTATCGACTTGGAACTCCTGGGTCTTCTCCAAGATCTGCCGCAGTGTAAATATCTGGTCAATGGTGGATTTCACTGGCCTTAACCCGCATTGATTTTGGGTCAATCAAGCTATTAACAAAAGGTTTCAGGTGGTTACACAGCACGGCAGAGAGGATCTTGAACGCGATGTTCAGAAGAGTTTTACCTCTGTAGTTGGCGCAGTTTAGAGAGTCTCCTTTCTTTAGGATCGGGCAAACGATGCTGAGATTCCATTCATCGGGCATATTTTCATCCGAACAAATCTTAGAGATTAGTTGGTGTATGCGCCTTACCAGTTGCTACTACTAGAGTCCAGTTTTAAGTCTTTTCTTCGATATTTTGCTCCAAAGGAGTCCGTTTTTGAGGTTTTTCTTGTATGTTTTGTTCCAAAACAGTCCATTTTTGAGGCTTTTCTTCTATATTTTGCTCCAAATGAGACAATTTTTGAGTCTTTTCTTCTATGTTTTGCTCCAAAAGAGTCAATTTTTGATTCTTTTCTTCTATATTTTGCCCAAAAGAGTCCATTTTTGAGGCTTTTCTTCTATATTTTGCTACTGAGTTGGTGTATGCACCTTACCAGCTCATCTCCACCTGCTTTAAAGAGTTCAGCAGGCAGTCCATCGGCACCAGCGGCTTTATTGGATTTAAGTCAATTAACTGCAGTACTTTTAACTGGAGGCAGTACTCTTAGTCATTTGAGAGTTTAAAGTACTGGAGAAGGTTTTGATTAAGTCAGTAAGTCTTTTAATTGCAGCCAATTAACTGGCAGTCATTTTAACTAAATCGCTTTTAAAACACATGACTGCAGTTCTAATTGGCTGCATTCTTTTACAACTCTGTTGGTCATAATCCACAGCGATGAAGTTTGAGTCAGGACATTAGGTCTTAGGTCTTAGGCCGAAGTGACTGTCACGAAAGCTCGCAGCTCACGTGGGCCATAGAAGTATCTATAGAGTCAGCGCATTACTGTCGCATGATTCTGCTGGAGCTGAAACCTGCGTGGCAGTCACATCCATATAGAGAAGCTATTTGAATGTAGACAACAAATACTTATCACGGAATATTAAATCCTTCATAGCTGTCCTTTGAGTGTCTATCTACATTCGACCCGTAATGTTACGTTACGTTGTTTTACAGTAACTGAGATCTTGAATTATACCGACTCGACTATGTAACACGAGTCCTTATGGAATTGTGAATAGCTGCAAATGTCGTATTGAAAGTTCGTCAAGCGTCAATCGCCGAAAAAGGATTCTAAACGCAACGTCGTGTTGTGTAAAAAGGAAGAGTTTCAACCTTTTTTTTGGTATGTTCCTATGCCTTGACGAATATCCATGTCAAAGCCATTCAGTCGTCTGTTTGACAGGACCAGAGGACATGTTTTACGTAACATTTTTCAGGACATTTTGAAAATCAAACCTACTCAGGTTGGTTGACGATGCGTATGTCAAGGAATGGAATGCCTCAACCATCTCACCGGACTCTGTGTGATTTAACCAAACGTTGACATCGTCAGGACACGTGTTTGCGTTCAAAAGCTGTCAACTTAAAAAAAAAAATTCACAAGAACTTCTGCCCTTTTTCAGGATCCATTACGACGATTCAAAAAAAATTCTGTTAACTAGTGCACACCGACTGGGGGAATGATAAAAACAAACCAAGTGAATAAGAAAATATTCCGCCAGGACCTTCATACGCACGGGGAATAATTACAATCATGTAAAGATCCAAAGGGGGATATGCGCAACGAACGCATCATAACAACTGAGCAAAAAAAAAGGGACGCGTCACTGCAGCAGCATCAGTTGACGATAATAACGACGACGATGATGAATTCGAAACGTTGAATGGGGACAAGCATAACCCTCCACAATGCATCGGGTGTTGAATGCAAACGAGGAAACAAAAAAAAAAAAATATAAAATATATATCTAGAATCCTGGCTATATGAATAATTTCAAATCGAGAACAGCCCCGACAGGCAAGAGAAAAAAGAAAAAAAACAAAAGAGGGAAAAAAAAATCCTCCGTTGAAGGACGACGAAGATGGCGGCATCGAAGCAATGCATAACAAAAGGATTTTTATCCACACCTCCACCCGCGCCTCGCTCGCCGACATCGCTCCCTCCTGATGTCGTCGCTGTCGCCGTCATCATCCTCATCATCATCACCGTCGTTGTCGTCGTCGGTTCCAAGCTCAAGAAGTAGTTGCGCGCATGATGAGATATTTGTCCTGCTGCTGTCCTCCCCCAACTCGCTTCCTTTTGTAATTGATTTTTGTTAGTGTGTTAGAGGCGCAGGAATGGTATGGTGCGATAGCAGCAAGAAAAAAAAAACAGCAAGAAGGCCCTAAGGTACAAAAGGGTTATATACTCCTTCCCCAACACACACATTTCTCTCTCCCCCAAGTTTTCTGTTCAAGGAGACATTTCTTTTCTTTTTTTTTCCTCCATCTCTCTCTCCTCTTTTTTTTTCACAAGTTTTTCGTTCGTTTTTTTTTTTTTTTCTGTCTTCTCATAGTCAGAGAAAAATTCTGTAGTTTTTTTCAAAAGCAGGGAATAAGAAGAAGAAAAAAATGTTCACACAAAGTTGAAGGATAATGTTGAAAAGCATTTTTGGAATTCTCCGAATTCAGTGCATAACAACCGCGACGATACACACACATACACACACACACATCGTTCGTGTCATGTGAGGAGGGGGTTTGATGCAAGGATGCGGATTAAAGGCACTGCCTGATGGCGACAGAGACGCGCCATATTTGTGTGTTGACAACGAGTTTTTTTTTTGTTTTTTTTTTTTCGTGTTTGATGATGAATAACCAGTTTGACAAGTTGGTGAGCGTCCTGGACTAGTTTGTTTGTTGTGGAATTTGCCCACATTGTTGTGTTGAACTTAAGTTTTTTTTTTTAATTTATAACATAATCGGAGCAATATTTCATTGGAAATGGGAGCACAAATTAGCGCACGATAACGCCGCGTATATTTGAATTGCTGTAAAAAAGAAAAAGTGTCGTCAGACCTTGAATACAACGTTGCCGGGCTGATAAGAGACCGCTCTTAGACAGACGCACTTGAATGTTAGCCACTTAATCCAGGGATGTTAGGTTATCGCGGACGTTGCATGTATGCGTGTGGGTCTGACACGGTTTTGGGTTTTGGAAAAGATACACGGTCGTTTTCTGGGTTGCAAAGCGGAAGGGAGGGCTGATAAGGATAAGCTTGTGTCTGCGATTAGTTTGAAGAGAAGGTGGGGCTGTTTTTTTGCCTGTGTGGTAATTAGAAAGGGAAGAGAATCTTAAAAGTGGGGGATTCCGGAAAAACTTTTACACTTAGCTTTGGTGGAGATGTCTCTGTTTTGATATCGAAGGGAAGTTGTCACATACCGGACACATCCTTTTGATACGGTTCGTAATCGTGTTTTTCTGGGAATTCACAAAAGAATGTGAAGGGAGCAAATTCTATGAAGTCAGTGGTCCAAAACGATGGTGATGTACTAAAGATTAAGGACCGTGTGGCTTTTGTTTTGAATTTCAGAATCTGGTGCTTGGAATTTGATGTCAAACACTTTGTTTTTCTTGAAAAATAGGGAAATTCCTTTGAAAACAGTCGTTGAAAATAATCCATTTCTAGCTCGAAATAAAAATATTGACATGTTTACGCGTCTATCAATAAATGGCGTCTTCAGCTTTGGGGTTATGGATTAAACATTATTCCAAGAAGTCTTAAAAGCTTTTGACCAGAATTGTGCCAGCGTTACACTCAGAGCTATACGACAGAAAATTGGCTAAAACAGAAGCCAATTAATTTGTGAATTCTACAAAAATCGAACATTCATTTTCTGCTTATGTTGAGGCTGATGAATGAACTTTACGTTGACCCAAATTGGCGAGTAAATGAGGCCGAAAAGCAGCGGCTTCAACTCGTATCGTTTTATGCGATCAAAGTGTGGAAGTCTTGGTTCTGTAAAAAAAGTTCTCGTAGAGGAAAGGACGCAATAACCCGTAAAAAAGTTGCAAAGAATTGATACATTTATTTCGTAGTGTCACGTTGGTAGCGCTGGCATTTGATGCCTGCCTAACTCAGCTGTCATTTGAGGTGCCATAATATAAGTGAATGTCTGTAATCTTCGGCGGCCATTAACAAAAAACATACATACTTTAAAAATTAAATAAAGTATTCACCGGAAAAAATGTTTTACAGCCCTAATACGCTTCGCAAGTCGAATAAAAATGTTCGTTTAAGTCACATTTTGCGTTCTTGTGATATGAAACTAAAATTTTAAGAAATACAACATGTTTCAACATGGTTTTGATGTTTCAGCATCGAATAAACTACCAGTCCTACATGCCATATCGCTGTGTTTCATAATGCGTCAGAATCCCGAAACAAAGATCTAAAAAAATTTCTAGAAAAATTTAGTCGCAAAAGTTGAAGAGAATACATTTTAGCTAACTTTTGACATCGAGAACACCTTTCAAGGTGATGATTGGATAATTGAAGTTATAAGTCTATTGCTATAGAACAAAATATTAAACAAATTTCAATGTATTCATTTTTTTTCTAACCGTACATATTATTTTGTCTTAAGGTATGTTAAAAGAAAATTGTTAAACTGAACAAATTCGTGTTCCAATTCATGCTTGTGTTTTTTGCATTTACTTTTCGTATCTACAAACCTAAGCACCCTCCCTAAGCAACCTGAGGTTTTCGCTTGTAGCGGGTTTTTCCGCTAGCTTTTTTAGCCTTTGCAAATAAGCATCTAAATTGGACGTTCGCAAAGTGGAAGACGGTTCTTTTTTCTGATGAATCCAAATATAATAAAAAATATTCAGATGGGATCACAAGCATAAGGAGACCGGCGGGGAAAAGATTGGATCCACGATACTGCATCCCGACAATAAAATTTGGAGGAGGAAATGTGCTCGTGTGGGGTTGTTTTTCTGGTTTGGAAATAGGGCCAATTTACAGAATAAATGGTATTATGGATCGTTTCAAATACTTGGACATCTTAAAAAACAATGCCGAAGAGTAGATGCCGCTGATCTGGAGGTTCCAACAGGACAACGATCCCAAACACACCAGCAAAGTTGTCAAAGCATGGTTCGATAGTAAACAAATTGAAGCTTTGGATTGGCCTGCGCAGTCTCCTGACCTCAACCCAATTGATAACTTGTGGGAGATTGTGGACAGACGAATTAACCGGCAACAGTGTAATAATTTGGACCAGCTGTATAAAGCAATAGAGGAATGTATGGAAGGATGTGCCTATGAATTTAATAGATAATCTTATTGCCTCTATGCCAAAAAGGTGTGTGGCGGTAATTAAGGCGAAAGGATTAGCAACAAAATATTAACAATTTATCCTTTTTTACTTTTATCTAATGTTTTTTGTGTTCAAATCTGGGGGGTGCTTTAGTTTTGTCGCGGTGGTTTTTTGACTTTTTGTGTTTAATGAATTTTTATAATTTTTTTTGTAAGGAAAAGGTATAGTGTTTATATGTTTATTTTGCTTAGTAAAGCTAAGAAAATGAGGGAAAAAATTTCAACTTCGTAACTTCTCTTGGTCACCCGCTACAATCGAAAACATCAGGTTGCTTAGGGGGGTGCTTAGGTTTTGTCCGATACTGTATATGTTTAATATTCAAGTATATATGTATGTGTTTACTACTCAAAGTGTATACCGGTCTTTTTACTTCGCTCCGCTTCCACGTTTATAAAGGTACCATTTCTCTCCGAAAAGACTTAATTCCAATTAAGATTTATTCCTATGAGGGCCTGCAGAAAGCTAAAAGTCAACATTAACTTCATAAATATCGCAGAATTACTATTTTTTCTCTTCTATTTAGCTTTGATTTCGAAACAGAAAAATTAAATACCCTTTACAAATGCTAGTCAAGGCTCGAAAGCTTTTGCGAATACTAGAATCAAAAAGTATGGAGATGTCAGATAAGCCTTAAAAAATTGTGTATATGTTTCGTTTTTTTTAAGTCCCCTAAAATTCACGCGAATGTGAGTCTCAAAGATTTGTACAGGAAAAAAACCATGCCAATGTTTACTTCACTTCTTAGAGCAATTTTCGACACTTTACAGTTTGATTTTTTCATCATCATCATCATCTTCTTGACCACGTGATCTAAGAGCAATACGATTTGATTTTTTCTGCTTCTGAAATCCATCAATCTTTTTGGCCGCTAGTGTTTAATTTTCTAAAATATTCATGCGATTCATACTTAAATTTTTGTTTCAAAATAAATCTCTACAATCCACGTAGCCATTAAACGCAAAGTGGACACGATACACTTTCAAATGAGTCATAAAAACAAATCCAATGATAGATGGGGGATCTTACTCATCACATCTCTGTGATGCCAGGAGAGCACTCTTGAACAACTCAAAACAACAGCTGCACTGTCTTATATGGAATATTTAAAACAAATTGGCTATTCATCTTTGTCTCCAAATAGTTTTGGCTTCTGTCTTTGGTTTTCTTCTTCTTTTTTTAAAGCCTCTCGCGAATATGAACATCGTTGTTGTGCGTCGTTTGCGCTCACACATCGTCCGCGTGTCCTTTTGCCAAAATTTGCATTCGTCATCCGGGGGGATTCGAATGCAAAATGCTTTCGGAATTTTACGAAATTTATCGCCATTAGCCGTAGCCAACGGCTTGTATGCATTTTTAAAATTTTGTTTTTAGTCGTTTTGTGCAACGAAAATAATAATTATTATTATTGTGTGTTGTATTAATTTTGTGCAACTTTTTTGGCACAATAAATATCTCTGCAACTACAATAAATATAAATCAATATGAGTAATGGGTTTTGCATGCATAAATTTCGAACCTGATACGTCGCGTTGGGCTGGCACTGACGATGGTGGTCGTGGTCGGGGTGGTGTATCCAGAAAAGAATCCGTACACCTCGGGGGCATAATTCACTACCAAGTGACTAACGATAAAACCGCCGAAAAAAAAAGGGAAAGGAAGAATCAGCACTAGCAACAGCAGAAAATTACATTCTCTCCCACTTTAGAATCGTTGTCGTTGTCGTTGTCGTTGTCGTCGTAGTCGTTGCTGTCTTCTGGGGGATGATGTGGTGTGGCGCGCGCGATATTCTGTATTTTTTTTTTCTCGCTGAGTTAAGAAGATACCACAACCACGACATGTACACCTGCCATGAGAGAGGGGCGATATATATTTCTTGGTCTAAGAATAAATTGCCTGCAATTGCATTTGTGGCCAACACACGATTTTCTGTGTGATCTCGCCCCGACAATAATTGCAATTTATTTTAATGACAATGTCTTTATACATGTTCTTCTGTTTTTATATGTTTGTTCTCTTTTGCTAAAAAGTAATAATTATAATTTTTTGAAATGTTTGTATGTACGGAATGGAGGGGGTATTTCGTGGATGGGTGAGTGGGATTTTTCTTTTTTTTTGAAAATTTTGTAGACAAATTGTGAGCTGAATTTTTCGTATTTTTAGCGTTTTGTTGTTGATTGCCTACAAGTGATATTTGTGGAGTTATTTATTAAATTGGATTTTTTTTTCTTTTTTTCTTGCAGGTACGTAAAAGGAGAAGGGGACTTTGTGGTGAGGGACATTTATGCTTTTTTGGCATTTGGCAGACTTTATGGAAGCTTGCGGGGCAATGAATTCATGTAAAGTATTAAAAAACAATTTTAAATCTAAATTTTGATGCTCTAAAGACTTTGGACCTAAATTCACTGGGCGTACGAAAAGGGAGGCGCCTAGCCCAAGACCGCGGTAGATGGCGAGGCATGTTGGCTGAGGCCCAGGTCCACCCCGGACTGTAGCGCCCGCAAAAGAAGAAAGATTTTGGACAGCATGTCTAAGGGTTGGTCTTATTTAATCGTTGTTTGACAGCAGTTGGACATTTTTATTTTGTCAGTAGTTCCAGGCTTTTATTTACGTGAATTAGGCACATTGACTTAATTTTTGATGGTTCTTAACAAGCAGCAGTACCCTCTTCCACCTGTAGGATCAATTTGTTATTCCATGGGCTCAATTTGTTGTTTTTTTTTTTTATCTATGTAGGACTTAAGACTTGTTTTTAAATGCAGGACTTAAGCCGTGCTAGAAACCGAGTGAAAAAGATCAATTTCATTCAAGAAATCAAAATAGTTTTTTTTTATCTATTTAGGACTAAAGACTTGTTACTTAAATCTATTTAGGACTAAAATCTTGTTATTCAAAAATCGAAAAAAATAATCAAATTTACACAAGAAGCTAAAATTTTCTAGGGACATAAATTGCGAAACAGTCCGTAGAGAGGCAGAGCCTAGTTTTTCGCGTCTTCACTTTTTTGTGCACGATGTAATTTGATACATGAGGATGGGACCTATTGTTGTTAATCCTGGACATTTAAAACAGGACCTAAGACTCGTTTTTTACAGACCGACTAAAAAAGAACAACTCCACTTCTGCTTTCTTTTTATAAAGGGGTGGGCCATGTAGTGGTTTATTTTTTAATCATAAGTTCTTCTGACACTATCAGCTGTTCTCTACTCGAAATTTTTAAAGCAACTCAATATGAGATGTCTGCGGAACGAAATGAGTCGCTTTACGCTAAGCAACAACGTTGGGAAACCTTGTATAGTAAAAGTACAACAGAGTTCATAGAACGCTCCACTCTTTTTGGATTCAATAAAACAGACACAAATCAGCACATAAAGAACTGGATTATCAAACAAAACAACCAATTCTGGATTAACTAGAAGAAGTTCAAACACTCCAGGAAATTCATGAATCAAAACCACAGCCCCAAATGGAGCTCTAAAGGAGCTATAGAAATGACCAAAGCCAGCTTCAGAGTGTCGTACGAAGCACTTATAGGGCACAAAGTTCGCAATTTCCACATTCATAAGATGGTTCTCTACGAGGCTCTAAGATGGGCTACGAGCCGGCCATTCGACTTAGGCTTGAGCAGATGATTTATTGGTATTCCATGATTTCCTTAGCCTCTACTGTGTTTACGTAAACACTGTGGATATCTGTAACACTGTAGAGGCAGGCTAAGGAAATCATGGAACTCCAATAAACCATCTGCCCAAGCCAAAGCCGATTGGCCGCCTCAGAGCTGCGATTTTGCCCTTTGGACTTTCTTTTTATGGGGAATCATTAAGGACCGATATTTTGCAAACAATCTGGAAACGTTTTAAGCTCTTAAAGCTAATATCATCCAATCAAGTCGTAGCCTACAGCTCGAAACCATCAACAAGGTTTTGGAAAATTGGAGTAACAGGATGCGCTACTGCGAAGCCTGCCTAGGAAGCCACTTGAATGACATTGTATTCCATAGTTAATGGGGATATATGTTCGTAAAAAGAAAAAAAATCCAATTTAACAACAACAACAAAACGCTAAAAATACGAAAAATTCATCTTACAATTTGTCTACAAAATTTTCAAAAAAAAAGAGAAAAATTCCGCTCAACAAAGGACAAAATTTAATCAAATTCATTTTATTGGATTTTTAAAAAGAAACTTTTACGTGGCCCAATCCTCTTTTGTTTTGTATTTATCTCTAAAACCATTCTACCCCTGCAACTTATCATCACAACTCGACGACTGCGGTCAATGCGGTCAGTACACACCTCTTCGGAATGCCACCGTCGCCGCCATCATTCTCAAGCTCATTACCCAGGTGTTGACAAACCGCGCAAACAAACGATCAGCTTAATCCTCAAAATAAATCTCCACGAGTTGACACTTAAAAAAACACCCCCCAAATCCCACCCACAATTTCCCATAAAAAAATGCACAAGAAATAGAGAGGGAGCGAAAAAAAAAGAGGCACGAACATTCAACCTTACAGCTCGTTCACAGTCATTAATCCGACTCGAATCCGCCCACTCGGGGCCCTCGTTAACTTCGAAATTCATTGATTTAAATCCTCGAATCATGACCACAAATATCCCACCGACTGCACCGCTAACAAACAATAGACTTCACCTAAAATGCATCATTTAGTAATGAATTATGAATAATAATAGAGCTGCCAGACTCTGTGCTGTGCATGTACGACCCAGTATTTCACTATTGAAACCATCGCCACGTCTCGGGAGTTCACCACACCCAAGTTGTGCACCGCAGTCGTCGTCGTGGTCGTTGTCGGCGGCGGCAGCGTCGCGCTTGTGTTTCGGGGGGGACCCCAAAGGAGGAGGGATTTTTTTTTCGTTTTTTTTTTTTTTTTGCTTTGCTTACAAACGATGTACATGCATGCATGCCTGCATCTAATCTATCCAATTCATCCAACCGTGGCCGACAATTTCGCGTCTCAAACATGGCTAGGCAAGGCGCATTTGCATGGCAGACCCAGAATCGAAAACGTGAAAAAAAAAGCGACACACACAGAGGAGGAGGAAGAAAAAAAGAAAAAAAACTGGTTTGACTTAATGCAAGACCACCATCATCACCATCGCCATCCCAGTGGCTGCTCTTCAATATGCACACAAGGCCATTTGAAGAATGTTTCATCATAGCCAAGACATTTGTTGTCATTGCCAATTCTCCGCCGCTTCGCCATGGATGAGAGATCAATCAAACGCTGCTGTTGGTGGATTGGTGGCGATGGAGGAGGAGGGATTAAGCCGGGGCTCCTCTCCTCTGCCCAATGTCGTGCCCTGAATCCTCAATCGTGAGTTATCAATTTTCTTTCAGATTCAATTACTCTGTGCCGTGGATGTGTGTGTACCGCTCCTCGAATTTACCCGATCCAATCGATAAATGGCGGGGTATTCTTCTGGAATTTGTCCACTCGACAGGCATAGACCCGCGTCCGTGTTTGGATTGATATGCACAAGTGATGTGCATGCCGCCTTTGTCAAACGCTTTCTGGCAACATGTTGCATTGTGTCGTTGTCAGCAAATGACAATTCAATCATGTGACGCGGTGTGTGTGTGTGTGTTGTGTTGGCACTGGAAACGAGGAGAGAAAATAGGCCGACAAATGGGTGCAGCCGGTAGTAACGAGGTCAAAAGGAGGAAGTTTTTGCCGGATGTTTTTCTTTTTGGTGCGCTTTCGAATGCAAACTGGACAAAACAATGTTGCCACTCATCTCTTTCTCTCTTGGCGTTGGTGATTTTTCTTTTTTTTTATGTGCTGGTGATTCCGTGACGCGCCTCCTTACTTTACGCCTATTAGGCGAGACATGATGTACGATTAACATAACGTGACGTGTAACATGTTACAGGAGAGCTGTTGCAGCGGTCGCCGTACCGCGCCGTACCGCGCCGGTTCGGCCGTAGACGTTTGATCACGTAGAATTCTCGCTGCTACCTCCGTGTCATGTACGTGTCCATCTGCAACAATGTTTTTTTCATGCACATGCAGAGTGTCGACCGAATGGTGGTTTCCTATTCTTAACTGAAGCCATAATTTCTGTTTTCGTTTTTTTTGTGTTTATCGTTGTCGTTGTCAGGTTCGATATAATGTCGCCCTGGGGAGAATATGATGCATGGCGAGAGGAAGAGACTTTTCTGTTGTTGCTAATTGAGTTTGATGTTTGGTTAAAAAAAAATTATTGTGAGGGTGTCGATTGGGTGCGGGAGGCTTAACGATGTGATTGGAAAACCACGTGTGCAAGGAAAGACTTTCTCAAGCGAAGACATCTTGTCGGCTAATGGGTCCTGATTTTGCTAATTTTTTTTGATTGAAAAAGTTGAATTGTAGTGTTGAAAGTAAATGAAATGAATTATTAATCTAAATCTAATTACGAGGACATGAGGCTGGCTTCTTTTGTTTTTTCTTTTCTTTTTGTTTAATTGGCAAATTCCATACATACACGAAAACATTCTAGTACTATCAACAAAATTCGATATCAGACGTGGTGCTTTAGTCTGTATCAGCGACTTTTCTAGTTCGAAGATTAGATAGACAGATTTGTTTCTAAATCAAAATCAGTTTAATTGTTTGGTGCAAGTCCATTAGATCTTCCAGGATAATTGAATTCCAAAAATAGACTTCAGAAAACTTAAACAAATCAAAACGCAACTATTCGCCTTTCAATCCACAAGTACTAGATTTTATTTTTTGTTCTTTTTACATCTGTTGACAGATCTTTATTCGTTGCGAATTATAAAGGGCGGTGTTCGCATGGGGACAGATCTCTTGTTGGAAGTTCATTCGTTTTTTCATCACCGATGGTTTTCCTTTCATCACGTACTGGTAAGCTAGAAGGAATCTTCGCTACCGCGTTTCCTCATCTTAAACGTAATACGTCACAAAAAATGGTGATATCAGCTAAGAATAGTGATTTTATTTGGTAGTATCGTCGTATCCACTTAGCCACCTCCTTGCTGTCAAAATCTTCAATTAAAAAACGCAATTTTATCGTTGAGGAATAAGCTAGTGTAAATCTTCATTCACCATTAAAAGCAACACATTCTCTTTTGAAATAACCACAACGACGTTTATTTAAGTGTAATACTTTTTAAAAACTTGTCAAATACAAACCAATAGTTTATTTATCCAAAGAACAGAACTGACTAAAATAATTAAACATTGTCTTACTTAGTTAAATTGGCCTAAGTGTTTGTTTTGCGAAATTTGATAAAAAGAAGTTAATTCAGTAAACTCTTAATAATTCGAATTTCATGTGATCAGGAATTCGAATTACAGAGATTCTTGAATTACGAAGTTGTCAGAAAAAAAAAAATAAAAAAAATATTACTCACTTTCGCCACGTATGCATTTCTCAACTAACGGTTGTTAAAGAATTAAAGAAGAACGGCTTCGAATTATAAAGGTAAAGAAGCCATCGAATTATGGAGGTTTCCATGTTTTTTTTGCACAAAAATAAACTTGACGGAAACAAATTGAGGATAACGTGAGATTGCTTCGATTTACGAAGCGATGTGGAAAGTCACATCGAAAAGAAATTATCGGAAACTCCAGTACAAAGAAACATGCAACAAAAAGCAACTGTCGGACTCGCGAGCTTACTGATACCTCTAAAGTTCGAGATGCTGGTCGCCAAGGATATCATTACCATGCTGCGACAAAGCGAGATGCGGAAACTCCTAAACGAAGATTACGCCAAACAAAACCATGAGTTATAGAGGTTCGAATTATCGAGAGTTTACAAGGTATAGACAAAAGCCTGTATGGACTGTTGATGGTTAGTGCATCGGACTGTTAAGCGACGTACATTCGATTCCAGCCTAGTAAAAAAAAAAAAAAAACAAACAATGTATAGCTCCATTTAAAGCGAACGACTAACAATCCTCCCGGAGTACTATCTGTCGTGAAAACCTTTGACAATTTCCCGTTCAGAACTGGCATCAATCAGTAAGTTTCATCCAAATGTGTCAAATTATTCCGCGTGGAGGCGTGAAAAAGCTCGGCTCTGGCCCTAAACTGTTGCGTCGCTACGTCATTCATTTCAGTTCAAAATACTACATAGGTTGGGTTTTAAAGGTACGTGGGAGTACAGAGTGACTCACTTAGGTTCTTGTGAGGCCATTATGTTACTCAGTATTGCAATTACTTCCCCCATTCCATTGTGATCTATCCGTATGTGGTGCGCTATGTCCATGTTGTCTTAGGTAAAGATTCTTAAAGGGTAAAGAGCTAATTTCCAAAAGGCGTTTGGAGAAATGTCTTTCAAGCTCTTTGAACTTTAGGTAAAATCTTGTAAAACAACGCAAAATCATAGATCAATAAGTCCGACCAGACTTGGTTATAAATTCGAAAATTCGTATTCACCACCTTTTGGAACTGAAATAAAAACTCATTCCCTTGTATAAAATAAGAACAATTCCTTCGTTATGAAACTGAAATTGCTTATTTATTAGCATTTTGTTTTCTTAAAATGGTTTCCAATTAACAATGCCTTAGTTGGCTGTCTTCTAAAAGGATGTTTTTTAGAGCGGGCTCACAAAAAAGCTTATTTGAACCTCACATACGGGATTGAACCTTCAGCATTAAGACTACAACATTTCTCTTGATATTTAACCATTTAAATATGCCTACACAAGTAAGGCACAAGCTTTGCCCTGGCCCTCAAAGGGCTGTTACGCCAGCAAAAACCTGTGTAGAAAATCAATACTTTATCTGACGACCTCAACAAATCTACGAAGGATTGTTAGTTCGTTCACGCTCACCTGAACAGCTTGCAAATCTTCTGAGCTTTTGTAGTGAACTCTGACTTCACTTTTCCTGCCGTTTGGTCAATCTCAATCTCGAGGGGATTTTTTTTTTGTTGATATCCGCACGTGATTACGTTGCTGTTCTTCATCGTAAGTGGACATCCTACGCTTCCCCTTTCCTTACACGTCTACCACTGTTGACGAACCGGGATCAAAGCGCTCCAGACCCGTCATCTGTCAGTTGAATTTTCAAGTAAATACAAACAGAAGCACTCTCGCGAAACACCGGACAAAACCAGTTCAGAGGGCGACATCGAAAAGCATAAAAAAAAAGTAAAAACCAAACACAAAACGAAAGCCAACAGCAAAGAGCCAACCTTAAATTGACGACGATTGATCGAGGGTTGGCGATGAATCCCGAATCTCCCTTCTCCCGTCTGCCAGAACGCTGCACTCATCCACGCGAACCTGGTCAAACAGCCGCTGGCTACCTATCAATTGAGTATCTCAACAAAAAAAAAGAATCAATCCCCAACTACGACGGGGGAGGAGAGACACAGAGAGTAGGATAAAAAGGAAGAGATCACCACCGTGTGGATATCTGGTATCTGGCCAATATACCGGCTACGTCCAGTTCCACGACGATGGCGGGAATGGCGCGCCGGCGACGCGGGCATACATGTGTGTAGGCTGATTGCTTAAATTAAATAGTGACGACTTCATAAATGTGCACAATTTATGCAAATTACCAGCCATTTGCTGTTTGCGAGCAGCAGCGCGAGCATGCATCGCAGCGGTCTTTTGTGACCGGCCAGCCAGAGCCAGCTAGGTCTGTTGCCTTCCTGATGCGCGCACACATGTGGAGAGATGGACGACGACGACGATGATGATGAAGAGGATTGCACGCTTGCACCGCACCGCATATGCAGAGATATGTGTGCGTGTTTCAGTGTCTATGATGACGATTGGGAGCGTCCATAGGTTGCTTGTCGTCTTTTTTTTTTTGTCTTCTCTGCAAAAACATTGTGAGAGGGTATTTTATATTTATTTTTTTTTTTATAACAAATTAGTGGGTGTGGGGGTGATTTGCGTAATTTGAAAACAGAACAACGTCGTCGACGACGATAAAAACAACAAAAAACAACAGCAACAGCAACAACGACGATAACGACAACGGCGACGCCAAAAGTGAATGAGAATTTATGTTGCTTTTATAGGGTTGATGTTAAATTAAACTAAAAAAAAAAGAAGGGAAAATGGAAAATAAAAATTAAATTTTCATGTTATGATTATGCATGATTTGGTTTAAAGTGGAATGAAGATGTACGAGGGGTTAACGAGTAAGTGACCGTTCAGAGTAATTTGATTTTCAGTGTGGGGAGTTTAAGAGGATGAGACCAACCGAAGGGATGCTCTTCTGCATGTGGGATGTCGAAGAAGAGATCGATAAATTGAGGTTCGGTGAATTGAAAAAAGGAGAAAATTTTGATGAGATGAAAGAAAATTTGTTTTCGTTTAACTGAGGTGCATAGTTAATTGTGAAATTAATTTCGATCACAACAAGAGCAAGTTTGTCATCGAGGGGGGTTTTGTTCTGACATCTGTCGGTCGGTAAGGTGGTCAAAGGTGAAAAATAACAGCGTGAAACTTCTGAGTTAGGTCGAAATTCTTTTTTGTTTTCTTCGCAATTATGAGGATACATTAATTTTTGAGTCTCGCTACTAGTGTATGATTATTGAACAGGTTCTTTGTTTCAAAATGGAGCTGGAACATAACCACCTGCGAGTCGATAAAGTTGGCTTGACTACTCGTAACTCTAAGCTGTTAAAAGAATTTGAAATCAATGTGAAGAGGAAGTTCGGGGTCTCTCCGATTTGGCTTAAAACTCACGAATGATTTATTAAAATTCAGGAAACTTATTGAAATTTACAAAGATTTGACGAAATTAATTGAAATTTTCGTAAAACCCAACGAATACTTTTTAAATTGTTGCTGGTTTCAAGTTTGCGTCGCATTCGAATTTCAGAGTCTGTATTTTCTGAACAGATTTTAGAATTAGTTTTAAAGAATTAACCAATAGACTGCTGCCGATAATTTTCTTTTCAATTCTATAATAGATTTTTTTTTCTAAATGATATTCACCCTGCCGCAGACTCGATGCTCAAAGCCTTTCTTTGGTAGACTGATTTTGGATTAGACCAACAAACTGCTGCTGAGAATCATCTCCTGCAATTCTATGACAGTTCTTAAGTTAAATTCACTTCGAAACAGGCTTGAAGTTTAAGCCCTTCTTTTCGTAGAATTATTTTCGTTTTGGTCGACAAACAGCTGCTTAGATTCATCTGCTGCAATTCTAGGACAGTTTTTTAAGTTTTATTCCCCCTGCCGAGGGCTGGAAGTTCAAAGTCAGATTTTGGATTTGGCCAACAGACTGATGCTGATAATCGGCTCCACTGAGCCGTTCCACTTCAGTTAAAAGAAGAAATGAGCTAAAAGATTAATTTTGCACCTTGTCCTGTCATCGATTTGACACCGATCGGCGACGAGGAGAAATTTTAAGTGAAAATTGGAAGCACTGACTAAAACTGAGGCCTTAATCGATGGTTAAGGAGCGTGAATTGAGTGTAATCTATCTCTGATCCACGCATTGACTCCAATCCCAATCGACTTCAATCTCTTCTTTAACACGTTGAATGCCATGGGGGTCACCGGTGACCGGCACTATGTTCGTTTGTAAGTGGCGTGGCATTCAATGTGTTAAAACATGCTTTCGGCATAAATTTGAAAATCTGCTGACTCCAGTCGATTTGTTTCCAGTCACATAGTTCGCCTGACGACAAAACGTTTTACGAGACTTTTTCGAAAGCGCTGTAGGACCATTCGAACCACAATCGCCTTCCCCGCCTTCTCATAAACCACCTTCAACTCCCACAAGCGACCGAAATAACCGTCGAAAGGCCTTCGAGTCGCAGCACTCGGCACAATGTTGCGAGAATCCCCGCTAAGCAGCTGACATCTGTGCGCGCAAAACAAATTGCATCAATTCCCCGAGCCAACGTCTGCGTAAAATCGCCGTCGTTTCTTCCACCTCGCCTCAGCAAAATCGCATTGACAACTAGACAGATTGCAAAAAAAAAAAAAAAAAAAAAGTCACTCCTTTCTTTCGTGTGCGAACAGATTAGTCATCAGTCCTAAAACCGAACGCAACGACGCGTCGTCTTGTCAAGAGCCGTGTCGTCATGTGTGTGGATGCAACAAAATGCTTGCCCCGGGGGCATGTTCGAGGGGGAGGACATAAAGAAAATTTGTCACGCTTCAGGAACTGTGACAACGAACGAGCGCGGATAAGTTATAACGACACTCTTGAGTGTTTAAATACATTGTGCGCAAGAGTGTCGCACGCGTAGGACCGTCAGCTTCTCATTAATCTCACGTCTAAAACCGATGAAACATTGTCCATCGCCGGTTGAAGGATGTAATCATGTGCAACATGTTTCTGCAACAATGTAAATGCACGATCGCTTGAATTAGTTGACAACCCACGAAACGAACCGAAACAACACCCGACGGACGACAACAGAAAGAATGGAATTCGACGCACTTAATCAATGTAGCACTCTGTTAATTTACCGCTAACTGACGCTAACTTTTTGGTTGACATCGAGAAATAATGATGCCGCACGCTGTTTGGACCAGCCCGCGCAAGGCTGGTTGGGGATATTTATAACCGCTGTCATCATTTCCAAAAAGGAATTTTCATTTTTTTTCCCCACATACACGAAGAAAAGACGCGTCGAAATTTCTATGATCAGAGAATGTAGCTGAAGGATGTACACACATGTCTCAACATTCAAAGTGTTGCAGAGGCACTCGACCCAGGAGCGGAGTGAGTGTGTATGCAAATTTAAATTAACAACACAAGGGCGCTGAACTTTGTGTTCGAATTCGTTTTTTTTTTTTCTGTTGCGGTAGAAATCCGCGAAAAAAAGGAAAAATAAAAAAACACCGAGAACATGAATTTTTATTATTTTTCTTTTCGTTGTTGTGTATCAACCGGCCGACCACCACCACCACCACCGACATCGTCATTTCCACCATCAGCAAGCAGAGCGGTGATGAAATGTTTACCAAGGATGGATATCAGTGAGAGTTGCACATAGAATCCGAAGGGGGCGCGGAGAAAGACAGAAACAGGAAAAATGAAAAAAAGAAAAAAAAAATCAAAACGAATCTTGATCATTGTTTCCATCAAGATGTCATCTGCCAGATTAAATTGTTGAGTGGCAAAAGCGAAAATGAAAAAAAAAAAAAAATATTCGCTTATTTGACGGTGGTAGATGGACGGAGAGATAGGGAGAGAGCGAGATGCATTGGGGCGGAACTGTTGTTTGTTTCTGTGTTTTTTTTTTTTTTTTTTGAAATGTATCTCATTAGATGGTGGTTTAGCTGCGATGTTAACATAGGGAAAATTTGCTTTTAATCCTACGAACCTAGAGTGTGGTCGGAAAGACCGGGGTCATGGCACGGGATTGGGTTAAGTCGAGGAAGTCGGGATTCTCTTGGCGGACACATCGTTCGCTGTATTTAGATGAGTGGATTAAAAAGGACATATCTACATCTGTTTGGATGAAATATTTTTTTTTGTTTCGTTTAATCACTCATCTCTAGCTCATTGACTTTTACCCTTAAAAGCAAAAGTCTAAAAGAAATTAAGTGGAATGAAATGAAAGCGAAAGATGTGTCGGGGTAGAAGAGGACCTTTGTGATGAGCGTTTTTTTTCTGTTAAGTACGTTCGTTGTCCTTAGGGATTATTCTGCATAACGGAGGACGGCACGAACCCCCTCTGCGGCATCTCTGTGGGGTTTCCTGTTCATGTCATTCAATCTGAGAGCGGTCGCCTTGTTTTTCGACATGACACAACGCCTTGTTTATGTTGGAGTGGTCTTCTAAACGATGGCTCAAAGGATCTTTGAAGTCCATTTAATTGATTACGAAGGTTTCTGCTCCGGTTAGTGTGCCTAAAGCTGTCAGTTTTTCGATATTTTATTGTCTTAGCCTTTTGTGTGAATATTTCTCTTGAAATACAGAACGAGAAAAAACCCTAAAGCTCTACATTAGACTTAATCAAATTTATACTGAAAAATTAGTTCAAATCCGAGGGGCGCTGTAGTTTATGCATCGGGCTGTTAAGCAAGCGTACTCAGACTCAAATCAAGCCCAGAGACATAAACACCACACCCAATTTTTATGGCCCCGCCTCCAGCGAACGACTGACGATTTTCCTGGAGAATTTCTTTTATGAAAATTCTTCTTTCGGGATTGACAGTAACCAGTAGATCCCTCCAAATGTGTTAAATTCACAGCACAAGTTAGGCTCTAGTTCTCAATGGGCCATGCAATGTAATGTGTAAGGGGAAAATGACAAGAAGAACAACAAGCACGACGTTTTCGGAGCAAGTGTTTTTATTACATAAACAGGAGAAGTGTAGTAAAAAGAAATCCATTATTTTTGCACGAAATTGGAGGCTTTAATTACCATTGTTAGAATGATCCGATTTAGGTCAAATATGCGCCGTTTTGTTCGATAACTTGTTGCCATTTTAAAGGTGATTTCATTATGTTGGAAACATTTTTGCTTCATAAAAGTTTCTTACTAATCTTGAAGAAGAAGATATGTGTATTAAGCATTAAAACTCTCTCATAGAAGCCCTCGTTCCTATTGACAAAAAATTGAGACAGTCGATTTTCACAAGCCTCTTTTGAAGCGAATTTTTCACCAGCAAAATTGTTCGCCATGGACCTCCCAACTAAGCTCCCGGAGCTTCTGGCGAGTCACTATCGATGTGTGTGGCCTGGCGTTGTCCTGATGGAACACAATTCCTCTCCTATTGGCCAAAGATGACCGCTGCTGGGTGATTGCTTCCTTCAGATGGTCCAATTGTTGACAGTACAGTTCCGAGTTAAGAGTTTTGCCATATGGAAGCAGCTCATTGTAGATAATTTTCAGCCAATTCCACCAAACACACAGCAAAACCTTCCTGGCCGTCAATTGTGGCTTGGCCACCGTTTCCGCCGGCTCATCGCGTTTCGACCACGACCGTTTTCGCTTGACGTTGTCGTCTTCTTTTCATCGTCCACTTTTCATCGCCAGTCACCAACCGCTTCAGAAATGGGTCGATTTTGTTGCGATTCAGCAGCGTTTCGCAGATGGAAATTCGGTCCATGAGGTTTCTTTTGCTTTAACTCGTGTGGCACCCATGCATCGAGCTTTTTTCGTATCCAGCCTTATTCAAATGGTTACAAAAGGTTTTTTGTGCAATTTTTAGCTCTTGGGTCACATCGAAACAATGCTTACATGACAGTTGGACTCGACAATGTCCATGATTTTATCGACATTTTCGACAATTGGCCTTCAAGTGCGTGCTGCATCTTTGACATCGAAATTACCGAAACGGAATCGACGAAATCACTGCGCGTGATTGGCTGCTACAGTACAGTACAGGACCATAAACGCTATTCACATTTTCAGCCGCCTGGCTTGCGTTTTTCATTGAAGAAAAACTGTAAAATATAGCGTATTTTCTCTTTGCTAGTGTCCATCTTTGACGAGCGCTCAAACAAAACTTAATCAACCAATCACAAAACTGTCAGAAAAGCTTTTTTAGTGCGAAATGTCATCTTTCTTACGCCATCTGGCAGAACCCGATCGGACTTATAGAACGCGAGATACAGATAAATAACGCCATCTATTGGGAAAAGAATAGATCTCTTTTTACTACACCTAATATGATTAACCTAACGGAATTACAAATGTAAAAGTACAGTATGTTAGCTTTTCGAAGATCCGTGTGCGTGGATTAGTGACCAAAGCAACAGGTTTTTTTTAAGCAATCTATTCCTTTATTTTTTTTAGTTTTAATAATTAGTAGACTCTTACAAAGGTAAAGTCCAAACACATCGAAGTCACCGCCTTAAAACCACGTTTCAGTCCAAATCTAACGCACTACTCAACCTCACAACTTCGTTATTGGCTGAACCTTGACACGGCTTTCTTACAAAAATGCAATCACTGCAACTGAAACCTCATTAAATAGTCTTTTGATGTGGCCCGCAGAATAAACGAAACACTTTGCTGTGTAAACGCCTTCTCCATCAGATCTCGCTTGCTCCCAATTCGCACAAAGCTCTTTACTGTATCCAAATGTCCAATTACCTCACGATAATCACAGCGCCATTTGCATGTGCAACGGCTATGCGAAGGAATTTGAATCACGTAGCAATTTCAGCAAGTGGTTAAGACTATTGGTCCCACTTCGCAGCCTTGGGGCACTCCATGGAATTTCGATGCAGACCTTTTTAAATTGATTTTTTTTTTTGTTTGACTTTCATCCGTCCCTCAGCCGTTACTTTTTGAACCAGAAGCAGTCTTTTTTAGGGTTTCGTTCCAAAGGAATAACGAAACCCTTATAGATTCACTTATGTGTCCGTCTCTATTTTGTCTGTCTGTCTGTCGCCTTTACATATTTGCTAATAACTTCTGAATCCTCTGTAGTTAAGGGATGAAATTTGGAATGGGTATGTATCTTGGCAACCCAAAAATAAATCAGGAATTTTTTCCGGAATTAGTCGTATATTAAAGAAAAAGTTAGTACTGAAACTAACCTTTGAAAAAAATTTTATTAACTTTTGTGGTCAATATGGGTGTCATTGGAAAGGGGGCGGGGCGGAGATTACAAAAATGTCTGTCTGTCTGTCACTAAGCCTTATCTTAGGTACCTGGTGAACCACATGGAATTAAGAAATGAAATTTACACAGAAGATGTGCTTCACTTGCCCAAAGAAAGTTCCGAAAAAAAGTTTGAAGAAAGTCACTTATTAACGAAAAAGTTAGTACTAATACTAAAATCAGAAAATAGTTTTTTTTTCTTAGATACTTGATATGGGTATCGTTAGAAAGAGAATTATAGCAAGATCAAAAAGTTGTACTACAATTAGCATCTTAGCCTTATTGGTAAGAAGTTATAAGCCCGCAAACTTCAAAAAACCGACTGGTGTACCATGTCCCATACCTTATTTTCTAAAATAATGGGCCAAAAAATCTGAAAAAAATTGGAGTTATGGGGCAACTCATCGCAATATTGCAAATATATCCAGAAATCTCTTATGATTTTTTATTTGTACTAAAATTAATTAATAACTATTTTTTTTAAATTTTTTTTCTTAACGGAATTGATTGAGTTAGGTATCGTTGGACAGGTCTCGTAAAATAAAATACAGTTTTCATTTTGAGGTTTTTGTTCCGAGGCTCGGTTTTCGAGATATTAAGCTTTAAGTGTGAAAAAAAAGCGTCCCCCCCCCTCGCATTTCCACAGCCGCGGGTCTAAAAATCTGAATAAAATCTAGAATGTAGGTCTCGACGTAATCTTTAGTTTAAATTTAGTTCGAGCATCTTGGCTCAAACAGTTTTCGAGTTATTGGCCAAAAACCTAAAAACAATGACATACGAATTTTTAAGATCCGAAAACTCCATTTTGTAGATCGCATCAATAGAATCAAAAAATGTTATACAAAAAAAATTTTATTTTCACACAATATTTAGAAATATTAACGATTTAAGTTATGTGAGCATTTTGCTAAAAAAGGGCAACTAGTGATTATCTCACACACACAAAGTTTTCTACGCGTTTCCTATACCAAGAAAGACAATAGAATTTCGAAGCGGCGTTGGTGAAGTGGTTATAGCGCTCGCGCTCTGGTCTGAGGGTCCCGGGTTGAATCCTCGACTTGTCCGATTTGGCTTTTTTTGCTTTTTATTTTTTTTCTTCTCCGAAGAGGGTTTCTCGAATATTTTGTATGACAGTTTTCTTCTCTCTCAGTTCTCTTAAAAGAACAAAGCGAAGCAAAGAAATGATTGATCGTAATAGCTTTGTTGGTCTAATTTTTTTGAAGAAAATAAGAGAATCAGTTATTTGTAGGTGTATGTGTTCAGACCATTTCCTGATTTGCTCTTTTCTATTGGTTGCGATTTATATAAATATGCTGTTGGAAAGATTTTATGTTTTGTCTCTGAATAAAAGTGAACATAAAAAATTCTAAGGAAAAAAAAACAAAATAAATCCTAGTGCAAAATTTGAATTTTTTTTGAATTTCAAACACGAGTACTTGATTTGTTAATTTCTTGGATGTTTGTGACTGTACCACATTAGTGTTCTAGACGATTAAGTGGCTATTTCTTATTGCCGAATACGTTATGATTCGAATTGCTGAGCTGCTTGGTAAGCTAACTTTCATGAACTGCTGATTAATTGCTTCAATGGAGTAGCTTGAGACCATTTCCTTTAAGTTCACTAAATCAATTTTTACACGGTTGGCACGATCAGCAAATGAGAACGACTTTTCTTTTGTTTAGCTTTATTCCAAAACGGCAGGTAGCCGTAGTTAGTTGCTTTAACTTAAATTATGTCCTTACTTCTAATCTGTTGACGAAAGAACGAAACCCTCGGTGCGTGAGTTAAACTCACACTTGACCGGTTTTTTATTCTCAAATATCTTCGAAAATATGAGACATACAATTGCCGGCAAAATAATAGCAGTGCAGTACCTTCTTGCAACTTAAGTAATATCGTGCTAATGATTGGAATAATTGAAAAATATTTTTCTCCTTTCAGTTATTGTTCTAAAGTTGAAGAACATTCCCAAAGTCTCTCACACTGCTATACGCTGCTATTATTTTGACCGCAGCTGTACGTACCCTTTAAGCAGTTCGGGTGGAAAAAAATTTAAATTGATCACTAGGTTCGTTGCAGTAAAAGAAGAAGTCCTGGATCAAAATGACATGAGAGACGAATGAAGGTTGAACTAACTTCTGGTCTTTGGTCTGTAAACGAGAGATTGTTGACAGGTTTTTATTCATCCGCCCACATGACGTTTGAACTGAATACCCTGCCCCAACCTACATCCAATTCTTTTTCCTTTTTTTTTCGATCAAAAACCGTTGATAACCATTCCAAAGTCATGTGTGTGCGTGGATTTTAATTGCAAATAGCAAAGCGGAAATAGAATCTCATCCAGGAAGAGTGCGAAAGAGAGGTGCTGTATGCTGATGCGATGCTAATGATGCTTAAACAATTGAAGTTCAACGAGTTGGGGAAGGCAGGCATGTCAATCACCAGGGGCCTTTAGATCTCCTCGACCACCTCCACACGCAAATACGTAAAACGACGACCGGAGTAAATCTACGTCCCCTGTTTGATTGTTGCGTAAGCATTTACAAATAATGACAGTTGTGTAAAGAATGAACAGAAAAAAAAGTGTGCGTGTGTGTTTTCTCTGTGGTTACAGAATGACGGGAGGGTGACTTTTTAATGACGGACGTGGAGCTATGACCAGTTCCTAGTTCCTTTGATCCCGTGCCACGCAATCATGGCAAACACCCCAATCAATGGATGTTGTGTAGGAGTTTGTTGTGAGTTTTCAAAGGGCTTTAGTTGTGGTTTCGGTCGGTGACCTCTGAGCAAATCACTCGACGTGCAACACCTTTCCTAATTAGTTTCTCAATTTATATCCGTTTATTTATTGAGATCTATGAGTTCGACTGGACGACTTTTTTTTCCACCACACATCCAAAAAAAGAAGACTAAGTGCATAATAAATTCCGAATGCTGCCGCCACCGCCGCTACGTGCTTAATTATTAATGTGCTGTCAGTCTTGGTCGCGTTAAAAGACATTTTCTCTTGAACCTAAAGCTATTTTCAAAAAAAAAAGAAAACGACCTGAAGGAAAGTCAAAAATCGAATGTGTTGTATTGGATTTCTCTCTGTCCGGAGCGACAAACAAACCCAACGTCTTTTCCGTGTGTATCTCGGTTCTGTGGTGCTTGGTCCTAGTCCTGCAACAAATCAAAATAGCAACATTAGCTTGTCAAATGTAATTACGCAGCGGTGGTGTGGTGGCGATCGTGCGGGGCCCTGATTTTAGAATTTCCATTCCATAAACGCAACACTTGCAAAAAAAAGAAGAAGTTCGTTTTCCTTTTTGGAAAAAAATATAAAATCCTCGAGGGAGCACAGGAAAATATTGCCAACACACACTCACGCCAAAGAGCTAATTGCGACCATTCAAAATCGTTTTCGAGTTTTTTGTAATAAATTTAGGCGCTGATTCAGTCTGCTGCGGCGGCTGCTGCTGCTCTCCCTTCGTTCGCGATGTGATCTTTTTTTCGAGCTGTCATTTAACGGGCCAGATGACTCAAAAGATTATTAGGGAACACACAACATTGGGGCTTGGGTTGGTGTGTGACATGATTGAAATAAATGCACTTGTCAAGTGAATGGTTTTGTTAGGGCATGAAGTGAACACGTTCGTTTGGTCTATTTGTGATGCCGTGGAGAGCCGGCGACGTCTTTGGTGGGGTTGAGGGAGATTGTGAAAATTATTTTAGGTCTGATGATGCACTGAGTCGATTAAAAATAACTCAAACTTGCGATGAAATCGATTAATTATAGTATTTTCCTCTGTTTTTGGTTTCTTTTCAGGTGAGTGGTGATTGTTTGACGTGGGAAATTCGTGAAAATTTTGGCGTTTCTTGGGTCGTTGGAAGCTGTCGTTTGATGTGATTGAACACTCAAAATTAGTGTGAATAAGAAATGTATTTTGCGGGTAAAAATGACAAGGACCTGAGATGCGGCTTTGAGGTATGTACTTGACCTTTTCACAGGAATTTATGGTTGAAATAGATACACTTGGGATATGATTTACTTTTTTGATGTAAGGGCTAAATAATACTACCCAGCTTTATTGGAGGGCATTTGATATGAGGTAGAGGTCAGGGCTATTGTTGAGTAATAATTCCCTTCTAAGAATGATTAAAGTTGTTGCGAAACTGTATCGTATAAAGAAGGTTCTTTCAAAACTTGTAAAACAAAGGATAAATAAATACGTTCACTCAGTCACAAAAGTCTACATACAGCCTTATAAAGCGCCGATGTACCAGCGTAACATTCAGTATCATATTTTGCCTCGACAATTAAAAAAAAAAAAAAAAATAGTCGGCGTAACAGCCCATACAGGGTCAGAGCCTAGCTTCTTCGACAATTAGCTTCGAAAATATTGAACTTAATTTTATCGGTAAATACAGGGTTTTCCAATAAGAGGTGTTATTTTGATATTCAAAGAAAAATGTCATTTTTTGAGATAAATAATCGGATGTTTATTTCAATGTAAAGAGGAAGGTATGCCATTAATAATGGAAAACAATAATCAATTAAATGGCCTCGGCTACGCTTACAGAACAATATCCTTTTCATGAAATTTTCCATCACCAAAACACAAAGTGGCTGCTGTATGCCCTCAATAGCTTCACGAATTCCATTTTTAGGGTCTTGGCGTAGACCTTATTTTCTACGTAGACCCAATGCAAGAAGTCGCAAGCTGTTAAATCACAAGACACCTTACGAATTGTGATTCCCCCTTCCAGAGACAACACGGCCTGGAAGTTTTTCCAGTAAAAGATCGATATTTTCGTGGCTTATGTGGCACGTATCATCGTCTGCTGTACGAATTCTATCTTTGAGGTCTTGAATCGACGCTGGGCTGTTGGCGTAGACCTTATCTTCCACGTAGCCTCAATGGAAGAGGTCGTAAGGTATTAAATCACAAGATCTCGGTGGCGAATTGTGATCACCCCTTCGAGAGACAACACGGCCTGGACATTTTTCCCGTAAAAGATCGATGGTTTCGTTGGTTGTGTGGCACGTATCGTCATCTTGTTGAAAGTAAACGTTGTCCAGATCAATCCATACAATTCCGGCCATAAAAAATCATTAATCATCTCTCGATAGAGCAATCCATTCACCGCAACTGTTGCTCCAGCTTCATTTTCGAAAAAGTAAGGTCCAATGACGACGTTGGACCAAAAACCGCACCAAACAGTTACATGTTGAGGATGGAGAGGCTTTTCAACAATAAATCTTGGGTTTTCCGAGCCCCAGATTCGACAATTTTGCTTCTTGACGTAGCCACAGAGGTGGAAATGGGTCTTATTGGTCAAGATGATTTTTCGATGAAATTCCGGATTATTTTCATGCGTTTCAAGGACCCAATCAGCAAAGACACGACGTTGTTGATGATCAACCGGCTTGAGTTCTTGTGTTAACTGAACTTTATAAGCCCTAAGAACCAAGTCTTAATGCGAAATTCGGTGTAATGACGTTTGTGGAATGCCTTATTCCAAAGAACGACGAGGAATGGACAAACCTTGGTTTTCTTCAACACTTAAAACTTTGTGGAATGCCTAATTCCAAAGAACGACGAGGAATGGACAAACCTTGGTTTTCTTCAACACTTTGGACTACAGCAGCAATCTTCTTCTTCTTAGTTGTTCTTGTGCGATGTGTACGGGTTATATTTTTCACATCACTAACTTGTCCCAACAGCTCGAATTTTTCCACCAACTTCTGTATTGCGGTTCGACAAGGTGCTTCACGACGACCCAAAAATGTTTTAGTTTTACGAATCGTCTCTTCCAGATTTTCACCATGTTTATACAAAATAAATAAATAGTCGGCGTAACAGCCCATACAGGGCCAGATCCTAGCTTCTTCGCCCACCATGTTTATGGTGAATTTTAATAATTTCAGTGTGTTTTTGAAGTGTGTATCGTTTCATTTTCATTAATGGCGTAATTTCTACTTGTCAAATGTCAAAAAATTACAGCTTTAAAAATGATGTCTGCCAAAATAGCAGGCTATTCAAAATAACACCTCTTATTGGAAAGCCTTTAGTAACAAAATTAGTTAGTAAGTAATAATTATAAGTTCACAAGTTAATATTTATAAAATTATAATTATTACTTATTTTTTATACTAGTGATTATTACTTATTACTAAAAACTACAAAGCCGAAACCTTTGTCGAAACCTTTGCAGTTTTTGCCTAAAAATGTTATCTTGTCAATTTCAATTGTGATTCAACGATCAACAATAATAATAATAATTAGAAATAAATCGCAGTTACGTCCAACTTGTCAAACAAAACAAGATTGAACTCTCTCTTGAAACAGCGAAATTTTCTCAAATTTGTACGAAAATTAAAGACCTATTTGCGCACTTAAAAAATATCGTAAAACTCCAGCAATAATTATTATCAAGAATTTTATAAAATCTAAAGTCAAAATCATTAAAATGATCTAGTTGCCATTTGGAATTTTTTAAGGAGCCGCACTCAAGCAAGTTCCTTCATAAAATTTAAATAAAGATCAATTTCACATAAGGAAATCGCTTTTTTTCTATTTTGAATGACGAATAAAGGTTTTTCATTTACGATTCAAATTTGGCACCCAACAAAAACTTTTTCTCAAAACTAAATGGCTGTTAAGAAAACATGGGATGCAAACTCACTCCAATGTCCTCTTAAAAGAAAAACAAAAAAAAAAGTTTTCGTTGCAATCAAAATTCTTCGGTTGAAGCACGATCGACTTGTGTCGAGCAGAATTTGATCGATCGGCTTCAACGAATCTTTCGATTTGACTGACCACACCGAATCGGATGAGTTTTGTGGTTTGTGATTGAATATCGCGGTCGCATAATGTGATTTTGATTGAATACACAATTGATCGTAATTATTCTGATCGATCGTTTGCGATTGGATGCAAAAAAAAAAAAAGTCGCTTCATTTTCAATTTGAATTTGGTTTCCACAGACTTCTTGAACATCTCAACTTTTCTCTGTTTCGTCGGTCTGCGAATTCACTTCAAACGACAAGTAAACTTATTCACTGCAAGGAATTTTAATGATGTGTCGCATTCACGTTTTGTCGTAAGCATTCGCGCGTCTATTAGTTTATTAATATCATTTGCACGTTACGTTACTTAATATTTCGTGCGGACCCGAGACTATTGCGCTCAGTACTTGCGCAATCGATTGATTTGTACACACAAATACAGGAAGGGAATTTTATTCGAGTACACCGTCACCTAATGCCAGTGATTTATGATATCAAATCCGCAGTCGTATGTTAATTTCAATTCTAGGTTTGAATAAATTTTCTTTTTTTTTTATTTCTATCGACACTCGAGTGCAATTCATCAATCATGGTGTGAAAATAATTTATGTGTGGACATTGTGTCATGGAGTCATTTCAATTCTGAGTCGAAATAATTTTTTTTTTTGTTGGTTGGTTGGTGTCTCGTGGTGTTCTTTTTGTGTATTTTTTCGTTGAGGTATTCTGCTGCCAAGAGTGTCCTTAAATAGATCATGATTTACGAACACAAGAAAAAAAAAAAAAAAAAGTTGTCTTTCTTTTTTCTTTGGTGGATCTATTATTAGATGGAAATTTTATTACGCGTTCCAGTAGCGGGACAACCATTAAAATTATCATAAAAAAAAAAAGAAGAAACAGAGTCCGACACCTCCTCAGAGCGTGAGGGAGATGGAGATGATACTTTGTGCAGAATCAGAGCACCAAACTAAAATTTTGAACTAAAAAAGCAGACAAAATAAATAAAAGAAAGAGGTTGTCATCATTCAAGCAAAACAACACTCGCACATAACCATTCCTAACCCCATCTGTACCCTCCATTCTGGCGAAACTATAATAAAAGCGACACCATGGGGCTCTCGGATGGAGACATAGACGTAGACATTGATGTTGCTGACGACGCCAATGTTGAGCATCATCATACTCCTGCTGCTGCTGTTGGTGATGATGATAATGATGATGGCGATGATGCTGATTATGTTTATGGAGAGGGAGCGAGAGCAGAGTAGAAGAATAAACAAACAAATAATCAACACAAAAATAAACTGACCTTGCAACCATTTATTGCAGAAAATAAACCATAACTGGGGTGGGACCTACATTTCAAAGCTGTAGTTGTCAGAATGATGATGGCGGGGCTGTTTAATATATTTTTTCTTCTCTCTGAATATCTGTGACAGGAATCCAAGGACGGGCGATGAGGAGTTCAAATGAAATCTGTCTTGCGCTGGTTAATTGGTGACGAGGCGACGCCGCAGTTGGTCTCTTTTTCCGGGTTATTTCTCGTACGTAGCATTATTTTGTGTAAACAATTCGTCACTTCCTGGAAATTCGAGCAGATCTCGACGTGAACAGGTGGGAGATTGTTGAAACGAGTGAATCAGTCTTAGATTTAAGGGAGACTTCTTAGAATAGTAACATTCAATTAGGCTTAATGCGAAACTACCTTAAGTCCTGTCTATGCAGTTTTATAGTAAACATTTATGATTCAAGCCGATCCTGGGAAATGTCTTGGCAGTCGGAAGAGAGGAAACATATGTCGCTAGACGAGGTTATGAGACTTTCAAAATTAATTGAATTTTCAAAGTTGCTATGCATGTCTGATGAGTTCGGAGTAAGCACATCGACTTAGGTGGCAATTCAGCTGATTGATGACTTAAGCCGTTCCAGTGAAGTTTACTGGTTGGTTAAATAGGACTGTGTCCGTGATCCCCGGACAGAAATAAGAGCCTAAAACATTTAAGATTAATTGAATTGTTCTTGAAGTTGAATCTAAGTCGGGTTTTATGTGTTCAACTCGGTAAACTGCTGGTCGGCTTGTTTGTGTCGGCAGCCTTTCTTTATAAAAAAAAACTTAGTGGACACAGATGATTGGGAGAAGTTTTAGGTATTTTATTGCATGTTGTTGACAGAAAAACTCGTAAAACAATTCTCAAAATTTGATTTGTGTATATTTTGTCTGTCTACAACTCAAAATTTCATCATGTCGTATGATATCTTATCTTAGAATTTGTTTCTTTGCTTCTAAAAGTGGACAAACGGTAAGGTGCATAAAGTTGGATTAAAAAAGCGTCCAGATCCAAGATAGGTTGCTTTCCGGCAACCGGTAATATAAAGGGTTTTCCAATAGGGACTTCACAACTCTTTTTTTCTTGTGTTCATTTTTTTTTTTATATAATAGAACGCAAACCATTGGAGATATCTCAAAAATTTTATCGGCTTGAAGTAGAATCAAAACATTTATGAATAGAACTCGACTATTCACCGGCCACCGCGGGCACGTTTGCAGCGGTCGATTCGTTGAACCCAATTTTCGATGACTCGGCCACGCATTTCACCTGAAACGGCTGCTTTTTCGCGTTCAATGTCGGCTCTGAGCTCTGCCAACGTCGTCGGCTTGTTCGCATAAACCAATGACTTAACATAACCCAAAAAAAAAAAAAATGGTCTAGAGGCGTTAAATTGCACGAACGAGGCGGCCAATTGACTGGCCCTTTTTTTGCGATAACACGCTCATCAAACTTACTCTTCAATAAATCGATTGTGACGTGTGCTGTGTGGCTTGTGGCACCATCCTGTTGAAACCACATGTCGTCCAAGTCCATATCTTCCAATTCGGGCCAAAAATAGGCGGCAATCATGGCGCGATAACGCTAATCATTATAATTTGACGATCGTTATCGTCGACGAAAATATATGGTCCAATAACGTCGTCGGCATGCAAACGCACCAAACAGTTATTTTTTGTGGATGAAGTGGTGATACATGAAACACATGTGGTTTTTTACTCGCCCACCAACTCATTTTTTCCTAATTCACGAGCCCGTTGAGCCCAAAATGAGCTTTGTTACTTGGCGTATCTTCTCCAGATCCCAATCGAAGAACGTACGTCGCTTTAAATGGTCCACCGGCTTCAATTCTTGAGTCAGCTTGATCTTGTGTGGGTGTAAATCAAGATCCTTACTTAAAATGCGCCATAATGTGGTCTGAGCGATTCCCAATTCTTGGAAACGCTGTGGAATCTACTGATTTGGATCGTTTGCTATGGACGCCTGTATGGCAGCGATATTTTCGACACTTTGACCATCTCGTTGTCTCACTGATGTGGCAACATCACATAACGAATAAGTTGACTCAAATTTTTGCACTAAACTTGTTCTTGCTTGTCTACTAGGGCTAGAATTACGACCGAAAATTGGAGTTAACGCTCTTAAGATTGCGGTCACCGACTCCGAATTTCGGTAGAAAATTTTTATAATTTGCAGACATTGCTCGTTCGTGTACTTTACGATGATGAAAATGTTGAGTTTTCTGAATAAATTGACAATGACAGTTCGATGATTGGTTCACAAATTAAATTCAAAGTTGTTAAGTCCCTATTGGAAAACCTGTATATTTTTGCATCATGGCTTCCCGGAGCTTCGTTGGAATCAAAAACAATCAGATACTCCCTCATTTTCTAGTCCATCATCAGAAATTGAAAAACCAAAAGTTGCCTCAAGTCACTTTTGCCACTTAAATTTCACATCTTGACTTCACGGGTGCCATAGCATGACATCGGTTTAAACTGTAGCAACATGTTTCGCTTCGCTACCAACACGTGCCCGAGGAGACATGTGTGAGTCAGGCACCGACTAGAGTAATTAAAATTAACACACTGCCCCAGCTAAGTCCGATCGTTGGCACAACTACAACCATTAACCATGACCAAGAACATTTCAATGCCACCCAAAAAGTTTTATTTCATATTCTTGACATTTGCGATAAGAAATCGTCGTAAGCTTCGCTGTCTATTTTTTCTTTTTTTTATTATTTACTATTTCCAGAAACGGGAAGGCCATAAAGTAATCAAAAAAACCTGCCAAGCAAAGTCTTAAGACATTAAAAAAAGAAGATCATGCGTTACTCGTCCTTCGATCACGTGCTGAAAACGTGAATTTCGCGATAAAGATGTTTGTGTTTTGACCGTCGTTAAGATCTTGTTTTGTGGTTTTGAAACGATCCCCAACTGTCAGAGTTGCTGAAGCTGAGCACTTTTTTTGTTTTTTATCTTTCTCTCTAACGTGCTAAGTAGATGTCAGTTTGTTTGCCTTCGTGTCATTCATCCATCTTCTTTCATATTATCTATCTAGTTCGCGTTGTTAATTCAAAATATTTACAATCCAAAGTTCACTGGATCTCTCTCTTATCACCAAAAAGTTTTTTTTTTTTTTTTTAAATTTCAAATCAACAAAATTCCCATAAAAAACAAATCCACTGCTTCAGACATTTGTCATGCGTAAAAGCAAAAAAAAAAAAAAAATTTCTACCTCTCACAGATTTATTCGGTCGTTGTGACGTGTGCTGTTGACGTTCACTTGCTTTTGGCAAGGTTGTTGAATTTGGGTTTCCTTTAAGCCAAAAAAAATAAAAAAGAGACAACGAGATACGGAGTGAAATCCTATTCGAGTGAAGAACGTCAACGCTTCCATTCTTAAACTTGGAATGGAAACGCGATTAAATTTGCACAAAATATGTATTTATTCCAAGAGAGCTCTGTCACTTATGCATATGGCATGTGAGTGGCTTTGTATCTGTGTATCTGTAATTCAATTGATGCTGCAAAAGTAACACACAGCTCCGATGAAAAAGAGAGAAACATCAAAAGTAATTTATCGGAGCCAACTAGACGTCGTTGACGACAAGATGATGGTTTCGTCTGTTTGCGAATGACCACGACCACGGTTGCGATTGTCACAACCACCATCAGCACCACCCTCCCGTAGCGCATGTAGACTGTAGTTTCCTCACAGATACTGTGCTGTTTTTTTTTTTTTTATCGGTGAGGGTGGCGTTTTGTGGCGCACGAAACACAGTGGCCCCTTGGCTAGACGTGTGTTCTTTTTTTTTTTCTCTCTTTCTTTGGCCGGATCGCTGTTGTTGTTCGGCTTTTAATGCTTTCGGGGGATGGCTATGGCGATGTACGTAGACGTACGTCGTCTTGCTTACTTATCGGTAGGTGCGATAACATTTCAAGGCCTCTATTTGGCAACTATGAATAAATTTAGCAATAACAACAAGCAAGCAAGTCGGAGGAAAGGTGGATGTGGATTTGAGGCTCTTTTGGCATTGGGAAATGGTTGAGGTGTTCGTGATAAATTGTCTTTGGTGATCTTTTTTGCGCGTGGGGTGGTAACGGTTGGGATAGAGGCTCTAAAATGCAGTCAAACAGAATTTAAATTGAATGGCAAAATAAAATGGACTAGAATGCAGACAAAAGACAGGCAGCAGACTTTTTGGACAACACATTTGGCGTGCTTTGGAACACGGCACAAGGCTTTAGTGTCGTTGAATTCGCTGCCTAAAGGAGAATCTCTCAGTCAGTATGTGAGTTTCTTAAAACCGCCACCTTACTGCTATGCCGCATGAGATGTTGGAACCAGTGTGAAGTTGGCTACTAGCAGGACCATCCATAAAATGTCAATGCATCACAGTGTGGAGCACTTCGGTGTCAAAAAAAGTTTTTTTTTTTTCATTATAATCGTACACATTATTATTTTCGCACACCTCAAGTAGAAAAAGAATGTTGTAAAAAAAAAAAAAAAGAATTGTAATGGCGGAATACTGGGGTGGAATTGACATGAGTGATAGTTGAATGTTGCTTTTTTGATTGCCATTTTTGATTATTAACTATTATATTAATTATAAAAAATTGTTCGTTTCTTGGCAACATTTACAATTCTGTAAAAAATAAATTAAATTGCGTAGTAGTATTGTTTCCTATACAATGTCTTTGGAATAGCTATAATTTTGATGAAACTATTAGTTGATGACAAAGCATTATTCTTTTCCCTCAATCAAAGGAACTGAAACATTTGAAAAAAAAAAAAAAAAAATGCATACTGTCCAACAAGAAATAACTTTCTTGTGGCTTTCCTCTTTTTCGTTTATTTCACTCACAAACTGAAAAATCAAAGTTTCCATTTTTTTTTTTAAATCTAATGAAGCGCCATCTTGCCTTTTTTCTGTTGTGAGCGGCATGATACCTGCTTGTTTGCTTTGCTCACAACTTGTAAGGTTTTTTTTGTTAGAATACGAAAATCTCATAATTTGCGAGTAGGTGAGGTTATTGTGACTTATGAGGCATCACAGAGATGTGTCAAAATAGGGTTATAAGCACAAATGAGCTAGTACATATACCCAACTTTTAAGCAAGCAATTGTATTAACCATAAAGCCTAAGGCTCTCTCGTTCTGGCTTTTTAGCTAATTTATAATTTTAATTGTGAATTATGCTTTTATCAATAAATAAATAAATATTGTCGTATACGTGATGTGTGAAGACTATCTGCACTTTGCGGAATAGGAATTCGAAAAGCAGACTGCGATCATCTTTCTTTTTTAGTCAGGTGTAAGACAATTAGCCACAATTGACCTTGCCTTTAAAGCCATCATTTAATCTTTGTCATGAGAAACTTTGACACATCAATCGATGCAAAATGCGATCGTCCAGTTGTGCAACAAGCTTCGGCCACCTTTCAATATTTTTTTCAAAGCTTCATTAGCTCAGACTAATAAACAAATTATCGATTCCACAAATTTGCCAGCTTAGCTATGTGAATATTTAAACTGTGTTGAGATTTCATTGAAGCACTAGAGTGCTCTGCATTCCTCCCGTTCACATGAATAATGGAGAACCTTTTTTGGATTCATCGCCTTGCAATCCTTCACCACACCATAACTCTTCAACAGTTAAGGTCCAACCTATCTCGGTGTATTTTGTCCCAGCGCCAAAAACTGGACCTGTCTCTATCCCGGCTAATCTCTCACCATGATCGACTTGTCGTTGAATTCGCCTGAACTTGAGGCGCACTGAACTACTCTGTCAAACTGTCACGGAACCGCTAAAGTTTTAGTTGTCAAATAAATTCCTTCCAACTAGATCACCTCTCTGTGCCAGGAAGACTCCAGGCAGCCCAAAACCCACAACATTTGGCATTCTTCCACAATTCGTAGTGATTTATCACAAAAAAAAGTCAAAGCTGCCGTACCCACGTGCGTTCACAACAAACGTCACGTATTGAATTACGTTCACCGTCATACAACGCCTGCAGTGTAAACGAACGACATTATCGCGCTGGAACGCAGTTTGACGCATTAATTCGTCAATGATGGCCAGTTTTTGACACCTGCTGCTTGGAAATGTGCGTCGCCTACGCAATGAGATTGGTCGAGGCATGAGTTATGACCACGTGTGCTGTGTTTGGACAGCAATCGAAAAAAGAAAAAAAAAATGATTTAGACGCAAAGTTCATCCGAGAGCATCGGGAAAGTGCATCAAACACACACACACGTATACAATTGATGCCGCGAAATTCTAGTCACGACCGTTAAGCGAGACGTGTTCTAGACACAAGCCCACTCGCATCTCTCTGGGGCTCTATTGTGCGGCGATGATGGGAAGGAAATGAAGACGCGGCCACCACGGCTCGTATTCAGATTCGTTTTACGTGACTTTGAGTCGTTGACTACTGGAAACGACAGCGGCGGTAAACTCGAACGGTCCGGGACCGCCGACCAATCGACAACCGACGACGACAGCTCTCTTGAATATGATTGATTCCATCGAGCGTCGAGGGATAGGTCATCGATCCGCTCAAGAGATCACGCACTGTGCGGAGGGTTATTTTTTTTTTTTTTAAATTCCGTCAAGTGCGTGTAATTGTATTGCAAATAGACAAACTGTCAGACAGAGTTTGACAGTTTTGTTTTTCGGGCTTCCACTCGCTTTTAAGAGACATGCCACTTGAACTCTCCCTCGGCTTCAACGCCGTGTATGTCTGTGTGCTGTTGACAAGCATTGCTGCCGGTCGGCTGTCGGCTAGTGGCTGGTAGCTGACGATGATGACGACAAGAGGAGTACTGATTGTTATGCACGAAATGTTTCAAGTGGGAAATGCGGAATCATGTGTGCTACAGTGTTCGCTCTCTGGATGGTTTCAATTCACAACTTGGCTACTGGTGTTGGTTTTTCAGTTTTGTTTTTTTGTGTTTCACGTTGCGTTTTTGCTTTGGTTTCTTTTTTTTTGGGCCATGCACGGAGTCGGAGTGGTGCTGCTGTTTAACGGCCGCCTTATTGCATGTAATTACTGCAAATGGCATCGTGCACTGGTCTGGTGTGTGTGTTCACACTGCTGTCGTTGTCGCTGATGTTGTGTCGTATTCGTTGTCGTCGTCGCCGTTGTGGTGGTTGCCACGAGGGGGTGCGTTATGTGCGACGCATTCTCAAGTTATTCAAATTAATTTCAAGTGGCAGTGCGAACGGTAGCAGCAAAAGAAGCAGCAGTGACGACGGTGACGACGGTGATGGTAGCGCGGCAACAGCAGCATGTGGCGTGGATTCGGTGGCTTTCCTCCAGTTGTTGTGCTCGCCTAAGGTAGAGTTGAATTATACATGGGGACGAGTCTTTGAATGTTTATAACAATTGACAGCTCAACCCGGAGATTGGGTGACAGTTCCTGTGAAAAGGATCGAAGTTGAGGGAGGACAACTCGTGTAATTCTGCGTGCAGTGGAAATGTATTATTTGCCACACACGCACAGTGGAGGGGTGAGAATTGAAAGTGGCGTCGAAGGTGTTTGACACAAGGGAGTCCCGAATACACGTGCGCGTATTTGCATGGGATAAGTGGTGGGAATTTTTTATTTAGCCTTTCCTGGAATTGGGTGGTGTGATGGGTGCTGGGAAGGATGTTGCGACCGCGTGTCAGGTAATTTGAGACTTTGATAAGGGATCTCAGTGGTGGGTAGGTTGCGTCAAAAGTTGGATGACGAAGGAGATGGCCTGAAGATATTTTTTTTTTCAACTGAAGTTTCAAGGAGCTTTAAACTGCAGGTGTCTGGCGGAAGAGAAAAAAGTTGGCAAAAGGTGACGTGCAAATTCAAAGCCAATTGACAAGTGAAATTTGATTGCCCATTCTTAGACGTCGTCCTTTTTCGGTGTTATTTAGTTAATAACAACTGAATTTCTAACAAATCTGTGGTCAGGAAGATTATCCATTGGATGGCGTAACAGTCCGTTGAGAGCTTGAGCCTGACTTTTTCTTTTTAAACAATAACGACTAGCCAAGGTAATTTTTTCACGGTATTCAAAAAGAAAGT
Source organism: Syritta pipiens (assembly GCA_905187475.1). Classification (NCBI taxonomy): domain Eukaryota; kingdom Metazoa; phylum Arthropoda; class Insecta; order Diptera; family Syrphidae; genus Syritta; species Syritta pipiens. Next base: position 94,585,714 of record LR994571.1, read on the forward strand.
TTTAAGCTTAACATCATCTTTCTGGAAAGCCATGTGACGTAAGAAAAACTGTGGTGAATAAACCTTAATTTGATTTCCTCTCAAATTCGCCTGAAATAAATGGCTGTATTACTTAAGACATATTCAAAAGAATTCTGCGACTTATTGTAATAACAATTTCAGTTTTGTATTAACTCTACCTAAGCAATTATTATTCCTTGTGGCCAAATATTTTTATGTAAATTAAAGAAGTCCTTAGTTCCGAGTGAAAACGTCATTGAAAAAGTGGCATTAAACTCACCACAGCTTCTTCCAGACAGTGATGCCACTCTTCCTCCTCACTCAAATAAAACGAAAGCAACCTTTTTTAAACTGATTGTTTTTTCTTGTATATTAAAGAATCATCGATCGCAAATAAAAGACACAAAAAGAAAAGAAAAAATAAAATTCTCATTTCGACGTCATCATGACCACAAACTCCTCATAGTTAATCTCACCATCGCCATCAGTATCAGCCTCTCGAATCATTTCGTCCACCTCTTCATCGGTTAGTTTCTCTCCAAGATTCGTCATAACATGGCGTAATTCAGTTGCTGAAATGAAACCATTACCGTCCTTATCGAAAACTCTAAATGCTTCTCGGATTTCTTCATCACTATCGGTATCCTTCATTTTACGTGCCATCATTGTAAGGAATTCAGGAAAATCTATTTCTCCATTACCATCGGCATCGACTTCATTGATCATATCCTGGAGTTCGGCTTCTGTTGGATTTTGTCCTAATGAACGCATCACAGTGCCGAGTTCTTTTGTTGTTATTGTTCCATCGCCGTCCTTGTCGAAGAGTGCGAAGGCTTCCTTAAATTCGGCGATTTGGTCTTCTGTTAGTTCATCAGCCATTTCTTCTTCTATTTGGTGTTGAGGAAATTTCTAAATTCTGCTCTTTTCGGTCGGAGTGATATCGATTCGAATTCGAAAAAAGTTTTCACAAGTTTAGATTTGTTTTCTGTCGAATTTTTTTTTGATTTTCTATCGATGACCTACTCTGGTGATTGTGTGTGCTTAAAAGTTGAGTGAGTGTTTTTTTTTCTGTCTCGGAAAGCAAAGGCCCACAACTTGACCATTGTGGAACTCCAAATCGATGTCGACCACTTTCATTGTGAAGATCTCGTTGTAATCTCGGAAAAGTTGTCGACTCCTTTTTCTTCTCAACTTGTCTGCGTTCTTTTCACTGTCATTGCGATTTCTTTATTTTTTCTTCAGTTCCAGTTTTCTTCTGTTCTACATGCAGCCACCCAGGAAGATAAACACGAGAGTGCTTTAATGTCACTCTGTCATCGACTGTGTATCAGACAGCAGACGACGACAACGACGACGACGACGACACGACACATCGATAATAGGAAAGAGTGACTTAATGTCTTGACTTAATCTTCACAGACTTGGCGAATGTGCATGTGTCTGTGATGGCGTCGTTTTTTTTTTTTTATTATTTTCCTTTTTTTACAATCGCCAATGAAAGTGAGTTATTAAAGGAGAGACTACTTGACCTTTTAATTTGTCTTGTTACTTCCTTTATGGTCGCGACTGGTCGTGTTGTCGCCATTTGCCGTCATAATCTTGGGCACAATTAGTTGGCTAGTTTCAATTAGTCAGACGTGCGCGTTATTATCTCATCAGTGGTTGTCGTCTTCATCGTCTGATTAGAAATTGCATGCAACATGCAGACGAACAAACAAACACACATAGACGTCACACCGTTTTGACAGATGGAGGTCATGTCAGTTGATTATGAAGAGTTATTTTAATTTACAATGACACGAGAGAATTGTCTGGTTTATGGGGTTATTGTCATTAATTTGACAGGAAGCCACCTGTCATAAGTGGTCCACAAGGGGGTTGGGAAAAAGTTATTTGTCAAAATTATGGGTTGGTTGACATTGGAAATTATTTTTTTTGCGTTCCTTTTTTTCAATTGTCTGTCAGATCTGTCAGAGATTTTGTTGTTTTGCCAATGACAGTAGAGGTTTTACTTTTGGAAATACTGTTTGGTTTTAGAAATATTTTTCAATGAAGAGAGAGTGTTATCATTGATGGAGGAGGTTTTGGAAACATATTCGAATTTGCAATTGACAGAGGAAGTTTTGGGGTTGGAAATATTTCCAGGACACAACACTGAGGTGAAGAGACTTAAGAAGCAGTCTCCTAGCTTGTTATGAATTGTGGAAGTGTCTTCTGTGTTTCAGGAAAGTAAATGAGAAGTGTGTGGCAATGTTTGAATCCGTCAACAAATTTGACTTATCCTGTTTTGGAAATGGGTAAGACGATTTGATTGGAGCACTGTTGCGTTTGTTTGTGATGCAACTTGGACTTTCAAAAAGAAATGTCAGTGATTCGTTGGTTGCGTCGAAATTTAACTGAAACAAGAAAAAGAGTCAGGCGAATCAGCTTAAATGATGAAATGAATAAAATGTGTTGTGTGTTTTGAAAGTTCAACGTGAGCTATATTCTGGCCCTGTATGGGCTGTTATGCATTTTGTTTTATTTTGATTGTTATAAAACTTTTGGTTGCCTTGTATGAAACGTTTCAATTGTTTACGAGACAATTGCTGAATGGGAGTCTGGACGAGTCAGCTTCTAAGTCAAAATTTGCACAATCTTGTCAAAAGGTAAATCAACTCACTCGGACATCTCTAAATGTCAAATTGTTGCATCCTCCTCCATGCAACAAGGTCACGCATAATTTCCTTAAGTGCGCTGCCCATGGTCAATTACAATTCTACTTAAGTGGTAGGGCTTAAACCAATCCCTTATTGGGTCCACTTTGTGGCATAAATTCCCCTGCGGCCTAACCAATTGAACTAAAAAAAAATCACCCTCCCCTCGTCACCCACTTACACTGTCCAACACACTCACTAAACATTCCATTGGAATGCCCCAAGGGTACCCCTCGGGACCGCAGTCATTTGCATTGCAATCTAAAATTATTTGCCTCTGGCACATATAAAATCAAAGCTATTGACACAATATACCGCGGTCGATAACGAATCTGAACCGCCCAATCACTTTAGTGTCAATTGCCAGCTAAAAACATTTCAATTGCAACACCGAGTTGTGTGCCCGCAACTACAACAAAAAAAAAAAAAAAGGAACACAAAAGGACATATGCCACACGAAACACACATTAGTGTGCCAGCACTTTGGGTCGACTCGTGCTCATATCTGCATATTGACGCTCAGTGTAGCTCATAACCGCCGCCACTCGGATGCGAGTGTTTTTAGGTGCCTTTTACGGCAAAAACTCCATTCCACCCCAACCCACCGGCACCCAGCAGCTGCAACAGCAAGCCATCCATCAGCGTTTATGTAGGTGAAGTCGCCCAAGTCGAGCGTACACACAGACACACTCACAAGGCACGCTAGTAATCTGAACTAGGCCATCGGAGGCAAGCGTGCAAAAAAATATTAAAATATCCACGCATCGTATCGGGAGGTCTGCAATTTTACGAGAAAAAAAAAAAAAAGAACGAAATTAATTACATCGCTGAGCCCACCCACCCCGACCAACCACCACCCCACATCAAAGTGTGTCCTCTTCAATCTTCGTCTCGAAGATGCCTAATTAAATATTTCCTCTCTGTGAATAATGGTGGACGCATGCTCCTCTCCGTCCAACAGTCCGACAGTCCGTCATCTGTTCCGCCACACTCTGGCGGGCAGTAATTTGCCAAAAGGCCGAGACAACACTCGATATCAAAGTGTTTTTAATTTGTTTATACACACTCTCTCTCTCTTTCTCGACTCTGTTGCACAAAACATCGCGCAATTGATCAAAAGATTTTTATTAGACGGCGAGGAGCGTCTAAGCGACTGAACGTCTTGCCGTCTTGCAGTCTTGGCGTCTTAGACGCGTTCTCTCACACGCAACACACACAAGTGCCTTTGAATCAATTTTCAAGATACCGATGATGTGTCCTCTCCCTCTGCAGCAGTGGCTGGAGGATGTATCTTTTTATCTTTATGAGACGTTTAGGTTGAGGGAGGACGGTTTTTCTCTTCTTTTTTTTTTTTGCTTTCTTGGTTCAATTTTGGTGAATGGCGGTCGAATTGTGTGGGTTTTTTGGCTTTTGCAGAATGTCCCAGATGCGAGTGAAAAGCCATTGACATTTTAGATGAAAGGATGACAGAGAGTTGAAGGAGGTCTGGTGTTGTCATGCAGGTGCGGCATTTATTTTGATGTCCTGGTGCGGTTTTCTTTGAGGTGAGCTTGTGCTATTTTTGGAAGCCTGAATGTCCTCTTTTCTGTGTAGGTGGTGCTCCTGATGGGTTTTTCGTTGGGATTATGATGGTGGGTTAACCTGGGGAAAGTGGAGAGATAAATTTAGTCGGTTTTGAAAAGGAAGCTGTGGAGTTTCGCTCAATTCGGTCAAGGCGGAAGTCGTTAAGGTGACCGCAGGATGCTTGGACGCGTGGGTTTTGGATGTTAAGAAACTGCCATCTGTGTTTGTTTCGTAATCTGATGCTTTTTCACTCCTTCAACTTAAGATAAGAAGAACAATCCTTGTTGCCTCTCCTTGTCAGATTTTACATTGAAATAAGCGTCTTAAGAAAGTTGATTGCTAATTTTGAGAAAAAATGCAGTCCTTGAATCTTCGGGCCTCGAGACACATTTAAGTCGATGATTGTTAAAACAAGATACAGCTGTAAGCAAAAAAATTTAATCGCAACATAAGTTTTGCAATTTAACATCGTGTAGCAAAAATTTGTTTATGTTAATATTTTGATAGTTTTTGCTTTATGATAATTAGCCAAGAACACTTTGGTAATTCATTCGTTTCAACTGTTATACAGTCGATCTTCCCTGTAATGAACGGCTATATAATAAAGTTCTCTGTATAATGAACTAATTTCAAAAACACAGCTTTCTGGTACTATTTTAGGTGTATTTTTTTTCTCCTTACAATGAATTTCCATATAGTGAATTTTTCTATACAATACATAAATTTCCAAGTTGAAAACTTGACTTTCTTTCTTTTTTTGTCTCCATATATTGGGAGTACAACTTGAAAGACGCGCATTGTTACTAACTTCATATATATTCACGTGCGCTATTTTTTTGACAGTGATAGCTATTGTATGTTAAAGAGCGTCGAAAAATCTAGTTAATTCCATCTGTCAAAGTATACACAAGTTAATTTACACAAGTTTTGTTTTGCGTTTAAAATGTCGAATTTTGTGCCTTCAAAACAACATTTGCGGGAAGTTTTAATTCACTACTTTCATTTGAAGAAAAGTGCAACAGATGCGCAACGTTTACTCATTAAAGCTTACCCTGACTATTCTGTAAGTGTCAGAATGTGTCAGGAATGGTTTGCACGCTTTAAAAGTGGTGATTTTGACGTTGAAGACAAGGAACGTCCTGGCCAAGTGAAAAAGTTTGAAGATGCAGAATTGGAGGCATTACTGGAAGAAGATTCATGTCAAACTCAAGAGGAGCTTGCGAAATCATTGGGAGTTACCCAGCAAGCAATTTCCAAACGTTTCAAAGCATTGGGAATGATCCAAAAGCAAGGATATTGGGTGCCGTATGAATTGAAGCCGAGATACGTCGAACGCCGATTTTGCATGATGACAATGGTCCGCCACATCGCACTCAAAAATGTTGGATGGGAATCGCTACCCCACCCGCCGTATAGCCCAGACCTGGCCCCTTCCGACTACCATTTGTTCAGGTCCATGCAGAATGCCCACGCTTTACTTCAGTTGACGGTATCAAAAATTGGCTCGATTCATTCTTGGCCGCCAAGCCGGCGCAGTTCTTTTGGGACGGAATCCACAAATTGCCAGAAAGATGGGAAAAAGTTGTGGCTAGTGATGGGCAATGCTTTGAATGACATGTATTTTCATATTCAAATAAATGTTTTTTTTAACAAAAAAATACGCTTCTTTCAAGTTGTACTCCCAATACATGTTTGGTAGCAAAAAATCTCGAACTAAAAAATGAAAACACTTGCTGTATTGGTGTTGCAATTTTAAAAGTATGACTGGACCATTAACCCCAAAATGCTGGGACCAGCATTTATAGACATTATAAAAGGTTTCTTAGGAAATACAAAGTTAAGAAATGTGTATTGTAGAATTGGTAGAAAGTAGAATTGGAATAAGTTCAAAATATTAAAGACGCATAAACAACACCGACAAAAAGTACCATTAAATATATTCTTTAGGATAAAGGAGATAAAGGAGACGTCTTCGAATCTCTCTTTGTAAAAAAAAAAACACTTTAGATTCGAAGAAAGGAAATAAATATAAGCCCTTCAGAGCACACAATCGATTGACTCCATAAAACAAAAAAATTGAGAAAAGTTATGAAATACATTCGCCTTGGAAATGCACTACGCTTTGTTCAGATAGTTGTCGTTTAATGGTGTGAATCCTTATTGTCCAGGAAATTTATAGTAAATATAAAAATATATGACGCAAATGATTTGGCATTTAAATTTAAGATTTTTCAAAAAGTGGTTTTCATCAATCTGGGCTCTGAGCAGCTCATCTGCATACGTAAAGTCGACTCCAGTCCGAGCTTAAACTTTTGAAATGTTTGCGGTTCGGGACGTCTCTGTCTTTCGTAAGTTTAAAGGAAGGCGTAAAAAAAATGTTATCTTGTGAGCGTCGTAACTTGCGAATTGTAAGTTAGATTGTTAAGTTTCTTATACTCAGGTTCGAATCTCGCCTGTACACCACAAATAATTTCATGACCCAACCTCCAGCGAACGATTAAAATCCTTTTGGAGTATTTTCTGCCATGAAAACCTTTCTCAATCCGGCAAAGAACCATGGAGGGCTCCTCTATATGTGCCAAATCATACCGCCCAGTGAGTGCAAGTGTGAGAAACTATTGTCTGGCTCTCAACGGACTGTAAATTCACTCGATTATTGTAATTATGCATCTTACGAAACTCGATTGTTGAGGCTGTTTAAAAAACGCACAGTTCCTAAATATTTAGTTCTCAAGAAACAATTTAAGGGTTAATTAAAAGATAGTAGCCCTGTTGAAGGAAGAGGTAGAAACATCTGGTGTTGGAGACAATTATTTAATTTGACTAAAAAGTCCCAGAAATTTTGAATTTAATTTCTTAAAGAGAATATATTATGGCGGTGTTGGACTGTAAACTCTAATTATACTGTGTTGCAAAGAAATATATGTAAAATATATAAATGAAAAACTTCGTGTTAGCGGTAGTGCCATTTATAGAGTTTTAACATGGCTGTTTGTAATGTTATTGTTCGTTGTGTTGTAACACTTTGCATTTGTGGACTGTATGTGACGTGTTCCCAGGGTATATGGCCTTAGTTTGTCGTCGCCGACGTTATTGGATCTCCAACAGACGGTATAGAACAGAAAAGAACGCGAAAAGCAAGTCTCTGCCTCTCAACGGGCTATTACGCCATCAATGTATGCATAAAACAGAAGTTGGTCACTAGAAAATCACGTTGATCTTCAATTCAAAGGATGTTTCAAACATTTGAGATCCGTAATATCTCTGGCTTCGGTGAGTTGAATGTAAGATTCAATCAATTTTGATAGTTTTCTGCGCGTTAAGTCCCACAACCTTCAAAGAAGAAAAAAAAGAATAGATCCCAAGTGACATTCGTGCGGTACACCATCCTTATCACACACCACCAGACCAGACGCGCCACTCAAATCCATTCGCTATCGATTGTTCATCTTCAAAAATATCCTCCCAAAGGACACTCTAATCCCATTTCCCAATATTCAACTTGAGAGCATCTCCTTCCTCCTTTCAGCGGCACTCCAATGAATAGCTGTTGTCTCTCGTCCTTTTTTTATTTTTTATTTTTAAGTGTCAATGATCCATCGTCCTGGTAACCCAAACACTCTCTGCACATCCTCTCACATAAAAAAAAAAAAGAAAACCAAGACAATACGCCACTAGACAGCATTTCACACTGTCAACTGTCAGTTAGCAGAATAGACGGCCGGGTGACTAGGAGCCGCGTCGCTTTTTATCCCTCTCCGCAGCCCTCGCCCAAGCCCCTTCCTCAAGAAGAAGGAATTATTAAACAAAAAAAAAAAAATGAGAAAAGGAAACGAATACAATCCTCGCCCGGGACAACTAACCTCCATTGTGCTGTGCGACTGTGTGCATGAGGCAGCCAAACCAGTAACCATTATTCTCTTCCTGTGCCAAGCGTGAGGGGCTCAACAACTAACGTCGTCGACGAGAAGGAGGATGGCGATGGCGACGGCGGCGGTACACACACCTAAAGTAGGCCAGCGACTCTGTAACCGCAAGCGGACACTCCGCTCACTTTATCCTGAGATATGAGGGAAAATCCTCAGCGCGCACATGAATCAATGGTGTTCTAGTTTTGTTCGTTTTTCTATTTGCGCGTCGCGTTTGATATCTCTGCTGCACGAATGTACGAATGTAGGACACACCGCATTCGCCTCTCTGCCCCCATCCTCCGCAGCCTCAGTGGCGTGGTGTGGTTTCGTTGGCAACTCTACCACCGGCGGCTGCAATTCATCTCTGGTGGATTGCAATGCACACATACATAGAGATGCACTCACACGAAGGCTGCTCTGCACTCAAATAATCCTTTTTTTTTTTTCCTGCTCTCCCCACTTTGGTCCTTGCTTATTTTGTTTTTGCGTCCTCTGCTATGCTGGGTGGTCGTTGTGGTGGTGGTCGTCGTGTTCTGGGGTGGGGTGGTTTGTGAAGATGACTGGCCTCCTCCTCCTCCTCCCACCCCCACATCGTGTTATGGTGTGCTGTACCCTGTGAACCCATTAAAATGTTTTTCCTCCGATCTCTGGGTTTTCTCGCTTCAACTGCTGTGCCGCTCCACCAAAATAAAAAAAAAAAAAAACCGACACAAAAACAAAAAGCTGAGAGGAAAAAAATTGCAGCCAACACACAGAAAAAAAAAAAAAAAAGAAATAATCCACATGTGGATTGTGTGTGGAGAGGCGAAACTAGAGCACCAGGACACACGTTTGTTTGGCGTCGTCGTCGTCGTTGTTGTTGTTGTTCTTGTTGTTGTTTTCCTCCTCCTCCCAGTTGGAGCTGTGCTGACGCTGAACTACATAAATAATTCCGACTAAAACTAGGACATTGTGAGTCGTCCTATATGTGCAGTGTCGCTTTCAATACGCGAGTGCATGTAAGCAGCGCACACAATCGCCATTTTCACCATCATCATCATCATCATTCGCATCGTCATCGCCATCATCGTCGTTGTCGCTGTCGCTGTCGTTGCCGTCATCATCGTCGTTATCCTTTTCACATACACCGCCGCTCCTGTTGGGTGGTGCCTTTTGATTCCATCACCGTCAATTTTTTTTTTTGCGCGCGAGCGGAGCGTTTACTCTTTCACTCGATATTATTGACTGCACGGATAGGAAAATCTTTTAGGTATTGCTTTTAGGGGTCTCGTTTCTTTTTTTTTTTTTTCTCCCCGTTGGAGCAGACCTCAAATACGTGCATGGAATTGTGTGTGTATGTGTACTTTAGCGGGAGCCTTTTTTCCTTGGTTGACGCTCGTGCGACGTCTATAGACGTTGACGACGAGTATTCAGGGCGAAATAAAAGGCACTTTTCGAAAAAAGAAAAAAGAAAAAAAATGCAAGGAGCACAGGGAGTCCTTTGATGTGTACGCGCACAAAGAGAACGGAGGAGGGGGCGATTAAAAGAAAGGACGAATACACTTAATGGCTTTTCGGCTTTGCTATTGCAACGATTTATTCGACATAATTGCAACATGTTTGAAGGCGGGAGAAAGGACCCATCGGGGTGTGTAAGGTTGTGAGAAATTTCGGTGAGCTCTTGGGGTGGGTGTTGTTGATTCGGCGTTTTTTTATTTTTGAAAGAAGCGTGTGAGTCTTATGAAATTTTAATGGCGAAAGCCTGAAGCGGCAATGTCTGAGGTTATTCAAATACATCAGTCAAAAGAGGTTTGAATGGAGGCGGTTTGAAAGCGTCAAAGACGACGAACGCCGCAAGGACATGCTAATTAGGGAGCCTTTTTATCATTTGCCCTCACGCCGTGATGCTCTATTCAATTCCTTTGAATTTTTTTGTTTATCCTTGAAGTTTGTTTCCAAAAACTTGCCTTAGTCGATGTCGATGAATTCGATTTCTGTGTCTCTTCCTTTAAGTCAATGACCAGGTGGCACATTTCAAATCGTACCGAAAAACCTAACAAATTTAGTAAAATTTGGATACCTCGTTCGACTGCAAACACGCAACTTTTACGACATATTGGGAAGAAAAAAAAGTTATATCTGAAAGGACATATCTCACTTAAAATGCATTAGCACTTTCATGACCGCATCTTATTCCAAACCAAAGAACAATATTTTTTGCTAAAATCAAGCTTATGAGGTCTCAACTGAGCCAACTTAAAAAAAATATACAGACGAAGCTCTCTAAGTCGAACGCCCTCTAACTCGAATACATTTTTTCGACTCTTTGTCGATTTTCAATTCCTCTAAGTCGAATTTCCAAATTTCAACTCAATCCGGATTTACAAGCTTTTTTAAGTAATTTCCTGTGTTTTTTTCCTTACAGGTATACTCTGTTGAATAAAACAAAGGCTTTTAAACAAAAAAAATATGAATCCCCTCTAACTCGAATTAATTTTGATGAGCCGTGAAAATTCGTATACAGTCGAAGCACTCGAAGTCGAATTTTCTCGGGATATCAAAATTAGTTCGAGTTAGAGGGATTTTTTGACTTAAAGGGCGTTCGACGTAGAAGATTTCACCAAAATATGGCGAAAAAGTTCGAGTTAGAGGGCTTTTCGACTGTATATTCAAGGACGAACGGATAACGATACGTAGAATGTTGTTCCTTTGCAACACTGGTCGTCTATGTTCGCTTAAATTGCATCATATTCCAAACCATACATTTCAATTGAAAGAGTAACTTTTAATTTCTAAAATACATACATACAAACGAATTAATTTCAGAATGCTTTTGTGATATTAAAACAAGTTATGAAATCTGTTGAAATGTAACTTTTTGTTGAGATTGCCCTTCACTAAAACCAAAGTAATGGATCCCGAATATAATATTCTTGTTGCACCAACAAATATCTGAAGCAGAATTAAATGGACTAAAATAGGTTTAAGCAGGAACCTAACACAAATTTTGTTTTAATTGCTCCAATATTTTTTGAGTTCTGAGTAAATGAAATTCATGTTGTACACAAACACAAACAACAGTGGTTATGAAAGGGCTAAAACCTTTTCTACATTTTTTCCAATCTCACAAGCTAGGCTTTTAATTGAATGTTTGTTTGTTCATAAAAAAAATGTGCTTTAACCCTACACTGCGCAGTGTAGCAGATCTGATACAACTCAATTTTTACTTCTTTCATAAACTATGGATTAGAATTTCACTCTGTTAAGCTTTGTAGATGATTTGCTTCATATATTTTGAAGGGAATAATCATGCCAATTTACGTAGATATATGTTCTTTTTATTATTCTGATATTTGCAGCCTTAAATTATATAAAAAAATTTTTATTTATTAAAAAAGACGCGCAGTGTAGGGTTAAGAGGCTTCGACGGCAAACCTATATTTTTTTCTGAAAGCTTGAAATATTTGATGGTATAAAACCAAAAAAATCACTTTTAATCATTTTGGCAGAAAGACGCGTTGAAGGGTAGCGATGTTTGAAATTCTAGTACAATTTCAAGCGATTTTCTTGTTAATCAAATTCTGTGAAAATATGATGCAGAGTTCCAAAAAGTGAGTTTAATTTTTCTTTTAGTTATGCTCTTGCTTTTAGCTTTTTTTTTTGTATTTTAGGGTTATAAAATACATGTCCAATTGTGACTTCTACAATTTGCCTTTCGAAACCGGCATTAAACAGTAGGTCCCCTCCATTGGTGTCAAATTATAACGCCCACAGGACAGTGGAGGCGCTATAGAGCACAAATCGCAACGTCGCACAGTGGTTTCACTTGTATGGGGCGATGGAAAAAAATCTGTAAAATGAGAACCCATGGACCGATTTAGATGAAATTTGGAACATAGCATGTGTGCTGCGAGTTCTTTAAGTGGTCCAAATTTCATATACGCAGCTTACGTATTTACAGAGTAATCGTAGGTCGAATAATTAAAAAAAGTTTGTGTGTTGGTTTTGGCTTAGAAAATAAGTGTCTTATTATTTTCAATATTGCTAAATTTAGTTTAAGGACTTAGTTTTAATACTAATATACATAAAAAAGTTAAGTATAAACGAAATTACGAACTATAGTGGAAATATACGCAAATTATCGGTAGTACCTATATTCTTTATTTCTGATGTCTTGCTCTTCTTCGGAGAGGAAATAATCTCTGCTCCATGAAATAAAATCGTATGAACTGTCACCGGCATACAATACCAAGGATACAGATTTGTTCCTGGCCATAAGCTCATTTGATTCCTCGATTCTACAATTTTTTATTTTGGCGCAGCAGTCTTCAAATTATTTGCATGGTCGTTCTGTTTGATATTTCATTTCTATCTTTCTAAAATATTACTGAAAACTTCCATTTAGCCCATTCACTATAGTTAGTTAAAACATTTTCCTTTTTATACCGAACTGCTTTGTATCTTTCGTAAAAATGAGACAAGAACCTTCTTTTCACCTCTATCACTATTTCATTATTTTGACATGGTGTCAAGTCTCTATAATTCTCTAACAAAAGTTTTGAGAAATTACAAATATTTCCATTTAGGAAATAAGCACAAAGAACTTCATATTCAATTTCAAAACTAGCCATCGTGAAAGTACGAATAGCAAAGAATTAACAATTGAACGAATTAATAAAAGAAAGAAGGAAACGAATAATAAAAAAAAAAAAACAAGATCAAGTAACAAAGTAACGCAATAACAAAATTACAATATATTTATTAAGATCAAAATGAAGAAAACGAAGAAGTATATGAAACATATAAACTGTATAAGAAACACAAAAATCAAACCACTCTTCGGTCTCAAACACAAGAAAGTAATTTGCGGTTGCCCCAAAACAATATTTCACGCGAAACAGCTTTGCAAAATATTTTTACAGAATTTATTTCGGTTAAAATTGTACTAGAATTTCAGACATCGTTACCTTTAAACGCCTCGTTCTCCCAAAGTGATTAAAAGTGACTTTTGGTTTTTGCACTATCGAAAGAGAATACTTCAAGCTTTCAGAAAATGTAGGTCTCCCGTTGGAGCCTCTTGGAGCACTTTTTTTTATGAACCAACAAACATTGGGATACCCCTCTAAAAAAGTGTCCTCAGTCAAAAGCCTAGTTTGTGAGATCAGTAAGGAATATGAAAAAGATGCTAATACATTTTGAAAGGTAAAAACGTACCCTTTGAAATGAATGTAAACTTTTTTCTGTGTTCATGATATGTCCAAAGATATTTAGCGTCGAAAATGTTTAAAAAAATGAATACCTTTCCATGCATTTTAAAATCTCAACTTTGAACTAACGGTACAATCGAACGGAACATCCAAACTCCACAAAAGTTTGGCTTTCTAGGTTCTTATATATGTAGAATCCAAAAACCATATCGGTTTTCCAAACAAAAACAAAAAATTTTATGATTTTTTTCCACTAGCGCACCACTGTGCGTCGGTCTGACTTTGACAGACGTTGGTACGCGTTTTATCGACTTTACGGAAAAGAATGTCAACGCACGCCTCGCTCACTTTTCCAAATCGGAATGGAGCTCGCGCGTTGGCCTTCCCTACATCAGCTTATTCTCAAAATTTTCGATCCCCTGAAACAAATTTTGTAAGAAAACAATATGATTTTGAAACTAAAATCAAAAGCAATTCTTATTTACTCAAATAATCGCTTTTCCGCATTCAAATTTCGTTTGTAAATAAACAAAAATTATACACACATCTGTCAAACGCCCGAGCAAGTGAAAAGTAGACCCAGTCAGTCGGACTTACGATCTGCGAAGTTGCAACGCCCGACCGCGCTATTTTGCTTTGAACAATGCTTTTGCGTGTATTCTACTTCAAATGTCAAAGTCAGACCGACCAAACACGCCGTTACGATTTGGACTTAGAGCTAAGCTCTGGCCCTGTATGGACTGTTACGCAGATTATTTTATTTAATGCTTTCTTAACAGAGGATTCTTGTATTCTACATATGACATGGAACAAAAAAAAAGTATTGGTTTATGTACTATCAGCTTCATTTCATTTTTTTAAGATATCCCTTTCTTTTTTCCATTTTGGTTAAAAATGTTGATAGATTTTTACTACTGCTTGATTTTTTATAATTTATGATAATTTATGATTTATTAATTTATAATAAAAATTTGATAATCTTTATCACTGCTTGAAAAATCGTCAAGCAAAAAGACCGCAACCTGCATATAACTTTGAGTCAAAGCATTCAATTGAGTCACTTTTAAGATCGATGATACTTTCATAGCATATTCAAATAACAAACATCTCACTCGTTGACTCGTCCGTCATGATGTCAAAATCCAAGTCGAATCAAATTTCTTTCATTGTCTGCCCTTCATTCGAGCCACCTGAGCCGCCGAAAAAAAATTCAAAAATTCAAATTCACCTCCAACCTCCATGAGTTCTCATCTCCGCGGCGCGAAAAATAAAAAAAAAGAGATCCCCCTCTTCATCTGCCGACGTTCAAGTCAAGTTCAACAGTTTCACGATTTACGATCTCAACGTCTAGACTTTTTCATTTTTAATTACATTACACGTTTGCTTACAGGCAAAACAGAGAAATAAAAGAAATACAAAAGAAGAAACTATCCACGATTGATAATTCTTTTTTTGTTTTTCGCCATCCACCGGTTGGATTCGCGCTTTTTTTTTTTTTGTTTTTCTCTCACGTCGTCATAATCGCCGGCCCCGTGCAATTCAAGCCTAGACATATCGTATTCACCGAGGAATCATACACTACCAACAAACAGAAGAGACATAGGACACATTGTGTCGCGTCTTTCGAAATTTCCGGTCATGTTTCGCTGGTCGTCAGATATGCGTAAAGAAGTGGCGAATTCGCATTAATCGCTTTTGCTTTTAATAAAAGGGGGGTGGCAGAGAGGTAGAGGGAACAAGTACAACCCGCACACATTTAGGGTCCGATTGTCGACATTTTTTTTTTCTTTTTTTCGTTTTTTTTTGTTGCTTTAGGCCGTAAATCCATGGTGCTTGAAAAGGCCACAAATCGCCGTTGGCTATCTCTCCCCCTTTTTTTGTTTTCGATTTTTCACTTTGATTTTCATTTTTTTTGTGTGTTCTTTTATGCTGGTGTCAGTTTTATTGAAGTGTTCACCCCTCTTTCACTGTATAATTAATCCGATGAAATAAAAAAATTGACAGCACGTCGTAGCGCCACACAAACACATGTGTTGACTTCGCCATTAGTCAGGCAACATTTTCAGCGGAAAAAAAAAAAAAATTTATTTCCACCTCTTCCTCTCGTCAGTGGCTCCGTGAGTGACCTTAAACTTTTGCCAAACATCTGCTGGAACTTTTGTGATATAGATACTTTTTTTTTGTGTGTAGTGTTAAGGGGGCTAATGACCCAGAGCCGCACCGACAGCGCCAAAAAAAAAAACGACGAGAAACAAAAAAAAGAATTCTCTTCTTAATGATTATGAAATGAGCTTTTAGCCAGACGGCGGATGAGAAGCAACCCGGCTCCACCAAGCACGGAATGTTTTATGTTTGTTTGGTTTAAGTCGTTTTTTTTTTTCCTTTTTTTTTTGCAATTAAATGGCTACTGGGCGATGTTTGTTTGATGTTTGGAGCGTTATAGCGATGTGTGTGATTCTTGGACGGAGTATGCGTTAATCTTGATAAAGTTTGGTTGGGGAGATTTTTATCTGAGAACTCTTATTGTTTTTGTTGGGAGATTGCCTGTTGGGTTTATTTATGAGGGGGATCTTTTTGGGCACTTAGTAGGAGCTATTAGTGAGATAAACGACTTGCGAATTGAGTGGTTGTTGTGGTTTAAGGGGTTCTACGTTGTGGGTTCTTGTTGGTTGAAGGAGTCCTGTAAATGAAACGGAGGCTGTGACTGTTAGGGAGAATCATTTGAAAGGAGCTTTCGCCTTTTTTGAAGTGGTCAAGGCTGAAGAATTTTTTTTTTTTTTGAGACTTTGAACAACAAGGTCATTCAACCTTTTTTTGAAATGGTCAAGGCTAAAGGAATTTATTTTCTTGAGGCTTACAACAATAAGAGCCTTCAACCTTTTTTGAAATGGTTAAGGCTAAAGGTATTTATTTTCTTGAGTTTTACAACCATAAGAGCCTTAAGCCATGAGCATTTTAAAAATGGTTGAAGGCTCTTATTATTGAAAGCCTGAAAAAAATTAATTCCTTCAGCCTTGACCACTTTAAAAAAGGCAAAAGCTCCTTTCGTATGATTCTTCTTAATAATTGACTGAACAATTCGTTTACAGGCCTGCTCCAAGCGACAAGAACCCACGACGTAGGAACCTTAACCTACAACAACCATTCAATTCGTTGCAGTTGTATGCACCATTTTTCAATGGAAAGCTGTTTAGTTTTACTGTTGTTCAATTGCGCGAATAAAAAACGTTAGAAATGCATAAAAATCAATCAAAAGACTAAATTAGATCTTGGAGATTAAAGTAGAAGCAATGAAAGTGGCTAAACTTAAAAAAAAGGCTACTTGTGCATCAGAGGGTTAAGGAAAAAGACGAATTCTTATGACACTGAACAAGACGAGATTCGAAAGGATTGAAAAATCTCTTTCACTAGTTTCAACAACGCGTTAAAGGCACACATTTCAACTGACTTGTAATCCAACAAATACTCATCCCACGAAAAAAAAGAAACCAGAAATTACCAGTCGAGGGCACACGTAACAACGTAGCCAGCCACAAACCGCATCAACGCCAAATTAAAGCCACTTGATGCCAGAAACGCTAACCACGTCAGTTTTCACCGCAACACCGTCAGAGGATAGATTTTCAGTCAGCATCTGCGTCTGCAACAAAACACAAAAAAAAAAAAGCAGCAGGACCACGATTAAACTAAACCGCTAAATACTTCACACGTAGTTCCTAATAAAAACTGACAGTTTGGCTAGAAGCCTTCTGACGGCTTTAAGTCGTGAATTATGTCACAGAGTTTCCGGAAATGGGAAATAGATTAGATTAAGATAAAAGCAAAAGTTGGATGAGAGAATTTTAGGCAGAAACATCGCAGTGGTGGAAAAGTCAGCTTTGACAGGAGATTTTTGAGGACTGACTTTGGAAAACTACAACAAAAACTCTAAGATTTATGCAGATTCTTAGTTTGATGGGCATTTTCTTGTTTCAGTTGTATTCTTTTTTTATTTTAAAAGACGAAAAGCTTCTGCCAAGTCACTTTCACGGGTTTACTGCCACATGAGTCCTCTTTTGGTGAAATTTTCAGCCATCATTTTTAGTAACCTTAAACTATCAGCTGTCAAAATAATGAAAAACAAGTAATTTGCGTAACAGACCATACAGGGCCAGAGCCTAGCTTCTTCGCGCCTCCACTGTATTGTGCGCGTCATAATTTGACACAAGTAAAAGGGACCTACTGTCAAATGCCGGTTCCGAATGGCAAAATGCGAAAGCTTTTCATTACAGAGGTTACTCCAGGAGGATTTTCAGTCGTTCGCTGGTTATGGAGCCGTGAAAATTGTTTGTGGTGTTATTTCCCCGGGCTGGAGTCGAACCCGGGTACTCTCGCTAAACAGTCCGCCGCGCTAACCATTTCAACCACGATAATCTCGTTCTTGCTTTTCTATTTTTTCGATATTTAAGTAAAGAAAAAACTAGAAAAAAAAAAAAGAAAACGAAACTAAAAACTTTTGTGCCAGTTTCTCAAACTATTTTTTTGTGTTTGGCAGCACTTATGTATTTGCATGAATTCGGAGACAAATCTTGCCAAGCTTGAATTTCAAAGCTAATAACATGATTGGGACCTGAAGCGCTCTCGCGAACCGCAGAAAGAGGCATCTTGCCCATTACTTTCCCAATAATTTCGGCGAACTGGCTGATATCAGCATGAGACAAATCCTCAGCTGTATCAGAAGCTCCAGCTGTATTTTTTGGAGTAGTGGGATGTTTGCATCAACTCCATGTGGTATTACAATAGCCCCATCTGGGTTAAGTGCTTGGCTGTCCTGCGCAGGCCACCGCACAACCTAACCTAACCTAGAAACATGATTTAGTTTAATTTTGAAAACAAGTCAAAAGAAAATGTTATTCCAAATCTGCATTGCGTAAATAACAAACCATAACCGTCAAGTGAGACTTCCTGCAATTTGCCGGCACTTTCTCATCACGAAGTATTTTCTTAGAAACCTCCACACTCATCTACAACCCTCAGTTACATGCAACTACAACCAGGATGTGATTTTGTGTCACAACCACTCCTCACCAGTCCAATGGCCTGTTCTTGGAATCCTTAACGACGATTCCTCTTAAAAAACGCACAACGTTTCCCTTTCAATTAACACTTCCCT
The DNA here is from genome assembly GCA_905187475.1 of Syritta pipiens. Lineage (NCBI taxonomy): Eukaryota > Metazoa > Arthropoda > Insecta > Diptera > Syrphidae > Syritta > Syritta pipiens. The sequence continues at coordinate 94,604,222 of LR994571.1, forward strand.
ACGATTCTGCCAAGTGAAACCGAGAACAATGACTTTCAGCGCCGGCTTCGTGCGTTGTCTTCTCTTCGCATCATACACGCACGTCCATAGCCAGACAAGACACACACACGCCGCTTAAAAACCACAAAAAAGTAGTTAGAACGTCTATCGCATGGCGGCATTAGAAAAAAAAAATGAAAAAAAAAAACAGCGACACAACTTCACCTTAAGGAGACAATGACTCCTCTCCTAGTGCGAGACAAACGATTACTTATAAGATTTTCATTATTATGAATGACACTGTGTCGTCGCCGTGTTGTAGATACTTTTTTTTATTTTCTGTTTCGTCGGTCTTTTTCCTCGACATGTCTTGAGTTGTTTTTTGCTTTTTTTTTTTTGCACGCTCACTTGTGCGCGTCTCTTCTCTGACAGAGATACCATACCATTCGTCTCGGGTCCTCGATTGTGAAGAATTTGTCTTATTCATGCGTTACGTTGCGAATCTGAGATACAAATGCATATGTGTGTGTGTGTATGAGGCGTTGGGGCTATGTTTTGCGGACGCTAATAAATTATGCGATGGAATTTTTTGCATAGTCGGTTTTTGTCGGGTTTGGTGTTTTGGAATTCGTCAAGATTTCATGAAAAGAGGTCCGTCCATGGGGTTCATTACAATTTAAAATGTTGAAAGTCCGAAGGTCAGTGGAATGGGGTGGTGGTATAGACTTTAGGATAAGACGCAGTTTTTTTTTTTTTGAATGGGATCGGAAGTCATGAATGACAGTGGGCGTCGATGAGTGACAGGCACTGAAGGTGTGTAAGAGGTTTACATACTTGTGAAGTTAGCTTTTTGCAGTCTCAGATGTGAATTACTACGAAAATTGGCGTATCTTACTTTGACTCTAAAAACAACGGTGTTGAAGCGAGGTTTTCAATGATTTCAAAATCAGGAAAGTCGTTTTATGGCTAGAAAACTCGTTTATTGTAAAGGGTGATTTTTTAGCTTTTATCTTTTTGGCAACACTGGTTTAAACAGCTGACGCACGTTTCGTGTTTTGTTTCACTGTCAAACATCTTCAGTTTGGTCTATAATTTAACCATGAATCGTCTTACAAACGAACAACGCTTGCAAATTATTGAATTTTATGATCAAAATGCGTGCTCTGTTAAGAAAGTTAAGAGAGTGCTCAGCGATGAAGCTCATTTTTCGCTTAATGGGTACGTAAATAAGCAGAATTGTCGATTTTGGAGTGAATATCAGCCAGAAGCATTGCAGGAGCTACCAATGCATCCAGGAAAAGTCACAGTTTGGTGCGGTTTATGGGCTGGTGGCATCATTGGACCGTACTTCTTCAAAGATGATGCGAATCGTAACGTAACTGTGAATGCTGAGCACTACCGTGAGAGGATATCCAACTTTGGTTTGCCCAAAATGCAAGAGATTGACTTGCATGACATGTGGTTTCAACAAGACGGTGCCACATGCCACACAATGGACTTATTGAGAGGCGAGTTCGGTGAAGATTTTATTTCACGTTCGGAACCGGTCAATTGGCCGCCTAGATCGTGTGATTTAACGCCTTTAAACTATTCTTTGTGGGGCTATGTTAAAGTTCATGTCTATACAGACAAGCCCGCTTCAATTGACGCATTGGAAGACAACATTGAAGCATTTATTCGTGAGATACCGGCCGAAATGTTGGAAAGAGTATGCCAAAATTGGACTAAGCGGATGGACCATTTGAGGCGCAGTCAAGGTCAACACTTGCATGAAATAATCTTCAAACATTAAATTATATGGACCGTACTATCGATTCAAATAAAGATTTCATGCATTTTTCTGAATTTTATGTGCTTTTTTTTTTGAAAAACTTTCCTATAGCTTTTAAAAAATCACTCTTTACTTAGTTTTAATGTCAGTTTAGTTAAAAGTTAAAATGCAAAACAAATATTTTTTAAACTCACTACGTGTTTCCTGTTCAATGCGTCGAAATTACCCATTCGGGTTTTTGAATCAACGCTAAAAGCCGAAAAGCCACCACAGATGAAAATGGCCTCTAAAAAGCATCGATTCACCCTAATGGGTGCATTGGTTTAATGACCCTAAAATTCCCCGACGTCCACTGCAGCAAATCCAACCGAAAAAATAAACCATTTTGCAACAGTTCACCGTCTGCGTTTGCGATGCCAACGCTACTCCATCACCCAAAACCAAATTCCTACCAAAAATACCAATCGAACTACAAACTGAACCCATCCCATCAAAATAAATAACACTTAACGCTAAAAATATTCATTTGACCGGCATAATTCTACTGTCACGTAATAAATTACCCCTATAAACAAAATTTAATTTGCGCCTATTTGCGTTGGTCCTGACGTTTGCCTTCTCGTCCTCAACACACGTAGTCTTTTCGTACCACAAAAAAAAAAAAATCTAACTCATATATCACCAGCCTGAGTGTACGCACAACAAACGAGACGCACCATTCTGGTCTGTTCACGCATCATGCTTACACTTCAATTGTACGCGAGAACTCGCGCCAAACGATGATGCACTTTGTGCATCACGATGTTCCGTGTCGAGTGGTGTGGCATACCCGTTTTCAAATAAATTGCACTGATTTATGTTTATTCTATCTCAAAAACCGTGGTTCCCCAATTCGTGTATCCTTTCCGAACACACACGCGGCGCATTTGTATATTTTTTTTTTTGCGTCTCGTCCCGCCGTGCTTTGTTTTTATGTTTACTCACACAAATGCACAGCACTCTCTGAAAGTGCGCGCAATGGGCGCAATTTTATGCACGATTTAAAATTGTATGCAAAGAACCTTAGCAACATAAATTTTGTTGAAAACTAAATGCATCCCAATGGTTAGACGAGGAATAGAAGAACACTGCTCTCTGCACAGACACACACAAAGTGGAAGATATACTCGGATCCCTTTTTCAAAAAAACATAAACTCTATCGAGCGAAAAATAGAAAATGTGCTGCGGATTTTCATTAAATTTAGTGGATTTTCCGGGTTTTGTCGGTGGCGCGCGGATTTAAGTGGCGCGCTAGCCGTAGCAAATTTTTATTATAAATAACCACCTTCCCTCCCTCCCCGCCCTCCTCAGTAGTATGAGAGCGAACGAACTGCGACACAAATATTTCAGCAACGAGCCGAAAGATCATTTGAATATTTTCACAACTAAACGACTTTTATTGACAAATTAATTGCAGCCATTAACATTTCAAAGTTACTCAGTGCCACGCCATTGAGAAGAGGATGGCGTCGGAGGTCCTATTCTCCAATTGAGTGTGGAATTCAAATTCAGGAGATTATGTCATTTGATTACGAGATGGGTGCGTTTGGGGATTGATTGATAGTTGACAGCAGCACCTCTAACGCCATCGTGAGGTGGTGGGAATTTCGCGAACTGTTAAAAAACACAATCTTAAGAGACGGAACTTTTATTTAACTTTGACGACGTGCTTTTTTTTTCGTCTGCGTTTTTTTAAAATTTATATTCTCGGACTGGGGATATATTTTTGCATTAAAAAAGAATTATCTGACGTTTCCTGTTTTGCGTTGGAAAGAGCTAAGAAATTAATTATAACAATAAAATATAAAAGATGGAAAAAGAAACACGTTCACACACTTGCAGACGCTTTTGCCATTAGTTAAGGGGTCATGGCAAGCTTAAAATGTCAAAACACAAATTCAGTGAGCGCATTCGAGACAAATGGGATAAGTTTTGTTCTTTTTTTTCTGTATTTTTTACTAATTTTTGCGATGAGGATCTGGGTGATATTTCATTTTGGAAGTCTGCGCCGAGGCGGTTTCAAATCTCATGAAGTGCTTCTTCATTTTCCGTGAGACTGGAAACGTAGTCGGGAAATATTTCACATCTGCGACAGGTTGAGGTTCGGATTTCTGTCTAAGTCAGAGTTTGTTTGTCTGGGATATCACGGCGGCAAATGTTTTTTTTGCAACGGATCTGTGTGATATTTTATTTCTCTTAGTTGTGAGTTCACACGAGTTCAAGTCCCAGGTGGAAAAATTACTTCCTCTTCGTCTGGACGATAAATGCGAATCTCAGGTGACGAGAAGTGGGTTGATATTCTATAACTTGTGAGACGGTTTTTAAATGAAATTCAATGAAATTTGGAGCGTATTACATTTCTCTTTGCGGTCGGATTTAAGGAAAATTGTTTGCACAATTGTTCTGAGTGAAGTGGAGCACACTTATCGTGTAGACGAATCTTGTTTCTAGTCTGCTATCACAATCAATGTTATAAATCAAACCAAATTGTCTTTTACATCCGAAAACATTTTATTTGTTTTTTATTTTTTTATTTTACTTGCTTTTATTAGAAGAATTTAAGTCACATCAAAAACACAGAAAATCCTAAACTTCTTTATTCTGCAAGAGCAGTTATCTCCGTTATGTTACAGTAGTGCAACCGTAATTCAAATTTCGTGAACAGCATTGGAGAGCGATGTAATCAACTGCTACAAGTATTTTTTTAAATGATCGTACAGCTATTTATCTTAACTTCTATTTTCGTTATTTTTAGAATTTAGCAAATCAAAAAGTTGGCAGGATGAAGGCTTACGCCTGAGTTTTGGTTTATTGTTCTATAATTAGCCATACGCTGTCCGATTTTTTTAGCACTAAAAGCTCCACCATTCCTAAGTCATTGAAGCTACAAGGACAAGACTCGGCTCAAAAATAGCCCTAGTCGAGCTGCTTATTTTGATGTATTTTTTATTATATTTAGGTGGGTGTAGAACTTGAAAACTTGGAGAAATTAGGGAGCTTTCAATAAAAACCAACTTTTTAGCTAACTTGACTGATTCTAAACGTCTATATCAGACGTTGAAATTTTGATATGATATGTTGAAATGGGTAGTGTCACTAAACCACTTATACTACGACCTAAAAGATCTATTGTAGACCCCTTCTTTGATCTAGGATATTCGTGCTGTCTTTATAAGTTTGGCAATGTAAGTTTGACAATGTTCCTAGATGGGATGTCCTCAAAGTCGGTCTCTGTTGCGTTCATTTTATTGATTATTTTGAATCGCATTTGGTCTACGAAATCTTAAAAACTACTATAAAATAATTAAGTTTTCAAAACAAGTAAATAGCTTTTTTTGAATTCCATCGCAATGGCTTTGAATGCATCCACCGCACTTCATCCGTTTTCCCATCAGCTGCCATCTTTTAAAAAAGAAAAATGAAGCTGTCGTTGAACTAATATCCTTGAAAGAACGTAAATTAAATGTTTAATAGAAACTAAGCCGACTCAATGATCTACGTTATAATAATTTTTTATTTGATCACTACAAGGTTTTTATTGGCCCCGTGTGTGTGCTAAATCTTTGACAGTTTTATAATGTCGATAATGTAGCATATTACTTTATTTAGTTTAATTCAATTAATTTAGTTCAGTTTTCAGTCATTATGTTAATTATTTAATTCTACCTACAACAATCCCATTTGCTCAGCATCTAAAGGACATCACAACAGTCTAAGTTGTCTGGTCTCATCTGGATAAAGTAAATTGTAATATCAGATGTGTGATAAAACGATTTTTATCTGACGAGAAATTGAAGAAGACGCAGATGTGATCAAACATTTAGCTTTCGATATCCTTACAAAAGTACTCGTGTAGAGGAGCAGTTTCCATATGAGTCTCTATCTTCAGTGAGATGATGCAATGAATTTCCACAAAGGCGAAGGTTTTTTAGTTTCTTTCAAGAATTTACATACGTCTCCCTTAGACACTTAATACAGTTCGTTACGCCTTAAATTCTCTTAGAAGAGTTTTTAACCAAATGACCAGAAGCATTTAGTCGTATGTCGAGGAAAACAGAAGGATAAAGTTGAATAATTTTTTCTTTCAACTTCAATTACTTTTTCTGTTATTTAGAAGGAGTGGTAAAATGTTTAACAAACCTTTAAGGGGCGTTCAGCAGAAGACAGACTTAAGGAGCAAATTATTTCATACAAATATTTAGAGCAAAATCTGATAAACCTGACACCAGGTCAGGTTAGGAGGAGAATTATTAGTTTAGTTTCTTTATTGTAGCTAAAATGTTACATTTTCCTTAGAACTACATTTCACAATTTACAGAGATGTGGTATGAGCTACCTTACTACTGAAAAAAAACATTACAAATTGCAAGAAAATATAACACTATTGATCTTTGAAAAACATTTGAAGGAAAAGCTACAGGAAAACCTTCGAGGAGAATTATTATATTTTTTTTTTGTACACTGCGCGACTTTTTTTTTTTTTTACCAAAAAAATATTTTCTCATATAATTAACGGCCACAAAAAAAAAAAAAAAAAATTAGTCAACTTAATTTGGCATGATTATTTCTTTCAAAATATATGAAGTAGATCATCTACAAAGCTTAAGAGAGTAAAATTGTTATCCATTGTTTATGAAAGAAGTAAGAATTAAGTTTGTTTGATTACATGTGTCAAAATTATAACGCGCACAACACAGTGGAGGTGCGAAAAGCTAGTCTCTGGCCCTTCGTGGGCTGTTACGCCACCAATGATGATGAAGAATTGAGTTGTATCAGATCTGCTACACTGCGGAGTTTAGGGTTAATCTCTCCTTAGGCTGAGACTCTACGGACAACACCACTAACGCTGCTTGGAGATTAAAATAAAAAATGTCTAAGTCATACGCAGTAAAAGAATAAATTCCAAATTTTTTTCAATGAATTGTGTCATCTCGCAGCAAAAATTTCTCGCATTGTTCAAAATCTTTGTCAACGATTGGCATCACCTCGCCTCAGGCTGTTATCTGCTCCAAACTTTGAAACGCCTTTGAGCCAAAATGCGTCATCGAGACCAGAATTGAACGACTTAAGTGGAGTTTGGCTATTTTTCTGGGGTCATAGACTTAGCCTGGCAATTTAGTAGTAATCGGTCTTTGGCCTTCGCTTGAGGGAGCAATCAAATTTTTGAACCAGAAACCAGCCAAACATTTTTTTAGTTTCTTTAATTTTCCTACAAAATTTGATCAATTTAATTTAATTGTTTTTCTTTTTCTTTTTCAGGTAAGAGGAAGTCGCTTGCACATCAGCCCCGAGGTAAATCTTAACAAAAAAAAAAAAAAAACCTGGCAAATGGCAAAATTTTGTGAATCCCCACAATCTCAGTCGAATAACTTTTATAATCCGTTGCTGACATTTATGTAAATTAATAATTTACTTTTAATCTAATATTCAAATCAAATTCGTTGCATAATTCTTTTTATTTTATTTTTGCGGTTTTATACTCAACTGTCTTGTCTTGTCCCAGTTCACCTAAATGGTGTCTCCATATTCAAATTACAAAAAAAAAAAAAGTTAATCCTCGAATCTCTCCGGTTACGTAATTGTCATGTGAGTGGCTAAAATACATTTTGCAAAATAAAAAAAAAAGGTTACGTATACGCCACCCCCTTGTCGGTGAAGATTTAAAAGCGTCGATGTCATCGATGGGCGATCTCTCCCCTCCCAATCCCAATTCCACCCCCGACGGTGACATTTATTTTTTATGTCTTAATTCTCGGTGTGTTTCACGTGCCGAAAACCCATTAACTGGGTCGAAGTTCTAACACCCACCCACACACGCAGGCATCCCGCCTGTTTTTTTTTCTCTCCCTATGCAAGAGAAATTCGAATAATTATGGAGCGGAAAGATAGAAGAAAAAAAAAAAAAGACGATGACGGGAACCAAAACCACAACATACTACACATAGCCAACACCCTCGTCACCTCACCCGCAACAAACGCCGCCGCCGCCAGTCCGTGGTTCTATCAAATCGTGTTGCTGTAGGTTTCCTGTTCAACCCACCCCCTCCCTCTCTCTCTCTGTGTCTATTATTAATAACCACCCCCCGGGTGCCCGCCCCATTGGCGCGGCAGGAATGACGCGCGTTTCACGTTCTCTCGTCTGCTACATGAAATATGCATGACTAGGACGCGCACCCTTTTTTCATTTCACATTTTCCCTTCCGCCAACGCGCGGTCCGCCCGTCGCCGCCCTTCAACCGCGCCACTCTCGGTCCGACATGAAAAACACTGTGCCGCCTCTGCAAGAAGGAGTTCCCTTTTGCAGGCAGGCACGAGGAATCAACCGTCTTGGAATCCCTTTGATTGATGCAAATGCTATGCGGAAGGATTGGGCGGGGTGGTGTGATGTGGCGGTGGGGGTGACTCCTTAGAACAGAGATGTCAGGGCATGTCGGGTGATTTGAGTGACGGTGGTGCTGCGGTCGAATGATGTTGGAAATGTCGGCGAATGAATGTAATAAAATAAATTTTCTCTTCAATAGCAGCGGCAGCAACAACAACGGAGACGCCGACGCCGATGTTGACGTCGTGACTTAGAAGTAGACGACAGGAGGCAAAGGCAAAGTTCGAAACGTCCTTGATGGGTCGTTAGCAGCGCACACAAACAGAAATGGCGAACAAGGCGAACTGAAAATGAGACTTAACGCACAGGGGGAGGGGGAAAGGACGACGACGACGACGGCGATGTAATGCGAGAGCGGGGTGGGTGGCAATGATGGTCTGGAATGAGTTTCAGGATAAGGACGAGACGCGGGAGTTGGATGAATAATTTTTGTCATCGTAAATTTCAGCAGCGAATGAAATTGGATTGGGATTCTTCTTCTTCTTTTTCGTCTTCGTCTTGGTCTTGTTATGTTTTTTTTTTCTGTTCATCATCATCGTCGTTGTCGTTGTCGTTTCCGTCGGGCTATTCAGGCGCCTGGTAGCTGACATCTTGACGGATTTATTTATTTTTTTGTTTTTTGATTCGGCATCGGCCACCGGAAGGCTTTTAAGACGCGTGATGATTCAGCTCTGAACTTCGTTTTTTTTTTTTTCTGCTGAGATAAGTCTTAAGTTCATAGTTGGCCTGAAGGCGGTAGGTGGGGGGATTAGCTAGCGATGGTAAGCGGTCGAAGTAATTTCGAGAAATGTAGCTTTGCTCCCTTGGGGGGGTTTACTGCTGTGTCATTGAAGTTCCGCGCGGACGTCTGGGGCGTGCATTTGGAATCTGCTTGGGGGACCTTTGGCATTTTATCATTCCTGGTGTGGTGGTCCATTTAATCGATGTTCTTTGTTGAAGTGAGTTCGAGATAGGCGACTGCCGTCAGGCGGAGCATCGTTATCCGGAGTTTTCTCAGAAATGGCGCGGGGATTGTGAACTTTAATTCGAATACGGAAGGGAAAATGTGGAAGAAGAGGAGGGGTGGGAAGGCGATTAAGTCTCTCAAACGGTTGAGAGGATCATGAAAAATTCTGTTGGAGTAGCAGCTCAGTCCAAGACAAGCTCTGAGGGGCACTAAAAAGTCGGTACACGTTGGATGGCGGACTGCGGGGCGTATGCGTGTTTAAAAAGCGAAAATTCTCAATGAGTCTTTTGCTGCAAACCACGGGTCATGATTACTTGAAACAGAAATAATCACTTCGTTAGAGAGAAGCATTTTTTTCAGTTAGACAGGAGCTAAGGAAGCAAGTCGCTAGAGAATTGATGTCCAAATCTTTGCTTAAAAGGCAAAGTGTCTTAAGTCGATTGAAGCAAAAATAATTTTTCTGCTTTGTGAGATTGTGAGAATTTTCCTTACCGCGACTTACATTTTTGTTTTCCATTTTATTTGTTACCTTGGCGCGCCTTTAATGGGACTTTTAAGGATTCCTCCAGGTGGCATTGTGTTCCTTGCCCAGACTTGACATTTTCTTTTTTAGGCCAGGTTCTCAGATCACATGGAGACCAACCACTTTGCCTCCAGAATGATTTTTGAGTTTTCTCTGGCTTCCATTTGCATTCCGGGTATTTTGTTGTTGGGAAGGCTGTTATTTTTACCTTTTAAAAGAGGTAGTTTTAAGTTTTTATTGCAACTACGATTACACCTTTTAGAAAAATCATGGATTTCGCATCAACTACCACAGCGTCAATCAAAAGCATAAAAATAAGAAACGCTGTGATTTTCATAAGAAATCAATAACTTTTTTCTACAAAATGGTTATAAAACTGTTGTATTTTCTAGAGCAGCCATATTTATCGATAATATTCTTTAGTATTTTTCCCATGAACTTCACCCAGTTTTCGGAAAATCTCTGCAGGATAATCTTCCACGCAAACCGTATTTTTTTTTTTTTCAAAATGGTTACCAAAGAGTCCAAATTTCTTGATGTTAAACTTACTATTTTAGTGTGTCCATAAAATAAAGATCAATATTTTATGATCGTTTATCCAAATCGGTCACCAAACGAGCATCGAACCTTCTTCTACGTATGAATCTCCTCTGGCAGAAATGGCTTTTTTCGTTAAATGCGTCCAACGCATCGTTCTCAAGTGAACTTAGCTTTAAAGCCTCTATGGACGACCCCAATTATAGCCCAACTTTTTTTTTTTTTACTTCCCACAGTCAAAAGACTTAAGATAAGTTAAAAGACTTGCAGTCAATTGACCAACTTGACCAAAAGACCAACTGACTAATGTACAACTCACTCCAGTACTCAAGAATTTTGATTGACTGAAGTATTGAAAGCAGTTAAAAAGTACTGTACTTAATTAACTTTCTGCTTTCATTGACTGCTAGTCAAAAAATAAGTACTGACTGCTGACTGCTTTATCTCAGTTAAAATACTTTCCTAAGTTAAAGTATTTCAGAAGATTAGTCTTTTTATTCAATTAACTGCAGTACTAAAAAGACTGCAATTTTTTGAAATCTGTTACTAATATACTCCATAGGCTTACAAATCCATAGATTGAAGTCTGACGAATGTGATGGCGATATTCCAACTATGACGAAGTCCATAATTGGAATATCTCTTTCGAAAGCCGCTTTTTAGGAGAAGCTATAACGCGACTTTGAGCATTATGCTGTTGCAATTCCATAAAATGTTAGTCTAGCTCATCAAGAAATGGTACACAAGTTCGCTCTAACGTATCTTGGTACTTCACTGCATTTATCCTGCTAGAAACAATTGCTTAACGAGAAGTTCCATACCGACTAAAAGCGCCCCACACCATAATACAACCTCCTCCATGCTGACATTTGGAGTACAAAATTTCGTCTTTTTTTTTAAATTGTGTGAGTAGTGATAGAGAAAGACCTCGTCTCCGATGGCGTGACCGGTTGGATAGGAATCTAAATTAGTTGAGTCTACGAAATTGAAAGCGCCTAGCCCAAAACAGCGCTAGATGGCTAAGCATGTTGTATGAGGCCCAGATCCACTCCGGACTGTAGCGCTCGCAAAAGAAGAAGAGACAGTCGGTTGTCCATTCGTCCGGCCCGTCAAAATTAAATTTTTTTTGCTTTACTCCACACAACTTTTCTGCATTCTTCATCAAAAGACATGTGCTTTAGAGCCCATTTCAATTTTTTTGAATATTCTACGAACTGAGTAATTTTTTCGCCGTATACTTGTGTCGCATTATTAACAAAGAACATTTGGGGGATGGCACTATCCACCTTCACCCTTCCACCGGCCGTTATTTTTTGAATCAGCAGCAGTTTTTTTTCTAAAATATTAGGCGTAGGGGGAGATGCACCTCAACCTTCATCCGTCCATCGGCCGTTACTTTTTCAATCAGCAGCAGCTTTTTTTTTCAAATATTTTCTAAAATGTTAGATGTACTGTTTTGAAATTAAGTGACTTTAGGTTTTGTATGTAATTAGAAGTTCTGGTAAAAACAAATGTTTAAATAGATTAGTAGCCTCGTTGCTAGAAGCTAGCTTCGTGCGTAGATGAAAAACCAGAGTCGCCTGGGTCAAAATGACCCGTGGGACGGATGAAGGCTAAGCGACATCAACTGATTGAATTTTTGTTTTCAGTCTTCGCCACTTTTTCAGGTCGCACAGAAATATGTTTAGAAGGAAATTAATTCCCATACATTTTTCCTTATCAGTTTGTTGAAACCATCTTCAAAACGCTGTTGATCATTTGTTGGCAAAAAAATTGCTCTTCCTGTAAATTTTATGGTAAACCAATGTCTGAGTTAAAAATATTCTGCAGTTAAAGCAATGCAATGCAAAATGCAACAAAAATGAATTTTCTCTCAAAGTCAACGACCTCATCCACCTCGTCGGAAATTCACAAAAAAAAGCCCTACCAACCGTCCCATTGTATCCACAACCTTTGAAGTGATACTTCTCTCAGCCTCGAATCATTTGCCAGATGTTTACACGCCCAAGCCCAACTTAATGAAGGAGATCCTTCAGAACAACAACAAAAAAAAACCTTCCAAATTACTCGCAGCTTGCCGCCCTTCTTCACTCTTTTCTCTGACGAAAACCTCTTTTCGGTTTCATTCAAAATTTTCTTCTCAATTACCCCACCACAGAAAATGAACAAAAATTTCATTTCTCTTTTTTTTTTTTTTTTTAACTGTGGCCCTCAAACTGTACAACCCATCAACGAAACAGAACCAGCCCGCTGTGAATCATTTATTTCTCAACTGCTTTTCGTTAATTCCATTTACATCGGCATTTGAATCTGGAAAAAGAAAATAAGTTTTTGTGAATTTTTTTTTTGAAAATAAATACAACAACTTTCGATTGTGTGCAGCAACGCGTCTGAGAGAGGGACGGAGACCAACACAGAGTCTCCTCGGACGCCGGGTCTTGGTGGTTTTTGATGAAAAGGGCTGCGCCACGTGAATGTCGAAACCAGCCCTTAATGGACTTGTAAGTCGGATATTTTTCGTCCTTCGACAGCAACAAAAAACACAACGACACACAACCGAAAAAATACAAAAAAAAAAGCAAAAAATAATTCTAGTTTTTGTTTTCCGCTCAGAGTTCAGTAAACAAAAACAGAATATTCTCCACCATCATCGAGATATGAAAAAGTATCTCACGGCATAGACGCATCTATAGGACATCATCCACACCGAGGGGCGACGCGGAGACACAGAGTGGAGAATATTTTCATTACTCAGAAAAAAGAAAACCGTCATGTCCTAGAAATTCCGAAGCGAAAATACGAGAATATGCAGAGGAATAGAACAAACAAAAAAAAAACACTCAATCCGCCTGGGTACAGATACAAATACAAGAGTACAGATGATGATGATATACCCCAAGAGCCACAGCAGCTATTCACAATTGTACTCTCGCAGAGAGAGAGAGAAAAAAAAAAAAGCCCCTAAGGGCGGGCTGAGGATGATGATGCTAAAACAAAGGAAACTGTATTCCCTTCGCCGCACCACGGCTTTCGCCCTCAACCTCACACTCCCACCCCCACCGCCGCCATTTGCCGATGAATAAAAGCGTCGACGAGGCGGACGACGCCGAGCCTTTAGACATCGGCTTCGAAAGGATGGGGGAATCCTCCGCCCTCTCTCTCTGCATTACAATGCGAAGCAGCAGAGGGAGCACAGAAAAAACAGAAAAAGAAAAAAAAAAAAACTATCAACGCCGTCGTCATCATTTCCAGCTACAGAAGCACAACACTAAAAATGGCACGGTAGGAGGTCGGAAGCGTATTGTGGAATGATATTCCTCATCCACTCTGCTCGGTGCAGACACATGCACGGAACGCGGCGGGCTCGAGAGCCTCCGACGTCGTCATCATCATCATCAGCACCATCACCGTCGCTGTGGTCTTGGTCGTCGTTGTCGTCGTCGTTGTGGTTGTTGTTGTCGACGTCTGTGTTGCTATCTGACCTAGTTTTGTGATTCTGCACTGAAAAGTTGATTGAAGAAAAAAAAAAAGAAGGAGCTAGCAGGCTGCAGCAGGATCCTCCGAAAACGTAGGGCTGATGAAGTGGGTCTGATGAATACACATCTATCTCCGTCATCGTCGTCGTCGGTGCCGCCGCCGCCGCCGCCATCGTTGGGCTTAGAGGAGTCCTTGTCGGGCGCTTTAATATTTTTGTAATTAAAAAACAGAACAGCACTGCAATGCGGACACGGGCAAGGCGGTCGGGCGAACGGACGAGGCGTGATGGCTGTGTCGGTGTCGTGCAGGAGGTCCTTGCTTAGAAAAGTAAATCCAAGCCGACGAGGAAGATCTCAGATCTCAGTCTGTCTCTGTCTCTCGTTATTTTTGTGTTGGAAAAGGAATTAACTCCGGGTGAGCGGCACCGTCAGCCACATCACATGAAAAGTGTCGTAATCTGTTAGACTAGATTCCCGGGGCTTTGTTCTCGCCATTGTTTTGCTTTAGACAGATTTCGAGTGCATCTGTAATTTTTACTCTGGTGACATGAAAGAAGATTATCCTCAGAAATGTGGACGAGAGAGAAAGAGATGAGTCGACGGGTCGTATTCAGGAAATTTTCTCTCAGACTGCAGTAACAAAGGACGTCTGAGTTGTTTGGTTGAACGATTGGGACCGTTATTTCATCAACATGGCACATTGTGTTAACCAGGGCGCAGTTAGATTAGGCGGGAAGTCCTCTTAATTACGTCGGCTGGGTGGATAATGCCGGTCGCTTAATCATGGAGGGCCTTTTTTTTTCGGTTGGGTTGGGTGGGTCAGTGGTTCGTAGGAATGATGAGTTAATCAGTAAACTGGGGCAGACGAGGGTCGTAGATTGTGCCAGACCAATGACCTAATGAGCAAAAGCCAATGGCCTTTGTTACGACGGATTTTAGATCTTTTTGTTTGGCTTGAGTTGAAGATTTGAAGGATCTTACAGTGGTTTCTTGGTTTCGGAGTCTTTTCAATTTTAACTTTTCTTGGATCTTCGATCACTTTAAATCTGGAGTTGAAGATTAAGGACGTGACGTGTTTCAGTCAACAAATGAAATAAATCTTGACACTGCTAATCTTCTAAGTCTTTAAGCCTTTCTAATTTCATGTTTTCTAGTTTATTTTTTATTTTTTTCGATTTTTTGTAGCTTGTTTTTGTCTGCATGGATAAGTCTAGAATTTGAGAGCTTCTGTATAAGTGAATAAGAGTTTTCTGTCATTATTCATTGTCTTTACTCACAAATTTTCTTATTTTTCTTTTTTATGTACGAATATAAATATTCACACGTCTAATTGATGTAAATAAATAAGTAAATAGATTTCTGAGAAAGCGCCATCTCTTTGTGCCGTCAAGTATCTTTGCTGTCGTTGATCCGATGAACGAACCTTTAATGCTTAAAATGCATTCCACTTTTTGATCTTTTTCAACAAGTTTTAGCCAAACGAGTTAAAGACTAAAAAAGCTAACATCTAATTCATCATTTTTTCTTATTTGCAAGATTTGTCCATAGATTTCTGGGCTTAAACAATACTTTTAAGAGGAATATCGATAGAACAGTTTGGGAGCCGTCATCTAAGCATTTATTTTGTGTGTGTATAATTTTGAACTTATCATCGTTGTCCGGATCAAGTTTGACCCCTTATTTCAATTGAATTTATAGATTTCAGAGTTGAAACAAAAGCTTTTAAGACCAAAGGACAAAAAATAGAAGCGCTATTAGAACAATCTGAAAGTCACGCTATAGGTGCGAATAGTTATATGTCTCAAGTTCGTCTGTGATAGATTTCAATATCATCGAAGCCTTACGAAGACTCTTTTGTTTTAAATTTAATGATATGGACGTTAATACGGACGTTGATAAAACAGTTTGAGAGTTATGAACTACAAATCTTGCCTAACTTGCCTTTAGTTCACATTGAAGCCGGTAAAGGCCCCTACTCACTTGTTCTTCAAGTCAAGTTTCTTGATTCTGAGCCTCTTAAAAGACTTTGAAGACATCAACCACGAAGCAGTTTGAGAGTCATAAACTAAAGACATATTATTTTAGCTAATTGCCTGGAAACTACTAAATACTTCTGCTTACTCGTTCTTCAAGCTTAATTTTTTGATTTTTGACCTTTAAAAAGTCTCTTAAGTAACACCCATTGAACAGTTTGAGAACCATGAAGTACAACCGATTTATATTTGTTTTTGTTCACATGTGGGACAGATGACGCTTCTATTTGCTCGTCATTCAAGTCTAATTTTTTTGATTTTTGGCCTCTAAAAAGTTTCTAAAGAGAGTTCCCATTGAACAGTTTGAGAGTCGTGAACTAAAAATAGATCATCTTGGCTGATTGCCTGGGAACGAATAAATACTTCTGCTTACTCGTCATTCAAGTCTATTTTTTTTTTGTTTTTTGATCTCTAAAAAGTCTCCCTAAAGAACACCCATGGAACAGTTTGAAAGGCATGTGTTAGAAACTGTTCTTCTTGGCTGTTTGCCTAAAAACTAATAAATACTTTTACTTACTTGGTTTTCAAGTCTAATTTTTTCATTCTTAGCCTATGAAAAGGCTTTATAGAAAACGCTCGAAGAACAGTTTGAGAGTCAAACTGAATTTAATTTACGTTTCAAGTAAAAAAGGTTGCTACTTACTCGTAATTCAAGTTTAAGTTTTTGATTCTTAGTCTAGAAAAAGACTTTAAAAGAAACACCGACAGAACAATTTGAGAGATACAACCCGAGTAAGACTTGTTTCATATCGGAAATTTCTTTCTTTTTTAATTTTGAGGCTTTTAAAGCCTTTTTTTAATACATTTCCAGGCTGTAATGATGAGACCCAGTTTGGGAGTTTCAGACCCACCAAACCCTCACTATCTGCTTCATGAACCTCTCTCCATTAAACTCTCGACGCAAAAACAAATCGTTGTACCGCAAACCCGAAATACATCCCAAAAGTACTTATCAGCGCTTCGAGCAGAACTTCTGCCCCCCGATCCAATCTTGCGTCCCGGTAAATCACGCACTTGCCCATGTGCCAAGCGAGGAACGTATAAAAATAACACCGGCATCGTTCGGTTACGGTTTTAAAACAAAATAACACCCCACCTGACTGCCCTTACCACAAAATCATCCGCCCTCCCGTACAATCAAAGCCCATGCCCAGGCAGGGCTATGGCCATTCAAAATCGAAAACACTTGAATTGAAATCGATTTTCCGATCCTAAATTGGCTGTTCTCTCGTTCATAATGGGCGAGCACACTTGTTCCACTTGATGGGCTTACAAAAGCAATGGCAGCACCAACTTATACAGCCAATTAGAGATTCCTGGTTCCTCCCGTCCTGCACCCCGTGCCCGTTTGTGCACATGCATGAGCATCAACCGGGCAGGGCAGACACTTTAAATTCGTCAACAATATGGTATCCACACCCAAAAACAAAAAAAAGAACGTGGCCCAAAAGCCACACGAGAAGGGCTCTAGAGCGCCGCATACATGCGCCCGGATGAAACCTCAATGAAACCACTCAAGCGCTTATTTTGACCTATTCGCTGGTAAATAAGTGAGAAGCGGCGTCGGGTACATAAAGGAATTGCTCTTCTCGTGTGTACGGAGAGGTGGGGGAAATAACTTTTTTATCTTGACCCAAAGTCCTCCGCTCCCTGGGTGCCCATCCCACTAATGTCTCCGACAGTGTTTACGCTCTCTCTCTCTCTCTCTCTGTGTATGTGCCACGAGCTGCGCCCCCATCCACCCACCAGAGCAAGGCCCAAAACAACACCCTACATAATGACGACAGGCGACACACAACGCTGATCCCCCGGAATGGCTACTGCCTGCCTCTGCTTGGCCTGGCCCGGCTGCTTGACTGCCAACTCGAGGGCAGGCTAGCTCTCTGTGTGTGTTGTAACAGCTTTCGCCTTGCTTTGTGCCGTGTGTATAGGGACTGTCAAGTGCAGAGGGAGTGAGTAATGTGCTTAGCGTGTAGAACTGGCCAAAAACAAAAAAATAAAAAAACAGAAGACAGACATCCTCGCCGACGACGACGACGTCTTGGGTCTGGTGATGGAGCTTCGGCTTCGGGTTGGGGGTTTCACTGAGTTTTACGATGTTTCGGGGCTTAATCCCTGGACACGTGTACGTAATTTTCGTTCGTTTTTTTTTCCTTTTTGTTTTCTCTTCCTCTTCATGCCTTTGCCACCCGTCCACCCTGTGTGTCCTTCAAACGTGTGGAAGGAGAGGGAGAGAGAGAGCAAGAGACATTGGGCGTCGTCATTCTTGGTTCGATTTTGTTGGGTGTCCTTCGGAGGGAAAAAAGGAAGCACATGCATTATGTATTACATAGGCGGGTCGGTTGGAGAGTGATTGCTGGTGGAAAAGAAAGACGGCGAAGGAAAAAAAAGAATTGGCGGGTGTTGTGTCGGAAAGGGGGGGGACCAAAGGAGGACCATCAAAATAGTTTTTCCGGTGTGTGTGGGAGTGAAGAACCGACGCGCGAGATTTCGACGAGAGTTGGGATGACACTTAGCCGACTTGAGGACTCTTGAAGCGCTGTTTTTGAAGGTATCAGTAGGAGCTTTCTTTTGGGAATCGCATTATCGCATGGAGTGGGCGGAGAGATTATGTGCGTGGGTGAGAGTGGAATGGGAGGTTTATCCTCAGGGATATGGCCAACAGAGATTTCGATGATTTCGTTTGGGCTTGAAGTCTTTTTTGGGCGATTATTTTCAATTTAGTGACAGTTGATTTCCGTCAACGGGGGAGGTTGACTTCAAAGAGACTATTCTGATTCGGGGATGGAGTGGGTTTACTGTCAGGAAACATTCGGCTTAAAGATGAAAAGAGGGTTTTGAGGGACACAGGCTACAAGAAACTGGTTCTTTTAAGCTTTGACATGTTGAATGCGACGCCATTTACGAACACACTTAGTCCGGTCACCGGTGACACCCATGGCATTCAGCGTGTTAAAGAGTTTTGTTGCAGGCTACTAGAAATTGTTTGTTTCAATTTGTCTGGCATTAAAAATATCTAGACGGTTACCAAGACAGCAGTTTGTTCCCACAGTAAGGTCCCGATATTGCGACGGTCAAAGGACCAGCAACATTAGGTTGTACTAAGCGGACGAAGCCATGCTCTGGCCCTGAATGAGCTTGTTACGCAAAATATTTATTAATTTTTTTCAAGCAGACGACGCACGAAACGAAATAAAATTGCGTTCATTGCAATTTGTATGCAAACCTGACATGGTGTTGTGTCTGCGTCGCAATAAGCGGTTCGTCGTTTAAGGCAAAATCGTACTATACGGTTTCCACTTTATTTTATTTCAAAAGACTTTGCCTGTGCCCGTAGTTTAGTTCGTTTGTTGGGAAACCGAGGAGGACAAGTCTACCTGGCTTCGCTCTATTGGCTTTCAAACAGAAACAGTGGACATAAATCTTTAGATCCAATTACTCAAATTTAAGGGAAAAGAGTGACTGGTAGTAAATTTTGTATAAGGACTTAGTTGCTTTGAATACAAGACGTTGCTAAGAACGGATGTAGATCAGCTCCACCTTAGACTCTGACTCAAGTAAAATAAGAAGAAGACGAGGATAAACTGCTTTAAAAAAAAAAAAAAAATACCAGTGCCTAAAAACGCAAAAACTATCAAAGTTGCTTTGTCTAGGAATCCAAATGAACAAAGCTTGACTCGTCGCACTAAAACCGATTTGGTTATGAGCGTATATTCCGAGTTAAACGGTTTACAGCAGACCAATGCAATATTCAATTAATATTTATCCCTTAAATATAATGAAAAACCACATCAACACCATTGGCTTAATTTTGAGAAAGTTTAAAGTTAGATAAATAAACTCGCTATTCCTTTTTCTACGCTTCCTATCTTGCATCAACATTCTTTCGCGAGTTTAACGTTGCAACTCAACTCAGGCTGCCTTATCGACGTCAAAGTCTTTTCGCCTACATGCACCCAATAATCATGTTAATTTTTTGTATTGCTCTCTCTTAATGTCTTAAACTCCTTAAAGAATTTCAGTTTTTCTGCATAAATTTCGGAATTTCTAAGCCTTTTCAGGTTAAACATTCAAACTTATTGCAGGCGTCGTGAATGATTGACGAGTGTGGGTTTTCAGAGAGATATTCAAATTTGCTTCTGGGGAGAAATGTCATTTTAAATTTCTCTGTAGCTCCGGCCACAGATTCTATTTTTCTTGTATTTTATGCGAAATGTTGAAAATTGTTCTTAAAAAACAGGGCTTTGATATCGTTTTGACTTTTTGAGTCGTGTTTTACTAGAGTTATAATCTATCTAATCTAAGAGTCGGTATAAGAATTTTTACTTATTTCCAATGTCTGTTCATCTATCAGACGCTATTTCGATTCTTCTTTTCTTTGATTACAAATCTAAGACCATCAGCAGAAGGCTTTCCACTAGCTTTCGAGTGTTTACTGAACCTTCAGAGACGTTTTTCATTTATACATCAAACCAAACTTATCCTTAGAAGACTTTTCATTCGTTTTTGAACATCCGGTAACACTGTAAAATCTTTTTAAAGCTCTTCGCGATTTATTTTTAAGCAAAACCCAGCACCAGAACTGTTTCCAAATGGCTAAACTTCAAAACTTTTTCGGACTGAACATTAAGACTAAATGCAAGCCAAATTAAGTTCTATGATCACAAGGAATAAGCGCCAAAGTCATTTTTTTCACGTTTTTAAAAAAGAAAGTTATAACGTTCAGATCATTCTAAAAATGAGTGTGAATATCAGGAAGTAGCAAATATTGTATTGAATAAATGTATTCATTTGATTTCCTTTAAATTGTGAGTAAATTTAAACGAGCACTTTTGCGCACAACTGTAATGAATATTGGAGACATTTTAGCTCCAGTTAATTCGATGATTTTCGGTATGTGCGTTTGATCATCTGACCAGATTTGGTAGCAAATAAAATGGGCCGCCAATAGCAAAGTCTCAATAAGTAATCGAATGATGATTGTTGTTTTATTTTATTCTAAAAACGTCCTACAAAAATTCCTTTAAGATAGCTACAGCTTCGGATTTTATAATAATCTCAATTTTGTCTTAACTCAACTTAGACGGTTATTTCTTGTGGCCGCAAAATCTTTAACGGCACGCGATATTTTCGTACTAAACTGTATTTGATCTTGAAAAGTTGTTATGCCAAAGGCATTTGAACAGATCATGATCCGTCAAAGAACTTAAAACTAAAAAACCAAACATTGGACTCTAGTCAGGGAGCTCTTTAGTCAGCCGTCTTTCCAGTGATCCACGTGCTATGAAAGGATTGATTTGTCCACATTCCCAAGACACCTCCACGTGGGACCAGAAGATGTCAGATGAAAAGTGCCATCAAAAATTCTTCCCAAAACACGAGAATTCCTCGAAAAGTATCTCAAAAATCCTCCACACACCTCCACCTCCTGTCATCGTGATTACAACGATCCATAGATCATTTTCCCGAATCCCTCCTTCGGCTGTCAAAAATTGAATTAAACGACAAAATATTCAAAAAAAAAAAGGGGTGTTCGAGTGAGTTCCATGCCCGAAAATAGGCATTCTATCCCCCGCCTCAAGGAAACAAGAAAAACATGACTGATGCCTGCCTAGCTGTCGATTGAAATGACTTTGGATTTCTCCACGGCGAATATTACATTCTGTCACGCACGCATTTCTTTTGGTTTCTGATTAAAATAGCAAAGGAAAAAAAAAATAATTCACTTCGACTCCACCGACAGGCACGGCGGGGAGAGAAATGGAAAATCTTTTTCTTGAAAAACGAAAACGAGAAAAAAAAAAGGAGCTCTCTGTAACGAGTATCTTATCAAGAAAATAACTTAAATCGCAATTTGTACGTTACACACCAACAAAATGAACCATTAATTTCCGCCACCGAGCATATCGAATGTATCTATGTATCCTATCCAATCGCGCTGAGCAAAAGCAGCAGCTCCAACACCATTAAATGGGCATTTTTTCAATTTATCTCCTACTGGGTACAGACATCATCTTATCAACACCGCATCGAATCTCTCGGCAGCCGCCATTGCGCTGAAATTCATCAGCATGATACCGAAAACTCATTAACCCCAACCGAGAGAGAGAGGAGCTGGCGGAGGTGTATCCGCACCGCAGACGTAAGCAGCGTAAGCGCGCACCCAAATTGGCCCCCAGTAGACGCTAATGAATGCAATTTTCAACCTCATCGAATCGGCTGTCGGTTGTCGGCTGTCGGTAGCCGTTGCGACTTGTTGTCGATAAAATTTCTTATCCACGTTAAGAAATTACATTTATAACGTCGCGTCGTCCCATCCCAACTGGCGGCGCGAGGCTCCGCCACCCCCATTAGATGGCGGCAAGCGCCGCGCCGCGCTGCGTCAGCCGCGGAGTCGGGGTTCCGTATCTAATGCCAATCTAGCGAAAAATCCAATTTCGATTCTATTGAGCAGTTAGCGAGCGAGGCACGGCGGACGCGGGGAGGACGGACGGAGAGAGGACCGTGTGCGAAGATGAAGGTGGAGTAGGAAGTGCAGATAATCCACCTTCAATCTTTTCATTAACATATCTTTGCGTTGCAGACGTTGGCGTCCGGCGATGGCGACGGCCATGATGATGAACCGCTGCCAACATGACGGCGCTGATGTTGATGATGACGACGATGTCCGTGGTGCCGTTGATGATGATGATGATGATGCTGCCGTTGATCGCCGAGGAGGCGGAGTAAATGAGGCAAAATGGCTCTGGCTCACGCGCAAAACACAAAAAAAAAAAAAAGAAAAGTAATTTAGTACATGATCGACAGTCAAGTGCATTAGAGGAGGTTCCTCCGCCCGCCCGAGAATCCTTTCACGTCGAGTTGATTACACGGAAGAAAATTGCAATTTTCTTCTCCATCTTTTGCGTCACCTTGGCCTTCGTCGTCGTCGTTGGAACAGACGCTTGCCCTCCGCACAATATCTTATTTATCTGACCGCAAGCTAATCAAATAGCAAACAGAATGTGTCCAATGGCCGCCCGGACCGTCCGGACTCTCCTCGAATTGATTTCGGTCATAAACTGTGATAAATGCCTCCTGATAAACATTGTCTGATACTCCATTGGCCGCCAGCGCAAATACTTTGTGTGTTCGGTGGAAAATCAATGGCAACATAATGACGACATTGACTACGTTGCGCTAGACGGCTTGCAGTCGCTGCCCAGGTACACGGGGCAGTCGCGCGCCGCCGCCACACAAACCTTTACAGACCTGTAAAGTCACGGAAGTCTGAACTTGGGGCTGAGATTGAATCTTTATTGTGCTCGCTTCTCGACGGAGGCGAGCCGCCAGACAGTCGGTGTGGAAAATTCGCCGACAACAACACCATCGCCTTGCCGCACCGGGCACAATGGCACGGGGAAAGAGAATAAATTCTTTGCTCGGTACCCTGTGGGGGTGTGTTGCAGCGAGCGCGGTGCGTATTTGTTTTGAAATACGTTCCGGAGGGGAGGCGGTGTTGGATTTGCGAGTAATCGACGGGCCAAGTGGTAGCGATTGCACTGAATTTTCGCAACGACTTATGGGGTCTTAACTCAGGCGTTTCGACAGAGGGAGTTGCGCGGCTCTTTGGTGGTGTAATTTACGCTCGCTGGCGCTTAGAGGGATTAGCAGAGGCTGGGCGTTGTAGATGGTTGAATAGTGTGCGTGTCGGGGATTTTTGGGGAGATTTTTGAGTAGCTTCTGGGTAGAAATGTCCACTAGATTAGTATTTCTAACTCCAGACTCGGTGCCTTTGGAATTTTATACAAGATTTGAAAAAAAATTTAAAATCTGATAAAAAGGTCTTCGGAGTCGTCCTGACTTTCATATTTAATTGCTTCGATGCGCGTTCGAATCGTGTTGAAAATGTATTACTCGTTGACGAAGTCCGATAATTTGTTAACAAGACTGCCAGGCTTCCTTTGGTGACCTCCCTCGTGTGCTTTTTTGGAAGGCGATGTCTTGCAAACTAGCTTCTTTCTTTAGTGACTTGTCTTGTGTGTTTCCGAGTGATTGCTGACCTTTTCAAGGCTTTGTTGAGTCTTTTTTCTTTCGATTTTGAAACCAAATTTACCCCCAAAAGGCTTTTCACTTGAGGCTTCTCCCGATTAATTTTTAACCATCACCAAAATATTTTCTATCCGTGTTCGACAGCCTGACTGACTCTGAAGAGATTTTTTCGTTGCTTTATTTTTTTCGAATTTGAAACCAAACTCATCTCCAGAAAAATTTCACCCGTTTTCAAGTTTGAGAGGAAAACTCATCTATGGAAGATTTTCCATTCGTTTTCGAGTGTCTTTTGAACTTTCAGAGGCCTTTTTCCATTTAATTTTATAACCAAACTTTCACTCGTTTGGTGAAAAGTGAAAAGTCTTATGGGGATAAGCCATAGGACTTTTCACTCGTTTTCAAGCGTTCGATGACGTTTTGGAGTCTTTGTGATGCTTCTCGCGGTTGAACTCCGAACATAACTTATCACTGGAACATTTTCCACCCGTTTTCAAGTGTTTGTTGACTCTTCATGAGTTTCCCAACCTTTATTCGTTCAATTTTGAAATCAAAGTATCCAAATCTTATATCCAGAATACATTTCACTCATTTTCGGGTCAGCAGAGATTTTTTTTCATTGAAGTTTTAAGTCAAACGCACCTGCAGAGAATTTTTTTTATTCATTTTCGATTGTCTGCTGAGATCTCAGAGCCTTTTTCGAGGCTTTTTTTTAATTCAATTTTGTAGTCAAACTCATCTCCCGAAGATTTTTTACTCATTTTTGAATAACTGCTGACCTTTCAGAGGCTTTTTCCGAGTCTTTTTTCATCCATCATTGAAAGCAAATTTATCCCCAGATGACTTCTTATTCATTTTCAAGTGTTCGGTGGTCTTTTATAATTTTTTCAAGTATCTTAGCGATTGATTTTCAGGCAAAACTCATCACCAGAATACATTTTATCCGTTTTCGACAGTGAAAATGACCTCTGAGAGATTTTTTCAGTGCTTTCATTGGAATTTGAAGCTAAACTTGTCTTCAGAAGATTTTCACCCGGTTTCAAATGTCTTTTAAATTTCGAAAGGCTTTTTTCATTTAATTTTGTAGCCAAACTTATTCACAGAAATCTTTTCCACCGTCTTCCAGCGTCCGACTTAAAGATTTTTTCTTGTTCTTGAAGCAAAATGTATCCTCAGTATTCAATTGCGGTCAAAATAATAGCAAAGCTGCTTTCTGAAGGATACCTCCTTGCAACTTGAGTAATCTCATGCTAATGATTGGAGTAATCGAAAAATCTTTTAGTCCTTTCAGTTATTGTTCTAAAGTAGAAGAAGAACATTCCCAAAGTCTCCAAGAACAAACATTCTCTCACACTATTACTTCAATGCATTGCTATTATTTTGACCGCAGCTGTATTTCCATCCGTTTTTGACTGTCTGCTGACATTTAGGAAATCTTTTTTTCAAACTGTTTCATTCGTTTTTGGAAGCTTATTTTACTACCATACAAATTTGCACCCTTTTTGGACTGTTTGCCGACCTTTAAGAGGTATTTTTGAAGCTTATTTTATTCGATTTTGACGTCAATCTCATCCCCAGATAATTTGTCTCCCATTTGCGTTTGCAAGCAGGACTTTTTTCTTCTGAACATTCGACTTTTTTTGTTGGAACTAATACTCGATACGAATCCCTGGTCACGTTAAATTTGGTTTTTGTCATTAAAGACGATTGAACTCGTCTATTTTCCTTTATTTTCACAGTGGCACTGTTTCGTCTATCTTTTGACAATCCTGTAACCACCAATGCTCAAAAAATCATATTTGGACTACATCATCATCATTAGTGGCATAACAGCCCACGAAGGGCCAGAGCATAGCTTTTCGCGCCTCCACTGTGCTGTGCGCGTTATAATTTTGCCACATGTGGAGGGGACCAACAATTTATTGCCGGTTCCGAACGGCAAATTGCGAAAGCTTTCCGTGACAGAAGTACTCCAGGAGGATTGTCAATCGTTCATTCGGACTACAGAAAACTCAAATTTTGGTTCTGGCACTCAGCTAATGGCCATCGCAGCCATCATTTCAAGTGCTCAGGTTCAACAAAAAGTCTTCAGATGCGGGTTTATTACCCAACAATTTTTTTTTTTCAATTTTGGCACAAGTTAAAGTCGAAAAACTATCCCCTGTTACGTTCAAAATACTCGAGCCTGACCCAGTGCCCTACAACCACCGCCCAGTTGTCGGTCTGACCTGCCTTAAGGCCAGCCTTCAACCCTCCCACCAACCAACCTCCGACTTAATTGACACATTATCCCTCTCACACATACATTCCCACCTCTAACCACCACCAAATTAACACACTCTTGTCCAGTGTGCAATCACGTCAGTCCATCTTGAAACCAAATTAATTCATAAAATTAAGTTTGTATCTCATTTTCAACCGAAAGATGTATTTCATCCCCCATCTACACAAGACCCCACCCACATTTTTGTTCTCACATCACATGCAATTTGCTAAATTTGTTATAGCAACACAAATTTATGCCAAAGTTAACAAGCTCCACTCCTGTGCGATGCAGGAGAGGAGGATGGTGCTGGAGAGAAGAGGATACACACGCTCATCACAGACATCGTCATCGTGGTTGCCGGTCTGCAACACCTCAAAATAATTTTAATCAAACACAAAATCACCCCACTCTCTCACCGCCCGAGTGAGTCTCGGTATCAAAAATTGCATGCGGTTAGCAGGACAACCTACCGGCTGCCGCCGGTGCCGGACAGACGTCGGTTTTGTTGACAACGACGAGCGAGTGGTGGTGGTTGGAGAGAGCAGCAGACAACGACGGACTGAATAAATTGCTAGACGCTATCAATTTTCCCATGACCGGTCGTGGGTTGAAAATAAATTTTCCGACCCGCCCTCGCCTCCGGCCGCCCGTCCAAAAAGTGCCACACACAGACACATCAGGGGTGAATCTATCGATTGCAGCAGTAAAATGTGCTCGACTGCCACAGTGGCTGTAGTTTGCCACAGTAAATCATCGTTCAACCCCAATTCGATGGAACGTAAGGGTGCCAAAAAGATTACATGTCGAGGACATCGATTTGCAGAGGGACGTGATGGGTGGGGGGGGGGGGAAATAAAACTG
This sequence comes from Syritta pipiens, assembly GCA_905187475.1. Classification (NCBI taxonomy): domain Eukaryota; kingdom Metazoa; phylum Arthropoda; class Insecta; order Diptera; family Syrphidae; genus Syritta; species Syritta pipiens. The sequence continues at coordinate 94,631,064 of LR994571.1, forward strand.
CAACTGCCATCGACGCGCACTCTGGCTGCAGCAGCAAAAAGGATTCCCTTTGGAGCGCCCGCATTTATCAAGCGGAGTGATGAATGGCCCACCCACTTTGAGTTGACCTGATTTTTTTGAAGGTCGTTTATCGAAAACTATTCTCTCTCTCTCTCTCTCTCGTTCTTTGCACACCTAGTCTCTGCTGTATTGTGGTGGTAATGGTCGTGTTCTACTTTCACACACACACAGAGAGACCGACTGAGAGAGAGACAGAGAAAAACAACCCCTCCAGGGGGTTGGAGTTGATTATTTCAACTCGGTGGAAACATTCTCTGTCCCCCCACCCGTTTGGCTTGGATGTGTGTCTAGCAACAATGGCTTCTAACTGATGCCAGTCTCGGGGTATTGTGTTTCGCTCCGAGTCGAGAATGGGCCACACACAACAACAACGACAACACGAGGGTTCATCACTTTGCCGGCGGAGGCTTCTGTGGGTGGCTGGCGTGACAATGGCATGAGTTGAATTCTTTGAAATCTCCGACAGGCAGAGAGTGGAAAGAAAAATTCTTCTAGTTTTTCTTTTCTCATCTTTCCTTTAATGCATTCGGTCTTCCCCCTTTAGGAAAAAAACATGACCCAGCTGTGGATGCACATGCATGAATGGAATTTTATTTAGAACAATGTAAAATGTCAAATGATGAGTCGGTGGGGGTGGACCAAGCCTCGAGGCATTCGATTTTCCCATGGTCTTAGTGTTGCCGTTGGGCATGAAGTTAAAATATTAAGGAAGGGAAAAGGCATTTTCTACCTCTCTCACAAAACTATTCCAAAAACGTTTGTAACTTTCTCGACAGCGCCCAGAACTCCGAGTTGTGTGTACGCGCGTCGCCCCACCTGAATAAATTTTAAAACTGTCAGAAGCCGGGAGAGAGTACACGTGGAAGAAGAAGAAGTTTCAAATTGTGTCCTCTCCCACTTTTATGGGTGACATTTCCTGAACGCTGTGGGGTAATCACATTTTCAATATCAATTTCCGTTCATCCCTTCCGGAGCACAAAAAAAAAAAAAAAAAAAAAAAGACTTAAGTCACCCAGCTAAGACCAAAACTTTTGTCTGTAACAATCTGCTCCCACCCCCGTTCGTTGAATCCTTTTCTTTTTTCGAATTCATTATTCATTTGTCAGTCGACGGGTGGGGTGTGGCAGAACGAATACCCGACAGCAATTTATAAGCGAAAAATCTCTGAAAAGAGGATTAAAATTAATAAATCGCAACGAAATTGTAACGATGCCTTGTGCCATTTGTTATAAAGATGACTTTTCTTAAAGTGCACGAACACGATGAGTTTGGGTAAATATTTTAGCACAGTGCACATTAAAAGTGTCATTTGTTTAAATGCCACATGACCGATGGGTGGGGCGGTGATGAATTATTAGTGCGATTTTAAGTCGGGGATGGCATTCGTTCAGTGTCAGGTTCAGTGGGATTAAAAGATGTTCATTTAATTACGTAAGCGGGTGGCTATGTCCGCCGCCTTGAAAATTGAGAACGGTAACACTTTAAAGGTGGCCATGGTTTTTTTTTTTTTTTTTTTTGCAACGGTGAAGCGCAACGAATGCTTGAGTGTGTCTGTGTGGCATGAGACAAGGCCGACGCTCAAAGCAATCGGACGAGGACACTCGTTAGCATGCGGGTAGGTAGGTAGGTGGTCTGGTGGATCTCTGGCTCACAACATTTTGTCGGCTGGTGTTGAGGACTGTTGCCAAGCATACAGTTGACTTTGTGGGGGAAACCTTCTTCATCACTGTCTTTTGGGGCTGACACGTGGATGTGAATGAAATGGATTCGGTCAATAGAAAGGGGAGATGTATTCAAAATCAGAACCACAAAGACTTTCACTATGATTCACATAAAAAAAAGGCTAAGGAAGACAAAATTTCGAATGTTTTTTGACGATTGACAAATGGCGCAGTGAACAGATCTAGCTGGACAAAGTTTAAAAATTTAAGTTATTGAAATTCGGAAATTCGGTTGTTGAAATTCGGACACATTCCCATAGGATTTTTTTTTTCCTCAAATTTTCCTATATTTTTTTGTGTATTTTTTATCAGCAATATTTTCAGAAATGCCTTCTTCGAATGACTATTATTGTCACTCCACACCTAACTAATATATTTCTTAACTCTTAGTCGCATAACGTTTCATATATGGCATTAACCGATTTTAAGTCAATGTCTTAAGTTGGCGAAGTTTTTTTTTTTTTTGTTTCCATGCATTGTTTTCCATTTCCATTAAAAGGAATATTTCATTAATACATTGTATGCGGTGTAGTTAATTTTTGCCTCAGAATATTGCTAAAACTCACTTCTAAGCAATGGTTGTTCAGAAGTCCATTTTTTTTTGCAAAACAGTTGGATTAACAACGTCTTACGCGATTATTGAACAGACTGATGAATAAAAAAAAAAATTTTTTTGTAAATTTCTATTGTGCTTAATCAATATATAAATTTATGGTAAGCCACGGTAACTTTTTATCAGATTTTTAGGTCATTGTTCGTTTGTTCCACATATGGCACATTATGCATTCATACTTTTGCTATATTTCTAAATGTCAAATGCTCCAAAGGCTCATTGTGGTAGAAAACTCGCGGATGAGGAAATATCCAGTCTGTTATCTGCTATTCCCAGTGACAGTGAAGACGATCTAGAAACTGATGAAGACGAATTAGACGGAGGTTTGTTGGAAAATCTTAAAGACGAAATTGAATGTGATACAGCTTTCCAATGCTCATGATTTTTACTCCAACGAAAGTGAATATTTTGAAACTACGAAAAGATCTCTTCGTTGGAGAAGGAAACGGCCGACCATGTGTAATTTCGTGGTGTCACCGTTTTATCATTCACTGTAGCACAACTTGAAACACCGCACGACTTTTTTCGTTACTTTTTCTATGAAGATTTTCGTAGACAAGACAAACCAAAGCCATTGAGGAATCGTTTTCGGATGCAAAATATGATATCTCGGAATTTTACTTCTTTCATCAGTAACAAAGTACCCAAACATTCGACTTTTTTGGCATAGAGACATTGGCCTTAGTTTGGTGCAGAAGTCAATGATACTGAACTATTTCGAAAAAATTCGTTCTGTGTTACGTGTGTGTGAGGTGGTGGTTCTAGGAGAACCCAATTAGCACTAAGTGTCGTTTTGTAACCACAGCTTTGAAAATTTGAATATAAATTACGATTTAGAACCATCGTGCGACGTTGAGAAATGAAATCAAATCTTTCTTTCCTGTGCTACACTTTAACGATAACTAAAAAATTCTGGCTTAATGCATGATGTGCACAAGCCACAATTTGGTGAATTATTTACATACGAATTGACAAAATCAAAAAAATAATGATGAAGGAAGGTTTTTGAGGTTTGAATTTTTATTCCAAATTTAGAAAACTATTCTGATGCAGAACTACTGTTAGAAACAATAATACGTGATGTCACTATCTAAAAAAAAATTATCAGTTGAGGATACAAACGAGATTGCTCGTTTTCCATTCCTATTCTTAGTTTAAGAACAAGAAATACAGTTTTCTGATGGAGTTAATATGTATAACATATTTATTTTTCGCATTGTATTTTATTAAATTACTATACCCCAAAATCGCATGATTGGTACAGGCAATAAGCAAAAACGATTGTTTTTTGTTGTTCACCTTTGAGTAGCTGTGAAAAGTGTGACATGCTTGACAAATCTAGTTTTCTTTTTTTGTGTACAACTTTGCTTCCGCCGTTTTTTCCGAAATTCGAGGCTTTTTTTGTAATAAACTGGTTATACATTTATGATTTGCTTTGCGTTTGATTCGATTGCGTTTGGCACGAGTCATGATCAAGTAATGCCTCCAACTCTGCATCTTCGAAAACCTTCTCTCTTTCACCGCCATTCTGGTCTTCGACGTCAAAACCGTTCTTGAAGCGTTGAAACCACTCTCGGCACGTTCTTTCACTCACAGCGGCCCACGTATTTGAGAGCATTCGATGATCCTCAGCCGCAGATTTCTTCATATTAAAGCAGAAAATTAAAACCTCCCCCAAATGACGAGAATTTGGCTCGTAAGCTGCCATGTTTAATCGAGAATAACTTTATGGTGCAGACACAATTCGACTTATATTTCGATGGCGTTATGTTAACAAATACCTAAGCTTATTGTATGACATCTACGATCTATTGGGAGTACAACTTGAAACACGCGTATTTTTTTGTTAAAAAAAACTATTTATTTGAATATGAAAATGAAAATACATGTCATTCAAAGTATTGCCCATCGCTAGCCACAACTTTTTCCCATCTTTCCGGCAATTTGTGGATTCCGTCCCAAAAGAACTGCGCCGGCTTGGCGGCCAAGAATGAATCGAGCCAATTTTTGATACCGTCAACTGAAGTGAAGCGTATTCCAGCCAGGGCATTCTGCATGGACCTGAACAAATGGTAGTCGGAAGGGGCCAGGTCTGGGCTATACGGCGGGTGGGGTAGCGATTCCCATCCAACATTTTCCACGTATTTTTTAACCCGTTGAGTGCGATGTGGCCGCGATGTGAACACTGTCATCATGGAAAATTATCGATTCGTGTCTAGTCGCATATTCTGGCCGTTTTTCTTTGATTGCGCGGCTTCCTTGCTTTTGGATCTTTGAAACTTTGGAATTTGCTTGGAAATTGCTTGCTGGCGAACTCCCAATGATTTCGCAAGCTCCTCTTGAGTTTGACATGAATCTTCTTCCAGTAATGCCTCCAATTCTGCATCTTCAAACTTTTTCACTTGGCCAGGACGTTCCTTGTCTTCAACGTCAAAATCACCACTTTTAAAGCGTGCAAACCATTCCTGACACATTCTGACACTTACAGAATAGTCAGGATAAGCTTCAATGAGTAACCGTTGCGCATCTGTTGCACTTTACTTCAAATGAAAGTAGTGAATTAAAACTTCCCGCAAATGTTGTTTTGAAGGCACAAAATTCGAAATTTTAAACGCAAAACAAAACTTGTGTATACTTTGACAGATGGAATTAACTAGATTTTTCGACGCTCTTTAACATACAATAGCTATCACTGTCAAAAAAATAGCGCGGGGTGAATATATATGAAGTTAGTAACAATGCGCGTCTTTCAAATTGTACACCCAATATTTATTCCGATTACCACTTACCGCTACATTCATCTATTGCAAAACGGCGGTAGCAAAGTTGTACACCTAATAAAAGCAGCAGGTTACCAATAATCTGAATGATTCCATAAATCTATGGCCATACGGCAAAATCGCCTAAATAAATTGTCCCTACTATTCAGGAAACGTGTTTGGAGTTTTAGATTCATCATCGTTAGTGGTGTAGCAGCCCACGAAGGGTCAGAGCCTAGCTTTTTGCGCCTTCACTGTGCTGTGCGCGTTATAATTTTTGAAACATGTGAAGGGTTTTTCAAATTTCATATTTATTTATTTGAGCTATTTCTTATATTACATGCGTTTACTTAGGTGTTAGAGTCCGAGCTCTCAACCAATCTTGTTCATTAGGATGATTATAAATCTTATTAATTCAATGCAAGCTTCACTCCTTGACTTACAATCCACACTCGTATTCGAAAAAATCACCTTTGGTCGTCACCGTCGATTTGTGGGAAAAATGTTTCGTGTTTCAATGGGTTTTCTTGGAAAATTGGCCCTTTCTTGTTCTTCACTGAATTTCGTAGGAAAACCCTTTCATCTCGCGTGTTTCATGGGGTCCTTTTCAAAAAAATTCGCCTTTTCTCTTCAGCTTTTGCGAGAAAACGCTTTCATTCCATTCTAAAATCTGCCCTAAAAATCTTCTTACAATTTTCTTCATTAAAATTTTTTACATTCATATTTCATTTATCAAGCTTTAAACTTTTCTTAGATAAGTAGATCTTTGAGGTCTCCTCCATGTTCAGTGCAGTTGAAATGCACCCCCACTCCTGACGACTTCATGCTCTTAACAGACTTCTGGTTCACGTCTTTTTTTTTTTTTGCGAAACAAGAAAGTTCATTTAAAGACAAACTTTTCTAAGGTACCAACCGCCCAAAGGCAACGCCACGACGAAAAAAAAAAAAACCTGACTAAAACTACAGCAGACATTTCTCCACGCTGAGATAAGACCATTCACAAACTTTCGCACCTCCCTCGTCGACTTCGAACGAATCTACTTAGACGTCCTTTCCCGCACACTCGATGGCGGGGAGGAGAATCAGGTTCAGAATCACCCCACCCAACTCCAACACGACATAATACCCTTAGCAACATGTTGCCAAACTCCGAAAAGTACCCAACCGCATGAAATTAAAGCCAAGCAAAGAAAGGGAAAAGTATTTCGTAAATATTTTAATAACTCCAATTAAATATTTATTCGTCGCACGATTATTTATTCTTTCATTGAACTCCTTAAAGTCCAAGTCAACCAAGAGGAAGTGCGCTCGTCCTCTTGTGGTGATGCGGTGATGATGCCGCCGCCCACTCTGTCTCCCATGTGTCAACATTTCACTCTTGAATATTTAATGAATAATAATTTGACAAACTTTACACTTCAATTAGAGCAATTTCAAATGCACACACACACACATGGAGAGGGGGGGATTCACATCAGTGCCCATGCGAAATTCCGTTGAAAATCACTTCTGTCTACATGTGGCGGCATACGACCTACTGCCTTGCCACTCCTAAAAACTAAATTTTCTCTCGCTCTCGTTTTTCCCCATGCTGTCGTCTGTGTGTGTCTCGTTAAAATTGCAGACAATGAAATTAAAGTTCGCCTCGAAAATGGCAACCTACATCCACACGTACCGACGAAAAAAAGAAGGTGTCCGTCGGACGGTCTACCACCCGCGGACCAACCCCCACTCATCCCCATCGTTGTCGTTGTCGTTGTCGTCAGTCCGACGGATGACGGAACACAAATTCCATTATAACAGTCCGACACGACAGCTTCCAGTTCTCATACCAATTCCAGTCGACGCGTGGAAGCCACACAGACACACTGTCATCGTCACACGAGGGGGTGGTGCTGTTTGAGAGTGTGCGTGTGGGTGTGTGTGTGTGTGTGTATATCCAGTCCGCAGACACTCTAATGTCATGTGTATCTCTACAGCGATGGATATAGATCTCGGTCGGGAGAGTCAGCAGTTTGCGTGACCGCCATCGATCAACGACAATAACAAAAGCCGCCCTAACCCCGGGGGGTGGCGATTGCGAATTTCGCAGTAATTCCGCGCCCCACGCCATGGGAAACAATGTTGATGCAGGTTTGGGACTCCGGGGTGGCATATGGCGGCTGACAGTTTGTATATAGAGCCGAGAGTTTGTGTGTGTTTGTGTGGTGCCGCATGATGCCGGTGTAGGGCGCGCCTGGGGGGTGGTTTTTCTGACAACGACGACAGCGACGGCGACGACAAAAACTTATTAAAGCTGCCTGCCAGCCTGGCCTGGTTTGTGTTATGTAAACGTCAGTGGGGGGCGGGGGGTGGGCTTCTGCTTTGGTGGTACACACAGACATGTCGGATGTGCTACTGTTTTGTTGGCAGCTGGTTGCAGTGGTGGTGGTTGTTGTTTTTTTTTTTGAGTCGTGTGCGTGTGTCTTGTTTTTTTTTTTTGAACATTTTGTCGGCCAACGTGGAACAATACGCGCGTATACGCGACCGACCCATACTGCGACGACCCATTTTCGGTGCTGGGAGGGTTTTGTTGTGCTTCGGCTCCTTTTTTGAAAATTATTTATACACTTGAGAGTTGAGTCAGCGCGGCGGGGGGGTGGGTGATGGGACAAGAGATGAATGAATGTGGAGCAGGTGCAGAGTTGCCAGAGAGGAGGTGAATCAATTTAATGTGAAAAGTTTGAAATTGTAAAATGGGAACACACCAGAGGTGCTATTTGTCGCTTGTCGTCGAGAGGGCGAATGAATGGGGGGTGGGGAATGCATGACACGAGGAATTGTGTTGGAAAATATGCTACCAGAGGCTAATTGGAGTTTTGTTTTATGTGGTAGTTACACATTAACTCTGTTAATCACAGAGGATGAATGTGGGAGTTTGGAAAGGGGTGAGGGATAATCCTGGCAACAGGGATGGCTGCGTGGAAAAAGTTTTGTGTTGAGTTTTTGGTCAGAATTCGTCCTCGTCAACAGTGACTATAGGAAACTGAGTCTCCAAAATAAGTTTTCCTTCATTTCGGAAGTGAAAATTGTTTTTTTTTCCTAATTTTTTGAATGCATTTGGTGATACATAAAATGCTTTGTTAATGTGGTTTGGAACACATTTTCTATTACAATTTGAAGTTAAAGGCCTTTTTCATGTTTTTGGAACAAATTTTCTAATACAAATTGTTATTGGACGCCTTTTTCATATTTTTCGAACACATTTTCTGATAGAATTTGAAGTTGAAGACCACTTTTATGTTTTTGGAACACATTTTCTGATAGAATTTGAAGTTGAAGACCTTTTTCATGTTTTTGGAACTCATTTTCTGATCCAATTTGAAGTCGAAAACCTTATGTCATGTTCTTGGAACACATTTTCTGGTAGAATTTGAAGTTGAAGACATTTTTCATGTTTTTTGAACACAATTTCTGTTAAAATCTGAAGTTGTAATTTTCCATGATTTTCGAATACATTTTCCTTCTTAATTTTGATCTGAAAAGCTTTTTTTTTTGGGGCGCATTTATATCTTTAGAATGCATCTGTCTCTCTCAAAAAAAATATTTTCTTAGATTCGGAGGACGTTTCCCATATCGACCTGTCAGCCTAAACTCTTCTCCACCTCTCTGTCTGCTCCCTAATTCCAATTCTTTGGGGTCATTGGGACTCTGGATCCCCAATCCCTTACGCAAGTTGTAAATTTGTCACTTCCAACAGGCCTAATCTCATGATAAAATGCCCGACACAAAGCCTTTTCGAACTTTCGCCCAACACTCATAAATCTCTCTCACTTTGGCAACACTGCCACTGTCTCTGCACCGCGCCCACTACCACCCACCTCTTCTCTTCCCAACCACACACACACGCACGGCATACTTTTCTCTTCTAGACACTCAATACACTCTCAACATCGAGGATATAATAAATTTTGAGGTCGTCTCTCTGTCAGCCAAAGAAGGAGGAGGACGAAAATTCTGAACCCAACCCCAGTCGTGTCCTTTTTAGGTTGTCGTTGCTGTTGTTGTTGTTGTTGTCTTGTTACCAACTTTTCCCTCACACAGTCAGTCAGTCGAACAGATAGACAGACAGACCGATCGATATATGGTGGCCTCTTTATGTGTGGCGACTGTGCGTCGTTATGCTGGGTGCTTTCGTGTGTGTGTGCGGATGTCTGAGCGTGTGGGGGTCGACCAAATGTCAGACACGTTTCTCAAACGACCTAAAACCTTCTTACAGTGTTAATTTGGGACATGTTCCGAAGGATGGTTGAGGGTATGGGCTCAAAAACGACGTCGTCGGGGTGGCAGTGACGGAATAACACACACACACACACACACACTGACACCGAAAACAGAAAACCTTTCCTGCCGTAGTCTACTCGCAAAGCCCATTATCGCAGGATTATAATCCCCTCTGCAGCTATTTCGTCCTCTGCAATGTCGGCCTTTAGGGGATTTAAGTTGTTTTGAGAGCCTTATCACTGTATTAGAAGTTTTATTCGTCGTTTTTCTTTTCACTCTCTCTCTCTCTCTCTTCCTTTCTCTTGTGCTTTAGCTTTATTACTTTGTTTCTGGCTTGACGTGTTCGTTTGTACGCGCGTTTGGGGGGCTGCGGTCCCTTTGGGTGGCGTACACGTGTCGAAAAGGGTTCACATTTGGACTATTTATGTTGTTTTTGTATCGAGAGTGGGTTACTAATTTTGCTCTTTTTCTCTTTTTCATTTCAGGTAAGAAGGACATTTCCCTCTTTCTTGTTCGTCACACGTCGTTGTCCTAGAATCTCACAACGACGGAGGCTAATGCATTTGTAATTTGCTAATGCACAAGTGAGTAAGTAATTTGTCCTCATTTACACAAGTAGCGCGGGGCGGGAGTAATAAATTATCGCCGCAATAAGGATTTAATTGCTTACTCTCTCTCCCGTCGGTGCCGCTGCTGCGCTCGCTCTCTGCCATCGTCGGTCCTTGGGATGATGATGACGACGACGTCGGTGTGCAGTACGACGACGATGAGTATCTATAGTGTAATGGATTCCGTTTTGTTTTTTAACGTGCTTTCTCCTCCCCCCGCTGTAAGTGCATTTATTTACTTAATTGCTTCATTTCGATATAAGGAATTTTAATTGTACCGATTTGGCCAACAGCGGCGGTGTGTGCGTTTGGGTCTTTAATTCCAGTTGTTTTTTGGTTTTGATGATGGGAGTTTTCTTGGAAAAGTGTGTTGAGGTAGAAATGAGGTGGCTAATGGGGCTTTGATGGAACGTCGATTTAAAGTTTGATGAACTGGTGACATGGTTTTTGCAAAACAATTCGAGTTAAGGGATTTTCGAAGGAAATTGGAATTTTCGTAGAAAAACAGACATGGGAATGTCATGGGGAAGGAAATTTGTTCGACATTTTTCGTGATAATCGGATGACAGCAGACACATCATGTCGGTTAGGTGGGTCGACTGCCAAAGTGGATTGTGTCTCCCACAAGACTTTAATTCCAAATGTCCCTAAAAGCGTGTAACTTCATTATTTTTGAACTGCAGACTCATAAGTTGCTTCACATTAACTGAGGTCTTTGTTCAAGGTATTTTAACTTTAGACTTGGCCACCTTTTTCTTAAAGCCAACATCCATCTTCTGGTCATTTGAAGGTTCTTAATCTTTTGGAGAAGGACTTTGGGTCTACATTTTTTTTTTTTCAAAATTTGAACGTTGATTTAAGAAAAACATGTACAATAGTATTATTCAAAGTATTGCCCATCTGAAGCCATGACTTTTTCCCATCTTTCTGGCAATTTATGGATCCCATCCCAAAAGAACTGCGCCGGCTTGGCAGTCAAGAATGAATCAAGCCAACTTTTGATATTCTGCTCTGATGTGAACCATATTTCAGTAAGGGCTTTCTGCATCGGACGGAACAAATGGTAGCCAGAAAGGGCAAGGTCTTGGCTATAAGACGGGTGGGCTAAAACTTCCCATCCACTATTTTCCAAATACAGTCGATGCCCTCTAAGTCGAATTTTCACGGGATATCAAAATTAGTTCGAGTTAGAGGGATTTTTTGACTTTAAGGGCGTTCGACGTAGAGGATTTCGCCAAAATATGGCGAAAAGTTCAAGTTAGAGGGCTTTTCGACTTAGAGGGCTTCTTGACTTAGAGGGCTTCGACTGTAGTTCTTAACCGGAATAGCAACGTTGGGCCGATCGTTGGCATGATGGAAAATTATTGCCTCGTGTCTGGTTGCATATTCCGGGCGTTTTTCGGCTACTGCTCTCTTCAAACGGATTAATTATGTTCGGTAGCGTTGTCCATTGATGGTTTCAGCCGGCTTTAGCAGCTCATAATGCAGCACACTCTTCTGATCCCACCAAATACAGAGCATTACCTTCGTCCCATGGACATTCGTCTTTGCCGTTAATTTGGCTGGTTGGCTGAGTTTTACATGTGATTTTTTGCGCTTGGGGTTGTCGTAATGGATCAATTTTTCATCACCAGTAACAATTCGATGCAAAAATGACTTCCTTTTGTGGTGTTCCAGCAGCATTTCGAACATGCAAAACCGCCTTTCGACGTCTCTCGGCTTGAGTTCATGGGGAACTCAATTTCCTTGAGAAGAACTCCCCGCAAAAACACGTTTTCAGGCACAAAGTTCGACATATTTGAGTAAAAAAAATCCTGGAGGCCAATTCACGGGCTCGTAAGGTGAAACTATGCGGTTACAAAATATTTCCTTCAATAAATCAATTGTGGCACAAGCTTTGTGACATGTTGCACCGTCTTGTTGAAACCATAGCTCCTGCACATCATGGTTGTTCAATTGATGAACGAAAAAGTCAGTAATCATGGCTCTAGAGCGGTCACTATTGTCTGGAAAGTTCTGGCCAGAATCGTTCTTAACAACCAATTCCAACCACTTATTCCACAAACCTATAAAGTAAGTTTTTGTGGATGTAACGGTGTGATTATAATCACTCCAAATACGGTAGTTTTGCTTACTGACGTATCCATTCACTCAAAACTGAGCTTCATCGCTAAACAAAACTCGTTTATGAAAATTGGGATTAACGACAATCTTGTTTTTGGTCCATTCATCGGATCTATGCTTTGCTAGGTAATCCTATGGCTTTAGTTCTAAAAGTAAAGTTAAAGTAAATCACTGGACAGCTGACAAAATGGCCGGAGATAAAAAAAAAAACATCCTCTGCATCACCATCATCATTATTAGTGGCGTAACAGCCTACGAAGGGCCAGAGCCTAGCTTTTCGAGTCTTCACTGTGTTGTGCGCGTTATAATTTTGAGACATGTGCAGGGGACCTACAGTTTATTGCCGGTTCCGAACGACGATTTGCGAACCTTTCTATGCTTTCCAACCTTTCCATGGCAGAGGTTACTCCAGGAGGATTGTCAATCTTTCGCTGGAGGTGAGGTCGTGAAAATTGTTTGTGGTGTTTTTTTCCCGAGCTGTATTCGAACCCGGGTACCCTATGCATCAGGTGTTTATAATTCCAGCTTTGAACAGACTTTGACACACTTAAATCGTTTATTAGTTGCGCCTGTCTCAGATCAGAAACTAATTAAAAAAATCTCAGGCATTTAATTGTGTTTGTCTTTGTTTTTCTTTCAACCTCATCACACCCTCTTTCTAAGCAAACAAAAACAAAAAAAAAAAATTCCAATCACCATTCGCCCCACCCGCCATTATTGACTTTCATTCGAAAGAAGCAAAACTGTCACCCACGTATGGCGCTCCTGTCAATCGCTTTACAAATCACTTTGTCGCCGATCCACAAGATAAACATCGACATTGTCGCCGCCCATTGTCTCCGTTTAAAGGCCGCCAATTATTTCACAAACATTAACCACAAATCGTCGTAACTATCTCTCTCTTGGCCTTTTTTTCTGCACACCCATCCACCCAACCACCACCCATCCTCTCGGCCACCGTTTCGCATTTCCAATGCCAGCCCAACCCAGCCCGCTCTTGGAGCCAAGCAAGCCTCAACCAAAACCGTTTGCCTCATGCGATTTTGTAGTTTATCAACGTGAATAGCCACCGTCGCCAATGTCGCCGCCGTCGATGCCGCCATTGTTGTCGTCGCCGTTGTCGCCGCCATTGGAAAATCCCGATTAGTGTTTTTTCTTCGTGTTCTTTTTTTTTTCCTCACATGGCCCCATTTCTGTGTCTAAGCGGGGGACCGACGACAACGACGACAGAGAGAGTATTTTTCATATCAACCCTCTCACGGGGGTGAGCTCGACCTGGAGGTTGAGATGGATGGTTGGATGTAAAAATAACTCCCACCCCCCACGGATATGTGTTCACCTCCTTTCGGCGACTAAGGACATCGACACAGAGACGTGTCCACATTTGTAGACGGATTTCCGTCTGGTGCTCATCAGAATTCAGGAAGGAACTCGAACGGAGAAAAGGAGTGGCCGGAGTAAGTTTCCTTCTTGTTTTTGTTTTAACTTCTCAGAGAAAAAAAAAGGAGTTTTCCTTCTTTGAATCCACCGTTGGTAAAACGGACCTGGAAAATCCTTTCAACGAGAATTAAACGATCGTCACAAGGGATACACGGGTGAGTGGGTGAATGGGTGGCTGGACACACACACACACAATTCTTTTCTTTTGTCTTTCTTCGAGTCCTTAGCAAATAAATTTTCTGCTCCTGTACACCGGAGAACACAGAGTACGCACACAGGCATAAAAACAAATCGTACACACACACAAAGGCACATGAAAATGTTGCACAAGAGCCGACAGAGAGTGTACTGCTTTTCTTTCGTTTTTCTTTCCATTTTTTGTTTCCCTTGTGTACACAAATCGAAAGTAGGATAAAACTGAAAGTACTTGGACCGTTTTCAATTTTCCACCGCCCCTTTTTTTTTTTCGCTTGGAAAATGTTTTATATAAAAATAAAAACGACAACAACGAAAATGGGGAAGACACAGAAGAGAGACAATGCATTGCAAAGTGTCAGCGAGAGAAATATGATTTAAGGCACAAAACGTGACACCGCTTTGGACACATCTCAAGTGGTTTTGGGGGGTGGGGTGCCGCGTGGATGAGTCAGTGTGGGTGGTTAGGTTGCCAAAAAATTCAATAAAACAAAAGCGAAAGAATGACACAAAAATGTGTTTTTTTCTTTGTTTTTCCCAGAAATTGTTTCCCTCGTGCATGTGGCATGTTGTGATGGAATTCTACGCTAATTGAAATTGTTGTTTAGGCGGGAGGTGTGGGACACAAAATTTAAAATCCACAGGCTTTGTTAAGTAACCAAAACCGCTAAGTCATAAGGGCGTTATATTGTTGGGGTTATCCTGTGACACTTTGTGAAAAATTACATTTTGGTTTGAAATTTGTGGGAAATTTTTCGAGTGGGTGGAGTAATCGAGTTTTGTTTTCGGTTGTGGAAATGTGTTTGGGAGTGAATGGGAGATGGTTTTAGTGAGGAGTTGACTTCAGGTCTTCAAATTCTGCTGTTGGATTGCCAAACAGCTTTAAAAGCGAATAAGGTCAAATTGTTTTTTTTTCCAAGCAGGGAAAAACTAATTGAGAGAAAGACTGCTATGATTTAATCTAAAGGGAACTGCGCTAATGAAAGGAGTCATCATTCAAAGAAAAAGTAGATTAGTTTTTCGTTACTGCGATTGAAGTTTTCTAAAATCAAGCAAAAGAAAGAAAATGAGTCATAAAGTTGAACATTATCAACATTGGGAAGGGAAAAAAAAACATTGAATTGAAGAAAATAAAATCACAAAAAACGTGAACCCCATCAAAGAGAAGCAACAAATCGTGGAACGATGTTCATTAGATTTGTGAATTAAAGTTTCAAAATCGAAGCTTTGGGTTGATTTCGGAGACGCCAACTGTGGATTTTCGCTGCTCTTTAAAAGAAATTTATATTTTGCCATTAATGATAAAAGTTATGAACTATAAATACTAAATGGGACTTTAATTACAAATTACTTTTTTTTCCTAGAGCCCTGCACCGACATTTGTCTTATTCACGACCTTTGATGCATCGAACTCCAATAGAGAACAAAATTCTTTGTTTTTAGAAAGGATTGAATTGAATTGTTTAAGATCTAAAATAAATAATACGTCGGCATTTGAAAACAAAGCAAAATTCCCTAAAAATTTTCTGACTGCCTTTCGTCCAAATCAAGAAAGACAGGCTCTTTTCAAAATAGAGCTTAAAAGAGTTTACAAAGCGATTGGGAATGAAATAAGGTTGTACACGTTGAAGAACTTATTTAAGGTTTGTATCCAAAGGCTGCCTATTTCTTTAACCTACCACCAAAATCGGACTGGCTTGATAGTCCTCCTATAAAGGGTGATTTTTTAAAATCTATAGGAAAGTTTTTCAAAAAAAAAAGCACATAAAATTCAGAAAAATGCATGAAATCTTTATTTGAATCGATAGTACGGTCCATATATGAGGTAGTCAAATATCTCCCTTCCGCCTTTTTGTCTTTTGAATTTTCCGGCTATGTACAAAGCGTTTGAAGATTATTTCATGCAAATGTTGACCTCGACTGCCCCTCAAATTGTCCATCCGCTTAGTCCAATTTTGGCATACTCTTTCCAACATTTCGGCTGGTATCTCACGAATAAATGCTTCAATATTGTCTTCCAATGCGTCAATTGAAGCGGGCTTGTCTGTATAGACATGAGCTTTAACATAGCCCCACAAAAAATAGTCTAAAGGCGTTAAATCGCACGATCTAGGTGGCCAATTGACCGCTCCCGAACGTGAAATAAAATCTTCACCGAACTCGCCTCTCAATAAGTCCATTGTGTGGCATGTGGCACCGTCTTGTTGAAACCACATGTCATGCAAGTCAAGCTCTTGCATTTTGGGCAAAAAAAAGTTGGATATCCTCTCACGGTCGTGCTCAGCATTCACAGTTACGTTACGATTCGCATCATCTTTGAAGAAGTACGGTCCAATGATGCCACCAGCCCATAAACCGCACCAAACTGTGACTTTTCCTGGATGCATTGGTAGCTCTTGCAATGCTTCTGGCTGATATTCACTCCAAAATCGACAATTCTGCTTATTTACGTACCCATTGTGCGAAAAATGAGCTTTGTCGCTGAACACTTTCTTAACTCTCTGAACTTTCTTAAAAGAGCACGCATTTTGATAATAAAATTCAATAATTTGCAAGCGTTGTTCGTTTGTAAGACGATTCATGGTTAAATTATAGACCAAACTGAAGATGAAACGAGGCTCAGGTCCACCCCGGACTGTAGCGCCCGCAAAAGAAGAAAAAGATGTTTGACAGTGAAACAAAACACGAAACGTGCGTCAACTGTTTAAACCAGTGTTGCCAGAAAGATAATAGCTAAAAAATCACCCTTTATAAGTAAAGTTAAAGATGAAAAAAAAACACAAAATTCGGCCAAAAATTTCAAAAATATTGCGTATACGCCAGACTTGTAAAAAATACATTCTTTTTAGTACTGTAGTTAATTGAAAAAAAATAATAATTTTCTTAACCTAAATTCTAAATTAAAACCTTGTACATATGCATGCGTGCATGTGACACTGACGGATCAAAAACGGACTCCGGAGTTGTTGAAGGTCCTTGGGACCCAGATCTCATTTCGCCTTCCCAATCACTCGAGTGTGTTCTTGCCAGAGATAATGGCGATCAAAGAAGCTTTGTTGTGGCTAATGTTAAGCATCTTCCAATAAGGACTTGACAACTTTTTTTTTTTAAATAAAATGGTTTATTTGAGGTATTTCGAAAACTTTATTATCGGCTTGAAGTACAATTAAAACATTTTTGAATGGACCTCGACTTCGTCCATATTACCACCGCATGCAAGCTTTGCAGCGATCGATTTGTTGGACCCAATTTTCGATGACTCAGCCACACATTCCGGCAGAAACGGCCGCTATTTCGCGTTGAATGTTGGCTCTGAGCTCTTTCAATGTCGTCGGCTGGTTTGCATAAACCAATAACTTAACATAACCTCCCCAAAAAAAGAGCGGGATTAAGGTGCAATCAAATTTTTTCACGGACAAATGAAAGACGAGGGTTTGTCTCTGCCCAATTTAAGGCAAGAAAGTCGATGATATAAGTCCTAAAGTGCAAAAGACTGGCATCAAACCACTTTCATTCAAGGTGAAGTTGAGTCTTTCATACACGTGTGCTGGATGCTTTCTGACGAAAGACATTTCTAAGCCTTTTGGCGAAGAAAAATATCGCCATCCACCTTGTCCTCACTCCCACTTTCGAAAACTTTTTGACCCTTCAAAGATGTAATCGGAGAAATTCTTAGTTCACGTTTACGAAACCCTCCAAATCACCACCCCTCTCAAAATCGCTGACAACATTCAAGGAATACGAAAGTCACTCCCATGCCCACTCGAATTCCACATCAATTTGCAAACGTTTCCCATCTGTGCGAAAATAGATTACCCAACCGACACATAGCAACCAATTTTCTTTTTAGAGACAACTTCCACAGATTCATGCTGAAGAAGGCAAAACCTAACAAAAAAAAACTTTTCAACTGGACCCTAAAAGTCCCTTCTTTACCTAAATTTCCACAGACAACCAGAACACCGACTGTCAGATGACCTTCAGGGTCGTCCTTAATTGCGGCTGTCATGTCCCCGTGAACCCACCTCTCGGCACCATCCTGAAATATTAATCGCAATTATTTAGTTCTGCAAAATTACTCTAGTTCAAGGAATAAATTATTAATTCTCAGAAATTGACAAAGGAACGCGCACCAATCAACGGCTTGGAAACAGAGATCAATCTCTAAGAGGTGGGAGGGAAAATTGTTTTCTCTCCCACCCAGGACACAGTTCATTACCCAACAAAAAAAAAGTTTATTTCCAGGAATACCGACTCGGGAGTCTAATCTTTCATCTCGAACCGAAATTTCGGTTGGCAAATCACGATTGCGTCTCCATTCAAATTCAACTCTTAAATCAAATCTCACGACGATCCCAACCACCACCTTAAATCTGTGAAAATCCTCATTTTAATTTAAAAAAAAAAAGGACGAGGCACAAACTTCCACCCACTGCAGACGCAACCGTACCGCACCATCTCGCACCATCCTCACATCCATCCACACCAGCAGCAGCACACTTGGCAGCAATCTAAAACGTTCACCAAAACCATCTTAATCACTGAAATTTGAATAATATTCCCAAAACGAAACCATCCGAACCAGCGCATCAATCCGGGAGCCAGTAAAACCGCACACATTCCACTTGTACACTCCGCACCACACCGCACCGCATGGCTAAAGTCCTCAAATTCATTCTCAAAAATTCTGGAGTCGTCCTCAGGAAAAGTTTTCAGCCATACACCCACCCACCCACACACACATCTCTCCTCTTAGGTACAGACATGGAATCCTTAACTTTTGCTTCCACGTGTCTTCGATCGAAACTCTTGACTACCAAACCAACCATTCAACTGGCACAGCCCAGCCAATACATACGCTCGTAAAATCCACACAAACACACAGAGAGGACGACACCGACGAGGACAAAAAAAAAAGTCGAAAACCAGAAGCAGAGACAACCCTCAACGTATTATAATGGTCTGGCACGTTTTAACCATTTTCTTCTTCTTGTTCCGTTTTGTGCTGATGATGCTTCCACGCTCATGTCTGCGGCGTTTTTCGGGAGTCGGCCACGGGCGGCTGAGCTCCGGTCCCGGTCCCGGGGTGGTGTTTCTTTTGGCGTGTGTCGTCATAATCGTTCCTGCCAAAGTGTGTGTGTGTGTGTCTGTAACACGGGTGACTGGCTTTCCGGGGTGAGAAGGGTTGGCCGCCCTACCACCCCGCAAAAAAAAAAAAAAAAAGGAAACTGCGGAGGAAAACAACGTTTTTCGTTTAGTTTGTATATCGTCGTATCTTTCAGCTCATGTAGCAGACCAAAAAGGACGAATACAACAACAACACACCAGCGGCGACAACGTCGACGACGACTTGGAGTCCTTTACGGGGTACACCCCACACGCGCGGCCACACGGGAGCGCACCCCGGCTTTTTGTGTGTGTGATTTGTGCGAAAGGTTCATTACGAAAACAGGATCCACTCAAACTCTTATCGCAGACATTTGCCATTAAATGGCGGCGGGTGGGCGGACCGGGGGCGTCCTGGGATGGTGAAGAACGTGCGGCAAGCAACCAACCCTGCCTCGCTGTTGGTATGCCTTGCCATGCCATGCCATACCATACCATGCCAGGCCTTATTCCTTTCGCCTGCCTGCCATAAACTTTCAAAATTTATGTTCGTCTGTGGCAAATGGTCCTTGGTGGGTGGGGGTTGAGGCCGACGAGGACGAGTAATTGAGTCGACGATGGTGGTGGTGGTGGTGGTTGGCAATAACGTCAACACAGACACAGACCCACCCAAAAATCCTTCACAGGCAACAAAATAAAAAAAAGAAAGGAAACAAAAAAAAAAAAAATCAAAATGAATCCCAGACAACGGCGTCGTCGTCGTCGTCGATGTCGTCGTCGGGACGATATCTTTTATGTATACAATTATCCTGCCTCTCTCATACACTCACCCACACACCCACACATGTACACAAGTCTGCAAAAACGTGCTCGGTAAGCATATCTCTTTACCTATCTCTATACATCTGCCACTAGAGTTGAAGGACGAATATTTGTGTGGATCCTTCTGCAGGATTTCAGTTTTTTTTTTGTTTTTTTTTTGTGCGCCACGATGGGTGCCGTTTTCATAGGAGCTTGTGTGTTTGAGCGTTTCCTCTCAACTCGGGTTTTTTTCTTTTTTTTTTGTCGTTTCGTCCTTTTTGTGAATTGGTTTTTCGTTTCACGTTGTGCGCAAAGGGAAAGGCGGATAATAAAAAATAAGGATGCAGAAGTAGTAGCGGAAGAGTGGAAGAGGATGGTGATGAGAAGAAAACGAAGAAGAAGAAGCACACGGCTACGGCGAAAAAAAAAAAAGGAATTGAGCTTTAGGCCATTTTTATGTTTTTTTTTTCGGTGTGTGTTGGCTTTCTACCAAGAGTAACGCGAGATGAAAATGAAAAGTATTTTGGAATTTTTTCTTTTTCTCTTCATCATCGTCGACGTCGTCCTTTTTTTTTATCTCGTTTTATGCCTCTGCTGCCTTTGCGTCATAGTACTTGATTATGCCACTGTTTCTGCTGTTAGTGCGCGCCTCCTGTACTCGACTCTTTGGTTCCGATAATGCCTTTCGGGTTCCTATGCATGGATTTGGTTTTTTTTTTTTTCCTTTCAGATGGGGGCGAAATGGTTTTTCGGTGGAATGGTTTTATGCACATGTGTTTTTCGTGCGGGGGATGGTTTCCCGTTCGCTCTGTCAAGAGAGAAAAAGGTGAAAGTTGATTTGGTGTGGAAATGTCTAGGTTTGACTTTTTCACCGGGGCGGAGTGAATTGAAATTCGAAGGTAATTTGGGGTTATGGTGTGGCTTAAGTCACACAAGACGGGAGGAATGTTTGAAAATTGGCTCCGAACTCGTCGACTGATGTGGTTTTGGAAGTCGAAAAAAAATTTGCTGGTGAATGAAAAAAGGAAATTAGGTAGAGAGCACGTTCAGTGGTTGCTTTTTGGCGCTTCACGGGTCATGTCCTAGAGTTCTTAATGCCAGGCTAAAAAGCTTCGGAGTGGATTGACAGAGACACTTGAAGGAGGCGAATTTGAGTGAAGAGCTTCTGTATAATGAGGAGGGGATTACCATGTGAATTGGTCTTAGGACACTTCACCACTAATTTTGTACTTATTTTCTAAGAACTCAAACTTTTGACCTTAATTTCAGGCATCTCGTGGTAGCTGACTGAAGACATTTGGCACCCAAAGATCTCTGCTTCTCAGCAATCTTTCTTTGGCTTTGCTGGTCCCATTTTTTATAAATCTCCCAAAAACAGTGCAATTGATATTGAAAATATCAAATTTGTTTGCAATAATATCGCGCCCTTACCATCAAATTATCGCAAGCGACATTTCAAGCAAAAATAAGTGAATGATGTAGTTCGATAAGCTATCGAACTTCGATTAAGCATTCGACTGCGCGTCGTTTTGCATCATTCCCTTTTTTAATGAAGCAATCCAGTTCAAATTAACAGAAAACATAATTTATCGTGCCATTAGCATTTAACGACATTTTATTTGTAATCTTCCATTTACTGAAGTTCGTGAAACAAAAACATAAAATGTCTTTCAGGCTGATTTTAGTGGATGATAGGATACAAATTATACTGAGAAAAAAGCTAGCAGAATCAGCGAAAAGATACGTAAAAGCAATTAGGTGTGCAACTTTGCTTCCGGCGTTTTTTTTTCCCAAATTCGAGGCTTTATTGTAATTGGTTATACATTTATGATTCGTTTCGTGTTTGATTCGATTGCGTTTGACACGAGTCTTGATCAAATAATGCTTCCAACTCTGCATCTTCGAAAACCTTCTCTCTTTCACCGCCATTCTGGTCTTCGACGTCAAAACCGTTCTTGAAACGTTGAAACCACTCTCGGCACGCTCTTTTACTCACAGCGGCCTACGTATTTGAGAGCATTCGATGAGCCTCAGCCGTAGATTTTTTCATATTAAAGCAGAAAATTAAACGGACGGATTTGGGTACAGGAACGCGATGCCTTTGCGGCTAAGAGAAGACTAACATTTATCCCCAAAAGGATTCCAAACAACTACAAGTGGTAGTTACAGAAGCGAGAAGTCAAGCGATTGGTTTGAAAAAGGAAGTGGAATTGAAATGCGACATTGTACTATTTATTTAAACGACATGTGCACGTATGCATATCAAACACATGAAGTAATACTACTAAACCTTCCACAAATGACGAAAATTTGGCTCGTAAGCTGAACTGTTTAATCGAGAATAACTTTATGGTACAGACATAAATCGACTAATATTTCCATGGCGTTATGTTTACAAATACCTAAGCTAATTGTATGACATCTACGATCTATTTATTTCGACTACCACTTACCGCTAAAGCCATCTATTGCAAAACGGCGGAAGCAAAGTTGTACACCTAATATTTGAGACACAAAAACGTAACAGGCCTAGAGCTGGTTTTGAGTTTTTGGTTTTGTTATTTACGTGTACACTTTCTTTTGACTCTTGAAAAATTAAGTACAGTCAACTCCGCTTATCTGAACCACGCTTTACTAAAAACAAATCGGTTAACTGGAGAACAAAATTTCACGAGCATTTTCATAATTTTTCACAATCTTCTTACAAATTACTGCACTTAACTGAAAAAAGGAATATACAACAAAAATTATTAATTAATACTTGTCCTTCTGACAACAGTTTGTACCTCACATAAATATGTTTTCTCAAACTCTATACCTTAAAATGCTTGTATATTCCAATATTTATATGAAATAAGGATTATTATTATTATTATTATTATTATTATTATTATTATTATTATTATTATTATTATTATTATTATTATTATTATTATTATTATTATTATTATTATTATTAGTAATTTACTCCGCATAATTGAAATCGAGTAACTGAATGCGCCCATCACTAAAATCGTTTTTTTTTTTTCTTTCTCCATCGGAACACGTTCAATAGAATTAGTTCAATTTCTTTTTAATTTTCAGGCTGGATAAATGAAATTGTTTATCAGCTTTCCGGGCTCTAGTTAGACGATTTTTTTTTTCAGCTATCCAAAGTTCGCTTAAGAGAAAAAAATTTGTGGCACATCGGCGTTTCAGTTAAGCAAAGTCGACTCTAATTTTGGTTATCTTTCTGCAAAATTTTTGTTGCTGAATCTATTGCTATAATTTCTTTTACCAATTTTAGAGAATGAATAAACCTTAAGGTTCGATTAGGTTAGACTGGCTGGCTGGAGCAACAATGACCCACTGCCACTGAGGCCAGAATAGGTCCATAGTAAATGAGTAAACCTTTAAAAAAAAAAAAAAGAATTCTAAAATCGAAGCATCAGAGCAAATTTAGGGAATTGTGAATATTTAAAACTTCGGAGTACACTTTCTTTTGACTCTGACCGGTAGTAACAAGTAGTAATCATTTGATGCTAACTCCGGGACTTCGTTTGGGAGGTTCTTATGCATCCCAAGCGATTACTACCTGTTCCTGTCTATGGCGAACGATTTTGCTGGTGAAAAATTCGATTCAAGAGACGTTTGCGAAAATCGGTTGCTATAGTTTTATGATCATCAGGAGCAGGGTGTCTGTGAGAGAGTTATAATGATTGCCTTCAAAATGGCAGAAAGTAATCGAACAAAATGGCAGAAGGTCATCGAACAACATGGCGCATATTTAACGTAGATTGGATCACTCTATATGCAGAAATACCTCGACTTACGTCACTAATTCGTTCCGAGAAAACGCATCGTAGGTCGAAATCGACTTAAGTCGAACACACAAAAAAAAAGGAAACTGGAAACCTAAACTGGGAATAGTTTTTCCAAATGTCAAACTTGCACGGTCTACTAACGCATTTCCTGTCGTAATTAGAAGAATAAATGTCGTACTTATGTCGAGCTAAGCTTCCTAACTTTTTTCGAGGTCGTAAATGAAAATGACTTAACTCGAAGTGTCGTAAATCAAGATATGCCTGTATAATTAGGCCTTCAATTTAATACAAAAATAGTAGATTTCTTTTTACTACACCTAATATTACCCGCAGCTGAGGTATGAACTGAAAAATGAAACGTCCTTTCTTAACTTCAATTCGATAAAATAAGCACGTACTTAAAAAAAATATACTTAAAATTAGATGAAGCTGATTCCAATTAATTTTAGGCCTTACCGTCCAAGACTACTGATCTTCTGCAATTTGTGTAATCGAAAAGATTGGGAAGAAGTATTTTACTTCAAAGCATTTTTTTCTGTCTTAAAAAAATCTGTGTGCCTTGATTTTTGCAAAACCGTCAGTTCCGCTCGTACTATGAAGACCTCCAAAATTCCGCCTGGCAACAGTCCCATACAAATGACCACACGTCCAACTTCCACCTGCCACCGAGCCCCACTCCCTCAACAAAACTCTCTGCACATAAAAGTCCGTCCCAACAGTCGACTAAAAGGACGCGCGCACCCTTTACTCTTGTGTTTGATGAATCTCCTTCACCCGTCCTCTGGGATAACTCTCAGAAATTCCCTCACCAAAAGTTTAAGAAAAAAAAAAAAAAAAAAAAAAAAACACGAGAATTCTGCATAACGAATGCAAATTTTTGCCTCCAACCTGCTCTTTACGTTGTATGCTTTGAGAGACTACACAGCAAAAAAAATTTAAAAAAAAAAAAAAGAAAAATCTGCGAAAACAGGACTCCCGCATTGACGCATCACCCCGACTCATGCCAGGACCCTGCCACACTTGTAGGCTTAAAACAATGAAAACGTCGAGGGAACCATACTCGGCGTCGTATAATTTTTTTTTTTTTTGAGAAATGAAAAAAAAAGAAAATCCTTTTCCTCGACTTGTTCGCCTCCATCCTTCTCCTCCCTCTATCAACTTACTACTATTTTCTCCTCTGCTCCTTTGTTAACATAAGCACTTTTTATTTACGCCCCAAAGGACGAATTTAATTTTTTTTTTCATTTTCTCTGCCTGGTCTTTGCTTTTTGCTTCCTTTATTTTTCTTCTTCGTTTTAAATTTTTTTTTTGTGTGCAATGTCGGTTTGTTTCGCCTTCTTTTTCGTATTTTTATTCGTTGTCCTCGCTCAAGTGCTTTTACTGCTGCTCTACACTTATACCGTAGCATAACGGTCTCTTTCAGCTGTCATAATGCACATACGAATGTGTATGGGATGGGATGGATGTGCTTGTACTTTCTTTTTGAGTAAATAATTCCCGTCAGGATGTGCCTCTTTCCCAAAAAATCATTCTCCCAGGAGGAGGCAGACAAAAAAAAAAGGAACTTCATCATCGACGTAGACATATTCGCTTGGCCTGTCGATTCGGGGGTGAGGATCCTTACCACCCCCACATCGGTTTGGCATTATGACACCCGTAACGCTTTGTGCATGTGCGCCCATTCTCCGGGTCCTAGTCAAAAGAAAAATTCAGCAAAAACACAGAAGAAAGTGAAAAAGGACGCTCGCTATCCTTGTTGTGTGTGATTGTGTATGTGTGAGGAGAGCTCGGTCGCAGCTGAGGAGCCTACCACCCTGAGGACGGGGTGTCTCTGCAACCTTCTGCCGCCACTCCGAGTCGTCGTCTCCAGCGGGTGTTTCTGTTTTCTTTGCACTTGTGCGCTCCGCGCATACAGATGAATTTATAGCGTCGTCGGGTATCGATTTTGTGTGGGGAGGGTGGATTTTGACTGCGTTGACTGCGGCGGAATATGTTGAGATTAAGATCAGTAGCTCGTTGTGCATAACTTTACATAATTCTTCTTTTTTTTTTTGGGAGGGGAGTGAAGACTCATTTGCAAATGTCTGATTTTAGTTCCTGGATTTTGATGGAAATTCCTCATGAGTGAGTTTGGAAGAGCTTTGCTGAGGGATTTTCTGATGAAAAACTGACTGGGGGTTCGGTGTGTGCCACTGCAGTCGGTGTCGGTGAAAATCGCAACGTTTTTTTTTTTGTGGAATGCAATTTCAAAAGAACAGAACCGTAAAGGGCTCTTAAGGCCGTGCTCGGGGTTGACATTGAATTGCTTGCAATTTTTATTTCCTTCTCGTGTACATAGTTCTTTTTTTTTTGTGCGTTCGAATGCGAAAGTAAAGAGAAACTTCTTTTTGGGGTCTTTTGAGGAGGGTCGGTTGCAAAACGCGTTTGTGAATTCCTTTGCCTCTGTGCCGTAGTTATCCGAAAACCATTTTACGGGCCACTTAGGCTCGGGGAGTTTCTTGTTCGGGAGCTGCGACCATGAAATCATCGTTTAGGGATGATAACTCGCATGGGTGCACAGTTTTCCTGCGTACAAAACGACTGCAGTCTCTTGTTTTCGAGTGGTTGGGTGAGTTTTGTGGATGACTCGGAATCCTTGGCTTTGAATTTTTTTGTGGGTGCGGTGTTTTTGAGGACCTTTATTTCTTTTTGACAACCCTGAAGTCTGCTCTTCTATTTTTTGAGAGATCACAGCCCCTGTTGAAGCGTTTTTGACGTCATTAGAGTCCTTTCAGTCTGCTCGTATATTTTTGAGTGCTTCGGTGAGGTCCGTGAATTTGGAAAACCTAAGCTGCGATGTTTTCGCAGATATCACAACTTGAGTTGAACTGTTTTTACTATGGTTTGGATCCCTCAAGTCCACTTTCACGCTTCTTTTTCGAGTTCTTGTGAGTTCCGCGATGATTCTCAGCCGTAGTTTTGAAAAACTTGTAGATGCACTGTTTCTTGAACCGTTTTTGACATCGTTAGAGACCTTCAAGTTCAGTACTTAGCTTTTTTTCGAGTTTTAATGAGTTTCGTGAATGATTTTCAGCAGTGATCTTAAAAACCTTGCAGTTGTACCGTTTCTTGAGACCTCTAGACTGAGAGACTGTCTTCTTGAGAGATCTCAGTTTATTTTGAAGGAGTCCCAACTTAATTTTTATTGCTTCTTAACTGCCCTAAAGCTTTTTCACCCTCTCACTCCGCCCATATCTTCAAAGGATTTTCATTTTTCGGGCTTCACTCAATGACCTATGGTCTCCTTTGTGAATCGCAAATGGTTGCCTTCTTTGATGTTCCTCCACAATAGCTCAAGTGGCAATTAACACATTTCCGATGGCTTTCCGGTCGAAACCACGTCCTCTACGTTGAAAGTCTAATGACCCGAGCGTGAAAATTGCCCGAGAAAAAAAGGACAAGATTGATTAGACCTCCAAAATTGTATCGCCCCCATTCCATTTCACGTCGTTTATTGCTCGCCCACGCTGTGCAAACTGCCGGACGTTCCTTTCAAGCCCCAGAGATACAAAAAACCGTCCAATTTTAATGCGCAAAGCAGATCCCTCCCGTCAATTGCCTGTCCGCCTGTCCCCCCATTCGACGCATTCCACTTTGACATCCTCCGCCCCCCAAAAGGCCTTCCTGATTATCCCCAATCCATATCCTTCACTCACTTCAACAACTAATTGCTCCCTATGTCTCTATGCCAGCTTAAAATCCCGAAAATAAATTTCCACCCACCCCCGTGGATTCTCGTGATATCTCTTTCTCAACGTCAACGATCCTCTCGTCTTTCATCTCGCGTCTCATTTGTGCGTGGCTTTTAAAAAATTCATCAGACAGTTCTCCGCACCGAACGGCGCGTGAAGAGCGAAAAAACGACGGCACAAACGCCCGTTGAGTCGCTTTGATTGACACACGCCTCCAACTGGCGCGGTCCCCCCTCCGGAAAATCCTGCGGCACGTGTCGCCATTTCCCTTATTTCTCCTTCCTGTTAAGATAGCGCCTCGTTTTCCGCCGGATGCCAGCCGCCTTCCTCCCCCAAAAATATTTCAAATGTCCTTCGTGAAAATTCCGTATCTCGTTTTTTCTTTTTCGTTTCGTTTCTCTTCTCATCCGCGTTTCGTCTGCTCCTCATTTATCGGGGAAAAGTTCTTTCCCTTCTCGCTCTCCCTCTCTCAGCAGTCGATTTGAGAGAAGCAGAGTTTTAGTTTGAATCTAAAAACAATCGACATCCAGTGATTTGCGCAATTTAATTAGTAAATCACCCTTGAGAAAGTGGATCCTTTGTCTGGAAAATCCTTATTCACCAACGACGACTCTAAGCCGCACGAATCTGTTGCCATTGAAGTTGTTTGCTGTTGCGGAACTTAAACAAATTCCCGCTGATTGTGTCCTTTCCTCAAACAGAGACACATTTGCACGCTCAAAGCGAGGACGAGGGAGAAAGGAAATAATTAAATTTTTCCTCCTTTCGCATTCAACCCCCTGGAGCAAAACCAAAGCAAACCAAAAAAAAAAAAAGAACCATATCCTTTTAATTGACACCCGCAATGCACAAAAAAGGACGTCGTCGTTGTCGTCGTAGTCGGACTGATTTATTGATTTACCACCGCCCCCCAAACCAGAGGACAGCCTTGATCGTAAATTTTTATATTCCGGGTCCTTTGCTGAGTTGGACATTTGATTTTGTTAGCCCCTACTGTCTGCGAAGCACTTAGATGGCTTCCCTTTTTTCGTTTTTGTTGTCAGGGTGGGTTAACAATCCCCCTGGCGCGCAACAAAGTGTAAGGAATGGGATCCCTACCAAATTAGGACATAAAAAGGCTTCTCCTCTAAAAGTTATCCTGGCCTGTCATCCCTCTTACAGCGAAAGGACGAGAACTTTGTGTGTGTCTGTCCGTTCGCCCCCCGACTGTGTGTCGTCCTTGTTCTCGTTTCGGTTTCTTTTTTTTTCTTTTTTTGGGTCCTGTAAATGTCCGCGCGTGTATGCTGTTTCGTATCTATCTATCTTTGGAGAGTCGTCTCCAGATATCCTGTTTTTCTTTATGCTCGACATTTTAAGGAGATTTATTCTTTTTTTTTCTGGCAGAATGAGGGTAGTGTTGTCATTGGAACTGTCGTTGCCATAGGTGGTGGGAATATGGTCCTCCATTAACTTTTTTCCAAGTAGAAAGGACATGCATGAAAATGAAAGCAATGGCATACGACAAAACAAAAGATACACGAAAGGTATCCATCCATTCATTTCTTTTTTCCTTATTTTTGCTGTTGTTGTCATCGTCTCTCGAAGGACTTATCCAATGTTGGTCCTTTTTGAAAATAATAACTGACACTTTGTTTGTTGCTGGGTGTGCTTTGAGTGTACCAAGTGTTGTAATATGAATACTCCACGTGCGCGTGGTGAATTAAAGAAAAAAAAAAAAAAGGAAAACGCAAGGACATGATTAATTAGATTTGTTGTGAGAGTCCTTTCAATGCCATGCGATAATTACAATTATGAGGAGAACGATTTTCGGTTTTGTGACTAAGATAAGGTTTCCTAATTAAGACAATTCACGAGCGCACTAATCCCGGGAGGACACAGACAATGGATGGGCTTTTGTCAGGCGGGGGGGCGATGAGATGAAGCGGAAGTTTTCTTAAAGATACTTTTGTTTCAAGGGGAGGATAATTGGTGAATGGTAGGAAGGCTGCGGATGCTTTAAGATGAACGGGTGTTGAGTACGAAAGATAGGCTGGTGAAAAGGCAGTAAGGTCTCTCTGACATGTCAATGAACCTCGACTCTAATCCAAGAAAATAAATTACCATGCGTAGTCTAGGTTTGCATTTCTTCTTTGTACATTGCAAGTGACGTTTGCTGTCATTTCTCTTCTCCTAAAATAAATATGGGGGGTTTTAACTGATGAAATTGTCTTCCATGGACTGAACCACACTGCTTCCGATCTGAAAGACCGTGTTCTATGATTTAATAGCCTCAATTTATAACTCAATTTCGAACTTTCATCATATTGGACATATTAGACCAATTGACAGTTGTCATTTTGGACTAGAACTGCCTTCCATTTTGAAGCATCCCGGCTAATCTACTACGGTTTTTCAAATCAGGTTGTCTGAGAGTTCTGACTACGTGGAAACCTAATAGGCAGGTGGAACAGGCTCGTTCTGTTGCAAGTAGTGTGAGACTTTCACCCACTAAAACCACATCTTGACCTCTTCTCGTTGACACCATCCACTCTGGGACCGCTTTCGCATTACTTCAGAGCGGTGTCGTTTTCTTCCCCCAAAGGGAATCGTCTTTTTTATTTTCTTCATCGGGTTAATTAATTAATCTTGCCGGTCAGGCTGTAATCGATCTTCGTTTTGGTTTTCAGCACTACCGCCGTGCCGCGATTTTGGTCCAGTGGCTGCTGCTGGATAGTATCTTTTCGATAATTTGCAGTTTAGTATCGAAAAGTCGTGACATTTTAACGCAAAATTGACATCTTTCATACGAATTAAAACTGCCTTCACAGCTAAATTGCTTATGACCTTTCAAATTAAACTCACTTAGTGATGTGTGTTCTAGCAATTTTAAGTTTTAGCTCGATGCCGAGACAATGTCACACTTTGAACGCCCAACTTCATAGCTGTAGGGCTAGACCTGCTTCCAGTCCTTACCAGGGTTTACGCTATACGATTTGTCGATACGATTTGCTGGCAGTGCGTGCCTTTGTCACTATAACCATGGTAATTCACAGTAACTTGACGATCGGTATCGTCAACGAAAAAAATATGGCCCTATAACGCCACCGGCATCCAAACCGAACCAGAGTTATTTTTTATGGATGGAAGTCGTGATTCATGGATTTTCTCCCAACCAATTGCTTATTGACGAACCCATTGAGCCAAAAATGAGCTTCGTCACTGAAGATGATTTTGTGATGAAATCGATCATTTTGACGCATCTTTTCCAAAGCCCAATCGGAGAATGCACGCCGCTTCAAATGGTCCATCGGCTTCGATTCTTGAGTCAGCTTGATCTTGTATGGGTGCAAACCAAGATCCTTGCGCAAAATACGCCATAATGTGGTCTGAGCGCGAAAAAACTAGGCTCTGGCGCTCAACGTGGTCAGAGCGATGCCTAATTCTTGAGAACGCCGTGGGATTGCCTGATTTGGATTATCGGCTGTTCTGAAAACAAAAAAAAAACAAAGATTATTTGTTACGGACGCCTGAACGGCAGCGATATTTTCGACACTTCGATCAACCAGTTGTCTCCCTGACATGGCAAGATCACACAACGAATATGTAGACTCAAATTTTTGCTCTAAACTTGTAATTGCCTGTCTACTAGGCCGAGAATTACGACCGAAAATTGGAGTTAACGCTCTTAAGGTTGCGGTCACCGACTCCGAATTTCGGTAGAAAATTTTTATAATTTGCAGTCGTTGCTCGTTCGTGTACTTTACGATGATGAAAATTTTGAGTTTATTGAACAAATTGACAATGACAGTTCGATGATTATTGATAGGGTGCGTTCTCAAATTAAATTCAAAGTTGTCAAGTCCCTACTGGAAAAGCCTTTAGTTAACAGCTTTTATACAAACCTAAAACTGCCTTCTCGTGGGCGCCGTGGCCTAATCGTTGGTGCGTCGGACTGTTAAACGAGAGTACCCGGGTTCGAATCCAGCTCGGGGAAAAATCACCACAACCAATTTTCACGGCCCCACCTCCAGCCAACGACTGACAACCCTCCTGGAGTATTTCTGTCACGGAAAGCTTTCGCAATTCGTCGCTCGGAACCGGCAATAAACTGTAGGTCACCTTCACATGTGTCAAAATTACAACGCGCACAACACAGTGGAGGCGTAAAAAGCTAGGCTCTGGCCCTTCATGAGCTGTTACGCCACTAATGATGATGAAAACTGCTCTCTCAGCTAGCCTACCCCTACCATTTCAAACTTAGCACACTTGATTGCTTTGTGGTTAGGTTTTAACGCAATACCGAGACAATGTCACATTTAACGTCAACTTGACAGCTGTCATCGTATGAAATTGTCATGAAATGTGCTAACAAATTTCCCAAATTGATTTAATTCTCCATCAACCTGTCTAGTTATTGCCTTTCTAATGAACTTTTTTCACTTTCTTATCGTTTCAGGTACACAAGACGTCATTTTTGCCCTAAATTCGAGTCACTATCGGCTTCCTACGCCGTGATATCTCTAATTGGCCACAATATTTTACGTGATAACACATCGCAGACCAAACAAGAGACCAAGGTCCATCTTAATGGATTTCCGTGTTTATCTAAAGCGGCAGCGCAGATGTGCTCTAGTCCTTAACTACCACCTTACCCCTTGCCACAAAACCAAACACACATTCGCACATGCTACAGGTCACTCAAGTCCTTATCACTTAATAACAATGCCCATCAACTTGAGTACATGCTGTGGCCGGTAAGTCATCGGATGTGTGAAGAGTAAGACGGGGGGAGAGGGTAGGAGAGAGAGAGAGAGTTAAGGCTACCAGAGCAACACCTGCACCTAGGTGTATCAACCTGGCGAAATCAAGACAAACGACCACTTCACTTTATTATTGCATTATAAAGCTAATGATTACACTTATTTCTCTCGCTGTTCCCGCTGTCTCTGGGGCAGCTAGGGCAGCTAAGTGCCCATTAGCCGGTGCCAGAGCTCTGTGGCCGGTTGGTCGCCGGCGCACTCTTCCTATTCTAAATGGATTCACTTCCTTGTTGGGGCTATCTGGCCATATAAATCTATCCGCGCGCCATTCACTGCCACTGTTGTTTGTTGCGATACAGAAAGAGCGAGAGAAAGAATGAACACGCGGCCGCCACTGCCACTGCCGCAGTCGCAGTCACAGCCACAGCCACTGCCGCCACGGCTCCATGTGGCTATGATGGATTCTTACAATTTTGAGGCGCGCAACATCATAATAACCTCCTTTGAGTAGCCGGTGGCATTATTCCACTATTGAACCGCGTCTATACAATAATAATGATAATTACATAGCAGCGGATCTGTGGTCGGGAAGAACTGGAGCACCACCACCGGCTCGGGATCGGTCTTCGACTTTGGCTTTGGCTCCAACTCTCGTGGTGGTATTATTGAGCTCAGCTGAGGAAGAAGAATCTACACCATAAAGATTAGTGTAATAATGGACGACGACTGAGACTGAGACGGTGAATCCCGACCGCGACCAAGTTGATGATGAACAAAAGGAAGTCGTAGATACTTTTGAAGATACACTTCTTTTGCTTTTGTTGTTGTTGTGAATAGAAACAAATGATCCCTGTAGGGTGTTTCGGGTGGTTATCGTTTTAGGCTGCCGCGTGATCATCATTCGCGTTCGGGCATTTGTCTTTGTCGCTTTGGCATTGGTAGAAACGATAAATTGTTAGGTTCCGATTGCGATGTGAATTGTAGTTTGTTTCAATGTAATGGGTGATTTGTTGGCGCGTATCTGTCGCGCGGTGAAGAGGAGACGGAAAGAAGAAAACACTACCGGGACGATGGGGTGTACATAATTTGTTCTAAAACAAAAAAAAAAAAGTAGTGGACCAAGTTGGGATTCCTGTGGCATAGCATTTATCTTTTGCGGGGAGGCAATTTTCAGTGAAATAGACGGACGAGCGGGAGAGAGAGACGAGTTTCGTCTCGTAAATTTTCGTGCTTGTAATAAAGCAATCAGAGCGTGGTCTAGAGGAACGGATTTTGGTAGATTGATGATGGCGATCGTTGGGTTGGGTCCATCGATTCGAATGGAGAGACTAAATTGAGCGTTAAATCGAACCTGGAGGGAGGAGATTACTTTATTTGGCTTAAGTACGGGGTGGTGGATGGTTAAAGATGCGAATTATTGGAAATGAGTTTTAGGTGCCGGAATGAAGATTGGAGAAGAGTCTTGGATGATTCTAGGGTTTTGCCAAATTAGATCGACATTGAACGTTTTTTTTGTAGTTCACTTGAGTTTTTTTTTTTTTTCGTAAGAAGTGGATTAAGACTTAGAAAAAAGTGCTTTGAGCTACCTTTATATTTTTCCTACATTCACTGGTTCTTTTATGACCTTAAGCAGTTTAAATTTTTGTGTTTTTAACGTTGGCCATTTGAATGGAAGCACACCATACGCTTCCGGCTTTCAGACGATCCATACAATTTTCAAGTTTCAATTCTTTTAAAAATTTATTAACTAACTTTTACAAATTGTCGTAGGCCTTGTAGTCTATTGTAAAAGATTTGAAATAATAAATAAATGAAAAAAATTAAATAAAAATCTGCAGCACCCCCTAGAAACAGAGGGATTTGGGACGAGTCTAGGCCACTGTGCCAAAACCCTCTGTTGCGCAGAGGAAACATATTTATTAATCTCTATTTGCTTGTGTCACTTGATCTGTGCTTTCAATTCGTAAACGTTCTCTTCAAACAATTAAATTTTTTTTTAACCGAACAAGTAGCGTAGTACCAAGTCAACCTTGTGGCACCCCAATTCCCACTGCAGTTTCTTTTTTTTTTTTTTTTCACAAAATCACATCGAAGCGACAGAAAAACTAAAAAAAAAGCAACAATGAAACCCCGTCGTGTTATCACACCAACTAATTGACTTATCCCCAATTAACATTGCATCGAATTACGCCGTCACTTGCCAGGAATACCAATCATCATTCCCCCTCTCTCTCTCTCAATTAGACAAGACCAACAGAGTGTATGTGTGTAAGAGAGAGCGACGGATTGAAAGAAATGCCGGCTTGTGTGCAGCTGGAAAGAAAGTGGGGAATCCAATGACAAGACACCTAAGCACCGACGACATTGCAACATTGTTACAGAGATTGTAATAATATGTTGACTGGCGAGGATGTTTGTGAAAACACCAAACGGAAGTCACGGCACCCAGCAGCACCTTCGCTGTCTCTCTCTTTCTCTCCCTGTGTCGCCATGTGTGTGTGTATGTCCTGAGATGGTGGAATCTAATCAAGATGCAGGTAATCTTCTTCGATAGGGAAGAGGAGATGACTCTTATGCTGTTGCCGCCACTGGTCTTGGGGGTTTTCTGCTTGTTCGTCGTCACCGTTGCCGTCATCGTCGTTTGTTGTTAGTCGACGACTAATGAAGTTAAGTGGCGCACGAATAACAAACGCATAACCGCGCGACATGCCACGGGAAGATGGCGGTGGCGGCGGTGGTATCGGCGGCAATGACGATGGCGTTGTCGGTGGCGGTGGCGGCGGCGTTAGCTCCTACGGCCTACTACTGCGTTCATCGTCATCAGCTAGGGTGCAATTTTTACTCACAAACGCAAAACCACTGAAGGGAAGACATCAGCGAACACCTTTAATGTCATACATTAGAAGTGGTTTTGAGGAGAATGTACATTGTGCCACGGGGTGCGGCCGATAAAGTGACGGAGGAGAACTGCAACAACTGCTATTGCGACTAGTGAACCGCCACGCCAGAGCTAGACTACTGGATACGACTATCTGCGTCAATCCGGCGTAAATAGAATGATAATTGCGGTGGTAATGGCGGCGGTTCCACAGTGGGATCGATGGAGAAGATTATGTGAACTTTTTTGTTCGGTTGGGGTTTTCTGATTTTTTTTTTTTTTAAAGATATCATTGAGGCGGAACGGAGAAAGGTTTTTTTTTTGCTAATAATTGAGAGAAAATTTCAATTTCGACACGGACGCACTAGGTGAGCTCGAATTACATCGTCCCTTTAAGTGTTGAACTTATTGTTGGTTGGAGTTTTAGACTCAAACTCTGTGGGAATGCTTGGAAGTAGGTCATCTTTGAACTCAGTCATTGTGACAACGGATGTCTCATTTCCTTGAGTTGAACCGTGACTTTTTACGTCAAACAAATAATGATTTAAGTCGAATCTATAAATTAGTCACTGAGCTTTAAAATTATGCGGATTAGATCGTTGTAAATTATACAGGCAGTGTAATTCAACCGCAGAAAAACTGATCTTTTGAACTGAATTGGGATAAAACTTACGTAAAACTGTATTTGTGTCCCGTTTGTAAAAGCGCAGCCATTAAAATTTGATGTGCAGCTATGATGTTTATTCTAAGTAAAAAACTATTCAAGTTTAACTCAAAAATTCACAAAAAACGGCAGCTGATGAGAAAAAACCGACAATTTAATTTCTATTGAACTAAATCGCCTACAATTTATACACTTCCAAGTTAGGAAGTCTGGCTATCCACGTTAAGACAAGAAGAATGACTATCTGCGTTAAGACATTGGCCTTTTATTTCGATTCATCGCCACAATTTGCCACCCATTATTTCATTTTCCTTTTCCTCGCACTTGGAGATTATATGCCAGCAATTTGAAGTTAATTCTTGTAGCATAGCTGTTAATCTTCCGATTGTTTTTCTTCTTTTTTTTTTTCCTAAAAAATGGACATGACGGATTTTTGCATTCCGGACTGTATCCACATCTTCTAGCTCTGCATTCCTGCTTATCGCCCCGAAATTCAGGCATATTTAAAATGGCTCGGAGATTCTTGAGCTGAGCTGCACGGTCCATCGAGCATTGTTGAGTGTGTTTCGACACAATCGGATCAGTTTTGCTAGGATCAGTCTTGCTAGGATCCCAAATGCTAGAATCAGTTTTGCTAGGAATTCAGCCATCGCACTAAACAACTCCCTGCGATGAATGCTTTCATATGCGGCTTTGAAGTCGATGAAGAGGTGGTGTGTATTGACCTTAAACTCGCTGGTCTTTTCCAGGATTTGTCTTTGTGTCGTCGTCGACTTACCGATCCGGAAGATGCACTAATATGCTCCCTACCAGAACATGGAACTCCATCAGAGCCTGCGATCTTGTTATTCTTCAGCTTTTTGATAGCTGTGCCAATTTCTTGAAGGGAGAGGGATAACGACTTTATCGACGGGATCTCTTCGTCCACTAACACTCTTTTTCATGCAAGTTAAGCATGTTCGCATATAACACACGAAATGTGTGGTTAGAAAAGTAAAAAAAAAGTTTTAGGTATTTAGCAAACGTCAGTCATAATCATCATCGTCATCATCATCTTCTTGATCGCGTGATCCACTAACGGGGTCACGGGGGCAATGCACGCAAAAGAGATCTCCAGGCAACTCGATCCTCCGCCGCCGACTCTAACTCATTGGGGTATGTCCAAGCGTAACCAGGCGAGATTTTGGACTCGGTCCAGCCATCTCAGCCTGGGTCTGCCGAGTGGTCGCCTTCCTGTAAGGTTAACATTCAAGGCGCGCTTTGGAAGTCATGATGGGGACATTCTATGCCACGTAACCAAATTATCGAAGTATAGCCCTTTCCGTCCGGGGAAGTAGTTGCTCAACATTGAGCTCCCCACGCACCGTCGTGTTTCTCAACCTATCTCGGCGACTAACTCCCACAACATCACGAAGAAATCTTATCTCGGCAACTCGTATTCGCAATCTTATTCAATCATTCTTAATAGTTTTTCCAAAAATGTAGAAAATCATTTTCTAAGGTTTAAATTGGTTGTAGTTTCATCAATCTTTTTTTTTTTCAATTTTTTAATGATTGCCCACAATTTACTTTCGGTTGTCATGGCTAACAATTGAACTTTGATCATGACCAACTGCCAACAATCGATTTTTTAGGTCACAGTACAAGAGGCTCTGTGACAATAGCAATTTTATGAATCAATCTGTCAATCCGTTTGTATAACTAACTTCAAAACTAAACTTTAGCCCCAAATTAACCAAATTAACTTGTGATTTTTCACACCAAGGGTAGGTTAGGCACTTACAATTTTTGGCGGCATCAGTTTAGTTGCATCTAAAAGCCTTAAGAGCTGACTATGGCATACAATTTAGTCATTTTTCTTTAGCCATTTAGTCATATTCTGCCCAACTCTGGTTTAAAGTAATCATGCGTTATTCTTTAAAAAAAAGGAGGCAATAGATATTTTTTTTAGAATCTAGCCTAAATTTTAAAATGTCAAAATGTCATTTCAAAATATCTCAACGACTTCCTGCATCCTTCAAAGTTCTTCTATAACAAGTTGACTTTCTCGAAACCTTTTTCGATCAAACTTTTTCGTCAATCACGCCACTGTGCCGTGCTTCTGATTAATTTTTTTGTGTTTTCCTCTCTGCCTGTCGAAGCCTTGAAGACATTGAAAATGATTACCTCCCTGGATCATGTGTAGGCATGGACTTAAATCTTTTTTTGTTCAAACGAGTCTCCTACCCGCCACCAGCTGCGTCGGCATCTCCGGAGGGAGAGACCACTCATAGACAATCCTTCAGGAAAAAAAGTGATTATTTTTTGCGGTTCGAGGTTTTTTTTTTCCTGCCATTTCCCCGCCTGCTCTGTTATTTAATGAAGATGTGTCTTAGAGAAAATTGTTAATTGGAAAACTGAATGCATAGAGTTTAAGTTTTCTTTTTCTAATTTAATACGAATGCAGATTTACCGAGGAACACTTTGGGGGGTCTTGTCGCTGTCATCCTCCACCCATGTTCTCTGTCGTTGACCTTTAGGATCTTGGGGGCAAGCAGGAAGACGTGTGTTGTAGTCGGGGTTTGGTCATTAACGCTGATGCTTCTGGCGCGGCAGTGGGCCTCTGGATTAATCGATTCAATCAGAATTGTATCTCTGAGTGGGGCTTCCAGGAGGGTACGTCGTTAAAGTGTGGCTCATTGACGGGTGTTTTTTCAGGCGAAATTACAAATCGCCTGATGAGACAGAGACTGCCTTCGAACAAAGAATCTATGTCACGATGCCAAACTGATTTTATGACCCGGAGACGTCGCAGATAAGTGACAGCTGTGCGGCTATATGTCACGTCATCCGTCATTTTCACGCCGCCGCGAATAAATCCTCTAAGCCAACCCAGTCTGCCCTACAAACCGCAACATTCCCTCTTCGTGTGTGACCCGCGTGAGATTCTCGAAAACCTTTCCCCCCCATTTTGCGTTTCTTTTTTTTTTTTCTAAGCTACATGCCGACAACAAATTTCAAACAAATTACAACCGAATCCACCCCAATGGCGGCGGAGGAACACACATACTCGGAACTCTCGGTTCTCGGATATCAAATGTCAAGCAGTGGCAGGCAGCAAGAGAATCCCCACGATGACATTGCACTCGGCGATGAAAAGAGCGGCTCCAAACAAGACACCCGCTGTCACTCGGTGCAAATAACTTCCTCACTCATTCCCGTTGGGCCGGGGCTGTGGCTAAGGCGGGCTGACTGGTGGTTCTGTCGTCTTCCTCTTTTGCGCCGCTCGCGTCTTCTTGTGTTTCACATGTTAAACAGTTTCATTTATTTATATTTACAGTTTCTCCTTCAAGTTTTATGCATGTCTGCTGTTGCGCTGTTGTTGATATTGTCCGCCCCGAACGTTGCACGTTGCGCGTTCTACGTTTCACGTTTGCCCGCAGCTCGTAGCCCGTTGCCGCTGCCGTTTGCTGTTTGCCGTTTGCCGTAGCCGCCCTCGTATGTGTGGTGTAATTCAATGACGTTATTTAGCCGCCGCCATTACCAATTTCCTTTGTTGTTGTCATCGTTCGCGGGGAGGCGATGGTCGGTGGCCCTCCTCCCCACAGCCGTTGCATTGCGGTCGGACAAAAAGGAAATAGTGTCTGCTCACTGCACTAAGCCGCTATCCGCCTTTGAACGCGCAGACACAGCAAACCGCGCACTCACACGGAATTGCATAATTTCTTCACTCAACCCATCTGTAGATAGTTTTGTGTCCGCAAAGAGAGAGAGAGACAGAAGGTTGCTGGCGCTCTTTTATGGATTCCTTGGCTTTTGTCTATCCGGGCGCGGTGTGCGTGTGTCTTCTCTTTTGGGCCACTGCTGTGGCCTTATTACTCTTAACGTCTTTTGCGGCATCAAGGGATCGGAATCGGGATCGGGATTGAGATTCCGACGGGAGAGTGGTTCACTCCCTGCGATTATGTCGGTCATGCAAGCGAGCGTGATTTTAGTAATCTGAAGGCGGAGAAGAACACCTGCTCCGACATGCACATGCATCTGTGTGTGTCTCTGTGTCTGCGCATTGTTTGCGCCCTTCGACAAAGTCCACCGGCTGAGCCGAGCCGAACAGGGGATTTCTTAGGGTGGTCCGCTTCACGGTGGCGCACATAAATATACACCCGGCTTATATCTCGTAAGTTATTGCGCGCCTAAGTGTCTGGCGTAAGCGAGGTACACCGAACATTATGGTATTTAGGTGATCGCTTGGACACCTTTTATGGTTCGACACACACAGGGGCGGTGGAAAGCCATTTGAAAGCACTCTATTTGGTCCGAGGTGTTGACTGTGTGTCGTTTAGGAATGCTCAGCGCATTCTCGGGATTTTCATTTGAAGTGGTGCGCTGGCGGTGATGGTGACGGTGACGGTGACTGGGTGGGTGGTTGGCGTGCGGTGCATTCATCAGTTGTGGTATTCAGATTAAGTTTTATGTCTTTCTTCAGGTGTCACGTAGGAGAGATATGGTTCCCCATCGAAGGCAGTAAAATTTTACGAGAATATTTTGGATAGTTGTGAATGTGGTGTTTTTTTTGGGGGGATTGAGTTGAGGGAGAAGTTTAGTTTTTGTCATGATCGAACTTTGGAAAATAAACTTGTTGGGGCGGAGATAATCCTGGCATGAAGCTAAAGAACTATTTTAATTGAGGTCGTGTCATTGTCGACTTCCGAGTGTTATTTCAGCTGCAAATTCTCACATCTGTGGAGTTTCTAAAGTTATGGCTTAGTTTCTTTTGTGAGGTGAACAGTTGACAGGCGTTGTGGCTTTTTCAGCTGCTACCAGGTACTTAAACGACGGTGTGGTATTTTGTTTGAGATTTTTCGAAATGTTTTTAATATTATTTAGTTTGTTTCTATAGAAAATTCGGCCGCAAACTCGGTTGTGACAGAAAAGTCTAGCGTTCGGAGTTTAAGTGGTGCCAAATTCTCCACATTTCATCTGTCAACCATTTACCTTTTCATGACCAGTGGAAAATGTGAATTTCATCTGTCGGCAACTCAAAAATATTCGGACAATTGCAGTATAAGTGTCTTAGGCTCATTCTAAAGCCCAATTACGGTTCATTTAATTCTGCTTAAGACGTTTCAAATTGCAATAGGAACATTCGAACGCTTCGTTTTTGGTGAAGTGAAAAAAAATATATATTTTCTTGCTGTTGGAATAAAGTGCGGTCATGAAAAGGCTAAGGATCGATTGAAGCCTCATGCTCGGTTTTTTATTCTAGATCAGGGCTGTCCAGACAACGGCCTGCGGCTTGTTTTCATGCGGCCCGCGACACATGATTCAATCAGAAAATAGTTTAATAATTTTGGATATAAGCATAAGCAGGGATAATAGAATTCCCTGTCAAAACATATAATCAACATTTGGTTTTTAGTTGAAAACTGAATTTTTTTCTGCGTCCCTCCAGCTTTTGTAGTGAATTTAATAAGCCCACGAAGGTACAGTTGCGGTCAAAATAATAGCAGTGCTGCTTTCTGAAGGATGATATTACCTTCTTGCAACTTGAGTAATATCGTGCTAATGATTGGAGTAATTGAAAAATCGTTTACTCCTTTCAGTTATTGGTCTAAAGTAGAAGAACATTCCCAAAGTCTCCAAGAAAAAAATATTCTCTCACACTTTAAGTGCTATGCGTTGCTATTATTTTGACCACAGCTGTGTATAGGTTGAAAAACTCTGTTCTAGATTACACTTTAAAAACTTTTTCTTAATTTAAGATTCTTGGAATATTCCTTCACGATAAACTGTCATCTCTTGCGTTCATGATAAGCAGAAAAAATGTGACGCTGATTGACTGCTTTTATCTGCTTCTCATAAGAGAATCTCAAGTTAAGGAAAAGTTTTTTGAAGTGTAATCTAGAACAAGGCCTTCCAAACAGACTTCACACCTTGTTAAAAGCATGAAAACCTATTGTAGTAGGCAAAGAAGTTTGAGAAAAACAGTTCTTAAAATATTGGGTTTCAATGTAATTTAATTGCGCAAACATTTCAACTTAAACGATTTTCTTCTCTTGCTTTTAAGTAGGAAACTGCTTGAAAACAAATATAGCAAAGCCTTGCTCTGCGTCAGTAATTGGGACCAGAAAAACACGACGCAAATCGAATAAAGGATTCTCATGTAATTTAATTCCATAATTTCTATGTATTGTAATTTTGTAAACGACAAAAAGCTAAAATAAAACCAACACGGCGTTGAAACCACGATAATTTTTAAAAGACCCAACAGATAGTGCTCGAGTGAGTGCATTCTTATCTTTCAAACATTCACCCGCAATACTCCACTCGATAGGAATGCTCATCAGCATGCCAACAAGCCTGCTTTCGGACATGCGGTAAAGTTTAGAGACTCGTTCCTTTGCCACACCACACGAATATGGAATACTCTTCGAAACTCA
Source organism: Syritta pipiens (assembly GCA_905187475.1). NCBI lineage: Eukaryota > Metazoa > Arthropoda > Insecta > Diptera > Syrphidae > Syritta > Syritta pipiens. Next base: position 94,672,988 of record LR994571.1, read on the forward strand.
ATTTTCCCATCTGAATGTAACATGCAGCCATTTTAAACCAACGCGCACCGGTACCTTCTTTCCATCTCTAGGTACCTTCGGCCCATGCTGTGTCTTAAACAGGACACTTAAGGGTAGTCCCAATCCTTTTAGCACGCTCCAACTATGAAAAAAAAACCCAACTTCCAAACGATGCAAATCGGAACGACGAAAAACCGAATTCTTTCCAAAAGAAACACCACAACCAGATTCTGGCAAAGAACAGGGACGTCCAGATATCGTAAACCTTTCGGAGGTTCGGAGACTGTCTTAAAGTTCAACTTTGTAATGAAAAAAGTATAAAATGAACAAAATCAGTAGAGTTCTCCATTAAATTGCATTCTTACATCGTGTAATTGTTTCGAATCTCGTTCAGATTGCCATATTTCAACTTTCGCTTCAATATAACGAGAAAAAATTGTTAAGGAAGTGGTTTTGTCGGTTTTTACTGCATGACTTTTGAAAAAGGATGCTTTCAATTTAAGTAACGATAGTTTAAACTCCCTTACGCAACACAAAAACACAAAAACTAGTTCCAGTTCTTCCACTGCTTACTGACACCTGACCCTTTAAAAAAAACGAATAACCCACTTTAAACAAAAAATCTACCCTCCAACAGTTTAATTTATAATAAAAAATTAAAAAAAAAAAAACCCACCGACTAATTACCCAACAATTTAATCGAAGTTTAACAACAATTACCATGATCCCTCTCTTCTTTTTCCCCCAAAGTCTATTTACATCCAACAAGCGTCACGAAAAAAAAAAAGAACCTGCAGTTGTCCAATTAATAAAATAAAAAAAGAAAAATAAATAAAATTTTATTACTTCACGTCGCACCGTTCCCCTAATTTTTTTTGCGTATACAACGCCACGCCATGACGGAATCCACGGATGGTAATAAAAATTTGATTTTTTTTTTTTTGGTTTAAATGTCACATAAAAAGAAAATCTGTGCTGCATTTGCTGTGGCATCGGATTTCCCTTCGTTCCTTGCTACACACACACACTGACACACACCGGCATCCGTAGCCGCAGACAGTCTGTGGGAGGAATAACTGTTAGTTTTTATAGCAATGCGGCGGCTTGTAATTTCTTTTTTTTTTTTTTTCATTACTAATTTAATTATATTTTATAGGCTCTCTTCTGAAGAAGGAAAAGCCGAAGAGCCCAACATAAATACAAAAAGCAAAACCCGAAAAAGGCGGAAAAATCACGAAAAACCAACGACGCGACGATGACGGTGACGACAGTCGTCGGTGGGGGGGAAGGAGGATAGGGGACGGAAGGGCGGACGGGCTCATTAGAAGCTAAAGCGCATTACAAGTAGTTTTATAGTTTTATTCATTTAATCGATTGTGTGTTGAGTACAATTTAATTAGCCTCGAGCCGAACCGAACCGAGGCGCACAGTGACAGCACATAAACACCGGACGGGGCAAGGGACGGGGAGGAGCACACGGTTAGGGGCCTTAGTTGGTGGCTAATTAGTTTGAAGTAGGAGTGCGAAGCGTGAAGGATGACTTTTTTTTTTTTCTGTTTGAAAATGAAAGTTTAAAAAAGGCAAACAGAAGGCATGATTGAGATGACTTTGTGAGCGTGGTGAGGCGTTTGATTTCTGATTGAATACGCTGTGGAAGGTTGTTGATTAGGGTCACAGGCGGCTGCTTTTTTAGTGTGATTTTCTGACTGGAAATCAGTTTGAGTCATGTCCTACAAAAGACTATACTTTTATTAAACACATTTTGAAATGTTGGTACACTTAGGCCAAAGCTTTGGCCCATTGTGCTGCCAACCATCTTTTGGGTTCCCACAATCAGATTGATGTGGGCAACGAATTTGGCTGCCAGAAAAGACTAACAGATGTCAACAAATTGATATCATATAATCGTAATATTTGAATGCTAGGAATTTTAAGTGCAAATAATTTCGCAAAGGCGTGAGACTTAATAAAGAAAATGCCTTGCTGATTAATTCCTTTCGCCTGCTTCTTAAAGCAACGCCGGACTTCATAGCGGGTCGTAAAAAGTATGTAAATCATTGAAATAAACGAAAGCAGACTCAAAGAGTCAAAAATATTGAGACTGCAATATGATTCGGTTGCCGTTTCTCCCAAATCACGCGAAATCCATTGAACAGTTTCGTAAACGGATGACCACAGAATATGACGAGAAAATTTTTCATTTGAGTGCTTCTAAATTTCTTTTCACGGCTTTTATGGCTTAACCCCAAACGTTTTAAAGAAGAACATTATTTTGTCATGTGGAACCAATTGCATAGCTAAAACATCATCAGACAGATAAGACACTGATTGTTGAGTCAGTCCCGGATATTCTGCAAACTACCGCCATGTTTGAAGCTTATCTTTAAAGCATATTGCTAGCCTGAAATTGTTTGACTTGAAAACTGCTTGGCTGTCTTGAGAGATAATCCTGATAAATTCTAAAAAAAAACTCTTGCCTAATCTAAGGTTTATATTTAGTTAAGGAAGACGAACACCGTGTTTTGTAAGAAAGCTAATTAAAACAAAAAGACCTATGTTCTCAGATAGCTAAGCTGTCCTTAGAGTCCCAAGAATCGACTTCATCACCTCCAAGGTTGTTTGGAAACGCAACAAAAACCTAAATACGGTGGCAAAAAATAAGAGATCAAAGCTAACCTTGGCGACAGGACATGAAAATCGCGAGAGTAATAAGAAGGCGGACACATAGGTCAAGTAAGGAGCCCGATTTCCTCTCATATAACCCTCTCCCTTATATAGATTCAACACTACAGACACAAACCATCATACAGAACTGAATTATTAAATAAAGCAAACATCTCTGGAATAACCAGGAGGGTATTAAACGCTCTAGGAAATCCATAAGCCTGAGACAAACCACAAACGAGGTAAAGAAGCTCTAAAACTACGAAAAGTTAACCTGCGAAACACTTACAGGACTTACAGGACACTGAGCAACCAATTACCACCCTTAGAAAAGTGCCCCACCAAGGCAAAGGCGGCAAGGAAGACTATCATCATCATTAGTGGTGTTATAGACCGCGAAGGGTCAGAGCTTAGTTTTCGTGCCTCCACTGTGTTTTGGCACATGTGAAGGGGGGCCTACAGTAGTGCCGTGAAAAATGTTTGCAGAGTTTTTTCCTCAAGCTGTATTCGAACCCGGATCGATCGGTTAGTGTGTCGGAATGTTGAGCAAAAGTACTCGGGTTCGAATCCAGCTTGGGGAGAAAACACCGCAGACTTTTTTCACGGTCCCACCTCCAGGGAAGACCGACAATCATTCTGGAGTACTTCTGTCATGAAAAGCTTTCCAAATTCTTCATTAGGAACCGGTATTAAAAACAGTAGGTCGCCTCCACATGTGTCAAAATTTAAAGCGCACAACAGTCGGACGCACTAACCGATTAACCTACGGAGTACTTTTAATCAACTGTCCAAGACTGGATCTGAGAACAAAATAGCAGAAATCAACAGGAATTGATTTCGAAAACATCGCGTGTAGGAATGTTTCAAATTTATGAACTCAAAAGTCTATATAGATCAATGAAGGGCGTACAGAATAGATCTTTACGGCAGAATTAACAATTGGTTCAGATACGTTCCCCATGTCCTTCGATTCAATCCAACGTAAGGTTTCATTGTTCCAATGTTTTACACTAGTAAATATTCCATAAACAGTTTCTGCTAAGTTTTTCTTTTTTTCCTGTTTTTTTCTTCGTTATAATTACTCGCGATCGAGACGGCTTAACAGCGAACTTTGTCTGCAGAAAGATCGACCGTTCATTTGGGGTCTTCCTGTTGGCGTCTCTGAGCGACAGAGCCTTGGTTGTTATTAAGTTTTTTAAAGCTATTTGATTGAAAAAAAAAAAAAAAAAAAAAAAAAAAAAGCTGACAAGGAGAGTGCACGTCCTCCCGATCACCGATTTCGATGAAATTTGCCATAGTGATAGCTCCTCTAAAGGATATAAATTTCCCAAATTCAGAGATCGCAACACTCCTTTTTTCTTCGCCTCCGAAGATCTCTCAATCGCGTCATATCAAGGTTAGTTCGCTAGTTAGAACATGGAATTCCCGAAGCTGTGATAGCCTAGTGGGTGTGATCACGGTTTTCAACCCGAGAGTGCTTTCTTTCCCAGATTCGGATTCGAACTCATTTACTCTCGGTCGACATTCCAAATCACTTACTATCAACTCAAATGGATTACAGTGGAAAAAGGTTCAATCCAGCTCAAATGGTCAAGTGTAAAACACCAGCTCATGCGGATGCAATTTTTGTAGTAAAAGCTAAATTGATCAAACGTGACCTTAGCACGCTGTTGCAACATTTTTTGCCAGGCTACTTTTCCTAATATGCAATTGCTCTGCTGATTCTGTCAAAAGCTGCTTACTTGTTTCCTAAATTTCCTATTCCAAGTTGTGATCTGAATTTGAAATGAATCTACAAATGCGTTTTTTGTCGTTGCAAGATACAGCCTGCATTTGTCTTCACTTCAAATAAACGTACACCCTCTACCGAGTCCCCAGCAACTTTTTCCAATCTCTCAAACCGACCCCATTGCCAACGATTTGCCCCCCGTACATTGTCAAAATTCATCACAACACGCCAAAGGCCACGCAGCATAACCGCCAGCAATCTCAATGCAATGCATCATTGTCAATTGGAATTCTCTAGAAAGTATCTACCCCACAACAATCCGTCAATGATTTCATCAATTCCGACACTTCACAGCCGAACCCTTTTTGCACAACACTCTCAAACTCAGCAGCAGGCACACACATCCAGCGAAACTAGTTCAAAGAGACGCCGCAGGCTAGACCGCGACCATGCCGACGACAACTACTCCAATAAATTCCGACCCGACCCGACCAAAAAAACAAAAAAAAAAAAACACAAAAACGCAATCTCAAGGCTCACATCATCATCAAAGCACATCACATCATCGCAGAAGAGAAGAAAAGAAAAAAAAAAATCGGTCGCCGTCAACCGACTTCAAGTCCGAAAGCATCGCATTCCCCGATCTCAAGTTTATCGTGCCCACACTTGGACCGACGCGGCAACGGCGGCGGCGTCGACGACCATTGACAGTAGCTGCTGCTGCTTTTGTCAGCGCAAATTTTCGTTGAGCTTTAAGAAAAAAAAAAAGAGACCAACAGCAGAAAAAAAAGAACGCGGTGGTGCCTCCTGCTGGCGGAGTGTCTGTTGCTCTTAACTGATTGAAGCCGGCTAATTGCGCAGCATGCAAATACGCCGCCGACACATATTCGTATCTCTTAGATACAATTTAAAGCATATCCATGTATCTCTTTGCAGTGGTTTTTAGAGTTTTTATGTTTTGTTTATTGAGCAGCGCGCCGTTGCCATCGCCGCGCCGCCGCCCTCACTGGAGACGTGGACGACAGGCGGGCTTTTATTTATTATTGGTGGACATTTTATTGCCGCCGCCGCTCTCTCTCTCTCTGCAACATGGCACCAGTGGCTCTATGCAGCACGGTCCGTTTGATGATTGTCAACTGTGGTCGGCGTGGCGGTGTCTCTTTTTTGTTTCTTTTTGTTTTTGGTGTGCGACACACAGTGGCTCCCACTAATTAGAGACAGAGACTCAGTCGGAGACTGTTTTCGGAAGAATTTTACGACTTTCCGACGTGACTGCAGCTGTTCGATAGAATTCACTTGAGCTTGCGGCAACACAATGTTGTAATGCGCCTGTCGGCAAGGCAGCGCAACAAGAAGTGGGCTCACAGCTCAACCTTGAGGGACTCCAAACACACACCTCTAAATTCCTTCGATTGTCGATTGTCGGCTGACATGCCGTCAAGTACGCCCTCTCCCCTTTGTTTTTCACAAAACAACTCCTCAGACCGCTGAGCTAGCGCGAAATTCCGAACGACATTTTGTTAGGAATGTCTGTCAGATGGACTGACACCCTGACACGTTCTCTGCAAGTCATCGCCTGTAAACATCTGCTTACGTCGGTAGGGAAGCACTTTGCACGCGTGAAGACACCATGTCATTTGGGTGCAGCGTCGCAGGGGGACGTCGGCGGCGGAAGGTTTATGTCTTCCGCTTGTCGCCTCTCTCGCGATCGAAACGGATGAATGCCCGGATCATTTATCTCCTCGCGTGGCGGTGGCTCGGCGAAGAAGCGAACAGTGACCTCTGGAGGGAAATAGTTTCGCCGTCGAGCGCTGTGTCAACTGTCAGAAGTTTTAATCGAAAGCGTCGTTGCGTAGAAAACCTTGTCCAACTTCCGTTCGAGGGGAATATCTAGGTGCAGTGGCAATAAGGCGTAAAAATACCTCTAGCGCAACTTTAATTGGGCTCCTTGAGCACGCTGACGCACACACACAGAGCGCCTGAGTCAGAGCCACACACCACGGTGGAAGCTTCAAGTTGAATGCAACGCGATGGTGGTCCGCGTGGATTTGTGGTGAAGGAAATATCCATTGAAGCGGGACCCGTTTGTGTGCGAAGCTTTTCGAACGCAAAGTGGTTCAGGGCCAAGTGCTTTTTTGCGATCGAGAAACGTCGACGTTTGCCCTCGAGCGGCGCACGAGTAGCGTTACAAATTGGTGCGGGGGCTTTTATTTATTTATTCGTGCTCTACGCGCCCCGGTGTCTGTTCGAAGCGTGCCCGTCGTCATCGTAATAAGACCGGCAGAGATACCATCAGATAAAAAATAATAATGATCCCGATCGGAGTAGGAAGTTATTACCGGGTTGGATCTTGTCCAAGTCCATCCATCTATCGTGACTGATCAAAAGTAAGAGAATTCCTTGAGTGAATTTTTCACGCTCACATTCCCTCTACTAATTGATTATAATGACAGTTTGTGGCGGGAAAACAAAACCAAGATGCGCGCCTTGTCAGTGCGGCAGAATGCGCAATTAGTTTGCCAACATTGGCCACCTTGCCAGAGCAGAGCTGCACTCAGAATTCGTCCCAAAAATACACGCGCACAGAGCTCCGTTCTCGAGCAATTACAATTTTGTAAATTTTTTTGACATGAAAAAAACATTCCGCGGTCGGGCGGTTGGCAGTTGGAACACATGGCGTCGGCTGATGTGTGTACGCCGCGCCGGTTGTGTGTGTCGTCCGCTCCGTTAATAGATCATTGATCATCGTCATCATGCGATAATCAACAACAACAGCCCGCACCAGAAGAGCAGCCCAAACCAAAGTGCCAGTGCGAGTGCTCCGGCCTCCGCATTGGTTGCCACCCGTCTGTCGGGAAGAAAGGAGCAGGCACGTTCATATGCCCGTGTCGCGCCGCATGCCTGCCAAAAAGATATGAACGCGTTTAAAGATCTCTTCACAATAAATCATGTACCAGGGGGGGGTTGCCCCACACCCGCTCACCCTTTCGTACTCGGCCCTCTCTCGCTCGCACGCGTTGCGATGTCATTAACCTGGAATTTTATGTTTTCGCGTATTATTTTCGGCGGGAGGACGACTCTTCGAGTCCGAGTATGCGAATGCGAGTGCGAGTGCGTTTGCGAACGCGCCCCACTGACGAGGATGTGTTGATGCTGATGCTGTTGCACTACGGCGGACGCATAGCGTAAACATGATTTGCGCGAATGTTTACATTTCTACGAATGTTAAATGCGGAAGTTTTTATTTTCAGAGTGAAAATGACTGATTGTTCTGGTCGATGAGAGTTCGTGTTAAAGGTTTAAATTTAGACGAAGTTCTGGTGGAGAGATGGAGAATTATTTTTTTTTTATTTTTTTCTTCTGCTGTTGTTGGTTTTTGAACAGAGTTCTAAGGTGGATCAGAATTCGAGGAATCGAAAACGATTCTGTAGCCATAAGATAACAACGGAGGATTCACGAGAATTGCTTTTGCTTCGGCGAAACTATGAGTGGTTGAGGTGATTCGCTATAACAACAGAGGGCTGGAGGATTGCGTCAAAGACGACAGTGGAAGTGGGGGACCTTAACGGGCACTTTATTTCAATGAGAAACATTAGGACGTTAGGAGGTCAGAATTTGAAATCGGTTGTCTGGAATGATTTACTTTAGAAGCTTTGAATTGAAGTTGATTTTTTTTAGAATGATTATTTTTTTTAAATTCAGTCTTCTAATTAATTCTTAGAATCTTGGAGATCCCGAATTAGAATGATCTTGTATTCGAATGATACTTCTCCCCAAATTTTTCTTCGATAGACGACAAAGATGCTTTAGTTGAACCCTTTTACCAAAGACAAACTAAAAGTAACGAAGGTTACGAAAGCTTTTGTAAGGTTGGATATGCGGGTTAGCAGGGTACGAACCCAGTAGGCACTGTGGCATAGTCGGTTAGTGCGTCAGACTTTTAAGCGAGAGCACCCAGGTTCGAATCCAGCTCGGGGGAAGAAGACCATAAACAATTTTCACAATTTTCAATTTCCCCACTTCCAGCGAACGACTGACAATCCTCCTGTAGTACTTTCGCCGTTCGGAACCGGCAATAAACTATAGGTCCCCTCCACATGTGTCAAAATTGTAACGCGCATTCGTGGAGGCGCGAAAAGCTAAGATCTGGCCCTTCGTGGGCCGCTAGAGATGTTATCATTCATTTTAAAAGTCGTACATACAGTACCTCACAAAATTGAGCATAAAAAAAAAATAAAGAGTCTGCGTAACAGCCCATACAGGTCCAGAGCCTAGCTTTTCGCGCCTCCACTGTGTTGTGGGCGTTATAATTTTGACACATGTGGAGGGAAACTACAGTTTATTGCCAGTTCCGAAAGGCGAAATGCGAAAGTCACAAAATTGACCATACACACAAAAAAATAAAGTGTTTATATTTTGCTAGAAAATAGCCAAGTGTAGCGAACTTTTTTGTTGTTTTTGTCTTTGAATATATTATGGAAACAAAGTTTTTGTATTGTCCATAAATTAATTATAATTGAGACGAAGAAACCAAAATTGGGTTGTGGGTGTATGCTCAATTTTGTGAGGTGCTGTAATTTGATAATCCTCTCCATTCCCAGCAAAACAAGCACTTTCTTCTAAAAATACACTTTAATTGATATTTACATAAAACATGAACTGGTAACGCAAATTCAGTAAAAAAGCCACATTGAGTATTTATTGTGGTAAAAAAGAGTTAAATTTTTTCTTAGACAATTATTTGAACCAAAAAATGTGTAAAATGATTTTATGTTTCGAAATATAGAATTTCACGTTTCATTTTCCGAATTAGAATCATCCTCTCTCCGTCAAAGAGAGTTATTCACGAGTTTTTTAAACTGAGTTTTCAATTAACAAAAAAAACAAATAACATCTAACAAATTTCAGCAAAAATTCATGCAGAGGAAAGTTCACCAGCGAATTGAATTCTGTGGGATGAAATGTGGTTTTCTATTGAAAAATTATTTTCATGTAACCATAATGTCAAAATCTGCGAATTCATTAGTTTTTAGTTTCTAATTCACATGAATAACACTCAACTTTAATAAAGCATCACAGTACATGTTTTTTTCCAAATCTATCCATCATTAGTTTCCCATTTCGAACTCCATTGTCCATTTTTTTTGCAAAGTCAACACTCTCTGCTGCGTAATTGGATTGGATGTCAAAATCCTTTCGCTGTCCTCTGATTTTATTTCAACAGTTTTTGTGGTTGCGAATAAATGTTTCTTTTTTTTTTGATAAAACTCTTGATATTTTGTGACTACCGACGGTTTTTTATGTCCACGATAATTTGATGAAATTGTTTGAATAAGTTTCGGAACAACGATTTTAGTGAAACTCTATTTCATTTATTTTTTTAAATTCATTGATCAGACTAATTAGCTGCATAGTTTTTGGGATTCAATCAGAACTTTTTTGATCATTCCACGACAGTATGTCTTTTGTTCTTTTTTTTTATGAAATTGAGTACGTATTTTTGTGGACTTAAATTTAAACACTAATTTCTAGTTAACAAACATTTTGTGCTTAAAAGTTATTTGCAACAATCGGATATTGGAAAATTCCGCCATGTTTTCTTTCTTTTCTTTTCGATCTCCTTATCTTGATTAGAAAGGGTCATTCATATTTCGGTGTCGAAAGTAAAGTTAAATAAAACACACAGCGAGACTTTTTTGATTCTCTATTTCATTATAAAGTTTGGATTTCACCATTAAATGTGAAAAACAATATGGCCGCCTCGAGAAGATTCGCAGCATGCTATTCTTTTGAGGTCATTTTTAACCACTTTTTCGAACGTTTTTGAAGTTTTTTCATGAATCTATCAGAAAAATCAACTGCTTTCTAATTTTGCAATTGTTCAAGTCACACGGTTCCTCGAAAAAGAATTTGAAGGAATCAAGTAAGGAAAGTTTTTGCCATTTTTTTTAGAACAGTAAATAACTGACTGACACATATCACTGACGTTTGGCCACCAAGAATGAAAGGATTCAGCTGTTTTATAAATCGTGATTTTCTTTATTAAAAGACAACAAAAAGGCTTACATATTTCTTTAGAGTGGCGAAATTTGGCATGAAAATACATGCCAAAGAAATAAGGAACAAAATCACGTTGTCGCGTACAGTACTCTGCAATTTTCACCGCAAGCTTGAGCTCCTGAAGACGAAAATGTCTCCTGGCCTATGAGAAAAAATATTCAGTATGCCCGAGAAACATTTTTTATTGTTACCTAGTGTAACCCCTCGAGAGCAAAATGAATGTTTTATCCAGAAGAAGAACCAACATTAAGAATTCTACCAAGCTCCCAGAGATTTGAAGTGGGCTTCCTGAGAACTTATACATTTATTTTTGCTTAATTGTTTAAAATCTAACTTCATTACCGTTGGTGGCGTAAGAGCCGGCGGAGGGCCATAGCTTAGCTTTTCGCGCCTCCACAGTGTTGTGCGCGTTATAATTTGGCACATGTGAATTTAAAAACTAGCTACAAACTTAAAAATTAAGAGGTAGTAAATACAGACAGAGCAACAAAGGCTAGCTTTTAGATAAAAACAAGAAATTCTTTTTTTGTGAATATTAGTGGAATCTTTCAACGACTTTTCCAATACCTGGCCATGCGTTTTTGGCTGAAAGGATATTTTTGAGGTGGACTATCGCATCCGATTCATTTTACCCGTGCAAAAATTGGAAGACAGTCTCGGTGAGTGAGTGTTGCTTACACTGTAGCAGTTCGATCAACCGATCCATTTTACCCGTGCAAAAATCGCAAGAGAGTTTGGGTGAGTTGGTAAAAGCAAGCTGCAAAGCATTTCGATCATAATGCTTTACAGGACTGCTACAGTCTTTTATGACCTCACTGCGGCAGTCCTGCAAAGCAATAACGATCGTCAAAAGCTTTGCAGGACTGCCGCAGTGAGTTGCTTTTATAATCTCATCCTTTATTTTCATGTCCCAACTCAGTCTTCAGTCCAAGAACGTGCATGGGAACGAATCACAACCTCCCAGCCATCTTGGGGTTATTAAAATTCTCCTCATCATTCTGACACTTGCCAGCTAATCAGGTCAACTGTCACGAATACCGCTAAATACCCTCTAACGTCTAAATAAACCTTCTGCCGACGAGCTGTCACTAATTCTGTCGTCTGTTTCTGTTTCTTTGCAGGTACGTGTCATCAATCCTCTTAGTGAAAACGCAAAGTCGTGCGACCGGGGGACAGCAGGAACACTTTTAATTGCTTCTACTCGTGTAAGTAAATACCGCTAGATATGATGGGGCGCGCACTCCTTTCATCGATAATCTGGCCAAGAGCCGGCTCAGATGTGTTGAGACCATCGCTGGATGTCAAAATGAATTCTCCTCTTTACTCGACTGCGAATTTATCTAATTACTCTCTGTTCTCGTATCTAATTTCTCTCTTAGCTTGCGACTCGTGCGACTTGATGCGATGTAGATCCCTATCGAGTTCGCATTTTCTGTGTTCGTTCTTTTTTTTTTTTTTCTAATTAAACTAAACGTTATCGTAGATGCAGCAGATAGAGAATAGAACAGCCGCCAGTCTGCGACCCCGGTGGAATAATGGTCATTGGGTTTTGATGATTCTCTCGCATCGCATCGTGGCGTTGTGTTCTGTGTGTTGTGTTACATGTCGGTCGCCGGGGCGGAAAGTGAGAGATATACGAGCAGCGATTAAATTGCAAATCCGCGCACAGGAAGATATCTGCGAAGATGCAAACTAACAGATGGAATATTTCATTTTATGAATATTCTCAAGTATTTTTCGTTCCATTCCGTGGTCGATCGGTCGGCGCTTTCGTCGTCACAGCGCGTCCAGAGAGAGAGAGAGAGGTGGTGCATCATCATCATCATCATCATTTCAGAAACAGCGGACACTACTCGTCGTAGTTAAAATTTCAATTAAAGAGAATTTTATATCCGAATCATAAATAATTTAATTAGCCTTCAGGGGGCAACCGGACCCGGTGCGGCCCGGCCCATCCCCAGCCCGGTGGTGGATGGGTGTGTGCACGTGTGTTTGATTGAGAACCGATAAATTGTGGATCGAGGACAAAGGAGGAATTAAATATAAAAAAGGATTTGAAATGCTCGTAAAGTTAAATATTTCAATTATCCTCCGTCGATGCAGTTAAGTGGAATTTATATAAAAAAAAAAAAAAAAAAAAAAACGATGAAGACAAGCCTTTGAATTACACAACGATGAGCAGTTGAGTTGGGTGGTGGTTTGGAGCCGTCGCGCCGCACAACCGCTTAGCCGCTTGGCGTCGCTAATAAATGATTCAGCCGGCGTGGTAATTTCAGGAAGTAACAGCCGCGCAATCACTATAAATCTGTTTGGTTTATTATCGTCGCAGCGGTAATGGATGAGGATTTGCAACGGATTTGCATTTAACGCCGAAAAAGTGAAGATGATGCGTAACGCTCACATTGGGTTTTGGCGCGCTGCGGTATTCGCGCGCGCGGGGCAGTTGCGATAAAAAAAAGGGCGGCTTTCGATTTGTGATGGCTGTTTTTTAAGAGGTCCTTTGTCGGGATGGAGCGAATGATTTAGTCAGCTGGCCTTGTCAACGTGTGACTGGGAAGGCCAATGACCGGTTGAGAGTCGATAGAGACGGCACAGATTTGTCGTGGATGATTTTGGCTTATGAGAGGAAGCTCGTGTGGGCTTGAGGCTATGGGAGTGGAGAGGGGCGACAGAAAAAATGTTGGGAATTAATTAAGAAAATAGAGAAAATTCCTAATTGCCGCGGTCTCAGCAGACAGATGTGTTTGAAAAATTTTAATTAGACGAATGCTGTGACTGTGCTGTGACCTCTGGACATATCCGGACGGTGGGGTTATTCGGGAATTTCTGTTTGCAAGTTTTTGACGTCTTTATGGGAAACTGGTGATTAGATTTAAGCATCAAGTAACAGGAGAGCTTCCTTTGTTCGAACAGAGACCTGTTGCGTGCACTTTTGTGCTCTGGACTCAGTTTTTTCGTTGACAGCGTGGAGACAGTCTTTTTCACGCCCTTAAAGTAATGGCAATCAAATCAAAGAGAGCAAAAACTGTCAACTAAAGAGAACGCAATGAATTTTAAGTTAAATTCTGACTGCACTATGCACCGAGCAATTAGTGGCACAAAATTGAACTTTCAAGTCTTTCTCTTTTTTTAGATTGAGTCTAAAAAGATTGAACCAAAAAAAAAATGAACCTAAAGAAGTTTAAACTTAAAAAGATTAGATTGAACCTAAGAAAGAAGTAGAACAATATCTTTTAAACAAACAAGCGCCTCCACAGAAGTCCACAGAGGTCACAGGCTCTTAACGGCGAATTACAAAAACTTTTCATGACAGAAGTACTCCAGGAGGATTGTAAGTCGTTAACTGCAGTTGGGGCCGTAGAAATGATTTGCTCTGTTTTTTCCCGGGCCCGATTCGAACCCGGGTACTCTCACTTAACAGACCAACGCATTTATCATCAAGCCACGGCGACTACAACCTCCACAGAGGTTGACAATTCAAATTTGAAGTGATTTAGTGTTGTAGAAGCTTTAGGACTCGTTCAAAAACAACTCCGCTCAATTCGGTATCTCGTGTCTAACTTTAAAAAGTGGGGTAACGTCAAGCGTAAGCCCTTCCACTGACAAAGTCTTTTTTGTAGATTTTTTATAAGCTCGAGACTCAAGGAACTGCATTAAGAGGCTTTGTCAGTATTCTATCTCGACACTGGCACTTTTTTGTGACTGTTCTTATTTTTTTAAACGTCTAACCGAAGCCATTTTGCACTATTACATCCTCTTTTGTGGACAGTTTGAATGCCTTGGGCTCAAGGAGGCTTTATTTGCATTTTATCTTGACACTGACATTTTTCTATGGCTGTTCTTGTTTCTTGGAAAGTCTAACCTAAGCCCTTTCCACTACTGCAGACTCGTTTGTAGACTGTTCATGTGCCTGAGACTTAACCCTACACTGCATGATTTTTTTCTTTTTTCTTGTTGCGGAAAAAAATATGTTCTTATATAATTTATGGCTGCAAAAACTAAAAAAATAATAAGAAAAACCATTAGCCTACGTAGATTTTCATGTGTATTCCCTTCAAAATATATGAAACAGATCAACAGAGAAAAATTGTGATCCATAGTTTAAGAAAAAAGCGTGAATTAAGTTGTAACAGATCTGCTACACTGCGCTAGGGTTAGAAGCCGCATTGTTTATGCCTTTTTTTGCGCTTTATCTCGACCCTGATACTTTTATGTGATTGTTCTCATTTTTTTAGAACATTTTCTGCGTCTTGCATATAAGCCCACCTCCCAAAATTGATTCAATGAGCTTCTTTCTGGCTTCTTAAATGGTCATCTCTGTTAAGGGATCTCTATAAAGGGACAAATCAGCAAACCGAAGTCGAATTTAATCGAGAACCCCTGAAAAATTGAACTTTAATTGAAATTCCTAAAATTTAAGTGATTGGGAATGAGAATTCATTAAAACAAACTCACTTTTTTCAAAACAGAAGCCAGACACTGACTAGAAATGATTCACAAAACACATTCCACAGCCACATCCCAGCCCAGCGTTCGCTATCGATTGCATCCCACTCCAGAAGCTTGGGAAATTTTCTGCGTCGCAAATTCTGATCCAGAAACCTGTGTGTCTCCTAATCAATTTCCTCCACTCTCCACCCTGTCACAACCTAAAGTAATCGCTTTAAACGCTTTTTTTTTCCTACTCTAAACAAAATTTATGTATTCTCTGCTCACGTCGTAGCCAAACAACACACGACGGCTCAAAACAAGCAAAGACGAAAAAAAACCAACGAAAAACCGAGACTCAAACTCCTGCTTTGAGAAACAACAATCATTAACATCGACGACCGTCAAAACAACTCCCAAGGTCTTTACCAGCATCACATCGAGTAAATAGCTTCAAGGAGAGAACCGTGTCTCTCTTCTTCCCTCCGGGATCCTCTAAGCCGCTCTAGATTCGATGTGAATGGAATTTTGTTTATCAAAATCTCCGATTTCAAAACGACGACGACGTCAACGTCAGGCACAGCAAAAACAAAAATCAGAGACAAAAAAAAGAATCTCGAGACCACCATCCCATTCACAACACAAAATTGAACCACATCCTCGTTGCTCCGTGTGTGTGAGTTGTTTGTCGAGAAGCGTTTTTTTTTTTTGCCTTTTTTTTGTGCTTTTGTGAGAAGACTGAGTGCTGGCTGTTTTTGTTGGTTCTTTTTCTAGGAAGCACAAACCCAGTTGGCTGGTTGGTGGGATTCATTCTCTCCTCAAACTCCTGCTCCAATCTAACCGCCCGAATTAAAGTTTTTTCCAGGAATTCCTTGTTTGTCAGGATAGAGAGCGACCGGTCAAAAACGAACAAAACGCGCGCACTCTGACAACCATTTGTTATCTTGGACCCGCATGCCCGGTTGGATGGCGTTGACCATGGACCATGTGTGTGCCAAGGATGTGCGTTCCGCTGCCGCAAACCCAAAGATACACACACGCAGTTTGTAATACGCGAATTCTAAAAATAGACGAAACTTACAAGAATCATTTCGCGGGGTTAATCGGAAATTCCACGAGATGCGACGATGACGACGTCGACGCGGTAGGTGGCACGCAGGTATCACCGGCCGAGACTGGCCAGATGGGGCTGGGGTCGACGAGAAGACCATAAAAACATCGATTAATCGAATTTACCCGGAATATGAATATGAGATACGAAAACTTTTTTTTTTTTTTTTCTTCTCGAACGACGACGACCCGAAAGTGGTGCGGTGCGAGATGTGTGTAAACAATTAGTGCGTGTAGCGCGGGGGATGGCCGGGAAGACTGTTATTAATTTTTTATTGCCGTTGCGGATGAATTTTATACGTTTCCTAGTAAAAATCACAGAATGAGGGCCATCCGGCTACGAAAAAGCCATCAATTTTTGAGAAAAAGAGTCTTTTTCAAGTGTGGCGCAAAGATTATGAATTGACTATTTCCGTCTGTGAATTGGGGACGGCTTTTTGGTGGATAATTTTCGAAGAAAAGCGTTATTTGATTTTTTGGCGCCCATCTGCTATGAATGCGGGCGGTCTTGCGGTTCTCGGTAAAGGGCCGAAGGTCCATCGGGCGTAAATCTTTAAGTGTGGCAATCAATTTCACATGGCCAATGGCGTCTAGAATGTGAATTATTATTTGTGTGGAGTCGTAGGCAGATGCTGATGTCAGATGATGAGCCCCTCGGACTATTCGAAGGTTTCTTTTTTGCTTAAGAAGAGATTCAGACATTTTTGCGCACTTACGTTTGCCTATTTTGCGCTTTTATTTCACATTTGACAACAATTTGAACGTCTGAAACGAATTTGGGAGGAATTCCGATAGCCTGCGAAACGTCACATAGTGAAATGTGTCCAACTTCGCCTCATTTATTGACATTCAGTAGTTTCGTGGTTTTCATTTTACATTTGACAACAATTTGCACTCCTAAAACGACTTTTGAAAGACTTTTTCAAATGCACTTCCTCAAATGCAAATCAACTAGCGAAATGTGTCCAACTTCACGTCGTTTATTGACATTCAGTGGATTTGTGATTTTCTTTTCACATTTGACAAAAATTTTGCACTCCTAAAACAACTTTAAAGGGACTTCTGATAACCTGTCAAATGCACAGTGTCAACTAGCGAAATGTGTCCAACTTCGTGTCATTTATTGACATTCAGTAGTTTCGTGGTTTTCATTTTACATTTGACAACAATTTGCACTCCTGAAAGACTTTTTCAAATGCACTTCCTCAAATGCAAATCAACTAGCGAAATGTGTCCAACTTCACGTCGTTTATTCAGTGGATTTGTGATTTTTTTTTCACATTTGACAAAAATTTTGCATTCCTAAAACAACTTTAAAGGGACTTCTGATAACCTGTCAAATGCACAACGTCAACTAGCGAAATGTGTCCAACTTCAGTAGTTTCATTTTACATTTGACAACAATTTGTACGCCTAAAACCAATTTTTGAACGACTTTCGATAGCTTGTCAACTGAACGTCATTAATTGACATTCACTAGATAAAATATCACACCTCGCTTGCATGGTCTCCTTCTTCCTGTCACACTCAATTTGCATGTCATTTTTCTAGTCAACAATTCCTATCCGCCTTAAACTAGACCTTATCACCAAAATCGATTACAACGCACTCAAAATCCACCGACACCCAATTGAACTTCCAAAGTTCAGCTGAACTAATCACTTCCTCCTTCCGGCCCGTCTCTCGAGCCAGAGACCACTTATTGTACCCATAAATCAACTGCAGTCAATGGAACCCCGACGAGCTGTAATCGAGGCCATCCCCAAAATAGCCACAAATTTAGTGTTTATCATAAAGCCTTTCACAAAATGGATGAGCTGGTCTGACAGATAAAAGAAATCCCCTGTCACTGTCCCGCATTGAATGTCAAAAAGTTTTTTAACCTCACCCTGACCCCTACTGCCTACCACCCACGGACATGTGTTTCAATAAAAATCAAAATAATTTCGAAAATTTTCTCATTATCGAAAATTCCTGTCAAACTCCCCCAACACTGTATACATCAAAATTCCAAAAAAAAAAAAAAAAAAAAAAACATTAAGTCACACATTTGACACTTATCGGTAGATTAATATCTGACAGCTGGGTGGGGAAAAAAGAGAGATTGTCGCTAAAACAACCGCTAAAATCCCCGGCAACAGGTGTCAACGCTCTCAAATGGAACTAGAGCCACTTTTTTTCTTTTGCCCAGAAAATAATTTTTTTTCGTTTTTTTTTTGTCATAAAATGTGTACTTTGGGCGGAGCCGTAATTTTGTGTGTTTCAGTGTCACAAGTCAAACTCACCACCCTCTGGTGGGAAAGAGGAGTAGAGCGTTTTGATTGAGGCAGGCATTTTTTTTTTGTTTTTCATTTCGGCGAAATGTTTTTCTTTTATTAAAGTTTGACTCTGGTGGTTTGAGGGAGGCAATGCTAATAAACAACAAACTCTCGTCTGGTGATCGTAAATTAATTCAAAGCGAGCAGGAGTGAAACAAAACTGAAGCGACATACAACGGTGCAGCGGTAATTAATAAATCAAAAAAAAAAAAAAAAAGAACGCTTGCAACAAAGTTGCTGAAGGATTTATTTTAGTTGTGTATTTTGTTTTTGCTTTTTGGCTTTAAATTTTATTTTTATGCTCCTCTCAAGAGATCACAATCTTTTGCTATGGCGTAGCGCGTTGTGCGGTAGCTGGCGGCCTAAGTGGCATAATAATGACTCAACAACGGCTCCATCTAGTTGAGGGTATGCAGTTCGTTTTTTTTTTGTCGCTTTTTCGAATGGAAGAAGAAACCAACGAAAAAAAAAAATATAAGAGGAAAATCGTCACATCGTCGACTTTAGCCAGGAGAGAGGAGAGACCACACCAAAGTTGATCCCGCGCGCGCTCTACAAACTGGAAAGCGAACAAACAAAAGCACGCGGAAAGCAAAACGAAAATTGCGAGGCAAAGTAGAGAAGCACAGGCAGGCTAAAAAAAAAAAAATAAAAAAAAAAAAAAAAACTGCTGCTTCAGCCGGAGAGAGGAGGCAGAGCCTAAGAGCGATGACCTTCTACGCGCCCGCCGCCGCCGATGTTTACCTTGCCATTTCGGTTGGCTTCCTTGATTTCTGGATTTTTGTTTTGCTTCTGCAGTCCTTTCCGCGATGATGATCTTCACCCTGTCACCCTCTGCGGGGACCAGTTTTGCTGTCTCCATATAGCGCTCTCTGCTCACATGCATAGACGACGACGAAGACGACTCCGACGACGGAGACGGGCTTGTCTTGCTTGCCTTGGTTTTTGTGCTTTTTTGGGATTCGAGATTTTTTTTCTTCTTGTGGTTTCTGTCCCTGAAGAGCATCTCCCGCGCGTCATTGACGACAGCGTCACCGAAGAAGCAAGCCGCTGTGCCCGTGGATGGGAGTGCTCTTGTGTTTCTGGGGGGAATCTTGGCCTTTTTATGTTTTTTTTTTTTTTGGAAAGGCTGACGCGAAGTTTTCGCGCGCGCTTGTTGCGGTCGCCGTCTTCTACTTGTGGGCAGAGAATCTGGTTTGGGTATGTCTTAGGAGGATATACCCCGTCTACGTGAGTGCACAGAGTCGCATTGCTGTGGGGCCACGAAACAGAAACTCTTGCGCTCAGTTTTAGGTTTCGTCTTTTGTGGTAATGGGTGGTGTGGATGTGGCTCTTCCGCATTTATAACGTTTTTTTGTTTTTTTTTTTGGTTTTTCTTGCATCAAGCAGAAGAAAGAAAGTTCTTTTTTGGAAGGAGAGGAAGCGTGTGCACTGGTTTATGAAAATGTGTTCTTTCAAGAAGAGAACTTTGATTCGTTTTTTTTTTTTGGATTATGAAGAGAGCTTTCGTGAAATTTCGGAGTTCTTGACATCCTTGAGGCTTTTGGTTGGCAACAAAGAAGTTTGACAACCGCTGCTTTGTGGGTTTGTCGTTTATCCGAATGGCCTCCAAGAAGCAGAGGGTAACAACCGTGGATAGTGTTCTGTACTTTTAAGGCAGGTTGAATGGCTTTGTGGTTTTCAAGTTTCCACTTGGTCTAAATTTTGCTCTGCTTGACAGATAACCTCCGCTTTACATCGCTTAATCCGAACGTCGGGCCTGCGGCATCTTTGTCATCTCACATTTTACGTTTTTGGTGGTTTTTCACTATAAGACCTGGCGATAAAGTACTCGAAAGACACTTTAAGTTCGTAGACAACGTTGGACTCTCTGAACCGTCAAGTTTATGCGCTAAAACATCATTAATAAGTCTTGAATTTAATTTTTTTGATGACAGCTGTCAAAAAAAACTTCAAAAGAAGAAGAAAAGTTTATTTTATCTAGAGGTTTTAAATGAAAACGTAAAGCCAAGGCTATGTGACATTGAATTCAATACAATCGGCATATCTATGGCTTAAATAAGTCGCAAACCTTCACGGAAGTCAGATCTATCTAAGACAGCTATCTAGACAGCATCGAGCTTACCAGTGACATTTTTGTTCATTTCAATTTCATTTTACAATAAGACACGAATCTCTTGTAGAATTAAAGAATTCAGACCTTTGAACTTGAATCTTCTGATGACAGCTGTCAACATAAACGTCAGAGCTTTGAACTTGCATCTTCTGATGACAGCTGTCAAGATACAGGTTAGACAATAGTCTTTGTCAACAAATTTGCCACTTTTATGGCGCTCATCCATAAAAGAAGAGTTTGAACTTTTGATGGCCCCAAACCGATTTTTTTAGAGCCTTTTGATAAGTGTGCTTTAAATCTTTCGGCTTGTACGATATAGTTAAGTATTACAGCAAATATAAAATGTGGCTTTGACGTTATGATGGAGGATCTTTGTATCACGAAACGTCTTTAAATGCCGCCCTATCTCAACTTCGAAGCTTCTCAATGTCGGGCTTAATTTCCAACGAACTCCACACCTCGACCCAAGTCCAAATTGAAACATTACCACGGCAGCAATGCCAGCTCCCATCCATAATCGTAAAAGTCCCACTTAATTCAACGAAAGAACTTCCCCCGCCGCCAGGCGAACTTGAAACAAGCGCCAGTCTCTTGCAAAAGTCAAACTCGCTCCATAAAGTCACACGCCACACCCACAGCCGTCAAAATGTAATGAATGCCGTCAAAATGCCAAGCCAAAGGCTGCATTTAAGTGCAGCCAAATCACGCACCATAAATTACCAAATCCCACTTAAAAATCAAAAAATGAATAAAAAAAAAAAACTCCAAATCCAAATTAAGTCTGCCTTAGCCGCGCGCCAACATTGTGATCACCTTCTAGCAACAAGCACAAGCCATTAGACGGTTATTAACGCTCTAGCTGAAACCCTATAATTATCCCCTTGTTGCCAAAGCCCAAACCGCCCAAACCTCATAAAAGTGTGTCATAAAAAGCCCCGTCTCTCTGTGGAACCTAATCAAATAAACACCCGCAGTGTGTCTCTGCTGCCGCCCGGCCAACACAAGATCACTTAGGAGAGCGCGACACTAATAAGCGTAATTGCCGATCCATCCGAACCACCACAATACGCGCGCGGTGTTGCGGAGGGTGCTGCAACAATTATGCGACGTAATTGCAAATCGAATTCGCTTGGGCAGTTACTCGCGGCTAAGCCTTCCAGGGATAGACGCTGCTGTTGCTGCAACATCGACGATGACAAAATCTGTTCAAGGTTAATGCACTCTGCGTGCGCGTTCTCGGGGGAGTTGGGTAGAGTCGAGATAAATTAGCGGATAGCCAAAAAAGTATCTCGTATTTGCCTACACACGAGAGGCGTCTTGGGCGTGGGCAGGCCTAGTTTAGTTTACGGTGGCACACTCGATCGTTAGATTCGTTCGATGTTTGCGATTGTGTTTTACACGAAAGCGGGAGATGTTGTCGACTTTGGCGGCCTCTGTGTGCTCGTCGTCGTTGTTGTCGTGTTTGTCATCGGGGCGACCCCCACGTTGCAATTTGCTCGGTTTGACTTTAATTAACAATTATGGATGGAATTGTGCAGCGCGAGATGGAAAAGCAAACGCGAGAGATAAACGCGAACACAAAATGCCAAGCTTATATCGGTAGTCAATTATAAATGAGTAATTTATGCATCAGTCTCGGGGCGGGGGCTGACGAATTGATTATCACCGTCGATCATGGAGGGGACATTCCAATCTTGAGGAGGGTTTCATTTTTAAGTGGAGGAGGTCGGTGGATCAAAGTGTGAAGGCGTTTTGGGAATTTCATTGGAGTGACTTGAGTCACTTTCACTAAATAGACGCCATCGGACAGATTCTTTGACATACATTCGTGAAAAAAGCACAAACGTCAAATGTGTCAGTTTTTGACAGTTACTACCCAAATATGATCGTCGTATGTGTTTGTGCCATGGCAGTTGTTCTTGAAATGCGAATTGTGGAACAATTCTTGAACCTTTGACAGAGAAGTTATTTGAAACATATGACAGCCATTCGCCAAAAACGTCAAATGAGCCAATTAAGTCAAATCCTTGCCAAACGTCTGACAGCTATTTTGTTAGTTGAATTGTTGGATAAATAACGTTTGTCTTATCGATTTTGGTTATTTTTCAAACGTTTGTAAATGTCAAATAAGTATCGCAGATTTTTTCATTTTCAATCTTGAAAAAAACACAAACGTCAAATTTTGACAATTACTACCCAAATATGCTCAAACGTCAATTGTGTCTAGGAAATGACAGTTGTTTTTGAAATGTAAGTTGAGGAACAGTTATTGTACCTTGAAAAATACAACGAAGTCACTTATTGCCATTTATATTTGAACTTATGACAGTCATTTGCCAAAAACGTCAAATGAGCCGAATATGTCAAATCCTTGCAAAATAGTGACAGTTGTTCTGTTAGGTGGATTTTTGATTAAATATCCTTTGTTTGTTCAATTTTTAGTTATTTTTAAACGTCAAATGCAAGCAAAAATTTTAACTATCGCAGATTTTGACAATTGCTACCCAACAATGCCTAAATGTCAAATGTGTTAAGTCCATGACAGTTGATCGAAATGTTAGTCTAGCGTTTAAATCTTTACCAGTTATTTAAAAAAAAACAATACGCAGAAGTCATTTGTTGTTAATTCAATTTGAACCCATTACAGTCATTCGTCCAAACGTCAAATGGGCCATTTATGTCAAATTCTCGTCAAGACGTCTGACAGCTATTCTGTTATTTGGGCTGTTGAGTATGTTTTTTAATTATTTTTGACATATTTATCAAAATCAAATCATCTTTGACACTTAAAAAAGCCTCATATTTTGACAAAATATAAATCGTAAGTATCAACTACAGTGAAATTCTCTTTACGGACGCCCTTCTATAAGGGCACACCTCTTAACAGACAATTTCTCTAGTCGATATGAGGAAAAGTATACATTTCAACCCAGGCCCTCTTTATACCAGACAATTTTAATGGTTCCGAAAGTGTCCGCTATAGAGAAGTTTCACTGTACCACCAAAAGTTTGGTTCAAAAAGCTCAACCTTCGAATGCTTTTCAAACACGTCGTCTGCGCTTATTTGCTAATGTTATAAAATTCTAAGAACACATTTTAAATTTTCGCTGACTATTTTCTTTCCTTCGTAAACTTACAAGTCGCGTGACAACTTCGGGACAAGTCTCTCAAAGGCACCCAAAACTTCAAACTGTAACCTGCCAGTTGTTAACGAATGCACACGCGACAACTAAAAGCCTGCACCCAGCACGAAGATTTTTTTTTTTTTTTTTCAAAAATTCCTTACTAATGCATTTATGCAAATCAAAAAACCGGTTCGATATCGTAAATTACTTGTTCCCCACTCAAGGTCAACCTAAGGCAGCAGACATCCGGAATATTTCAGCCGAAAAAGTGCATCCACCACAAGGACAATCGACTGCAGCTGTCGATAACCCAAAAAAGAACACGAGAAGAACACCAACCAGTTTTGCTTTTAAGTTTCATGACTTAAACGTGATTCACTTTTGTTTCTCCCTTTTTTTTACGTGTCTAAATTTAAATTTCATCCAAAAAAGAAGGGAAAATGTCAACCTCCTGTCAACGTGATCGAAACCCACCACCACAAAAACCGGTTGCGTTCACAAAACGTCAATAAAGTCTTCACCTC
The DNA here is from genome assembly GCA_905187475.1 of Syritta pipiens. Lineage (NCBI taxonomy): Eukaryota > Metazoa > Arthropoda > Insecta > Diptera > Syrphidae > Syritta > Syritta pipiens. The sequence goes on from LR994571.1 coordinate 94,697,062, forward strand.
ATCGCCTGAAAACAAAATCCACACAATAACTGTCAGAGGAATCATAAATTTCACACAACAATTGATAGATATGCATATTAACCCGCCTCAAAGTCGAAAGAGTGCGCGAGATCACTTACCAAACGACGACGACGACGACGCCACAGGGTTGCACGAAAAAAGAAGCACGTGTAAAATCCTTTAACGCTTCATTCGCAATTCATGTGGCATATCGAAGTCGAGAGCGCGGCGGTATTACGGCGCAACTATTCCATGCCGAGGTGTTGAATCCTTTTTGTCTAAAAAATACAACAAAAAAAAACCCGAAGCGTTTATTCTCTATTGAGTGTGGAATCGACGCGCTAATAAAAAATTTTATTTACGATCACCGTGGAGAATGCGCCGAGATAAATTAATGCTCACGCTTCTGACTTTGCGAACATCGTCGTCTTCGTCGTTGTGGACGCCATCGTGTGCGCCGTAGCCTGGCGCTCTTCGTAGCTCGAATTTATTCAACGTCACACTTTTCACGCATTTTTCATAATTTTTCAGCAATAAATTGCGAGTGTTTAACATTTGTCTTTTAGCCAATAGAAAAGAAACAAATTTTACAGCAATTCTAAGAGAGTTGATGGCGGCGGCAGCGGTATCCGGTTGGAGTTTGAATTGCGACGTGAAGAGAAATTAGCGCCTGTGACAGTTCACGCTGCATGCGGTGTGTAAACGTGTTCTTTTTTTTTTTTTTTCATTTTTAGTCTTTAGTTATTAACGCACAGCAGTGGGGTGACTTAATTTAGTGAATTGCGAAGGATGGTAGCCGTCGTATTTTAGACTTTAAACACTTTTTTTCACGGATTAACTATCAGGTTCATTTGGTTTTCTAGTGGCGTCGTATTTTTGAACGCACTTCCTTATTTCTTTTTGTGGTTATGATGATGTCATAATTATTTGAAGGATTTTGTTTTGCAATGAAAGGCGTTGAAGGAGTGAAATTTTACGATTATTCCGATTTAACGATACAATTAGCATTAAGTTGGCGACATTGTGCTTCTGGAGTGTTTGGCGTTGGCGTCATTCGGTGTAAATCGGAAGAGTAGAACAAATTTGCGGCCATTTTGAGTGTTAAGCTGTGTTCAGCTGGATAATTATCTTGAGCACACTCTGAGTCGTTCTGGTTTAAGGACTTTTTTAGACGATTTCAGAATTCTGCTACTTAGTTGCCGATTAAATGTTGTCATTAAAAATACACGTCTTCTTCAGGAACAAATGTGTGACGTTCCTTTTGCATTCTAAGTGTGTTGAAGAGCCATCATGTTTGGATTATCGTCGGACTAATAATGCTACACCTGAAACACAACAATGCAAATTCCATCAAAAGACCTTCACAAACACTGACCTTGTTCCCCGCAAAAACGAATACCACACAAATCCATCAGAGTTTCTTCGTCTTTCTAAAAATACAACAAACACTTTTTCCTCCTCCCCCCGATCAACCACCACTAAAATTAAATAATCCAGACACCATTACGTAAATCTAAAAAAGACGCTTCACTCAAGCACCAACGCAGACGTAACTCATTGAAAGACAGAATCTCACAAAAAAAAAAGCACAAAATCGAAAAACGAACGAATCGAATCAGCACGACTCTCCAAACGCCATGTTTATGTCTGCCACACAGCTTCGGTAATTCGCAAGGAATTTCTGAACTTCTCCTCCCATCTTTCCATCTCTGGAAAAAAATGTGTAAACAAATCTCACCCGTAAACAACATTTTGAATATAAATTGTGTGGAGAACTTTCAATTTCACTAAATAAACTGAAGCTTTCCACAGCATTGGCATGCCAATTGTGTTTGTGTGACCGGAAGTGCGAGTGAGAACTCGTCCCTGGACTTCCTGTTTGCCACTGAATTCCATTGGGCTATCTAAATAAAAACAAATTCCCCACGCTATGCGGTCAGTGCCCTCTTTTGGTGAGATCAATCGCGTGTGTGTTTGTCTGTTGTTTACGCAAAAAAAAAAAAAAAAAAAATTCCTCAACAACATATCGATGTGCATTTTAATGTTCGCGCGGACAACAAATGATTGTCCATTGGCCGGCAGAGGGTTCCAGAGCTCCAAAAAGGATAAAGAAATTGCTTTGCGCGTCTTTCCTCGACTGAAAGAAGAAACACTCCAACACTACTCCATCTTCACCACAAGAACGACAAGATGGTGGACGACCCTTTTGCGCTGCGCTTGGAACAAGTTTGAGTTCATCGACGTCGGCGGCATGTTTGTCTTTCGCTTTCGGTACAAACAAAACAACACACATTCACTAAAACCCACAAAAACGACAAAGAACAGAAAAAAAAGGATAAGAGTTATGTAATTCTATATTTTCGATATCCGCGTCATCGTTCATTCGAGTATGGAACAAAGGAACCGTGGTTAAGCAACACAAAAAAAAAGGGATAACAGATATCCACTGTGCCGCCATTGTGAGGAACTTTCAGAGGAAATTTTCAAGGGTCATAGGAGTTCGTTGTAAGTGTGTGAGTGTGTTTACACACGTGAAAAGGGAGCCCTTTGGGGAATAGGTTAGGTTCAAGTCTAACAAATGAAATCTGACTGAGCGAATTACCTGCCAGCGGTGGTTGTTGCTGTCAGTGCCCTCGGACATGTCAAAAGGAATTACGTTGATGTTTTGGTCAAAGGGGCCAATGGAGCGTTGTGTTTTGAGCGGCGTTGTAAACAAAATTTCAATGGAATTTGCGAAAAAAAATCGAAGCCCTCAAGGGGGACATTGACCGGGTGGCCCTTGGAAAGAAACTACTTTTCTTGACTCGACTTTGAACGCGCTCATTGTTCATTTTCGTGCAGCAAATGATAGTCGACTCGGATTCTTATTGAATCGTTTTAAAGTCCTGGGACGTTTTTTTCAAGTATCATGGCTCCATTTTGAATTTCAGACAGTCGTAGAACTGAGAGTAAAAACTTGAGCTACCCATGACCAACATCGTAATGCGGCGCCTATTTCATTTCTTTTCCAGAACTATGAGCAGAAAGTTAAGCTTACACTTGAGGCAAAGACGAAGTCGGAGCCGTCTTTTATTTCTTTGCTATCTTCTCTTTGTTACAGCCTTAACTTTTATTTTTCTTTCCTTGTTTTGCCTCTTGCAGGCTTTATTTCAGTTTACTATTCTTTCCAAATATAGTCGAATCCCTCTAAGTCGAATTTTCACGGAATACCAAAATTAGTTCGAGTTAGAGGGAGTTCGACTTAGAGGAATTCGACTGTATATTCATTCTATAGGGCCATCTAGTGGTTTCTTTTTAAATCATAGTCTATTTTGACCCTGACAGCTGCGTCCTGCTCTAAATCTGGACGAAAAGTCAGTATCATACCTTTCGCGAAACGAAATGAGTGGCCTTACGATTGAATAACGTTGGGACATATTGAAAGCTTATTTCCAAAGTGAATAGTTTGTAGCCCAAACAGTACGTGTATTTAAAAGAAATCGAGTTGTCAGCCACCCAGGCGATATCAATTAGCTACCTCGGAGCTGCGATTTGACACATTTGGATTTGTTTCTTGTGGGCAATCGTGAAGGACTGATGTTATGCCAACAATCCGGAAATGATTCAAGCACTTAAAGCCAATATCATTCAAGCAGTCCGTGAGCTACAGCCTGAAACCATCAAGATCTTGGAAAAGTAGAGTAACAGAATGTGCTACTGCGAAAACAGCGAACGAAACGACATTGTCATCCATATTCTAAGGAAATGTATGGTCTTATAAATAAAGACATGATACATTACGGGTGGCGTAAGAACCCGTTGAGGGCAAGAGCCTAGCTTACCGCACCTCCTCTTTGTTGTACGCATTATAATTTTGACACAAGTGGGCAGGACCTACAGTCTAAACTTTAAAGCCATAGTATATGAAAATAATTTAATTTTGTTCATTTTATTCTATTTTTAAAAAGAAACTTATATTTGGCCATGTATAACATCTGAAACACAAACCAATTTTTAGGATTAAAATTTAAAGCCGAAAATCACATCGATTAAAGTGAAAGTCTTTGACTCTGGTTGGAACAATAATGCGTCTTGTCAAACGCCTTCTCAGAAACATTCACAACACTAAACAGTAGTGTTCCCTTAAACAACACTCCTAGGCAATTTATTGATGTGCCTTTAAATGCTGTTCCTGAGGCAAATCCTCACGACACAACGTGCGTAAATCAACACACCGAGGCAAAACACTTCTCTTCACCCCCAAAACAAATCAATCAACCACAGCGCAAAGCTGTCTCTCATCCGCCAACCCAAATCACATGACCTCTTCGACGCCAAAGCAATTTCAACTTCACGGTTTGTGGGACACATCAGAATCCAAGTGGCGATGCGATAGAAAATCCCCTAAAGCAGAAGGCTGCCCATCAGATTGAGCCCGCACTCGTGTGTGGTCCCCTTTCTCAGCAGAGGCGCCTCTGCATTGTAATTCTCTCGAATGCAAACGACCCATACCACACCGGTATCAGCTTATAAAACACCCAATCATTAGCCGCATCATTCGTTGTCGTTATCGTCGGTGTCGCTCACCTTACTACCGCCGAGCGCGCGGTGTGTCTTCCTTCTTCACCCGGTGATTTACTATTTTATCGCTTTACGCCTTTCCGTGTGTAAGCTGCAGCAACATCAGCGGCAGAGAGCTCCCCCGCCCGTCGTACACATAAACTACGGCAGCAGTGTCAGCAGCAGCATCATCACCTTCACAGCAGTCTACTTGCCCCATATAGGACCGAGCGTCATAAATAATCTCTCTTCCCGCTCTCCACCCGCCCATTGTCGTCCCTGCTGACGTTGCATCCCCACTTGGAGGCGACTACGATGACTACGACTACGACAACGGTGGAGCAGCAGAACCAGACAGTCTGTCTATGGGGTCATCTTGGAATGGTGTTCTTTTAATCACCTGCACCTCGTCGTCGTGCCCACCTTTATGAGCGCTCTACGAAAAGCGCATTCAAATGCGATTTACCCTTCCGTGTGCCCACAGTAGGCGGCTGAGATGTTCCTCTCCAGCTTTCACCAACTTCTGGAACGATGACGATGAGGACGACGCGACGGTTGGAGGGGCCGACTAAGAGGGAAGATGGTGTTGAAGATGCTGGCCCGGCGATACCCCTTTTCGAGTCCATCGTCGTCGTCGTCGGTCCCTGCAGACACATCTGTGGGTGCATTAGGTACAACGTGCGCATTAATGCTGACATGTCTATATGTCTTCTGGTGGGTTGGAGGGGAGGAGGGCTATAAATAAGACTGCTATCCATTTGGAAATTACTTCGTTCGTTCGTCCCTCGCCATCACCGGTGCGCCGGCGACCGGCAACTCGACAAACCGTCGCGACGCGATGCGATGGACGGGATGGAGGAGAATCGTGGGAGACATTCTGTTTGATGATGTGTTGGCTCTTGCCGAGGATGAGCGCTTTTAATGGCGGGGGCTGCTGTTCAGGCGCAACCAAATGGAGACAAATGTCCTCCATATGTCCCACACAATAAAGTCGAATAGTTGATGTGGAGAAACAAACAATTGTGACACTCGGAGCGGAGAAATTAGAATAAACTATTTTCAGTTTATGGGTTATCGACGTGTATTTTTTTTTTGTTTGGTGTGTTCGAAAATTATGACATTTTTTATGTTCTGTGTGGAGGTGGGGACGTTTAATTTTGACGACTTGACGAATTTGGGACATCGACTAGCGAGGTGAAGGCAGGACGAATAATGGGATTTGTGTTTTCTTTTTTAGAGAAACATATCTGGGGCAAGACATAAAGTTTTTGGTTTGAAAATAAACGCCAAAGAGTGTGATTGAAGTGATAAAAGGCTTTTCATGGCGATTGATTGTGGTTTGGATACAAGCAAGTGATGAAGTCACGTTTTGTTTTTCAGTGGAATGGAGGTTCAAGAGAAGAAATCTTTTATCAGATTGACATTTATCGCCCTTTTAGAGTTTCTCTTAAGTGCAAGTCCTTAATTCAGAAGTTTTTTCTGTCGTAAAAAAACTTCCATCTGCACAATTTCATATTTTGATGAAACCGCACTACTTAACGTCTTTTTATGATCTGTCAATGTCAAATCGTTTACATGTGTCAAATTATACAGCGGACAACACAGTGGAGGTGCGAAAAAACGAAGCTCTGGCCCTCCGTGTTACACCACTCGTTGTTTTTATTATAATTAATGTAAAATCAGTCAAATTCACTTTTTTATCGTGTTAAAAAGAGCTTAAGTCATCTACATCTGTCACCTGTCATCTACACGATTGACAGTTTGATATCTATTGTGGTTGCAATTTTTGTGAAAAGAAACTGCTTACAGCCGTTCACTTCTAGTCAAAAACTTCTGGCGTTTTAATTGATCAACATGATGAAATTCATATTCCTCGCGGAAAGTGGACCATCTAGTAGTTTCTTTTTAAACCATAGGTTATTTTAACAATGACAGATGTTTCGCGCTCAAAATCTTGATGAAAAGCCAGTATCTTACCTTCGCAAAACAAGATAAGTCGTTTTACACTTCAATAACGTTGGAAAATATTGAAAAATTATTTTCAAAGTGAGAGCTGTGTAACCCAAACACTACATGTTTTTAAAAGAAATCGTCTTATCAGTCATTTTGTCGATGTCAATTAGTCGCCTCGGAGTTGCGATTTCACCCTTTTCTGTGGTGAAACGTGAAGGACCGATGTTATGCTAACAATCCGAAAATGATTAAAGCCAATATCATCCTAGCTATTCGTGGATTATCGAAGCAATCCGTAACCTACAGCCTGAAACCATCAATAAGGTCTTGATAAGTTGGAGTCACAGAATGTGCTACTCTAATCCCAGACGAGGTAGCTTCCAGTAGCTAGGCTGTGCTCCATAATTAGTGGCTCTAACTTATAAAGCCATAATGCATGCACAAAAATGTTGTTCATTTTATTGCTTTGCAAAGAAACTTTTATTTGGTCCACCCTATACCCACGTGGCTTAATCGGCCGTCGGACTGTTAAGTGTGAGTACCCTGGTTCGAATCCAGCTCGGAGAAAAAAACACCACAAACATTTTACACGGCCACACCTACAGCGAACGACTGACAATCTTCCTGGAGTGTTTCTGTCACGGAAAGCTTTCGCAATTCGCCGTTCGAAACCGGCAATAAACTGTAGGTCCACTTCACATGCTTCAAAATTATAACGCGCACCACAGTGAAGACACGAAAAGTTAGACTCTGGTCCTCCGCGGTTTGTTATGCATCTAACCATGATGATATTGACCCTTTTACTTTTTAAAGAGTCAAATTTGGCAACTCTACCACCGAAATTCTGAGTCGGGTACAGCCTTAACAGTGCACGACTACAAAGTCAGTAAATTTTTGTGTTTCGTCTCATTTTCTAGCTCATTTATATAAATGTATCCTTGAAAGCTGTAAATTTTTCTCCAGATCGACGATGTCAACCCATTCCTAGAAGGTCTTTAGGTCTGGTCTTTTCTTAATTTGTCTCCGTGAGTCGAATGTATCTTCTCGTGGAAAGAAAAACCGATTTCACCGGAACCAGCACGTCTTAGTGTTGTAATTCTCAATGACACAGCTCATTACAAGTTAAATTCAGTCGACAACAGCAGCCCTGTCATTGCATCTTCTCGGTAATGTAAGACTGCACCGTAGCCCTTCTTCTTTGCCTTCATAGAATTACATTGTCGAGAGCCCATTTGGCACACGTCCAATCGACACCTTTCCAAGAATGCTCCTCATCAATTCTTCAGAAGGAACTTAAACCTCTTTCCCGGCAATGCAACCATCGAGATGTAATGCACATCCAACTTTCACAGAAAACCCTCCCCACATTAGTCAGTCATTACCCTGCCAGAGAGACGTGGTGCTTATAGCTCTATTAGAACCAAAGATGACCCAAGTGTTTATCCAAATAAATTCCAGCATTCCTCTTAAGCATGCAAACAAACGCTCGCTTCTCGCCACCTCATACCGCAACCCAAATGTTCGCTGCTTCCTGAAGAATTAGTTTTCTTGATTAGTTTCGCCATCAGTCAAACTCAGGAGAGCGAACACAGACACACACGGAGAAACTAGATTCTTTTTCCCCGAACAAATGGAACTCATGACGCCTTGGGACAAAGCAATTCCGTTCCGGACAGGCCAAGATGCAATTAGAAGAAACGCCTGCAACGCTCCGGCATCCGTTGTGTCCGTTCGGTGCTGCTGCCGGGTCGCTCGTCGAAAAGGTGTTTGTTGTTCATTTCACACCGCAGCACGCACATCAGTAGCGCTCCAGCCGCCTGTAATTTGTTCCAACAGTAATCATTGGCCGGCCACCGAAGACCGAGAGAAAGAGAGGAGCACGCGGGGGACTCTGCTTGCTTTTGTGTAATTATTTTGTTCCCGAATAAATAATAAATGACGTCGAGGATAACGACGATGACGACGCGGGGCCCTCTGCGACGTTGTCTCTAATGGCCTGACATAATTACAGAGGCAGCACGATCTGGAGCATGCTAAGCAGTGCCACCATGCGGGATCCGGTCGCAACACAAAGCAAACTAATCACAGACGGCGCCCTCTAAAAAAAAAAAAAACCACCGGCACAGCGGTGGCACCCTCTGCGAGGCATTATCTGCGAGCAAGAGATGCAATTCAATTGGCTGGCGGCACGACGCGCAAGTGGTGGACATAAAAATCGCTTCATCATTCGCAAAATAATAATTAGATAGTTTTCGCTCAGTCGTAAATCTGCTCCCTTTCGCCAGATGGGGCAATGATATACGGCTGGGCGCTGGGCGAAGACGAATTGAAGGAAGCGCGCGGCGGTGGCGCGATCGTAAAACCGCCTGTTACATCTCCAGAAAGTTATAATATTCTAATGATCCGGCGGTAGTGGTTTCAAGCTGCCCCAAGGCACCCAATTACCAGTTGTGTCGATCTCCCGACAACGGTGGCGGGGGGGGTCCAGAGGTCTGTTATGCCATTTAGCTGCATGAGATGGTGCAATCTCAACGTGATATGCATTCATTTGAATAGAGAGCAAACTATAAAATGCGAATCTGAACAAGTTGCCGCTGCTGTCGAGGATGAGGATGGAGAGGTCTGGTCTGTCTATGTGTTTGCGCTTCTTGGTTGGCGCTTAAAGTTGATGATGCATCTATTTCCTGTGCGCGCATGGAGCCGTTGTGAGGTGTGACTGGAGCTCACCACCAGCTGAGGGATGAGTTTGTTTTATTTTATTTGTTTGAATGAACAACGGAAACATGTTGTTCTTTCTTTTTGTAGAAAACCAAAGCTTCTAGTGAGTTATAAAACGGCGCCATGCACTAAACAACTCGTGTGGCAATGATGTTGGCCCGTGATCGTTAAACACGGCTGGCTACACTCGAAGAGTTTGCCCGATTACCGAGTTCGAGTGATACGCCCTTTACGGGTTTAGCCTTAGTTGGAGAGATGATGGAGTCTTAAATTTTTGTTAGTTATTAGGAGAAGCCTTTTAGTCGGTGGCAGTGGTGGTGGTCAGTACACCTGGTCTTGCGATCTCTTTTAAATATTGGTTCTTAAATGTAAGGAAATATAAAAATGGAGTACTTTTGATCGTTAAACTGGGTCTTTGATGGGTTCATTTGGTTTTTTTTTCCTTTCAAACAAATAAAACGTGAGCTTGTAACAAGGAATTTCTTTGTTTTTACGGCTATTTAAAATTCATCGTTCTAATTTACCACACGATTTGATAGAACTTCCCGAAAGAGGGCATCACTTCCTTGTTCACTAAAAACGACTAATGGCAATAGAGGCGTCTCCCAAATCAGTCTTCAACTCTTTGTAGGAATATTAAAATTCTCTTCTTTATGATCGATTTTATTTTTCGAAAGTAACTCAACAATTTACATGACTAAAACTGTTTTTTGCTATCGTTGGAACAAAAGAAAATCTCATAAAGTGAAGTCTGTCATCCGATACAACTGTTAATCCATAAACTTCTTTGACATCGATTTGACACATTTAAAAATGGAAAAAAACACTTATACCACTTCATTGTTCCGCGGAAAACTCTCCTAAAAACAAAAAAAAAACAAAAAGAAAGCAAGTGTCTCCTTTTAACGACGACAGAAAGACACTTAAACTAGAGCACTGGTCAATGAATTCCTTCCTTGACAATTTAAAGTAAAATGCTTTTTGAATGCCATCGTTTTATTTCCAACAAAAATCGTTTCTCTGCATTTGTACGAGTGTCATCCAATGAATTATGATGTGCTTGCAACACGCAGTTAATTGCATTTAGGGCAGAGAGAAAATAAATGTTTTGTCTTGGTTGTGAATGAGTTAATTATCAGTAACAAAGGAGACAAAAGCTAAAATGGTCCACTCTCTCTTCAATAACTAGTCTTCGGTCGTAATAAAAACAAAGATATTTTGACAGCTCTGTCAGAGTGACAGTGTAATGAGATTCAACTGTCAACCTAATTACTTTGAGTCGTTGTAATTGCGTTGAAGAATGCAAAGAGCCGCCCCAAGTTAATCATTCAGGGATTAGGCTGCCCCATTCTGGTGGTAACAGCATCCGCCTTCAAAGAATCTCAACAAAAGTCTTGTGTGGATCGTAGAACAATCAATCAATTCGAACAACAAACGCAAGTTGCGTTGGTCGGTGAGTGTTTTGTTTGTTTTTTTTTTTTAAGACTGAGGCGTAGCGTGCGTTTCTGTTTTTTTTTTTTTTTGTTGGTGATGTTCCCTCTGTCCACAGGAAACATCAAAGGGCTAGAAACATCAAAGCAAAGCTTTTCGCTTGCCGTAATCCAGACTTGTGTTTTCTTTTAACCGCTTTTGCATAACCCCTTTCCAATGCGAGAGAACCCTTTTTCCTTTTTGTCGAAACAAAGACGTCTTGGTATTTGTACATCGCCATGTGCCCCTCTGTGTGTGGATGGATCCCCAAGGATTTTCCTTGGTTCTACTTTTTTTTTGTTCCTGACTCTATCCAAACTGCGCTGCTTGGTTCTCAGGTACAATGGGATATATGTGGTCAGTAACCCCATACGGGACAAAAAGAAAAGAGAAGAAGAAAACGTTTGAGGGGGAAGAAGGAAAGCAGGGGACAAACGCCACAGAGCGCGCACTGTTCACAGTTTATTTGAAGTGGGTACTTTAAAAAATTACTCGTCAGAGAAATAAAATATCCCAAAGGATATCCCTTAAAGGAGCCGTGCTAAACGTGAAGAACTATTTCGGACTGCGACGGAGAGGACATCACCATCGCTTGAGCTTGCCTTCTTCAATCAGCTTTATTCATGTTGTGTGTGTCCCGTCTTTGAGGACTTTTGCCGAGCCGTTGTTGGAGGCGTTCGTATTGCACATAAGGAAATCATTACGCGCTGCACTTATGCAACGGCACAAGTTGGACTTTATCCTTGTTTCTGGAGGCGAGTGTGCTCGCCTTTGTCGTCGACATGTATTGAGTGTCCTTGATACAAAAATATTCATCCCCTGCCGCGCAATATTCCCAATTGAAATGCATTGAAAGGAAAAATAAACTCCGTCATCGTCGTTTGAATCGAATCGAGTGTGCACACATTTAAATATTAAAAGAAGGATTAAAAAGTGCTTACGTAAAGGATATTCTTTTTTCAACACAAATCAAAAATTCACGTTTTCAAACAGAGACGAAAGGAGAAAAAAAAAATCTTTTTTCATTCAATATTATTCAAAACATAAGATCGCACGTGTGGGGTGATAGATAAACAGGAATTTTTTGAATTAATTAAAGTCAGTCGTCGTTTCGCTGGTAAATTCGGAATGGAAAACATTCTGCCAGCCTGTCTGGAGCCAATTTGTTTCAATGTTTTTTTTTTGTTTTTTTTTTTGAAAAGTTGTTTTAAACTGAATACGTGAGTCAGTGAACGGAGGCAGTCGGAATAGACTTATAGAGCTTGACTCTTTGACGTCAATGAGTAAAGTGGACGTCTACGGCGGGTAGGTTATGTCAGCTTTCTGAGTTGTTGCTTGTGGCAAGAGACGCCGCCGTCATGTGACCTCGGACACCGTCGTACGTTTTGAAAATGGAATTCTGTTGATTTTTAATTATTTCAGCAGCATTTGACAACTTATTGTGCTTAGACTAATTGGGTTTTGGTTTTTAATTATTTAAGTAGCACTTGACAGCAAAGTCTGTTTTGGTTTTTAAGTGTTTTTGCATCACTTGACAAAATATCTTCAAAATTTCCAAAAAGTTACGTGAGTTTTGTGATCTTTTGAGATCATTAAAGTTTTATAAATCGTTCATGGTTACAAGTTCCACACCAAACTGACAGCAAAATTGGCAATTAGATCGTATTTCATTCGAAACAGACCAATCCTTTGGTATTTTTTGACTTAAATTGACTGAAACTCAGTTAAATGTGTCACTGTTCAAGCTCACTCTGTGTCACGACTTAAGCAATAAGGACTAATAAGCAATCTTATTGATATGTTAATACTTTTTCCTGTTTGTGTTGTTAAAGATTCATATTTTTATTTGTTCTAAATAAAAACTCTTCTATAAAAATTCTTTTCTTTTGATTTCAGGTAAATATGCGAAACCGTCCAGCATTGGTATGTACCCATCGGATTCTTTTAGGTTCCAATAAAATTTCCATGCCTTTTCCCCAAACCTTAGAAGCAACCCTCTTTAATTGCCACCGCTTAATGAGATACAAACCCGTTGACCACTGTCCTCAGCCAGAGAAACCTTTACTTAAGGGCTAATCCAAATGTAGGGTAAAGCAATCAACCAAACAAACCCAAAATTAAGCCCAAGAGACTAAGACACCAAACGAAACACAGTTCAAACATGAAATTGGCAGCACTGTACCGCAAAGTACAAATTTTCATCCTAAATTATCTCTCCCTCACCGTCATGTGTCCCACCACAAAGTGTTCCATTTGTGCCTTCCCACTTTGGGTAGCCAAATGATTATACCCCTCTTTCATGGGTGCCTAGAGAACCGCCCAATCTAATTACACCCCAAAGGACGACAATGACGATGCCACACTGATCCATTAGACGCCACCAAAGACACACACAGATGCCAGCAGATATGTTTGCAGATGCTCGCATGATAAATTGCGCAAATTCAAATAACCGATTTTAATAGCGGATATCCACAATTAAAAATGACACAAACCTCTTCCTCAATTCGCCAAGAGGTAGAGAGAGGCGACGGCGTGCAGCGACGGATATTAATTCCATTCTAATGGAAGATCTCTCTTCTTCCTAGCCCATTGATGTGGCAGAACACACATGTAATTACTACGCAAAGCAGGAGGGAAAAAAATCGTAGCTCCACGAAAGGAGAGGCAGTCAGCCAGCCGGCTCCTAATAACATCATACGACGCGCTCCCCATGCATCCCCGCAGTGAAATTGACAACTGCAACACCTTTCGATGGGTGCATACGTCGTCGTGGCGTAGCTGCAGTCTCAGCCGCAGCCGCAGCCGCCCCGTCCAACGAGGAAGACCAGAAGAGAAGAGCCAAGAACCACTGGCAATGGTCACTTGGGCTGAACTAATAACGAACCGGCATTCATTACAGGCCTGTCCGAGTGGAACGCGTTCCTCTGGTTGCTACAGCCATTCATCTGCATTTCCATCAGTCGTCCATCTCGAGCATCATCTATTCAAGCTGCCTTCATCTTGATATCATCGTCCCCCATCTGTCCATTGGGTGAGGAGTAGTCCCGATGTCCGCCTCCCGTTCTGCTGTCGCCAGAACCAGAAACAACCTCAACTGGGTTACGGACAAAAAGAAAGCAGAGGATTCGAGGCAACTGTGTGTGTGTGTGTCTGGTGTGTTCATCCTTGGCATGGACGAGATTTGTTTTTCCTTATTTTTTTTTTTTTTTTATCATCGGATCACATCATAATACACATTTCCATCTGGCCGGCTGGGCGATGACTACAACGAGGAGAAAAACAAGATTCAAATTCAAATGGCGACAGCAGAGGCAGTTGGACACTCGGAGAACCTGCAGCCGCACGCTCTAATCGCAGGCGAAGACCGAAGCGTGGCAGAGACGTCTTTGTGACTTTGACTGACACAGATCAATCTCAGGGGTGGCGGGCGGTCGCAGGAGAAGAATAATTTATTATTTACTAGCGAAAAAGTCGAAATTGCATGTAATACGAAAAGCAGAGACCAAGATCTGGACTGCAGGGACGACTACGACTACGACGACGATGATGATGATGCCAACGATGGCGGCGATGGTGTGCACCTGAGGTTTCCATTTCAGCCCAGCCGTATGCTGTTTGTGCTGCGCGCATTCAAATCGGGGCTAATGGGAAGATGAAACCAAAGGTCTGCAGTGCAAGTGTGCGATTGGAATCACCACGCAGGTGGTTCTCTCTCAAGTCTTGACTTGACTCCGGGCTGCATTCTGGATAGATGCGGCCTTTGATTGTGTGCCGAGAGAGAGAGAGCGGCGTGCGATTGAAATTCGAGATTTCCTAGTTGGACAAAGGCTTGTGTGTGGCTGTGTGCTGGTGGCAATTAAGGAGCCCTGGAAGCTGATTGAGTAAAGCTATTGCCAGTCAGCCGAAGGACTGTGCTGTGGGTTTCATTCATGTCTGTGGTTAGATGAAACATGAAGTGAAAGTTCACTCGATGTTGGGATGCTTCATATGCTTTCAATTGGTGTCCAAGGGCCCATTGTTCTAAATACGGAATGCAAGTACTTATGGGTGTGAAGAGGGCAGGGCATTCATCATTTTCGAGATGGGCCCACTGCAAATGGACTCCACAAGGGGGTGTTGAAGCAAAATGAGCGCACGATTAAACTTTTTGAATTCTGAGAGTCAGAGATGATGGATGGCATCATGCTGTGGGCAAAGGAGACTGGTCATTGTACGATTTTCGAGGCACATGCATCCATTTATTCAGCCAAAAGTCTTAACATCAACTTAAAGGTTTAGAATGGATGCTTGAAAATATTTCACCCTTTTGTACATGGAATCGCATTGATGAGTGATTCATCCACACTATCGGAGACAATGAAATTTATAGCAACTACCTTGGAAAGCAAATACAGCTCGAGTTTCAGCAAACTCGAACTCAGATCATTTTTTAATTAATAATTTGAATGGAGTCCTGAGCCCTTTTGTAGTAGTTTTTTCCAGCTCTTACTTACAATCTTACTTGAATGGATTCCTGGGCCCTTTCCTGGTAGTTTTTTCAAGCTCGACAACACATACTCAAATCAATCTTAAACCACAACACATGCCAAAATCAATGTAATTTTAATGAAAAAAAATTATTGTCATCCAATTCATCGCTTATAAAAATCCCTTTTGAATGACACCACAAATAAAACTAAAGTGGCATCACTCGTTCATGCATAATTGAGCCGCCATATTGCACAAATAACTGACAGTAAAACAAATGAGAGTAATTAAAATACGAAATTTTCAAATTCAACAATCTATAGATCGAGGGGAGAGAGAAGCAAATAAAAATTTAACTCTTCATCACAAAAAGAAAACCGAAAAAAAAAAATTCCCCCATCTCTGGATCAATGTGTGCGCTCCTTATTCCCATCTCTTCTGCAACCGCATTAATGCGCCAATGGAAGGTCTCCCTTGCACACATCGTTTCGTGCTTAATTTAACGTAATTAATCCTTTTGTGTATATTTTGTGTTGTCATCGTTGTCGTCGACATCGTTGCCCCGTCTCGTTCTATATATAACACATCCATACCAAACCAAACCTACAGCTAGTCACATTCGTCCTTCCTGATGTCATTGAACTACAACAAGGGTACAATTTTCCGCTAGAGTCCTTCTGCACTTATTCAACTCTTTCCACTACATTTTCCCACATCTTAGTCGCTCTCACTCTCTCGTTTTGCTTCCTCCACTTCTCATCATCCTCATAAACGTTGACGTCGTTGTGGAAAATTTTCATGCACTACTCCTAGGAATAAAAAAAAAAAAAAAAAACGAAAAAGAAGAAAAATAAAAAAGGACATCGAGTGGGAATCGTCGTGCATATGAATAAAACCAATTCCGAAGGCGGGCCGTGGATGGATGGATATACTCTCCTCGTAGTCCAGCCTCATCCTTCTCAGCCCGGCTGAGAACTACTTGGGAAATAAAAAAATGAAAAAAAAAAAAAAAGATTATAAAGTATTTGTTCTTTCATTTAGATGCTCATAAAATTTTTAAATTCTTTCGTCAGGTTTTTGTATTCAAATGTCAGGTTATCGAGGCATGTGATTTCAATTGGCCGATGGAGGCGGGTGGGTACGTTGGAACTTTTTTCGGTAGGAACTGATTCGGTTTGTTGACCTTTTGGCGGTGGAAAATAAAAAGTTTTCATGAGTTGAGAGGATATCAGAAGTGGTAATGGACTGAAATAGTCCGTCAGGACTAGGAGAGGACTTCGTGAAGGAGTGCGGTGCTGTGCGGAGAGGTCTTTTTTTGGGTATGAATTCAGTTTTGATCGTGGGTAGTGAAAAGTTATGGGGGTCTATTTGAATCCATGATAGGAGTCCGAGCGAAGGGATTTTCAATGGATGCTGTCCACTTAGCTGAACTTGTTTTAAGCATTAAAACTGACTTCATCCTTAATGAAACGGTGTAAGAGTCTTAAAAGGGAAAATTTGTCGACCACGGTTGTTGGTACAAATTTGCCACCGCCATCTTTTGTAGAGGAAAATTGGAAAAATAATGATGGCCGCTGTGGGTATGCTTCAGTACTTTTTTCTGAAGGAAAGTAATAGATCATTTACTAGACAGTGATCAAAGCAATTCACATTTGCAAAAGTCGTAACTATTTTTCTGCAAATTGTTATCACCTCATGTTTATAGCTGGACAAAGTAGGAGCGTCAAAGAAGAATCTTTTACCCTGCTCTTAGAGCCACTTCTTCGCGGACTACTACAAAATACGAGGGTTGTCTAAAAAGTTTCTGACCGCGACGTGAAGACAGCGGCTCTCGTCAATAAAAGCTAGTTGTGCATCATTTCACAGTTAATCACCTAAGTTTCAGCCATCTTGGACGCACAATTTTAAGTTGATAGCCGTTTGAGAGAAGTGTGTAGAGTTACAAGGAGATTAAGAAAATGTGCAAAAAATGTCCTGTGCTATTGTTCGGTCAGAGACTTTTGCTACATAAATATCAGCACTCTATGAATTATGCATAAGTAATGTAAAAACACTTGTCAAATCCGATCACTTGTGAACCTCTGACAATCGCTACCCCTGTCAACCTCCAAAAAGAAAGGCACTTCAATATAACTGCTAGGGTAGCAATTTCCACAACGCTCCCTAAGACCAGATAATTGAGGTTGTGGTAACAGTTTCCATTTCCACTTGCGTCAATATAATTATCGTTACCACATCGTCCCTTGGAAAATCCCCAAATATCATGAAAGTCCTTTTTCCTCTTCCAGTGTCGTCCTCCTCTTAATTAATAAGTCAAACGCTTTTCTTTTTTTTTCTTTTTTCTCCACTCAACAACTGAAGAAGAAAAAGACACAAAAAAAAGAAGTCAAACTCACTTCTCTGACATGCCACCGAGCCATAATCCCGATAAGGACGATATTCCAAAAGGACGAGAAGAGAGTCATAATGCCAATGAAAGTAGATACATTCCCATTCATTGCTCAATGGTGCTAACGAACTTTGATGAAGTCATGACGCTGAAATTGAATTCGACAGGATGCCCTTAGAGACAAGCGAGCGACAGACAGGGTTAGGTGGTGACGTGTTATGAGCTTCTACAGGCGATTCCACCTTCCATACTTCTAATTTTACCCCCTAGAGCGATGAGTATGGGGATGTGAATGTAAAAAAAAGGAAAAATTCAAATTCGGATTCATATCTCTTCCTTTCGTACAGAGAGGAAGTTAAAGAATGAGCGGGAAAAAAGAAAGAAAAAGTAGCCCCCCTCCGATCGAATATCACTTTTTGGGTCAACGACCAGCGACCAAACCAATGACACTCGAAGGAGCTGACAAGGCAATGTCCTTTGTCTAGCATTTGTGGAAGGGTAATGAGAAGAAGGACACACAAACTGTGTTTAATTCCCTGAAAGAGTCAATTACGTTTTGACATTTGAACAAAGACCACAACGAACGAGACATCCGTCCCCTTTTCAAGGCAATGAAACTACTTGAATAATTTGACACTTGACGGAACATTAGTCACTGGCGAAGAGCACACATACGACAACTTTATTCCGCATTAAGTACGCCGCCATCGCTGCCGCCATGAGTTCGCATCAAAGGATTTATGCATAAATTTCTGGTGAATCTACTCGGCGTTTAATTTATTATTTGACAATGAGATGGCGCCGCTGCTGTAATTTATTATTCTCAAATCGAATAGACTGCCGACTGACATTTGGGTGTCACATTTGATTATAAATTTTATCTTTATATGCAATTTATTTTGTGTGTGGTAGACTGGGATATACGCTTGAATTAAAATTCATTCCTCTTCGGCTGTGAGTTGTGTATTTCATTGTCAGTCGGGTGAAAAGTTGCGTCGCCATTGGGGAGGACGTGGTGATGGATGCTTTGGTCGCCATCACGACCCGGCACGGTCAGCAGTGGGGTGGTTATTTTTGTTCTTATTTTAGCGGTATTTTCTTTTCGGGGAAAATAAAAGAAGACGTCTGTGGGGACAAAGTGGCACGAATGAATGTTTTTCTTGAATTGGAGAAGACTTATGACATCAGCAAAGTGTATGCGATACTTGGGGTGTGTTAACAATGTATGTCACTTTACATTTGCAGTTTTGGCGGTTAAACCGAAGTAAGCTTCACAAACTTCTCGTAATAAGTTGTCAATCGGACAGCATTTGTTGCAACGGAAAAGGAATCATAGTTTTTTGTTTCCTAGACTATAACATCTATAAAATCAAAGTATAGCAGTCTTTAACAGGAAGAGTTGACAGCATTAAGGAAGTACATTACTACGCAGATTTTGAAAATTCGGTACACTCAGCCCAAAGCTGGGCCCATTGTGTTGCCAACCATCTTTTAAGTTAAACTTCACGAAGGTTGTTGGAGGTTTTCAAGAATCTGCTAAACTAAAACTTAGGCTGATCAGCAAGACATAAAAAAATTACTTACACATTAACCATCCATCTAATCAACGTCATTTTCCCTTCCTGCAATCATCTTAAGCTAAAGGTCACGTTCGTACCCAACCCAAACCAACCTTTCTCCTCCGGCCACATAAGATTCCACCAAACTAACGGTTAAAGAACTCCCATAACCAGTAATTTGATTAGTTCCCACATCTTTCATAAGCGAACTTTGACATCATTATCATATGTTTACCGCAACTGACCTATCTCCACCCTAAATCGCTGCCAGTCATCAGTATCTTAATTATACACAAACGTGTCAAGTTAAATTGTCAAGTAATCACTCATCATGAGAAAATTTGTGACAGAACTGACCACAGAATTCATTGCAAAAGTCACACAACGACGAATACTTTCGCAACTACTAATCAAATTGACAGCAGAACTATGACAGATGATTAGTTACTCACAGGTTGTCAGACAAATTACAGCATGTTGTCCACTTACCACATTCACACAGTAGTACATTTTATTTGATAGCGATTGTGCTCCTCTTTCGTGTATATCTAGTCCACGCGAAGCCATCACCGTCACCGTCGTCGGATAAGGCGAAGCCGACGCAATATATTCTCTTACAAGAGTGTACCTTTGACAAGTGTCAAACAGACAGTAGCAAGCTGATCTAATTGAGTGTCATCTCGTCTTTCAACTGAGTACACATTGGATTGGAAATGCGATACGAAACGCCAGCAGCCCAGTGGAGCTGTTCAGGGATTTGTCAACGTACAAAATCTTTATTACTCCATGACACACCACTGGGGGACGGCCTAGAAATGTCAAAAATTCACACACTACCTTCGCCAGAAGCAGCACACGAATAATGTTGGCCGGTGCATGGTGCATGGTGCCACGTGAGAGAACGCCAGCTATTCAATTAGATGCAGTAAAGCAGAGAGAGAGAGAGAGAGGGAGCAAGTAAAAAAAACATTGTCTCTAACGAAGACAATAAGATTGAATTACTCCTCGCGGGTGAAATATCAGCACCGCCATAATGCGACAGCATTAACCGTGCAACAGCAGCGGAATTACGCGCACTCATCCAGCCGGAGCCGTTAATTTGAAGACGCCAAGCATTGGCGCGCTGAATTACACTTTATTTTTGTTTCTCTATTTCACTTTAACCACGGATGCTGGATCGGTTGGTCTCTGTTGTTATTATGCGTGCAGTGGCAGCTGACAGCTAGCAGCTATGCTAGACTTTCGGTTAACACAGAGATCAATAAGCCGAGTAGGCATTAGTTTTTGCACTTCGTTTATGATATCGAATCACCTCGACCTGCAGAGCTAACCGCAGTACAATGTATGGCTTGGCCAGCTCCGGCAGATAAACTAGACACGACAACGGCGTATCGGCGACGCACCGACGACTACCACGACAACGATGAAGATGAAGCTTTATGGCCTAACCTCTAATACTGACGTTTAATGCGTTTGACGGTTCTGGTTCAGCGGTGATGGATCGCACCCAGGTGAAGAGGTGGCTGGATTTATTGCACTGCGGTTGTAAATGATCTGCGGATCATTATCATAATGTGGTAGTTGGCAGTTTATAACGCTGCGGCATTAAGGATTGTAAAGAGAGCCATGAGGTTGAAGTGTCAAACTTACGAGTTCTGACTAATTAAATTGAATGCAGTAAACGATGACATTCCGCGAGTAGGCCGGATCAGGTTGGCTGGTCGGTTGTTGGCGGCCGGCTCTCTAACTTAACCGGTTGAATGAATTGCTGCGAGTTTTCCTACTTTCCACGCGTGCTCACGCAAAAAAAAAAACGCACAAAAACACAACCACACAGAACAGAAAGAAGAACCAAGGTGCGCGTTTAATTTGACAGATGGCTTGCCGCAGACACCAGTGACGAGTACAAGAGTCCTGGAATAATTTATAGGTTCGCTGGAAGAGTGACATTTGTAGACTGTGTGTAAAATAAATGGATTACTGTTAGAGATACGTGGTAGCAGATCTGTCTTAAACTGAATTATTAGGATAGTGCAAGTGAATGCCATTAATTATGGAGATTCTCCGCCTGGCATGCCGCCCGGAGTGTAAAACTCTTGTAAGTAACTCTGTGAAGATATTTTTGTTTAAAGGTATTCCTGAAATAAGGTAGCGCTTCGGGAATCGTAAAAAAGTGGTATTTTCTTTCCTCATGAGGATGAAATTAATTTGTTTTGACGTTTAAGCGAAGCTGCACGTAATGAATGGGTGCAATTAGCGGATGTGTTCAGAGAGTGACTAGACTTGTCTGTGCGCCAATCATGATTGATTTAGTTGGCAAGTGATATCAGTGGAGTAAGAGAGCTAAGCCAGGGAGGAGTACTTGTCTAGGAAGAGTTTGACTACTACCGGATTCTAAGTCTGATGGCTAACTAGATGAAATGATTTTCCTCCAATCACCATGAGGTAAAAAGGCCGGACGTAATAGAAAATTTTGTCAGGAAAATTTATTTCTCGATTTTTGAAGCCACTCTTTCGTAACGTATTATGGATCTGACATTTCCACTTCCTTTGCAGACCATATATTGCGGTTTGTTTTTAGACAACATGTTAAATTAAATTATGCGAAAACTATGCAGCAAAACAAGTAAATTTATTCAAAATTGAACAGACAAATCTAATTCATCGTGATTTCAGCTGTCACTCTCTGGTCTCCAGATTCTTTGACGTCGAAAACATATGACTTGCGTTCAAGCTCGCAGACAAAATTCTCCTTTTTTGACCAAATACCTGACCACGGCTATAAGTGATTTTGCCTCAATAAACGATCATGCCATTAAGCCTCATAATCATAAAATGAACGATCATAAAATATATACCACGTCTTGCAAGGCCCGCAACACACACTCGAAATGCATTACACACCTCCATTCCTGCTGCAACTTCGATCGCATGCGACTCGACTGACCAAGGAGAAACGGAGAAGGATCTCCTTTTTGAAGCAAAAGGTTTTTTTTTGGTTGCTTTTGATACTGTGTCATGGCCCGTTATGAAATGCATACCCCATACCGAAAAAAAAGACACGAAATCTACATCACTGTAAGTTGGTAGTTGCTGGTCATTGGAGTGTGACAAATCACATGCCACCGTCACCATCGAAAGCAACTATGACGGAATTGACGACAAACAACGTCGATGGCGTGCAATGACCTGTGCCAGCATCGACCAAAGGCGGGAGCAGTTACAGCTGGAGCAAGGTCTTCTCCTCGCCGGAGAGGAGAGCGTGTGGAAAATAAATGGCAACAATGTAATAAAAACGCGCGGAAAATGGACACACCCCTTTCACGGTTTATGGGACGTTTTTTTTTTTTTTTTTTCAACTGCGTGATGGCAAGATGCTTTCAAGGAACTGCTGTCAAATCGTTAAAAAAATGCAAAGTTTACCGTTAATGTAATAAACGTTACGGCGATTTAAGAATGACAGCTGTGGTGATTGGGTTGCAGGTTTTATTATTTTAATTGTGACAGCGACAATATCGCAGGTGAAAAATTACACAGAAAAAAAAAAAATATTAAATTAGTTTCTCAAATCGATAGAGAACTTTTTTGACGTACACGTGTAAAAGTTAATGAAATGTCAGTTCTATGACAACTGTCACGTAAGATCTGTCACATTGCGATGTTTCGCCTTTCTCAATTTAACACTAATTCCATTCGTACACTCATGCATATTCAGCTCGCATCACCACACGGCGACGACGACGACGGCGGTAATAAACTCATCCAGCGTTCGTTGACACCTGTCAAAAGTAATTTGCTCATGGTTTTTAGAATTGATTGACATTACTTCAGCCACAGGAATACGAGAGAAAGAAAAAAAGATCATGTGTAAAGGTTTGATCAAGGAAATGGCTTTAAGAAAACCTGAGCGCTCTTCGCACCTTATAATAGCGTCTGTCATCGGCTTAAAACTGTGCAAAGAATACGTGTATCCGCAGCTTGCCGTCTCCAAGCAAACAATATCATCATTTTGTGAAGAGATATCTTCTGTTTTTTTTTTTTTCTTCAGTGTCTTCTCCCCTCTGTCCGCAGCCTTTCAACTATCCAATTCAATGTTTTATCTCTGACATTTATCTACAACCGAGAGAATTCTGAGACGAAATCTTTTAGCGAAAGCCGCAAACGGCACGAAGAACACTCTGAATACTATAGGAGTGTGTAGTATCTGTGTGCACATCGGTTGACTAATGACGAACCGCATAAGAAAACCGCACCGCGCGATAAAACTATACAGTGAATGGCTATGGTGGAGAGAGAAAAAGAGGGGCTAGACAAGGGGCAAGGATAGAACCGCGATATATGCGCACAGATGATGATTACAATAATGACTACGATCCATGACCGTATGGCATTGATCACTGAGCAGAGCAGCTCTTGCTCTAGCCATGAATCGGTCGGATAGACTGCGACAACGACGACGACGAAAAGATCTCTTGCCTCGCTTTAATGGTCCAATGGCTTGGCGATTGTCGTTGCCTATATATTTAAATGGTATCCAACAGGAGATGACAGGACAGGCTTGCTCTCTAGTCCACTGTCCTTATCCGCGGTCATAATACCTCCCCATTTCAGTCTGCCCGCGCTCTCTTTTTCCCAACTCACATCGCCAGTATGTGTGTTAACACACAAGGTGACTCCGTGGGGTTATTAGTTTGATTGGATATCACAGGTTGAAAATAAAAATTGATTTAATTTAATATTAATTCTAATGTTGGATAATATTCAATTTGGGTTCATTCGGTCGTCGTGGCACCGTCGCATCGTTGCATCACACTACCATCATCCATCCTTATGGTGAAGGCCATAAAATCCCAACTAATGGCGGGCAATGCGGAAGGATACTTGCCGTGGCCGGCTCTGCTCCTGCGAAGTCATTCGCCATCGCGTCGTCGTCGTCGTCATGGTCGTCATCGTTGCGTTCTTGTTACCGCCGCCGTCGAAAGACACAGCATAGGATCTTTTAGTAGTAGTGGTACATAGTCTGGCTGACTCCTCTCCGCTTCGATAATTGGTGTTGAGCGATTCTTAACCTGTTTTGGCAGCAAAACGCAACCAACCTTCGGCTGTTAGAAGTGCAAATCCATATCGTTGGTTTATAAGACTTTGCCGCTGCTGCTGCTGCTTTTGCTGCTGTTGGTGGTTCTGGTGCTGCCTGTGTTGATGTTGTCGCGGCGACAACGACAATTTTGGTCGTTGCCGGGAACATTTATTGGACACATTAAATTTTAAGATTATGGCATGTCTTGGAATGGTCATGTGATATCCCGATAAATAAAAGGGACAATTTAAATAAATTTTCTCCGTTTTTGGTATTTTACTGGATTTTATTACCGGTCTTGTGCGGGACTTTATGGGTGCAGAATGCAGAATTTTCTTTGCTGTTGCTTCTGCTTCTACTGCTGCCATTTTGATGGTAACCACCACGGCTCAGATGGCTGAAATGGCTCGTCCGCAAACTTGTTAGTAGCTAAAATAGGTTATGGTTAAAATAACCAAAGATGTTTATAGTAAAATCAAATAAAAATTTTAAAGACAGAATCATGTATACATTTGTATTTGTTGAGAACAACATCGAAGGTGGAGCTGCACTCATTTGGATGCTACAACTTTCTGCCAATCTTTAAAGATTACTACTTATTTGTGAGATGCTTGTGGAATCAGAGTACCTTTTGGATCTGAATGAATGAATGAATTTCATTTTTCGATTATTTTGTAAGCTATTTATTGCTGTGTTCAGTGAGAATATTTTGTACTGAATTTGCAAGAATATTTGTTTTCTACTACTTAGCCGACGATAAAGCGATAAAGTTACACGCCCTTCTCCTAATCTGTTGCACCTGACCTCATTGATTGTACTCCAATAATCTGTCTAAAATCCAATTATGATTAAATGCAACCAAATGTTTATTTAAAAATTTTAATCTGAAACTATTCGTCTTCACTCTTGCATCCTCTACCACACTGCCTTATCGTTCGCTTTATTAAAAAAACGCAAACAAGCCTACCATTTTCGCTTTCCAGCTTTGCTCTAATAATAGTTCGTTGCAAAAATCCACCACCCTTCATCCTCTTGCCCATTCATCATGTGAAAACACAAACTTTTGAAAAAACAACCAAATATACAAACAAAAAATAAACAACAGCACTGAATATAGCAAAAGTGCATACACAGAATAATATTCTCGAATTGAAAGCAAATGAGACGTGAACCATACAAAATAAGAGAAACTTTTCAATTTTCCAGCATTTCGCTACGAAAAACAAAAACAAAACACAAAAAGAAATAAAAACTAAAAAATAAAAACAGAAAAATGAAAAATAACCGCGGCGCTAAGAGCTGGACCCCACATACTAGGTTTTTTTTTTTTTTTGCAATATTCAACTGACTCCCCCGCGCCGTCATTGTTCTATTGTTTTCACTTTTCGAAAACACTCACGTTATATATATTTTATGCGTTAATTAAAAATCCACTTGAAAATGGAACAATATTTAGCTAAATGCCCAGACCTCTGGCGCAGACAAGCGAACAGGCAACACCAGTCATTATCGTGCATTATATTTGTATGGGAATAAAATTAATCGCGAGTAAGTGGCTTATGAGTGTACATGTAAATTTGAAATTGTAAATTGCCGGAGCCAAGGATCTGAAATGGGTTCTAGTAAACTCTTTTTAATGCGTACGTTGGGATTTAAGAAGCAGCAAATGCTTCATTCTAGTGGTCATTTCATTTAAATATCCTACATAACCCAACGAGCTTAGGAAAAAACTTAAACGATTTCTCAGGCTGTAAGTTGTCTGTCGCAGAACATACAAGAACATCTTATTAAAGCACACTAATTGCCGCAACTTAAAATTGTGTAGTAATTAGAATAAGAGCATTTGGCGGCGTCGTAAACTATTTATCAGCATGTATTACACTTACTAAAGGACTAACGATGGCTCAGTTACTAAGGAAACTGTTTATGATGTTAAAAGTAGTGTAAGCGGTACATATACACGTGTAGTTTTTCTATTTAAGAGTCTCGTTTAACATTCACAACGACTGTAGTAAATCATAAGATTGTAAACTTAAGTCTTTGATGCACAACACCACTCTAACATCTCTTTTCTTTTTATTTTCAGGCTGAATCGAACGAGACGATAATACCTGCAGCAGCACCATGCAAGCGTGAACCCATAGACATTCCATCGAAAAAAGTCAAGAGTCTCGATGAAACGTCACCATATCCACTCGAATATCAGCCAGGTTTTCACATAACGAGTCCAGCGTATATATATCATTGTCCCCACCAGCAGCAGATGTCCGCCTTTCGGCCGTGGGCGCAGAAACCGTATATTTACAATGCGCTGGCCTATCCATATTTGAGTCATGAGCCACCGGTGTTGCAGAATCCCGAGCGTGTCGTACGCAACACAGAAAGTGAAAGATTCGAACGTACTTATCAGCCGAATGTTGCATTGGCGCCGAGAAAAAGTATTTTGTCGAAGGAACGTGAGAAGGAGCGTGAACGCGAACAGCGCGAGCGTGAACGGGAGCGAGAAAGAGAACGGGAATTGGATCGACAGCAGACACAACATGCCGCCATAACAAATTTATGTGAAGCTGAGCTTCATATAAAGCAAGAGCGGTCAACCTCCCCAGATGATCTAGCACAATCACCCGAAGAGATGCGTATAACATCTCCAGCGCCTCTAATTAACAAAAGCAATAATAGCAACCTCAACAATCGACGTCACTCGATGCATTCACCTCCCCCACCACCATCATCCGCGCAACACCACTCAAAACATCTGCATCATACCCCGCCGCAAGCTGTAAGTCCCGAAGAGTTCTCCGGATCGAATGAGATAACTTCGTCCACATCACCCATCCCGAACAACAACAACAACGGAACGCTGAGCAATACATCACCAAATATAATTCAGCAGCATATGCATCACTCGCAGAGCCTCCATCCGCATCCTGCGCATCAGCAACATCGAGTTCACGCGCACCACCAATCACACCCGCAACAGAGCCCCCACCATTCGCATCAATCGCAACCGATAATCGCAACAATCAATCAACACTCTAAACTACTAACTGCCGACAACAATAACGTTTCGAGTCGCATACGCATAAGTAAAAATCTAATTAACCAGTCGAACATCGTTCGGTCGCCAACACCGCCACTACTACCGCCATCTGCTGCCAACCATGAGCAATATAATAATAAGAGGCAACAACACCAAATCCACCAGCAATCACCATCGCAATCTTCCACATCATTGTCTTCCAATTCGTTGTCGGCGCAGGCGACCGGAGTGGCTGCAGCTACCGCTGTTAATCTGGTAACAGGAGGCGGTGGCGCGGCCACCACACCTGGCGGGGTCTTAGTCAAGCATCATCCGCACCTCAATGGCGGAGGAGTGGGCATAATTGGCAATTCGGAGTTCGAGCTCTCGACGGACACCGATGATGACAGTTTAAACGGCGAACCGGACAGCCAGAGCAATATGCTGGCGCCACGGGAGCTAATCATCGACGCTCTGAAAGACCCGCGACCTAAAGAACAGGAGAAGATACTGCAGCTTCTGAAGAAGCTAATACACGATAATAACCAGATTCGATGCGACAATCTTCAGCTGATAGAGGAGGTTCGGAAGCGAGATGAACAAATCTGTGATCTACAGCAGGAGTTGCAGCACTACCGGCGGCAAGTGGCCCTTCTGTCACCCACGATTGTGCACCCGAAGGTGAATAGCAGCTGTAGCACGAGCAGCAACAGTAGCAGCAGTAGCAACGGCAGCGTAATAGCCAAAATTGACAGCTGCATCAGCCAAAATGAGACGTCCTCCTCGTCGTCGACAGCTACCACAACAACAGCGGCGCCATCATATCAGCAGGACTCACAGGTAGCTAAGTGTGAAAACGAAAAGATCAAGGTGCCCTTAAAGAAGTCATCGCGTCGCAGTCCGGAGGACACAGTGGTTGTGCTTAATGCGAATGCATGCACCGCCGCCGCCACTACGGACGACTCGGCGTCGCCTCAATCAACCGCAACCGAAATCAAAAGTGAATCAAAACAATTGCCAAAATCCGTAAACACAACGAATGGTGAAGCGCCCCCTAACCCGAAGCCCAGCTCACCGCCATCCGCCCCACCAGCAACGTCTACAGCGCCAACATCAACGTCGCCATTGGATTCCGGTGAGGATGTTACCATGGAGGAGCCACAAAAGGACACAAAACTTTCTGTGCCCTCGCCAACATCGTCCTCATCCTCCTCAACCTCCTCGTCATCGACATCATCGTCTTCGTCATCAGCGGCTACGCCGCCATCATCTTCATCGGGAATAGCCCCTGCGATTAAAATGGAGAAATAGCCGTTAAATTTAAAAGTATATGTAAAACACACAAATATAAGCCAACTGATTAATTAATCACGATAATTATAGAATTCACACGATGTACCACCCCCGTCATTTCATATTTTTATTTTTTTTTCTGTTGGTTATTTTTTTGTTTAACTCATCCCTCCCCACCACTACTTCGTATCATAAAACTTTGCTTAGATTTTAAAAATCAACAGTAAACAAATAAAAAAAAAACATTAAAAATAACACTTGAAGATAGTCAACTGTGAGATTTACATTTAGGACATTAAATTATTTTAGTTTTTTTTTTCTTAAAAATAAGTATTAAATAAAAACACAAGAATTCTTAAAAAAAAAAAGATAGCTATTTTTAAGGTAAATGCGTAAGTTGTACATATAAACGAAGTTAATTGTTTGTTAAACAAAGAAGATAAAGGAGTCTTTGAAAAAGAATACACGCTGTACTAAGCCATTTTGTTTTTGAAGCCAATGTACATAAATGATATTTAACTTTTTTAATTTTTTTTTTTTTTGCTTTAGTGGATGGGATGGGAAGTGAAGGTTGGGAAGACAAATTGAATGACAGAACGTGAAGTATGGTCCATTTTTGGGAGTGGTAGTCTTTTTAGCTTCAGTTGTGTTTTTGTTTTTGCTAAATAAAACAAATTTAATGGCCTTATATTGTGTCATTATTAATTAATACTGCAATTGACTCGATACAGTTTGCCTTTAATAACAAAATATAACACGGGTTCTTACGTAAAATGTAAAAAAAAAAAGTAATAGATTAGTGTTCGAAGTTTAATTTTGTACCAACAACGCGTCGCAAGGAACAGAGAAGATTTTTAATAATTATGTGGCCTTTACTACACAACGCAACTCTTGTAATTTAAATCTTAAACGGAAATAGAAGCAAGTACAGCTTTCTTGCCGTTACCTACCATAAATCTGATAAGAGATTCAACAATTAATAACGTAGTTTTCGAACTTCTTCAAAATTATTCCCTTTAAACTCAGATTTTTTTTCTTTTCAAAGACTCTCTTCCACAAATGGACACTACTGATGACAGAATGATCGTAAATATAACAAAACAAATAAAAAAAAACTCTTCGTTATGAGTTAGATATAGGCCCTTAAATGACATGTAAAATAAATAATAAATAGTATTTACAAAGTAATTGTATATATAGTTTGGTCGATTGTACAAAGTTTTCGTTTTTTTTTTTTATTTTATTTTCCCCATTCATTTGCAAAATAATAAGCTGGGTTCGTAAAACTCAAAATGTGTAAATATTGTTGAATTTGTCAAAAAAATGGTTTAGATTCTTACGAAATTTTTCCTGCGGTTTTTATTTGTTGAATTTTCAGTCTTCTTAATGTTCCGGATTTTTTAAGAAACATCATCTTCTTGGTCGCATGTTTCATTAATGGGGTCGCGGGGGCACTACACGTAGAAGAGATTTCCGGCAACTCGATCTTCTGCCGCCGACTCTAACTCATCCGGAAGTATTCCCAAGAAACGTGTGAATTGCAATTTAACTGAAGCATTTCCTTTTTGATTTTAATTTTTGTGGATGAAGTGACTACAATGTGTTCCTTGCAACTTCTATGGAGACCAGTACGGCTCTCATTTGTAGTTCAGGTACTCATGAGCCTACAAATTCGTTCTCTATTAACAATAAAGAACAACAAACTTCCGTAAACTTGCAAAAAAAATTAAACTTCTGCGTGTTACATCTTTATATGTTCTAATCTCCATAATTGAAATTTGAACAGAGCATCAGCTGGCTGAAGCTTATTGTGGAACATGCTTGTATTTTAAGGTCTCAACAATTTTAACTCCAACCTCCCAACCACGAATACTAAGAAGTGTATACTGCACACTTTCTTTAAACACAAATATGTAATTTACAAAAATAATAAGATTTCCTTTTGACAAATCCGCAGTCCTTCAGAATAGAATCCGCAGACAAACACAAATCTGATCAATTCAATTCAATTCAATTCAATTTCTTATAAATATTTAATATTTTTTTAAATAAATTCTTTATCACATTCGCACGTCCCTAGTATTTACAATTAAATTGTCTTTTTAAACCCAAATAACAATCGGTTTCTCATGTACAAGTTTTTTGACGTATCTACCAATGTCAGATTGTATCTTCTTTCTTACAAGAAACACAAAACAAAAAAACAAACAATTGACCAAGCTAAAACGAAAAAACGAGTTAAATGAAAAAAAAAAAAAAAAAATACAAAACGAAATAGTAAAGAAAAAAAAAATTATTTCCCAAATTTTTCAAAATTTTTGACCACCTCAGGGATTTTGGCTTTCATATTAAAACAAAAAAATAAAAAAGAAAATATATATATATTACAATTATAAATAAAACGTTTAATCAAATATACGACAACATTGTAAGCAATTAATGTTAAAAGTCAGTACAATTTCTTCACGTTTTATTTTGTTTTACTCGAAATGGGGTATAATAAGACTAAACAAAAAAAAAATGATAAACAAACATGTGCCAATGTTATAATCTTCTTCGTTTAATATAAATTCTTGTATTGCTTTGTAAAGACCCCGGGATAATTTTCATTTTTTGTTTTGTAATTCATTGCATCTTGTTAATAAATTAATTTAATTTAAGTTTAACTTTTTTTTACAATGAAACCAAAGCTTTAAACGAAAAAAAAAAACTGAATCTTAAGATTGTTTTTTGTTAAATAAATTTAAGTTTGCTAGGAAATAATGGAGACACACAACCGGAATGTATAAAAAAAAATGAATGTATTTGAGGCTGAAATATTCGTAAAAAAAAGAAGCAACAAAGTGTCGTTTCATTATTTGATGAGTGGAAAAAATAAAAAGTCACGTAGCAATTTTTAGCAAGATGCAAAGAAAATAAAATGGTTTTTAATTTCTAAAGTAATAACCCACCAGAAACGAAAAAAAAAGGAGTAGTAGTGTTTTATTTTTATTTTTAATTTTTGTTTTCTCTTCTAAGTCTAAGTTGTAAATATATTGAGAAAAAGATAAAATCTTTTTTTTTTAGTTTTTATTAATTACTTAAAACCGAAAAACAAATAAAAGACCACAAAAATGTGGAAGTTAAAAACTTAAAATGTAGTGTAAAATAAAAATTTGTAAATTTATCTAAAAAAAAAAAAAAAAAACAAAACACAGAATCAGCTTAAGATATATATATATACATACAAAAGAATTATTAACACTCACGTTTTAAATATCTTCAATTATATATATATAAACAAAAGTACATAAGTAATAAATTGAACTTCGTTTGAGATATATGTCACAAAGTGACGGCTTTTATAATATTTTTTTTATTTAAGAAAAAAAAAATTATAACAATATATACATATATGATAAATAAAATTTAGTTTAAAAAAAAAAAAAAGAAAAACAAACAAAACGCCTTTAGCTTTCAAAATAAAGAAAAATCGTTATTTTTTTCATTTTGTTTTAGTTTCTTTTTTCGTATAATTAATAATTATCGCAAAGAAAAGGACAAACAAAGACATAAAATATTTCTAAAATATTAACGAAAAAAAATATTTAATCAGTATAAAATTAATGACACTTAATGACACAAACATCACAAAAAAAACTAAAAGGAAAAACAATCACATTTTTTGTCTTTTTAGAGAATTATAATAACAAATTCACTCTTTTAAAATTATACAAATGTCTGTACGAGCAGATAAAGAAACAAAGAAAAAGAAAAAAAGAAATGCGAAAGTCACACACACACTCTGTACATCCCCTCGCAGATGTGGATTTGTGTGCGTTAACAAAAATTTAAAAATTGTTCGTCTTCGTCAAAGATATAAAACCAAACAAAATAGTTTTCTTTCATTTTTCAAAAAACAAAAAAAAAATATTTAAAGAAAAAAAAAAATTTGTCGTTAATATAGTTCTAAAAGTAGAAGCAAAAAAAAAACGATTATATATATATAAAACGAAAATATTTCATTAAAACACAAAACAAAAAACGTTTATATTATATATAAAGCAACAAAAAAACAAAACAAATCTATCTATATATATGTATATACATATACGTATATATTTATCAGGTACATATTAAAAATATTATATATAATTAATATTACCGACAAACAAAACAAAAGAAGTGACAAACATTTTTCTTTCCGTTTTTTAATTTTTGTTTTTCTCTTGTGTTTTTTTTTTCTTTTTAAAATGTGTTATTTATTTTTGTTTTTTAACAAGAAGAATAACAAAACACATTTTAATTTGCCAACTGATTTTTTCCAGTTGTTTAAAACAATTATATGATAATTGTAAAAAAAAAGAAAAAGTTTTGTTTTTATTTTTAACAAAAACAAAAAGAAAATTGTACAGAATTATTTTTTAGTGAGTGCGCGAAGAAGTGAGGAAGTATTGCTTCTAGTTTGAAAACAAAATAAAAAAAAAAAAAAACGTGAAAAAGGAAAAATAAATTGTTTGTTTATATAATTTTTTTTTTTCATTTAATTTTATTTATATATAAATATAATTATTGACAATTGATTGAAGAAAACAGACAAACAAGTAAGGGAGAAAAAAGAAATATTATAAATAATGTGAAAAAAGTAGTAGATGCAAGAACAAAAATAATTATAGAAATAAAAGAAAAAAATCAAAATCAGTCAAAATATGTTTTATTTTATTTCCTCTGAGGTTGATCTATGGATTCGTTCATATTCGTTCAATGCTATAAGCGTTGTTACTTTTTGAGTCATCAGAGACTGGATCAGGACAGCTGGATACAAACTCCTGTGATATAGTTTGGCTGACAGCTTTTCTTTTTTTATAATTGGCGCGTGCTAAAGGGATTTGGGCTTCCCTTAAGTATTCTGTTTAAGACACAGCACGGGGCGAAGGTACCGAGGGAGAGATGGGAAGAAGGAACCAGCTTGCCTGTAAAGTGGAATAATCTAGAATCTACTTTGAAAGCATGTTTTAGGTGGACCAAATCTGGAAATGGTATTTTCAATTCGCTTCGTCGAAATGCAGAGCTAATTTTTGCCAAAAAATTTACCATCAAAGTCTTAGTGAATTGACTTCACACAGAATCGTAAAAATTATAACAATATCTGTTTCGTGGAGTTGGAAGATTGCAGGATATTAGGCTTCGGAATGTAGTAAATAAATTTAGGTGTTCATTCTAGCTAACAATATAGCTCTTAGCACCTCCACTGTGTTGTGCGCGGCATTCGAGGAAGGAGGATTGTCAGTCGTTCGCTGAAGGTGAGTCTTCAGAACTTACTTACCCTTTAATACGTACTCTTTGATAGGCTTAGATTGGGTGGCGTAACCGCCCGTTGAGAGCCAGAGTCTAACTTTTTCGCGCCTCCACTGTGTTGTGCGCGTTAAAATGTTGACACATGTGGAGGGAACCTACTGTTTAATGCCGGTTTCGAACGGCGAACGTGAAAGCCTTTCATGACAGAAGTACTCCAGGAGGATTGTCAGTCGTTCGCTGGAGGTGGAGCCGTGCGTTAAAACGTTACTGGTGTTTTTTCCCGATCTCGATTCGAACCCGGGTACGCGCGTTCAACAGTCCGACGCACTAACCGATCGAGCCAACGCCGCGGCGTCCCCTTTGATACGCTCACATCGGTTAATAAGAACTAAGAATATTTCGCAAAGCTAGACTTTGAGCAGATTACTACCCCTCTTTTCCACCTACGACTATTCATCATTGAGGGTGAACATTTAGCAGTATAGTCAGTCTAATCTAAGCCAATCAATAATTAAAATATGCAACGGGATGAGTCGTTAAAACAACATGAGTAACACATTTTTCGAAATCAATTTTATTACGTTTTTGCACTGCTTCTGGGTAGAGCTTTGCGTTGAGAGCAAACATAATTTGATACCTAGTACATATTCAAATTTGAGTCAGCATCAACAATATATTTTGTTTTTATCTTTTGTATTTCTCTCACGTTATATTAACAATAATCAATTTAATTTCATTCATTAATCGAATGTTCGTTGCTTTTTTGTTTCTCAACAATCCGCCATTAAAAATTGTTTCTACCCAATTCACAAACCACATAGAAATCGCAATCTCGAACTCTTACCACACCATCGCCACTCACTTACGAACAGAACCAATTTGACAAGTGACAACTTGATGACATTTCAAATGTAGATTGTTGGATATACACACCTGTGATAACAGAAATGTTTTAATTAAATGTAAAGCATACAAAAAAGTAAACAGTTGATTGTGACACCGTAATTCTGTTGAAAACGTAAAACATAATCCAAAGTTCAAAATCACCTTCACATCTAAAGTTTTATTCAACTTTTCGCTTAGGTTATGTGAAACAGTTCCGCCGGCCAACAAGTTTCATTCTTTTTAAATTCTCCTTATCTCAACAAAATAATCATGTCTAATGGCTTGTGCAGGTCCCTATGGGTGTTTCTCACAATTATCACCACATTCTATGACCTTCTACACTTGTGTATCTGCAAATTGAAAGCACTATACTTGAAGTCATATGACCTGGCTAACAACCGTGCTGTCGCTTATGAAGTTGATTACTTAGAGCTATGCAAGGCCAGTTTGACTAAAATACCAAAGCATTTAAGTATTATTGTCGGTCATGGAGACAATACGGGCCCGGAATTGCTGTCCAAGATTGCAGTATATGCACTCATTATGGACATCGATTACATCAGCTTCTACGATACAAGAGGGCAGTTTACACTGGAGAAGGTGCAGGTGCCGAAGTTTATTTCGAGTAAGAAAATGCAAAATGGACATTTCATGTGGTCAATGTCCGGTGACAGAAGAAAATCCGCGCAGTTGACCTACCGGAATGGCATGGAGAAAACAATTGAGGTGAGTTCACGCCCATTGCTTGACTAATGAATTCGATTCGATAAATCGTTTCCCGCTCTTTAGGTTGTTGTACTTAGCAAAAAGGATGGAAAACCGATGCTGGCTGAAGTCTGTAGAGAAATGTACGCGAAGAGAAATTCTACCGAAATCCAAGATGCCCTAAAGGATCGAACGTGCCTCACGAAAAAGATCACAGATTCACTGCATAAAAAACTTAATCACCTGCCCGATCCAGATTGTGCAATTATATTCAACAAATACATGTGTACCTTTGGCTTCTTGCCCTGGCACACGGGCTTCACGGAGTTCCATTTGATTAAGACTGGTAGTTATTTTAATGTTTCATCGTTTGCCGAGGTTCTATTCAAGTTCGCCAAGTGCGAACAGCGATTTGGAAAATGAAATTCAATTGAGATTCACTATTCGTTGTTCATAGCAATATTCTAAAGTGATTTGTAATTTATTAAATAAGTAAAGAAAAGACATTTTAAGAAGATTCATATTGGTTTTTAAAAAAAACTTTGTAACGAAAGATTTTGAAACTGATAGCTGCTGCATCGACCTTTTGAGAGATAAGCCAACTCTGAAATCGGGCAAAGTACGAAATGCTTTCACGATGAGTGCTCATTTATTTCGAGTTTCCATATCTGTTGGGCAGAGTGACGGTGACTACGTGTCAAACACAGCGGGGCTTACGTCTGCCATAGGTTAGAGTTAGGTCGGAGGGGATGGCAATGAGCCTATTATATTATAATAGGCTCATTCCCATCCATACATGAGCTATTTCTATGTTGTTAGCATGAAAATTCTGCGTTCGATACCTTTGTTTGTTATAAACCTTAATTGAATGTGTTTTGGTTGGGATATAATCTAAAGCTAGACAAACCTATGTAACTTCTACAATACAATTACCTTTTATAGCAGAGGTGATTAAACCATAGACCGCGGTGGACTGGTCGCCCGCGAAGGTGTTTACAGTCGATCTACACTACCTATGCAAGCACTTCCTTGACAGTCTGAGCGATCTGAGTAAAATCAGCATCAATCAGATCCGTAACTTCATAAGAAGCTCCAACTGGTTCCACTAGGGTGCGGAATAGACTATTTTCTAAAATTGTGGAGAAGAATGAGTTGAGATACTGCTTTCATCGTTTAAGAGTAATAATTTCTCCTTAAGAAACAAGGAGGATCAACACATTATTAGTTTCTATCATCTGAAACACCGAAATTCATCTGTTTACATTTTTTAAAAAAAAGTGCTATCTTATAGTGCTTACACTATATATTGAATTATCTTATTCTGTTTTTATGATCTAACTTGTATTTCATTGCTATTTTGAATGGTTTTTATTAAATGATTAATACGCAAAGTGAACCTGTTTTTGTTAGATTTAAGTAAAACGAAAAAAGGTACATGTGCTATCTTTTTGTCGCGTACTGTATGTGCCACAAATTTACAAAGTAAAAAAAAAAAACAGTCAAGTGTGAGTTTAACTCATCCGCCGAGGGTTTCGTTCTGCTGCAAGCAGACTCGTACTTTTGGTTACATTAAGTTCTCAGGACTCTTCTACTAGTAACAATCAAAATGCTGATTATCGCATTGATTAAGGGCATTTTTAGATCTATGGGTGGGGAACGGGCGTTTTTTTTTATATATTTTATAGATTCCTGTGAAAGCTGTTTCCAAAAAATTGAGCAATTAATTCGTTTTAGTATGAATAAAAAATCGTATAAGATTTTTGAGTAAACTAGGGCGGGGCTAGTTGGGCCACTTTTCACTTGAACTCTCATAAATACCAACCTAATCATAATACAACTATGAGGCTAGGATTAATTGAAAGAATCTAGGTTTTTTATACAATTCTGAAAAAATTAAAATGAAAAAATAAAAAACGCAGAGGAATAAAATTGTCTCAAAGTCCAAGTGACCGAACTTGCTCCACCAGCAGGGTAAATTGGACCAGGGACCTAAAAGATTGATGAATGAGCTCCATAATTAGCAAAAAGGCTGAATTTATAAAAGACAATTTTATTCAAAACACAAATAAATAATAAATAGTCGCCATTGTAGTTAATACAAATAAAAATGGCCTCAAGTTCAGGTGAGCACTTCTAATAAGCTCAATTTCGACACATTTAGAGAATGCTTGCATGCACATTGCACAATATCAGCCCCAGTTTGCTGTGAAAGAGATTAAAGTTCAATGGAAACAGCTGAACCTACTAAAAATACAAGTTATTCCTACTAATAATACGGATTATTCACTTATCCCACATCTAGTTTCATGAACATGTTGCGTCATAATTAAAAAAAATACTCAAAACAATTAATTTTTTTTAAACAGAATACTAAAATATAATAACGATTCATAAAAAAATAACACCTTAATGTAAAATGTCCACCTTTTTGCTATTAGAATAATAACAATAATGAAATTTTTTTTTACTTTTTCACTTCAAAAACGAAAAATTCGCGTGATTTCTCATCTGCTGATACAATGCAACTGAAACCGATTTTGGACAGGTTGGTTAGTGTGCTCTCACTCCTGTCTCTATCCTCTATTTTTGGATATTGCTACCGGATAACTCAAACTTTTTTATTTTTTTTTTCAGATTTTCTAGCTCATTATTTAAGAAAAAATAAGGTATGGGACAGGGTCCAGTCAGTAAGTTATTTTTTAAATGTTTGTTGGTTAATATCTCATAGCTTTGTCAAAATTTGGGCTTTCTTTGGGCAAGGGAAAGACATCATCTTGCAGAATTTTCATTTCTTAATTCTTAGTGGTCTGCCAGTTGCCAAACGGACGAAAAAACAAATTTGTATATCCAATAACAACCATATTGACCATCAAAGTTAATAAATCTTTTTTCGATCTTTTTTAGTACCAGTATTAAGGTTTCCTCTAATCTGTGATAATCTCATTTCAGAAAATAACCATGATTCATTCTTAGGTTGCTTAGATACACCTTCTATCTCAATTTCATCCCTTAAGTACAAAAAATTTAGAAATTATAGGCAAATATGTAAGGCGACAGACACTAAACATTGCGAAGTCCCTCAGACTCCCGGACCACTGTAGTGTATTCCAAGCGGAAATAACAGCTATTCATGAGGCAGCGCGCTTGCTGTCCATGGGTTCGATAGATGGTCAGTCTATCAGTCTATCGGCCATAAAGGCTCTGGAAACACCATTGATAAGATCAAGAATGGTAAAACAATGTCGCCAATCTCTCAAAGAGATGGCGGACAGATGTAGTCTCACCCTGTGCTGGGTCCCTGGGCACACGGGTATTCTAGGCAACGAAAGAGCTGACGAATTAGCAAGAATAGGAGGGGAATCGGACTCAAGTAATAATCAGGGGACCCACAGGCCCTCCATGCAGGAGGTTGGTTCACAACTAACTGCTGAAGCCATAAAGGCAGCAAACTCCAGATAGAGCAATCTACACTGCTGCCACACCTCTAGGCTAGTGTGGCCGAAGCTAGATAGAGGCAGGACAGAGCAGCTGCTCTCGGTAAGCAGGGCAAATATAGGCAGACTAGTGGGAGTTCTAACTGGCCACTGCTTATTTGGCAATCATGCCAAAAGATTGGGTATCCCCTCCAATGATTTCTGCAGAAGCTGCAGAGATGAGGAGAAAGAAGAGACAGTACAGCATCTTCTAGGAACATGCCCAGCACTCGCACGCACGAGGAAGCGCAATCTAGGTGCATACTTCTTTAAGGAGTTAAGCGAACTCGCTAGCATGGATGTAAGGCGCATCAGCGGCTTCATAAACAGATCCCACTGGGTATAGCCCGGGGGATACAAGACTACCAACGTTGGCTTCAAACAGGTAGTATGACATGCCTGCTAATATTTTTGGTTTGGTGTATTTGCAGGAAACCTATCGGCAGCGAGTCCGGGGAAATTGGAAACAATCCGGAGGTGTGACAACACAATGGGCCAACTAGCGGCCTAAGTGAGCCTGCGTTACAGCGCAGGCAGTCACTTTTACCTAAGACCTAAGACCTAAGGCGACAGACAAACAGCCAGACACCAAAATGATTCTATAACGTTTCGTTTTTCTTTTGGAAAAACTAATTACATTTGAATTCTTTATATATACTGTCGAATCGCTTTATGTCCCTCTAACTCGAATTTTTTCGCCATTTTTTGGCATTCCCAATTTTCCACACAAAAGCCATCCTCTAACACGAACTAATTTTGATGTCTCGTGAAAATTCGACTTACAGGGATTAGACTGTAGTTAAATTTTTTTCCAAGTCAGAGCAATGGGTAGCACTCGTACCTAATTCAGACGAAAAGTCGACCGTATAGCCTGCAAGTTTGGTCACCCCTGTTTTATAGTTTCTGCCGTGTCCACACCATGCATAAATTTGTAATCTGTTAATTTTATTCACAAAGTTTTTGAGAAAGAATGTAAATAAAAAATTTAAAACACATGTTTGAAAGTACTAAAACTAATGATTAATTTAATGAAAAACATCCATACATAACGGTTTTTTTTAAAGAAATGCACTTTATTTTTCATTATTCTTATAAACAAACTATCAACACACAAATGTCTGCCCTGTGCCCACTTAGTTGCCTTCAATGTTAATTAAGCGTTCAATAGGAGATATAGAGGCAAGAAGATTCTTGTAATGCTGCGTGAATTTATACTTTTAATTCTATATCTTTTTGATGAGCTACATTTGTTGTATGAACTTCAACCAGAGTTATTGCCAAAGTGCAGCGGCATATACACGTGTTTAATGGAAAATTCTTGTTGGTGGACTTGTAATTGGTGACAGTTATCCGATTATAAGAATCAAGATCCACTGATAGAAAACGTTTTAAAATAAGGTAAAGCAGTGAAAAATATCACCTTGGGCGACGATTATAAAGAATTAACAGTTTAACGAGCTTGATCCACACAAGGTACGAAAAAAATACAAAAATATGATAAAAATAAACAAATTTTAATTGGATTTCAATCACTTTGCTTTTAAGCGGCATTGTTTTATTACAGTTCATTTAAATAATTTTACAAAAGTAATAAAAAAAAATTTCATTTTCAAATAATATGGCACACATTATACGATTTTCTAACAAGCAAATGCGGAAAAAGGACTTAAATAGTAAAATTAAAAAAAAAAAATATTCAAACTCGCTGCAGTTTGAAGTACAGTGTGTCCAGCAAGTGAACAATACACCTTACACGGCTGACTACTAAGCACTAAGCATCTTACCTAAGCCTTGCATTACACTTCTCTCACCGATCACCATCATCCCCCCCGTGATACACAAATTTACGAGGCATTCCTCTTCGATAGCAGATTAATATCTGTTTCATATTCGTTTCTTGGGATGTTATGTGGTCCAGGACCCG
Organism: Syritta pipiens; assembly: GCA_905187475.1. Taxonomy (NCBI): domain Eukaryota; kingdom Metazoa; phylum Arthropoda; class Insecta; order Diptera; family Syrphidae; genus Syritta; species Syritta pipiens. Next base: position 94,737,813 of record LR994571.1, read on the forward strand.
GATTGACTACCTTATCACGTATTTCATGAAAACTACCGCGAATCTGTTCCAAGGCATCACCCAGACCAGTTTTGATTTGATTAAATTCTTGTGTGATCAAAGATAACCGACCGAGAAGGTAATTCAAGTTGGAATCTACTTCCATCATGCGACTTGTGATCTGAGAGACCTTAGCCTCCATACCGTCCATGGTTGTAAAGGTGCCGTTCACGTAGACTTCTGTTTGGCCATGCAGCTTATTCAGGGCGTCCTTGCTGTCTGACATCTCACTGTGCATGATCTCAATCTGACGCCATACGTGACTGATTTCTGATTCCATTGTTGAGCTGATATTTTGTAGAGCTTCCATGTGGTTGTTTCCTATTGTGTCATCCACGTCGTCAAACCGCTTCATGAGAGCCTGACTCAGTTCCAGTTGTTGAGCCTCGATAATATCAGTGACCTTTTGTGCTATTTGGTGTGTGCCGAATTCTACTTTACGTTGAGTCTTCAATATCTCATCGGAATTGGACAAGATGACCTTGTTGGAATTGGCGAGACCATCACTCAGACTGTTGTAGCTTGTGTTCATTTCGTTGTAGAACTTCTCCAGCATTTCCATTGCCTCGCCGATGTTCTCACTCAACTTGTTTATGTTGCCATCAACACTGTCTTCCGAATCCTTGATGCGGGACGATGTTTTCTCCAAAGCTGAAAATGGATAAAAATTAGTTTGTATCTGTGCAGGTGTGTTAGTCGGAAAACCTACCCTTATCGGTTGCACTGAGAGTATCAACTTTAAGATTCTCCAATGCCAAGAGAGTATCGTTCGCCAGTCCTTGGATGAAGTCCTTATCTGCCTGATCCAAACCGACTGGACTCTGAGTCTTTGGAGCCACCGTCTTGAGCTCGTTTATGTTAGCCGAAATGTCCTTAAACGATGCCATGACTTTGTTTTCAAACTCAGAATTGTCAATTATAATTGGTGCTTGAGTCGTCGTCGCTGGAGGAGTGTATAGGCTGACCAGTTTACTTTCCATTCGATTCATGAGCTCTTCAGTTTCTGGCTTACGTTGAGCCATAGCTTCGGCCTTCTTCATAAGATTCGTGGAGATCGTCAGAAGTCTCTCAATATTTGCTGATAAGCCTTGGACTTCATTGGACAATTCTGCTGTCAATGGCGATTCAATAACAATAGGTTGGCCAGCAGGTTCTTTAGCCTTATTGCTGTTGCTATCCAGCCATTTGATCAGCTTTATTACTTCGTCAATTTTCTCCGTTTGCAGGCTGTACTTTTGTTCTTGCTAAAAAGATGCGATGTAAACAAAATACAATAAGCGACCAAATTTGAACTTACAGCCATCAGCAAAGTTTCAATTTGGCTAACTCGTTCGTCTAGGCGGCTAAAAATTCCTTTCATAGGTTCCATTGACCGCTGCCCTATTTGCAATGATTGCAGAGCTTTTTTTATGATCTCACCAAGAGCCCTCTCTCTGTACTCATGGCGTTCCAGTTTATTTTCCAGTTGATTGTAAGATCGTACTAGTGAAAGAAGATGATCGTTCCTTAAAGAAGAAGACAATAAACTCGATTAGTTTGTACAGAAAATGCACATAAAAACACCGACATGTGGACACATTCTCTTGAAACAAATAAAACGAAATATACACAACTTCATGAAATTCGAATTTAAAAATAGAGATTTCAAACCGCAGAAAAAGATTTCTTAAAAAAAATAAAACTTACAAAATGATGGATGTCATTACGACAACGCTTCCGAAAATCTGCTCAACTCATTCATAAAAAAAATTGTTTCTTCTATGATCTGTCTTAGCTAAACAGGTCAAACGCAAAACAGATGGAAACATTTGTAGACTGATCATAAAAAAAAAATATCAGGTCTCGTAATAAAGAAGCTGTCCTAACAAACTTAGCAAGCAATCTATCAAAACCAAAGACTGTGTGCCGACCTTTCGAAACAGCTGGAGCATAGAGAACGAAAGGCCTACAAACATTTCCAGTCTTCTCTTGTAAACAGTCTAAATGCAATGCATTGAAGATCAGAGTAATCATTAATCAAGCAGAGCCAACTTTACGGTGAGTGTGGGCCCTTGCACTCTCATTTGAAAGAATTTCAAAAATCATTTGTTTATTTTTACAATCGTGCTTGTTTGTTAGACACGTTCTGACCCTGTAAGATGCCGGCCGCTTCGCCATACCGATGCCTATCGGAAGCAGATACAGTGCACATAAGGAAAGCGGCAGATCAACCAGCCACCACGCACATACAAAGTTAAGTCACTTGGTGACGCACTGCTGGGCTCAACATGTGCACACGCACAGCGCGTAACCCAGAAAGCAATCCATCTTTCATGTGCGCATTTATACGCTTCCTCTTTTCGTTATTTATCATTTTGCTGGGAACAAAATATTTATGTTCCAAATTTATGTTCTATGGGAAAGTCATTTCTTTTTTTTCTTGAATTTATTTTGGGCCACATGCAACCGAAAGAAAATGTCAATGCACTCTTAAATTTATCCTGTGCTTCCATTGCTGAAATGTACATGGGATTACGAACGTCTGATAACACGAATGCGACATAAAACGAATCTAATTGCTGCACTTGAGAGTATTATGTGTCAGATATGGCGCTCTGCTGGACGATGTGAATTAGTTTTAATTATCAACCCCGTTGAAATGTATCCACGACTTTGTTTCAACTGTCTACGATTTGAAATTCAACGTTAGACTACGCTTATCAATTACATTTTTCCCTTCAGGCCCATCGCAGAGTTTATCTTCTCCACTTCTGATTATGAGAATTGTGTCATACGAATTGAATCCACGAATTGCACAGACAATTGCGGGCATCGATACTTACATGACATCTATAGCTGGAGCCATGTCTATTAATCCAAATCCAATTAGTGTAACGAAGAGAATTCCAATTGATTTCCTCATGATTGTGCTGTTGGCTTTGTGCGTGCGATCGATCGTAAAGGATGGGATCAAGAGAATCAGTCTTCTTAAGCGTAACAAGGGTGCCTAGTGGAGATAATGATAAGTGGTGATGCCTGCTGCAATCTGCAAAAGAAAGAACAGAAAAAGGGGAACATGTATGTAAATTAATGACTGAGCTTCAACTATTTGCGTATTTTATGTTTTTTTGCTGGTTACGCTGTAGCAGATACAGCTAACTGCAAATGTAAAATGGAAGCCTAATCAAAGCATTCCATTCAAGGAGAAGTGCTTGTTATCCAGGCGGCGTTCTTTCAATAGCATCGCAGTCTGATGCATTAGAATGGATTGCTATCTTGATTTAAGAGGGTAGCGAGAGAGAGGAAGCATGACCGGCAAAGATCCGTTTAGGTAATAACGAAGAATTGTAAGTATTCATGCGATTACTATCATCAATTCACCATCAGTTACAGTAGAATATAATTAAAGGTAAGTTTTGCAGAGGCTGATGGTTTTTTAATTCCCCGATCAACGTATCGCCAATTGGCTTTGCATATCTGGTATGAAGTAGTCTATCGGAACAATTTTAAAAGGATTAGTGACTCCAATACGTGCAGCTGCAACGTGATGTGGCTATTAAGTGATTAAGGTTAAGCATAAGCCGAACATAATTATGGCGAACTCGTACTTAACGTTCTGAGGCGTAAGAAAAAAAAGAATATTTCTATGAGCTACTACTCTAGTTGCTTCTCGCATAAGCATAATTTTCTTTCCTTGATTTCCATCATTATTGTTATTATTATTATTAAAATTATCATTATTATAAGTTTATTGACAATGAGAGAAGCTTAAGAAGCTACAGCTTTCATCTAATTAACATTAATTGAGCAAATACCTCAACACTATGGACAGGTCTATGTGATTGGTGATTAGCCGACACCAAATAACCTGAGCAAATACCTCGGGTAAGTGCCGGCCACCAACGTCGTGGTTCACTAGCACCACGTTCCGCTCGTTAAAAACCACCGATAAGCGATCAATCTGCGTAGCATATCAAGAAAAAAAACCGGCTAAATTACCTAAGGTATGAAAATGATTCATAACAAAATATATTTATAAAAATATATCAAAATAAAAAACACGTGCACCAAACAAAATCAAATTCTAGGAAATTCCTGCTGACACGTCTCGCAAACACTTATAAAGCCTAATGCGTTTGGACTATTATTGGAAAAGTACAATTAGGGCAAGAAAACTCTGAAATGAGGTGCACTAGACCGTTAATTCTCATTAGCGAAAAAAAGAACGAAATGAATAGCACAAAGATCCTGCACTAATGCAGACTGTCTGAATTGCATTACGCTTTGACCCAGCTGCATCATATTTCATTTATTTTTTTAGTTTAAAGATGACAGCCACAAAGGAAATACATTCCAAAGATCACTGTGCATCGCTGTGTCGCATGTGTGTACTCTCGAATTCTATTTAAGAAATACCTAGAATTTAGTTTACACGCAAAGAAAGAAAGACCATTTGTTAAACGATTGTTCTTCATTTTTAGTTCCTCACAATTTTTAAAAGCAATTTGTAGATGAGGGAAGTCATTCATTGCTTAAAAATCAAATTACTTTGAATAATTTAAGCAGATTGAGACGTGGTTGTCTACTAGAAGTAAGTGATAAAGGACCGGCTATGACCGGCATTTTATAAGTACTTCCTGTTACTGTTTGGACGTGTGATCGAAAATAGTACGAAAAAGTAGAACCAGGCCACCTACCGGATACACGGCTAGGTCAAAATAAATATCAAACCTCATAAAACGATTTTTCGCAAAGGCATTAAAACACCAAGGTGTTTTGAAGCCGCGTACCTAAAGTTCTTCAACATTTTAACACCCTTTTGTATACAATAAATTATTCCCTCTAAAAATATACTCAAATTTCCCGCTTCTCTCCATAGAACAACTTTCTCTACTTTGACTACGTATCCAAGTTTCCATTTATAGTGACTTTTACGCAAAAAAAATAAACAAAAGAAAAACAAAATAAAGAAGACATCACCTTTCTGCTTACAGCAAATATTTATAAAACTTTCCAACCTGTCTAAGTAAATATTTAAATTTCATTCCATAAACACAAATTCTCTATTTTCAAAACGTAAAATGATTATTTATTTAAAAGGCCTTCTGCATCTTCCAATAACCATGCACGTATCCAGACGTCAAAAATTGCAGAACAAAAGAAGCTTTTTCATTTAATTTTTCAATTCAGTCATGCTTATAAGAATAATAAACATTATTTTATTGGCGAAATTTCATTAACTTCAATAACACAAAAGGTAGATTCAAAATATATTCCTTTGTCCGATCGATTGGTGTAGCCTCTGTGTAGTTCAGAGTAACCACCCGATATAAATTTGGAAGTGGCGATTCTTCTCAATATCTACGTTATTGCATTTTTATAAACAAACGCAAGGAAAGGCAAACAATATAAAAACGTTTTCCTTGCATGAATACGCCTTTCGATTTTCGAATAATGCAATAGAGATGTTGGCTTCTTGACAAGAGCATGAACTAAATTTTAGGTGCTTTAGAAATTTTATTACCAATGAGTGCATTATTCAATTTCGTTGAATTTTTCACTCGTTGAAAATCTTAATTGATTTCTTTCGTAATTTTCTGTTTAAGTTATTTTATGTATTTTAATGGGAAATATTAGCGGTTGCTGTAATGAAAATTTTATGCTCAACTATGCTGTGAAATAAATATTTGGAGGTGGGTAATAAAAATTCAGTCAACAAATCTTTTCTACTTAAGAATTTACTGAAGATATTTTACAGAAATAAGAGCAGCATACCTTTGGGGTAGTAATAAATCAACGTTAATATTGTTTGAAACATAAAGATCGGGTTCGGTACTCCTATTATTTCAAGCTGATAGCTGAAGGTGCAAATTTAAGAATAACCTGCTGGTAAATTCTTATTTCTATTATGTGAACTATTGCCAGCTCTAATAATTAAGGTCAGCATCTTCTACGTTATTGTTTTTGTGGTTATGTGGTCGGATAGTGGCTAGGTTAACAAATAAACATCTAAAATGGCTGATTATCAAAATGTTGCCAAAAAGAGATTTCGGGGGAAATCTTTGAAGAGCCACATAGCTAGCTTTAGTTTTGTTGGAAAAAAACTGATCTTTGTATGAAAGTCCAACACCTGATTAGGAACGTTGGCTTAAAAGTAATTTTACACGGCAGTTCAAAGCTCTGACAGCATTAAATCTGTAATTCACTTACGATTTAATAAATAAAAAAATAATTTCCCACAAATTTTGCACTTTTATTTATTTTATGGTATAGGATTAGAAAATATACGTTCTTGACTTCTCTGGAGTATACCGCATTAAACTACTTTTGTAAGTTTTTGAAATGGAGAAAAAAAAATGCCGCCTTTATTCGATCTAAGCTACTGACGTATTCCTTTGTAGTCTGCGTAGTAAGAATCAAACATTCATTAAAATACTAGAGTGAAAATAATATTTTTTTTTTAAATAATTTCACATTTAAAGATTACGTCAGATAAAGCAAACAAGATGTTTATGAGTCTTCTCTTATCAACCGCTTAAACTTATTGATGACACCAGTCCAAGAGAGACAAGAGGTAATGTGATTGGAGAGCAGATACAACAAAAAGAATACTAGGAAGTGTGAATGGGGGTCTGATCTTGTTGTCAAACACTTGGTGCAGACACTCGTCTCCTTTAAGGTTCAACGCACTTTATATCTCAAATGAATCGGAAGCTTCCTATATGTTAAATTAATAAGAAATTAAGTAAATGAATACGTATTGATGGCACAATGTGCATGGAGTATCAACAATTACAATTTCACTGCATCAAACTTGCGCATGAAAGTAAATTCTTTTTTTATAATTTCTATTTGACGGCCTTATCGCGGACTATGATTTTTTTTAGGTCAAAAGTTTAAAATACAAAGCTTGCCGCAAAAAAATTAAAATTAAGTGTTTTACTTATACCAATTTTGCTTATACCTTGAAAAAGATAAAGAAAAAGGAATCAAACTTAAAAAATTTACTCACACACTTGATATTCACTTAAAAGTCCTGTTTGAAGGACTCTTTAAAGAAAAAAAAGTCAAAACACTTTCAATAGATCTCGTCAGGCACTTATCACTCTCACACACTTTAACTAAAATTTAGCCGCAATCGAACCAATGCCTCTGACCGAGCCAAGCAAAGGTTCAATCTTAAATGGATGCTCAGCGATGCCGAGAACTCACTTCTGGGGGATGATGATCTTGCTGAAGATGATGATGGTGGTGGTGATGGTAGTGGTGGTGGTGCAGAGACAACCACTACAGCTCACAGCAACTGGACGAATGAGAGATTGTGTGGATTTCTGCCTTTTCTAAGCAGCCGATCATCACACAAAACGAGAGCGATGTGGAGCTTCACGGATTCTCATCCAGAAATAGAATTCATTGGCATTAACTCTCAATGCATCTGAGATAATTTATACTTCTGGGATGCCATGTAAATACATAAAATGAATCCGCACATTTTGTGGGGAATGCATTTGTTTCTATGACGATTTGTTTTCAGTTTTTTTTTTTGTCTTTTGTTTTCAGCAGCGATCCTTTGCGGGGAGATAAAGCAGTGTTGTGATATATTGAAGACAGACATGGGTTGAAAGGGGAGATTTTTAAAACAAAGTTACTTATTTGTTTTTATTATTGCTGGGTGTCATTTTTCTCTAATGATGCAGTCGTCGAAGTGATGATGATTGATTAGAAAAAAATTTTGAGATGCTACTAGAGACGGTCTGACATAATTTTGCCGATTAATTGTGGTGATAAGGATTATTATTGAGTGATTTACAAAAAAAAAAAACGATTGAGTTTAGAAAACTGTGTGTTCTTTCATAAGGTCAATTGATTGTTAATCGTGTAGAACCCAACAACTGCTTGGCTGTTGATAAGTAACTCGTTGTAATCCACTCGTGGACATTCAATATTGAATAAACTTTTTCTCAAAAAATGTGTGTAAATGCAATAAATTGGAAAGTCTCCGACCTCAACTCTTTTTTTCAAGGTCGTTGAACAAAAATTATGTCATTAACTGCGCTGATAGTGTTTTGAATATTTTTCAACGAGTTGAATCATCCTAAAAAAATGGTATTGCTGTCGGGTTGATAGTGACTTTCCAATAGTAAAATTCCATTTGATAAAAAATGTTGTAAATGTGATAAACAGAATTACTTGAATATTTCATTTTATGTAATTTGAGTATTGTTGCGTCTTACAAAATGATTTTTATGTCTAAATTTTTCGAATGTTTGTGTACACTGACTGCGCTTATCAGACCAAACAGTATGACATGCATTTTTCTTTATATTCGATAGTTCGTCACTTTTTAAAACAGCTGCAATTTGAAATCTTTTCAAATTCGTTTGTCAGAACATTGGGCATGGGAATTTTATCTTATTCAGTTTCAAAAACTTGGTTATGCGTATTCAATGGTTTTGCTGATCGATTGGTCTCGCTTATGTCATAAAGTCTTCATTTTATTGTACATATTAGAGCAAATTAATTGGTAAATTGACTTCTTATTTCCTTTCACTCTCCCACGATCATTTTTATTTTTGTATCCATCCGTATTTGATATCTCGAACGGGTGTATAAGTAAAAGAAAGAGCTGTTAAAATATCGTAGAAGATGTTGTATGTTACATGTAAAATCGGAAAGCAGGCAGGCTCATCATTTGTCATCATTCGAAAAATAATTTTTTCAGCCTCGACATTTGCTTTAAATCCTGAACTAATTTGACTATTCAGTTATGGAAGTCAATTACTTTACGGTCGTAATGTCTAAAACGATAGTTAGACGTAAATATTCAACAGGGATATAAATCCTTAAAGCATTGTCCACCATATACTGAACCAGAGGAACAATTAGAGCCCTTTAATAATATCCTCCAAAAATAATTATTAATTACTTCAAAGTTAGAGAATCCAGAGCCAGATATTTTTGTCTATTTGAACGGAAAAAAATTAACGTTCTAATATATGACAAACGTCTGCTATTTTCAAAAATATAAATAAAATTTCCTATTGTGACTGGGCACACCCCAACCATCTCCATCTTCACGTTTATTAGTGCCGCCATGTGATTTTCTACAAACGTCAAATTTGACTGTTTTGGCCTTTTTTTGTAGTCCGTCGTCTGCATAGTCCACCCAAAATAAAAGAAACTGCGTGCTATTATGCAAGAATACCTTAATAAATTATATTAATTAAAAATTCCAACAACTAATCGATATAAATGTAATTTACTATTCCTAATTTTATACTTCATCACAATGTATCGTTTGCTGTCATCAAAAACAACACCATTAAGAAATGTCCGGCTTTTAGTTGGGCAATGTGCTCCAATTTGGGAGCGATCTGCTGCGCAACGTACCTTTCAACCAAATATCCTTACATCCCCTCTTAAAAGTACAGTGCAACAATGTTCGAATAAAAGTAAGTAATTCTTCTATTCATATTGAAGTAAATTCACTGGTATTTTATATGTTTTTAGTGAAAACACCGCTGAATTCGATTTCGGTGCGCGAACAATCGACGATAAATACTGCGAATCGCGATTTGGCTGTGAAGAAAAAGAGAAAAGCCAGGCCAAAGTTTGCAAAATATGTTGAATTTCTTGAAGGTAAGGGTGATTGAAGGAAATTCACGATTGTCTGTCATGAAATTTTGAAAATCCTTTCAGTGACGAACACAAAATCAACAGAACGAAAAGCCAAAGTAAAGCGCTTGAAAGCGAAGAAACTCCAGGAGTTCATCACAAAAACCCAGAAACAAATTTTAGATAAGCGTGCCAAGGTGGAAAAGAAAGGAAGTAATTCTTCATTGGGTAAACCTTTGAAAGTGAACAAAACAAGTAGTGCAGCTGCTGCTTTTAGCACGAGTTCTGCGGCGACGGATCAATCACAAACTCCACAACGTTATATGTCACAGCAGCCAGTTGAATATCAGAAAATCAACATGGAAATCCTTGATCAATCTATCATCGACCCAGCAGCCTTCGATGAGAAACCGATTCTCTTTGTTGTGAACCACACAGAACAGGTGCTAAAAAATCCTGAAAACATCAAAAATATAATCGCTAGCTATCACAATTTTCGAGAGATTATTGAAGCCATGCAGCACGAGGATCCCGAAATTGATGAGCTCTCAGCATTTGAGTAAGTCGAAAATTCCAAATCACACATGACCACACAACAATTTAAATCTTTTCATTTTAAGTTATCTGGATGAGAAATTAGAAGCCTCAATCCCAGATGTTCCTGATACTCCAGAACACGTTGAACCGTATGTGCTACCACAGCTGAGTGAACGGCGGAAAAGGAAAAGTGTTAATGCTGTAGAAACGAAGTCCAAGCCACGCTACAAGTCAAAGTACCATGTGAACGAGGATCAGGAGCGTCAAGCCAAAGAGCAAGCCTTGGCAATAAACCTAAATTCCTACCTAACCGCCTGCGTGTCTTCGGGAATGGTTAACCGAGGGCTCAACACTATTTTGTCGTATCGTCAGCGGGCTAAGAAATACAAAGCCACATCAAGTTTCACAATCGATCTCTACAATATAATCCTGCACGGGTATGCAGAGAAGGGCAGCTTTGATCGCTTCAACGAGGTGTTTGCTGTGCTCGAAGAGGACGGCATTGCCTTTAATGAGCAAACCTTTGCAGCGATATTTGAGTGTCTGGGTCGTGTGGAGTCCTCGGAGCAAAACATGCGCAAGATTCGTAAATATATCGCGATGGCTGATAAAATGGTGAGTAGACTTTTTTTCCAATTGGATTCCCTTAAAACATTCAATTTCTTGTAGGGCATTTCTCTGGACGCCGTGATGGACAAAAGCAAGTTCCAGTTCGATCAGAAAGAGATCGCACTTGATGCCATTCGACGAATTCATCCGCAATTTACGCCTCAATATACACCACCAACTCTGACATATAACAACGTCCTGCTAAATCGTCTAAATGAAGATGTTCTTGATGGCCCAACTGCGGGGGAGAAAACTCCAATGATGAAATCCAAAGATGGTTTTACGAAAGATCAACTCCAGAACATGGCCAGGGAGCAACTGAAGATAGAGCTGGAGGGTTCCGTGACCATCAGAAGCATTGAAAAAACTAAAGAGTTTGCAAATGCTGATTTTTGTGTAAGCTCTTGTCTGCGTGTGCAGCATAACTAGTCAGTCACAAACTTAATCTCTTTCAGCGTCAAAAAATGGAAGAATTGTACACCATTTGGCGACTACAGATAACTGCAGCTGTAAATCGAGATTTAAACACACTCCGGGCTCAAATGCGATTCAATCCGCAAGGTAACATGACTTACTACACATATCTGAAGATCTTGGACAGTACGCAGTACGTTGAGATCCTGCTAAAAGAAATTCGAATGCTGGCAGAAGGGTCCGAGACATACAGCCCGACCGTGGGGCAGCTGTACAAAAACCTGGGTCTAAAGGTCCAACAAAGGTTCGTTCAAGTATATTCGTTAGGGAGTAATCACTTACAGGCTTTCTTAATTTAGATATCAAATCGAGCAAAAGAAACGCAATGGAGTTCTGGAGAAAGTCGGTGAAATTTACGGAAATTACTGCGAGCAGTGGGAGCAAGGTGTGACGAATGATAATCCCCGGCAGATGTGGCAACGTCTGGTCCATGAACATCGTTCAACAGGACCGAGTATGGATATTCATGAAACAGCATGGCCAAAGAATGTCCTAGCCGGTGTTGGACGATTTCTATACAACATACTGATGAGAGATATCAAAATCGATTCATACATATTGCGAACAAAGGGGAAGAGCAAGCAATCAAATTTGATGCCAGCATTTTATACTTTGTTCAGAAATCAAGGAAGACTTATGAAAGAGGAAGTTAAACCACATCCTGTTCTAGCAAGGTAATACGACGACGGTGTTTAGAAATGGCAATTTGTTTATTTTGTGGAATAATGTACAAAGAAAATTTATGAATTATTTTAAAAGGCATCGGGGTAACAGAAAAGAGCTAATGCATTTGACCCAATTTTCAAACCTGTTTGACAGCGAACGTTCACAATTTGATACAAAGAAAATACGACAACATTCTAATTGGTAGTATGACGTCAAAAAAATCATAATGTCACTAAATTTATGCACCCCTACCATCAGTTAGTTAGAGTTGCGTCTGAAAGAAGTGAAATCATCACATACATTTCATGTCTCTTGTAGAAAATTGCATCATTTTCAACTTTTCTTGCGTTTGGGTGTGTGAACTATTGTGAATTAACTTTGCTGTTATGGAAATGGCTAACTACATTGTTTTATCCAGATTGCTATATATTATTTTAGATCTAAACTAATTATTATCATAACTTCACGACTGTGTGTGCAAATGAAATATTCGCCGGGTAATAATTGGGTTAATTAGACAGAAGCTTCTTTAGCAGTATGTTACATTTGATGCGAATATATTTAATTTTGCTGATTACTTCGTGCGTCTCTTCGAGACACCTACTTTAGCAGTTCGTTATAGTTGATGTGGATATGTTTGATTTTGCAGATTTTTTCACGCGTCTCTTCGAGACACCTACATACTTTAGCCATTTGATTATTTGTGTACATTTTTAATTTTGTAGATTACTTCGTGCGTCTCGCCAGCAAACCTTAACATTCGATTCAAATCTCGTACCCATGTTATGTCCGCCACAGCCTTGGAGCACACCCTACAATGGCGGATATTTGCTTAACAAGTCCGAACTTATCCGACTTCCACATCAGGTAAATAGAGAAACCCATTAATATCCAAAGTATACAGGACACTTTTTATTTCTTTTGAAGGCTATCCAACAGTGGCAGAGAATAAATGACGCTAATCCCCAAGACTTATATCCAGCTCTTGATTCTCTCAACCAATTAGCTAGTATTCCATGGAGAGTCAACACGGACGTGAGTGTTACCGATTTCTTTTGAATTTCAAAGTTTCAATCATTTTGATGTTGTTCCCAGGTTCTCGATGTAATAATTGAAGTTTTCCAAAATGGAGGTGATACAAAATTAGATGTTCCACGACCACCAACTGCGCTTCCATCCCTGCCCAAAGTACCAGATGCTGACTCAGGTCTCTCGAATGCCGAAAGAGCAAAACTTTTCAAAGAAAAGATGATGCACCGGCGAAAACAAGCAGAGATGTACAGTTTATGGTGCGATACACTCTACAGGCTATCACTAGCGAATCATGTAAGTTGCAGCTCGTCATATTCCAAAGAGATTTGTTGACTGTAATGTAAATTTTGCAGTACCGAGAAAAGGTATTTTGGCTCCCGCACAACATGGATTTCCGTGGCAGAGTTTATCCGCTTCCCCCGCATTTGAATCACCTTGGCTCGGATTTAGCGCGCTCAATGCTGATATTCGATCAAGCGCAACCAATGGGTGAAGATGGCTTTAGTTGGTTGAAGCTACATTGCATCAATTTGACGGGTCTCAAGAAGCGTGATTCAGTGCGGGAGAGATTGCTATACGCTGAACAGGTTATGGACGACATCTTGGACTCAGCTGACAACCCGCTCACAGGGCGCATGTGGTGGACAAAGTCTGATGAGCCCTGGCAGACACTTTCGTGTTGCATGGAAATCGCAAAAGTCCATCGCTGTCCCAATCCTGCAGGTGAGTTATTTTAAGTCCTATGTGTGGAAAGATTAAGGCATCTTTTTTTTTAGAATATATGAGCCGCTTCCCTATACATCAAGATGGCTCCTGTAATGGACTACAACATTACGCCGCTCTAGGTCGTGACAAATCTGGTGCAGTCAGTGTAAACTTGGCTCCTGCTGAGGTTCCCCAGGATGTGTACAGTGCAGTTGCCGCGTTAGTTGAGAAAATGAGAAAGACTGACGCTGAAAATGGGTTGCATGTGGCTCAAGTTTTGGATGGATTCGTTCGTCGAAAAGTTATTAAGCAAACAGTCATGACCACAGTGTATGGAGTGACACGGTACGGTGCTCGTTTGCAAATTGCACGTCAATTAAAGGACATCGATGATTTTCCAAATGAATGGGTGTGGCCGGCTTCCACATACCTAACGTCGAAAACATTTGAGAGTCTTCGAGAAATGTTCACTTCTACCAAAGAGATTCAAGATTGGTTTACGGAATGTTCAAGACTCATATCGGGCGTTTGCAATCAAAATGTAGAGTGGTGCACTCCTCTGGGACTGCCTGTTGTGCAGCACTACAATCGTATGGAACACAAGAATGTTCAAAAAGGAAACAAAGTTTCTCCGAACATGTCGATGGATATGTACGAACGGCCGAATGTATTGAAACAGAAGAATGCTTTCCCGCCCAACTTTATCCACTCCCTGGACTCTAGTCACATGATGCTTACTTCGTTGCACTGCGAACGACAAGGACTGACCTTTGTTTCAGTGCACGACTGCTTCTGGACACACGCCTGTACAGTTCCAGACATGAACAAGGTAGGTACTTCAAACACATTGCAAAAACATCACAACAGCTATTCCTTGCGTCTTTAGATATGCCGAGAACAATTTGTAGCCCTCCACTCACAACCAATACTGGAAGACTTGTCGAAATTCCTGCAGGAAAAGTTTAGCTTTAGTGAAAAGTAAGTGACATGTTCTGCCTAGATGGATTAACATTTATAAAGAACATTCATTTACAGAGATATCAGTGCAGCTGGTTCATCGGAGGACATAGCGAAGAAAAATTTGAATAGGATACTGAAACAGCTGCCGGAAAAGGGCAGTTTTGATTTAAGTAACGTCTTGAATTCAGTGTATTTCTTCAGCTAGACATTGAATTGTCTCAAAAGTTTTATTTCAAGTGATACCATCCTAACGTGTGTTTAAAACATTTTACGCAATGGGAGAAATGCATGTGCGGATTTATTTGTTAAGATTTATTGTTGGATTTTTTGATAAGATGTCATTCAAAATATAAGAAACAAAGAAAAATTTGAATATCATAACAAAACTATATCATTTCATCTTATGGCTTCACCGTACCGAGACGCCTTATTAAATCAAAACTGCGATCATCAACCAAATATAATTATTGTAGGTTATATTCTAAATGTGAAGAGACAATTGTTACAGTAGACAAATATATAAACAAATGCTTTTCTTACTTTAAATCATTTATTTTATTGAAGTGTGTTGCATGGTATTAACAACGTCTTCAAATGTGTAAAGACGACAGACAGACAGACCGAAGTCTGTCTCTAAGGGTTTCGTTATTCGTTTGGAACAAAACGCTAAAAACGACATAATCGATATTTTTTTTGGAAACAAAATACTCTGCACGACTATCGCTAATAGTGGAAGTAGTTTGAGTGCAAGACTCGACAAGAACAAAAGCAATATTTAATTTATCAATTTATGGAAATATTTGCAACAATTCTTTCTACAAAAATCGACGAAATGCCCTAAGGTCGAAAATAAAGTAAAAATCTGATATAAATTATATACAATATGTTTTTTTAAGCGGTATTTCATAAATCTTCAGCCAAAATCTGTTACACTCAGCAGCTATATACAATTGTACTAGATCTAAAAAGATTTTGAATCTGGAATCACTTGACATGCAAATCTGACAGTTGCTTTCATTTTGAAAATCAAACTGGCGGCTATATTCAACGGAAGCATAATTCTCGAGCTTTGCCGATTGTTTTTCTCTTCAAATAACTAATATAATTTTGTTGAAAAAATATCATGAACGTGCACAAAATGAAGAAAAAACCTCCAAATAGAGAACAGCTACCAGCATTAATGAGTGAAGTACCGTCGCAACATCAAAATCGCGTTTTAGAAATGTCCATGAAGATGATGTCGCATCCAGCCTATGGGCGGCCGTAAGTGATTTGTTTAGCTTTCAATTATTTTAAATAACGAAGCACCTTGTCTGTTTAGCTATGAATGGTCTACAGATGATTTCGAACTGGGAGCACCGCTTGGTCGAGGTAAATTCGGTCGTGTGTACATTGCCCGAGAGCGTCACAGTCAGTATATGTTCGCGATGAAAGTTATGTTTAAATCAGAGCTCCAGAAAGGCGGCGTTCAGAGGCAGGTCTTGAGAGAGATCGAGATTCAATCACGTCTTAAGTGAGTTAAAATATGATTTCAGTAAAAGTCTGTTCTTAAAATTGCTTTTTTTGTATAGACATCCTCATATTTTGCGTCTACTCACTTGGTTTCATGACGATTCAAAGATTTACTTGGCTCTAGAAATCGCCTCAGAAGGTGAACTGTACAAACATCTCCGTAATGCGCCATATCATCGGTTTGACGAGCCACGCGCGGCAAAGTATACGTATCAAGTTGCGGACGCTTTACATTATTGCCACATGAATAACGTGATCCACAGGGATTTAAAGCCAGAGAATATCCTCCTCACATCAGACGATAACGTGAAATTGGCCGATTTCGGTTGGTCTGCCCACACAATGTCGAACAAGTAAATCCCTGCGTGCACACATCCTCAAGAACTAGCTCTAATTGTTGACTTTGCTTTTCAGACGAAGAACCATGTGCGGCACTCTTGACTACCTACCTCCAGAAATGGTTGATGGAACCAGTTATGATGATTCAGTAGACCAATGGTGTCTGGGTATTCTTTGCTATGAATTTTTGGTGGGGAATCCTCCTTTCGAATCGAGCAACACTGAATTGACGTACGAGAAAATTCGCCGACTGGAAATTAACTATCCCAAGCATATGACTTCAGGAGCAAAGGATCTCATTGCAAGGGTAAGTTCTCAAGTTTAAATGCTTGCGATCGTGTACTGATTAACGATACTTGATTGCAGCTCCTTCGTAAGAACACGGCTCGTATAACACTTGTGCAAGTTATGACACACTCTTGGGTTAAGGAGAACATGCATAAACGTAATCTCGCCCTAAAGGGCTAACCGCCTTCACTAATCGAACGCCTAATGAGAATTTCAATAAAGCTGATAGCATTTAGTTGTTAAGAAAATTTATGTAATCGCTGGATCTTAGAATTGTTGCTTTCGTTCGTTGCAAAGATTTTCTTTAATTTAATAAACGTTTTTAAGTAAGAAGAATTCTAGGCTGTACTTGTTGTGTTAATGGGATAGTCATCATCGATAAAAAGGCTGAAGACAAGGGCAAAAGAAAAAAATTCTTACATATACAAGCCACCGATAAAATTAAGTTTTTTTAAACGATTTTTGGAATTGCAGCGAATATATTCAAACATCAAGAAATGAAGACGATGAAGAAGAGATGATTAAAAAAAACAACAAAATTGCTTAATCCTGCTACACGATTTATTTATTTTTATTCTTAAATGGTTTCGGTTTGACTCCATTGAGTTTCATGTCTTGTACCGCCTGCTTGAATGTTGGCTTCTTGACCGCATACGTATTTCTGGTGATGATCTTCTTCAGAAAATTATTTTGGTGAGTAGTGAGCAGCTTGGAGTCGAAATCTTCTTTAGATATTGTTTCTAGATTTTTTATTTTACTCGGTATCCCTTGAAATTTGCCTTTTACAGGCACTGAGTTCTTTTTTTTCTTCGATTTCGATGTGGCTGGTGTTTCATCTTCAAAGTCCTCCCATTGCGTTGGTTCATTGCGCTTGCTTTCAATTAGATTTTTTCGATAATTTTCTTCTCGTTTTTTGAGAAACTCCTTTGCACTTGTACTATCAAGATTGTTTCTGGATTCTTGCTCGTCGTCTTTTTGTTTTTCAATAATTTCATTTTTAAATTGAGACCATGGAGTTGCTTGTTCTGTGGTAGCTGTTTTAGCCACTGGATTAAATTTTACCTTTCCCCATTCACTGGCTTTCTTATTTTTTTCTGTTTTGAAACCTTCCTTTCGGAAGGGATTATTTTTGTTCATTTTTCCAATTCTTTCGCAACTTCTGGCACGGACAAGCGAATCGAGGTCCTTAAACTTTTTTTCAAAACAAAACGAAACGTGATGTCTCTTTGACAGGTTGAAGAAATGTCAAAAGAATTTGTGTTCTTTTTTTTGCCAGGGCTGACACTTTCGTTAATGTGATGATGAGCGATGAGTTTGTTTGATATTAAAAGATTTAGATATACTTATTTGATTTCTTAAGCCGCCAAGTTGCAGGTGCTTTCGTCTCTATCCCAACACTCGCTATTGACTTAAAATAGAAGCAATGGTTAAAATTATTCTTTGCATATATACCATGAGAATAATCCACTTACAAAAATTTCGATTTCCAATCGGGCTGAATGCTTTTCTGATAACCACGTGAAATTTGACAGCTACAGATTTGCTGCTCTATTGACAGTTGCATGTTTTTTTCTTATTTTGGTTGTGTATTCCACAAAAAACCGCCTGAAAATATGAGCTCCCGCGGAAGGAGTTCTGGACAAAGGAACGCAAATCCTTATTTTAATCGTCAGAACTATGATGGCGGGAACAATCGTGGTTGGACACATGGCACGAGTGGTGATAATCGCGGCGAAAGAGGAAAGTCTGTTGATGAACGCGGGAGAGGCGGTCGTGGCCGTGGAAGAGGTCGTGGCGGGCGAAGTGGTTACAACCAAGGAAGAGGTTACGATCGACAGCAACATGGTAATTTTGAACGCAATCGAAACGAATATGACATAAATAATGACCGCGGTGACGAAAATAATGTTGGCTTTCAAAAATTTCGTGATCCAAATGCTGTAGCAGGGAAAGCCAAGGATTATGAACGCAACACAAACCGATTCAACACTGTTAACTCCTGGAATCGCAATAATCAACGTAAATATTCAGAGGAAGCAGAATCGGCAAAAGATCTAAATAATCAAAAGACTGAGGATCACGCCGAAAAGCCAAAGAGGATCAGTCAGTCCTCAGAGCTACCTCCTGCAGAACCCAAACTGCTGCATAAAATTAAAACAGAGAAAGTCCAAAAGGAAAGCTCTACTAAAACTGACAATGGTAAGACTCGAAAACCAGCAGAACACTCGTCTTCAAGTAGCGACAGCAGTTCTGAAGATGAAAAGACACCAGCCGCGAAAGTAAAGGAAGCCAAGGAAAAACAACAGCCCGTGAAAAAAATTAAAATAAAAAAAGAGAAAGAGATGACTCCTCCACCGAAGAAAAAAACTGTCAGTGCACCACCCACTCCTGCACCTCAACCGACGTCAGCGCCAACCGAATCATCGTCAGACTCGTCAACAGAAGATTCGAGCTCTGGGGAAGAAGAGATCCCCAAAATGCCTCAGCCCATAAAGAGTTCCGAAGGTGTAAAGCTCAAAAGAGAACGAACCGCCGAGGATGACGTAGTCTGTCTTGGCAAAATGAACAACATTGAAAATCTCGTTGATAAGGACGAGAGTGGTGAAGCCATGCCGTGTATTGTGTGCAAAAAGCAAGTGAGTCTCCACTCTATGGTAGATTTTTGAAACCAATTTCATCAAATATTTCAATTTCAGGACCATACTGCACTTGAGTGTCAAATGCCATGCAAAAAATGCACCCATACAAGTTATGCGTGCCAAATGGTCTGCAAGAACTGTGGAGAGACCTATGCCAATAATCCTCACAGCCTACCGAAGCCTCCGAACCCATTTGTTATGTTTATGCAGTTTATGCAGTTTTGCATGAGCCAATACTATAATTCGAATGGGGACATGAAGTTTCCCTTTCCTCAGTGTAATGTCCCAGTTCCGAATCCAGCTCCAGCTGTAGTCCAAGAGCCTTCAACTCCAGAAGTACCCCGTAAGGACATCGAGAGTTCAAAGAAAAAACGAAAGAAATCAAAATCCGAGTCAAAACAAAAGCGCAAGAAGCTCCGCAAAGATTCTGCGAGAATGTCGGAAGACGATTCGGATTCGGGCTCAAGCTCAGAAGCAATATCTGCAGCCAAGAAACGAAAGAAACATGTAAAAAATATTATTCGGGAAAAAGAAAGCACGCCCCACCAAGAAATACATATACCTCCACCGTTTGGACAGTTTCACACCAGCACGCCATTTGTGGGAGGATTCAATGCTCCAGGGTACAACCCTATGCTGGCCTTCAACAGCATGATGGGCTTTAATCCATCGGCTATGAATTTCCAGCGGTAGCTTTGGTCGTGGAACTTAACAAATTTTTCTTAATAACTTAAGTTTAAAGAAAATGATGTACAAAGACCGTAATTTTGTTTAATAAATTGTAAGTGATGTTTAGTAATGAAAAGAAAATGGCTTGGTTTTCACGTACAGAGGTCTGCTTGCACTAATTTCGAAATAGCTAAAAAATCGTTAATAATATCCATGGAGTAGGCTCTAAAACTGAGTAGCGATTAATAGAGGCCAATTTGGTTACGTGCCTGTAGAGTCACATTAACCTTCATCCGTCCCTTGGGCCAGTTTTGATCCAAGCGAGTGCACTTTGTTGTCTTTTATTGCAACGATCTAACATTTTTTTTTACCACAATGCTAATTACATACAAAAACTAGTCCCTTACTTTCAAAACTGTATCTGGCAATACATCATTTGAAAGGTCTTGATATAAACTACAAAACGACGCTATGCATGATTAATTTGGATACGAGCTCTGTAGCGCTTTTTACATAGCCGGAAAATTCAAAAGACAAAAAGGCGGAATGGAGATATTTGACAACCTAATATTTGAGAAAAAAGACTGCTTTTGATTTGAAAAGTAACAGCCGAGTGACGGATGAAGGTTAAGACGAAGAGATTAATAGTAATAGCTTTGAAAATAAAGAGATTTAAGATTCCATGCTCTTCCAACTTCTTCCTTGCACCAAAACAACTGAAAAACGTGTCACTAATTAGTAACCATTAATTTTTTCATAGTTTATTTCATTGCAATACAAAATACATAATACATTACATTCCTTCCATACTTAATCTAAGCTGTTCAAGTGCCTTGTTAGCCACCCTTCCCAGCATTCCTTCCTGAGAGGAAGTATCCTCATACTTTAGTATATTTACACATTCATTGAGTATATTCACAGCTTCCTGAATTCGTTCTTTAAGATTTGCAGCCGATAAAACACCAGCGATAAATCCACTCTTTGCCAACAGAACTAATGGCACATGTAATTCGTACAGGAGCATTGCACGAGCTCTACTTAAGCCTGGTTCAAATACATTTAACACTCCTATAACTTGTCGACAAAGCTCCTCCTTACGTTCAAGTAAAATATCAGGTAACTCAACCATTTCGTAGCCTCGAACTCTACCGTACATTTCAATCAGACTCTGCCTTAGACCAGTCTGAATAAAATGTGTTGGATGCAGTACCAATCGATACTTTCGCAGAAGGTTCTCACATTCCTGCAATTTTTCTGGTCCCACCTCCATTGCTTGAACATCGGCCACTTCCGATTGCATAGTAGCAATGCTCTTCTGAATAAGATCTGCTGGAGTTTGATATCTGCAGTGATTGCATCTCCAATCGGATCTCGAGTCTGAAATGGGAAAAATGAAGTTCTTACGAAATGTGTAAATTCTAATTGAACGACTCTTACCAAATGGATCAGTTGTTGAGATGAAACCTAAATCACATGCTGTGCACTTGAATGAGCTGAAGTATGTTCCGAGTTCTGTGGGATCAGAGCATCTCTCACATCGGCAAGTGAAAAACTTTCCAGTTTTTACATGTTCTTGGCGAGCTGCAGTTCCGTTGAGCGTATATGTGTATGAGTGATGAAGCTGCTGCCCAGCTCTTAGATTTTTCATAGCTCGCAATCGAATTCTAGAAACCAAAACCATTTCGATTTATTAGTTATAAACGTTACAAACATCGGGTTGGTGTACAATTTAAACACGGCTTTGTTGTCTGCCGACCAAAACAATTTGCAAATTTAACATTTCAGCAGTGACTTACCTGTATCCCTCAGTGGGATAAATACATCGAGCAGTGTTTGGAACACAATTATGGGCAAGTATTCCAGTTGTAGGATACAAACATCTAATTGCATTGCCTTGACTTGTGCGCGCCTCAAAAGCGTTCACTTCAAGTATTCCAATTACTCTCATGATTAAGTCTTCAGAGAATCTACCCAATTTACAAGGTCCTCTTAGATATTGCGCAACATTGACCAAGTCAGCATGCCACACATCGGTTAGTTCACGACGTGCCTGATCGTGATACTCCATTGGTGCCACTTCTCTCTCCCATCGTTCTGGATCAGCCTCTTTGTTAAGTAGGACTCTATAAAAATGGAAACCATATAGACTAAAATTTTAAGTGGACGTTTTTCCAATAGCATTCTTTCAAAAAAATATTATTTAAATTTTTATATTGCACATCGTAATCGCTAAACAATTGTATTTTCAGCAGTAAAGTTCTATGAAACCAAATTTCTTCCTGTGTAAGCTAGAGCTATATTGTTTAAGTATTGTTATGCTATGAAATAAATAAATCTATCTATCTATTTATCAAAATTGATAAGAAACGAAGTTTACAATTTTTCTAACAATGGAAAGTTAGCTAGAAATTTATTTAACGGGGTCTTTTGTCGTTGCACTTCTCATGTTTATTTCGCAACACAATAGCAATACGAAAAGAATATATTAAGACCTGTTGAATTGGTCCACCCTCGGCATCAAAGAAAAGTGGTCCGATTAGGAAGAGGTCCGATTAGAAAAAAAAAAAAGAAAAATAGTCTGTCTAACAGCCCATACAGGGCCAGAGCATAGCTTGTTCGAGGTCCGATTAGGAAATGGTCCAATTGCAGAGGGAAGTTTGTATGAAAAATAGCAAGGAATGTATGACGTGCAGTCCGATTATAGAGTATCCCGATTAGCAGGTTTTACTGTACAAAGAAACACTTTTTCAACGATAAGGGCGATGTTGATATAAGTTGATATAATCTTGCATACATATTTTTAAATAACTTGCCTCAATTTAAGTAAAATAGATTTACTGACAAACTTCTGTGGATATCTGTTTGATGCAACGTAGAGAAAACATGGCCCTACGATACGCGCCAACACAAACATATCACGAATGCAAAAAGAATCTCACAATACACAACGCCATAAGTGCAGTCTGCACTGGCGGCAAAACTTTGTCAGAGCATATTCTGTGAAATTAATTATTCTGTCTTGAATGAATTTTCTGCTCGTTATTCATACATTCACAAACAGAGAAAAGCATTTAATTTTCTGACAATGTACAAATCACTAAAAAGAGATCCATTGACACAAACAAATGACGGAATGCAACTTAGGTCGTTATTTTTGGTATCAGTTCAGAAACTACAAATGTATTTCTTTCGATTTTGAAATTAATCATCTACCTTAACGGTGTAATGCAATCCAATTGAAGGCATCCGTTAAAATCGTTATCATCGCTATTCACTGGAAAAAATTTGGCTTTAGCGGCCCGGAAAACTTCACATTCTAACTGATGGACTTTGGTTCCATTTGTTGCACATTCATTGCACAAAGGCCATTTGCACTCAGGACACCTCGGTCCATTTGAACTACAATCAACTGTTTCACAGCACTCCAAACACACAACAGGCGAACTGAGTTTTGGACCATAAGCGAAAGGTAATTCCTCTATGAGAATATCCGAATCCAAAGTATCTTCACTTGTGATTAGATACCGTCCCAGAATGGGACTGTATTCAGTTGCAGTGAGATTTTTAAGAAGAGCCATTGTTGCGACCGACTAGCTATCCGAGTATTGACCGTCTGGTGGGCTTGTTGGTAGGGAAATTTTGACGACGAGTGATGGGCAGACTCTTTCTTTGCCATAAATATTTCTTGGCAACGGGTAGGTATCCTCTGCGTAGACACCCGAAATACATTCTTAATAATTATTAGTAAATAACTAAATGTGGCTTGGTGTGGGTTCCTTCTACCCATTGTGTGAGGCAGATGATGCAGAAGAATGTGAAACGCTTGAATGATGCGTACATGCACAAGACGACAAGTCACTTAATCTTAAAATATGTTTCAAAAGTGTTATAAAGTTGAAAACTGCAAATGTGTTCGGCTAAATATGTGTTTGAACAAGTGGTTAGGAGTTTAGATAATCCGGTTGTTGTTTAGTGGCTTGAGCTTTTGAATTGGGGGAAGAAAAATACGAATTTAGGATGTCTCAAAATACATTTGTACAGAAAGAGAAATGTTGAAAAGTAGAATAGTCACCAGTCTGCTGCCTGAAGCCATATGTCTTTCACAAGGGGCTGACACAATAAATTAGCTTAAAGACTCTGTACAGCAACGAAATGGTAAAACGTTTTTTGTTTCAAGTTATTTCGATGACATTCGAAATTTGAGTATAGATAAAAATGTGTAGAATGCATAAATCAAGTTGCAAGCAGCTGCAATAGAAATTAATAAAAATTTAAAAAAAGGAATGTGAAGCTCTAAGTTATAAACCAAACCAGTTGTTTGCTTCGTAATATTGTCTCTTCTTTTTTGTTTGATAGCGGTTTTAACAAGAAGTTCAAACTATCCATTCGAGATATGAAGAGCCCTGGATGGATCAATTATTAGGTTGTCAAATATCTCCTTTCCGCCTTTTTGTCTTTTGAATTTTCCGGCTATGTATAAAGCGCTACAGAGCTCGTACCCAAACTAATCATGCATAGCGTCGTTTTGTAGGTTATGTCAAGACGTATTGCCAGATACGAGCTCTGTAGCGCTTTGTACATAGCCGGAAAATTCAAAAGACAAAAAGGCGGAAGTTAGATATTTGACAACCTAATATATTTTAAAGATAATTTACTTTAAATTGTTCAGCATACATTTTTACTATGCAAAAGCTCCAAAATCAACGGTAACAAATGTGTTCAACAGTCCATTCATTGGCCTACGAACTTTGTTTTTAAATTCGAAATAACAGCCAACACCAGACAAATGTAAAACCAAAGATATAATGCGTTGCATGGCGTGTATATAAACTTTTACTCGTAAAGATTGTTTTTATTTTAAATTTGAACTGCTGGACATTGACCATCTCCATTATTCGTACCACACAAAAACACCTGATTCTTTCTGCTTTCCTTTATAAATAGCGAGCAACAGCCTCGAATTTATGATATATTGACTGCTTACGTACATATGCCGGTACACATGTCTATGACACTCGTGCGCATCCAAAATAAATAAAGCTTTCTTTCTTTTTATGAGAAAATTTTGCCGCTTCCTCTAAATTCTCATTTTTGTTTAGAGTTTGTGTTTATTGTTGTGCATTAGCGGTGCTGTGAGGTCACTGCAGCATTTCCTTAATACACTAAACAGAATAAGACAACAATAACAACGACCGTGAGATGTCTCAAAATAAAATGCAAAGAAAATACAAACAAAAAATAGCTAATTGATGAAGATCTAACTAACCTTAAAGGAGTTATGCAATCCAGTTGAGAGCATATGC
Source organism: Syritta pipiens (assembly GCA_905187475.1). NCBI lineage: Eukaryota > Metazoa > Arthropoda > Insecta > Diptera > Syrphidae > Syritta > Syritta pipiens. The sequence goes on from LR994571.1 coordinate 94,763,179, forward strand.
CTTCGGAACTTACATTACCAGCAAATTTTACATTTGCATTTTGGAATATCTCACATTCCGGTTGATGATCCAATGAATCTAAACAAGCGCTACACAAAGGCCAATCGCATTTCTCGCAACGATCCAAAGAGTCGCCATCTTCGTCAAAATGTAAATATCTATAGCAACCGAGGCAAACTATTCCGCTATTATGCTTTGGACCATAAGCAAATGGAAGCTCATCAACTACCACTTCACCGGATTTCACGTCATCAGAAAGAACAATAACACGACCGAATTGAGCATCCAATTCTACGTGGATCTTGTCCATAATTTGCGTCATTCTCTTCCGGTTTGCGATGAGGGAAAACTCACGATCACGATAGACTATTTGACGGTGACTAATTGAAAATAGAAAATTGCACTGTTTTTCCTGCAGTAGGTTAGTTTTGTGTATGTGTGATGTGTTGAAAGATTAGTATCTAGCACGCAAGCAAGAGCAGGTCTAATATGATGACAAAAAAAATTTGGTCTAAATTTAAATCTATCTGAAAGTTGTGCTCTAGGCAAATGTGTATCAAGTAGTCGATTAATGTTTCTTTCGATTTATCGAGTAATGAACGATAAGAGGTGCGTTATCGAAGGATAGTTTCATTTCATTTCATATACAACTTTATTCCATCCATAACCATAAATTTCCAATTAAAAATAACAATTTATATACCATGTATATATAAGATAATTAAATTGAACTATACATTAACAGATGCGAATTATTCTAGGTTTATATAATAAGAGCTGACCTGGAGTCTCTGATCGATTGAGTTTTCTTTTAGATTCGTTTTGTTAAAACAATGCGTATAGTGTTACGTAAACTAAACAATTTACACTAAATTTAATAAGCGTTGTAAAACATCATGGAAAACTAATCATAGCAAAATATTCTTTTACCACGGCTGTAATCGAGGTGGAAATTTGAGCAAAAATATTGCAATGAAAAATTTGGATGAGAAAGTGGGGAAGTAATAAATTTAATTTTTGATAAAGAACTATTTCCACAAATTTAAGCCATGACTTGTTCTATTCTATTTCAAAAATGCTTTAAGAAATTTTATGAAATTATTTTTTTAATCAAATTCAAAAGTGACTACAAAATACAATATTTTAACCCCCAATGTTCAGTGGAGTAATGTAGCATAAAATCAGGCGCAGACTGCCTTGAAGATAGCTTCAGTTAAATTTTCATCGATAATACAGTGCCCCCCGGTGCCAGATTTGTGCGTGCGTTCTTCCTTCAAAATCCCCTTTCTATTACACATGTCAGAAAGAGATGCCATAATTTGACTGCATTGAACCAATTTCCCTCGCATCTGCTATCTTTTTCGTCGTCGTCTCTAAAATCGGTCGGAGAGCACTTTTTTGCAATTTCAGTGGAAGTCGCAATTTTGCTGTCGGTGTTTGCCTGAATAAGATTTTCGTGTTCCTTTTCAAAAGTTCGTTTCGATAAAAAAAAAAAACTCAAAAGTAAGTAAAAAAAAATTATAATTTTTAAGATTATAATTCTGATTGAATTTACATCATTCAAAGTTCTCTTATAAGAAATTAGGGAAAATCGTATTTCCGGTGCATTTTAGAATTTACAAATGTCAAGCTAGAGAGAAAAGAAATATCTCAAAGTGTTTTTTTAATTGGAAAAAATCTCAAATCAATCGTAACAAAACGTATTTGTAAACGATTGCAACATATTTTTTGTGTTTTCTATAAGAACCGGCATTTATTCCGAGCGTGATAAGAATTTCAAAAGATTTCTTCAGCTCACATTTGACGTGTTACGTAACACATTGCTGGGACCTCCACTCGAAGAGTCAACTCCATTTCTAGTTTAAGCATTGTGTTGGGGAAAAAAAAATTAAATCTCACTCTGCGTGAGGTTCGCTGGTCACATGGAGACGTGTAGACAACCGGAGAAATGTTCTAGAAAGAGTTTTTTCTTTTTTCTTGTTCACTGAAAACGACTGGTCTTGTGATGCTCAGTTTGGTGGTCTTTATTTACCAGAAAATTATATCGAACGATAGTGATATTCTAGGTGTGACGTCATCAGAATCAATATAGCAAAAGGAGGTGTGTAAAGTTGATGTGGATGCCCCGGCAATTTTTTGGGAGATTGCCTATGGGTTTGGTGATAACAACATGAGACCTTGAATTGGCCCGGACCCGTGTGCAGAGGGTCAATGGATTCTCGTGGCAGATGGGTACGGACTTTTTTGGCCAGAAACTGGCTGGCTGGGTGTGAAAGCATGAGCATTACTAAAATTTGACGTCTGTGTGGCTGTCTGCACTGTGGAATGGGCAGCCGAGGATGGGTGTGAGTTTTGAGGTAGTGTGCTTGTGCTGCTTATGTAAGGGGAGCACATTTCGTAATTTTGCCAAGAACCTAGGCACTGATTTCTTTGTTAGTGGAAATAAATTTTAAAAATTTTTGGTGTGCTATTTATTTAATGTACCTTGCAGAAGAGTATTTCAAGATGATTACGAAAGATGTTACATAGTGGCAGGTAGCTAGCTACGCGAGCCTCAAAACGAGGGTGGTTTTTTCGCAAATGCATGACTACAAATAATAAAATAAAGCGTGTGTACTAAGTATACAGACATTCTGTGTTGAGGTTTCTATGCAATGTTAGTTGAGAGTTATGCAATACGAAAGAAAAATAAATTGAAATCGAAATTGGTGTTGTTTGGCAGTAATTTTTTTTTAGGGTAGCAACTTGCTCGGTGACAACGTACTTTTTCGTTTCTCTAACGTAATATAATAATTTACGATCTCTCCATTAGTGTTCATTAGTAAATTGAGCAGTTCTTTGTGCATCATATAAGTTGATAATCAAAAGTAAACAACTGACAGTCGTTGCGAAAATATTTCTTTAGTTTGCCTAAAACATCAACTGAAATTTTGATCAAGAAGGATCACAAAAAACCTGCTGATTAAATATTAAATAACAAAATTCATTCGATCAATTATTTGATTGTTGTTATCGGCCACTAAATTTTTCATTTAATTTGACCACATTTTTATTTTGGCTATAACCGTACATCAGAAATATGAGAGCCTGTCTACAGATTAAAATGGTCGCTCTTTTACAAAGGCTAGCGTGAAATGTGTTAAACGTGAATCATTGATAAAAACTATGACGTCCGAAATATCATGTAAAAAAGTAGCTCTCTGTGAAATTTTCGTATAAATTGATTTTCTATTTCTTGCATCAGCAAAAATTACGGCTGAGCATGATTCAGCATTCTTTCAGTGTCAATGAACGATTACAATCATTTAAATGGCCCTAGATTCAAAGTCGGCACGATGTCTGTGAATTGTTGTTATTTAAATATAACTCAAGATATTTTTAACAGTTTTATTTTAGAATTTACAATTTACGTTTGTTTTCAATGAAAAATTATGCGCCATTGAAGTTTGTTTTTTGTTTAAATGCTATAAAGTATAATTACAAAGTAACCGAACCGACATCAACCATCGAGTGGTGGATGAATAAGAGGAGATAATTCGAATATCAAAGGAACATGCGCGTGACGTAATTATGAATTAGATCAACCACGCAAGACATGCTTTCACGTGACGTTAATTCGATATAAATACTAGGAAAACTGATTTTCTTTGATAGGAAATGTTGTTGGCAGAATTGATAATGAATCCATAAATGTTTAATTAGTACAATTTAAAAAGACTCATTAGATTCAATCGTAGCCATGTTCTTATGACAACAGCTGTTTGCCGCTTAATAAATTGATTGTGAAAAAGTCAACAAACCTATTTCTCATTAAGACATCAGCATTAAGATAAAACGCATGCTTCGGGTTTTAGATTCATTGTGAGAGTTTAAACTGAAGTTTAAGTGTGAAACTGGCCATTAGTGACTGTTATAATGTCTGTCTAATGGGACGTTGCAATGTTCCTTTTTTCCACAACGCAACATATCCAAAAGATGAGAGAACTGGTGTTTGTGTGTGCTGTGACCATCATTTGAACTGATATGTAATAAATGAGACCAGACATCACATTAAATGTTTTTTTTATGAAACCTTTAGCGAGAAAATGAGAAGCCATACAAATACTGTCTGAATTGTCGAAAAATCGATGACTGCGAAATCATAAACTTCCTGTATGATTTGCAAACGAGGTCAGAGTACCTTGAGCTATTCAAGAGCTTAGCAGCAACAGCCCCGTCGAAGATTATGGTGTATAAGATTCAATCGATTTGTTCCATTACATCAGTCACATCATTTGTGAATTTCACAATTTAGGACATGTATGAAAAAAATTTCACGTCGATAACAAAGTTTGCTTCATGAGAAACTTCGTTAGATATCTGATAAACTTTGTGCCGGTTATCTTCTCATCAGTGTATTGATTATTAGTACTTATTTGATAAAGAAAGAAAGTACAAAAGTGATGAAATAGCTGTTTTGGAAGTGTTTGTTTTAAGCTGAAATGTAATCCAGTTGAGATCAACTTAATGAGTTTCATAGTTGTTTATGCTGTTGAACAAACTTAAGAAATAACCACGGTAGTGGTAGTGGTGCTCTAAAAAAGAATTGCATTTTAATCGTTTCATGGTAGAGATGATAGATTGCTGGCGGTTTTCCCGTCAGCTGCGATTTTTAGTTTGTTGTTTTGTAGTATCAAAATAAAATTGGCCAAGTGTCTTCAAAACATCAGCTCCACCCACTTGCCTTTGTGTCATATAATGCATTTTACTTTTGTTTGAAAGGAAATTCTTTTCAAAGTTGTTTTCCGTTCGAAGACAGCCAAGCCAAATCTCATTTTGCAAAGCTAATTCAATGTAGTAGTGTTACATATGGCGTCAAACTTTAGACTTTTTTTTTTGTGTTGAGCTCGTAAAAGCAACCGAGAAACAGTGACACATCCCTTCTGACCTCATACGTAGAAGAGGAAACAATTCCCAAGTGCAGTTGAAATTATCTGAAATGATAATTTCACTTACTCGACATTGAACAAATTTGCTTTCATTTAAATGAGGATTTGTTTTTTGGCAAGTTAACAGTGACTTTTTTTTGGCATATAAGCTTTGTTAAAAACTTGAACAAGATAAAGATAATTATTTAAGTGACATGTGGTATGCATTGTTTTAACTCAGGAGTTAAGAGTTCTTGATATTAAAGCAAATATTTCTATCACAAACATTTTTCTTCCAAAGTGGAAAGCTTTCGCAATACACCGTTCGGAACCGGCATTAAACAGTAGGCCCCCTCCACATGTGTCAAAAATCTTACCGCGCAGAATACAGTGGAGACGTGCGAAAAACGCTGGGCTCTGGCCCTCAACGGGCTGTTACGCCGCCCAATGTAATGTAATGTAAGTGTGTACTTAAATTTTGTCCAAACGCAAAAGCAATTCCCTTCCATTCGTGCAGAACAAATCATTCGTGCACGTTTAACGCATGAGTGTTTGTAATCCTACAAAGTCACGTGAAATTTATAGTTTCTGAAAAATCGCACACCGTAGATAATTACATCACAATTGAATAGAAATCCTTTTCTAATGTATTTTATATAACGTCTAATGCATAAAGAAATGTTTCCTAAAACAAAAATCTTTATGTTGTCAGACAAGTCATAAAATGTTGAAAAAAATAGTTTCATAGTCTCTGTCGGAGGAGAACCCACTAGAAGTTAAGCGATTACTGTACACTGACGTGTATAGCACAGTCACACCACATACTCAACATAAAAAAAAAAAAGCCGGCGGATGATTATATTTTTAAACTTAAACTCGCCATCTAAACGACGACGCATGAGGCATAAATAAAAAAACAAAAAAAAAAGTTATAAAAAAAACATGTTTTTTTTTTGTTATTTGCGCGCGCTGATCTATTGCGGCGTGAGTGCTAAAGTACGGTTTATCGCACGATGTCGGTTGAATTGAACAAACGAAATTGAAATTGAAATAGAGACATTAATTGTAGGTCTCTCTGCGTCTATGCACGTCTGAGTGATCAGCGCCGCACTATGATAATCTATAGCTGCTGCGTCAGTGAACGCGATCAAAGGTGGTGAATGACCTCTTGAAATTTGTCTACGTATGTGGTGAGAATGTAAATTGTAATGAAACTTCCTAGGCCTTGACCATCAATAGTGTTTTACTTTCTAGCGTGATACTGTACATACATGTGTATAAATTATTCAGATGCTAGCATTGATTGCACTATTAAGAAATCGATAAGATAAGGTATATCGCATTGGATATATGCTTGGATAAAAATAGGGTTTGAGAACAATTCGCGTATAGATCGTGTTTAATAATAAGGCGCTATTTTAAGATTAGATAATGCGTTTGGAGAATTAGTGGGATTATCTGAGAAATTTATATCAGAAAACTAGATAATTACTGTACAGTGCACACCTCGGAAATCGATAGCATAAAAACTTAGATAAATCAAAGTATGCCAACAATTTGTGGCCTGATAAATCTCGTTATTGCAAACGGTAGTATCGAAAGATAAGAGGCAGGCAGGCACTGGAGAATTAATTGTTTCGTAAAGTGATTCGTGTTTCGCAATGAGGTTATGTAATTGTAGTATTTTAGGCATTAAAGGTTATAGCTAAGAATATGCCATTAAAGTTGCATTTCAATAAAACGTTGACAGTAATTTACATTTCGCACTATCCATGTCATTGCATTTGAATTAAATGAAAGCTTTGTTTCTACTCATATCAGGCACAACATTATTTGTTTTTAGAAGTGTGCATCGAACAGTTTCTTAATGAGATTCTGTTTTTGTATGAATTTCTTTTTTAAGACCTCAAAAGCTTATTTAGATTTTAGAACATTAAATTTTTTGCAAGACCAATTAATTTCCTTCACAGCATATCTAAAAAAGACAATACCGTAATTTCTTTTAATGCTTTTAGCTAATCTATGTGTAAATATTTAATATATATATTTTCTACCGCATGCTTTCCATTGTTTTGCCCACACTCTACGTGACTTACAATACAGTAAAGAATACACACATAGAACATGGTCACATTGTACAAAATAATATGGCATCAGGTATTACCAGACCCTGACCCCAAACACGAGCTAAATCAGGAGGAACGTCGAGCCAAAGCACTGGTTCGTGTTTCATATATAAGTGTCTTTTAATTTTTGCTCAACTACATTCTGTTTTTATATATTTTGACTTTTGTTTGTAAACAAATAAAAACATATATTTAGCTACGTAATTACCGAATTTAGTTTAGCTCGTAGGTGTTTTTAATTCAGCTACGCGGACAGCACGGTCTTTAGTTTTGATAAGCGCCTATTTTTTTACCTCTCGGATTTTGATGTGTAATATTTGTTTAAATTTGTTGTAATCTATTTTTTTTTCTGAATTATGACATATTTTTAAATGAATTTTTTTTTTGTGTATTTATTTTAATTTTAGATGGCTCCTCCATCATACTCAGATCTTGGCAAGCAAGCCAAAGATATCTTTGGTAAGGGATACCACTTTGGTCTGTGGAAGTTGGACTGCAAGACCAAGACTTCATCTGGTATTGAATTTAACACATCTGGAGCATCCAACCAGGATTCTGGAAAGGTCTTTGGTTCTTTGGAGACCAAGTACAAAATCAGTGACTACGGTTTAACTTTGACCGAGAAATGGAACACAGATAACACCTTATTCACTGAAGTTGCACTCCAGGATCAATTGGCTCAGGGTTTGAAGCTCTCCTTTGAAGGAACCTTTGCACCACAATCTGGGTAAGGAACTTGTTCATTCCAATCTGTTTGTAGTTAATTAATTGTTTATTTTCTTTTTTTTTTGTAATAGCAATAAGAATGGTAAATTTAAGATTGCCTATGGCCAAGATAATGTGAAAGTTGACTCTGACGTTAATGTTGATCTGGCTGGTCCATTGATTAATGCCGCTGCCGTATTCGGCTACCAGGGCTGGTTGGCTGGTTACCAAACCGCTTTCGACTCTCAAAAGTCGAAGATCACTACCAACAACTTTGCCTTGGGTTACACAACTGATGACTTTGTGCTTCATACAGCTGTGTAAGTATAAGAAAACAATCAAAATTTGTTTTTCTTTTTTATTTTATTGAATTTTCTTCTTTTTTTTTTTTTTAGGAATGACGGCCAAGAATTCAGTGGCTCCGTTTTCCAAAAGTGTTCTGATAAATTGAACTGTGGTGTGCAATTGTCGTGGACATCAGGCTCAAACGCCACCAAATTCGGCATTGGTGCCAAGTACCAATTGGATAATGATGCTGCCCTTCGCGCCAAGGTCAACAACGCTAGCCAAGTTGGTCTGGGCTATCAGCAAAAACTGCGTGATGGCATCACACTTACTCTTTCCGCTTTAATCGACGGCAAGAACTTCAATGCCGGTGGGCACAAGATTGGTGTCGCTCTAGAATTGGAAGCTTAAGCTGTGTGGTGATTTTATTTCTGGTCGCAAACAAATAATAGAAACAAAACATCGCTCACAAATCACCATTAAAACAAAACAACCGTTTAGCAGTAATAAAACAAGAAAATATATAAAACATATATTACAAGATAATAAAACAAAACAAAAAATAAGAAACAAAACAGAACATAATGAAAAAAGGAAGTTAAATTGAAGAGCGGGGACTGAAAAACAACGGAGACGGGAACGTTTTGTTTATTAAGACCTAAAGACAAAATTTAAAATTAAATAAAAAAGAACGAACTGCCTACAATTTATTGAAAACCCAAAACTATATAATTCGTTTGCTCTCTTGTGTTGCATAAAATTTTCTTAAGATTTTGTCTTGTCTTCACAAAACATGACGTTTGTTGGTTTTTGGTGATTTCTGATTCTCTTTTAATCGTTCTTGTAAAGCTAAGGATGAGTTTATGAAAGCGAAAGGCAGTCGTTCTTAATTGTTTACCAGGATTGCAGTAGAGTTGCTTTTATGAACTCACTCGGAGGCTCACTCTTAGACAAGTCTATCAAAGAATGCTGGCTGGTTGACTATGCTAACCTTGTGGCCTTCCGTCTTCATCGACAGTTTTGTTCATTTGATTTCTTAAATTCTAAACAGAGTTCACTTCAGTGATAATAAAACAATTTTATTTATCAACATATTTAATTGCTCCCAAACTGCCACCAATAATAAACAACAAAAATTCTAACCACTTTCATAATAGACATCGAAATGAATTTCCAGACAAGCTCTTCGATCTTTACTATATTCACTTTTCTTATGGAACACCAAATGCATCCTGTATCGCGAGCTCTGCTCTTCGCCTTGTAGATATTTCAAAAAATATTCATGCTTTACTTGAGGAATTGCAAAATCGAAATGGCCCTTAAAAATATGATAAATTTATTTCAGCAATTGCATATTAAGTTTATGGGAAAATATTACCATTTCAGTGCCACATGTGGATCCAGTCATTGCCTGTGAGATCATATGCCATATTCCAGAATCATCGTTAAGAAATTTAGTACAATGCAAATCTGTAACGATGTACTGCACTCTACGTTTGCAAGGTTGTGGCTCGTCAATTGAACACTTGTAGACTATTATCGTAAGCTGGAAAAAAATGCATTTAATCGTCGTGGTGATGGGCGTTATTTTAGAACAGTGGAGTTACCTCTTTCTCTCGTATATCGCTTGACTTGACAAGGTACGTCCCGTGAATGCTATCGATATATCCAACGTCATTGTAGCTGTAGTGCACCTCTTGAATTTCAACTGGCCATTCGTCTGCCACGAAATTATCGAGACAATTGTCCAATCTGGTTATATTAATTTCCTAAAAAAATTCAAAATTTAAATCAGTTCATCGTCGAGGCCTTAATTTCCTTTAACCCATATTATTCCAGAGCATTAAAATAAAAAAGTTTTAGTTTTTTTATCATTAAATCGTCTTTGAAAAACTAGTTTGATCAGTTCATTGACTTTCTAAGTCATATGCAGTAGAAATTTAGTGTTAGAACTTTTCTCTTCACTCTGAGATGCTCGTTGGAGAAAATGACCATTTAAGCCACTTGACATAAAACGAGTTTATGATAATGCGAGTAATTCAGACGAGACTTTATAAGGTTGGGAAATATTTTTACGATTAGTTTGCTGTGGCAGAAAGGAAAAACCAGCGGAATCACATGAAATGTGATCTTTGTTTCTTCAACGATTGACGATGGATGTAATTCAGAAAGGTTAAATTCGGAGAAGATTCAACGAGAGCCTGTACCACTTGGCTATACGACGGCATGAAATTATTCAGGCGTCTACAGATCCAAGGCTTAAGATAGCTAGGCATACTCCATTCGTAGAGCGTCGGGTCCGGCCCGACGAATATTAATAACTTGGTGTGCAAAAGCGGCTGGCAAAATATCGTGTTGGCTGGCGAGGCATGCTAATCGAGTGCCAGGTCCACTCCAGACTGTGGCACCATTAAAAGAAGAGATCGGAAGTAATTTAATCTAAGTGTTATGGCCAAATAGGAACACAAAGGTAATATTTGATAATGGTTAAGGTGGCGGTAGTGAATGTTAGGCAAACAAAGTCGTTTGCGAACGGTAATGGCTCGACCTGAAATATTCGCTTGGTCGTACTAACGAGTTGAACGCTCGACTCGCGAACCTTAAAAGAGGTCTAGGACATGCGTCCCACCATTCAGCAAGCACCAAAAAAAATTACTGAATTGAATTGGGCAGTAAAAAACCATTTCTAACCGAACATAAGTTTGTACTCACCAATCCACGAGAGAGATGTACTAAGCCAAGGGCCATCCAAACTAGCGACCGCATCTTAAATTTTTCTGTACTCTTACTGCTATCGGTTATAGAAAATCTTAGCTTATAAAGAAAAATTCATCAATAAATATTGCGTGGATTTAAGGTATCAATTATGTGGATTATAATTTTCTCAAAATATCGGAGTGCTTCTAATGGGCACGTATGTAGGTAGATGAAACCGCAAATTGGTTGCTAATTGATTACGAAGTAATGAGCATTGTATAAAGTCCATTTGTGTTTAACTTATTTTAGTATCGAAAATAGAAAATTGAAAATAAATAAATCAATAGCGTTAGAATAAATAAAATAGGATTGGATGGACTGGGATCGTCGTTTATTGTTTGTTAGCTTAACAATGTCGTCCCGTTGTTTGCGTGCGTTGTTTTTGGCTAAAGCTTAGCAACAAATTTTTATGGTTTTTGTATAAAGAGATAGAATACAGACTTACAAGATTTGTTATTAGTTTTTTCAAGTGTATTGAGTGAGAGTGGTTTGTATTTTGGTTTCGTTAGCAATCCTGTCCGATCTTTTATATTAAGGTCTTTTACTTTGAGAAAAGACAGATTCCTTCAGAGTGCTGTCAGTTTAGAGTTAGCATTTACAGAAATCACTAACTTTAATTTCGTCAGATTTGCGTGATGTTCATTGTTTACTTTAGTTACATTTCAAGAGCTTCTCTTTTAAGTCTCCCCGGTAAGGTCTATTCTAAGGTGTTAGAGGCGTGTTCTAGAGCTATGATCGAATCGACGGTGGGGAATGAAGTGCGGTTTTTGGGGGATGAATAGACCAGCTTTTCACTCTGAGATTGGTACTCTAGAAGTCTTGGGATTATGTTAAACTGATCTACAGTTGTTTTGTAGACTTGCGTATGTATGTACTTGATACATATGTACATTTGGTGGCGTAACAGCCTTATAATTTTTGACACATGTGGGTGTATGACTGAGATAAACTCTGGAGTTTTCTGCAAGAGCATGGGATTGATGGTCCTCTTTTGAGAGTCATTCAATTTCTACACACAAACTGTAGCAGCTGTGTTCGGGTAAACGGCAGTAAATCAACACATTTCACCGTGGGCGTTGGATTTCGCCAAAGGTGCGTCTTTGTAACCTTTCCTATTCATTATATATATGAACTAGATATTACAACGGAGCCGAGCCAAGGAATGTTTCACACTAGGAGAATTGAGGGTAAATCACCTACTTTTTGCAGATGACTTAGTTATTCTCACATCTCAGACGGAACTTCAACGTGCGTTAAATAACTTTGTGGCCATATTTAACGATGCTGGGATGAAGGTTAATGTGGACAAATCCGAGGCTATGTTTATTTCGAGATCGTCTGTTCAATGTTAGTGGAGTCGCATTCAAATAGGTGAAAGCGTTCGAGTATCTCGGGGTCTTTTTCACGAGTGATGGGAGGAGCAATACTGAACTTTCCTGTAGGATTGGATAAGCTGGGTCAGCTTTGAAACAGCTTGGGAGATCTTTAAACAGGAAGGCCGAGCTTGGTGTCAAGGCCAAGTTAACAGTCTTAAGCTCGTTATTTGTTTCAATTCTCATCCATGGCCGTAAAATTTAGTTAATGACCAAGAGAATAAGATTACGAATACAAGCTGCCAATATAAGACTCATTTGTGCTGTTGTAGGAGTTACTTGCCGAGATAGGCTGACAACAACGATGATGCGGGGAGAGCTCAATATTGAGCAGCTGCTTCTTCGAACGAAAAAGGCTATACTTCGATGGTTTGGTCACGTGGCACGTATGTCCCCATCATCACGACTTCCGAGGTTTGCCTTGCATGCGATTTCGTGAGAAATGCACCCGCTTAGTAGACCGAGATAGTTGGACCAAGTTGCGCTTGGGAGTACCTCCTGATGAGCTAGAGTGGATGGTGGACAGTCGCGTTGCCTGGAGATAGCATCTGCGACCCCTTGCACTTGCAGCCGAAGATAAGAAAAGATAAGATGAAGTGTATTGATACACGAGGTCGTAGTGCATTGTTTCTAGCTTAACAATGTAGCCTCGTTATGCTTTGTTTTTGCAAACGTTTAACAAAACTTCCAACGGCTTTCGTGAAAAGAAATAGAATATAAATCTACAAAATCGGGTTTTTTTCTACTTTTTTTGGGTGAGGATGATTTTATTTCTTTCTCGTTAGCAAGCCTGTTCGATCTTTTATTATTTTAAAGGCTTTTACATAAAGTAAAGACAGAGTTCTTTAGAGTGAGAGTGATGGTAATTTAGAGTTGGCATTTATAGACTTACTTCGGTTTCGTCAGCAGGTCTGCGCGATCTTCACTATTCACTTTAGTTACATTTTAAGAGGTCTTCTATTGACTACTTCAATTGAACTCTGACTTGGTGAAAGATCTAAGCTGGACACTATGCGTAAAACTGAAAAGTCTTTTCAGTCTGTGTCTGTCTATCTCAGTGGTGCTTTAAAAATCGAACGCATCATATGGATGCAGTTCAGATATTTCACCAAAATTGGAGTACAATTGATTTTGTTAAGACGCAGCACATGTGAGTCCCTCAAATTCAAAAATTAAAGAAAAAACACATTTTAAAATGTTTAAATGAAATTATTTTCATTCTTTTATTTTTTATAATTTTCTTTTACCATTTTTCTTTCTTAAAAAAAAAAAATCAAAAACAAAATAAAAAATTCAGATTTTTACATAATTAGTATAAGATTATTTTTTTTTCTTTTTTGTTTTTCTGTTGATGTTGATCATTTTGCACTAAACTGATAACAAAGAACAAATGTTGATAATAGAATCATTCTATATGATTTTCTTTTTATTGCATGTTTGGGTGTTACGTATTTTATGTTTACGTTTAAGGGAAGTGGAGGGGATGAAATGGTGCATCACACAAACACATACACACAATTGGGAAGTAAGTACGACTTGAGTCGTTGGTCTTTGTTGAGGGAGTGGAAGGGAATGAATGGATGACTTTAATCAAGACCCGATTATCTTTAGAAATTGGTGTTAGTTACTAAAGCGTTGGTTAAACTCGAACTTAACACGGATAAATGAATGTGTCTTGCAAATGCTTTTTTCTTCACGGTTCTCCTTAAGAGAGAAATTGAAGAGTGCTTTTTTTTTGGGGGGCGAATATAACAAAACAGGGAACATAAATAGGATGGGGATATTTGAAATAATTTTTTTCTTTTTGTTTTGTTTGTCTCGTTGAATGTTTTACGCATTTAAATCGTTTACAAAGAGAACCTCACGATTCTTAAGACCAACTTCACTTAAAGTCATTGAATCGTTGGCTCTGTCTTTGCCGTATAAAACACGTTTAGGAAAATTTGTGGTGATTTCAAATTCATCCGGTGACGCTGGGTGACAGAAAAGATAGTTGTAGACGTCCTAAGAGAGGAGTGGAATGGTTAGAGTGAAAAATATTAAAACAAAGTCGTTTTCTTTACCTGTAATGAATCTGTGCTGAGAAAACGTCGCTCTATACGCGCTCCGTTTGGTAGTTTGAAGACAACGCTTACAGCATCTTGTGAGTCTGGTGGGGGTTCGCAAGGCACTCGTTCGGCTAAGTCGATTTTTTGCTGTTGTATATCCTGCAAAGAAATTAAAGTTGTTTAAAAACAAAATTCCTTTCCACGTGCAAGTAAATACAATAAAACACGGTACACCAGTCGTCACTTTTTAGTTTCCTTTCTAAAATAATCTGCGTAACGACTCAGAGAGTGCAAGAGCCTAGCTTTTTCGCACCTCCACTGTGTTGTGCGCGGTATAATTTTTCTTTTTCTAAAATCCATAAATTAGCAACGAACAGTGTCTTAATTTTTGAGCTTTCGAACAAATGCAATCATTTCATCAACTGTATTAGTTCAGCCTAGATGTAGGTGTGTATATTTTGCGAGAGATCGCATTGAAGTTGAAACCCAATATGGCAACCGCACTTATCACTTAGCAATTGAATTATTACGAAACGATAACACGTTTTTCGATTAAGGTTAAGTGAAAACGTTCGTTTCACATGGGAGTGATTTTGTCACCACACACAAATATTGTTGTCACTTAACTACAAAACTTTACATTTGTTTTTTTTTTTTTAAATACTCACCGCCTTCCGTCGCTCCTCGTCTCTGCGTGCGTTCTCCTCAGCCTCTTGTGCTTCTCGCAACTTTTCCAACTGCTCCTGTCGCCGTCTCTCCTTCTCCTCATCCGCCCTCAAGCTCTGCTCGTATGCCTCATCCTGCTGCTGGCGCAGTGATTGTGTAAAGCTACGTTCCAAGCGATCAGCCCGGGCTTGGCTATGCCACACCTCATTACTAGAAATCACCGTCTGCAGTCGTCGGACGAGTTCCTCGGGGGTGCAGTCACCCTCGAAACGTCCCATGATTATCATTTTATGTGCACGAAGACCAATTAATATCATCATTGGATAGACACGAGCATGCACCGAGTGAGACACTCGGTAACCCTCCGGAGAGGCAACATCGCAACCCCAGAGCAACACATTGCGGTTAATATAATCGATGACGCTCTGGTCGGAGAGTGTCTGGCTACAGAATGATTGCACATCAGCGCTCTTTGGTATTTCCTTGTGCAGGTACACAAGGAGGAACCGTAACTCGTGTTTCGCGTCATTCAGGGCCTGTGCATAGGTGCCTTGGTAGAAGACCGGGTGATTGGGATACTTCTCGTTGTATGAATCTATGAATC
The DNA here is from genome assembly GCA_905187475.1 of Syritta pipiens. Taxonomy (NCBI): domain Eukaryota; kingdom Metazoa; phylum Arthropoda; class Insecta; order Diptera; family Syrphidae; genus Syritta; species Syritta pipiens. Next base: position 94,778,650 of record LR994571.1, read on the forward strand.
TCATGACGTCGCCCAGCGGATCTGTAACAACTGCAGGAGGATCTACTTACGTGTGTGAAAGTTTAGACTAAGTCAAAAAACATACTTCTCTCATCGCTTCGCACCAGGCTAAGCAATGTGCTGACGATTGATGATAGCGTCGAGTAGCAGTATTGGAACACAAAGTTTATCACGTATCCAAGGATCCCAGTGAAACTACTAGGCATCGGCGGTCCGCTACCGGTTCTCCCGCCGGGCATACTCGCCGAGAACACTTGTTGTAGGAAGCGATCATTGACAACATGTGGTGCACGTAGCTCTGTAGAAGCGGCGTACATGGACGGTCGGCCTTCACGGATGTTCATTTGTTCTTGGAATGCAACCTACAGAAAACACGTTTACAACACTTCACGATTCGGGAAGTCACTTAAATTCTTACCTCCAAATCCCATTGATGCCGTATGAGAATGTCCCGACAGACATTCATATCATCTATGCCAGTAATGTCTTGAAATTGTAGGACCTTATCGGTCTGTTCATTGGATAATCCATCGATGGCTTCCATATTGCTGCTCTCTTATGAATCTTCTCTCACACTTATACGGGTGTTAACAACTACGGGGCGGCGACCCTTTTCGGAAGGTTCCTGTTTTGATTATTTTCCTGAAATCAATAAAATTCACTCACTCACTCTAAAATGGAAAAATTTATTATATTTCATGTGAAAATTGCATACTCATTGACTTGGAAATTGTTGATTCTCGATTTACGAGACTTCTTCTCACGAATATTTTTCGCAATATCACTCTCTGCCGCACTGTACATATATGACAAGACACAAATGCTTCTTCCTCCTTTGGTCGTCAATTAGTGCGGACGTTTAACATCAAAATAATAACATCGTAGGCAAATGAAGGGGTTTTAAATTTCTTTTTGCTGCTAGTTGAATGTGTTTTGTGTTTATTGAAGGTTCAATCGTTTCTATCGCTCGGGGGAAAATGTGTGAATTTTTGTAGCGAAAATCAAAAAGAAAAGAAGTTAGTTTCAGAGAAGGGTAAAAAATTGAGTCTATATTTTGTAGAGATATTTGACAGTTGTTGGTTTTGCTGATTCGTTGCTTAAATGGAGAGTTTTGATGAATTTTTTTTGTTTGCATGTTTGTCTTGAGTTGCCAACTTAATTGAAGAAATTTGTTGTAGTTTGATGGTGGTGTTTTAATGGCTAGTGAAATTGTATTCTCAAATTTGGTGTTCTGTGTTAAAAAATATGGGTATGAGAGAAAATGGCTGAATAATAGGCTTTGGGGGGTCGTTTACATGCTTTTCTTTATATTTGTTCATCATAATGCCAAAATGATCGGATACAAAGTAGCTAAAATTACTAAAACAATCTGTAGGTCTTTCATGTGATTCCCTTAACGTAAAATCTATGCAAACGTATACAAATTAACTTAAATTGTGAAGGAAATGTTGTACTTGTACGGTCTTTTGTTTTTCTAAAAATATTCTTCATATGGCGCCACGAAGAAAAGATCAAGATGTAGTTTTAAGTCGTGAAAGTCCCACACAGCTTGAAACAGAACGGGTCTATTCTCGTGGTTAAGGGTAAGCGAAAATAAATTGAGAGGCAAACGCTTGAAGTAAATCTTAGTGATAGTATAACATGGGCATCAAATTTTCCATTTTCTCGATGTTGGCAACGCGACGAACATCGAACGACAAGTACACGTGTTCATCGCAAGTTGTCGCCAGTATCACTACAAAGTACTGCACCTCCATAAAAAATGTTTATGACAGCCAATAAAAAAAAGGGAAAATAGATAAACAACACATTTTTTGTACATAGAAATATTGTTTTGATAAAAGTTCACAAAAAAACATGTCGTATTTAGCGAATTTTAATAACGATACTGCCAAACAAGTTCTAATCGATATCATCCGGACTGTGAATCAAACAGAAAACTCTAAAAAACTCTCCGAAGCTAAAGCTTCCGCAGGCAAAGAGATGCTGCTAATGATGCAGCATGTTTTTCCACTGGTAATGCAACTGCAGACGGAAGTAATAAAATCCTATGGATTTCCAGGAAATCGTGAAGGATTGGTACAGTTTGCACAGCTTGTACGTGAAATGGAACGTGAAGATGTTGAAATCGCCAGACTTAGGAGTCAGATACGAGCGATTTACCTACCACCGATTGCCATCAACACCACAAATGATGTTCTCATTTAGACTGAGTTGACTCTAAAAATAGATTTAGTTTAACTTTAAGAAATTGTATTATTTTTATTTGAATGCATTTATTGATGTGTCTTTTTTGGAATTTCTGTTAAAGACAGACGAAGCCAAATTAAAGATGATAACTTTACAACCTGAACGAAGGAGAGTTTTTGTTTTTGTTCTAAGCGGTGATGTGATGTTCGAGATTACAAAGAACTCTTATTATAACTAGATTGTATCGTAGTTAAAGTCTAAAAATCGAAAAATATCAAAATCTGCATTATCGAACTTATTCACAGTCAAAGATAATCTTCGATTCGTAAAAGTTGCTCACTAACTTAGATTGTGATAAACAATTAACCTACGCATTCATGTCGAATGAGGTAATTACAAGTAAGAAAACCTATTTGGTAATCAAATATTAAAGAGTAAGACTGGTCAAGTGTTAGTAATGCACCAGAGGTCCTTTCTATGACAGAAATTTTAATCATTCAAGTGGTATGTAGTCCTCATTAGCTATGCCTTCTATTTTTGTTTCGTCAAGACTCGATTTCTTTCGCCATCTGATACTCTGAGACTAAACTAAAGCTAGACTTCATAAACTAATCTCAGTGCATCATTCGTTTTACCCAGATTTTTATGATTTCAAGATAGTTCAGGAGATGACTTCGTATTTGATGGTCAAACAGCCGTACGCGTTCATTTGGAAGCAGTAAGTTCTCGGGTCTCGGGTCGGGAGTTTAATATGTACCCAAATGAAGAGTGTGTGGAAATGTGAGTAGAGTAGAAAGCACATTGCCTTTGATGGCAACAGTTTTCTTCAATAAACATTCAGACAGAAAGTTGAATATTAATCAACAAAAGTACTAACCTATAGCTGAGACAAATATCTTGAAGTTTAAGCAAATTAAGAACCCTACATTTGGAACAATGATGTAGACATATACATTTCACTTGAGGAGTACATTTAATAAATGATAACCCACCTTTAAGCAGGAATCTACAACGGTATACCATGAAACCTACACGCGCAAAATAATCGGGGTAAACACTTTTTCAAACGTAAGCGTAAGATGCATGTCCTTTAAGCTTTGTCGTAGAGTCACCATCGGCAACCGCTGTTGCTCCTGCTTGTCTAAGCGTCATCATCATCATTAGTGACGTAACAGCCCACAAAGGGCCAAAGGCTAGCTTTTCGCGCCTCCACTGTGTTGTGCGCGTTATAATTTTTGACACAAGTGAATTCCCATTCTGCATCCTGCAGTTTTGTGCCAGTTTCGAACGGCGAATTTCGAAAACTTTCCGTGACAGAAGTAACTCCAGGAGAATTGTCAGTCGTTTGCTGGAGGTGGGGCCGTGAAAATTGTTTGTGGTGTTTTTTCCCCGAGCCGGATTCGAACCCGGGTACTCTCGCTTAACAGTCCGACGCTTTAACGACTAAGCCACGCGCTTGTCTAAGCAGCTAGGGTTAAAACTCCTGATTTAAAGAACCAAGATCATGCTTTGGAAAACTCTTATCCTGCCAGTTCTGCTGTATGGATACTTAGGTAGGTTGGTAGGCGGTCTGACAGAATTAGTTCTGCCACACTTAGGTCCTTGTAGACCCCTTGTGTTACCCATGGAGTGGATTGGAGTGGTACTTCTTTCCTTATTCGCGGTGACCTATTTCCAGCGATAAGTCCCTCCATCTGGTCTTTTTCAGATACCTGAAAAGATTCTTTATAGGAATTGAATTAATCTCGGCCCTGGAAGAAATGTCTTCCTAGTGTTCTAAACCTCAAGTAACAAAGGCTGGGACAGTGACAGAGGTAGTGCTGGGAAAATGGACACTTAAGCTGAACAATAATTAGGACTGCAAAAATGAATCTTAGCTCTTTCGGAAGAAAAAATTCTACGGCGGATATTCGGTCCAGTCTGCGAGGAAGGCGAATAGAGGAGAAGACAAAATTGTGAGCTTTATGAGCTGTATAAAAATGTGGATATTGTCCGGAAGGTAAGAGTCCGTCGACTAAAATGGCTCGGCCACATCGAGCATATGGACACAAATGGTCAACCTAAAAGGGTCTTCGAATCCGATCTACTTGGGCTAGGGAGCAGAGGATCCGTCTTTGAATCCGAACTACTTGGGCCAGTGAATAGAGAAGAAGGAGTGCGATAACTTTTCTACAGAAAGCTGGACCTAAAAACAACAAGAAACTCTACTCCGTTCTAACAAACTTTAAATCTTTAAAGTTTAAAACTTCTACTAAAAAACTTTAAATTTGTAAGAAATGAGAAATTCACACAATTTTTTCATTTTTCTCGAAGAGATTTTTGTAAAGATTGAAAAACTTGAACTAATATGTTAGCAAAACTTTACTCTTTAACCTTACAAAACCACATAAAACTGTAAAAAGTATCATAATCTCAAAAGGACTATGCATCCAGGTCTCCTGTAGAGCTCATATTTGCTATTGGACTCAAAATTTACTTTTTCGTTAGCCCTCCACAGCCCACCCCAACCAACTACGTGACCACTTTCGAATTATAAAGGTTTTCATGTTGTTTTGCACAAAAATGAATTCGAATTAACCCAATTGCATAGATTTTCTTTGATTTACAAAGGTTTTTTCAGGGGACTGTGAGACTTCCATTTACGAGTTATAGAGGTTCGAATTATAGAGAGTTTTCTGTATTAATGTTTAGCTAATCAAATTTTCTTTTTTTACCTTTCTTGAAGGGCTATGACATTCTGTCAAAGCACCTTACATGGATAATTACTGAGCATTCTTTCCCTTCACCTATTCATCTGCAGAAAAAAGTTTGAAACACTTTGTATCTAATTTATAAATTTTGAAACCCTACTAAAAATAAATGATGATTAGCCCCCACCTTCTTGAAGGAGTTTTTGAGTTTTGTACAAGTCGCTGAAAGAACGAAAAACAACGTTTTTCATCTTACTCAATAAAACTGTAAGCCAATCATTCGATGTCTACCAAAACATTTTACACACTCGCCTGAATTGCAAATTGTAACACAATCGATAAACGCTACATAAAATTAATTTCCAGAGGCGGAGAGTATGCCAACAATGGTCTTAAACAAGAAACGAAACACTTAAACACGAAATGTAAAACACCAACAACGATTAGTGCAACTCAATCCTGTCCGAAAAGCCCATTTGAAACGGCCATCATGGATGTCGTGTAACTCCGGCAATTACCTCCCTCCCGGCATGAGCCACTATTAACAACTTTCCACAACATCACACCAACACCTCATCTAACACAAATTAAGCCCCCGCAAGCGAATCCATAAAATCGGCATTAATCCAAACAACAGCAACAAAAAACCCGCAGAGAATTTAATCAAACACCAAACTCAGTTCAATTGCAAATAGAATTTCACCAAAAAATGCGTCTAACCGCATTGTTTACCACTGCTTCATTAATTACTTGCGGGGGCAGCAATGCGATATTGTAATTTCGTTCGTCCTGTCATGGCAGTACACACACACACATCCGTCCTGGGGATGGGACTGGACAGGACCACCTGAACTACAAAATCGATTATAAACGCCCAAAAAGTGGGATGCAGACCTGCAAATGTTCTACGTTTGCACAACAAAACTGTGAGCCTACGCATCCACTGGACATTTTGCACCATGGCACCCAGGCACCAGTGCCGTTTGTTTATTTGACCAGAAATCTAGCCTAAATGGGTTTTTGGCCGACCACACAATCAATTGGTCCTCCTCGGCTCGGTGGGTGCATTTCATTGGAGTGAATAATCTTCATGGTTCTGGAAGCTGGGAGGCCGAGGCAGCGGTAATGTGTGTGTGTTTAATCTGTGAGCTGTTGTTACACATTTCGAGAGGAACTTTTCGGGGCGTTCGTTGTTTGTTTTGTTCCCTCGATAGGGGTGCTTATTTTCTGCGAATAAGGGAATGATGTGCAACGAATCATAATCTCATCATCTCCTCAACCTTAACCGATAACGATCAGGTTGATTGTTCATTTCAAAGCAAAGCACCTGGAAGTACTCCGGCTCCCTCTCGCTCTCTTACGACCAATTTACAAAACGAAATCGATATGAAACCATTATCTGTTCGATTGGTCGGAACCAGAGAGCGTGCAACAGCCGAGTTATAGAAAGTGGTATGCTAATGTAACTTATCTACGTCGAGCCACCCAGGCGGTGTGTTCACCCCATCAAATAAGGATTCCCCAGTGGGCTTTGGGGGGCGGTGCTACGTTCCATGCGATTATACGACAACGATGACGGTGCCATCATCTTCTGGATGTTTTAACATTTGGAAGTCACTTACTGTCTTCGGGAATCGGGTGGGCGAAGGAATGTCCTCGGAAGTAGGAAGAATTTTCGGGGAAAATTGAAGTCAAGTGGATAAGGTGTTCGAATTCAAATCGACTTTCACGCCTCATCGCATCCCATTATTTTGTGATTGGATTTAGCCTGAATGGCGGAAAATTGGATGCATGTAAGAGAAAAGGGGTTTGCATGTGGTCACGTAGGCGAATGGAGTGGGTTGTGGTGGGGCGAATGAAAAACTAGATTTTGAGTCCGATAGCATATTTGAGTTCTACAGGAGACCTAGATGGAGAGTCCTTGCGAAATATGATACTCGTTTATAGACTTTGTTTGGGTTTGCAAGGTTGAGGAGAAAAGTTTTGCTAAGTTGGTTATTCAAGTTTTCAATCTTTGCACAAATCTCTTTGAGGAAATGGAAAACTACTGAGAAAGGTCTGACGACTGACAACCCTCCTGGTGTATTTTCGTCATGAAAAGCTTTCACAATTCGCCATTCGGAACTGGCAAAAAACTGTAGGTCCCCTTCACATGTGTCAAATTATAACGCGCACAACACAGTGGAGGCGCGAAAAGCTAGGCTCTGGCACTTCGTGGGCACTAATGATGAAACAGTTTGATAATAATTTCCAAATAAAATGTGGTCCATTCATTGCTAGACTAGAATTCTTTCATCCAACACGGATAGCTGAAAACATTGTAGAGCTCAAAGTAAAAGTTTCGTTTGACTTAATTAATTAAATCCTACCGTAGCCAGTTTTTGACCCACAAATCATTTTCTAATGACCCCAATAGCACAAAGAACAAAATCCGATCAGGATAAACTAAACTCTCGATAATAACTCCCAACCGCAGGACTTTTCAACAAAAAACACACATCTCAAAGTCAAAAAGTCTAAGAGATTCCACCATATCAACACGCCACTCCACAAAGTTTCCCAATTCCAAATTTATCCTGGTCCTGCTTTCAATTGGAACCTTCTCCATGTGCGAAGAGGAGGATCTACCGCCTTGTCTAAGTCCCAACAGCAAACACATAACAAACAGATACAACAGCTCCAATTCGCTCCAATTTCACAGACACAATTCCCCACAATTGAAGAACTTTGGCAGAGTAAGTCCCAGACTCAGGCTTAGTCCGTCACAAACACACACACTGTATCCTCCTCAGACATTGTAATTGTAACATTCAAAGTTTCACAAATTAGAAAATGAGTTCATACATCGTTGAGTATGCTTACCGAGCACGGAGCACAGGCAGAGTCCTTGCAACAATCCTTCTGACTGCTGCAATGTGCTGGTGCAAGAAAGTTATTTCATTTCATCTTCATTTGCTGATTATAATCCAGTCCCGACAGTGCAGAGGAGGCGCTGCACTTATCCAGTCAGGCGGGCTCGGGACCTGTGCAGATGCGATTGCCAGGACGGATTTAATAGTTTTATTACGTTAACTTGTTTAGAGACGAACGAGATGTCTTCGTCGTCAACAAGTTGCAGCAAGGCACTCACATTCCTAAAGCCGTGTGTTTGGCTGTAAAGACAAAATGTGTCTCTCGTCCTGGGCGACGAGGATATGAAAATGAAATGAAGATTGTTTCGTTTTGATAGTTTTAATAAACAGAGCAATGCGGCCAGGACTCGAAGGCTGGCGGAGTGACACACCTCAGGGACGTGGATTTATGAAGGACTCTCTGTGTGTCTCTGCACGTTGCGCAAAGTTTTCCGATAGGTAGTTGTAACTTACGAGATGTGGTTTGGAGGATTCTACATTTGCATTTGGAGAGGGTGGTGTCGTTCTCTTGAATTCCGAATGCAGAATGCGGAATGCGGAATGATGAGACCGACGATTGTCGTATTTGTCCTTGTGAGCTTATTGCCACAGATAAACAAAGTGCTAAATGTGTTGTGCAAGGATTGCTATCGTCTGACTGTCGTCGTGCTGCTGTTGAGTTTGAGGATGAAATAATAAATGAGATTGAGAGGAATTGCTTAGTTGGTGTTGGTGGAGGAGTGCCGTAAAGTGGATTCCTTGATTGGGCGGGCAAGGACTTTACGATGAATATCTCTTAAGGAGTAACATAATGTTGACGTAGCTGTTGGCAAAGTGAATTTGTTAATTTGAGATTATTGCAAATTTTCACTGGAATTTCATGCTGGAAAATATGCTCAAGGACACTTGTCTCGTGGCGGCAGGGGGGAGGTGAATACTACGCGTGCGGTGAAGTATGAAGGTTAAGAGGCGAAGAAGTGGGTAAAGAAATCATTAGATAAAAATCTTTAAGAAGCTTTTGTGTAGGCAGGGCCATGACAACGTTATTAAAAATGCCCTGAGATTGTCAGGGCCAACAGCAGGACTCGATATACTCGTGTTACAGGATTTGAAGGTGAAGGTGTTGAATGTAAAGATCATCTCACATTAAATCATTGAGGACATTTCCCTCTTCTAATCTCAGGTAGGCTTCAACATCTTGAGGACACACTTGGCTTAAGTGTGATAGATCATGTACCAGAGTGCCAGAGCCAGAGCTAAATTGTAGACGAGAATCATTAACGCCACACACAATAAAAGCCAACATTATTTTGCTTTGTAATCAAACAACTTTCCTCTTACATTTTTCTCTTCGTCTTTGTATGAAAGGTTTTAAGTATAAGCATTAAAGTTAGCTTACTGGCTAAAGCAAAGTCGTTATCCTCACAGAATTTCCACTCAAAAAAAAAACCTATAAAAATGAATAGTTTCCTTAAACCGAACACAAAACCCACTGAAACGTCCTCCAATAAGAATTCCCATCATCCATCCTGACCTAGTTATTGATTTTTTCTTCTCCTCAAATCTCCCCCAACCTCTACACAGCCTCCCTTAAACACCGAATAATCAAACTTCAAGTTTACAACCGGCAAGAAAATCATTCCGCAGGACTTCAACTGCACATTTTATGGAGCCACACGCACAAAGTGCTCCTGCCGTATCCATAAGCGGAAATTCATCGCTCCTGTTTAAATTTACGATCTCTTCCATAATAAAATAGTCCATTTATTTAAAAATATAAAAGTGCACAAGAGACACGAGTCCGCAAAACCGCCAGGTTCCTTCACAGCCGGGCGGACCAGCCCGCCCATAGGTATATGTAAATAATGTTCACTGTTGAATGGGAAGCTTTCCGTTTCCGGACAGGTTCCTTACCGGGAGCAAATATTTCTTTCCCACCACTCGGTTTCGTATGGAAGAAGAAATAAAATAAAAGAACATAACGAAATGGTAGAGACTCCGAAAATTGCGGTTACGCCTGGGAAGGCACTAAAAATTCCTTCATGTAACTGCTACCGCTGCTATTGCCTGCTGTTGCCGGTGGTAGCTGACGCTCCTGGTGGTTTGTCGGTGCTGCCGCCGACGACGAATGTGGTGGCTTTAACATTCGGCGTGTTTAAAACTTGTATGCGGTACCGCATCCTCGTGGCTGCTGTTGGTCGGCCGGCTCGCTTGTTCCTTGGAATCCTTAGACAAAGCATGACTTTTCATAATATTTCCGCATCATAAAGCTTTGAAGTAATTTTCTGCTCGAGATGGTTTCTTAGCGCAGCGCGGCTATGAAATGAGCATAATGTAGACACAAAGAAAAAAAATGAAACGAAACGAGTCCACCATTTATTGTCACTGCTTCTTCCGTTTCCCTCGCGAATGGGGCGTAGAGTTTCACGCCACTTCGAGATATTGTTGCTTCCGGAATGGACACACAGTGGTGATAACAAGAAGGATGTCGGAAGGGGGTTATGATTTGCATGTTTCGTGACAATACGTCGGTTTTAATTTTTTATTTATCTCATTTTCATAACTGGTTCATGAAAAATTTATAACAATTGAAGATCTGTTTTTTTAAGCACTCTAATTATGCTGCACGACTTGTCGTCATTTAGGACAGGAAACCGCAGCGTTTCTAAGATTAGAGGCAATTTCATTTTAATAAAAAAGTCGGTGTCTGTCTTCTTTTGTTAGGGACACCGCTGTAGTGGCTGTATACTTTTATTTGTGGATCTCACGAGATTACGATTATGTTAGACAAGTAAGGCTGTTGCATGGTTGAAGCTTGGATAAAATTTACCTGATTCTGTTAAAAAAATAATGTAAGTCTTATTTTGCTATGGAAAATCATGACAAATATTTAAGCATGCTAAGGATGATTTGATATTTAACTTTTTATGCACTCCACATAACCGTCACACCTCCCTTAAAACGCCTAGAAGTATGCTTCTCTGCAAGTGCTCATTGGTTTATCGTTTGACACAAAAATTGATAAATTGATGACAAATTGCGGTCGATGACAACGAATTCGATGTAAAACTATCCATGAATCAACTGCAAGAAGAAAACAAAGATCCGGCCGTAATTCCTGGCCGAAAAATGTACTGATTAAATAAAGCAAAAGAGTTGACATTAAACAATTTTCACCGAAAGACGAAAGATGGTTGAATCTATCGGTAAGGTAGTGTACTAAAATTTACCCATCTTTGACAATGCTGCTGTGTTTTTTTTTAGTGCTCACAGGGGCTAACCACTCAGGAACTATTAAAGTTTACTTGAATGAGGAAATTCCTTTTCTTGTACACCCCACTTTAAGCTTCAGATAGAAAACAAAACCTGTCCAAAGGATTCTCTCAACTTCCCAAGAACTTGCAGACCATCGGTATGTTTGCGTTGGTAATGACGACGACGAAGATGAAGATGATGGTAGTGATGATACTCTGATGGAATGAGGGTGGCCAAGCATCCGGTTGTGGTGAGATCCCTTGGCAATCCCTCGTGCAGACCTCAAGTCATCATCCTCCAAAAACACACAAGGATCTCGCCTCACGACGACGTATATATACAGAACAATTAACGCAATTCTATTCGCGTTTTATTTACGCACTGCTACGCTAAGGGTATTTTAGGAGGGTAATTGGAAAAGTATGGAGACTTCTTCGCGCGCTTGAAAATTTATTAAGTCCTTGGGGTAATGAATAAAAGGCAGCGCCCGTTTGTTTATTGGAGAAATTAAAGAATTTTCGCGTAACGCACATAAAGTATAAATCAACTTAATGTTGATGATTTTCTCTTTCCCTGTGCGCGTTCTGGTCTGGGTTTTTTTTTTTTTTTCTTTTTTGTGGAGTGTGAGCTGGCTGGAAGTTTACGTTTTAATTATATTTCTTTGAATTCTCGGACTAGAAAACTTTAATGTGGACTTGAAATTTATGCATTCAAATGGTGTACAGTGGGACATTACTTTTCACATAAACTACAGAGGAGTCAGAAAGTTTCGGACGAGCGAATAGTGTCCAGGGTTTTATGGATGAGAAGGATGAGAGCGGCGGACTTATTGCGTTGGGAAGAATGTTGAAGTTACAATTTTCTATGGGAAACTTAATTCTTTCGAGGGTTTTTACAAAAGTCGTGGTGTTTTTGGGAAGATGAAGAAGGGTGTTGACGAAATTGTGAATACAGAGAAGTCTCTTCTTACGAACACATCTCATAATAATTACCAGACAAATTTGTTGCGGCCATCGCTGAATTTGCTTAGGAGATTTTATTCAGGCCTTAGCGTAGAAATGAAGATTGGGGTACGACATGTTCTGGTTTTTAATATCAGTACTCACACTTTTACCCAAAATGGAATTGAACAGGCATCAACAAAGGCGGAGGGAAGAGAGATTCTACCGCCAGTTGAAGAATTTAAGTTACTAATCGGGGTGAGCTGAAAAGTCATAAAGCTAGAAGTAAATTCTGCTAAACAAAAATTACCAAACAGAAAGAAGAAGCTTCAGAAGTAGACAGAAGAGATTTATTTAGAAAGAGTATTTAATTTAAAAGGACCTAACCAAAGGCTTACAGTAGAACACGTCTTCTGGCTTAGACTTAGTAAATTTTTAAATCGGTAAACATAAGTCTCAATAAAATTTAGACATTTCATTCATTCATTTTCATTCATTTCATCTCATGAGTTTAAAGTTCATTTAGTTTCATTCATTTCATCTCATGAGTACAAAAAATATGGCACTTTGAGACTTTAAGGGAACTGAAGGATTTGCCAAGGACAAAAATTGTGACTTAATGTGACCAAAGTTTGTCTCTGTAATCGAAAAAACAGCATCACATTCATCGAATTTATGACTAAAATAGAGAACTGGTGCGTGTTTACGTTTGGAAACAATTTGAAAACATTCTGCTTCAAGGATCATATTTCCCTTTACGTTTCTACGTAAACACGCGTAGCGTCTTTTACAATCCCGATTACTATCATTTCCTTCTCCACTCGACTCGTCCCTTCTTAGAAATTCATGAGGTTTCAAGACAAATTGACGGAAGTTCCATCAATTGAAATTTTCTTTCTCAAACCTCACCTGACAGCAAACACCCATGGGTCGACACGCAACCGAAGCGCCACAAAAATGAGAGACGCCTCCCAGAGATGTGACACATCTCCATCGGGAATTGTGAAGATTGCCTGTTTCCGTCCTTCCGCTTGCCATCAGTATGGGGCACCAGGGGCCCGCTAAAATGTTTTCCACTGAAGCCAACAACAAAATATATTTTTTTCTTCCTTGACTTTCCTTTTTTTCCTGCTTTTTAATTTATGACACACCTGATAAGGTTGTTGTCCTGGCGAATAATAGGAAGAAACTTTACGGGCAATGTCATGGAATTTCTTTCATTCTATTATCCGCGCATTTAATCAGTGGACACGAAGTGTGTGTGAGAGCCTGCAATCTGTGGGAAGATTCTACCATAAAGATAAAGACCTCAGAGTACTTAAAGCGTGTGGCAATAAAGTCCTTATTTCGTGTCCTTTAAGGTTGCAAGTTCAACCGCTGCCAGTCGGTGAACTATTGCAATTTGGTATGAATACGTCAGAGGATAATTATACTACTGCAAACACTGCTTCGACATTAATTTTGTTCCTGTGAGGGGGTAACATAGGTAATCCTTTGTTGTGTGTGTGTGGGGGAGTCCTGGAGAGAGGAGTAATTAGGAGTATGCTGTTTCTCATTAGTCTCTCTAACTTTTGATGTTGTGAGGAAGTATCCTCCAACTGCAGCAAACAGCACGGTATTCATTATTGTTTATGAGAATCCTTGCAGTAACTTGTGTGATATACGTTTAAAGGGCAGTCACTGTGTCAGGGATTAGGAATGATGTAAAACAATGGAATGCTTAGTACAAGTCAACTAGTTTTCTTGTTTAATTGTTACTTGGCACGAAGTTGATGGGGCATTTGTGGAAAGACCAGGCAGGAAGGAGTTCCACAAAGGGATGTAATGGGGTTGGGAAGGACTGCAGAGAGTTTGTGGTGTGTAAGATACGATACGTGACATTGAGAGTGCTGAAATGAATTTGATTGTAAAATCAATGCCATGTCACATGAGGCATGTCGGTATCACATGTTAAATTTAAGTTTTGATTTGAAGAAACGGAGAGTGCAGCTAAAAAGTAAATTTGTCCTGCACAAAAAAGGAAGGTGTTCATAAATTTTAAGTATAATATGTGCCTCCTTCACTTTTGTAAGGCTTTCAAGAGATTAAATCATGAGACCTTATGCCAAAAACTTGCGATGCACTTCGGGTGTGGCAATAGTGTTACTCGTCTTATGGGGAACTATCTATCCGACAGGCCGCTATCTATCTGACGACTCCGTCTCTGAGCCTAGGGCTTTGCTACCAGGAGTACCGCTGGGATCAATTTTGAGCCCTATTCTCTTCCGAATGTTTTTATTAGATTGTCAAATATCTCCCTTCCGCCTTTTTGTGTTTTGAATTTTCCGGCTATGTACAAAGCGCTACAGAGCTCGTATCCAAACTAATCATGCATAGCGTCGTTTTGTGGGTTATGTCAAGACCTTTCAAATGATGTATTGCCAGATTGAGTTCTACGACTGCAGGCAAATTTTCTCACTTTATTGTATATATTTTAACAGTTCATCAGCTATTTCACTCAGTTTTCATTTTTTGAGACAGAAGCACGAGCAATTTCACATACAGACACTCTAACACGCCCCCTCTTTGATTCCAAATCTTTAACTAGGTCAAAGGACAAGAACAATCACCATCCACAGCCACTTTAAGGGCAAAAAGAAAAACCGATCGAAACCGAGTTGCTCTATTTTTTTTTTTCTAAAGTATCCTGCGACTAAAATATATCTCCACTCTGGTTCCCCTTGAAAACCAAATAAGCTGACGTATTAAAACGTCGCACGTATGCATTGTCATGTATCGCAACGTGACTGTGTAACGTACCCCTTCGAGCAATATCCACCTCCTCCAATAGGCACATTCCATTCCATCCTTCGGAAAAAAATGAAGAAGCATTAACTGTACGACCTTAGACCCCCTTACCACAATTTTTATGATTTAAAATTCATGTCACAGTGTCTCTTAATGCAAAACCATGCATCATCATGTGCACCCCATATTCAAGAGTGGAACGAACACCCCTTAACCACCCCAACAGCAGCAATTTCCCCAACACATTTCAATCTGCCACCTGGATAAACGTACCACGAGGACACACAAAAAAAAAAGGAAACCCAAAAACGATTCCATCACACAACCTAATCCTGAAGGAATCAAATGCAAAATTCAACAAACAGATCTCCAACACAACCCACACTCCTGCATCCCGGTGGGGTCCTTTGACTCCAAAATTTACATCCTCTCTCTCTCATCTGAAATTGAAATGGCGTACAGCACACAATAATAATTCCAGGATTCATGATGCCACCAGCCTCCTTCACCCATGAGGATGAATGAATGAATACAATAAAACGTGTACACCTGGGCTTCACTCTCTCTCTCTCTCGCTCTCGCTCGTGGTGAGCTCCAAAGGATACGCATTAATATTATTGAAATTCACCACCTGTTGTCGAGGACATAAATCATGCGAGCGAGCGAGTATGTGTGCGGCAGCACAAATGAATACCATAACTAGTATTATTTGATGAAGCTCACGAGGATCCGTCCAAGGACGAAATAGTTTGCATAGAATATTTTAATATTGTTTTAACTGCATGGGCAGGAAGCAACAACGAACCGTCTTGTAATATTCCCTCGGACATATGGCATCGAGGAAGCCGTGTGTGTGCGACGACGACCGGCATTTGTGTGAGTGGGAGGGGAGTGTCCTTGGTGAATGTAACTTATTGATCCATCGAATAATTTATGTCCCTAATTGAATCGGAAGCGTTGAGAAATTGACAAGGCAGAAAATCGAAACGAAACACGACCGACCACACGGGGCGGAGGAGTCCCCAGACATTTCAAATTTAATCCCTTCTGGGACTGTCCTCGGGCACAAAGAACGAGAGAGAGAGAGGGAGACCGGACACAAAGGACATCTGTAGCGGTAGGCAATGTGAAATGTACTTTTCGGGGATAATGTCATTGTTGCTGGAGTCCTTGTGCAAGGAATGCTCATTCGCAGAGCGCATTTACTGGCCAATCGTACTCTTCGTCCTCGTTTCACATTCAATCTCACGCTGACTTGCTCTGCAAAGGAATCACTCTGTGAGCTCAAAGTGCATTCGTTTCATGCGCTTCAGGACGTTTCATATTTTCTCCCACTGCTGTGCTGTTTGGTCACAATCCAACCACTGTCCTCCATCTGAAGACGACAATCTGTGAGTTTCATTCCAAGGATCTCCGCCACACATGACCCATTTCAATTATGGGACTACCGACTGTCTGCTTACTTCACAGAAAAAGGACAAGCTTGCTAATCTCCAAGGAAAGCTCTTCCACCTCGTTAAAGGACGACAACAATAAGAAACGAAAACGAGGACTTAAAGGCACTCCGCTCTGGCGGCGAATTAACATTTTCAAGGCTAACCGCAAACAAAGGACGTTTACATTCTTATTCACATATGTCTAGGGATATCCTTTGACCCTTTTTTATGTGCGCCTCTGGTGCTCACGGATGTGCTTGTTTTTGAGGGTAAAGGGTGGAGGTACGTTCAAATGTTTAACCGCTTTGCGGTATCAATGGAGATCAAAAAACAATTTGCATATGTAATTAGTCCTTTTGTGTGTGCATATCCTGTGCTCTTTCTCTACGAGCACGGGCCGGAGTGTGTGTGTGTTTGTTGGCCGGTAATAGATGGTAGAGATGTCAGACAATAGGGCTTTGAGGTTGTTTTTCTTTTAAGGGTTTTCCTTATTTTTCTCTGTTTTTTTTATTTTTTTGTCTTTAGTCTTCCTGTTTTCCACAGACATGTAGACAGGTGTGTATGTGGCTACATTTGGAGGATTTTACAGCTTAAAGGAGGTAACATGGTTGCTAATTCCTTGGCTTAAGAAGCTTTGCTTCTCGAGAACGAAGTAATTGTGCGAGTGTGCGCTGCTAAGGAGCTGCAATAGTTGAAAGTGAAAATGGAAGTTTCCTTAAGGTTCGTTTCGGTATTAGTTACATTGGGAATTTAATTTATTGAAACCGGTCGAATAGAGAGGATTACGGAGGTGGTGTGTGTAGAGTTCTTGACGGATACACCAGAAGTGGGTGTTTCGCTGGTAGGAGTGGCTTTTGATCGGCTTAAGTCCCATGGAGTTGGGGTTGTTCGACTGGCTTTTAGTTTTCTTTTGCTCAGTTGCAAGACTTTTGTCAAAAAAATTTAATTCTGGCTCTGATAGCTGATAGAAATAAAACTTATGAATTAGGTGTACAACTTTGCTTCCGACGTTTTTTTTTCCCGAAATTAGAGGCTTTATTGTAATAAACTGGTAATACATTTATAATTCGTTTTGCATTTGATTCGATTGCGTTTGACACGAGTCTTGATCAAGTAATGCATCCAATTCTGCATCTTCGAAAACCTTCTCTCTTCCACTGCCATGCCGGTCTTCGATGTCAAAATCACCGTTCTTGAAGCGTTGAAACCACTCTCACTCACGTTCTTTCACTAACGCTGCCCCGATATAGGCTGGCGAACTGGCGACTAAAGATCTTAGGAGGACGCTGTCGGCGCCGTACAGGCTCTGCGCAATCAGAGCAATCAGCGGCTTCCGAGCTATCTCCAACGAGGCGGCCTGTGTGCTAGCTGGAATGTTTCCTGTCGTAATGCTCGCACATGAGAATCAGAGGGTGTACTTTAAGTGGCGCACAAACGGCATAAGCATAACGAGGGTCAAGAAAGAAGAGCGGGAGGTATCACTGGCACTGTGGCAAGCCAGGTGGGATGCATCCACCAAAGGTAGGTGGACCTACAGATTGATCCCTACAATCGCGGCATGGATAGAGTGAGCAAGGATGAGCTGTAACTTCCAGCCAACGCAGCTCTTGCCTGATCACGGCGGCTATCGGAAATACCTCCACAGACTTTGACACGATAGCTCGTCCCTGTGCCCGGTATGCCCAGATGAAGAGGAGGATACAGAACACGCAGTATTCCACTGCGTACGATTTAGAGAAGAGAGGGTCAACATGCCAAACCCGGAAAATCTATTTAGCCAAATGACTAGATCGGACGGCGAGTGGATAGAGATCATCGTTCATCGTTATGGTGCAGGCCGCTCTGAGAAGAGCAGAAGCCCTGAGAAGAGACCAAGAGGCTGTAAATCGAGCTTAATAGCCCCGCGAAGAAATATCTAACGGCAGTCTCGCGGGGAGAGTGGTTGATGAGTGCAGGGGTGTGGTTTAGTACCTAGGCGCGAGGAAACATCCCGCGAATCGTGCATGCTAGTAACTCGGGTTGCTAGTATCCTACGAAGATTACACATAGTTTGGTCCACCTGTTTTATCGACAACACTCAAAACAAAACTTCAAAGCGAAAAACGTCTACCGCAGCAGCGATGCAATCGTACAAGCTTTGAATGATCTATCAATTTTATTGATTTAAGAATTATCTAGTTATCCATGCAAATGTTGATAAATCGAACTCGACTAAGTCTCTGAAACTTAGTTGCTGCTCTTTTCTCCGTTTCGAAAACATATCACAGAAACAGTCTTGCATAGGAGTCATTGTCCTGCAAATAATATCCTTGTAACCGAAACGCAAACGAAGGTTCGTGCTAAAACTTCTTAACGTCATGACACGAGGCACTGTTTTTATTTTTTGTGCATTATTTTTAAATTTAATTCGTTTTCTTTTTTATTTCTACACAACACCAAGACGATTTCGTGAAAATCTCACACAAAGTTCCATCTCTGGAAAAAAAATTTCCTCTCTCCTTCGTCAAGGCGATATGGCCACGAGAAGAAGACACATCAGGACACATTCGCACGTACTTTTTTCTTCCTCTGCTCACCATCCTGGTGTAGTATAAACAACATCTCACAAGGATTATGAATGTTTTGTTTATGTTTCAGTTTATTTTCGACTGCAAACACTTTTATCAGATTGAATGTGTATACTGAGAGGAGTAGGTACAGTGTGCACACATGTGCCTGGAAGCACGATGTGAACGAATGTTTGCGGGAGAATTGACAGAATCCCTTTTCCGTAACAGACAGGTAATCCTGTAAAGAGGTTACATTTCGTTTTGTAAACACTACCAGAGAGAGAGAGTAGGGAAGACAGACAAAAAAGGCAAAGCAAAACTTTAGTTTGTGCTGCAGTGCTTTTCCGAGTCAGGATAATTGCAATCGATTCAAAAAACAGCAAACGAAAACCGTGGAAATGGTTTCTTTCAATAACCGACAGTTTGATAATTTCGTAATGGACTCAGAAGTTGATTGAGCCTGTTGCAAAAGCCATTGCGCAATATTTCACGTTTTCTTGGTGTACGGAAATAATTTGAAAGTAAAAAGAAAACGGAAAAAAATTCTTCAAATAAGTAACTTCCTGTGAAGTGACGTCGTGCGTCTTCGCGTTACGGAAGCGTTCAATAACGTTTCACATCAACGACGTAATTAATCAGCTCAAGGACCTCCGGCGAGTGGAGGGTTGAGTGTTTGTTTGGTATTTTTTTTTTGGGGCGTCTTGCCCCCTCGGACGTGGCAACATGTAATGAGCCTCCATTATGAGCTGTCATAAATTAAACATAAAGTTTTTGGCCGGTTCAACTCACGAAAGCTTAGCGAGGGTTTCTTTTTCTTCCTCGCCAACTGAAGAAGTGACAAGCCGATGAAAAATTTACCAAAACATTGTATTAACATTGCGGAAGGGTCGTTTGGGGTGAGAAAGTTACTTTTGCATTTTCTTTTTTTCCAGCGCCGACTGATGAAGTGAATTGTCGGAAGTGATTAATCACTGACGATTGTTAGAGTTTAGGGGTCTTAGGATGTAATCCAAAACGTTTGTTTTAATGAATTGCTGTCGAGTTGTTGGTCATTTTAAAAGTTAATCTTATGGATGTAGACTTGGCATCACTGCTTCGTGCTTCATTTTAATCAAAAAGAACAGTTTCTTTAAAGTGTCATGCACCTAAAGGAAAATATGAGTTTTTTTTTAGACTATTCATGAATCCAAACGTTTCCTTTTGAACGAATCAAAACGTTTCCATTCAAATATGGGAAAAGTTTTTATGGATCTATTTTCTGTATGTGGTTTACATTTTTATCTATCG
Source organism: Syritta pipiens (assembly GCA_905187475.1). Lineage (NCBI taxonomy): Eukaryota > Metazoa > Arthropoda > Insecta > Diptera > Syrphidae > Syritta > Syritta pipiens. The sequence goes on from LR994571.1 coordinate 94,798,676, forward strand.
TCCACCTCTATACTCACCCGACACGTTAGTGGAATGTTCAAATGCTTGTTTTCTTATTCTTAAAGATTGGCAGTTTTTGTAAGAATGTGGTTTTATCCAAAAAAAATCTTTTCAGATTTTATTGTTGCAAGTGAAGCTGAGCACTTTTAATGGAAGAGTTTTTTGGAGTTTTGTTTGACAGTCTGTAGGTGGCTATTCTGGAAGTGGAGTCGTGGTTTTGACCTCTTCAAAGTTTTCTTTTTCACCGAACGTGGTTATTGTATGACGAAGTGAATATTGGTTGACGTCCGGATTTGTAAACATCAGTATACACAGTTTTATAATCCCTTCAGCTTCTATGTATTTCTTACTCTGATATCTGCAGTCCTTCTTTCGGTAAACAACTCTAACGAACTCGAACGAGTTCATTGCCTACCATTTCAATGAACCAACACGTGTCCTTAAAGCATGTGTCCTTCTGTAGCAAGCCGTCTTCAATTACTTCTCACAGTTTATCCGATGTGAACTGGTCACAAAACAAAAAGAGGAAAGAGGAAGAAAGAAAGAGAAAGAATAAAAAAAAAACTTTGACAAAGTGTACATAATACATCACTTCGTCCTTAGCTAATGCCACTCGATCACGAAATCCCATTTATCTGCACCCAGTCGGTGCTGGAAAGTTCGTCTGCAGTCGCGGCATAAAGAAACCAGGAGTCCTAAATATACCTTAAGAGCGACGTGGAACTCGACGACGATGGGCTCAGGAGCAAAAAAAGAGAAGTAGAATTCAAATGAAAGGAAAAACTTTTCATTTTCCCTCGGGGAAAACACAACAAAATAATTTGTTGTAGTCCTGGCATTCCATTCATTCACCGAAATCGTAACCTCAGGCGACCTAATGTACCGAACTTCGGAAGCCTATGTCTTAGGAGCTCACCTCTCCACTGGCTCCCGAGTGACGTGCGCTTAACTGAGCAAACACACAGAGCCGGGGAAAAAAAAGGAACACACAGAAGAAGAAACTTGTGCTTCTAGTTCGACTTGGGAGCATTCAAGGTAACTTTGATTAATTGAAAGACCAACTGATGAGCCACTATTTCACTTAAGAAAATTACACTCCTCCTCGGAGGCCGCCGAGGCCAATCGATATATCAATTCCACATACGCCCACAAGTGCTGCTGTAAAACAAAATGAAATTCCATTTCATTCAATTTGATGAGAGATGTATAAAACTTCATGAAGTTGCCATAAACCATCGCACACCACATTCGGGCAGAAAAGACATCGCCACCCCACCACCAACGTCGCCGCAACACCCCAGGAGTGTGCACACCCTCCCACACACACACAGTGGTTGTTTAAAAGGATATATAATGCACGTGCACTCACTCGTACAGATTTTACGACTTTGCAAAGGGAATGAACGCGAATCAACGGGAATCTGGGAAGCTGGTAGCTCTGATACATGCCACCACACTCCTCGGGAGCACAAGCACTGATTTCCATTTTATTAGATCTGCAGATTTATTCCTGGGGCGAGAGAGAAAGAGATTTTATAGCCATTTTTCGGGAGTTTAACGATAAATCATAAAATCGAGAGAAGAGGTCCTTTTTCTGTGGCGGTCCTGTGGCAGGCTTCCGTGGTGGGCCTATTTCAGTGGAAGAATTTTTATGGCTTACAATGTTGCAGAACGAAAAGTGGAACTCGTATTTTACAAGCCCACAAGCCTTCACACACACAGAGAAACACCCAATCGGGGTAAAATTTGCTGATGAATTTCTGATGAGATTCTGTGGAGCGGCTCTGAAGGCGGTTAGAATGCTCGGGGAAGTTTTATGGTGATTTCCATTACATTGATATTTTCGGGAGACATGGATGGCGGCGGTTCGCGGCAGGGAAAGGGTTGGCATATTGTTTTTAATGGCGTATTAAGGACTTACGGCTAAGAGGATTTGAGTTGTCGCATGCGAACAGCAGATGGTCAACGGGGGGGGAGTTAATAGCCTCTGCAGGAGGGAGTGACAATAATTGGAAAAGTTTATTTTTTCGCTAAGCTGTGACCACAGTTAATGCGGAGGAGTCAACGCAGACTCGGGTAAGCTTTAAGAAAATTCAAGTGCAAGGCACTTAAGGGCCTTACTTTGAGTGTCGGAAGTTACGATTCTTTGAGGTGTTTACAGCTGCCTTCTTAATCTTTATAGAACTTTAAAGCGTAGGTAACTATCCTCTAAGGCCTCTATTTTGCTTTCTATTTATTGGCTTTTCCGCATCATATTTTTTAGAATGCAGGTCAATAGAGTAGGTCGCATAGTTGTTAAACGTTGCCACTTATTTCAATCTCGTCAAAAGTCCCTGTTCAAACACTGTCCAGCAAGCGCAGGATATCTATGTTGATATTGTCGTCGTTATTTTAGGTGAACCTGTCTAGTTTTTGATGGCCAAGATTCAAATAACGGCCGACATGATATCATACCACTTGGCTAAATGCCTCATCCTCTTAAAACTCATTCTTATTTCCATCCGAATTTCTAGAAAAAAAATGGCACACTGTCCTCCACAATGCCTTACCACCCTTCGTCGCTTCAAAGTTTTTGAAACCAATCATCTCACCGTCGTAAGCCTCAACTAAAAGTCCTCTCCTGCCCCTGCCATTCACAACTTTACCTTTTTATTTAAAATTCTGCATCCTCCTCGACGTAATGTCCTAGATTTCAATAATCTGATACCAGTAGTCTTTCTGACTTTTCTGTCTCCACCCACCCCTGATAGTCTGCATACACCAATGTGATCCGATCCGAATGAGATTTTCCAAATGTTTTTAACTTGCAAATGTCGGCGACTTTTCCTATTCCATTTTCCTTTCAACATCAACTATGAGGAGATTGCCATTCCTGCAACCGTTATCTTCGACGATAAGTGTTTAAATTACGATTTTTTCCACCACACCCCGACGAACCGCCACCATTATCACAACCACAGCGTCAGCCATGAATAATTCAGAAGAAATCTTTACACATTTTCCAGTCGACAGAGGAATCTGTTGTTCTTGCAGAAAACAGGAAAAAGAAAAAAAAAAAATCGAAAGGACTCTGCTCGCTTTTTGTGTGCTGTGCGGTGTATCGATTTCGAATAAATTTGTACTTAGATATCGATTCGCCCGGGGAGGACTTAAAACTTTAAGAGCAGATAGTATCTCGGAGGGAGTTTGGTCGGATTAGCAGACAACAGCCCCCTCGGGGCACAAATGGACGTCATTCGTCAATCAAAAGGAGCACTTAAAATGTCCTTAAATAATTCCAGATATCAGAAATAAATCCTCAATTTCATCGTATCTGCAACTTCTGACCTTTTGTCTCTCTCTTTCTCTGTTTCTGTGTGTCCTTTCGACAACGGAGAGAAAGGACGACAACAAAAAAAATCATCAGTGCATCCTTAAAATAAAACTTGATACCCACACGAGGCACAGGCCGGAGGTAAAGCCGACTCCACCGTCATCCCGGTCGTCCTCGGGTACGGTACACCTACATCGCAGGATACCGCATGCATATGCAAAACGAGAGGCGGCCCCATTCGCAGGAAGTCGAATTACATCGGACGGTTTTTCATTCGAGGCCAGCCAGTGATAATGGGTTTTCCATGTCACAAAGGGATGAAATATTTGTAACCCCGTGTGTGATGACATTTGTGTGAGTGAGGGAGGCTGCTCCGGTCGCGAGGCAAAGGAATCGAACCCGAAAATGGAAGCTGGAACTGGAAATTGCCTTTCAGCAAAATCATTGTCTGCTGATTTATTTTTTAAAATCTACCCACTTCGGCGTGTGTGTTGAAGTTTGGTTTGAACTTTTGATTTAGGTACAACCACTGGCTTGGTTTTCGGTTAAATAAATTCCAAAACAAATCCTTAAAGTGAGAGAGTAGAGTAAGGAAAAAAACCAAACTCACACTCGCAGTGAACAGGGAATGATTGGAGCATAAATCCGATAAGTGATTTCACGGGATAGAGGCAGGGATGTGGCGGAACACCGTGCCGACACGTGTGGATTGGGAAATGAGTAATTTTTGGAATTTAAATATTTTATACCTTTGGAATGTGATCCTGTGTTTGCCAACTCTGTATTCACTTAGGCTTAAGTGGATGCAGCAGATAGTGTTGGAGGTTTTTTTTTGTAATTTTTTGTGGACCACCACATGAAAGGAGGGGCTGTAATTTCAGTCAGGCTATATCTGGGAATTGTTTTAAATTATCAGTGCAGGAAATTAAGTCCATGTGAATTCATCGAACTGTTTGTGAGTTTAAAATGTATGCAGACGTAAGCAGCGTGGGATGAATATTTATTGGAATTTATTTTAATAGAATTTGAAAAAATTATCAGTCTCGAAAAATTATTTCGCCATTGCAATGTAAGCAATGTAGACTGAAATGTTGGTTACTGATTCAATAAGTTAAGTTGAAAATAAAATTAAAAAGAAAATTAATCAACATGAATATGGTGGAACTGAGATAAATAGACGTCTACTAAAAAAATTTAATAATTGTGGTTGCTATGCATCTGCATGCAATTACAAAATTAATGAGAGAAATTATCCATGCTTGGTTCCGACCTCTCGGGCAAATTTCATGTTCCACCTCGGAAAAACTCCTCATTTGTAGAGACGATTCAGAAGCTAACCCAATTTTGGTCTTCTTTATAAGACGTAAAGTGCTGTGTGGACCAGTACAGTTTATAGACAGAAGGAATAAGTTCTAGTGGATACACGCATTCCAATAAAACATTTCTAATGTTTGCTTGAAGACTTCTGTAAAATATGACTGAGGGGAATCAATTTGCTGTGCCCTTGCCATATTCCGATCGTTTTCTGGAATATAAAAACTGAAACAGATCAATTATAAAGTAGACTTTATTCTTCAATCAATCAGTCAATCAATTTTAGCCTAAGTCTGTAGATCTTGAACAAGTCGTGCCTTCAACCACTAAAACACCAACATTCCCTGATTACAAACGCCAGGGCATTCAATTCCTTGGTTTCGATTTTAAGTTGTCCAGTAAGAGCTTCACTTTGACATGTCAGACAATATTATTGCAACTTCGAAACCATTGCCGACATGATTTATTAGTTCGAGCATTGTCGTCATGAATATTAACAAGCATTTGATGCGGTTCACCTTCTCTTTTAATGCCATCAAAGTACAGAACTCAAACCTTCGATCATTTCCAATTACTCAACATAAAATTAGACACATTTAAGATGTGTAAAAGATATTCTTATTCTGATAGGTGTTACGCTTAAAATGTCGACTAACACTTTTTGTGTCGAGCAATTTCAACAACGGAATAAACCGATAAGAGTTACACCTTTTCCTGGCGATTGAAAGTTTGTAAACGTAAAAAAATTTCCTTTTATTTCTTATAATAACATGTCTACTTAATAGTAAGGAAACTCTACTTAGGCGATTTTGCCTTCTAATCAAAAATATTAGACAAAACGCCTATCGGAATAAATTTAATTAAAAATAGTATAAAACTTTATCCGCCATGATGAATTTCCGATTGCAATCGGTAAAGTTTGTTCATAAGCCGCTGACGGGTAATTTTCGTTGCATACACTTAGGTGCTTGATTTAGCATGATAAGCGTCTCTACAAAAATCACACCTCCCCTCAAGAAAGACACTTATTAGGAGCTTAAATCAATGCTTAGCGACTCTTTAAGGGCTTGTTAGAAAACAGATGCCACTGCAGTCCGTTTGGTAGTCCCATCGCAAAGTCCTTTGTACGCTAAATTACCAAAATGAGCTTAACCATAATCCAAGAGTGCTCAAAACACCACAAGGATTTCATTATGAAGAGGACATCTTTTTCTACTCCTCTCCTCTTCACAAAGGGACACAAACACACGTATACATGGCTCCATTCTTTCTATCGGCAATATATCATCATCCTTCTTCCGCTTTGTCTTGGGGATCCTTTGTTTCACTGTGCGAATTATCACATCATTTTCTTTTGTGGGGATGCGATGAGATGGGAGCAAAAAAACGAAAACAAACCACCGCTAAACGAAGACTCAAAACAAAGCGTACAAATCTATTTTAAGTGGAATAATCCGCTTACCCTGTTATCCTTCGCCTTCGACTAAAATACAATTTAAGTATAAATGATGACGTTCCAAGGACGACTTTTCGGGTGGGTGCCCCGTCGCATGGCAAAAGTTTTTCCCCAAAAAATCATAAACAAAGGGCAGATTCTTCCGCCCACGCCCACCACAGTTAACTTATGAATGAAAAGAACCACAAACTGCTGCTGCACTTAATCCCCATTAATCTTGCTTTTGCTTCATTTTCTCGTGCTCCCGCATGTGTGTGTGTGTGTGTGAGTTGAGAAAATTGCAAGAAAACATGTTAATCCTGACAATCCGCCCCTCTGTCGTAGGCCAACCAACGAACGGAGACAAAATCCTAACAATCTCATATCTCACGATGGTTAGGGGTGGATGGGGGTTGGAATGCGCTCCACCTCCACCGCACTCTTGTCTCACTTGTTGGGTTGTCAATTTAATCTGCCACACACTGTCGCGCTGTCAATAATTTTCTTCGACGAAAATAAAATCAATTTTCCATTTTATTTGATTTTCATGGAAAACACTTTCGACTCGATCGTGTGTGTGTGTGGAGACCAAACCAACTTCATTCCCCCGACCGGCTGCTCAGTCACATGAAAATTGTGTGCAATTTTAAAACGCCCTTCCCTTCGGCGGCAGTGGCGGGGGGGGATGTGTGCATAAAACAGTATAATCGACTTGACACAACGACGGGGGGTGGTTGTGGTGGCACACCCCTCTGGCTGTTGTTTTCGAAATGCGTTCTGGAAAAGAGGATCCAAATCAGGTTTTTTATTGCAATTCCGCGGAAAATTCAAACGGGGTTGATGGTGGGGTGGAAAATGCAAATTTACTTCAACGAGTGAGGAGGGGGTAATGCGGAGAAATTGACATCGTATTTTGATAGTCGAAAACCAATGCGGTTGCTTGGATGGTTTGGGATGTCGAAAAGATTTCGGCAATTAGCTGATGGATAGGCGGTGGGAGGGATTGGAGAGAAATTCATTGTATATTGAGTGGGTTTTTTGGTGGTATGAACCAATGTTGATCACACAACAATTGGGTTTTATTTTTAATGAACAAAGCAAACACAAAAACGATGGTTGGGAAAAGCTTAATTGAATCAGCCAGAGCCGCTGGAAAAATTAACTCATTAAATTAGATTATAAATGAATACAAGCAAACGCTATTTTATAATGCATTATAATAATCAACGTAAGTTGCAGATAAATTTTTATGATCCCAGCATTCCTTGAACATATCCTATAGCAATACTTGTCATTGAAGTCTCTAAGAAGTGATACTCGTTTATGGGAAATTTTAATCGGTTCGAAAAGTTTCATTTGCTGTCAGAAGTTGGTTTGCCTACATTGTTAAAAAATGTTAATAAGATGCTCTTTATAGCTAGTCGAAATAATGATGAATGATTCTGATTTGTGGCCATACAATGTTACCACGTTGTTCTTAAACTTCGATCGCGATTGCATACAAGGCTTTGGAATATTCTATCGATTTTTTTTTAACGAAATTGAAATGTTATAAATTCAGACAAAAAATATGTTACCAAAAATACAACACATAATAGATTTAGTTGAATAAAGTATCCGAAGCAGAATTGTACAAACCCACGGAAGCCTCTATGATCAAAATGCTTTTGCTAAATAAAGTTTTAAATAAGGCAAACAAGGAATCTCAATAAATTATTTATGTACCATTAGGTGGAAGGAAACTATTTCTTAAGTTTAGAATGCATTTCAGAATACGGCTTTTAAACAAGATATTTAAATCAGAGAAAAGTTTAAAAAGGAAACTAATTAAAAGTCACATAATGTAGAAAAAAATAATTTATTATAAGTGGTCTTTACGTCAGACTCTTTAAAATTGCAGAATTAAGTAATCACCTCTTTACTCAAAAAGTAAAGTCGCTTAATCATAAAACTTTATCCGCCATGATGAATTTCCGATTGCAATCAGTAAAGTTTGTTCATAATCACCTTTTTACTCAAAAAGTTAAGTGGCTTAAGTCTATTTTAAGTATTTGTTCAAGAATTTCTATAGTGTAAGATGCTATGAAAAAGGGTCAGCATTGAAGACGTTCTTTTAAATGTAGGTATGTGAATGATGGTGAATTAAACTCTTTTGGCATTATAAAAAATAGCCACTAGACGAAATAGAAGCACGATAAGACAGAAAAAAAAGTAATTTTTTTTATAAACATGTAAGTATGCAGAATTAAGCCACTTTGTCTTCTAAATAAATAACTTGAAAACTGTAAGACGCAGATACTTTAAATTCGAAACATAAAACGACATAGAACTTAATCAATTTAAATGGTTCATCAGAAATTTTTTGACGAACTCTCACTCAGGAAATAAGAATCGACAGAACTCAAAAATAATTGTGGTTACTTTTGATTGCGTTTAAGACTTTTGTGAGCGACTTGAGAGTTTTTTTTATTTTTCGCTATTATTTGAAAAATTAATAAACACAGCTCTATTTTGCAACTACATGAAATGTAAATTCAATAGTTTAAATATTGAAACCGCTTGCTTATGAAAATAGCCTCTGCACCAAAATAATTGAGGAATGGTTGCTTTTTTGAATACATGGGCAATTGAATGATCATCTACTCTAGCCATTATTTAATTTGAGTGGAAGTTCGTGATGGGCAGATCAGCAAAGGGAAGATAAAAAAATGTGCTAAAGTTAATTTCAGTGGATGAATGGCATCAATTTAAATTTGGTTTTTTTTTGAAAATTAACTAAACACTTAGGAGAATCAACGCCAAGACGTATAAAAGCTTTTTTTAAATAGAAAGAGATGGGAGGCTTAGTTCTAGTTGTCAGTCTTTTGCGTTAGTTATCAAAAGGTCTCTCGCTTTTGACGGTTGTTTTCGTAACATTCTTCTTTTTAAATTATTTTATTACTTTATGTTTATAGTTGTGTTAGACGAAATACAGTGTACAGTAGTCCCCTGTTAATTGCTCCCCGCTTAATTGCTCTGATATTTTCTGAGACTTATTTTAAAAGAAATTCATACTTTCCTAGTTAAATGAACCTTTATAAAAATATAATAGCAATCAACAATAAAGATCCTGAATTGTTAAAATTTTAGTTATTTTCTTCTACGTTTTTATTTTTTTTATTAAAATGAATTACACGTGTGCTCATAGTAAGTTACACATTTTTCTTTTCTTTCTTAGAAAATTCGTGTAATTGAATCGTCAAATCAACTAAGAGGAATTTTCTTAATTGATTCCATCGTGAAATTTAGCGGAATTTCTGTAATTGACTTCCCGGGTAAATTGCTTCAAGAATTGTGGATGGCAATTTGGGATGACACAGTTAACGGGGTATTATTCTACGGAACCATATCTTTAATTTGATGCACCCATATCTCCTGCTCCTGTTTTGGCTGCTATAGATTTATTTATTTGCTTTTTTGTTTATTTATTTATTTAGATCTAATTACATAATACGATAAATTATCTTGATTTTGCACGCCTTGGATTGAATGCGCCGAAAAGTTCTGGGTATCATGTTTGCTCTGATAAAAACATCATTGCAATTGCATTCAGCTTTTAGCAGCCATCCAAACGACTGCAAAACATGGCCTTGTCACGAGCAGATACTATAAGGACACTGCACTAGCTAAATGGTTCACTGACCCATTTTAGACCACGAACCCAAAAGAGCAAGCAACCGCGTCCCTTCGCTTAGACTTTGAGAAGAAAAGAGCCCCCAGGAGACCATTTAAGTTCAAATTCTCCCCCCAGCGGATAAGTCAAATCAAATCTAAGGAAATTACAAAAGCGCCGCAAGGATAAATACAACTCCCATATATTTACTTTCAACTTCCTTCACCGTTTAAGCAATGCACCCTCGAACTCAAAAAAAAAAACCAAAACTCAGAATTAGGGGGGCGACAGATTTTGAATTTATTACCCCACTTGCCGGCTGGCATTCGCCGTCCAACGCTCTTCGATTCGCTCCACGACGTCCCACTGTTGCCGTTTCGTTTTTTCCCTTTGATTCTTCTTCCCCGACAAACCGCCCTTAAATCGAGTGGAACGTATTTTGGTTAGAAAATTATTATTTATTGCTTTCTCTTCGTCTAAAGAAATTTCCACGAACAACCACAAAAAAAAAACAAACCGACAGAATACAAAAAATCGCTTTCACTTAGTCCTGCCAGAGAGGACTCAAATCAGTGTCAGGAATTTCTCGGCGTGTTGTCCTGGCAGTGGCGGTGGTTAACAAATGTGTGTGATCAACTCCCGGGCAAGTCCTATAAATTTCCGCCCTAATTGATTTATAAGCGGTTTTCGATTCGATTGGTCATCCCGGCGAGGAGTGGAAGTCCACGCCAAAGTGCTGGCGTCGAATTCCACAGTTCGGGTCACCCGGTGTAATTGGTTGTCGTCCTGAGTCCTGGAGAAACCGATACATCGAACGACAGTCATAGCAAGAGCCAGTGCCAGAGCCAGAGCACTTAAGTGAGTGTTTATTGAAGATTTATTGTGGTGCCGAGGTGGCGATGGTGATGGCGATGGCGATGGCGATGTCGATGCCCGTTGACACTTCGGTTGATTAGAGCGATGGGATTGAGTCATTCACTTTAAGAGGTCCTTTAAGGGTTTTCCAGCGCCACGTAAGTTTTAATTAAGGAAAAGAAATAAAAGTAAACAGAACCAGAGCACAACATAAACTGGACACAGGAAGCTGCTTGTTAATTAGTCCTGAAACTACACCCACCATCAACGAGAGCAAATAGAAAGGAAGAAGGAGAAAAGCAAACCCAAAAAGGACCTCAACAAATCTCATTAAAATCATAATTACGTGTTCCAGCACAAAAATTGACTCCATTCAAAGAGTCCTGCTGCTGCTCAGTCGTCCTTAGCTCGCTGTACTGCAATAGAACACCATCGGGGCTTCGGAATGTAACTTCCGGGTTTTCCCGAGGGACTCGTCAGCAGAGAGAGAGGAGACCCTTCCGCTGAAGGAAGGCGACTTATATGTGTGCATGACACTTTTTCTCGCCCCTGTTTTACTGGTGAGGTATCCAGGTCAGCCCAGGATTCTAGGTGCCGTGCATTCATCACTTCTATGACGTTATGACGAGGGCGTCAGGACCTCTGTCGTATTGAAGTGGAACTTGCTGTCACAGAGAAAGAAACGAACGTAAAGGACAGTGTAACACTTGTTTTAATTGCAAAATTAACCACCAGAGGGGCTAAGGTTTGTTTTGTGTAATTAATTTTCATAGCCGTGCGAGCAGAGCACCCTTGCGCGGGTGGTGTAGTAATAGGGGGAGGCGAAACTGTTGCATGGTTATTTTGGGAGCAAAAGGGTTTCTGTGTTAGCGGGGCTTAAATATGTTTACTTTGTACGCCGCGCCACACATGTGTGGGGTTTTGAGGTGTCCTTAATGCCATTTGGAATAGTCAGAGCGAAAAAAAGTCCTTTAGTGGTGACAATATGTGTGCCTTTGTAAAGGGGTCGTGTTTGATGTTTTGCGACCTAGAGTTCGGCGGCGACCTGCCGCCAGAGTTTGGCTGCGTGCACTTTCTAGTCTCATCACAGTTGGTTAACAAAAGCCCTTTTGAGTGAAAGGACCGCTGTGCAAAAAGCACTGCGGTTCCACACACAGCACGACATGGACCGGATGCAGGATGAAAGTATGATGTCGCTCATTGTTCGCTTCGCAGGGAAATAAAGAAAACTTTTATCGGATGACTTAATACACTTTGAGAGAATAATCCTTGTGTAAGACGTTGGGTTTACAAAAGCACAGTGAGCACTGACCTCGTTCTGTAGAAATCCATTCAAAACTTTATTTGTAGTGAAATGTGATTACGAAATGGCTGTTACAAATGTTTTTTTGCAATTTATTTCGACAAGATATTCATTTATGTCTACTTATGCGTTGAAGACACAGATCGCTTTGGACAGTCCAAACAATTGACGCTTAATGGAGGCATTAATCAATGAATATCTACAGCAGTAGGCTAGAGCGTATTGAGCAATTGATTGAGCCAGCTAAGCTACAATTGATTTCCCTAAGTCATTCACTCTAAACAAAAAAGTGGCCGAAATAAAAGCAGAAACATGACAAAGTTATTTTTCGCAATAGTTACGTGTTGCATCTAAGTGGAATGTCCAACCACTGTCTCCATCAGACATCCGACAAGATTTACAGTGACTCACGGTTTATTTGACCCACTCCCAAAAGCTTACAACTTCAAACGACTATAACTCCTGAACGAAAGAAGCTATCAAAAAAGTAAAAAGCTAGAAATATTTAAAAACGTTCTCAACATATTTCTGATGCAGTGAAAAAACTTAAGAAATCCAAGAACCTTAAAATGCCTTGAACAATGCCCTAACTCACTTCAACCTAAAGCAATTTAATTGAAAACTCAATTTAATTCAATTCAATTTACGAGGCACTATGTCACAATAGTCGACAAGTAGATGCACTCCATCGCGTGACACGGACCTCGACTTCGATTGGTTTAGAAAAAAAAAACGAATTTGTGAGAAAGTCTTGTCGACTTCTTTTAATTATGCAAAACACATACATTTTCTCAGACTCCTGTTCCATTGTCTTCTCTGTACAATACCCTTCATGAACGCCGAATTGTTTAAAAACTTCCCAGCACCCTTTATTTGCGTCTCTGAATTGCATCGCTAAAACTGCAAATTTCGCAGATCCGCCAATGACAATCTATTTACCACGCAAAATGGAACGTTCTCTCGAACTTTCGTCGAACCAAAACGAAAGTCAATTAAGGCATAAACCGCCGCGAATCCTGCCGCCAGCAATCTGCTTGTAAAGATTTTCGAATAAATTTCCCAAAAGCTGGCATGTTCGCTCGTATTTCGTGCCATTAACACCAAACTTCTCCGCAATTCGATTTCAAAACTCGGCCCAACCACCGGCAATAATGGCATTCCCATCCAACCATCGAACAGAAGGTAAAATTCTTTCCCGAAATGGCTCATATTAATCAAATTTAAATTTACGATGCAAATCGAGCACAGGATTCGGTGCATCCAGCGAAAGGACACGGATACAAAAAAAAAGAAACAGAACGTCCACGGGACCATGCCGGTCGTAGTTAAATCGATTTTAAGTCACCAGTTGACAATAAATTCGTCTGGCTTCGAATAGTTGTAGTAACTCCGTCGTCTGTGGGTGAATTAATATTAATTCCAATTGAACAGGCAAGTCCCCGGCTCCTCCACAGAATAAAAGCTCATAAATTCCACCCCAGGACACACACTCGATGTAATAAAGGACAGAGCAACATTTTTTTTTCTCTGCTTGTCCTGTTTGTGGGTCCTCTCTTTCGAATGATCCAGATGTAGCTCCCCGGACAACGGTCAATAATTTCATTCTAATTACGAAAAACTGAAAGCGAAATGGAAATAAAGGACCAAAGCATAACAGAGAACAAAAAAAGACAAAAAAATACCAAACGAACCACACATTGGCCCAAAAAAAAAAATACAGAACTCCAGTTGGGTCGTAAAGGACATACCCAAGAGCATCATTAAAACATCCGCTTATGGCCACTCAGACGCACATAAGTTAGTGTGTGCACATCCTGTGGCCCATCATCGGAGTCATCATCGACATGGAGAGCATGTTGGTCATCACTTAATGACCCACAATTCTGGTCCGTCGGCGGTGGTTCCGTGTTAATTTCCTTTCACAATCTTCCTGATCCGATCTGATATGTTGCGGTCGATTTAAATTCACTCACATGCATCCGGCGGCCGCTGGTCGGCGTTTAATTATTTATTGTCTCTCGGCTGGTTGATTTGTTATTATTTTTCTATTCATTTATACCCCTATTACGGTTCGCGAGTCGAACGTTCGACTCGTCTCGAACGATCAGGCGAATATTTCAGGTCGAGCGATTACCGTTCGCGAACTACTTTGTTCGCCTGAAATTCACTACTGCCTTAACTACAAATTCACACTACCCTAACCACAGTAAGAAATATGTGACAAACGTCAAGTGAAATTCAAAACAATTATTTGTTCACAATTAGAAATTCGTTAAATTCAAAACAATTATTTGTTTATGTTTGGGTCCAAAGAAAATAAAACCGAAAAAACGAATTTGCACAACAAAATTACATTTATTTCCTTCTGCCCAAAATAGGGAATAACAAACAAAAACAAAAGTGGACTGTAAAAAAATGAATAATATGTAAAGATGCTCTATTGCTCGCTCTATATTGTTGGATGTGGGCGCTGTGCCCGGTTGCAGACGAGTGTCATAAAGTGTGTCGCCGCACCAAACTCCAGACGTCGGGACACACTCGATTGGTAGGCTGGAAAACAGTTTACAATTAGAATTAAACCTTTAAGAATAATAAAAATCATATTTAATATATATAACTAGTGTCCAAACGGTTTACATGTTTATATGGACTGTTTCAAAAAGATAAGTGGAATAATTAGAATACGCGGATAAATTGGAAACCGCTGCTTACGCCACTTTTTCTATCGTTCGATTGTGGGTGCAATAGTTTAAACAATACATATATCTATTAGTTAAAACATGTCTTTAATTGAGCATTTGAGTGAATATATTTATGTGATATATAAGTTAACACAAGCAACAATATGCTGTCGACATCGCACCGACCAGCATGACGCCTCGAACGATAACGAGGACGATAAGAGAGAATGCAACGAAATGCAAACAGCGATAAGAGGACGCTAACACAGAACGCCACGAAATGCAAACAACGATAAGGAACGAAGACACAACATGTGGTGTGGACGAAGGGTCAGCGTAGTTTGGTAGGTTAGTTTTAAGATTAGTTTAGTGCCGAACTCCGGATTGTAAAGACTCGTCTCGCCTTAAGCAGCGAGCACCATTAACTATTTCAATAAAGAAAAAATAGAAACGTTAATTAAAGCGTTTAATATAAAAGATAACTTATATTCGTGCAAAGGTAAAAAAAATTCCAATATTCAATTTGCTTTCTTCTTCGACGAGACATATGCAACAATGCTATTGAGTTGAGCAAACAGAAGAATGCCAATTGTTCCTAATTTCACTATTGTTATTGGTTGTAACTGTATTTTTTCGAGTTTCAACATAATAAAAAGTAATAAGTCAAGTTCATCAATACAAAAATGTGTTTTCTTTCGATATTTCCACTGTTCGTACTCTCAGTCACCAAATAATTTCATTCGCCTGGATTTGACACAAGAAATAGAAATTTAGTCGAACGTTCGCCAACGGTAATACGGTGAAATCGAAATTCGCCAAGCTTCTGACATTTAAGTCGAATCTCATCTGGGCGATTCGCGAACGATAATACGAAAATGTGACTCAGGCGAACTTTTTCGTTCGACTCGCGAACCGTAATAGGGGTATTAATGTTTTTAAATATTCATGTGTCGTTCAGTATTCATGGCGGTTAGTGTTTTGTTTTTTTTTGTGTTTGTGGCGCCGGTTTTTTTTTTTTTTGTGTTTGTGGCGCCGATTTTTTTTTTCTAGGACTGACAGGTCATTGGGGAAAATTGAGAGATGTCACCAGGGAGACGGAAGGACGTCCTCAATTTTTCAACCATTTTTCGATTGACACGTAAATCATGTTGTTTTTTTTTAATCGCCTATACGATCGCGGCTTTCATATTCACTGTCAGCAAGCTCACACAAACCTCCGCCAGTGTTCGGAAACTCAAAGAGGAAGTGGGCAGAAAAAAAAATGAAGCTGTCCATTTGAGTTGGTTCTTTTGAGCTTCAATTTCAGTTTTCTGAAAGCGGTTGACGAGGGAGTCAATGTCCTTTTGTAGGTTCAATTAATGCAGACTGTGCCAATAGATTGACATGCACTGTTTTGAGAAACAACTTGTTCATGGCAGCTGACATGCACCCGTACAGCGGCTCTAATCCTCTATGCTTGATACTATAATGGCGGCATAAAATGGTGAAATAAAGAATGGAAAAATGAATTCGCGAAAATGAAAATATAGAAATAAACTAATTGATTACGCCAAAAGAATGGCGAAAGAGGGAAACTGAAACAATGAAAATAATAGAAATGAAATTAAAAGAAAACTGAATGTTTTTTCTTTTTGAGAAAATTATAAAACAATTTCATGATATTGCAAAAAATAACTATTTTAAAAATTCACTGGGAAGACCGGAGTATAAATCTTTTATACATCGCCAGCCATTTTAGACGTATAGTTTTTAGTTGACAGTCCTTTGAGGTGGTTGGACCAAGTCCAAAAGCTTGCCTGGTTACGCTTGGGCATACCCGCCGAGGAGTTAGAGTCGGCGGCGGAGGATCGGGATGCCTGGAGATCTCTTTTGCGTGCACTGCCCCCGCAACCCCTTTAGTGGAACATGCGGGCTAAGAAGATGATGATGATGATGATGTCCTTTGAGTGCGTCGATGTGAGTACTTTTTGTGAATAAATATTGTACAAATATAAACAATTATTTTGCAGAGGAAAATGTAGTATTTAGACGGGCTAAAGAGATGGGAGCATCGCTGGGAGAAGTGTATAAAGTTATAAGAGGACTATGTAGAAAAAAAAAAAATTAAGAACAGTGTCAAGACACGGAATGTTTTCAGATTAACCTCTTAATAATAAAAGGAGATTACACAAAATATACAATTTCATATGAATTGGTTTTCAATTCGATTTGGTAGAACTAAAAACTAGAGTCTCCGTTTTTTTTTTGCTTTAAAATGTTAAGTATATTTCGTTTATGTTTTTTCTATGTAGAGTAAAGTATAAACACATTTATAGAGCTGTCTAAGTCTTATAGTCTAAGTTTTTATTTAACCTTTAGACTAACATTTACTTAACAATATATGTCGTTTTGATATGTTAAAAAAGGGCTAAGACTTCGCAAATTGAACTTGATAGTAATTGGTGTCCCGGTTTTTTGGAAAACCAAAACGTCGTTTTTTGCCCCTGTTGATATTTGGAGTCAATTTTTTTGTTAGATTTGAAAGGGCACTCTTGTTTGCTGATCTACCATGATTGTAGTTGACTTAAGGCTTCTCTTACAGACAATTTTGGTTGAATTTTAGAACGAATAACTACGAAAAACTAAAATCACATGAAGTTTCAACATCTGGCTAACCTAGATCTGTCCCCTCTAGGTTGGGCAAATCCTTCTTACCACTAAAAGTCCTACGAATCCCCCGTCAACCTTCAAAACAAATCAATTATTTGCTGTAAAAAACTTTTTGATCCACTTCCTCATAATTGTTAACTTGAAAAACCCGAAGACAGTTTCACCACCAAGCCGAACCCTCTTCAAAGAGCGAATCACGTTCAAACAACCGGAGGAACCCGACCCCGTTCCTGTTCCGTGTTCCCTGTAACATAAATCTCGTATCCTTTTTTCCTTTTTGCCTTTCTCACTTTATTTATTTTTTTATTTTCCTTTTGCTCCACTCGATCCAAAGAATCCTCACCAATCCAACACCAAAAACTGCGTTCTGTTAATTACCTCTAATAGTAGCTCTGATTTGTCTTTAGCAGATGAGAGGTACCCGAACCTAGAGCACACTTAAAGAGAAAGAGAAAACGAGAGAATACACATAACGGAATCTCGCAAATTAAGGATGCTAAACTTACCTGAAAAACATTTTCATTAAAGTTTTGTGCTACAAGGCACAGAGCAAGGATTACATGGCATTGGGTGTGTTAAATGTTAGCGCTAGGCGGGTGGGTAGAAATGAGTGATGAGAGGAGAGGATGGAGGATGCTGAGGCTGACGAAGGATGATGAGGATGAGGATGAGGATAATGGGGTTGGGTGCGAGGTAAGGACGTAATCATTGTGTTCCTGCTTTTGTTAGGGGCTTTGTAAAATCCATCGTTGTCGGTGGTTCAGAGCGCGGTGCCGTATGCCAAAAAGGGAAACGTTATCGCTAATGATATCCACCGTGTGTTCTGTTTTAACTGAATAGGTTCCACACAGGGCGGCAGAAGAGGCACAGCACAAACACGGAGTTGAAAAAAAGGGTTTGAAGTCGAGACTTTGCAATTAACTTGTAATATTAACATATCCTCTATCGTCCTTCTCGTCCTGGTTCGTTGACTGTGTGTGTTGACGACGATACAACATCGTTGTTGCTGTTGCTGTTGTTGTTGGCTGGTGCTCGACTGCCTGTACACCATGTAAATGAGAGTTAACAAAATTAACAAGCTTCTCCTTGAGTGGGTTAATGAAGATTCGTTTAATCTGGCGACTGGTAGACTGTGTAGGTTGAGTGGGAGGGTGGAACACTATTCTGGGTGACGTATTGTTGCTTGGCAGGGCGGAAGTGTGGATATCATGAAACTTAAGTAGAATTGGACTAATGAGACAGCGATGGAGGTGAATGAATCTTTCCGAATTCGTACACCGCAGTGAGTATGCTGCATACGAGTATGAGTATTGTTTCGATGCCGCAGTCTCATTAAAAGCGGTTTTCGGTTTCAGTTGGTGGTTTATGGAGCCGACTTGCAGAGGCCTTAAATTGAGAGGGTTATTTTCTCGAATTGCAGTCCTTTAAGTAGGGCCATGAAAACGGGAAGGGGAAGAATCGCAAAGATTTTTGGGGGATAATTTCTCAATGAACTAAGTGACTCGAAGGTGGTGGGAACTGGGACAGCTTTTCAGTTAAAAACAGTTTAAAAATCTTGAAACCATTTGAGATTTTAGATAAAAATGTAATAGAAGAGGGGATCTTTAATAAATTTAAAACGAAATATCGGGGTAGGTAGGAATATTGTACGACAATAGATCAATTTATAATTTGAATAATTTAAAAGAAGTAGCACCAAAATAAAACAAAAATTTTTGTTTTAAAGACATGAACCGCTTAGCAATCGGAAAACTCTAAATTACTGAAACCTACTACAAAAGTGGAAAGTCAAATTTTTGGATCATTCATTTTTCAGTTCGAATATTCCCGGTGCATCCATTTGAAAGATATTACTTTGCTACTCTTAGGTGACATACAAACATAATAATAAAACTACCAGTGGAAAAACTTAAACTGCCATTATCTTTCACTAGCCCCTTCTTCTCATTCCTGCATGTTTATTAAAGTTTATTATGTAACTACCTAAGTAACTATCATCCGGAATCAACACTTTTGCTCGACGAAATTTGGGTGCATTTTTAAAATAAACTGCATAAGGAGTGACAACTTTGCTTCCGCCGTTTTGCAATAGATGGCTGTAGCGGTAAGTGCTAGTCGAAATAGATAGATCGTAGATGTCATACAATAAGCTTAGGTATTTGTAAACATAACGGCATTGAAATATTAGTCGATTTGTGTCTGCATCATAAAGTCTCGATTAAACATGGCAGCTCACGAGCCAATTTCTCGTCTGCTTTAATATGAAGAAATCTACAGCTGAGGCTCATCGAATACTCTCAAATGCCTGAGGTGAGGCTGCTATTAGTGGAAGAACGTGTCGAGAGTCGTTTCAACGCTTCAACAATGGTGATTTTGACATCGAAGACCGGCATGGCGGTGAAAGAGAGAAGGTTTTCGAAGATGCAGAACTGGAGGCATTACTTAATCAAGACTCGAGGCAAAACGAATCATAAATGTATAACAAGTTTATTACAATAAAGCCTCGAATTTCTCGGAATTTTTTCGCTTTTTGATTTATAGCAACAATGTACATTTTTAATAAATGAAAATTAACAAAAACCTATGAAATTGTTTATAGATACTAGCTTTTTCCAAAGTTATGTTGGCGTTATGGGTGGCACTGTAACATTTAAAAATTGCGATTGCTCAAGCTTCGTATGCTTGCTCGACTTTATTTCGAAATTGGCTCAACAGTTTTGCCCATTCAAACTTTATCTGTAAATAAAATACCATAAATAATTGTTTAAAAACATTCATTAAGTTTCTAATCGATTGGATTCTATATAAATGTGGGCCATTGTTTATCGTCTATAATAAATAGTAAGACTCACTTAAAAATAGAGCCTTTTGTAGACCTTTGACTTAGACTTGTTCTTTTCACAAGTAATATATGGCTTTTTGTTTTTTTTAATTTAAAAACAATAACAACAATTACAATTCTTTTACTAGTGCTGTTGTATTCAGTAGCAGAGCAAGACGTTCAATGAATCTCGAGTTTTATTTATTACGAGGATCGAGGAACACTATAAGAAGGCTTTCAAAGAGATTGCATTTCATTGTATTAAATTTTTAACCAAGATTTGAATTACTTATTCAATTAAAAGTAGTTCTCCTCCTGCGAGAATGTGCAAAAAAATGATCATTGACTCACGTCAAATGCGCACACTAATTCATTCTTATTTTCGCAAAACGTTGAAATTTGTCAAAGGTCTCGACGATCAAAGATCTCGGCCAACTTCTAAACATCAATAAACCATCAACTTTTACCCCTAATACACCTGACTAATCACACAAAGTCCCTTCCCACTAAAATGTATGTCACCGAAAGAGCAAAACCAAACTCCAATGACGTATTTATTTTCAATAAATAATCATCCACTGAAGAGGATTTCCTCGACCCCCTGCAGCATCCTGTCATCGCTCCGTCAAACTTCAATTCCTCCACAAGAGTCCAGATCGATAAGACAGAGAGCCACGGCAGAACCATTTCATTGATTGGAAAATGTACGAGCATCTACTTCCTGTTCATTGAAATCCTATTAAAAATTAATTCACTAGTCCTCCATCGAATGCCTTGCATTATTTGTGTGTCAGAAGGCAAAACAGATCCCGTCCGTTCCACCACTGTTGACTGACATTTCGTTCATCCTTTTAATGAAGAGCCCGCCTGAGGGCTTTCGAGTAATGCCAGGTAAGGGGGCACAGCACCTTAATCTGATTTCCATGTCCCATCGACCTAATTTAAAAGCAATTACCAGCGAATTATTATTCGGAGCACATTTTTAATATAACGAAATACTTAGGGACGAAAGAGACCGGCAGTGAATGAAAAAAAAAAAAAAAAGAGAAATATTTTGCGATTCAATCAGAATTTTTGTAATTTGGGGGATAAAAAACAACCCCTCCTCGTCCGGTCGGCACTGACATCGCGACAGGGAGCTTCTGTGCTGTCCCCGTCGTCGTCAATCGACTCGAATGTAAATCTTCTTCGAACAAGGGACCGGTGTAGTCTCGTCTCGTTTGTCAAATATGAAGTTCCAGTATCGAGAGGATAGATCCCATTCACCCTCCGATGGTTCGTCGAAAATTTGATGGAGCAAATTTAAATTTTTATTATGTCGCTCGTCCCCTAAGCATACGCGCAGCTGGATGAGAAGAGAGAAGAGAAAAAAAAAAGAAATTCTATTTGCTTAGCAAATTGGTATCCTGAAGGACTACAAGTGAAAAACAACGCAAAAATAAATCCAAAGTCGTCTTCTTTTATGTCCTTTCGGTGTATCCTGGGCACTGTTGTTGTTGCTGTGGTGTCACATATGTTCACATGAAGTGGCGCTGGCTCGTTGGGTGGGGGGATGGCTTCGTGTTTATTTGCAGCAACCCCTTTTCGATCCGTCGCATGTCGGTTGATAAATTGACTCAGATAGACTCACATAAGAGATGATTAAGGACTCGAAGCAGGAACAAGGACAGGCAGGACTGAGTTTCCTTTTTTTTTTCGGGAGGGAAGTCAGTCCATCAGTGGTGACAGAAAAAGGGGTCAGAATGTTTAAACAAATTTCCAAACCATTAATTCACCCAAAACCTGGGGGAAGACTGTGTCGGTCTTAGTTAAAAATATCGACTGGGTTTGGAAGACGGTGTAATCGGACTTTGAATCGAGGAGCTGACCCCAATCTTGTCAACAAGTTGGGGGAGAAGTGTATGCACTCGGATTAGGTGTTTTTGCTGTGTTTGTATAGCAGTTTCGATTTCGATTGTGACAAAAACGAGATGAGAGTCACCCTTTATCTGGTTTTGGCTTAAATGGATCTATGACTGACTCGAGAAAGACGATCAGTGAACCAGAATGTTTGTACTTTCCTCGAAAACCGATTTGAAGTTTGTATATTGAATGCAATTTATTTGGTATCTTCTAGAAACAATTTGTAATGCCTTTCTTCAGCATGCTTCTGGTGAATGAGGTCGTTGATCAAGAACTCAATGGTTGTTGTGAACTGAGCATAAGACTAAGATTGAGAAAAGACATAGAATTGGATTCAAAGAATGTTCGAAAGGATTTGTTTAAATGATAGGTTGATGAAAACCTTACCCGTTTTTTTTTCCAGAAGCTAATTAAATCTAGCTTTCAGTACTTAAACGTGCTCTACGTCACCGCCTGACCAACCAATATATACAGTGGGGTGCAAAAATGAGTACATGCTTGTTCTAATTGCAATTATAATGACTGCATAGAACACAAAAAAAAAAAAACGTTACCGACCGAACAAGACATGCCAATAGCATTCACCATAGAGTCGCAACGAAGTCCAAAGCTTGCAGAAATAAGAAAAAGGACCAATAAAATATTTTGCAATGCACACGTTAATGCTTGGAAAGGTAATTCAGCCTTTAAGCACTTTTCGGTCAATAGTCAGGACCATGCAATTACACTCATACCTTCCTTTGCGCAGGTGTTAGGGGAATGAAAAGTTTCGTGCAAACCGAAACCACGCAAACCGATTTATGAGCGTACATGGATGTACAGTTGATTCCCTCTAATTCGCACCTTTATGCGACATTAAAAATAGGTCGAGTTAGAGGGAGTTTTGGAAAAATTCGAGTTGGTAGGTAGGTAGGCGGGCTGACAGAATTTGTTCTGCCACACTTAGGTCCTTGTGGACCCCTTATGTTACCTTATGTTATGGGGGTTTGTAACCGTTTCCTTCTCTCTTCTAGGTCACCGCGACCTAATTCCAATGATAAGTCCGTCCATCTGGTCCTTCTCAAATACCTGAAAAGATTCTTTAGAGGTAATGAATTAATCTCATTTAGAGGGATTGATATTTTTTTTGTTAAAAAGCCTTTTTTTTCTGCAGGAATCAACACGAAATGAATGTTCGCGAAATTTGTTCATTGTCTAGAGCCAGCTTAAAGACTTAGAGAATATGAGCGTGCGTGATTGATACAAATTTCGAGATGAATTTTTTCTTACTTATGTGCAAAAGACAAAAAAATCGACTTAGAGGTAATGAAAAGACCAAGAGTCGAAAAAATATATTCGAGTTAGAAGGATTTTCGATTAAAAGGGATTAAGATGGAGTTCGACTTAGGGGGTAGTTTTTATTTGGAAAATTGAGGGAAATGCCAAAATAAGGCGAAAAAAATCGAGTTAGAGGGAGATTCGACTAAGAGGGATTCAACAACAAAACCATAGTGGGCGATGATTCTTTGAAGAAAAAACGTTATTTCACGCAAATCAAATATCTACCAGATTTGGGTAAATATTTGAAAATCGCGCAAAGCTGAAACTGTGTAAAGCGAAACCGCGCGAAAGGAGGGATGAGTGAAACTCGGCAAAGGAATAATGTATAAAAGTAGAAACAAATCAATAAAATGATTTACTAGTACTTTAACATTCAAACAAACAAGTTGTTTTTACTAAATTCCACTCCTCAACTAACTCAAGAACTAACTAAACCAAATAAATATACTTTAAGATATTTAACCTAAAGAAAAGCGAAGCGAAGCTCAATTAAAGGCAGTTAAAATAAAGTGAAAACAGGTAATTTCTGTATAACAAATGAAGCAAAGCTATAAGTTGATAGTAAGTTCAACTATCAGAGCTGGTTTTAAGTTCAAAAATCTGACTTGGCAACGCATTACACACAGTTTTTTACTCCTGACCTGAAATTAAAGTCCATTTCTTTGTAACATCCTTCCGTACATCCTACCCATTCGAATTTGCCACAGCCAGAAAAAAAATGAGGAGACAGCTTTCCCCACATATTTTCAATCAGGTTCAATCAGGTGAACGTGCTGGCCGCTTTAAAAGTTGAACCTATTCATCTAAACACGAAAATTCACGATTGGCCTCGAATACATGAGGATTGTCTTGTTGGAAGAACGGATTTTGAACCGTTTCATGTTTCAAAAATTCTACCAAATACTAAAATTTCTTATAACTGATTAAGCAAATTTTCTGATTTCAATCGGCAAGAAGTTTTCTATATTGGGGTCCTACAATAATAACTAAAAACATTCCAGACCATCAAAAATTCACGTCTAAAGTTTGGCACCCAGTTCTTTTACATAAAATTTCAACTAAGCCATGTAAGTCGCACTAAATTTTGTCTTTATAGGGCAGATAGTTCTAATTATTGTTGGCATTTTAAGAACTTCTCAAAAAGTGCTTTGGGTATTTAAAAAAAATAATTTGCCTTTAATTGAATTTCGCTGAGTGTAATAACTTTTCATTGGAATGAACTTTGTTTATTCGGGAATTCGAATGAAAAGTATTCATTGTTGAAATGAATTTGGCAGTTGAACTCCTGCCAGTATGACCAGATTGTTAGTTTTTAGAGTCATTAGATAGAGATATTTCATAAAATAACATTTCATTTTCCATTTCATTTACTGTAGTTTGATAATTCTTACATTTACATGTTTGGTAGTTAAGAGAAACAGAAAATTAAATTCTTTACAACGTTAATTTACTTAATGCATAGGGAGAAAGTAAATACAATAATTTTAAGGGAAAAGCAACAAGGAAAAAAAACCATATATAGCACTTAAAACTAAGACTGCATATACAATTTATAAAATAACATCATTTTAAGAAAATCAAGCAAAGATGAGTAGGCTTAGAAGACCGATATACCTCACTTTTTAATCAATTACTTTGAATAAATGGCTTGAACTATTTAGATTACATTTTTGAGAAGTCGTTCTCAATTCAAATAAATCGACGATCCATTCGCAAGTCCTTTCTAATTTCTTCGAAAAATGTGTTCATGATGCTCATTTACTCACACTCAGTCAGCTTGACAAACTACTTCCATCACCCTTCAGACCATGACTGCAGTTAGTATCATTGAGCCTTCATATTTCATGTGTCTGACCCTGAAATCGATCCTTGGAATCTCATGCATTATTTCCCTCATCAATCCCTTCTACGCCTTAATAATTGTCTGCATCAGAGTCCCTCCTTGACCATTCCCACCGTTTATCTGCCAATTTGGGGATAATCGTCCTTTAACCATCCTTAATGACAATGTCCTTCCTCACCATCAGCCTCTCTCAGCCCCCAAAAAGGAGCTGCAGAGAAAAATGTTCATCCTTCCGTTGATGTATCCACAACCAAATGAACTGTCACCTAATCCTGAATAGATAGTTGGCAATTAATCGCCTCGGCATAAGGACATCCCATCATCCCATCTCCTCGACTTAACTCGACTCGACAAGGACACAATCGAGACAATTTGTTAACCATAAGTGCCACAATTCGACTCAGACACACACACACACACACACACACACACAGACAGACAGATTCATACATAGGCCCATTGCCTTCAGGATTTAAATTAACTTACAAGGATCATCCTTTTCGTTTGAAAAGCGGACGCGTTATCGGCCCAGTCGCAGTGACATTTGTCCTCCCCACTGGGAGCTTTGTGTTGTGTTTCCTGTCCAGTTATGTGTGTGTGTGTGTGCGCCTTTTTTTGCAGTCGAGGCCAAAGGATATGACTAGCCTCGTCCAAAACACAGACGACGACGATATCTGATTGAAATCGTTGTTTGCTGGAGGCGTTAGGATTCGACAGGACAATGCCTAATCCTGAACGTCAAGTGTCCAACGATGCGTTAAATTTGAAATCATGCCCAGAGTGAGTTGTCTCGTTTTTTGTTTTCAAAATCCCGACTGTGAGTGATTGTCGAGGTGGTGATATTTAATCGAAGGATAACAAAGGACATTTTTTTAGTTTTTTGTTTTAAAGACAATCGCATGCGTGTTTTTGGGAAATTTAATGTTCCAATTGAAAACCACAAACTCCAAAAAAAGAAGGAAACCTTCTACGGTTCAGTCACGAATTTCTGGCAGAGGAGTCTTGTGTGTTCCCTGCTGAAGGATTACGCAAGGATTAGAGCAGCTAATTATTGAAATAGTGGTCGTATTGTAACCGTCTGGTGCGTCTCTGTCGTAATTCGTGGGGATGCCTTTGCCTGGATTTTAATCTCGGCAAATTAAAAGACGACTACGGCAGCCAATGTGTCTGCTGTTCCGTTTGTGGAGTGGAAGCTTTTTAGGGAACAGAAGGGGATACGATAATCCTTTTGTAATTACTCCAGAATGGGGTAGCGGGCGACGTGTATCCTGACTTGAAAAGCATTGTATTAAATTCGAAGATAAACGAATGAAAATTTGTGAAAGTTTATTTTTTCATGGCTGGCGATTTTGGCAGAACGAAGATAGATTACGCGAATTTTCGTTAATGACCGGAGAAGTAGGGGCCAAGGTTTGGATTAAGATGGAAGGAGGGCTCCTGTAGGCTTTAATGTATTGATTTTTGTTTATTTTATTTTTAAAGACCTGATTATTCTAGAAATAGATTTACAATTTGGTAAAAATTGTTACAAAAATTATTGTTTGTTATTTTAAAAAAAACTTTTCACACTATATATAACAATTTTGGACCTAATGAAAGGGTTATTAAAATAACAATGCAATAAGTACTTAAATGAAATGAAATTCGTAACAAATTTTAATGGATGATGAAATGAAATAAGCTAACCTAACGAGCTGACGAAGTTTGACGAAGCTGACGAGCACAAGAAAGAAACCATCTAAAAACAGAATAAAAGGATTTACTTACTTAGATAACGGTGAGTTTGTCGAGGAGCCACCATGTTTTTCGACGAGGTTACTCTACGATAAATGTAATCGAGGTCACTGATGCTGTACTCGTTGCCAGACAATCGAGCAATCGCCGAACGAAGAAGGTTCTAATCCTGGCAACACTGGACGTCCAGAAGGCCTTCAATTCTCTTCGGTGGAAAGACGCCCTAATCGTACTTCGAAATTGGTTCAATATTTCCCCAATCCTTGAACGTATTTTTTAGATCTACCTAAGAGACTGCTCCTCTTCGAAACTACAGAGGCCCTCTGTAAAGTTTCGAAACTACAGAGGCCCGCTGTAAAGTTTCGAAACTACAGAGACCCTCTGTAGTTTCGAAGAGACGATTCACAGAGGTCTCAGCAGGTGCCGTTCAGGGCTCAATCCTGAGTCCAGACATGTGGAACATTGCCTATAACGCCATCCTGCATATGGACATGCTAGAGTACACCTTTCGCGGACACAAAAGAAAGAAAGCTTAAATTGAACCAAGCTATGATGCGAGTGCAGGAGTGAGAGTTAAGAGCCATGATCTATAGCTAGCGGCTGAGGGACCGGAAATAGTCCCCTTACAACCCGACCAATCGCGGTCCATGTTCAATTCTTGCTAGGATCCCAGCCCAACATCAGCAAGAGCGCAATCAAATACCTAGGCATGCACCTAGCCTGCAAGCTCTCCTACCGGGAACAAATAAAAGTGGCAGTAGAGCTCGCGGCAAAAGTGTCGTTTTCATTTTCTCGGATCATGGCTAATATCAGAAGCTCGACCATGTCCAGCCGGAAGCTCGTCATGGCCATCACCATCCTATTATACGGATGCGAGGTCTGGGCTGATGCGTTAAACACTGAAGACAGGCGGCTGCTGTACAACGGCGTGAAACTCTTCACATCATCAGCTCTTACTGTACGGCATCCGAGCTAGCTGCCCTCGTCATCGCAGGGGTGACCCCCATTGATCTACTGGCCGCAGAAAGATAGATCGTTCACGACCATAAGACGGAAATAGGAATCACAACGGCAGTAGTAGCTGTGAAAGAATGAACGAGGCAACGGTGGCAAGCCAGTTGGGACGCCGAAACTAGAGGAAGATTGGCAGCGCAGCTGATCAAGGATGTTGCTACATTTACAGAGCGAAGACACTGTGATGTCAACTTCTACGTTACCCACGTTTTATCTGGACATGGCTCCTTCAATAGGTACCACCACGAAATGGGCAGGAAAGAGAGTGCTGCCTCCGGGGATTCGGAAGAACACGCCACGTACTATACCTTCTTCAAATGCAGAGGGGCAGTTCAGAAGCGGAAATAGGTAGCATATCTACCTGTCGGGAAAATGATATCTAGCAGTGACCGTTGAACGAAAGTCGCGGCTTATGCAGAAGTCGTACTTAGAGTGAAAAAGAGCCAATGCTGTGTCTTAAACAGGATACTTAAGGGTAGCCCCAACCCCTTTAGCTCACGCCAAATATAAAAAAAGAAGAGGATAGACTTACTCCCCTAGATGAAGAGAGAATACAGCTTAACCGACAAGATTAACTTAACCCGTCGAAGAAGACGAAAAAGCCAGTCCCCATTGGGTAAGGAAACGACACAGCTCTAAATTTATGCGAAAGCGGTTCCAAAATGGATACTGTCAATTAGAAGAGGTCAAGAAGTGGTTTTAGTGGGTAAAAGTCCCACAGTACTTGGAACAGAATGGGTCTATCTCACTTCCTCATTAGGTTCCCCATTGTCCTCAATTATGAATAAATTCTTGTTGAAGATAAAAGAAATCTGAAAGAGTACAGCAATTTTATCATTTTACGATGCCCCTTTCCTATACAGAGTGCTCGAAATTTTTCAGTAAAAATGCACTCTAAAGTCCTGTGAATGTAAAAAGGTCACTGACCTAAGTGGAGGAGTGGAGAAATTAAATTACTTAGAAACCCGAAGTGATTCCAAACCACGACCTACCCCAAGAAATGCAGGCTTTTAGCTGATTAAAGACTTTTCCCATTCACACTGTTGGATGGATTCATTCTATTCAAGCGTGATGTAAATCCACCTCGCCTCAAGGACCTCCCAACAATCACAATCGTACTCTCGAAATCAGTTTCGATTCAAATTTTTCATTGCAACACCCCACTAAATGCAATCCCTACAGCTTAACCCACATTACCATTGAATCATCAGCACTGGAGAAGACTCTTCAAAAACAAAACCAACTCACTAATAATCCAGTAGATAAGTCCTGACAAAAAAAAATGCAGAAAAGTAATATCCACCCAGGGCAACGATCTCCAAAACTCTCCATAAAAAAGGCGAGCTTTCTCTCCCTCACTCAGCGTGCCCATTCAAAACTCAAGCTCACACAAAAACTCAAAGCGTTCCCATTTATGTTTTCATTTTCGTTTCGTTTTCATTTATTTAATTTCTCCTTTTCACTCCTTTCAAAGGGGCAGAAAAAAAAGAAGGCTTAAACATTTCTCCAACTGAGGTTTCTGCACTTTAACTTGGGGTCCTTTGAGCGGCAATACACCCCCCAAAATGTAAAAAAAAAGTATTTACAAAGAATAGCATACACTCACACGAAGAAAGAAAAAAAAAAACGAAACAAAGTAGTTATCTGCACTCAAAAGGATGCTGTCAAATCTTCCTTGTGTTGCTGGGCAAGCTTAGGCGAAGTCCTTCACGTGCTCATCATTTCTGTTAAATTAAATTCCGCATCCTTTTTACGAGCGACCCCATTCGTCTAATGAGAGCGCTCGCTAAGCTGCACAAGCTGTCATTTACAATTGGCAACACCGCCAGTTAAAAGGTAATAAAAAAAAGGACGACATCCTCATCCTCGTCGGATGAACTTTTACCGAGCGCAAAACAAAAGACGATGAAGATGAAGATAACCGCCCGCCACAATCATATTTCAGCGCGCGATACCATGTGGCGGTGGTAACTTTAGCCAAACAGAGGTCCTTATGCCACACTACTACTACTACAAGCACTATCAGCATCGTCATCATCATCATGGGGCCAATATAACAATGAATTTTAAGATTTTTATGTCCTTTACGTGAACAACTATTGCTCCTTATGACGTCTATCTGCTTGTAGCCCGCTCCATTGAAACCACCGGCGCCACCACAGGTGGTTGGCTTGGCGAAGGGATGACGATGTTTACTTAGAACTGGTCCTGTTACATGCAGGATCCCGATTTTATGGCAGCGATACCACGACGTTGAGGATGGTGACGGAAGAAAATTGCCACCATGACATTGTACTCTGGAGTGTCATTGTGAACCCTTCTTATCGCTGTTTTACGATGTGAGGGCGCGGGCGGTGAACATTTAACCAGGTCGGGTTGGGCGGATACTTTATGAGAAGAAGATGGCACTAGGAGACCCTCTCCTCCGGCATCCAAATCTTTACGACTGTCGTGCGTGAGTACACCGTTGTCGTTGTTGTCGTTGGATTCACCTGGATCGTATTTACGTGACATTTACGACATTACATGGAGGATTTGTTGTTATATTACAAAATGTTTTGTATGAAGGATTGCTCGTAAAATTGATGAAACGAGAAAACGTGAATGCGAAGGATATTACTCATACGCCACCGATGATAATGGGTTCGAGGGTTTTTTTTCTGTCGGGCGGGGGCTGATATTAGGGACATAAAAACTAGGGTACCGGGTAAATGGGGTTTGGCCTCGGAATGTTCATGATTTACGAACACGTCTCTGAGTTGTCATCTTTTTTTTTTTTCTTATTTTCTTTTTGGTGAAGCGTTATTCTTTTTCTAAAATTGTTCGTTCGGCTTTTTGTCGGGGCTGGGGAGGATCTTTACGATGGTGGGTGGCATAAAACTGGGTACCGTATCTGTTGGCGTAATTTGTAATGGTAAGCGTGTAGCATTTAGTGTAACATTTGACGTCTAGCATTATGGCGGGACATTAAGTTTATGGATGAAGCTAAATACAAGAGTGTCAGCTGAATTAGGGTTGACGGGTGTTTTTATTTATCAGTGGGAGCTGCTCTGTCGGTCGTATCCGGCGTACTTTGTGTGTTATGTGGTCATGCTTTCATTTTGGTGAGTTTTTTTTTTTTTTATGAGACATTCACTCTTCAACTAACACATAGTAGCTGGGATAGATGGATGGAAGGATGTCAAACAAACTAGGAAGGCGAGCGGGAGATTGTAGCTCAAATTTTGTTGCCCTATCTAGAATAGGAGCCTAGTTTTTCGTACTTCCACTGTGTTGTGCGCGTTATAATTCGACACATGTAGATGGGACCTACAGTTCATTGCCGAAAAGCTAGGCTCTGGCACTTCGTGGGCTGTTACGCCACTAATGATGATGATCATAATGATTTAGAATAGGAGAGTCTTTGAAATTTAGTCAAAGGAAAAAAAAACTGTCAAGATTGTATTTTTTCATCCTTTTGAAAATGTCTTAAAAATCTAAAAGGAACAAAATAAACATTTTTGAAGACAATGCAAGAACACATGTCTGAAAGACAGAAGGAACTCCATTTCTTCTTTTAGACATCAATGTGAATGACCAGTTGGTTGTTTTTAGTTGTTGTTTTTGCTTGGTTGGTTGTTTTTTTTCTGACCTCTAGTTGTTCTTAGTTCGTTAATTATTTGAAGCTAAGAAGGAGGTTCGATATATTCTGTTCACACACAAGAAAGGTCAAATGAAAATGAAGCCTAACCGTCTCCAATGCTCTGCTTATTTTCTCAGAGTCAATAGACTCTTTAAAGTTGGAGAACCTTTTTCACCCAGATCATGTTAATTTTCTTGTTAACTTGAATTCATAGATGAACATAAGGGCTGCGTCTACTGATTTCACAAATTTTCAATACAAACAGAATGCATGTGATAGATTGAATTATTCTGCACTCACAAGTGCAGTCCTCATTCGGAATTGAGATTTTTTAATAAAACGAGAAATATAAGAATTAATTATTTATGAAGATGTTCAATTTTCTGCGCTATGGACTTCTAGATTAATACAAATTATGGTGTCAAGAAGCACGACTGTGTGCACACTTTAAAATAAAAGCTTTCTAGTACTGATTGCATAGAATATTTTTATATTGAGATTGGCCTACTGCAGTTTGTGGCATAAAAAAAAATATACGAGAAATATTTCCGTACAGGTAACGACATTTTAGGTCAAGGTTTTTGATATATCTACAGTATTTTTCAAAACTGTCATACATTTCATTTATCGTAGTGTTTACTTCTGCTGGAATTTTGTTCTCTTTGGGTCTTTGCACAGTAGTTTTATGCAACAAAAATTAAAAATGAAAGAACAATTTGTTGGAAATTTATATGAAAAATTACACACGTCTGTTCACAATCAACTTTATTTAACGAGAGAACAAATTGAAAAAGAAAAGAAAGTATTTATGTAAACAGTTTTAAGACAAAATATAAAATGAAATTGAAATAATTATGCAAGAAGTTACTGTTGCCATACATAGAAAGTTAATACAATTTCAACACAATTTTCTTTTCAGTCTAGATTATTTCTTGTTCCTTAAAGTTTCAGAGTTAAATCACATATTATCTGGTTGATTGTAATTCTAAAGCGATTATTTTTATGAACAGGAAAAAACTCATTTTAGTCAATATTTTAAAGTCGTTTTTTTCTATAGGGTAATAAACGAATATTCCTCGAGGTGGAATTAATTGTGCAAATTATCTTATCGATTTATTATTCAGGTTTACCTGTTTGGTTTTAAAATTGCTTTTGTATAATTATTTAGACACTAGAGTAGTTTTCTGAATTCTTACAATAGTAAAACAAGTTTTTAATATAGTCCTTACAAAGATCTAGGCATAAAAGTTTTGAATAGATTCATGTATGTGCTTTTAGAAAAAAAAACTGGTTTTAGCACTCAAAAGCAGCGCAATTTTTCTCTTTTTTGAGCATTTATTTTCTATTTTTCTGTACATAATTTTCTTCAGACACGGTGTATTGTTGCCCGGTATGTATAAAAAAACAACTTCGACATTTAGGTACTAAACAATGGCAAGGTTTTCAGGAAAATATAAGTTCAGAAAAGATAGAACATTTAAGCTCTGAGTTTTTAGATTAAAATACAGTCGGTTACTTTTGATCCATTACTATTGTGTGTTCTAGAAATTCATTTGTAAAATTCATAACTTCACTGAAATTGTAATTATATTTATTGATGAATATGAATTATCATAAAACACCCTGTAGTTCTGAACATTTGTAATTGTTACTTTAATGTTACCTTAATTATTAAATGAAAGACAGGCTATTCTATTTTTAGTATCTTATTTGATGCTTACTGTTCGGTGGTCAAGATAGAAGAGAGAATATTTAAAAAAGTATAATGCTTATACTAAAACTATATTTAACGAACGATGTACAAATTGATGTAACATGTAGATGTTGGTAACTAGGTAAAGGGTGATTCTAAAATACTTATAAATATTGAATACATTTTATATTTCTGTTTAACATACATAACAGTAATGTCAAAGGAACACATTTTACGTAATGAGTTAAAGGTTATCTGATTGCCATTTTGTATCGTTAAAAACACTGAATAGAATACCAGTATACGAATAGGTTGTGTTTTTTACTTCAAGTAAATTAGCTAACTGAAGTTCAAAGTAGTGATAGCGCCTTTTGCATCATTTTTCAGTGTGCAAAAGAATCAGGTCAAACAAATCGGCTTGTTGTTTATTTAAATCGAACTAAGTTCTTATTATTTTTATAGTGTTTTTGCTTATTTATATGAAATACATTTTATTTAATACTACCCAACAATTGAAAATGAGCCGAATGATTCGATTAACTCTGTAAGACAAAAATTCTAAAAAAAGCGATGAAATTATTTACATTCGCCTCTGAAATGAACTACGTTTTATTCAAACAGTTGTCGTTAAAGGTGCTAATTTTTATTATTCAGGAAAGCTATTGCAAACATAAAGATGATGATAAATGACTATATGCTTTGACACATCTATCTAAGATTTTTCAAAAAGTAGAGTTAATCTGTGCACTGTGCGGTTAAGATATATTTTATTTAATGCGATTTTTATTCAACATCATTTTTAATGTGTCAATATTTTATTAAAAAAAAAACTCGAAACAAAGCAAAGTTTCGATAACCTAAAAATCAAGGAGGAAGGCGAAAAGGAAAAATAAAGAATTTTATGCTAATTGACAGGTCACTTTCAATATGCGTACACATTCATTTCATATACAGTCGACTCGCGATAATTCGTTTCCCGATAAATCGAAACCTCAATAATTTGTAACAAACAGCTCGTTCCTTGAAAAATCGTCGCTATTTCGTAAAATTTTCTTACATTTTGCTCCTCTCATAATTTCGTGTTTTTTTTTTGCAATGTATTGAACACAAAACCTTTTATAAATCGCAATTCGTTTCTTAAACCTCTTAAAATTCATAATGAAACGAAAAAGAAAACTTTTCAGCTGAACTTTTGTAGACAATTTTGTTGCCTTGAAGTTGCCTTCATATCGCTGTTAAGAACGACGATGAAGTAGAACTTATGACCAATAAATAAACCAAATTGGCCGTCCGATAACTTGTGTCCATGGTGCTCGAGCCGCTCAGAAAAATTAAACTGGCCAACGAATAGTATTCAACTTTAGATCGACAAGCAACATACTTTTTTACTTGAGTAAATAAGAAGAAAAGTGTGAAAATAAGGAGAGTTTTACTTAGGTCCTTTTCGAGATAATGTAAGCCGTCCAGTTAATCAGAACTCTATGAGTTAACTGAGTTATTAATCCATTGTATCCATCATCCACCGTAACCAGGACATTCCTGAAGTATTTCTTCCTCCTCCACGGCAGTCCATATCCTGTCATGACTACATTCACAAATGCATCTCTCATTTGTCCCGCAGTAGAAAAAAAAACTCCATCTTCTGCGTTGTCACTCTCAATCCCCCAAAGGCTGTACACGCCAGATTCAATATTAGCTTTTTCACTTATGCAACCCACCCCTCCCAGGGGGGATGATTTCGTTGTCAACCTCGACAGAACACAGATTCACCATTCACACCCTCTTGCAACACCTGAGGAGAAATGATGTTGCAGTGCACAGTCGAACGGAGGGATGGAAACAGCGAAAACAAAGACGAGGGTTGAACTTTTGTCGAGTGACTTTTGTGACAAGGAATTGCGCTTAACTGTTAATTAATTATATTCCAAGCAGACCTGATTAGGGGTAAGTGTAAAGTTCACATACGGGCGTCGACTTAAAGCCAAATTGTTACCTTTCAACTGCAGGAACTCACTCCTTCCCCCTCCCAATCAGGAGAAAGTCTGCATTTAGATTTCATCTTCCGATTCAATTCGATTCGTTGCCTTTCCCTTTTCCTTTTTTCGTTGGCTTTTTTCCACTCGAACTCCATTTGGGTGTCTCGGACGTGATGTGCATCCAAAAGGACGTCTGTGATTAGGCATCTTCAGGGTGACTGCCTCTCGTCGACTGTTTGTGTATGTTTTCAGTTCGGGGCTTTAAGTTGACAAAGGAATTCGAACTTTGTGTCCTTTTTTTCGATTTTCTTTCGCTTTTTTTCGTTTGTATCTATCGCATGGTGTTTGTGTTCTTAAGAAGCAAACTGCCGTCTACACATGTGGAAAATCGAAAAAAAGAGACAGAAAGTTACTTAGGAGTCCTTTCCCTCGATTCGATTGGGACAACATTCACGACAAAGCTTCCAAATCCCTCTTCATTAGGAGGCACTCGCTGTTTGTTCTGTTTCCTAATGAGTTTGGATCGGTCTCTGTGCTTGGAATTAAGAGATTGTGTCTAAGGGCGGGGACATCTCACACTGGGCACGGATTAAGGAACCATAAAATTTGACCAACATTGTTGCTGAGGAGCCACATGCACTACAACGCCACCACCTGCAGGCATCGTAAAACATTTTCTTGAAGTTCTAGCAGCACACAGAGACGACTCTCGACTTCAACGATAAATAATAAGGTCACAGGTGTTGCGTTTATTAAAGTCATAAACCATGGTGATGGTAACTAACTCTTGAAGTTCTTCCAACCCCGAGGAGGCGGTATAAAGTGCACATTGGGTGTTTATTAGATGACGAGGGCGGTGCGGATGGCAGTAGCAGTGGCAGAGGAAGTGGCAGCAACGACTGACTGGTGGATTTCCGTGAACAGTCACTGGGATTTATGAGTTTTTGATAATGCCTTGGGATTATGTGTGATTATGTTTTATTGCCCCTAAGTGGCGTTAACACTTAGAAAATAATAAGGGACATGGTTAAGCAATTGTGTGTGAGGGAAATGGATTCGTTAAAGGAGGTTTAATGTTGGTCTCCAACGGTTGAGTGTTTTAATGGAGGAATGGAGGTTTGTCAGGAGTTAAAGAAGTTCTTCTACGTAGCGAGCACAATTTAAACCAGAAAAAAAAAAAAAATCGAGCAATTCAAAGACCTTAATGCTGCATGTAGTGAAAAATTTCTTTTAAATATTGTCGATAGATGGCTTCGAAAAGTAAATCCTCTGGTTATAACTTCTCGTATTTTGTTACCGATCTCTTTCGAGCAAATGGTC
The DNA here is from genome assembly GCA_905187475.1 of Syritta pipiens. Taxonomy (NCBI): domain Eukaryota; kingdom Metazoa; phylum Arthropoda; class Insecta; order Diptera; family Syrphidae; genus Syritta; species Syritta pipiens. The sequence continues at coordinate 94,835,123 of LR994571.1, forward strand.
GATCGCCAAGAAACGCGCGTGGACCACAGCAAACTCAGGGGACCGCCGAGCAAAAACCTTAATGAAATCATTTTAGATGAAAATTAAAGTGGTTTTGATCTCGTTTTTCAATTTTTGTATGAATCAATTTATTGCTCAATTTTAAGTTTCTTATTCTTATTTCCGAAACATAAAACCAACTGCACGCACTCATTGTTGCTATGTTTATTTATTTGTTAGAGTAAACTCTCGATAGTTCGAACCTCTTTAATTCGAAAACCTCTGTAAATAGAAGCATTCTCATAGCGCCCTGAAAAGCTTCTATAAATCGTAGAAAACCTATGCAATTTGGTCTTCTCGTAATTCCAATTTATTTTTGTATAAAACAACATGAAAAACTCTATAATTCGAAAATGGTTCGAGTGGCTGCCTCTATAACTCGAAGTCAATTTTACTTTTATATTCTTTAGCAACATATTATATACCGATGTTAATTCAAAGACGGTGACTGACTGATTAGTATTATTGTAATATTTATTTAGGTTAAGAAAAGTATAGCAGATGTTGCTTGTGACAGCTGAAACTTTCGTCATTCGAAAGCCTCTGTAAGTCGAAGTTTTTTCCTAGTCCCTTGAAATTGGAGTTGTCGTGAATTTGTATATTTGACAGTTTTGTAATTTATAAATACTCACTGTAATTGTTTGGATTTTGTAATTTATAATTACAGTGAGTATTTATAAATTACAAAATTCTTAAATCTGCTTATGGTAGAGGCCTTCGAAGCGAGCTCAATTAGAAGAAAACGAGTCCAATCATGGGGACTAGCTGTATTACACTGAAGTGCGATGGTTAAGTAGGCATCTGTTTTTACAATTTTACAAGATTTCGGGACTTATTTAACAATAAAAGAGTTTCTATTAATCTGAAATGAAATACATGACGAACTTGACAAGGAAGATGGAGAAATAGATTTAGTGTCTTTGCTAATCATCCCAATGAATTAAAAATAAGGCCATATCGGAATTGTTCACGTCCTGAGACTACACACCCCAATTTTCAAGCATGTTTCAACTTCTAAGAACTTCAGAGTTTCCCCATTTTTTTATGGTGTATGTGAGAATAATGATGTTTTTAATTATTAAAATAAATAAATATTGTACAAAAAACAAATAAGAAAATACCATTTTATTTCTAAAGACAAACACGACAGAAGTTGATTAAAATATTAGGACCAATACAGGAATCCCAACGTTCTATAAAAGGTCAGGTTCATATGCAAAAGCCTGTCCACCCATGCTATAGGTTGTGTAAAACTTTACAAGAAACAAAGGGAATCTTAAGCTTTATTTTGGTAGAAGGCATTACTTGCATTTTTTGCTGAAAACTTTTGAGGCTCAATAATGAGGAACGTTCTCATCATATTTGCGTTTTTTTTATGGAAAAGGTAAAAAGGTCTAAAACTGCTGAAAGAGGTTGAAAAGTGTACAAAGACGAAGTGGTTTGCTCGCTTTCGATCTGAAAATTTTGTTTTTAAGGACTCACATCCCTCTGGTCAACCAGTCATTGAAAAGTGGAGGAAATCATGGAAAAAATTAAGTAAGACAGGCAGTGCTGACTTTGCCTGAAACTAGGCTTTTATCACCAAACAGCTATCAACTTTTTGAAGAGAGTTCGAAACAATAATAAGCTCAATGTTTGAACGCTACGTAAATTATCGGGAAAAAATTAAGTGGATCGAATTTCCTTTTTGCAATTCACTGCTAAAATGGAATAAAATTGAACCCCTTTCCGAAGCCAATAATTACGGGCGATGAAAAATTGACCATGGACGACAATTGTGTGCGAAATCACGGATGAGGAAAGGTGAAGTTTCGCAAACAGTGGCAAAGCCAGGATTGGGATTCAGGGAGATAATGCTGTGTGTCTGGTGGGATTGGAAGGGAATTGTTTATTATGAACTTCAATAATCTGGTCAAACGATTGTTTCTGTTCACCAATGATTCTGTTCTGTCAACAGATAACGAGAATCGAATTCCATTAAAACGACAGGAATTGGTTAACAGAAAAGATGTTGTGTTCCATCATGACAACGTCTTTAATGACCAGGCAGAAAATAAGAGAGCTTGGTTGTGAAGTTTTGATGCATCCATCACTTAACCTAGACTTTGCTTCTTTAGATTATCATTTGTTTCGACCTTTGCTCGCTTAATGGCGTAATTTGAAATTCGGTATAGGCGTGTAAATCGCACTTGGATCAGTTTCTTCGCTCAGAAATCGAAGTTTAGCCCGATACAGTTTCAATTCACAGGATCCTTGCGGAGAAGTTCATTAATTGCCCGCAGATCCAATTTAATTAAGTCCACCCCAAAACCATTGCATACTCCTCGGCTGAAAATATTGAAACGTCAATCTCAGCACCAAACCCAGCGGCAATCCCGAGCCTCTAAAACGAGGCAGAAACAAATTCCTATTGCCATTTCCAATCACATCAGCGGCTTTTCAAAATCGATTGACTACCACTCCGAAAGCCATCGCCAAACAGTCATTATCGCTAATTAGCCACTGCCACATAATTTAGATGTCATTTCGCCCCCGAAATCAATTTCAAATTCTTGGAACTGATTTCCAAACCTCGCGATAGCCCATAATCATGCCATTCGGCCACGGCACAGCGTGTCTGTATCTTAATCAACATTCAATAAAACCTCAGTCGGGTTCCTTCATTCATAAGAGACAACGCCATTGAATGCAAATCCCTAATCCCAATCACGACCACAGAAAAGCCGCCCATTGTCGGTGCTAAATATGAAATCCACAAACAGCCCGAACAAAAGGTCCTTTGATACTCCCGTTAACTGCCTCTAATGATCCTTTAAATTAAGTTTATGCCTCCTCCAGTGCCATTGACGCCTAATTTAATACAAGCGAACATGCAAACCTCCTCCCCGGAAAGCAGAATAGGCGGCGGTGGCGGCGGCGACGAGCCTGCTCTTGACCAAAGCGTTGTCGTTGTCGTCGCCAGAATTCACGTGACCACGTCCCATTTGCACAGTTCTGCTTTTGTGTTGTGGTTCTCGTCTTTTGTTTCCAACTCGTCGGCCTTCAGATGGGCGATGAAGAAAAATCTACACACAAAAAAAAGGGTTAGCAACACGCCCGCAATGAAGGGAAGAAAGTAATTTGCCAAATTTCCGACTTCTCGACAAAATACACACGCGCACGCGGCTGTGGCAGCGGCGGCGTCGCCACCATTTGACAGCTGTGCACATGCATCGCTCGTGAAAGCCAACCCTGCGAAAGCCTCAAAGTAACACGCCCCTGCTGCGGAAAACTTTTTTAATTATAACGGTTTTAAATGGTCAAAGTCGAGGTGGATATCCTTTTAGTCCGTCCTGTAATTGTTGTTGTTGCTGCTGTTAAACTAAAATAAAACAAAAGAAAACTTTTCACCATTTGTTTTGTTTGGTTTCTGATCGACGACGGGGTAGGAAAAAATTATTTTTCTGTCCTCGTTAGGGTGACTTCCGCCATTCGATTTTGCTCGGTTTTATGTTTTTGTTGTTGTTGCTTGAGGTGGCTTGAGGTCCCGTTTCGCATCCTACACACAACACACTCTTTGGCTTTGTCTATCTATTTGGAGCAGGTCAGTTGGGGGGGCTCCCTTAGGATTTAATTATTTACACAGAACGCATGAATGGCGTCGTCCTCGTCGTTGTTGTTCCCTCCAGAGAATGTGTGTGCGTCTATAAAATATTTTCATTTCACTTTTATTTACTGGGATTAAATATTTAACGAGGGTCAGCTTCTAAAGAAGCCAAAGTCTCCCTCCAAGAGTGTTAAAGAAGGGAACAGAAAAAAAATAGAGCGATATCCTTAAAGAGGAAGCCCACACGGACTTGGGATTAAGTCGCACGACGACGCGGACGACGTTGATGACGACGGTCGACGGTCGACGGTCGACGGTCGACGGTCGACGACCGAAAGAAGAAAGGATAAGTGGGTGCAATTCACTTGGAATTGAATAAATTAAAAGTCAGGCGCACTTAATTAGGTTGCGGCAATAATATCATAATTAATTTAAATGTCTTTTGGTGTCTGTCGGCACACTGGCGGAGGAGTGGCACTCCAGCTAGAGATGGCCGCTGAGAGATATCCTTTTTTTTTGGATGTAATCAGTTTGGTTTCCTTTTTTTTGTTGTTTTGTTGTATTTTTTTATTGCTTCCTTTTATGCGGTTGAGTGGAGTTTTTCAGTTCTAATTGCCGGAGGGTTACTTAATTTTGTTTTTGTTTATTTTCTGTTTGCGTTTGGGCGAGTGAACGGAAGGGGGGGCTGACAAATTTGGGGGAAGTGTCGGTGGGCTTGGTGTCTCCATAGTCAGTCTTCTATATTTTTGTTAGATGACGGGTGTTTCAGTCAAAAAAAAAAAAAAAATGATTTTAAAGCGTTTTCTTTTTGATCACGTTGAGACCCGTCATAGAATCTCAGCAATGGTGGGCAGAGGAGTAGAACACACAATAAAGTAAGAAAATACAAGGGGCTTTGGGTCGTACGAGAAAAATGATGTGTGAGAACACGAATCTTTAAATTCTTCCATAGAACTATTTTTTTTTTATTAACCATGACCAAGTACTACAGTGGCGGACAATGGATTAGAAAACATAAACCGAAAATGCTGTATATCAGACAAAACGTTTTTAATCATAAAAAAAAGATTGTTGGATTTTCAATAGGCTTCTACACTATGGACCGCCGTCACCCCCAACACTTCACTGAATTAAAATTTTGAATAAAATCCACTTTACTAACCCTGGAACACTCAGCTTCGTCGAGCCCACGACGCAACTTGAAATCAAATCGTTTTTCTCCCGTGTTCATTTTTCGAATAGCATATTCTTAGAAAAAGTGTCTAATTATGTTTTTATTTAATTGAAAACAAATACAGACTAGATTTATGCAACTAATAGGTATTAAGGCAGTTCTAATAACCGAGGTTGTTGCATTTACTGAAACATATTTTTGCAAATAAAAAATTATAGTTGAAAGGGTTAACGATAATGTTATAAGAAAAGCATTATTGATACCCAAGAAAATAGTTATTATTGAAAACATTTTGTTTAATGGTGGTCTTTTCCGTATTTTGTTGTGCAATGGAACTGCGTTTAATTGTATAACATCGTTAGAAATAGTAATATGCTTTTGAAACTATTTATACAAAGCCTTTCCATCAGTGAATATTCGGAAGACTATAGTGTAACGCATTTACAAATTTTGCCACAAATTGCGTAAGAGCTCTTCCCTTTGCTTTTATACGGCTTATCGTTGATTGTTGAACATTGAACATTGTCCTTGTCCACTTCGGATAAAATTTCAATTTCATTTTTAATTGATAACTTTTTAATATTTTTTTATATTAATAAATATATTTGAATATCTCAAAAAATGTTTTTTTTATTTTTCTAATTTTTTTATATGTTGGAAGACAATATTTCATCCATCTTCACTCCAAATTTCAAGTTGGGATCTCGATGGGTTCGGCCAAACAAAATTAAAAATTGTAGTTTGTATGCGAATTTTTCAAAAATTATGGACATAAGTAATTTATCTTAAACGTACGGTTTCAGAAGAGGTTTCTGGCTTTCAAAACTGGTATAGTACTTTATTGTAAGTGTTGTCGTTGTATGTTAATAATTTTTTTTTATAATGCCAGTTAATTCTTTTTTTAAATTGCACCTGCCTTGTAAATGGAGCGAGGTAGATCGCCCTCCCATAGAAAAAAATGCTTGCTATCGACTCCATCATCAGTTTTTGACGCCAAAGTTATCGTACTGTTCCCGACTTTTTTTTTTCATATGAAAATGTGTATCAAAATATTTAGATTTTCCTTAAAAAATATTTTTTTGTTGAACCCATTGAAATCACAATTTGAAATTTGGAGTGAAGATGGATGAAATATTGTTTTCCAACATATAAAAAAATTAGGAAAAGTAAAATACCATATTTTGAGATATTCAAGGATACGTGTCAAAAAGGACATTTTCCTTCACCTTTGCAAATAAAAATTGTATGGGTTCAAGGTTCAAGTTTTTCTGAATTCAATAAGACATAATTTACAAAATTCTGATAAGTAGAACCAAAGTTATGATTTTTTGAAATTTAAAGGAAATCTTAAATTTTGACATTTTACCAACTTTTGAACCTTCGTTGCTCGCAAACAATATGGAGTTGAGCAAAAATTTTTTGTCCCATTACTTGAACCACTTCAGTAAGTACCTCACTCAATTTTGAGCAAATTCGAAGAAGGGTCGTTTAGTGCTTCCCATATAGGCTGGGCGATTTGTCATGGAATGACCCTATACTTTTTGTTTCTCTGAAGCAAAAAAGTTGAAATAACTGAGAGATTCTATTGTTGAATTCATGTGCGCAATCCCAAAATTCATTGGAATTTATCTGAACGTCCGCATGATGTTCTGGTGTTGCTCTTTGAATTGAAGTCAAACTTATTGCATCCAAGAACAAATTAGTAAACGTTTAAGTGTAGGACATAACCAAATTTATATTCCATATTTCATCGAAATCGGTTCAGCCGCTCAAGAGTTAGAAAAATCGTATGGGTTTTCAAATTGTCTCCATTAATATTTGCGATTTGAAAGTTTGGAACGGCTTGGCCGATTTGATTGGAATTGAGAAGGTTAACGCCTTGTTTTGCAGACATGGCTTTAACCTACATTCTTCTTCGATGCATCAAGTTTGACTACAACTTACGAGTAGATGCATGGAATGATAAAAACAACTCAGGTATTCAAAATATCCTTTTTTGATTTTCTCAAATACCCCATTAGCGATCAATCTATCTGCACTTTTTTCCCAGAGGCAGATAGGGGCAGATTGAAGTGGATCAAGAATTTCTTAGGGATTAGTTGCTGGTTAAGAAAAATGAATAAGACACGATTTGAGGATTCACGTAAAGATTAGTTTAAGCATTTTTGGTATTTGCCGCTTTTGCATAAGAATAGATCTCAAATTTCGATGTAAGAAAAAGATGTTGTTTTTCCAAAGCACTACCCGAGGCCCCTAATAGTAGCTGCTAACATAAACAATTTACTAACAAATTTAAAGTCTTTAATTTTAATACAGATATTGTGTCAGAAGTACTTGTAAAGTTGTAAACTGTATACATTTTTAAGCCGAGGCGGACAAAGACGCGGGAGCAGCTAGTCAATAATGAACTAGTACACCTCATCAAAGGGACACATTTGGAGAAATTTTGTTTAACTAAATAACTCTAAAATAACGCCAGAGGAACAACATTCAAACCCATAAAAAAAACTCCAGAACTTGCACTAACCGAGGTAACACTTTTAAAAATTTTCACTTATAGAGTCAGGCTGTGCTACGCTTACAGTCAGTCACAAAAGTAAGTAAACACCATGAAGAGCGCTTGGTAAACATGGAAAAACAAGGTCAAAATAGGCTTCACGAAAAAACCTTAAATGCAGTTTTATTCGAAAATTCAACAGTTTTTCAAAGCAGGCAGCATCTGGGGATGGAAATTTGTTGTCCATGGTTGAGAAATTGGACAAGTTTGGTAATTTGAAGATCGTCAAGAGTAACCAACACGTAAAATTTATCAAGTTAGGCTTGGAAGGGTCATTCATTCACCAAACTGTACTTTTATTGAACGAATGATTGCTATATAATGCACGAAGCTGACTCAAAAAGCAAACTAAATGCTGTCATCATGAGTTATTCAGATTTTAAAGCCCCTTAATTAACTTCTTCGAAAAAAGTATTTCGCAAAGACTCTTATGTGGCATAATGAACAAACCCATCTCTACCGTCATAAAAATCTTTTTTCTATTCTTTTCCTTAGTTGTTTTTAAGTCGACGATTACGAATTCTCTTTGAAATGCACTCAGCTGATTGTGGACACTTTCCACAAGCTTCACGTCCATTAAAACCTTGCGATGCTATTAAGATTCAAAAATCGCTGCAATTACGATGCGGTGCACTCACTCCGAGTATTTCGGGCATGCGAAATGTACAACATTTCGTCAACTGTATGCAACATTAACATTTTACAGCCGCTCGCTCTTCAGAAACTCACAAAAGGACTGCCTCTCCCCCGACCATTTTCGTTTTATTGTCAGCAATTGTCAGCAGTCTTTCGTCGTCCGAATGTCACATGCAGACGACGACGCTACGCGAACATGGTGTGGGGAAACGTCTTAAAAACGAACTTCAACTTTACCTGTAAAATCTTAAAATCCTATTTACAGCAGCAGTGAGAAGGCAGTAAACTTTGTCGCCGCCACCACCACCACCGCCACCATCACGATGGCAACGACGGTGTAATTATTTTCCATTCAAGTGCAGCGGGGCGCAGAGTCGAGAGTCCTTGACATTCGATGCTAATAAATCACGATTTCCTTTTTGTGGATGTGGCACCGTGTACCTCACCAAATTCTCGGTTGTTTGCCGCACAAGGATATCCATTTACACATACACACCCACACAAAAATGGTTGCAGTGAACAAGGAAACAAGTCGACATTTTATTGTTTTGTAAGTTGCAGCTTGCAGTGAAAGTTGAAAGGACTCGCTGTGCTCCCGGTTGGTCTGGTGGCAGTTATTCGTCTTTTTTGGTGGTTTTTCTGATTTTTAGAGTCCCCGTGGCAGTCGTCGCTGTCGTGAGGAGCATATAAATCTTTGATTTCATTTCGAAAACAATAACAGGGATTCCGTGGAATTTGTCGCGAATTGCAGCGCAGTGAATTTTTTATGGCCGCTGTCATTTCAGCGGATGGCGAGAGTTCAAGATACTCTACCCCCTCGAACACATGCACGGAACCGTGGATAGATTTATGATTCATGGCGAGATCATCAGTCAGCCTCGACTTGGCTGTGTCATCTTTTGTTACCACAAACTATTGACAAGGACATTCATCATTTGGCCCGTGAAGCAAAACTAATTCCGTAACGCAGTCCTGTGGCAAAATCAATCATAAATCACGACACTCATTCGTTTTTATTAAATCGCTTCCGAATTTCATTATCCTGAGGAATGAAAGTTTTCTTCCAGCTTGCAATCCAAAAGATATTAGCACCCACCCGAGAAAAAGGAACACATAAGCACTTTGCCGCTTGTTATCCTTTCAAATCAACTAACAAACTACCATTTATATTCATTAGAGGCCGGTGCTGCATCGTCCAGGCTGTGGACACAACAAACGTAATAAGGATTGAAGCTAAAGCTGAAGCTGAAGCTACAGGACCTTGTCCGGCACTCATGTGACTCCCGGTTGGGGCACTGATCCATCATTCTTCCGACACGAATGAAGTCGGTAAGGATATGTCAACCGATAGCACAACAACTGACACGTTGTTGTTGCTGTTGATGTTGCTGTTGCCTTGCCACCGGTGGTGCTAGTGGTGGTGGTTGGTGGTGGTGATTCGAAGGACTTGCCATGGGTGTGGTGGTATTATCCCGTCAAATGGTTAACGATGCGTTAATTTCCATAATGGAATTCCGTAAGCAAATTGAAATAAGTTGCCGGAGCGATGTTGTTTCTTCCTGGCCGAGCGAGTCCGTGCGGGTATTGTGTTGTGTTGAAGGGGGGGGCCTATTGTATGTGCATGATGTATGGCCATCTTATGTAAATCCTGTCAAGAGGATAATGAACTCCATTGCGAAGCACTGGGGTATACTTCAATTGGGGTTAATATGATTTCGATTAATTATCATTGAATTTATGTGTGTTATGAAATCGAATGGAGTGGAGTTGTAAAAGGAACGACGTTTGTGTGGGTTTGGGACCTAATTACAATCCTTTTGATTGGCATTCAGTGATAGGGTTTTGGTGATAGACTGCAGTCGGGTGACAAACTTGAAATGGCGGGATTATTGCTTAATGAATGGGTTACATGACCTTTGAAGGGGTGATTATTTTGTTTGTTGTGCAATTAACGAGTTGAGAGGACGATTGAGTGGTTGTGTGGGGAAGGCAATGTGATTTAGAAGGACGGTTGACTTGGATGAAGTCAATTAAGGACGTTAAAGGTTTTGTTCAGATGTTTTTGACGGGCTAAGGGCTATAGCATTGAGTTCGTTCTATTGAAAAAGTTTCCACAAAAGGCTATACGATCAGTTTTGGAGATTTTTTGATAAGAAAGAACATCAAAGAGAGGTAGAAATGATTTTGTGAGAAAGAATTAGGGAAGTTAAAGATGTCATGATGACTGCTGCTTCTCCAGATGCTGGTCTTCAGATTGACTTTACGGGCCTTAGAACTATAGAAAAGCAAGTTCAAGAGCAGTATCAGAATTAATGAAGAAAAATAAAGTTTTCCATGTATTATGGATTTATTAGTAATGTAGGCAAAATTTGTCATTTATTATGGAATACAACGTCGTTCAAGTGGTTGCCTCGAATGGCTTCGCAGTAGTGCATTCTGTCACTCCAATTTTCCATGAATTGACGCAGATGCCGAGGATGAAAAGTCTTTCGGTTTCTTTGATACAAGTGCCATTCATGGATAATGGCTGGTTGTTGGGTGTTCGCTTGAGTGACAGTGGACAGCATTGGGTTTTGGAAGCATTGAATTCCACTCTATTGGTTCTACCCCAATTGATTATGCTGTCAAGGTCGGAATTTAATGTGCTCAACATACGCTGCCGTTCCAATTCTACGGCCGAAGAGCTAGGCCGTGAGTCTTGAAACGAATATGAGAAGCAGAGGGTACTGTTATCAGCGAAGGAATAGATTGGATTAGAAGTAGCAGACAAGAGATCATTTATAAAAATGAGAAAGAGTGTAGGAGACAGAGCAGAGCCTTGGGGAACACCAGCGATAATGTGGTGGATGTCAGACTGGAATCCGTCCAAAACAGTGAGTGCAACTCACGGACTGCTTGGATTTTATTGCCTTTAATCGTTATCAGATAGTTGGCATAGCACCGATTCTACACTGTTCCTTATAAAAAAAAAGTCCAATCGGGTCAAATCGCAGCTCCGAGGCGGCCAATTAAAATCAAAACGCACTCACTTTGGAAATAAGTTTTCAATATTCTTCGTCAAAATTTTCCAACCTTAATCAGGTGTAAAGTAACTTATTTCCTTCCGCGGAGGTGTGACACCAACTTTTTATCAAGAATTCGATTCGAAAAAAGCTACCAGTCTCAAAATCAACCTATGATTTAAAAATAAACCACTAGATGGCCCATCATTTACATCCTGATGGTTGTGCATACACGTGTCAACCGCTCATGACAAATTTTCTTTCCACTCAATAAAATCTGAAACAAAGGACGAGTGTTGGGACCTAAAACTCGAAGACAGTAGTCGAATTTCGAGACAAAAATAGAAAACCTTTTACAGCCAGTTAAAGACACGTGCCTTTCTCTTCGTTCTCTGAGAAGCACACACTGCTGCCCATTGGGTTCGGACAGTTCTCTCCCTTTTGAGCCGCCCATCGACAAGAAAGTAGGTTCCCCGAAATTAGATTCCTTAAGAACAATTTTGGAGTACTCTGTCAACTATGACTCTCAACTATGATGAAAGGTGCTTTAAAGAATTCTTGAACTTCATGAGCAGTTCACACTTCAAACCCCCCGGGTTACTTGAAATTTAATCCATCCGTTCATGCTCAGTAAAAAAAAAAACTTTTGAACTCCTTCTAATTTAATTTTCAATTCTCATCCTAAACACTTTTGAATTCGAAACCTTTTTTCAAGAGATATCACCCTCCCAAAAAAAAAGCTTCAAATCAAAATTTCACATTCATCGGATCGTTAAACTCCCTGACATTCCCTCATAGCCCTGTCACACGGCTGACTTGGAGTAAATTAAATCCAGAATACCCGACACAAAAAGGACTAAAAGGGTCACACACACACGCTCACACGAGTCTTCATCACAAAGTGACATATCTTGTGAAATTTATAAATGGTTCGTCTGACACATGTTTACCATCCACCCGCGCTGACCCTGTCAAATTTATCGTTCTGCCGAATGGACGGGGCTGGCCGGGTGAATTGGTCGGTTTTGGACGGTTATAAAGTTTCAATGAAACCTGTTTACCCTGGGCCCGCACGCAGCGTTTTTCCGGATTTCCATTATTTTAATGAGTGTATCACGATGATTGCCGCAAATTAAAGTTTTCCCGGTCAAAGGCGTGTGGGGTGGAAGGGCATGGGATCACTTTTATTAGGCCCCAGGATTGAAAGTTTGCTCATTAAAAACAAACGAGGAGTCGGTCCCATCGTTCCAGTGAATAAGGAAGAGAGGCGCTAGTGCTGTAGGTTGTGGTCGGTGGGGGTGTTGGCGAGGGTGTGCTGCTGCTGCTTCTGTGGTCACAGTTAACCCCATCCGGGATGGTGTCCGTCCGAAAGTCACGTGCTAATGCCACAAAATATAATTTTCATGCTTTCTTCCGATCGAGAGTGTGTGTTCGGATGGATTTTATGGTAAAATAATTCACTCCCTCTGACGGGTGGAGGAATATTCTTCTGATTTGGCCAATTTTATGACCGCACTCTGGTTTATGACCTGAATTCGTTGGCGGGAAGAAGATTTTATGGATTATAAAGTCACCATCAACACGCACGGTCCTCACACACACACAAACTTGTGCGCCACTTCACGGATTAATTACAATTTTCCTGAGATTTAATTTCATTTACGGAAGTGCCCTTCAACTCGCATTCAAATTACACACACACACCCATCCCCCTGTTTCACAGAACATTAGCAGCAGCAAGGACTCGTCGTGGCACGATGGAGTGCTTAATGTGTAATCCTTTTAAAAAGTTTGCGTTTAAGTGCTTTCTTGTTGTCTAATTCGCGACTGGGGTTTCCGTGTGTGTGTGTGCGAGGGGGGTGTGATATGTGAGTGAATTTTCATTTATTTCGATCCTGTGGCAGACTGGCTGTCAAGACATTAAGATAATCCTTACAGAACTGAAGCTGGATATGAATACAGAGGCAGAGGCACACGAATAAGATAAGCACATGTCATACGACGAAGGGTTGGGGTGTGTTCAACGCCTCGTTTGCCGCTGGAGATGATGTCGCCCGAGTGATAAGGCCGAGACAGAGAAAGAGAGAGAGAGTCTTGGCGTTTGACAGTTGAATTATGAAACGAGCGGTAAATTATCGCTAATGGAATTACAGTTAGCTTATGGAGCAGGTTTAAATGACATTTCGTCCTCGAAAGCCATTAAGGGAAGGGTTGTTGTCGACTTCCTGTGTATGACTGTGGGCGATTGTCAGTGGTCGTGGGGTTGGAGTCGAGGAAGTCGCTTAATCAATTGAAGACACATTGGGTGGGGGGTTTGATCGCAAAGATACAGGATTCTAATTATAGATACAGTGTGTGCTTGAAATATGGCAGATGGCATATGGCTCCTTGTGCAGAGGCGTAATTAGAGAGTTCATTTTGATGTGGAGATGGTTTGAGTGAGAAGTTGTCTTTCTTTGACTAAATTTTCTTGACATCAACAAACAGACACTTGTTGGTGACACTCTACTTCATCAGAACCTCGCCTTGTGTCGTTCATTGGGACCAGAAAAATACGAGGAAACTCGAAATAACAATTCCCATGTATTGTAGTTTTCGAGGTAGTTAAGGAGTTCGTATACCTCGGTGCGAACGTAAACTCCACGAATGACATCGTAGTGGAAATCCGTCGTAGAATCACCATCGGCAACCGCTGCTATTTTGGTTTGTCCAAACAATTCCTGATTCGCAGAACTACGGTCATGCTCTACAAACCTTTATCCTGGCAGTCCTACTGTATGGAGCCGAAAGTAGGACGATAAGCAGGAGTGCAGAGCTGATACTTGGCTCCTTCGAAAGAAAAATTCTACGGCGGATATTCGGTCGAGTCTGCGAGGAAGGCGATTGGAGGAGAAGACATATGATGAGCCTTTATGAGCTGCACAAAGATGTGGATATAGTCCAGAAGGCAAAAATCAGTCGACTACAGTGGCTAGGCCACATCGAGCGCTTAGACACAAACGCTCCAGCTAAAAGGGTCTTCAAATCCGAACCTCCTGGTTCGAGGAAAAGATGGGGACCGAATCTCCGGTACAGAGATCAAGTGATCGTGGATGTAGGACAGCTTGGTCTTCCGAACTGGAAGCAGCATGCCCAGGACCGTCAACGTTGGAAGACGGCTTTGGCTTAGACACAAACCCTCCAAGGGTTAAATGCCTATTAAGTCAGTATGTGTTGTAATTTTATGAACGACTTGTGGTTAGCTTAAATGATTTTGATTTGATTTGATGATGAAAAAGCCGGTCCCCTTTGGGGGGAAGAAAACGACACCACTCTGAAGTAATGCGAAAGCGGTTCCAGAGTGGATGATGTCAAGGAGAAGAGGTCAAGATGTGGTAAATGATTTTGATTGCCTTAAGCCGGATTGTGTCATAACTCTTTTTTGGTCTGTTTCTGTCTTTGATGGAAAAATTTGACGCTGTGGGGGACATATAGCATTATTTTGAAATTGTTTTGGGTGCGACTATACGGTCAGAATAAGGGGTTATTCTTCAAAATGGACGTCTGTGCTACACAATTTGAAAGAAAACCGACGCAGCTTCGAAACAATGAGAATTTTTGAAGGACGCAACTTCGAAACGATGCAAATCGTAGCTTGGCTTTGTTGTACTTTTCATCGCACTCCTGTCCTTTTTAAAGCCTTACCTTCCGCCCTTTTTAAAGACGTACCCTCCGCCCTTTTTGAAGCCTTTTTAAAGTCTTTTTTGTGCCCTCATAGATCCCTCTATCTCTACCGCCTGGTTTTCAATTCGAATCGTCTTCGATTGTCTGCCTTCGCGGCACTCCTTTCAAACCAGCAACGACTGCATTAATTTGCCTTCCTTACAATCAATTAAATTCGTGATTCCATCAGCAGATTCAACGAAAACAACTTCACGCAGCTTCGCCAGCAGACAGTGCCATTGAAAAGGAACATTTCTACAACGTTTCGTTGATATTTCCGTCCTCTCCTGCTCCGTCCACCACACACGTCAATGCAATTCGAAAATCAGTGCTCGGGAATAAATTACCTGGTAAAATATATTTACATTTCGTGGCCAGGATCAAGTCGTCCTTCGGTAGTCGGCTATGCTGACATTACGCGTTTGAATAAATTAATTGCACCACCGCCGGTCATTTACGCGTTTACCCCCCTCACACACAGCCACACACTCGAGCTAAGGGTGTTAATTCGCCAAATTTCACAAGCGGAAATAATTCATGATACATTGCTGTGCGTCGCAGTGAATGGTCGCATTCCATTGCAGGGGTTGACAAAACGTGATATGAATGATTAAGTGATTTCCGTGAAATTGGGAATGAGTTGTGCATTCGGATTCGATTGAAAATCGTCGACGTTTATTTAATAATTTACGAGTTGGTAGGCAGACTTGGTTCAAGTGGGGTGGTTACTATCGGTTGCAAATCGCCTAACAAATGAGGACTTTGTAAGCCGATAGGGAGGGATTATCGGCAACGGGACAAATTTAGTCGACAAATCGTTTGTTATGCGGTTTAAGTTTCATCTATCAGTGTAAGCTTCGGAATGGCATTTCAATCCGTGCTTACGTTAATCAGGAGGACCGATCGGATTTATTGTGGTCTAACGATAATTAGGGGGATGATTTAAGCACAGATCTGAAGAGAAGGCGCTTAATTTAAGTGCCATTTACCTACAAGTACCCAAGACTGGACCAAATCAAAATAATTAACGAATAAACATTAATTAACAAAATGTAACCGACTTTGAGGACATCCCATCTAGGAGGACAGTCAAATCTATGAAGACAATACTCAAATCCTAGATTAAAGACTGGGGTTTAATAGATCTTTCAGGTCGCAGTACAAGACACTCCCTATTTGGTGAATCAATCAATTGCTAGAGAGTGGGCCGAATACAAGTTTTTTTTAAAAAACTCAATAAAATGAACAAAATTTATTTTTTTTTGGCTTTCTTAGTAAGAGCAAATATTTTCATTAATTGTGAAATATAACGTCGTTCAAGTATCTGCCTTGACTGGCTTAGCATGGGCGAATTCTGTTATTCCAATTGCCAGACCTTGCAACCTTGTTCTGGGCTGTAGCTCACGTATTGCATGAATGATCAAGTCCTTGAATCGGCTTCGGAGTCCTGGATTAACATTTACTATTTCATTGTTCCCTACAGAAAAATGCTCAAAGCGGCTCCGAGGCAGCCTCTTTGACATCGGCAAGACGCTGATAACACGATTTCTTTTCGAAAACTGTTTGCGGTACACAGCACTCATTTTGGAAATAAGTTTTTTAAAATTCCGAACGTTGTTTAAGTCTAAAGTGACTTATTTCGTTCCGAGGAGGTATGGCACTGACTTTTTGTGAAGATTTCGATCGGGAAACAGATGTCAGTTTCAAAAAACATATGATTTCAAAAAATACTACTAGATGGCCTAAATTTCAGATCCTTTTAGCTGTACGCGTGTAAGCACACACGCGTCAACCTCTCGTGGGATGTTCTCTTTTCACCTTATAAAATTTGAAATAGGGGACAAGGGACATACAATTTACAAAGAAACCTCCAGATGGCCCGTCTATTATGTCAATGGTAACAACTTGTGAAGTTGGTAATGGTTCATAGAGCATAATGAGGCTTTGTATTGATGTTTCAGTCAGTTTTGTATATATTGGCTTAAGCATGGCGGTATGGAGCTAAAAGGCCACCACCACTCTAGTCGTTGAAAGCCATACGAAAAAGCACCGAATCGGTAAAGAAGATCCGCAAATCTTAGGGTTTTAAACAGTCCTTTAAATCGTCACGATTATTTTATAAGCAGAAATTTATGAAAAATATTCGTAGCTTCGAACTCCGAAACGAAATTCAAGCTCGCAGGTGCCCGACAGCCATCCAACTAACTCTAAAAAACTGACGTTTAAGAAATTTTTAAAGCACTCCCAACTTCACGCATAAATCACACTTATCACATTTCTTGAAGAAAATTACTAACGCTCAAAGGATTTTAATCCATTCGTTCTCACTGAACCACACATTTGACAGCATCCTTATACAAAAACTTGTACGCAATTGTCAAAATCTTTGACAGCTCTGATCATCAGCCAACCCTACAGAAGTCGCAGAGAACAAAAGCTGTGTCTACCCGCCCTCCGATTGCATTTATTGACTCGAAAAGTGTGGCAGTGCACGTCGTCGAGTCGTGAGCCCTAAAAAAAACTTCCCTTATTTACTCAAGTCGACTGCAGTACTGCTGCTCAGTCAATCTGTGTCCACACAACTTCCATGCAATTGGATCAGATCAATTATATTCCACTTCAAATGAAACAACCCGCTAAATGTAATCTCCCCCCCATTTGATTTGCCCAAATTGTTTGCTTTCCACTCCACCTGCTGTTAATTAATAACCACTAAGCAAATATATTTACCCAAATTATCACCGCCGCCGTCGTTTCACGTTTCTGTGACCGCTATATAAACAAAAGTAATTCTCATTATCGCCGCCATTGATGCGATTGACATTTATTCACCATATTAACTGTCTTCCAATGACATTTGTGTTCATTTGCATTTAAATAATTAACCCCCCGATAGCATTCGGCCTTTGTGCCTCTGCCAAATCAGGCAAATTTGGGACAGAATTTTTCGGCTATCCTGCCTTAATTGCAGATGTCCACAGTGTGGGAGACGAGTGCCGAGGACAAGTTCTGCGGGCAACAGTTATTAGAGAAGGATATTCGACCATTTTCACACCATTCCCATCCCATCATCGTCGGCTTTAAATTAATTAAAATGCAATTTTCAATTTGTTTGTACAGGGGGCCAGCCGGCACTTTACCACTTCAGAGAAGCGACCCAAAAACAACTTGTCGCGCGTTAGAAAAGGGATACGATCCACACACACACACAAAGCGGATGCGGGAATAAAGTTTTTCTCCCAAAAGCCCTAAAGCGCCAAAGAAACGTTGTGTCGTGGGAACACGACCACATGTGATTCTCTCGATATTCTCTGTGTTCGAAATTCGCCGGTCGTGAAAATATTTTCCTTTCGTTTATCATCAGAGAAAATTTCCCCAAAGAAACACAAAAAAAAAACAGAAAAAAAGACCAAAGGACGAAGAAAAACACAGTTCTTCTTCTGGGCTTTGCAAGTGGTAGGCGGTTGACGAGTAAGGATGTCTCTGCGATTCACCGATGTGAGTGTGTGTAGGCCTTAAGTAACGTGGTAGCACTTTCCGGTTTTGAAATTCGATTCGATATTTGTTTTAAAAACATAAAAATGCTTTTAAAATATATTTGAGATAATTCTTTTTTTTTGTGGGGGTGTTAGTGGAGCTGGAAATTGGAAGATGAGGATCCGTTCTCGTCCTGGCAACGATGGAGATGGGAGGATATGAGAATTCAATGTAATTTCAATGTTTTTTCATCAGAGACGGACGGAATAATCCTGAATTTATTCGGAAATTGAGTTCTTTTGTTGCATACCTGTAGGCTGTGAATCGGGTCAATGATTTCTTCTTCTACGGGAGGTCCGAGTGGGCGTTAATCTCGGCGTGTGACTTCACCGGAATAGGTTCTTATGTAACGACGAGAAGATTTTGTGCGATGAGAATTTCCCTCCATTCAGCTTTCAGTATTCCTGGAATATGAACGTGTGGGCCTTAATGGACGAGCTTAAGATGACGGCAGCTGTCAGCTTACAATTCGATGAACTTCTTAAGGTTGAACAACCTCAGGACGCCGGCTGATTAAAATAAAAAATAGCTCCTGGACGTTTCTGGGCAAATATCACATCCCAAATCGTACCTAGAAAGAATAAATTTCAATAAATTTTGACTTAAATTGAATTTAACAAAAAATTGATTTAAAAATTAATCTGAACAAATTTTGAATTATCCAATTTAAAACTAATTTAAATGAATTTCTGTCCATTCAATCGAATTTGTGGGCAGCTTTAATAATTTACACAATCTGCGTGGATTTTTGTGAACAATTTTTCACTGCGCAAATAGACTTCCATTTACCCCAAACCCACCGCAATAAAATCAATAGATTAATATCAAAAAGCCGGGACCGCTCAAGGGCGGAATCAATCCGACATATCCTCCGCCATAGAGAGAAAAAAAAAAAAGCGACCCGGTCTTCCCCCCTCGTTCAGCGGAAACAAAGTAAAAATCAATCAACTCGAAAATTATATTGACACCTGCCAAACGTACGGCGGCGGTGGCGGGTACCGACCCGACCAAGTACCAGTAGTGGCATCAACGTGCAAAATTTATTTACCCACCACCATCGCACACTTCAAACGAATCACTCTTGATAAGAGGGAGGAAAAAAAACGTAAGCGCAACCCTCCCTCCGAAAAATATTTTTGAAATATTCACCCGCCACCACCTTCCCAAGCATCATCATCATCAACACTCCCTTCGATCATCCTCGTTGAGTAGAAAAAAAAAAGGACCGATGCTTGAAGGAATCTAGCGGCGAGTGAAAAAGGAAAACAAGGTTTCCCCCCACAAAAAGCCCTTGCAGGCTTTCTATCTAATGGAATACGACAATCCTTGGGGATGTGTTCGGCATAACTCAACCCAACGTCCTTCCCATCCACATCTTCAATGCGATGTTGGTGTTTCCTGTTATTGTGTTTAATTTCTCTTGTTGCTACTTTTTGTTGTGTCTGTTTCTTCTCTCGCTCTGCCTTTTTGTGTTCTCGACGAACATGGAACACAGGACACACACACACTCCCAAACAACAACAAACCGAAAACCAAAAAGGCTTAAAGCTCATGTTAAACTGTGCACTTAAAAATTCCCCAACGATGGTTGATTTAATTCCAACGCCACGGATTGTGAACCAACCCACACCCCCGAAGTGGATCCTTGCACTTGAATTCTGCTACATGCAGCGCAATTAAATATTTTAAAAGGACGATTTGCACTAGGATTTCCTGCTGCACACATTGGTTTCGTTTCAATTTGTTTCGACGGAGCCGAAGCTTCAGCGAGTGGGCGTTGTGCATGTCCTGCGGGTGTTTTTCTGTGTGTGTGTGTGCATGTGTGAGTCTGTCTGCCGGTGAAATTTGTTTGCAAATTAAATGATCCGACAAAATCAATCGTAAAGGTAGTTCGTTCGCTTGTTCGTTGCTCTAGGTGGATCGCTGTAACGTCGTAGTCGTGTGAGGAGGGAGTTAGCCTCATGTATGTTGCATGAGGAAGCGGGTGGCGTTCGTTGTACTTTCGAACTTCCGGGACGTTTTTGAATTTTAGTGTCGGTGTTTTCGGATTAATTTTCGGCAGCGGGATATTTAGCCAGGGTGAATGAGTGGATTTGTGCGAAGGCGTGTTGTCTGTCGGGGGTATTAACAGCGATTATTGAAGAAAGGAGTTGGTGGGGTTGGAGCGAGTTCCGGCGTCATAAGAGCAGTGGGGTAGTGGAATTGGGCACTTGATAAGAAATGATTGTCGTTGGTGAATGTGGTGTGTGTTTGTTTTCACACACGGGATTAGTTTGTGAGTTGTGTGCTGTTGCTTGGGGCTTTGCAAACGGGTGGCTGGCAATTAATTTGACTACATTTCAGGTAATAAGGAAACGTGACTGATTGGGTCATATCTGGTCTAATTTGTGCCAAGGGCAATTACGTAGTTGGCTTAGTTTACGTTTAATTTGCGTGACTGAAAGGTTTGTTGGACGTAAAATTGGTGGTAGTTTCTTGAAATTCTAAGAAATTTCTTTAATTTTTTGATTGGTAGTATAAAGGCGTGTGTTTTTTTTTGTTCATATTTTGAAGTAACTCGAAATTTAAGGCCAACAAACGTAGTTTTTGAGAAATTTTCTTTTGATTTAGCTTGACCGTTTTTTTTTTAGAGGTTAAAGACTTTAAGTTGGCAACACTTTTTTATTTTTCGCTACCTGCTCTTTGCAAATCGGTTCTTGCATAGGTTTTTGCGAGGTTGAAGACTGCATGCAATTTATTGAAGTGATCTGATTTTCATTACTCTAATTTCTCCGGATTTTTGTCATACTTTCTAAATTGAAATACTACTTGAAGCTCCACAAGTGACGGTTAAATCTTTTTAAAAAGCGCTAAAATTATGGAAAATGAAACTGTCAAAACATAAACATTTCTCCAGAGTTGACGGTTCGATATTAAAAACGATCGAAACCAGCTGTGAGTGGGGTACCGACATTTTTTCTTACGAACGATTAGTGTTAAAGACTTGAAGTAGAAAGATAAGGAGAGTGTTTAGAATGGCTTGAAGCTCCTTTATATTTATCGTAACGCTAGTCCCGAAAAGTATTTTTTTCTATTTTTCAAATTAAACTACGAATTTTCCGTTTACCTTACCTCGATGTACAAATCTCAAGAGGAAATCATTTCTCAGTTCCTTAAAATTCCATTTTACCCAGTTCCTTAATTAAAAAAGACAAAAAAGAAAACTTTCTTTATTTCATCTCACATAATTAACACATCCCTAACCTCCACAAAACCACACACACACGCATAGTCTTCATTCATTTATTATTATTATTTATTTTCTGAACTTTAATAACCGACACCTCCACTACCACAAGCCCTCTGTCATCTACTCGCCTGACACCAACACTCCCCCGCAGGGTTGGTTGGGTTGTCCTTAATACTTCGTAGACATATGGATGATGCTTTGCGACTGAGAATCTCACCCTACCACTTAACTCTGACAAAACCGACAGAAAGTCGGAGTGGGGCAGTGCGGTAGTCTAAGGGGGATGAGGCCTTACTCTCAAAGGAAACGGCGACGTTGAACGTAGATGAATTTTTGATAGACACCTCCTCGGAGTGAAGGTTTTTGTGTGGTCGCATCTTGGCAAATGATTACCCAACGACGACAAGAGAGTATATTTTCCACTTAAGGCTGGGATGGATTTTTTGGGTGGATGGAAGGATTTATATCAATTACAGAAATTTAATATAACACTTTGGAGTATTTTCGTCTAAGCTCAAAGGTTGCTTGTAGTGAAAGGATTAGAGGCGAAGCGACGAGGTAATGAATGTTTTTGAAGCTCTGTCAAAGGAGGTTGAAGAGAAGACCACAGTTTTACCAGAGGAGTGGGGCTTTGAGAGAGTTGAAAAGAGGCAATGTTGGTTTGTTGATGAAAAGTGTTGCAAAATGTTTTTTATGAAGAAGTTTCGGAGTTTTGGAAATCATTTCTTTCGCATATCATTTAAGCCAACCTACAAATTTTATTTAATGAAAAACTCTCATCATTGTCAGACTTAAAACCATGATAAAACAATTGATCGATAACTTTTAGTCGATTGGATTTTTAGAAGAAGTGACACCCATCAAAGTCTTGCATCGCTTACTTACTAAGTTGGCGCTACAGTCCGGGGATTTGTGGAACTATGGGCCTGGGCCTCGCAGTCTACAAACAAATTCCAGACCATCCAAACACAGCAGTAATAGCTAAAAAACTGAACTCAACTCAATCCGGATATTAATGCGTTTGAAGTTGAGCAAGGTTGAAAGCAAATACAATTTTCTTTTCTCGTTTGTTTAAACAATTGTCGTACAACATTGAGACCGGGTGTGTAAAATTGATTCATGTCAAGGTATAAATACTGTGAACCACTTTTTAGTTACACATCAGCTCAACAAGTTTGTTGTAACAGAGAGTTGAATTCTAAGCTCAAGAATGTTTTCGTTGTTCAATCTTTTGCTGGTTTTGGTCTTCGTCCTATTTGTTGTGGAACAGTCACAGTCGTTCTGGGCAATAAATAATTTCTTCTTGCAATGGAAATTGTGCAAATTGAACTCATCATACTGCGCTGCTCTGACTGGATAAGAGGATACAACGAAGTTTTGAAAGGACAATGAAATCAAGGAAATCTATAAGGAATAATTTCAACACCGGTACCTCCAAAAACCTTCATTTTGTTTGGGAGCTAAATGAATATAAAAACTAGTGAAATAATAAACAATAAATGATTCATAGCAACAAAAAAAAAGCAGTGATTTGTTTATTCAGTGCTTGTTAAATATTTCTGACTACAATTTTTTGGTAAATCGTACAACTTGTTGGTCAGGGGAATAATTCTTTTATATCTTTTAAGACAAATTGTTTATTGTTTTCCTTTAAAAGAAGTGTCTCGTTATCAGAATTTGTCAAGTATTAAGAGTTTATCGACTTTGTCATGTGACAAAAACAAAACAATATTTTTTTTATTTCTTTATAAAATAACAAATCAAAATCGCTTAGTTGTGTAAAATGATTTGAGAGCCTTTGGAATCGGAACAAAGTTTCTACGCAGCAGATTCGTCATTTTGGAAAAGAATCTTAAAAAAACAAAAACCCAAGTTCTACGAGTTTTTTTTTTTTTAAATTCAAACTTTTTTTTTCTTGAGTTCGAGCTCTGAAGCAAGCTCTATGATTTTTTTTAAATTTTTTTATAAGAAGTGTAAAATAGTTTACAATGTAAAATTGAAATTAAAAAATTAATGGTGGAGAAAGAATAGTAGTGATATTCGTAAGGAGCAGACTGATTTTTCAGACTGGATGTTGCGTATCTGGATTGTCAACAATGAAAGAATCACTTACGAAATGAAAAAAAAGAACACAATTGCTTCAACCCTCCAGTAGGCGCTCTACGACTGTAGACCACAATTTTTTAAAATGTCGCCACAATGAAAAAAAAAATTGGCTTGCGGCATCGTTTACAATAACTGCCTTAATAGTCTGCTTATTATTTTTATTCTGTACACTTGTAGATGACTTTATTAATGAATGCACTTACTAATATGCAGCTATGTCGGGAGTAATATGTTCCTCTTTACCATTACTCTGATTTGTATGCTAAAAACGCATTATCAAATATTTTTTTTGCAAAATAGTAGAGCACACCCATTCTCATTTCGTTTAACTACGCGCGAAGTGAGTTGAAATTTAAGTCCCATTTCCTAATTAATAAACAAAGAAATCTACGAATTAATGAAATCAAATAAGAAGGTTGTTCAATATTGGCTTCAAACTTTGGAACTTTGCATTCTATTAAAATGTGTTTCCATTTGTTCTAAAATTTTTCTTAATTTTTTTTTCTAATATTTTGGTAGACAAAATGCATTATGGTTACGTAAAATATTCCCTATACAATATTTAGATGTAGTTTATTTACTAGCTTTGAGTACAAATAGATGAATTCATTGCTCAATTTTTTCTTTCAAAACAAACCTGCCAAACCGGTTATAATTTGAACATTCGTTTCAAAAATAAATTAAACAAAATTAATGAAATTTGCGAATTTTATGATGCGTAATAGAAAAAGTAACTTTACATGAGAATCTGTTGTACCATTTCTGACAATTTTATAAATTTTATAAATTAGGTAAAGTAAAACTTTTCACATTTGTCAAAAGTATAACGCGCACAATACAGTGGAGGCGCGAAAAGCTAGGCTCTGGCCCTTCGTGGGCTGTTGCGCCACTAACGACGAAAGTAAAATTTTTACTGCTTACAAATATTGTTCTTGAAGGAAAAGATTTACAAATTTTTTTATCATCTTTTAGGACAGATTGTTCCATTGGTCCCATTGTTGTGAAACTGACGTCCTTTTTTTTGTAGATTTCTCTGGAAAGGTGTTCCGATATATTTACAATAATATTCAAGTGTGGCGACAATGCAATCCAATGTTGAACACAAAGATTTTTGCATTGGAAGTACCCTTTTCTTTTCGGAGTTGTATGGATCTTGTTGAAAAATTCAGGTAGGTCTGAACTTTTCTGTTTAGCGTACTGTTTATGATTTTAATACTGACCTTTCTTCTCATCTTTCCATCTGTAAAATGTTTGTTTTATTTTTAGAAGATAGCTTGCTCAAATTATGATCATCCCTCCGCCTTATTGCGTCGTCTGAAAAATAGGTCTACTATTAGCATCCATCAGGGATATTTAAACTAAATCGTCGAATTTTCCCGGGACATCAAAAATCGTTCGAGTTAGAGGAAGTTTTGGAAAAAATCGAGTTAGAGGGATTGACACTTTTTTTTATTAAAAACCTTTTTTTGGACTGCAATGTTTACGTCACTGCTTTTTAAAGTAGACTTCCAATAAAGGCACTAAATGAAGCAAGAAAGCATCTCAGATACCTCACTATTTTCAGATTGAAAAGAGATTTGTTGGAGCCCAACCAACAGTACAATGAATAGCGGTGCAGTTGTTTATACAAAGGCCCGCGGCTGTGTGTGCTATACGACTAAAGGTGGCCCTATACGATGACCATGTTCGCTCTTATGTTGATTGGTTTCGATGTCCGCCATGTAGGGCCATGTTCGCGAGCAAATCCTGTTTTTACCTGTGAATATCGTCTGCTCTCTCTTTTTTTCTCCGACGTGTTTGCACAACAAGAATCAACACCAAATGAATGTTTGCGAAATGTGTTCATCGCCTAGTGCCACTTTAAGAGTCAGAGGATACGAGGGTACGTGTTTGATACAAATTGCGAGAGGAAATTTTTTGTTTATTTTTGTGCAAAAGAAAAAAGATCGACTTAGAGGAATTGACTTGAAACACACCAAGAGTCGAAAAAATGTATTCGAGTTAGAGGGATTTTCGACTTGGATTGTGTTCGACTTGGAGGATGGTTTTTGCATGGATAATTGAGGGGAATGGCTATATTTGACGAACAAATTCGAGTTAAAAGGAATTTCAGATTAGAGGGATTCGACTGAACAACTTGTGAGTACAGGTAGATCGAAGACCTACTCAATTAAAGGATAACCAGACAGCGGCTGGTTATCCTCTCAAACCACGAAGACAAGGGACGACTAGACGGCGGCTGGGTTTTCCCATCGACCGCCATAAAGTTGAGCACAGACGAGACGCAGATCCGATAAGACAAGGACCACTTATCGGCCAATAAGTATAAATGTCCTGTTGGAAGGACAGACTGTGAACCGCGATCACGACAAGCCGCCTTGAAGAGCGCTTTGTAAAATATTAAAAGTAAATAAAACATTGTGAAAAAACTACGACAAACTTTTTTAAAACTCTTCCTCCACCTCGGATGATTTCTCGTTAGTTTTGAAAGGGCCTCCCGATGACGTTGAGTTAGAGCAGGCTTGCTTTAAAGCCGCTTTCTTTGCAGATCTTCGGTGCCGGCTAATACACGCTGGAAAGTCACTAGATTATAGTATTTTTGTCTTCTTCTAACTACATCTAACACGTAACTGCTGTCCAAGTTCAAGTTAAAGAGTTTTCTTTTTTTTTGTAGTTTGAAAACCGCTCTTGACGCGTTTTCGTTCTTCAGTCGGGATCAAACTTTTTTCAGATCCCATTTTTATATATTTTTCTTTCAATAAGAGTTTAAGTAAACTTTTTTCTAGTCGAATTACTATTAAGTTGAGCCTGTAATTAGCTTCCACTAAAAATTACTATTACACGGTAAATAGCTTCCGAAGTAAAATAAATTTTAAGCTCCAACGTATTGAAAGCCTGTCTTAAGCAGTTGTTGCGGTCGATGAAGGAAAAATTGCAAATTTACAGGAGATTTGTAATTATTAGAATTTAGATAATAATAACACTGATTATTTATTTTATCTGTAGCAGTTGCTGAACAAAATTATTAAGAAACCTCTAAATCAAAGTGATACCTCAACCAGTTGTCGCAGAGTGTATACTGAATCAGAAAACTGAAAGGTTAACTACGTAGAATTGAACAATGTCAGTTACTTTGGTCAATTCCATACAATTTGGTGTGTAAATGGAAACTTGTTTTTGTGTTAGCAAGATACATCTTTGCTCTCTTAACTACATACAAATTTAATCCTAAGGGCTTAGAAATTATAGGCAGGCAGACGAATTACATAAGGATTTGCTTTTACTTTTGAAAAATCCCTAAACGGGATAAAATTTGAAAAAGGGAAAATAAAATAGATTGAATGGAGATGATCGAAGGAGAAGCGTATTAATGTTGTAGGAAAAAATTGCTAAAAGACAATAATACTCCGTTGAACTTGTTGCCAAATGATTGATCATCATCATAAATCACACCACTGAATCAACCAAACACAAAAATTATACCCAATTATTTATTAATATCTACTATCTAATGCATTGTTCGTTATTATAATCCTTTTCCATCATGTTTGATTTGCGAAATTTATCCTGTGAGAGCAGCGCAGTAGGATGAGTTCAATTTGCAGAGTTTCCATTGCAAGAAGAAGCTGTTTGCAGTCCAAATCGACTGAGATTGCTCAACAACGAACAGCACGAAGATCACGACCAATAAGAAATTGAATAGGGAGAACATGTTTACTTTGAGATATTCTTGTTTGTTGTGATAAAACTTGGATAGAACTGAGTTGATGTCTTTTGGAAGAAATTCTCGTGGTATTTATACTTAAATTTTGTTCAAATTGAACACGCTGAATTGCATTGAGTGCAAGTTGCTGTGCATTTGTTTAAACATTTTCAATGACGAATGAGAAATTGTGTGGTTGCTGTGACCTTCCACGAGTCAGTGGCCATGAAGCGAATCGGAGGCATGCACTGAAATGTAGAAATTTGTTTATTTTCTGAACTTGTTGATTGAGACAGTCAAAGTGCCCTCAGGCTTTTCAAATCTTGTGAGATAAATTAAAGTTTCTAAAAAAAGATCACGGGTATGGGATACAAAGCAAATTTTTGTAGACACACCTCAAAAAACGTTTTCAAAGGACATTGTCCCAGTGTTTGGTTGGCATCGAAAGCTCAATTAAAAACTGGCCGTCTGCATCCTCAATCAAAAATTATGAGCTGTCAGGCAGTCTGAGAAAGACGAAAATAACCCCATCCAACGAAATGAGATTAAGGTTGACACAGGCTAATGCTGTCGACCACTTTCCAGAAACACTCCCCCACTCTCCAGCTTCTGACATCTGTCAAGGATCTCTAATTTTAAACAAGCAACTCTCCTAGCCCCCCCTGAGTATAACCTTTCGAATCAATAGTACCACCGTATCATCGCTGAATTATTCATCAAGACGGCAGCCAACAATGCCGCCAAACAAAGATTACAGGGAATGTAATCTGGATTCTTCGTCATTCTTCTCCCTGCAAATGATCAAGAATTCATCCATTCATCCACCCACTCGCCCCCCAATTTGCCTTATCATGGAATTGAAAATTACCACCATCTCCGGTTGTTGTTTCCTCCCGAAACGACCACCAACCGTCTTCCAGGAGCGAAGAAATGGAAATGATGTCCTTTTATTTTCGGGTAAATGCCTAAAATCATTTAGACAAAGGACTCGTTCCCCACCAAAAGGAGACAGACACTGGTTCTGCCAGTGACAAGAATTCCATTCACATTGGAATGTGTGTGCGCGCCTAAAGGACTACAAGGATCCAATCCAACAGCAACCGACACTACTACTTCAAGTTGTCGCGCCGTGTCGTGCGTTAATGGAATTCAGTGTAGCGCGGTTGTTTGGAGGTTGCAAAGTCGTGTAAAATCGGAACATTTCCTCGTGTAAATTGTACATCCTCCGGCGGGATGACTCGCAGCTTAACCAGCGACTCAATGACTCAGCCGGAGCAGCAGACGCCCCCCAAACGGTCCTGTGGCCAACTATTAAGTTAATTAAAAATCGCGCAGCCTGGCGAAAGTTTCGAGGCGACTTCACCGCTGCCACCCTCTCCAGACAATTTATTACCCACAGCAGCCCCTCTTTCGTAATGATCCTGTAATTGCCATCCGATTAAAGTGAGACATCTGAGATAGTCTGAGGGTCGGCCGACGGTCTGGGGCGGTCTGGGAGGTCGGCAGGCACTTTCACAAACTCGATTTGTGTGAAATTCGATTTCGAAAACCGATGGCGAAAAATTGGAAAACTTCATCGACCATCGACCATCGGATTGGGGGAGGGTGCAAAATAAAAGTTCTTAGATGTTCTATTGTGCGCCGTTTAGGCCCAGATGTTCGAACACACCGGGACTTGACTGGAATAACAAATCTCCGACGGGTGGAAGGGTGGAAGACGAGAATTCTCCACCACACGCATCAGGATAAACCCGATGACGATTATGTCTATGATGCGGAATTTTCCCTGGATGTGGCTGCTGTTGATGATGATGACGGCGATAAGGTAATGTAGGTGCCAATAAAGCCGCCCTAATACCACCGAAGAAAAAAGGCCGACAGCCCCCCAAACTGGGTTGCCAATTCCCCTTTTTACAATCGCAAAGCCTCTCCGCATCATTATCATCATCCCGGACCATTCCTGCCGCCCCATTCCGGGATAAATAGGTTTTCGTGATAAGAAAACATTATTGCCGCTGCAGTTCGGGTTCGGCTACGTCGGCTGTGACGCCAAGTTCAAGACCGTCAGTCACTTACGGTGGGGAGGCGGCCCCCTGCGGTGGAATGATAAATGGTTGCATGAAATATTGGAAAAGGTAGCCTTCAACTTGAGACACGTGAGACGGTGTGTGCGTGTGGGTGGGTGATGCTCTGAATTTAGATGTATGACTGAGACACCTTAGGAGAAGGACGATGGGGACTCAAGAAAAAACTTTGGGAACAGGATAAACTTAGTTAGGACGAGAGTTGGCTTTATTGTCAAGTTAATCCCATTCAAGTTGATTTGTTACGAATATAAATTATTTATTTTTTTTCCTTTTGTTCCTTTCTTTCGTTTTCTTTGTGAGGTAATTCTTTGAGTGAACAAAACATGTCTATTTGTTGGGACGTGTGTAGGTGGGTCTATTAGGGATTCCAGGACATTGTTTTCTTTGAAGTTGGAGTGATTTGTTCCCACATTCCTTTCTCTCATGCACTCAAACTACACACGAATCTCCATCCCTTCGACCAGGACACAACAAAAATAACTCCTAATTGAATCCTAAGCCCCACGAGATAGGAAAAAACAATTAAAACAAATCGCTTCACCGCTTTATGTCCTTCTTCCTCGCCCTGCAGCAAAAATAAGGCACTAAAATCCGTCACGAATAAAAATTATATTAACACCATCCACCAACAGCCGTTCCGCACTCTCATACACCAACGTCGTGTTGATTATTCACCATCCACCAGAAATCCTTCTGAAAGGACGCGCTCAAAGCAAAAGCCTTGCCATTCTCACCGACAGGGAGACTGGGAGTGGGAGTGGGTGACTAAATAAAGCAATGTGTGTGCATGTCAGCTTATTAG
Organism: Syritta pipiens; assembly: GCA_905187475.1. Lineage (NCBI taxonomy): Eukaryota > Metazoa > Arthropoda > Insecta > Diptera > Syrphidae > Syritta > Syritta pipiens. Next base: position 94,865,283 of record LR994571.1, read on the forward strand.
AAGGAAAGGATTCGCTTGCCGCTTGTCCTCCACCTCTTCCTCCTTCTAGATTCTCGCCGAAAGGGAAAACAATTTTTATGGTATTAATAATGCAGCAAGTCACGTCCTTAGCATCGCGCCATGTCCATGCCTGTTGTGGAAGACAACCAGGACTCCTTCCACCGTCTTCTCACTCACTTGTGCTTATAAAATAAAACTGCTTCATAAAATCCTTTCTGCATGGTTGGCTTGTTAGTTTCGTATCCTAGATGATAGACCACCATTGCGGTATAATATCCTTACACAATGTCTCCCATTATTATGACACACATATGCTGCTGCTGCATGCACGGTGTGTGAGTGTACACATAACGATGACTCGTGAATGGAATAAGAAATTTTTACCGTACCGTTGCTGTTAACGTTGCCGTTGCCGTTGCCGTTGCTACAACCAACTCGACAAGGATATAAGTTTCCCATTAATTTTACAAAGTATCACCCCGAACGTGTGAATTTGCCAAAGGTTTCGCTTTTTTTTGGGGTGCAAGGGACAACCCCCCTCCGATAGTCATCCGACCAGACAGTAATGTTAATTGCACGCAATTTAATTAGTTCTAGTAGAGGTCTGTGCACTCGACATATCCTTTTGCCGAAAAATTGATTTACAATATTTTAATCCTTTTGCCTCCTTTTGCTGCAGGAGAAGACGTAGCCGCCCATTTGCAGGCTAAACGGACAACACGGATGGACAGAGGAGGACCGTTGGAGGACCCGTCCAACGGCCGGATGCGGCCAGACTCATATATTACGTCCAACGAAATGGAAAAGCTCGAGCTGACATTTATGTATTCAATTAATTTAGTTGCAAATATCTTTCGGTGTGTGTTTGTGATAGTTGGTCGCTTGGAACACATTAAAGGCGCGCGCGTTGTGTAGGGAGGCACAAGCACACACAGGCGACATCTAGATCCTTTTTGGCCCACTGGAATGGTTTATGGCGGCCTGGGTACGAATGCAGAAAAACATAATTTTAACATATTGTCACCCGGGCAGTTGGCTGTGTGGTGGTGAGCCTCGTTCGTCGGGTTCGTGTACCGCGCCACCTTGGGGAAAAGTTCCCGTGTTGTCCTTCCGGGGTTGCATCACAGGATCGCTTTGATATTCAAAATTTTCTTTCTTTTCTGTATTTGTATTTCTTTTTGGCTTTTTTTTTTTTTTGTGACCATCATTTTTGTTTTGAAACAAAACACTGCTGCTGGTTGTGCTATCCTCGTCGTATTCATGTGTAATTTGTGTGGTAGTTGTTTGTTGCGATTGCTGGTGGCCGGACATGGCTCTGGAATTACCATATGCGGATGTTCCGGTGGTCGCAGTGAGTAAACACACACTCGAATTTTGCACCCGCTGACTCTATTTCAGTTGGGAATTTATACGGAATACAAATATTTGGATAGTTTTGCGAGAGTGAAGTTTGCGAATGTCGAATGAAGTGAATGTAATTAGTGGCCAATGGTATGTGAGTGGAATTCTTAAAATTACTTGAGGAATTTTAGGGGAAATGTTTTCTTCTCTCTGGAAATATTATTACTATATTCATGTGTTAACTAGTTCTACTGTTATTTTAATTTTTAGTTGGAGGTGGGAGTTGTGATAGTTGTGGTAAACTCTAATTGGGAGTATTCAATGGATGAGGAGTAGAAGTATTAAAGAGTTCTAAAACTTTTCAGAAATGATATTCGAGCAATTGTGGTTCATCTTGGGTTTCTCAGACTGTCTAGATGAGTGTTGCAAGGGCTTACATGGAATGGAAACAAGGCAAAAGGTGTACACAGTACACGCTTATACGGGTGTAGAATTGTAAATAAAGGCTTTTTTGTCGTTGGGCGGTTCAAAAGGAAAAGAATTGCCCAGTCTCAGTAAGCAACAGCATGTGCTTCTTAGAGAAAGAGGAAACAGACATGCGTTATCAATTGGCTGTAAAAGGTTTCTTATTTTTGATTTCAAATTCAGCATTTGTCTCCAAGTTTCAGGTCCTAAGACTCGTCTGTTATTTAAAATTTTATTGGGTGGAAAGATAACATTTCACAAGAGGCTAACGCGTGTATGCTTACGAGCATACAGTCATGAAGATGTGAAGGGTAGACCAACTTTTAGTTTCTTTTTAAATCGTAGGTTATTTTGGCACTGAACGTTGTTTTCCGCTCAAAATTTTGACAAAAAAAAAGTATTATACAGCCGCAGAACGCATAAGTTGTTTTTCGCTTGGGAAAAGTTGCGAAATACTGAAAATTTATTTCAAATTTATTTGTTTTTTGAAAAGATGCTTTCGTCGAAATGAGGCACCCACCTCGTCTGCTGTGCGCAAGTTTGTGCAAAAAGTTCATACGACTAACAACGTAAGCCTGTGTACAACATTCACAGTCCTCGTCGTCTTCCACAGATGAAGATGTGGCTGCTATAGCCGAAAGTGTGAGACTCAGTCAATAAACATCAATTCGTCATCAATCTCAAGAACTCAACAATTCAAGCACTAGCCTGAGAAGAATTCCACACAAAGATTTCGAATTATGCCTGCGGATCTCTAATCAACTGCGCGTGACTGTGACTCGTGCTTGACAGATTTTATTAATTTCGCCAAGTCCAACAATTGATTCCAATTGAGTTTAAGTTACTTCCGCTTGTATAAATCTTAAAAAAGCTTAGATGTTGTCAACGAATCCAACTTTTTGTGGTTTTAAGCAGCGAGATTCGGTTATGAACTTCATCTCTCATCATTCTTGTCCAAGACTAGTTTCCATGACAAACAAAACCAAACAAATTCTTCAATTAATTTCGAATTTAAATTTTAAATCTAAGAGCCAAGGTTTTATTCCTTTGTTTGGGTTACTAAACTTTTGGTTATTCTATTTAATCGGTAGCGACGACAGATTTGTCAAATCAAATAGACAAAGTGAAGCTTTGTCTAAATAGCAATAGAAAGAAATTTTTAGGTGACGGAACTCTATGGCTATTCTTAAACAGATTCAAACACTTAAAATGGTTTGACTTTTTACTGATCTTTTATGTGCTCTTTTTATGCATCCCTTTGAAGATCAATGAATGGCTGCAGTCTAACTAGAGCTTCCCATTTTGTGTTAGCACAACCAGAATATGAATTATAATATTTTAATAATAATTAGGTGGCGCTACAACCCGTTGAGGGCCAGAGCCTAGCTTTTCAGATGAAATTAAATGGAATAGAGCTGAAGGTCATAGCAGCCACGATTCTATATATTAGCTTGTAATTTAAATCACCTGTTAATAAATAATAAATAAATAAATAAAATAAAAATAAATTGAACAAAAATAAGCTTTTTGAGGTCACAGTGACACGGCTGCTGAAGATATTTCTTGCCTACTATCTACTTCCTTCTTTTAAAGAGACTTAGACTATCTCGTTCTGACTCGTTTGCTTTTCAGAACTCACCGCTCGTCGAGGAGGCTGCATAGTTTGCATTGACTACGGATCTTACAAAAAAGATTCTTACCTCCGACTATTACGCTACTTCCAGCCGATGAGCAAAGTCATCACCGAAAAACTGCTGGAGCTCCAGAGCCAAGGACTCAATGCAAGCCGAGCCTACATGTTCGGCTTTAGCTTGGGTGGACAGATGGCTTCGACAATCGGCAAACAATTTGGACCAAAGCCCATAAAACAAGTAGACAGTAAGTTTATCCACTCTAGCTTTGAACATAGTCCTAAACCTCTTAACGTACAGCTTGCGATATGGCTGGACCTGGATTTGACTTCCGAAGAGCGGCCGATCACCGAGGCGCTGCCGAACAGGTCAACTATTGGCACACTAGTCGCAATAAGGGAACTCGCTTCTACGCCTGCCACCAGAATGTTCGCTTCGGGAACTGCGGCCATAGTCAGCCGGGAGAGAACGGCTTGCTGTCATCGCACGGTCTCTGTGTGCTGTACTACATCAACGCCTTTGACTACCCGTTCTACGCAACGCTCCAGCCGACTAGATGCCTGTCTCGGAACCCGGCGGTGTTTATGCCAAGCAACTACACAGTTGGATACAAGGAGGATAACAAAACGTAAGTTGGGTATTTTTTGAAAATGAATTCATTTGATAGGACTTTTCTTTTAGTTCCATTGCTGGGGAGATATTTGTTCCGACCAGTGACCGGTTTCCGTACAATTTGCCGCTGGAGCAGGTCCTGCAGCTAAGCAGCCTAACCGTGGGGAACGTTCTTCTCGAAGGCAACCCCACTCGGAGGCCCTATCGACGACGGTTTCCGCTGTTGGCCAGGAACAGATTGCGGCTAAGGAATCGGGCTTAAGATAGGTTAAGGTTTTTGCAGGAATAGTACGTAAGATTGAGGAAAGTTCTAAAATATAGAACAAATAAACAAAAAAGAAAGTGATTGAATAATTTAGACTCCAAAGCTTCAAAACTGATTTGATGGGAACTTATAAACACTCTATTAGTGGCTTTATGAATTTTGAATTTTGAAATTGAAGGATCATCCATGATGACAAAGACTTGGACGATCTCTGGTTCATGCAGGATGGCCTGCCATGTCATACAGCAAATGACATAACCGCTCTTTTTGAGCACTAAATTCCCAAATCGTGTTGCCAGTCGTCTTGGCGATGCGAATTGGGCGGTTCGGAGCTATGATTTGACCCCCCAGTACTTTTATGTGCGAAGTCGTGAACGACCGATATCATGCCAACAATCTGGAAACAATTCAAATACTTAAGATCAATAACATCCAAACAATCCGTGAGCTTCAGCCCGAAACCCTCAACAAGGTCTTGGAAAATTGGAGTGACAGAATGTACTGATGCAAGGCCAGTCGAGGAAGAAACGAACGACGTAGTGGGCCGTGTTCGCTCTTTCGAATAAGGCCAAAGTGCACGAATAAAAAAATATTTAGTTTATTTTATTGCATTTTTAAAAAGAAACTTGTATCTGGCCCACTATCAACTTTTAGGATTCATAAACTAATCGTAAATTCGACTTTTCCCGTCTACCGATAAATCTGTGGTCTCAAACAATAACCGCCTAATTCGAGTTAAGTAAAAATTGAGATTATTTCGGTTTTCACGTCCTAGAATCTAGACTCTTGCCCTCAACGGACCGTCACGCCACCCAATGTATGTAATTTATGTCTTAGAATCTACTTTATGTTGAAAAAATGTAAGAGGAAATGAAATTTTTGTTACTTCCTAGTTGTCACCAGTTTTCAAATAAAACGCAAGCTTAAAACTTTCTTTTAGAAAAATGACTTAGGCGGCTATTCCTTGTGACCGCGGAAAGGACGTTGCTTTATTTTTAACCACCAGTGCTTTAATAGCACCCATCCCCTGAAGGTACGAAGGCATGCCAATCTTCTTTGCACACAAAAGCTTCACATCCAAAGCCAATTTCGGAAAAGATCAATTAGCCGACTTTACTGCCGCCATATCGTTTTCCTTCGAACGACATTCGTCAAACTCTGCGCCATAAAAAAGTGGGTCGTAAAACATTTTTAACCGAAAAACGCCCGAACACATTACTCCCGTCACAGATATTTCCCAGCTTGGCGTTAAACAACAGTCTCACCCAGATCTCACCCAGAACGGGCCCTACGCGCGACTTTCTCCCATAAAGTAAACATAAATTAAAAACCGTTCATAAATTACCGTCACATAAACGAATTTAACTCAAAAAACCGCCATCGTCGTCGCCGTCGGTGTGCGTACGTCTCGCGAAGATTAAAAGCGACAGCCATACATCCTTTTTCCGCCTAAAGAAGAATACACTTTTCTCCTGGCAGACAGAAAAAAAGGAATTTTCAGAAAAGCCCAAAAGGCTTCTGTGACTTTTTATCGCGAATTTAATTCCTGCATCACTCGCTTCTCAAAATGAAAACTGTGACAATTCGCACAGAGCGCCATCATGGAGGGATCATAAAACACTTCAGAGAGTGCGTGTACATTGCAGCCGGCGTTGGGGGGGAGGAGTGTGTGTGTGCGTGTTTGTGTAACCCCACCGAAGCGACGAGCGTCATGGCGGCTCTTCATGAGCCACCATAAATTATTAACAAGTGCGCCAGCCGTTGTGTGAGTTACTTTTATGCTTAATGATCCATCTGGCACTTAATCCAGGATAATAATTTTTTCTTCTGTTCTTTTATCGTCAAGTGCACTACCGCAGGATTCTTTTCTCTGTTTTTGTTGTATGATTTTTTTTTTTCCTGTCTGATGCTGGAATCCTGGAGTTAATATAGGCTGCTCCCTCTCCCTCATCTGTGCCGCAACTTTTTTTTTTTTTCAAGTGGCAATAATCGAGGGGAATGGGAGAGAAAATTGACGGCAGCCTGATGGAAGGATAATGGGTTGAATTGAATTGCGCACGTGCTTCGGCAATGGTGTGAATTATAGTCGCCTCGTGTAATGTACACCAATTGAAGGTTTTTTTTTTACGATTCAGGAGAATGATGGAGCTGCAATAAAACGGTTTTATTGGGCCATGGCTTTTGGGGCTAGAGGCTGCCCAAAATGGAGCGTAATTTGAAGTTTAAGTAGCCCGGGGGGCTAAGTTGGCAAAGGTAGTTGGAATTAAGTGAGCATTTTCGAGGTAATCAAGAAAATGAATGTGGGTTTTCTGTTTTTATTGGTGTCTTGTACTGGTAAGATGGTGGCCTTTTTGGAGGAATATGTTAATTTTGGGAATTGCTAACTCATTTTTGATGCTGTTTCTGTATCCCACGGACTAGAGAGCGGCTTATGCTGGTCTAAGAGCTCCATAAGTTGGAGTCTCAATTAGTTTTCTCTCAGAAAAACTGTGGCGTTTATTATTTTTTTTTTATTCACTCAAGCGTTACGTCTCAGGATAAATGTTTGGACAACTTCTTCACGATTTATCACCTATTTGTTTAGACATCAAGTCCTGCGTCATTTCCAGACAATCAATGAATTGGCACCGCTGTTAAAATTTTTTTTTTTTTTCCATAGACTAATACAGCATGGAAAACAATTCTTAAATTTGGGACTTAGATCGGAAGAAGAACTGCTCCCAGAACTCTTTTAAAGGAAATACCACGCCTTGGAAAGAAAAACTTTTCGACAACTTCTACAGCTACATCGCATCATGTCCTTCGTTTTCATCAATAAGTTATTGCCGCAACTAAAAGGTTTTTCAATAGGGACTTGGCAACTTTGAATCTAATTTGTGAACGCATCCTTTCGCTAATCCTCGAACTCTCATTGCCATTTTATTTAGTAAATTCAACATTTTCATCTTGGTGAAGTACACGAACGAGCAACGTCTGCAAATTATAAAAATTTTCTACTGGAATTCGGAGTCGATGACCACAACCTTAAGAGCGTTAATTTGAAGCTCATTTTGGTTCAACGGGCTCGTCATTTAGCAAAATATGCGTTATTGGTCGGGTGAATGCACATGTGCTTCATCAGCATCACAGCATTCACAAAAAAATCACTCTTTGGTGTGGTTAGCGTGCCGGCGGCGTTATTGGGCCATGTTTTTTTTGTCGACGATAACGATCGCCATGTTACTTTGAATAGCCAGCGTTATCGCGCCATTATTACCGATTCTTTTTGGCCCGAATTGAAAGAAATTGACTTGGACGACATGTGGTTTCAACGGGCTGGTGCCACAAACCTCTTAGCAGATGTTACAATCGATTTATTGAAGACTAAGTTTGATTAACGTGTTATCTCAAGAAATGGGCCAGCCTCGTTCGTGCGATTTAACGCCTCTAGATTATTTTCTTTCGGGCTACGTTAAACTATGACAATAAGTTGAGGACGATGGAAGAGCTCAGAGCTAATATTAAATGCGAAATAGCTGCCGTTTCGGCCAAATCGACTGCTGCAATTGTGCCCGCAGTGATCATATGAATGAAGTCGAGTTTCATTCATAAATGTTTTGAAATTTCTCAAATGGTTTGAGTTTTATTTAAAAAAAGGTTGTCAAGTCCTTATTAGCCCTTTTCAGAATATGTCCTGTGGCGTTGAAAATTTCAGCCGATTAAATGTTGACAATTTTCTTGTAACAGAAGGTCCTTTCTCTAGAGTTAAAGAACAAATTTAAAGCTTTGTGGTCTTTTTCCGATCGATTGTTTCTAAGCAGTATCACAATAGGTCTCTGCTGCAAGAATATTTGTAAAAAAAAGCAAATTTTGAAAGCTGCCAACAAAATCGATGTCATTTTCGATGCAACCAAAAGCCATTACAATTTTGGAAGAACAGCACTTCGGGCATAGGCTAGTTTGAAACAGCCACATACACCCTTAAAAAATCGTCTCTTTCCACCCGACTTTAAAGCCCATTGCAGATGAAAATCAATCCAATTTCCTGCGTCCTTCCTGTCCCACACCAAATGACACTGCAGAATTAAAGCATTTCACTCTGTCACTTTCGATTATGGCCCTCCACCAATAACGCACTTCGACATACCTCGGTCTATGAAACATTCCAAGTGTAATGAACTTTGCCGCCCCCTAAAAAACGCACCTCAAAACCATCGCCACCCCCATCTCTCAACACGACAGATTAATGACGCATCCATGAGTCTGCGAAAAGCCCACCTTAGTCCTGCAATCCTGTCTGTCTGTAGAATTGCCAATCCTGAATGGAAAAAAAAGTCCTGCAATGATTTCCACATTCAAAGTGTCAACCAGTCAGCGTCTCCAGAAAAAAAAATCAAAAAAAAAAAAAAAAACATCCTGTAAACACTTCGTGAAATAAATGCGACGTAAATTGGCAATTTGAAATGGCTTTATGACATATTAAGGACAATAACCCCCAAAAGTGTAATCCTCCCTATGAAAAGCAGTCCCTTCCTTGCGACAGTCGTAAATGGGATCAGGAAGCGGTCCCCCAACTTACATGCGTCCAAAGCGTTTCTTGTTCGACTTCTTTTTTTTTTTTTTTTTTTGTTCGCCTTTGCTCTCCCCCATTTTCCGCAAAAAAGGACGAAATCACAGTTTAAGCACTGCTATGGGGGTTTGCGTAAAACTTTCTCAATTATTTCAGGATATTTATAGTGTGTATCCTTTGCGTTCACACTCGAACATCCACCGAGGACGTGACACCGTCGGGCGTCGTCGTTGGTCGGTCGAGCGTTTCTTCTTCGGAAGAAGAGATTTTCTCTTAAATTTTCGACACAACTGTCGTGTGGATTCGAAAAATCGTCATAAAATGTTTACACGAGTTTCATTTCCTTTGATGGCGGGGTTGGGTTGGGGTGTCCCGGTTCAGACGAAGGGTATTTCCCTGAAGGGTCGCATTGGTCATATTTGGAATTTTATCTTCATTACTCGTGAGTGTCCGATAGAAAATTCGTGTCGTAAGAATGGGTTTACAACTTGCGTAATTAGAGAAGACACATTCCAACTTCCTTCCTGCGAGTACGACGTTGAGTTCCACTCGACTGAGGAGACTGTTTAATAGCCTTGAGGAGGAGGCGGAGGAGAGTTGTACACTGTCACGGGGAGTGTCGCAGGGAACACGTTAAGGCCATTAGGTGGGTGGATGGGTGAGGCGGTTGGAGAACCACCGACAAACGAACATAAGGGCGTCTTGTCAGTCTTGTTCAAAAGAGTAACTTACAACCCTTTTTCCACTCGCTCTGTGTTTGGGTGGATGTGCGTGGGGGCTGTGTCCTCAAGTCCTTACGGAGCATTCAAAGCATACTTTTCTGCGTTACCTTCAAAGGGCGACTGGCGAGAGCTGCAAGCGCTCTCACAAGGTGGCGGTGATGTAAATTGCTCTTTGAGCAGACACTAAGCGAGTATGCAAATCCCATTCTACATGCCGCAGACACAAAAGGATACGTGTGTAAAAGGATTGCGGTGTGTGTTAAATTAAAATTTATCGCTACCTTAATTATGCTTTATTAGAATGTGAAATCTGGATGGATGGTGTTAATTAACATAACTCACGTTCCTTCGAGGTAAATACTTGCGGATAAACACAGAGAGGGTCTTCCTCAACCCACTGACAGGTCCTTTTTCCGGGATTTACTTCTTCTATTTTTGGGCTATCGATTGTGGGCTATCGAACTCGGATCAAAAGGCAATTTGCATACAAAATTGCGAGTGATTGCCATTTTCTTTTTTTTTTTTTTTCATCCTCTTCGCGTGTCCTTTTTTTCGGAGAACGTGGGTGGACCTTTAGTGGAGTGTTTGCAGCTTGAAGGGTGGATTGTTGTTGATTGTTAAAAGTGGATTACTTCGTTATAAATTTAATGCGAGCGTATTTTGTGGTGTGTGCATGTCCTTCGACAAGTGGGACAAAGTGGCTTACGCGAGAAGGTCCTTCATGAGACATGAAGTGCGGCCATTGAGGGTGAAGAGTGTGAGTGAAGAGTGGCTGTGAAGGACATTAATAAAGTTAAAGGGATTCAGCAGGGATGAGCAACAGTTTCGAGGTTCTTTTGTCTAAAAGAAGTGTTAGCTGAAGGAGTGCTTTTCAGAAAGTCGTTCTTTTTGAATACGATCCAGAGATTGTTCGTGAGATTGTAATCTTTTTAAATAAATTTATGGTCTCTATGGAGTTCAATCAACTTTGTGTGCGAAATTGGAAGAACCTGGCAAATAACCGGGCCGCTTGGTTGTTGGTTGAAGCTCCGAATTGTAGCGCCACCTGAGTAAGTAAGTGGGTAAACATGACGGACGGAGCTAACACGATCGATCGCATGCACATGTTTTTTTTGAAACTCCTCCAACATTGCCCTTTAACTGTGCGTCTAAAATTGTTGCTCATTCTGGCACGTCTAAGGAACGCAACGAAAATTTGAAAAGAACTGAACAATAGGGCTCTTTATTTAGTTCGTTTTAACCCTAAAATGCGCGACTTTTTTTTTTATTAAAAAAAAATATTTTCTTTTATAATTTTTGGCTGAAAATACCAGAAGAAGAATAAGAAATTAGTAATTGGCATGATTATTCGCTTCAAAATATATAAAGCAGATTATCTACAAAGCTTAACCGGGTAAAATTGTGGTCCATAGTTTATGAAAGAAGTAAAAATTGAGTTGCTTCAGATCTGCTACACTGCGCAGTGTAGGGTTAAGTTTGAGGGGCTCATTGTTTAGTTCTTTTCAATGGATCAAATTAAGTAGATCTAAGAATGTGAACGTCTTATAGACAATTCGTATAGCCAGGATCTAGAATTTTCTATCTATCCGCAGCTTCAAAACCCTCAAATTGACAGCTTTTGGCTTTCATCAACTCTCCCACAGAGACAACTGATTTAGCCTTTGATTCCGTCGGTCATTTTCGCTTCAATAACTCGGGTAATTCATAAGCAAAACCAAATCTCCTCACGTCGTCATTACCGTAATACAAAAGAAACCACAAGCAACCACCACCCCGCCGTGCAATTAGGTTCAAGTTCCATTGCAATCATCCTCCGGCTTTGACTCGAATGACTGAGTGCTGTTCTCCACCCCCTCGAAAACCCGGCCCACCGCAGCATTTTGACATATCAATTTATGATTTCCAAAAATGTGTATAGTGCACACACACACTCATACACCTGCAAAAAAACAACCCCGAAGACGACAACTTGTCTGTCAAAATATCATAACGACTCATCCACATGACATGCCTTGTGCTGTGAGGGGCAGACGCCTGCCGACTCGAACTTATGCGTGGATATTAATTTACCTAAAAACCTTCACCCTAATTACGAAAACAAACAAACACATAGCGGTGCGATACGTGGCTTCCTGGTGGGTTGTGGATGGTGTGTGGGTCTGTGTGTTCGTTGCGTTTGGTCCTTACGTGCTAGTAGCATGCTCATTTTTAATCAATCAAACATTGCGGAGGCTTTTAGTGCGCCTGTGTGTGTGTGTGTGATTGCCGCAGTGGTCGCATTTGGTGTCTCGTGGCATTTTGTGCTTTTTTCTGGTGAGTGCGCGGTGAATTGTCAAATTTTAAGAGTTCCTGTCAAAGTTGTGACTGCTTTATTGAAAATCATCCAACCTCCCCTTTCTCCATTTCTTCAACCAACCCCTTTTTTTCCGACAATCGGAGTAGTCCTCGGCGTGCTGACAACTGACTGAGTTAATGGTATGAGTTTCATTCATAAATTTCGCGGAAAATTTGGGCCACGTGATGGGGGTGTTGTCGGAGAAGGAGGATATTTGACATTCTTTTAGGGAGTGGGGGGTGGATGGGATTATTTATCATAATGTGGTGTTTATTTGGGTTCGCTTTTCGAAGCAAGTCTTGGTTTTGGTTTTTCTTTGTGGAGCAGAATGGGGAGGTGGTGGGGAGATAATTGGTTTCGAGGGTGTTGTTGCATGAAAAAAAAGATTAATTAGGCTGAGATGTTGTGTTGAAAGTGGGAGTACATTAGTAGCTAAGGGGCGGGTGCTCATATTTCTGTTCAGTTGTGCAATGAAAATCTGTGTCATGATTCTGAAGACGACATTTAGTTGTCAGTTTAGTCGGTGGGGTTTCTGGGTGGTTAAGGAAGAAGTTGACGTTAGGTTTTTGAAATACCGAATGTGGGTATCACATTATCTCGTAAATTTAACACAATCTGGTATAAAATGTTCACTAAAACAATGAACTTATTTGTGTACTGGCGTTAAAAGTCAGTAAGAATGTTGTCGGATTATACCAAACTCACTAATCGCTTCGGCATTTGTAATTTAAAGCTTTTAACTGCACAGAAAATATGTTCCTCGAAGTGTCGACAAAAATTGTGCGCTTTAATGATTGAAAAAAAAAATTTGTTTATATATTTGAAACAAATTTGTCTGAATAAAATATTTCACGTATGGAAAGTATTCGATTTCGGTAGAACTGTTAAGGCATGATAAGGCAAGAAGGAAGTTTTCACCGAAAGCTGATGTTGCAGTCCACCCATAAAAGTTTATGACAGATATTTTGTCATATTTTCTAGCGTAAAGCAAGAGGAGGCTAAAGGAAGTTAACATTTCAGTTCCGACTGGAAGCGCTATCATTTCTTGTTTTAAAAGCAATATCTCCATATTTTTCAGATTTATATTTTACGATTCAGCATGTTTTTAACGTGGTTAAGGTCTTTGAACTTAGATTCCAGCCGTGTAGAGGTGTTGGCATGGGATATTAAAAATTGGGGTGAACTGAGCTTAAACTGAGAGTCAGAAATGAATAAACAAGTTTTGTACAATAACTTACGAAAGAAGAACTTCAGTCAGTCGTTCGCTGAAGACAGGGCCGTGAAAAATTGTTTGTGGTGTTTGTTCACAACGCCGCCACTGATCTCCGTAATAACCAACTACAGTTGAATCCCTCTAAGTGGAATTTTCACGAGACATCAAAATTAGTTTGAGTTAGAGGGAGTTCGAGTTAGAGGACGGTTTTTGTATGGAAAATTGGGAAGGGGAATGCCAAAATATGATGAAAAAATTCAAGCTAGAGGGATTCGACTGTATTAAGAAAAAATTGTTTTTGTTAGCAACGTAAGAATTTCATATTTTTGTAAGAAGTTAAGGTTCTACTTTGCCATCAGATAATAATGTTTACCTGAATTTTTATTTTGCTTATGATTGGAATATGTCAGCTGATTTCCAAAATACTAAAAATTCGTCTTAAGTGCTAAACTTTGCTTCGAAACTCGATCTCAAAGTTTGTGCTTTCGCTTAATAATGAGCTTTTGCAAATTTAAAAATATATAATCCTCAATATCACTGAAAATCTTGCTCTCCATATTTTCAGTATAAAAATCAATTTCGAGCTGGGAAATTAAAAGCCTTAGCTAATTTGTAATTTTAAAAAAAAAGCCTTATTCTTTGTGAATGATGTCCTTACATTTTGGAGGCATGCTTTTCAGACTTCAACACCAATACTCCAAGTATTTTCCTTTTTCGAAAAAGCTAGGCTCTGGCTCTCAACGGGCTGTTACGCCGCCTAATACAATACAATACATTTTCCTTTTTCAGTCGAAATTCTTTTAAAACCAAAACGCCGTACTTTAGGGTCCGCAAAGGTGCTGAAATTTAAATGTTACTAAACTGTAGCATTATCACTGCATTGATGTTCGAATATTTCTTCTTTTGACTAACAATTAGTCATAGTTATTGCCGACTTCGAAAGGTTGATTTGTTCTGCTGGCATTTAACATTTTCCAATAGCGTTGTCGTAAACCTAACAGTTGGAATGAATAAATGATCGAAACTTCCAAAAAAAAATTACCATAAGCAAATTTTTGTTATAAGTTGTACTTTGAAATTCATCGGGCTAGGGAAAAACTTCTAATTACAGAGGTTTTCAATTTATGGAGGTAAGAATCTCTCAAGCATTTATTTTCATGGTTCATTGTCGAAGAAATGCAAGGACTTGACCTCGAATCATAGAGCTAAAGAAATCGTCAGAGTGGTTTTCATGTTGTTGTGTACAATAGTTAATTCGAATCAACGAACGAAAACAATTTCATAGGTTTTTTTCGATTTACAGAGGGTTTTTGAATTATGGAGGTTCAAATTATGTTGAAATGTCAATTTGAAATGGCATTTTGATCATTATGCCATTTTGAGCTATGAAAATCAGCTTGAAATAAATAATCCTGGGGTGAATTGTTCTTGCGAAAGCTTAGCAAAAATAGGAAATAATAAACAGGCAGTCTAGGCAAGCAGGCCTAGGCAGTCGAGAGTTATTTCTCTATAGCTGTTAAAGCAAATCATCTGCACATCACATCACACAGCCAGGCGTAGCGTTGAAGAATGGTTTTTATATCTACGGAAATGAAATCCTCAACGACTTATGGGCTTTAGCATGTCGGTGTTTGTGAAGAAAATTAATCTTTTGCCGCGCTGGCCGAGATATTAGAGCTGAAGCTTCTATTTCGGGGTTACCAAAAACATAATATTCCATCTCGTTAGTAATAACCTAAGTCTATTTGAATGAATGATTTAATTCATCTCATTCCTACGTCAGTACCAAAGCTCAGCCTTTAATCTTGAGTATGTTTTTCATCGGTGTGTTTAATAAATCGAATATATCTTTAAAAAGGCAGGTGCCATCAATTTACATAGCATGAGAATACATTAATGGTTTTACTAGTTCTCATGCGAGCGTTGCCTTATTTGTTTATTTCAGCCTGCCTTGAAAAACAAAAAAAAAAATAGTCGGCGTAAAAGGTCAGAACCCAGCTTCTTAACGCCTCAACTGTGTTGTGCGCGATATAATTTGACAAATGTGGAGGGGACTGTTTAATGCCGATTCCGAACGGCGAATTGCAGCTTTCCTTGACAGAAGTATACTCCAGGAAGATTGTCAGTCGTTCGCTGGAGGTGGGACCGTGAAAAATGTTGAAGGTGTCTTTTCCCCGAGCCGGATTCGAACCCAGGTACTCTCGCTTAACAGTCCGACGAACTAACGATTAAGCCACGGCGCCCACCAGCCTGTCTTGCATCTAGTTTCAATTAGGTTCAGAGGTTGGAGGGATACTTTTCTGTAAGCACTACTGAGCACTACAGGGCTTACATATTTTTTCGTGTGTTACGTGTGAAATTGAGGGCTTCAATATTTTTTTTTTCTTATTGGTATCAAATTCTAATCAAGTGAACAACAATCGAAAATTTTAAACATTTGATGCATAGTTTTTTAGTGCTTCCCATCGAGGTTCTAATAAATTTCATCAAAATTCACCAAAATGCATCGCTTACCAGCCAACCATAAGTTCCCCTTTTTTAGTCGATTGTTTTTTTATGTCCATAAACTGAAGAATCATTTTAATCCCGATAAATTGTTTAAGTCAACCCACGTTGAACTAAAATTTTACAACTTTTTTACAGCCCCTTTAACTAAGACGCAAAAACTATTCCAAAGTTACAACCCACTACTAAACCCCAAAAAAGCCCCATCAAGTTCATTTTCGACTCAAGTAATAAAACTCGAAACAGCATTCCATCCAATCGATCTCCTCAAATGAGTGCAATAAAATTTACGTCCACCCACACGTCCACATCTCCATTCCTTTTCATCTGATTATCTCAACTTTATTTTAAGGAAGTTTATTTTTCTTTATTTTTAAAGAATCTCTCTTGTGAAAAAAAAGGAACAATGATGAAACAATCCGAAAGCCCACATAAGCTGACATAAAAATCATATGGTCCACAAGCCCTCCAGATAACCAACAACAAAAACAGAAATCCCGCATCCAAATACAACATAATCTCAAATTCCCTTCGTCCTCCTTCTCCCTTCGAATGCATATATCCTTTCGTTATCCTCTACCCTGAACTTATTTTTCAACAAAATATAAAAAAAAAAAATACAAAACAAAACAAAATGGAACAAAAAAAAAAAAACAAACTCAATTCAGTCCAAATTATGTTTGCGTAATCCCCTACCGCCCTCCTTCTTCCTCTGGTCCTGTAAAAAAATCCCAACTCAAGTTATTATCCCTTTCATTTATTTTTTATTCTTTCATAAATCTTTTATCAGCTCGGACCCATCCCCGCAAGGGGAGCTACAAAAAAAACAACGTTAAAGATATTCAATTTTAAAACCCTAATGTTCTGCAAGTCTTGCTGTGTGTTTGTGTGGGAGTCCTTTTTGCATTGTTTTCTTCATTTTTCGAGGATGTATGTGGGACATTTAAAGTTCTTGGCCATACGGTTGTGCATATAAAACCAATTCACCTGCCGAAGGAGCAATCTGCAGGACGATTAATTGAAAATAAGTATTCAGGTCAGGAATGCTCGACAAAGCACTTCCTATTCAGGACCAAATAAATGCAAGGGAAAAACACACACAAAAGCAACGGAAGCAGCAATTAGAGAGGCTGAAAGAAAATGACACGAAGAAGAAGAAAGGCAAGGGAAATATGCCACTAAGTCAAATGAAGATGAAGAATGAAGACATTGCCGCGGCCTTCACAGGGACACTAAACCGCCCAACCGCTCTGCCAGAAGACAACGGCCTGCAGGAAAAATTATTAATTTCTTCCTTTTTTTTTCGTTGCCTGCTTTTGGGAGGAGACGAAAATTATTACGAAGGCATCTCTCGCTCGCTTTACGTGAGCAATTAAGGAGCCAACAAGGCCAGGGAATTATTTTCGTTATTAGAGCCGTCCACTGGGCGCAGGACACGAGAAGAAGATGAAGACGTATAACTAGCCCTCCACCCCACTCGACGGCTAAACACGAGGTTACGATACTAATTAGTGGAATTTACCGTCTATTTTTATAGGTCAACGGCGACGATGACGACGGCGACGGCGACGACGGGAAGGACCGTGGAGGATCCTGTGACTAATTAGTATGCAACCACCAGCGGAGGCGGTTCGTTAATATTAATTTTGATGCGGCAGCAGGTCTCAGTCTCGATTTTGTTGAAAAGGAGAAGACGGAGACGGAGACGAAGAACTCACAGTAATGGGAAAATTATACCGCATGAATTGAGCAGGATACCACAAGCGACAGTAATTTTTCACATTCGATCCTTGGCGGAACTCCTTCCGGCCGTTTACATCCACTGAATGTGCACGATGCAAGCGAAAGTGAGGAAAAAGTGCGAGAAGTTCATGTTCATGATTTCTTTAAGGACGAGAGAGTGTCCTTTTTTTTGCCTCTATTCCTCTTCGGAAATTGTTTTCGAATCGAATGTACAATCATTACGGCAGTCGTCGGTGTAGGAGGTGCTCCTTTTGTTGTGTCAGGATACGTCATTGGCAATGCAAAGGATTTCTCTGTATGCTTGTGTGGGTGGTGTGCGGGAGGAGGTTGGAGTTTAGTTGCTGCATCACGTCACGTTGTGTGCACAAGTGGAATTCAATCAATTCAGGACCATAATGGCGCAGCAGTGGCAGTAGCAGTGGCTGTGGCTGTGGCAGTAACCGAAGCAACGCAAAGGAACGGAAGGAACAGAAGAAAGTGAATCCTTTGGATTTGAGAATTTACCATTTGTCAGCGTCAAGGATATTGTGTGCGTGTGTATGGCGTGGTGGTTTAGCGATGCTGTTTTGAGTTTTCTTTTCTCGATGCCTTTGTGTGCTGAGTTTGCGGGCGGGGAAGTGGAAATGGAAAGTAACTCCAGGAGCGGCGCTTTGTAAAAGAAAACATTTTTCAAAAAAAATCAAGTATTTTGTTTGCCTTTATGTCGAGGCCAAAGATACAGCAAACCCGCCTCTAGCTCAATGCGCACAAGGTCTAGACATGAGTTTCGATTTAAGCGGCAGCGGAGGCGGTGATTGATTTTGAAAGCAAATTTGATTTGAGTTGGGTTTTTGGGAATGTCAAATGGATTGAGAGTGGACTTGGGTAATCCAATGGATGTGGTCGAGATTGAAATGCTCTGATGGCCGGAAGCTGTTGTGGAGTTGTGGAGTTGGATCAGGAGCTTGTGGTTTCTATTATGATACTTCGGTTCAATGCTGGGAAAATAGGAAGCAGGTTGTTTGTGGGGATCAAGGTACGGGAGATGAACTTTGATGCCTTTCTGATGGATGGACATTTGGCTTAAAGAGACGTATTTAGTTCGAGTGAAGTACATCGGCAAGTAATGGGATGAAATAGCTTCTGTTGGCTACTTAATCTGGATAGGAAATCGAAAATTCACCCAACCGTAGGTGGTTAGGAGGAGACCAAAATGAGGTGGGTTAATTTCTTCCAAAGTCTCTTAGAGAGAAAATTTCGACAATGAATGTACAGATGGACATTTTTGAGGTTTGCTGTGATGCTTCTCCTCTTTCCGGATTATTGACTGAATTTTAGAAAATTTCTGATATGCTTTGAATTCTGATCAGTGATTGTCATGTGGATCATGGATGGACGATTTCGATTAAAGCTGGACCTTATGTGCAGTCTCTTAAGGTATTAGTACGTCTGTTTTTAAGCAAGGCACGCTGGACAGTTAGAATTGTTCCAGGAATAAATTAGTTTGAAGTAAATCTTCTTAAATTGATTTCTATGAGATGAAAGCGTTACGAAAAATGTGATGGTTCTTTCTCTTTCCCTCTTATGTAAATTTTTATTCGGCGATCGTATCCTATTTTTGTTTTGTTTTTGTTTTACTTGTTTTTGTAGAGTAGAAAGAGGTTGAAATGATTCGATTTCCTTGAAATTTTTGGAAACGTCGGCCTGTTATGTGGTGCGGTTACTTTCTGAGTTGAAGTCAAACTCATTGCATCCAAGAACAAATTTATTATTATCATAACTTTATTAATCAGTAATAAATTACTTAACTAACCTCAAATTTCGGCACCAGCTACTAGGGCTTCGGCCAGAGGAACAAATTAGTTAACGTTTCAGTCTAGGACATAAGAAATTTATATTCCAAATTTCATCGAAATCGGTTCAGCCGTTCAAGAGTTAGAAAAAATCCTATAGGTTTTTAAATTGGCTCTTTTATAGTTTGGAATTTGAAAATTTGGAACGGCTTGACCGATCTGGTTGGAATTTGGAAGGCAAACTCCTTATCCTTTAAGCTACATTTCTATTCATTGAGTGACTACAGCGAAAGAAGTCTTACTTCAATGTGTGGTCTAAAGCACACTTTTTTTTTGTTAATTTGGTACCGAACGTTTTTGTATACCCAGCATGATACCAAATGATGCGACTTTGAGACTGGTAGCACAGCAGTCTTTCAATAATGTAAATCACCGATAATGTGAATTTCTCCAAAATATGAATCTCTAAAACCTTACATCACCTCTATGACGTGAACTTCTGACGAGTCATCTCTACAATGTGAATAGTAAACTGGGCAGATGAAGAATTAAATCCACCTCAATGAGAAAAGACACTAACCGAAACTCAAACTGAAAGACAGTTTCAATAAAGAAATGATCTACATGTTATAGATAGGTAACACAAAAAAAGAGAATAGAAAGATAGATAACTTCAAAAGAAGTTTGAGACAAAATCATCGTACAAAGCACCTGAACTGAGTGACAACCTGAACCGACTAACAACATTTCGGAAAATAAAAGTAACGAAGTCACTTATCCTCTTTAAGTAACGACCTGCTAAGCAATACAATGCATAAATATGCTTCTCGAGTATGTAGATCAAAATAAATTGGACGAGGAAACAGTCTCCAGTTTACTAAATCTAAGGGCAGTAGCAATATTAAGATCAAGTCAAGATCTTCTCCAGTTTTGTGTTTGTTTGTTCTTTTTTTTTTGTCGTTTTTGAACTTCAAGACTGATCACAAGTCCCAAAGACTTCAGCAACAAATTTTGCAATTCCAAAGACTTCAACGAAAAATTTTGAAGTCCCAAAGATTGCAACGAACATTTTTGAAGCCCAAAGACTTCAAGAGTGGGCGCCGTGGCTTAATCGTTAGTGCGTCGGACTGTTAAGCGAGTGTACCCGGGTTCGAATACAGCTCGCGGAAAAAAACACCACCACCAATTTTCACTGCCCCACCTCCAGCGAACAATTGACAATCCTCCTGGAGTACTTCTGTCACGGAAAGCTTTCGCAATTCGCCATTCGGAACCGGCAATAAACTGTAGGGCCCCTTCACATGTGTCAAATTATAACGCACACAACACAGTGGAGACGAGAAAAGCTAGGCTCTGGCCCTTCGTGGCCACGCCACTAATGATGATGAGAGACTTCAAAGTGATTGCAATGAATGCAATGCCAATCTAAAGATTTGCATTCAATTGATTTGCAATCAATAGATTGGTCGTAAAGATTGCTCCAATCAAGACTTCAAAAAGAATGAGAGATTTCAACGCCGAAGTCTTAGTCATCAAATGAAGTCAATTGAATGAATCCCAAATCATAAAAATCTTTCCATGAATTCAGAGATTGCATTACAAAAGATTGCAATCTTTTACAACTCTATCCAGGGGTGAGTAGTATACCTATAGTCCATATTTTCAAAAGAAATTTTACAACAACGATGGAACAACATCTTCAACACAAGCTCACAGCAAAAGTCACGAAGTTTAAAAAATGAGAAAAATTTGTTACATTGGTCGGTATTTAAAATTTTCAAAGCCGAACTATCCTATCTGCCTTGCTTAATGGGATGAACGCAGGACTACGATTAATTCCTAAAAAAAAGTCATGCAAACCCTCGCCTCACCACTCACACAGATTTTTGATTTACCGCCGCATTATCTCTCCGACGTCTCTCGACCACCCTCTAAGTAAACAGACTCAACAACTCCACCCTTCCGTCCCATTCAACAGTCTTTAACGGCGCGTACATTTCGTCACCCCTAATAAATGCTTGTCCCGACAATAACTCATTTCCCATAACCATAATCATGTAATCATCTTAGAAAAATTGCTCCAACAGTCTCGCATGAATTATTCAAAAGCGTCGAGTCCCTCGCCGCCCGTCTTATCCTCGCGATTCCATATTTTTCATCACCATTCTTTTTCACATTTAGACAGAGCTCCACTCCACTTTACTCAAAAAAAAAATTGAGATCCCTTTTTTTGACACTTAATCTATAATAATGTCCTCAAAGCGTGTTCTGCCCCTCGCATTATCCTTCGACCGATAAACATGAATTCTCATTTTGTTCGACGGCATATTTTCGACAAACAGTCAATGTTGCTGCGATTATCGTTACGATTATGATGTGCCGCTCTAACGACAACGAAAGGATCTCAATTTGTTTTCCCTCAACAAGGACGTATGTGGACGCGATAGCGATTGCATTACGTGGGCGGATCCCTCAATTCACATATCGAACAATGGGGGTGGTGTATAAGCCACTTGTGCTAAATGAATTTTTAAATTCTCCCAAAGGTCCTTGGGTGGGTGAGACTTTTAAACTTTACCACAGACGCTGTTGTTCCACCATTGTTCCACCGACTTCTCGACAACGAGACAGACAGGAGCACAACAGGAATAGAAAAAGAATGTAAAAGTTTTCCAATAAATTTTTCAAGAATATCCCATGTGAAAATCTTGGCGAGTCCTTGTTTACAGCTTGTCGAAAAGGCGGTGTGTGTTGGTGTGTCGGTGTGTGCTACTGATAAATTACACTTAATTAATTTTGCAGCGCGAAACGATAAAAAAACGACGAGAAATCTGAAGTTTTTTTTTTTTTCACTGATATGTCTGCAGTTGCAGTTGCTTGGCTGATTATTATCTTTCGAGCAGTTGTCCTGTGGAAGGAGTAGTTTGTCCTGGAAGTTGTAGTTATTGGTGTTTTTTATGTGTATGCACTGCGGGCATAAATCAGTGGCTTTTGTTTCCTTTCCAATTTCTGTTTTTCACATTTGTATACTTCAGACAGGAGTCCTGAGAAAATTTATCGACTCTCGCATTTGATTATGATTACGTGGCAGACGACACAGTCCTGTCTGTGGGTTTTGGTCAAATCACGATCCAGTGTGTCTGGAGTCCTTCACAGAATTACCATAATAAAATCCGCTTAACATTTTCCACTTAACCAACTTTTATCTCAGCCTCAACCTCTCGCAAATAACCAATTGTGTGTGCAATCAGAAAACAAAGTGACAACGTCGCCGGGAGCGTCATTGCATTGAAAGGACGAATTTTGTGTGTGTCTGTTTTTTTTTTTTTGGGTTTGAAAAAGTTAGAAGAAGAAAAACCACAACGACGACGGGCGGCGTTTCAAAACCCGCGTCATTCACAAGAAATAAAAGAACCACGACACATAAAAGAAAAAAAGAAGCAAAGACGAGGAGCTGGATCCGAAAGGATATTGTCGCATTACCAGGCAATAAAAACGAATTCGCAAATCCTCGATTTACATTTTAAAGGATATGCTGCGGCAGCGCCGTGGTTGGGGTGGGCGTGGGGTTGACTGGGGCGGATGGGATGATGCGCAGCGTAATGGTGGCAATCTTATTGGGAAATCTGTTGTCGTTGGCAGACGTTACGGTCTTTCGGCGGCTGCCGATAATGTGAAAGTTGGGTGTGTCGTGGCGCGGGGGCTTATGGGAAACAAAAGGACGATTGAAATGACTCGTTACTGTATTCCGTGTGGCGGAAAAAAAGGGGTGACAGGATTCGTCCTCGCTCTCGTTCCATTTTCTTCGTTTTTTTTTTTCGGAATTTAAATCCCCGTTTGTCGCGTTTGGCGAGATTTTCGCGGGCGTTTTTGTGGTGGCGACGATGCTGTGGTGAAAAAGTGGTAAAAGTTTCGATTTCATTTTATGTAGCGAAGGACATAAATCGTGTGTGTTCCTGCAAGGAGTGGTGTGCTGTGGAATTTCATTCAATACTTTGCTGCAATGTCAATGAATGCAAATTTAGGTGTGGGGGCTAAGGAATTTTTGCTGGAAGTCAATAAAAAGGTGTGAGGAATGGAGTGTCGGCGGGGTGAGGTTGTGGACTTGCTTTATTTTGTTAAACGACGCACATTGGGGTTAGTTGCATGAAGAGCATACTCAAATGCACCGTCGCGACGGTTTATATCGCTGTTTATTTTTGCATGGTCATAAATCTGAGTAGAATTTGTGTCCATGTCGGATTTATAGAGTTCGTTTGTTCTCATAAACCAGGGTAGACCGTTTTAAGAAAGCAACGTCTTGGTAAAAATGTACTATTTCGATTGTCTGCCAGGACTTCATCTACAACTTGATCCAAATGTCACTTGTCGTGGTACGTTAAAGGCGATTTTGACGCGGATTTTGGTGAAAAACCGACGGAAAGGATTGATATGACTGAAGGAAAAGACGTTCTTTCACTTTTAATCGAAGAACGATCATTTCAACGCTTAAGGACTTTCAAGCTAAGGTCTCTAAGACCCTTCCGTTTAAAATGCGACACCAGCAAATCCCCAGACGGTGCCCAATTTCCATCGTAAAATGTCCTCTGAGCGGAAAACAAGACGTTAACTCCATTAAAGCAGAACCAATAAAATCACATCTGCCACGTGCTCTCGCCAGACTGAAAAAAAAAAATCAAATTTAAATGAATCCTTCGGGAGCGGCGAATTCCCCGAACTAGAGCGATAAAATTTTGTATTTCACATTTTTTGTTCAATTTTCAACAAAACTTTAACAAACTAGAAAATAAAAAAAGAAAACAAAAATGAATGAATAAATGGCCAAAGTGAAATTAAATTTTGTGTCATCCCTTTGTGGGCGTTTTTCCGATGGTTTTTTTTTTTTTGTTGGTAATTTAAGAAACTAAACTCGTGCCACAAAGCCAAACAGCCTTCCACGCGCGACATCCACATGGAACGTGATGGAACTTTCAATTCTGACATTTCATTTAAATGACAACCGGCCAAGGACACCCACCCACTCGCTGTGAGTTCCTGTGGGAACTCTCTGGTTCTCCCATTTTCTCTCTGTCTCTCCTTCACTGTTGTATATTCAGAGAACAAAAAGCGGAATTGAAAAATTCCCAATGATTCCCCATAGATATGGATACCTGCTCCACAATTTGGGTGGAAGCTGGAACTGGGCTTCCTCTTTTTTTCCTGGCTACGTATAGATTTGGATTTAGAAAATAATTTTTTTCCGTCTCTCTCTCTCGGAAACTACGTGAACAACAACAAGCCGAAGCTGGCTCATAGGCACCCGTTCAGAATATGTGATGAGGATCGAGCCTCATCTTTCTGTCTCAGAAAAAAGAAAAAAAAATTCACGGGGATACACATTTATTTGGTTATTCAGAGAGGCGGATGTGGGGGCGGTTGGGTGGCATGCGAAATGCCATGGGAATATGGGAAAAATGTTCGTATGTCGAAATTATAATGAATGAGTTTTATTATTTGGATTGATATTGTTGCTGAAGCGAATTGCATTGGAAGCCTCGAGGGCTTAAATTCGCTTGGTTGGCGAATAGGGAAAAATAAGGCGGCAGATGAAAAGTATGTCGAGGAGATAAATTTATCGTGGAGATTATGACAGGACAATGCAGTAGGGAGATGATGAATGCGCTTTAATTTGGGGGACTGGCAGGTGGGTGAAGGTTCTTTGTCCATCGGACTTAGGTCAATGACTCTGTGACACGTTGCGGTGGTGGGCTGTTTAATTGGGTCTTCAAAAGCCATAGTCGTGAACTAATTTTCGAATATAACTGACAGTATTATTGTTTTTTGTGGGCGTGTGTAGTTGCTGGAATTTGAATCGCTTTTGTTATATATCGATCAAAACAAATATTCGACAACAAAAGTGGTTAAGAGTGTCTCAAAGAAAAGCACACAGCAAAAGTTTAAATTTCGCAAAATCATATTTTAACTAGCTTTAAGAGTTCTGATTGAATGTAGTATGTCAAGCTGAGAGGCTACAGAAAACCAAGTACAGAACTGCAAGAAAAATATATTGCATACACAGTAAGACATGGCGGAAGAAGAGTGAAAGTATTGAGGGTATACGACAGCGTCGCGTGTTGGAAACTCAGTGTTCATTGATGGAGTTATGGATCATCTGTATTACATCCATTTACATAAGCAAAATCTTCGACCAAGTTCAGAAAAATTGGGTCTAAGAGAACCTTATCAATTTTACAAAAACAATGCCCCTTAACATACGGTTTTTTAGACTTTGATTGTTGTGAAGCTAGGCTTTGGCCGTGTATAGGCTGTTACGCCGACTATTTATTTTTTTATTTTGATTGTTTTAAGACTATTCTAGTGCTCTCAAACATCCACACAATCACCGTTTGGTCCCACTTGCAGACCAAGAGAGACCGTAATGTCAGCAAATAAAAATGGCTCTACAGGAAGAATAGGTAAATATTGCTCTAGAGTTAACCAGGACATAGGCAAGAGCCAGAGCCAGAGCACTTAAGTAAGGGTAGAAGAGGGTATTTAATTAAGAAAAATACGAGTTTTTCAGCAATTCTTTCAAAAATTTCGAATACTTTTTCTGCTTCGTAATGTTTCTTTTTTTTGTTAAGAACATAAATGGAATCACATTGTAAATCGACTTAGCAATTGCATTTTTATTTTAATCAAATTAGTACTTTTAAGTAGTATTAATGTCCTTTTTAGATGAGGAGCTCTCTTGTCGAATATTTTTTTTGTCCGCTGTATATTTTCAATCATATCACCATCATGATGTCTATGATGAACGATTTTGCTGGCGAAAAATGTGCTTCAAGAGAGGTTTGCGAAAATCACAATTTGAAAAGCCCTACCTTATGATCAAAAAAGAACCGGAATTTTATTAAAAAACGCAAAATTTCAAAATATTCTCCTCCTGCGGCAATACATGCATGCCAACGCTTGATCCAATTTTCCATACAAGTTTTATAGGCCGCCGAAGGTATGGCCTTTAGTTCACGCAGCGAATTCTCTTTTATGGCCTCTATGGTCTGAAAACGCGTTCCCCGCAATGGCAATTTGAGTCTGGGGAAGAGGAAAAAGTCACACGGGGCCATATCTGGAGAGTACGGTGCTTGGTTGATTATATTGGTTGAGTTTTTGGCCAAAAACTAAGACACAACCAACGCTGTGTGAGCCGGAGCATTATCGTGGTGCAAAATCCATGAGTTTTCCTTCCATAAGTCTGTCCTTTTTTTGCGAATGGCCTCACGCAAACGACGCATAACGCCCAAATAATATTCCTTATTGACCGTTTGACCATCCGAGAGGAATTCATATTGCACCACACCACGAATATCGAAGAAACAGTCAGCATAACCTTGATTTTGGACCGACTTTGGCGTTCTTTTTTCGGTTTCGGCTCACCTTCGAAGCGCCATTCGGTCGATTGTTGTTCGGTGGGCATGTCAAATTCAAAGACACATGTCTCATCACCACTTATGATGCGGTCGATGAATGTAGGGTCACTATCTGCGTTGGAAATCATCTCTTTGGCCACATCAACACGACGCTGTTTTTGAATGAAATTCAGGTTTTTTGGCACCAGCCGAGCAGCGACGCGTTTTAAACCCAAAACATCAGTTAAAATGTGTTCGGTTGATCCATAAGAGATGCCCAACAACACAGCAATCTCTCTTATTGGTGCAGAACGATTTTGCAACACGATTTGCTTCGCCGATTCAATGTTTTCTTCAGTTACAGATGTTGTTGGGCGGCCAGGGATCTCATCATGATCCAAGCTTGTACGACCACCTTTGAACCGTTTATACCACTCATATGCCTGTGTTTTTCCTAGACACGATTCACCAAAGGCTTTTTCTAACATTTTCAACGTTTCGGAACACTTAAATCCATTTGCAACACAAAATTTGATGCACGCACGTTGTTCTAAATTTTCATCCATTATAAAAATCGCCACACACAAATTTTTCAACTTATTTGTATAGACGTCAAACAAAAACTAATCATACGATATCCGTCAAAATTTGACAGAATATGTATAAAAGTGTTGCGAACGTTGAGAGAATAAAATTTTACCGATTGGACAAGCGCGGGAATTTTAAAATGAAAATTTCGGTTCTTTTTTGATCATAAGGTACGTTCTTTAAACCCTTTAAAGTATATTTTTCCAGTGGTTCCATCAATCATCAAATTAAATAAACAGGTGTTGTTATAAAGAATACAAAAGTCTGCATTGGCAGAAGGAAGGCTGCGTAGGTATCGTGTCTACAAAAATGGTTTTAAAGTGAGAAGTAGATGAGTTGATCAGTTGCAATGAATGAAGTCTTAGATTTATGAAACTAATTTTTCTAAATTGATTTAATGCCATTTGACTTTATTGTAATTTTTAAGACCATACAATTATAAAAACAAGATTTTTTTCCAGATCTATCAAGAACATTTTCAGCTCTTGGTTTTGTTCTGATTAACTCATTGCTGAAGCAAGGAACAGGTTTAGCAGAACAGATCTGCATTTGACCCGAAAAAATAGTACAGACATGAAGGCATAAAGGCTTAAATAAGACCGGCCTTCGATTAAAATAACAAATTCAGGGACAATAAAGCACGTTAAGGAATGTAAGATCCCTTAAAGATTGCTTACTAATCTTCGACTCCATTTGGAATTTATATGAAAATTTGAACAATCACTCGTTGAATGTAAAATGTAGTGTGTTTCAGAGTTGACTGCAAACTATTTTTCACTTTTCTCAAATTTTTGTTTTATGGAGTTAATCGAATTGTGCTCTGAACGGCTCATTTGAAAACGCCTAAAAATGTATGTGCTTATACTAGGATCTCCGAATTCTAACTATCATTGGTTGCATCTCATCGATTCTAAAGACAATTATTAAACAATTTATAAGCATTATTGCTGAGGTTCTACTCGCTTAGAAATTAACACACAAAGACTTGGGTGGACACGGTTGTTATTATTAACTTGGTTAAGAATGTATATTTGAGTATTTCCTTAAATAATAATATCGATCAAGCTGTTCATTTTAACGAACATTCTACATTCATTTATGTAGAAAATGTTGATAGCTCCACCAATTCTTTCATATTCTTTAAAAAATTTTAAATACGAATTTGTGACTTGAAAACACAAATCAAAGTGGTTGAATCGTTTTGAATTTCAGCTTCAACTTTCATTTGATAGAGGTCAAATTTGATGTAGAAAGAAAGGATATCGGTTTGTTTTGTTTTGAGTGGCTTTGTTCTATCATATGCGATTGCCAATTTAATTTTTCTTCTCCATCAAGACATTTCTGTTGGTCACTTTTTGGTACGTCTTATTAGTTGGTTATTAATTGAAATTCATCGAAAAATTCGATCTCTTTTTTTTTGCGTCAATATGAAGTGCTATAAAAAAATTATCTTGCTGATTTTACATTGAAAAATCAAATTCATTTCTCACCTCACAAAACCCACTGATTAAATTTAAAAATTGCAAAACGAGTCTTAAATATCCGAAAAATAAATTCCGCAGATGAAATGTCCCACGACGACTTCTTGTCCGCCCGCCTGTGCGGTTCATATGAAATCTAAGAGGTGTATCTCCCACGGGACATGGCCATAAATCCTTTTGCATTTCTAACAAAACAATTCTCCTCCTCGCTCGCATTGTTAACTTCAGCCGTATATTGTCGTGGAGAATTCCTGGGCGATGTTTGCCATATGGCAAGCGTTTCAGCTCCAGCCCTCCGCCAAAGGAAAGTGGAAATCGATCGACAGAAATTTATTTTCATATGCAAATATTTTGAATCCCCTAGCAGTCCGTGTGTGTGGCTGGGTGGGTGGGTTGGATGGGTCTGAGCCGCACACATTCACGTACCCGGGTGTGGTGTGTGGCCCTTCACCCACGGGACCACCGCCAGTGTCTGTGATAGGTTCCTCTGGGAATTGGGGAATTATTTTTGACAACGACCAACGGAACGGTAGAAAAGGAATTTCAGTCGTGAGAGTGCAATGAGGAGGAATAAACGTGAAAGGCGGGTCCGTAAGGAGCTTGACTAATGGCACTGTCGTCGACGCCAAGCGCCCAGCTACGGTCCACATTATCCCCTTTTCGGTCATCGCTCCCCGAGGACGAGTGCCGGTCCTCACCCAAAGCTCCTGACATATTTATTGAATTACCACAAAACTGTCCCCTCGGTGAATCCTTTTGATTTGCCACCGCTTGCCGCCAGCGTGCATTTGACTCGGACCGCATGTCGAAATAAATCCAAGAATCTCTCGCCTCCCAGGCCACAGACCGTGAAATATTGTTTCACGCGCACTCAACTGAGCAGCGAGTTTCTCTCTGGTGGTGGTGTCTGTGGGCAATCCTTGTTCTTGGAGCCGCTCCAAAACATGAAAGTTTGCGTCGTCGTTCGTCCTGCAATCGTGATAAACAAGCACATCGGCGAACTTGAATTATTTAAGACGTGGTTTTCATTTAGTTACTTAAAAACTTTTCCAAGGGTGAAGTTCATGCGATTGGGGGAGATTATCCTTTGGTTGAGAAATTGGTCGGAGTGTGAAGCTCTGTGTGAGTGAGTGGTGGTAAATTTAAGGAGCTGAACTCACAGCTGAACTTTCGCAAGTGCTTTAGTTTCACGGCTTCGAAGACGAAGTTGTCGTCCTCGTCATCATAGTTTTTGCGGAGGGCGAGGTAGGCGGGATTAAATTGTTTCGGTGCAATTTAAGTTTCGAACTTAGCGGGCTACGAGAGATGATCTTGTTTTCGATGCTTGAGCTGGTTCCTGTAGTTAATTTGTGGTGAAATCGCGGTTCGACCCACGAGACGTGGGTCTTCTTTTTGAAAAGTTTTCACTTTTGAGGCTACCACTTGGGACCAGAAGATAGTTGAGGTTCCGAGACGAGAAAAAAAGAAACTTTTCTAAAAGCGAAAGTTCTGGACAGGTGGATACGGACGACTTGCGTGTTTTTCAAAAGAAAAACCTCTTACGGATTCATGTGCACTTAGTCTTGAAGTTCTGTGTTCACTAATTGATGTCTTAATGTGTTTTTTATTCAACATCGAGTTGGAGAATAGATGGCGTTGCATAAATTAGAAAAAGTCATGGACTACGTTGAGAAGTTAGACAAACGAAGAGCGATTGACTGTTCAAAGTTTGCTTAACGATGGTACGTTCTAGAAAAAGGTTGTCAGAGAAAGCTCAGGAATTACGATTTTGTTGGTAGAAGAGTACACTGGTAACAATAAGTTTGGTGAGTCATATTATGGTTTTATTAGTAGGAGCAAACATTTTCAATAATTATGAAATGCCTCGGTTAGCCTCGCAGTAGCGCATTCCGTCACCCCAATTTTTCAAGATCAAGAAAAAAATCACTAGATGGCCCAACCAAAAAATTGAATTTTGCTGATGAGTGCATGTTCCATCCCATTAGAGCTTCGACCCGTCTGTATTGGGAAGCCTTTAAGCATTGCCAGGAAAATGCTTAGACTCATGCTCATGAGATATGAGGGAGCTTAAATTTGTGTGACTTGAAAGGTAACGATATTGTCGTAACAAAAATGTTGTACAAAATGGCTTGTTGAAGCCGACGTCGATCGACACCGTAGCAGAATTCCAACTGTCGAAACATAAAGCGTATAATTAAAAAAGATAAAAGACAGACGGACACCGAAGTGATTCTATAAAGGTTTCGTTATTCCTTTGGAACGAAACCCTAAAGAGAGGAAAGACAGACGTACAACGAAGGGTTTCGTTATTTATTTATACGAAACCCTAAAAAGATGTGAGGAAAGAAAAAGAGTTCACACAAATTTTAGTTCAAGGCGATATTACAAAATCCACGACTACAAAATATCGTCTTGAACTAAAATTCATTATCCACCCCACACATGAGCCACATTCATCCGACTGAAAAGATCCTACGTGCATCCTTGTTGCAATCAATTCCATCTCCACCAAAGCACGAAACTTTGATAACTCAAACTCGTGAGCGCCACTCCAACCATCAAAATATAAAATTGAAAACTTCTATTTTTTCCAAAAAAAAGGAACTTCTCCCACACAAGTGGGGCACGTACTCCGTCCTAACACACACACATCGTTCCCCATCGTTCCTCAAAGCGTTGCAAATTGGAGATGAAGAAACTCATCAATATGAACCGGAAAAGTCACGTCTTCAATTGCTTTACATTAAGCGACAAACCTTCGCACTTGGTGCCACCGAACAAATGAAGAGAAAGAGTCCTTTCGATGGGGATGAGAGCTTCGTGTACCTTAAAGAAGCTCCTCCAACCCTTGTGCAGCACTTAAAATTGATACTTCAACGTGCATCCATTGTAATCGTAAAAAAATCTACACGGCGACACGAAACGAGTGGGTGAGGAAAGCACCATGTGCTGTTCCTTGTTGTAACTATAACTCCTTGAAATTCGGTTATACCCGACGGTGTCGCTTATCACATGATTCGCAGGAAGCGCAGAAGCATGGGGGAATGCGCCAGAGGGTGGGTGGCCTCCTTTTTATTTCTTCTAACTTCACTTGTTCTCCTTTCATTTTTTAATAAATGGCATTTGCCTGGGATAAGAAAGGACTTCGTTCCGTATGATTTCTCCGTCAGTTTGTGGAATGAGAAAGGAGCACAGTCGAGACAAGCGTCACATCTGGAATAATGCATTCCCTCTCTCTCCGCAGAGACGGCGGAAAAGACAAAAAAAAAAAAAAACACGTCCTTTGAATACGAAATGTCGTCAGCGAGTGGAAATATTTTTGCATACCATCGTACATCCTGAGACACACCGATTTTTATTGTTCCCAGGACTCGTGTGGAATTTCAAATAAGACCAGACCACTTCGAAGCTCGAACATCATATGCTCGACTCTAGTGTGTGAGCGCTGTGTGCGTGTGTGTAATGCGGGACGTTATTACAGGATACGAGCATCATGCGCGGTTAGACATGAATCATGGTGAGCATAACTCATGCAGAGAGCAGGGGAGGGAAACGGACGGATCTGCAATCTCAAAGCGGAATATCTTCTCGATTCACTCCCAAGCACACGACCATGTCCTTCCGCAATATCGATCAGCATCCTTTTTAATCAGAGTCCCCATCAACACATGACCTCATTGCCACATGTGTCCCTCTCTCGAAATGAATTTCATCCCCCCAAATGTGCCGCCCCCAGATCGCACCAGATGCCGGCAGATTTGGGGGCGTGTGCGGTCGCCGCGTGTTCCATTTGAATGAAATTGAAATTTGAACTGAAAATTTTCAAAGCTAAATAGACAGACATCCGGAGCAGAAAAACTCATCAGCAAGCGGGTTGCCCGCTTGCATCCAGAAATTGACTTTCATTTTGGGATAAACAAAAGACGAAGTCAACCACAAACCAAACCGCGGCACCACACAAAGGATAGACACACAGGATTAGAGTTCGATGTTGACTCTTCGATGTTGAATGTCGAATTTCCTGTCCCAGCGGACCTGACAGAGATAGGTCCTGGTTTCGATTTAATTCTTTTCGTTTTTTTTCTTTCTGGTTGGTTGTCCTGAAAACCTATTCAAATACTTAAGGCCACAGTAATCCGCAATTGAAAAGGAGAACGTTGACAATTTCGTTGAGGTGGAGTTGCCAACGCTGGGGAGGATTTGTGTTGCAGAAGCACAACAAAGGTCATGTGGTTGTTGTTATTTTCGGAAGCTGTTCTGAGGTTGATGACTTAGAGCGAACATTTTGGTTTCTGAGCTAGAGGACTCAGAGCGTTGTTGAATAAATAAATCCTCCTCTACTTCATAAAGGTGACTTCACTTCTTTTAATTCAAAAATGAATTAAAATTAAGACCTCAGTTTTGATTTCTCATCACCTCGGTCAGCTGGCAAATTACATTAAACGCCAAACAGCTGTTTTTTCAATTCACATCCTATATATTTCCAAATGAGTGGAAGACTCCTAAAAACATAAAATTACATGCATAACACTTTACTTGAAAATTGATTTATTGGTATAATTGATTTGCGATGTTGGAAATTGCATATCTCACTTATTTCTTGACACTTCATTGTTTCCTTCATAATTCGGTTGAATCTGCGCGGAACGTTTTTTTTTTTTTGGTTATGTTATTATATTTTATTGTGTTTTATTATTCATAATTTCATATTATGTTGTGATGCAACAGAAGCAGACATCCTTTTCACGGCGGATTTAAAATGTAATTGAAAAAAAAAAAGAAATAAACCAGGAGAGAGCAACGAAGAAAAGGAACAGAAAAAAAAGAAATGTTGAAATAGCAAATGTCAGCAGGTTTGTTGTGCCGCAATGGTGCACTAAAAATAATTCTCTCAACTCGACGATAGAGGACACAAAGGAGCTTAAAAGGAGTGGCACATGACGTGGTGCGGTGTGTGTGTTTGAGCCGATATCAGTACAATTGACGAGGGGAGGGAGAACAACTTTTAGAAGTTGCTCGCAGTGCCACAGTGTGGTCAACAAGAGAGAAAGACATGAAAATTGTAAAAAAAACTACTCAAATTGTTTGGCTTTCGGGACTGAATACTTTGCTTCAATTGCTAAAATTTAATATCCTTCAATGTAAATAACTGGGACTACGTCAGCAACTACAATACGATCTCTTGTAAGTGCTGCCAAATGCCGATTCATCGAAAAACTCTCATTTGTAAGTGTTACAACTTCTCCTCGTGTGCCTAATAAAAGTCGTGCGTCAAAAAACGATTCCAAATTGGAACAACTCCAATAAAACTCACTCCACTGAAATTCACACTCCATTCGAATCTGTCAAGCGTTCACCTGCTCAACAAGAGCCATTCCATCTCTGCCTGTTCCATAGTCAAATCAAAAGATAACGTCGCGTCACTTCCGGACGGGCATCATTTAATTAACGCCCGCACCCGACATTGATTCGACATCAAATCAGCCATCTAGCCGAGCACTTCGTTAAAAACGCTCGTAAAAAGCCACCTGTAAAAATTTCCCCGACTCCCCCCAAGCCTCAGTTAATAACCAGGAAAAGCCTCACCCCAACCCACTCCACAGGTATTCCATTCAATCACCTTATCGAGTGAAACGTCAGCACATTCGAATCGCGCTCGCATAAAAATCGCATAAACTTTTCGTTTCTCACTCTCGCATCGCGAGCGGCCGTGCTTTTGTTGTTCACCGGGCGCCATTCCGCAGATACAACGAAACGAATGTGCGTCAACCAGTTTACGATCTGAAAGTGTGTTGTCGCTATTGTCTACCCCAAGGATATGCCACGGATATACCACGGGCGTTGGGCCGATGGCGTTCGATTTACGACTCTAAGTGAAAGTTTCGATTTCCCGGGCGGGCGAGACGCGCTCTGTGTTAATGTAATCGACCGGGATCCTTAAATCCTGATAAGAAATTTCGTGGAATTTAACGATACACATTCACTTTGGTGAATCGTAAAAAGCGGGACACTCCACGCCGCACCGTGTCATGAGAGTTTGTGAGCCTAAGTAGCGTGGCGTGGTGCGAGCGCATATCCCTGGGGCACTCCAAGCCTGTTCCACCCACCAACTTGCCATATGCTCGATTCGACTCGACTCGCCTCGCCTCGGAGAGAGAAGTTTTATGCTTTTATAATGATTGCGCGAATGCCTCGCTCGATTTTCCATAATAATGAGGTTTATTCTGTTGCGACGCTGCTAGGGGTGATTGTGGCACCTCCCTGAGGAGTGGAAGTGTCAAACTTCCAATGAAGATGCCATAAAATTCACTCCTCTGGCAGTCTCATTATTTCATCGTCCTTTTTCGTTTTTTGGTGACTTGTTTCTGTGTGTGTTCTCAATTTTTTTTTTCTCTCTTGTCGACTTTTTGATGGTAATTCCTCATCAGAAATTTTTCGCTCATAAAATTTGCATACCATTTCGCTTTTCTTGGGCACACAGGAAGGCAAAAAAAAAAAAAAATATTGTCCTTCCCCCCTTGTGAAAATTGACATAACTTACAGCGAAAGTAGGGAGTAAGTTTGAGAGATCCTTCCATGACTGACTTATGTGTTCGCCTTTCCGAAGATTTTTTCCTGATACATCAGACGCCAAGACGCGCGAAGTATGTGGATGTATCTGCGTGTTTCCCTTTCTCTTTTTTATCTCTCGGCAGCGAGCTTCTGTGATGGAATTTTAGATTAAGTTACGTTTTGTGAATAACTGAGGTGATTGTGGACGGGAGGCGGATGAATTCGTGACAGATTGTCAGTTTGGTGCGAAATGTGGTTGGGGCGTTGTTCATCAAGTACAAATACGCGTACTTAAGATGAATAATCGTTAAAAGTGAATGCGAATCTAGCAGATGAGGTTTACTTCATTAGAAGAGTTTCTTGTTCAGTAATTTGGGGCGTGCTTTTTTTTTTCCCTTTTCTATGGAAGGTTGTTCTTAAAAGTGGACTCGTAAAAGGGGGCCTTAGATTCTTTCAGAACTAGCTGTAGCCTTAAGAAGAACGATTGAGTTTTCAAAAGAAATGAGATTAGTTCAAAATGGCTGGCGTTAGCACGGATCGTAAAAATAAAAGAATTTTATGCCTTTTTTGTGTAAGTTATTTTTCCCAACTTCCGGCCGTTGTTTTCGCTCAAAACAACTTTAAATATTTCACATTTGATGCGGTGTCATAGTTTATGTATATTTCTTTTTATAACCCCCTTTCAAAAGATTTTCGAGCTCATATGCCAAACATTGTTTTTCCTTTTTTCTTAGTGCCAACTTTCTTGTGATTGTGAACTTCGCAGAGTCCTTATGGAGACGATTTATTTACATTTACTGATTCTTATTAACTCTGATTCTTTTGTTTAGTCCTTGGACATTTTCTTCAGTGATTATTAATGACGAGAAATTCTTTCAAAAGCTTCACTAATTTGTTGTATTGCACATGGTCAATATTACTTGATAATAGTAAGAAAAGAGCCATTTTTCGGTTTCAAAAGTAAAGCTCAATAAAAAACACACAGCGACAAATTGTTTTATTTTAAGAAAAAATTCTTTACGCGCGTTGGGGGAAACTGATTTATATGAGATGAGAGCGTTGCGAAAAATGTAATGGTCCTTTCTCTCTCAAGCATAAAACTACTTGAAGATCAAGAAAAAGCTTGTTATTTAAAAAAAAAAATTATTTTTCATTACTTTCATTGATGTTCTTTTCGCCTGTTTTTTCAATTATTTCAAGCCTATTAAATAATCAAAAACATTTTTTCGGACATCATGATTTGAAACATAATATCAAAGTTATTGAATGGTCGATTTGTTTCGTTTATTGGTCATAAGTTCTACTTTACCGTCGCTATCTTTCTCATCACTCTCATTCCTAACAGCGACATGAAGGCGATATCAAGGCAACAAAATTGTCTACAAAACTTAGCGCGAGTTCAGCGGAAACATTTTTTTTTTGCGTTTTGCATTACGAATTATAAGAGGTTTAAGAAACGAACTGCGATTTACAAGAGGTTTTCTTTTGAATGGATTGCAAAAAAAAATACGAAATAACGAGGGGAGCAAAATGTATGAAAATTTTACGAAATAGCAACGATTTTTGAAGGGACGAGCTGTTTGTTACGAATTATTGAGGTTTCGATTTATCGGGATACGAATTATTGCGACTCTATACCCAACGAACGCCGGGAAATCGATAGATTCGGATCGTCAGCAACACTTGCACTTGCAGCAGCAACATTTAAGACTGAGCATGCATTACGACGATGCACAGGCCTTACGACATCAGCAATGCTTATATTTCTTCAAATTTTCTCACAATATTACCGATTGTTTGTGTAGTCGGTCGATTGATTGATTATGGTCGCGTCTGAATGACCATTTTAGTAGTAAAAGTTTTAATAACTGTTGCGTTCTTCGGTTGCAAAACGATTTGTTATCGTAAATGGTAAATATTCAACTAAAAATATACAGCACGGCTAGTTTTAGACAGTGTGAACAACTTAAAACTATAAATTATATGATCTATTAGGTGTACAACTTTGCTTTCGCCGTTTTGCAATAGATGGCTGTAGTGGTAAATGCTAGTCGAAATAAATAGATCGTAGGTGTCATACAATAAGCTTAGGTATTTGTAAACATAACGCCATTGAAATATTAGTCGATTTGTGTCTGCATCATAAAGTTATTCTCGAGCAAAATTCTCGTCATTTGTGGGAGGTTTTCATTTTTTGCTTTAATATGAGCCTTCGGCTGAGGCTCATCGAATGCTCTCAAATACCTGAGGTGAGGCCGCTATTAGAGAAAGAACGTGCCGAAATTGGTTTCAACGCTTCAAGAACGGTGATTTTGACGTCGAAGACCGGAATGGCGGTGGAAGAGAGAAGGTTTTCGAAGGTGCGGATTTGGAGGCATTACTTGATCAAGACTCTCGTCAAACGCAATCGAATCAAATGCAAAACGAATCATAAATGTATAACAGTTTATTACAATAAAGCCTCTAATTTCGAAAAAAAAAACGCCGGAAGCAAAGTTGAACACCTAATAGTACTTGAACAAGTATCTAATTTAAGAAATATTTATGGTTTGTGTGCCGCTTATCAAGTAAAACTGCTGCATTGATAAAAATCAAAACCGATTGGGTTTTTGTCAATTTTCCTTGATCATTGATGTGTATGGTTTATCAATATTTTGCTTTCATTTGCAAATTATCAATCGTTAAGGCAGGGTTTTGGAATTTCGTTTTTAAAAGTAATTCCGATGTCAAAAATTTTCTTTTATAATAGAGAGAAAGGTTTATGATGTAACATACTTTTTATTCTCAAACAGGTTAAGTTTATATTTAAAATTCCAACGCGCCTATTTCAGTCCCACCACCCTTTAAAATAACCAAAAAACCCACACATTTCACACCTTTTCAAAGATATAATAAAACCGCAACCTTTGCCTAATCAAAACACCGCGTAAAATGTGTCTAATTCCGCCTCCCTAGCATTCGCCGTCTGATAAGGGTGAACCTACCTTTCGAAAAATGTTCCCCATTTCCGCACAAGATACTCCACTCCGACCGAATATTTCCATTTGCCAAATACCACCTACACCTCTCGAGGTAATCGTTATTGCTGGTGTTTAAGCCCCAATCCAAATATTATCACAATTGTCTCGTAAAAGCGACACAAATTATGACCCCATAATGGCGTATAAAGTGCAAGAACAAAACAAGGGTAATGGGGCCACCACACGCTCGCGTCGAGTTTATAATTAGAATGAAAACGGAGGTCGAGGTCCTTCGACGAAGTCGTGAAACAAAAAACAAAAAAAACCAAAATCCAGTCCTTGTGTAATTATTTCGCTGGCAGGGCAAACTTTTGCATGCCGAAAAAAAAAAAGAATTCAAGGTGTCGGCCGCTGAAACAGAGCCAGACAAGGGCCGAGTGTGTGTGTGTGTTGTGGCGTGGAGTCCTGAGTGGCGTGCTCATATGCATTAAATTGGATTCCGCATATGCGTGAGTGAGTATGAGTGTGTGTATGGGGCTAACGAAATGTCATATGAATTATGAGGATAATTTTAAATGTCATTAATGACCCGCAGAGCGGTATAATGAGGATTTAAGATAAAGAAAATAATTTACACACAACAGCTGATTGTCGTTCATGACGAGAACGCATTGTCGCATGAAATTCCAGGAATATGTACACGAGAGGGAAGACCTCTAACGACGAAATCAAAGTTGCAGAGGGGTGCTGGACACGTTGGAGTCAAGTGACCAATAAACCATTTTCGGTTGAGCGACAACAATCGAAGCTTATGTCAAACTAATTAGAAATTAATCGAACGGGGATCGGGTTTCTTGCGTCGGCGGAGGGATTAAAGGAGTGCACTCTCGGTGCGTGAAAACATGTGTTTTGACACGTCCGTCAACGTGAGCCGGGTTCACAGAGTGACGAAAGGTGCATGCGTAGGGTTTCGGTTAAGTGTGGTCAAATTTCTTTAGATTCTTGGAATTGTCTGCGACCGAAAAGAATGTGAGTTGATTTTGATAGGAACTTCAAAGGCGATTGAACTGACTTCCGACATGTGTAGATGACTCAAGGGGTTCTTTTTTTCTATTACTCTTTTAGCCGAATGTAAGAAAAATTATTTACAGTCGAATCTCTCTAAGTCGAGCTTCCTCTCACTCGAATTTCCCTCTAACTCGAATTTTTTCGCCATATTTCGGCATCTCCCCTCCCAAATTTCTATACAAAAACCATCCTGTAACTCGAACTAATTTTGATGTCCCGTAAAAATTCGACTTAGAGGGCTTCAAGTGTATTTCTTTGGTCGGCTACAATTAAATTTAAAGTCTGTAATTTAAATACGAATGAAAAGGTAAGTCCTTCTGAGACTGATTCTCCTGCCTTCATTGTAGAAAGTCAAACGAATTCACCTAAATTACAGATCATTTAAATGTGATTTGAAAAGCACAGTTTTGCTTTGTTGTTTCTGTTTTTTTAATTTTTATAATTTAGTTTTAGAATGTTGTCAGGGAGACAAATTTTTAGAACGCACAGTGGGGCAGAATACTCTAAAGGTTGGCATTGAATTAACCAGTAAAGTTGGGAACTTGAAATTTGGCAAAGCTAGTTCCAGTTAAGAGTTTTCCAATAGGTACTTGACAGCTTTCAATTTAATTTGTGAACGTATCCTTTCACTAATCATCGAACTGTCATTGTCAATTTATTCAGTAAGCTCAACATTTTTGTAAAATACACGAACGAGCAACGTATGCAAATTATAAACATTTTCTACCGAATTTAAGTGTGTTCTTAATTTCGGTGATCCTTAAGAGTGTTCTTAATTTCGGTAAGAGCGTTCACTCCAATTTTCGGTCATAATTCTCGCCCTAGTAGACAGGCAATAACAAGTTTAGTGCAAAAATTTGAGTCTTCATATTCGTTGTGTGATGTTGCCATGTGAGACACCGGGTTGGTCGAAGTGTCGAAAATATCGCTGCCGTTCAGGCGTTCGTAGCAAACGATCCAAATCAGTCAATTCCACGGCGTTCTCAAGAATTTGGCATCGCTCAGACCACATTATGGCGTATGTTACGTAGAGATTTTGGCCCCTATACAAGATCAAGCTGACTCAAGAATTGAAGCGACGTACGTTTTTCGATTGGGCTCTAGATAAGATGCGGTAAGATGATGAATTTCATTGCAAAATCATCTTCAGTGACGAAGCTTATTTTTGGCTCAATGGGTTCGTCAATAAGCAAAATATACGTTATTGGCCTGGTCGGAAAATCCACATGTGCTTCATGAATCACCACTTCATCCACAAATAATAACTGTTTGGTGCGGTCAGCATGCCGGCGGTGTTATTGGGCCATAGTTTTTTGTCGACGGTAACCATCGTCAGGTTACCATGAACGGCCAGCGTTGTCGCGCCATGATTACCCACTATTTTCGGCCCGAATTGGAAGAAATGGACTTGGACGACATGTGGTTTCAAAAGGATGGTGCCATAAGCCACACAGCACACGTTACAATCGATTTATTGAAGTTTGATGAACGTGTTATCTCAAGAAATGGGCCAGCCGATTGGCCGCCTCGTTCGTGCGATTAAACGCGTCTAGACTATTTTTTTTTGGGGCTTTGTTAAGTCATTGGTTTATGCCAACAAGCTGACGACGTTGGAAGAGCTTAGAGATAACATTGACCATGAAATAGCGTTTCAGCCGAAATGCATAGCCGAATCATCCAAAATTGGGGCCAACAAATCGACCGCTGCAAACGTGCCTGCCATATGAACGAAGTCGAGTTCCATTCACAAATGTTTTGGTTGTACTTCAATCCGATAACAAAATTTTCAAATATCTCAAATGGTTTGCGTTTTATTTAAAAAAAAAGTTGTCAATTTCTTATTGGAAAACCCTTAACAATTGTAAAACAAAAAAAAAGTTACGTACGAAGACGCCAACTAAAGCGCTCACTTTTAAAGTTCGAACGTATGAAATTTTTACACGTTGTATTTGTATTTGTATTTTTTTTTGTGAGATTTCAATCTAGTGTAGTTCGCTGTCTTACATTTTCAAATAATAACATGTAAGTTATACCAAAAGTTGCTTCACTCTGGTAGCCATGATTTTCCGGAAGATTTTAGTTCGTACTGCGCAATTTGCAGTTCTTGTTTTTATATTAGATCTCTTCCCAGTGAGTGGAAATATTTCACAATGTGAACAGCCCCATTTAGTGCATGCAAAAATCGAGGGAAAAAGTTTTGAGTGTCTTTTGTTATGATCATAAAGAAAAACTAAAATCCACTTCAACCCAAACCAAATCCCGGACTTCCAATGAGCCATGAACTAATTTATCAATCGAATAGTTGCTTTCATAGCCTTTCAACCGCTTCTTTCTTTTCGACCGCAACCACCCCACGTCCCACAAAGAAATTTGTGTCAAGAGTCCAAAGCCACTTCAGAATTTTGAACAACGCCTCAAAACTATCGGCAACTAATTGGTTTGAGGTTTTTCCATTAATACAAACTCAACCAATCACTAATTGAATTTTCTCTTCATCAAAGTCCTTGAAAAGCCTCTTGAAAATTTTCAACTCAAATTTTCCGTTCAAAATGCAAGCAAACCCTCCCCCGTTTTCGAATTGACCCCGATAATTAGCCTCTGCCGTAAACTTCTTAATCCATTCGAGAGTGTGCTTCAAATGAAAAACCTCTTTTGTGGAAAACTTACAAAACAAGTCCTCCAGGGCCCCTGAATCCCTCTTGACTTGGCTTAATTAACTACATCACCTTCAGCTTGAAGTGGCCCACCCATCGTCCTCGATGCAAAATCCTTTTTTTTTTTTGGTTTGAGTCAAATGCATGCGCAAGACAAATCATTATCGCATGTTCTGAGCGTTGAAAATTTACAACGTTCACGTGCAATTCGGGGATTTGATTCATAAAAGATGATCCCTAGAGTGCCATAAATTAAACGTTCACCCACCCGCCGCCATCCACATCCGACGAGGACGATTTGTTGTCGTCCCGTGAAAGTAGCCGGCCTCACAAACCACGACAGATACGGCCAACTATGCCGACCGACGGAGGTCCTTCGTGCTCTCTGTTTGTGTGTGTGTGTGTGTCTGGACTGTTGATAATAATGCAAAATGCCGCAAGTGTTAATTATGTATCTGACAGGACGATAATTTAAGTCGGCGCTCCCTTCGTCCTTTGGCGGTCCTCTCCTCTTTCGCAGGACAGAGATAGTGTGTACTGTGCTCGTTGTCCGAAATAAATAAATTTATGACAATTTTAATTGGTATTCGATTGTAGGCAGACACCCGTGGAAATTGGATTTTTGAGAAATTCGATTTTGACGCTTCAAAATGTTTATTTGAACTTTTTGGAGGTCCCAGGACGATGGGAGAGTGAGATTTGTGGAAGGATGTCGTCTGGATTGGTGAAAACTTTACTTCTGTGGAAGGTATTGTAATCTTTACTGTCGTTCAAAAAATGTCCTTTCACCTCCCAGAATCGTTTAGAACTCATCATTGCAACCCATTAACCTCCAAAAGCCTGCGAGACTTGTGCCACATCCCGCGCTTCGTTTATTTTTCACGAAAAAAAAAGAATTTCAAAACAACATCCCCGAGCGAAGAAAAATGATTTCATGCCAATGAATTTGGTACAAAGCACGAGACAGACAGTCGTCATGCCCCAAGGATCTCTCCAAAACGATGCTCCCTCTTTCAAAGCACACAAAAACCCTTCTCCGAATTTCTATGTGCCAAACAGCATGCGAGGAGCATTCGTTTCCTTAAATT
The DNA here is from genome assembly GCA_905187475.1 of Syritta pipiens. NCBI lineage: Eukaryota > Metazoa > Arthropoda > Insecta > Diptera > Syrphidae > Syritta > Syritta pipiens. Next base: position 94,908,215 of record LR994571.1, read on the forward strand.
AGGCCAAAGTCTCATGCAGACCTTGTTTTGTTTCGAGAAAAGCAGTTTTTAAGTGAAATTAATATCGTCGTGCGGCGGTTGACACCGTTTGTTGTGCCGTTAAAAAGGTGACACACATTTTCACTTTTTTTTCCTTCCTCCCCAGTTGGTAATCTCATTAGGCACAGCGGCACAACTACTACCCCGCTAATGACTTCACAGGACTCCACAGGAAGAGAGTTTCCCTGCCAAAAGTCTGGGCGCACAAAAATAAAAGAAAAAAAAAATCGGATCCAAAATCCATTTTAAAGTTTTTTTTTTTGTAAATGGGCGGGGGTGGTTTATGTGTCACACACACTTCACCCTCTCGCGCGGCAGCCCACAAAAATCCAAGTGCGAACAAAGTCTTCAACAACATCCCCTGGGATGCAGCTGCATTGCTGGAATACGAACAAGGCTACTCTCTCACCCTCCTCCGTCTTCCGTCGCACCCGTAAGGATCCATTGTACACAAGGACTCGTTACTCCGCAATTATTTAATGCCCCCAAAGGATTCTCAACCAACTCCCACCACGGCCAACGTCATTATGATAATTTCCACAGGAGTTCGGACGACGAAGGGATTCTGGAAGAATGCAGAAAGGATCTTTACTGTTGCTATTTGCCGTTACTGTGTTGTTGCATAGTCCTGGTGAAGCTCGATGGAGGAAGTTTTCCAAATGCAATATCTTCCAAGAAAACGAAGCAGACGAAGGAAATTCCTCGAAAAAAAAGAGAATATGGATAAACGGCTGAAGAGCACAAACAAAATAGACGAAAACGAAAACGAATCAGAGCGAATAAGATAGGGGGTGATATTCGTGAATTAAAATTCATGAAAAAAGAAATTAAAAAACTTTTGAAATTTATTTTCTACAGTTTATTACTCACCTGAGGATTGCGTCGCATCCTCGCTAAGGAAACTGTGATTTATCCTTTCGGATTGACGTTCTTTGTTTTTAATTGCTTAAGTGAAATACTGTTAAATTATTAAGTTAATTAAGTTTGAGTTGAAGTTGTTTTTTGCCAAATGGATAGAAGGATGTCGTTGTTTTTCACGAAACTGTAGACGTTTTAATATTTAATTGATAGTTGAAGTTTGATTTCTTTTAAAATTGTTTGGACGAGTAAATTTGCAGGGGGACTTTCTATAAATGGATAAGACTATAAGGTGTCTCTTCCAGGATTTCAAGAAGAATGTAATTGATATGTATGTATCTAAACCATGGGAAAGGATAAAGAAAGTATACTCATTAGATATACAAATATTGAGTGTTATGAACGCGTTGATCTCTTTGAAATGTGGAAGTGTTTTTGTCGCATAATTCTTATGTAGATTTCTTGTGAGGTCTTTTTGTCTGACACTCATAGACTCATAAAACAAATAAAAAGAAAGTATTATGCAAAAACTGGCACAGAAAAGAAGCGATTTTACTTAACTGATGATATGGAAAAGTCTGCGACGTTGGGATAAGTTTTTAACCGAATTCTAGGCCGAAGTTTACATCTTTTAAAACTTAATTTCTTAAATTAATAGCAGACATTTATCTGCTATTATTCGAACTGCTCCACAAAGTCTATAATTAGATTAAAAAGAAGCAGTAGAATAATTAAGGAATCGTTGTTCTGTGGCAACTAAGGAAATAAATGATCATCATCTTTTAACAGCTAGGCCGAAAACCGTAGATTACAGGGAAAACATTGTTTTTGTCGGTAGATTACAAGGAAAATGGCGTTCATTTTAGTGAATGAATGGCATACGATTCTTGCTGAATTGTCTTAACTCCGAAGTGTTTTTTTTTTTAAATTGGAAAAATCATATTTTTATGGTAATATCTGTTTATTGAGGTTAAAATAAGAACAATTACACAACAAAAGGTTTTGAAAAAAATGCACGTTGTTGTTAATGAATGTGTAGTTTATATAGTACAATGGGATCATACGTATGTACTATTTTCATTTGAATTTATATGGCTATTTGTATTAGGTATACAACTTTGCTCCCGCCGTTTTGCAATAGATGGCTCTAGTGGTAAGTGCTAGTCGAAATAAATAGATCGTAGATGTCATACAATAAGCTTAGGTATTTGTAAACATAACGCCATTGAAATATTAGTTGATTTGTGTCTGCATCATAAAGTTATTCTCGATTAAACATGGCAGCTCACGAGCCAAATTCTCGTCAATTGCAGGTTTTAATTTTCCGTTTTAATATGAAGAAATCTGTGGCTGAGGCTCATCGAATGCTCTTAAATACCTATGGTGAGGGGCCACAGTTGGTGAAAAAACGTGCCGAGAGTGGTTTCAACGCTTCAAGAACGGTGATTTGAACGTCGAAGGCCCGCATGGCGGTAGAAGAGGGAAGGTTTTCGAAGATGTGGAATTGGATGCATTGTTTGATCAAGATTCATGTCAAACGCAATCGAATCAAACGCAAAACGAATCATAAATGTATAACCAGTTTACCAGTTTATTACAATAAAGCCTAGAATTTCGGAAAAGTCTCATTCCTTCTCTAAGACTCATTTTACTGTACTTTAAAAAGTACATTGGGAGAGAATGGGTTAAAAAGTTAGTAGAATCAACGCTAAGATATTTCTAAATTTTTTTTTGGACACTGAAAGATAGTGAAAATTAGTGCTAGCTTTGAATTTTTGGTCTTGTTATTAAGGTGAACACTTTATTTTTACTTTCAAATAAAATGGGGTAATTTTGGTTATCTTTTTATTAATATTTTGCTGTTGGATCTATTGCTATAATTTTTTTTATTACTTTCAGAAAATAAATAAACCTTTGTAAAATTCAGAAAAGTTTGAAAATGAGAGCATCAGAACCTATTTTATGAGTCTTTGTTCGAAAACTAGGTGTACAATTTCTTTTGACTCTGACTGTACATAGTGCAGTATTAAGGAACATGCATTACTTCTTTAAAGAATAATATCAAAAAATATAGAAAAATCAGTCAATGGCAGTCTTGCAATCCAGTTTTTTGATGATTTTTATGTTTCATGCTTTTTGTGAGTGAATGCAGTCTTTTACGACGAAGTGGTTTACATCCTTAAATATAAAAAGACAACCGATGTTATAGAAAAAAAAATGACAACAAGCTAGAATAGGAAACAAGCCCTAAGAAAATCGCTTTAAAGCACAAATTGAGGAAAAAAAGAAACATACAGTCCCAGACACAAGTATTTGTAATTTGGTGGTGTGTAGAATCATAGGGCTGCTGGGGCAATACTATGATATCTATGACAATTTCTTGAGTTTTAGAGCTGCTATTTTCCAATGGGAGAAAGAAGAAAAGATATAACCATTCAAAGGTGAATGCAATAATTTTCAAAAAAGTTTTCAATATAAGCATGAAAATTTATAAGGATGACAATTTCTACTCAAAGCCAGGTTCAACCCAAAGCAAATCGGTGAAATAGTGTTTTTTCTAGTTTATGGTCACCAAGTAATACTTTGAATACTCTTAAAACATCGTGTCAATCACGAGAACTTAATTCCATGCAATATTAAAAGAATGTGTTTGAGAAACGAGTCCAACAATGTAAGATATTATCAATATCACATCTTGAGAACATATTTCAGGAAATTAACAAAAATGGCGTAGTCCGATACAAAAAAAAAAAGCTAGTGCATTCCATTCTAAATAGTGTGCTAGTAATTATGAAGCAAAAATCCAATCCATTTATAGTCGAAGCCCTGTAAGTCGAATTTTCACGGAATCTCAAAATTTTTCGAAAAATTCGACTTAGAGGAATTGAAAAGACACCAGGAGTCAAAAAAATGTATAAGGGCTTTTCGACTTAGAGGCCTTCGACTGTATCTATAAAATAATAAGTAATCAAACACATTTTTTAAATTTCCATGAAATTGCGACTATTTTTGTCCAGCCAAAGTGCGGCAAATACGTTAATTTGGTAACAATATTACCCTACCCTGGACAGTTGAGTGACCATTCATCGAAAACACGATCAAAACAGATCCGGTCCTAGGCTATAGTAGTGATAAGATATTACACGCCTGTCGTGCAGGTAAGATATTTTTTCGATTAAATTCTAATTTTATGATAAACTTATTTTTTACAATGAATTTTACGTAAATTTTTTTTTTTAATACGGAAAAGTGATCAAAATTTAATTGTTTGAGCAATATCAAATTTTCAAGAATAGTTTATGAAGTGTGTTACATTCAATTGTGAGAAATTGAATTAAAATTGAAAATGAATGGGAAATTGTGTGCACTCTGCTTAGCTACAGTTTACGAGAAAAAAAAGTGGAATTCCCTCAGGCAGCAAAAGCACTTAGAAGAAATGGTAAGTGTCCAAATAGGACGAAAACAATTTAAACACCAACTGCCAGCAGTAAATTATTTACTGTGGACCAGACTCGGGTGGATTATTGTATGGAAATGGAAATAAAACTATTTGAACTCACCAGAAATGCCATAACATCCTAAGCATTTTAACATGGCATGGTAGACAAAATTTGAAACTCATATTATTAGATTGTCAAATATCTCTCTTCCGCCTTTTTGTCTTTTGAATTTTTCGGCTATGTACAAGCGCTACAGAGGTTATGTAAAGACCTTTCAAATGATGTATTGAGTGAGTAATACGAGCTCTGTACCGCTTTGTACATAGCCGGAAAATTGAAAAGACAAAAATGCGGAAGGGATATATTTGACAACCTTATAATACAAACGAAGTCGAAAGAGGGGAATGGCTTCGTTTGTTCCTTAGGCGTTACCCATTGCTGCCGATAGATAAAAAGAATGAAGCTTAAATAATTTGCTAGCCTGTAGACAAAAAATAAAAGAATTCGGAATAAGTGCAAAGTTTTTTTTGCAAAAATGTTGAGTGGGGCTTACTTACTTTTTGCCTTTTCTATTGCTTTTTTTTTGGTTTGTTCTGGTAGATTGCAAATAATGTTTTGCTTGTTTTGTTATAAATTTCCTCCTCTAAAAGAAGAAAAAAAAAGTTTTTGAAATTTCCTATATTCAGTGCGTCTTTACCGACTTTGTATGCTAAAAACACCCAATTATGTTTGGCACCGAATGCTTACATACTTCTGACACCTAGACTACGTTTTTGAATTTATCTGCCAATTTCAATCAGACGATTTAATTTAATTTGCAGCATTGATTGTCTCAAAGAAACTTACCATGTGTTTAGAATTCTGCTTCTGCTGATAACTGGCCAACTGCTTCAACTCCGCTGAAATTTGTTCAAAAAGACGACCACACCTTCCTTCCTTGCCTTAACCATTTAAATCAAACACAATTTTCCATTAGTTATTTTTAAAAAAATGAGTTTCCATCTGCTCTTTTTTTTTTATTAAAACGTTCTCTTTTTCATGTTTATAATACAATTTTACAATTATTTTTTTTTCATGACAATATAATAAGTTTGGGTTTTGGTTAAAAATATTTACCATGCATTGCATTTACCACAACACAAGAAATAAAAAAAAACAACAATTTTTTTTCTTGTTTATCAATGCTTCGATGCTTTTACAAGGATAGGCTTGAATTTTTTTTTTCGTTTTTTTTCCATTTTTTAAAAACGTAAACAAAATTATTAAAAAAAAAAAAAAAAACCAAACCAAATATCCATGGGGCTCGTATAAAAAACTACTTGTGTACGTGTATATGTATATCGTAAAAGTCCGTGCTGTCATTTACATGAAATAAATACATACATATATATAATCCTACCTAAAATAAGTTGGCTTTATTCATTGTCTCTTCATCGTTTGTTTTTTTTTTTTTTTCGATGAGGGTTAGAGTTTACTTGGAATAAAATTCTCCAGATAAATGCATTTTTTCTTTATTTTTTATTTGAGTCTTCTGTTGAGATATTCTTTTTTTTTTTTTGTTTTGTCTACCAGGTAACACATTCATATTTCTATATTCTTAGCAAATTTAATTTTAATTTTAATTTAAAATTAAATTATTCTTTTTCTTTTATATCTAAGCACTGTTTCTGAATAGTTAAACTGTTTTTTTAATAAATTTTATTTATTAGTTAATATTTTTTAATAATATAATATATATTTCAAATATTTAATAATAACATAGTAATAGGCAAAACTGGCAACGAAATATCCTTTTTTTTGTTTATTTTTTCTTGTTATCAAACACCTATGCATTTAAATTTATTTTAAATTAGCTGCTATAGTAGCGATATTCATAGTTTTTTTTTGTTTTATACATATTTTTGCTAAAATAATTAACGATAATAGTATTTTTTTTTTTATTTTCTATAAATCATTCCATTTCAACAAGTTTTTCTTTTATTGTGTTTTTATTTTCGTTTCGTTTTGTTTTATTTTGCTTTCCTTTCGTTTTCGTTTTTTCAACTAAAGGTCAATGAACGTAAAATAGGGGTGAAGTGGAAACTTAAGGACGTAGAAATAATTCAATGGATTGGTGGATGAAATAAGGAATAGAACTAATTTTCATTGGAGTCTTTGTCTGAATAAAATTTGAAAGAAATTGAATATTTGTTCGGTTCTAGCTTTGCAACCCTGGGTCAAACTTGAAAGAGTAAATTGGGAGACTTTGCACAACAAAAGTATTTTTTGGAGGTTTGTCACTTGGAAAATATAAAAAAAAAGAAATATAATTCAGAAAATATTTTAAAACTATAAATGTAAGTAGCTGTTGTATAACTGTGGCGTTTCACATCCGCAACTCAACGGTGGTTTTGTGAGGCCATTCGAATGCTGCTTAGAATGCGGACAATAATTAGTTAAACATTAACATTAACATCTATTTCTCTTTGAAGTACAATAATAAATGCACAAAATGGGGAAAAAATAATGTAGAATTGCCTTTTCAATTTCAAATTAAAATAGAATAGCCAAATTTTGATTTACCTCTTTAAAAAAAAAACTTTCCAAACACTTCCTTCATGAAGAACACACTTTTAATTTGTTTTCTTTCACATCCTTTTGCAAATACCCACTCCTCCACAGAAACTGCAACTGCAACTGTTTCTTAAACTCAAGGACTTTAAAAAAAAAGGATGAAGACTCTACTCAAACAAAAAGAATATAAGAACTCCTACCTTTAGTTGTTTAATCCACACTTTCAACTTTCGTTTCATCTTTAAAAATAAAAAAAAAAACTGGAAAATAAAGGACACCTTAAAGCGCACAAGAGAAATAAGTATTTTTTATTTTTTTCAAAACAAAAGAAAAGCATATAACGCTTTAGCTGCTGTTAGTTTTGTTTTTTTTTTCTGTTTATATGTATAGCACGATATAATTATAAATATTTATATAGCATAAGACAATAACAAAGCGCACCATTTGTTTGTTTATTTTTTTCGTTCCTTTTTTTTTTTTGTTTGCTGTTTTCTTTTCTTATATTCACAAGTACATTCGCATCCTTTTTAAGGATAATGGAAAATATTTTGTTCTATAGTAAGTGTTTTTCTATTTGTTTTTTTTTTTTTGGTGGGTGGTTTTCAGTGTGACACCTTCGTGTGTTGCGTGTTCAGAAATCACTGATCTCACCTTCAGTCTCCGGATACGTGCAGGTGAATGGATTCATCAACCAGTTGCATAGTGATTTATCCTGACGTTTCTTCTTCACCACAATGCGATTGTGTTCCTTGGATAGGCCGGAGGTGAAGCTTGACTCGTCACTATCGCGAACTGTGGCCACGCTGTGGTATCCGCTTTCGGCACGACGTGATATACCCGAGTGCTTGGATGTCCGTGGGGTGGAGGAGTCATGGCCACTGTCGTAGGCTTCGGAGGATGTGTTCAATGGCAGCAGGGGTAGTTGGCTTTGGGCGTTTATGGGCAGGGCAGTTATGTGATCGTGATCCATGGAGGGGCGCTTTGAGAGCAGAGCGGACTTTTCGTCTACTTCCGTCATCTCGTCCATTTCGATGAAGGCCTTCTCGACCTTGGGAAGATTTGGATCGGAGGCGCCATCGGGATGTCGCAGTGATGCGTACTGCTCCATCCCGGCTATTTGCATGATGCCGTTTAAGCTAGGCAGGGAGCATTGACTGGGACTGCGCGAGGGTTGCCTGTAAAGAGGAGGTACACGAGGAGTTGGACTTGTTGTTAAACTAAAACCTATTTAAAATTTATGAAGTGTAAGTGAAGCATATTAAATGCGATACTAGTATTGGCTGCCAGGGCTTTCAACTACTAAATATTTAATTGCAGCCCGTTGACGACCAGAGCCTAGCTTATGCGTTGTAAAACTAAATGTGATCAAATAAGAGAAACAAATTTTTCAGACGAGCCTGTACCCGCCGTCCGTCGGTTGTGCAGTGCATTTGACAAAACTACAGCCGACTTCGGACAGGACCCGCCATTGTAGAAGACATTAAAATTGAACTATTGAACAAAAAACTATCGAAAAAAACTATGGTGTGGCTGCATCTTTAATTGTTTTTTATAATTGGCGAGTGTAAAAGAGTTTCGTGGTAGCCTTAAGTGTCCGATTCTAGACACAGCACGGTCCGGTTAACTAGTGGACGAATTCCCTTTTTTTTTACAAACATTCTAAAGACTCTTGGGACCACTCAAAAATTCAAACTCACCTTGGACTTGGCGGCCGGTAGGGTGGTTCACTGCACACACTTCCAGGACCCGTGTTGAATCGATAGGCAGGTTCGCTGTAGACACTCCCGACATCACAGCCCACCCGGAAGACAGGGGTTACTTCAGCCATCGCCAGTTGAGACGTGAAAATCTCCCGAAGACGCGCCAGTTGATCAAATTGGTTCCTGAAACGAATCAGGCACACACGTTGTGAGATCCTGCACACATCCACATACATCCATTCATCCTTTTCTTACCTCGTTCTTTCACCCATCGCACAGTCGCTGAACGCATCTCCGCCTGCATGAAAACTGGACACCACCGACATGTCACAATGACTCAGTGCGGCCAAAGGATGTTCCCTGCAACGAGATTAATTTGCAAATTACCGTCAACTCCATCATTTATCCACTGCTCCCCGTCGACTCACCCTCCCATGGTCCTTGCGATCTCCTCCTCCGTCACCTGCAGCCCGCAGTCGGACATGCCGTACGTGTGCTGCTGATGCATCATGTGCTGCTGCTGTTGGTGGTGTTGCTGCTGCTGTTGATGCTGCTGCTGTTGCTGCAGGAGCAGACTCTCCCTGGACACGTGTCTCGAAATTATCCTGTGCAGACTCTCGTGCGATATCTCGCGTGAGCCGAGCGGCTCAATGAGAGGTAACGCGGGTGGCACCTCTGAAGGACCGCTGTCCTGATCCTCCTCGTCCTGGTTGTCCTGGTGGCCGTAAGATCTCATCGATCTCTCCGAATGTAAGTCAGTCTCATCTCTGTGCTGGTTGTGTGTGATGTGTGATTTGGCACTGCTGCCGCCGCAGCCGCCGCTGCGCACCCCGCAGATCTCTGCCGGCGCCGAGGCGTTCGTCGTGCTAATCGCCGTCGTCAGTCCCGGCCCGATGGGGTGCACCATCTCCATGTTGCTCTCCAGCGAGTGCTGGTCGTCCTCGGACTTCTGCTTGAACTGTGCCAAGTGATATGTCAGGTTGCGCAGATGTTGCTGCTGCTGTTGCAGCTGCATCTGCTGCTGTCCTTGGTGGGTGGGCGATGAGGCTGCCGACGACTGGAAGACCTGCGATGATTGATTCTCCACCCATTGCCGGATCATGGTCTTCTTGTGCGAGTCCATGAAACCGTAGCCGATTGTTTGCGTTGGCGTCGATGGTAAATTGCCTGCGGTCAGTGACCGGGCCGACTGTGACTTGGGCCCGTCCACCCACGTCTCGCACTGCTTGACGTGGTTAATCTCTCGCATTAGGTGTCTGGCCTCGGCCACTTTGGCCCGGGACACGCGAGGTCCATCAATCCACTGCTCTTCGGTGATTTGTCTCAGCGGACTGTCCGGATTGACGGCGGCAGGAATTGACGAGGCGTTCCCGGCAGTCGGTCGTCGGAGTGGTGAGCCCTTTGGCGATGGCACGTTGGAGCCCTTACTCAGACCACCGTGTCGCAGGGTACCGGCTACGATTTTCGGTGAGGACGCCGAGTGAGGGATGGTTTTCAGACTATGCACGGGCGAGAAGAATTGAGCGGGATGCGTGGATGGGTCACCGATGGTTGTTGTGGAGCTGGTCGAGGCAGCGTTCGGCGGGGTGGGACTCGAGCCGGAGGCATGGTTGCGCTTCAAACTGTCCGTTCTACTGGTCACCACTGGACTTTGAGCTGTGTAGGAGGAGAGGGTGGGAAATGCTGTGAGTATTTACTTGTGAGCGGTACAGTGCGGTCGAAAAGTTTAAGCAGAATTTTGCACTTTAAATCGATGAGCGAGTTTTTCAATGCTGTCATTTGTCTTGAGTACTTTTAGGAGATATAAAAGAATTGTTTTTATCCTGGGAAATTATATTTTGGGAGATTTTTAGACAAGCCTGGTTCTTATTCAAATATATCGGACTTACAGTGGCTCACAGCTTTTTTTGATACACTCCACTTTCACAGCCTGTAGTTTCCTACATTAGGAAAGATTCAGGAGTCAAGCTTAAGACTCAGTTAATCTTTCTGCGTTTTTACTTTTTTTACAGCTTTTTTCGTTAATGGGCTGCAGTCGTTGGAACTTGTACACGTAGAGTGGGTCTAAGAAGCTATGAGCCGCTGTAAGTAGAGATCACGACAATGTCAACCGTTCAAATATAAGTCGAAATTTAGCCAATAAGTATTCCGTAATCCAACTCTTTTTTATTAAGCACTTTTTCTACTTTTATGAAGCGCATTTTGAAAATTTGGTACACTAAGGCCAAAGCTAGCCCCACTGCAAACCAACTTTTTGGTTAATGCGAGTTTAAAGTACAAGTCGACAGCACTGTCTAAAGCACCAATTTGTTGGATCTTTTTGGGTTAGGCGGACAAATTTTTGACTGGCCATTCAGTGTGGCAAATTTTCGGCAACAATTTTGTAATGTTCATCTAAAATTTTCGGTTATAAACTATTTTTTTATTGGATTTTAGTAGAAGCTAATTTTTTCTGCCCAATTACCAAGAGAAATCGACTTCTTGAAAAGCTGTTCGCACTAAAAAATAGTCGGGCAATTTTCGCACAAAAACCTAAGCACTGAACGTATTTTTCACGAAGAATTTTAAGTCCTCAACGTGTCCTCGTAATGAAACGAACATTCATCGAATCCACTGCATCCATCCAGGACTTCTGATGAATCCTGACAACAGAATGCATCAAGTCTTTGAACCTCCAGACTTGCATAACAACAAAGGAGAAAATCCCCCATTCGGACATAATTCCCAGCCAGTCTTTCAACAACTCAAAACACACACTCTTAAGCCCCACTGTACCATTCCACGAATCAACTTACGTTTCTGAGAGGTTCCCTTTTTCGCTGGAATTTTGGACGTTGCTGTCGCTCCAGTGGGCTTCTCAGCGCCGCTACCCTTCAGCACCTTATTCATGGCACAACGATTGTCACCACTACTCAGCGATGGCAAATACACAGGGGGATGCTCGCCGTCCGTTGCATCGTCACACGGTCCCATATAAATGACCGTATCGGCCGATAAATCAGAACTTGATGGATCGGGTCCCTCAGATGAGCCGGCAGATTGATGGCCTAAAATTGTACGTTTATTGTGGGGCGAAATAGAAACAAAGAGAGGACGAAAAGTGCAAGAGAGAGAGAGAGAGACCAATTTTGGAACAAGTCCAACAAATTTTCAACTTTCCCCCCGCCCAAGCGACACGAGGAACTTGGACATTTCTCTGATTTATACCTGCATTAACGCCAAGCGCTTTATCCGATGAAATTGGGAAACGATGTTTCCGTCTCCGCATCCTGTGTATCCTTGAGGCTAATTGGATTGTCGTTAGTGCATCTGAGTGTGGCTGCAAGAATACAAAACACAAAAGAGGAGACAAAAGCGTCAAATTAATGAATCTGCTGCATAAGCTGATTTCCAGTCTGTGGGTGTGTGTATGTGAATGGTTTCACTAATGAACTTACCTGTGTGTGCGAGACATGTGCCATAATGGCGACATGGCATGTTAACGGTGCAAGGCAGTCTTTTAACAGTGGCGTCAAGGGATGATCCTTGTTCGGTGGATGCCGTTGACCACTCAGTATCGCCAGCAGTATATTACCGATGCCGGAAAGAGGTAGGCCACCGTTACGATTCGCACAACCACCTAAATCGATTAGATGCAAGCGACTTCGTCCACCGGCCACTGAAAAACGAACGCACAAAAAATGGTTTTCCATGTGATCAATCATGCTAATTGGAAGCACAGCCCTACTCCCCTACTTACCACCACCCTTCCGCGACAGGCTGTACTGATAAACATGCAACGTGAATATCATTGCCGGCTCGAGTCCACCCTGAGGTCGTCCTGCGAGGGCTGCATCTAGGAACAGAGCTGCGCGCTCGGCGGTGGGTGCTCGCAATTCAGTCGGTCCGCCGAGGAAGTCATCACGCAAGTAAACGCCGGGCGAGTCGTCGGATTCTGAAAGAAAGACCAGAAACGCTTTGAGTTGCAATTTATGTGCAGCAGCACCGGTAGCGTGCGGAAACAATTACAAATGTTCGCACATAGGTTAACGTGGGCTAAGTTGATTAGAATTGCGGAATTGTGAGACGATATTTCATTGTTCTAGGGGTTGTTTTCTTTTTTATTGATAAGGCGATGAAAATTCATTAAGCATTTTTATTGCAACTTTTTTTTTTATAACCACCCGTGCTCGTGGCAAGGGCAAAGATAAAACGAAGAGGAATAAAAATTCAAATTTCATTTAACTTTTTTGTTGTGGGAGTGCAATAAGGGATCATTGGAATGCAAGTTTTATTGTTGAATTGCTCTCTACGCATCGGACAGGGGAATGGCAATTGGTGAGTCGAACTACTTCGAAGCATGCAACGCTCGTTTGTGGCCGTGGAAGCTCTTTAAAGCGATTGGCGTGTGCGATTGTTGGGGCTGTATTTGGACTCGAGATGATTAATGACGGGCATCAAAGTCGCATTTGTTTGTTGAACGTTTTTTATGCACCTGGGGATTCGGAATAGCTAACTCACCTCACAAAGTTACAAATTTTTAGCCGTCGGATATTTATTTGTTATTTATTTATTTCAGTTTAATATTGTTTCAATATATTTTACTGCAGGCTTAGATTTGGCTTTCTTTAGACAAATTTCTTTCCATCGGATCCAAGAAAGTTGGACATGTATTCATAGGAAAATAAAACGTTTCTGCAAAATGCAACGAATGACTTCAACATACAGTCCTAGATAGCCAAATACCGAACTTCAAAGTAAAAATTAGAGCCCACAATAAACCACGATAATGGGCCTGTTATGGTATTGTGCCACGTAGCTTGTGAAGGAATTGAGAACCTGGCTTTCATGGATAAAATTTTGATGGGTTCGGGATAATTATAATATATAATATTTTGAGAAATAGTTTCACCGAAAACACTATCAATGAAATACAGATGATATTTTCCTTCGAACAGGACAAACTGGTCATTTACAGTAGGGATATTCTGCAAAGTTCATGAAAGAATGTTTCATGTATGTTATCGTCCAACAACTTGAGACATTGTCCTAATTACCAGACGTAAACCTTATAGAAAATACATGCATTATTTTCGATTGTGAAGTAAGCGAAAGAAGGCTTTCAAACAAATTGACTGGAAGGACTTAATTTTTTGAGGAACTGCTTCAGATACGTCCCGAAATTTTCCGCAATCTAGATTTGAAGTCAGGGAGAACACAAACTATTATCGAAGCAAATAAACTGCGCACGATATATCATTTGGAGCTTTAACTTTTTTATTTCCATTACATTTTTTTCACAATCTAAATTGTGGACATTTTTTTTTTTTGAGCCTATTTGAGTCGCTTTTTTCTCAGTAACTAAAGTAATTTGTAGCCAATTTCAACCATTTTAGGATCGTTGGATAAGGTTTAGCATGCTTGTTCTAAGCGCATCAGGTAGTTTAAGAATATTGAATTAAATAAGAAAAAATATGTCAACGTTTTTTTTTTGTTTCTATCCCATTCAATCTTTATAGGTTCCAATGTAATCATGAAAAAACTGGGTGTATAACTACTTTTTTTTACTCACTGTACCTTGTGAAGTTATGAGGCATAACTGCAACAGTATTTTGTGCAATCGTTTAAAAAAGGAGCGAAAGTTACACACAAAAAAAAAAACTTTAAAACAGAATTAAAATGAAATCTGAAATTTTGGTTTCCTTTCGTTTGTATTTAAGGCTTTAAGGGAGTTCGACTTAGAGGGAGTCGATTGTATATGTTTTTGCTGTGAACACAAGCTCTGCCCATAAAATGCAAAGACGTAATAAAAGTGATTTCGAAAAATGTGTTACTTATGTTGTTTTAACAATCATCGATTTAATTACATCTGACAATACTAAAATTTGTGTGAAATGAAGCATCTTAAATTTCATTTTGTAAGAAAATATCTTTAAAATGGCATTTTTCCATGAAAAGTATTTAAATGTGTCAAAAAAAACATTTAAAAATGAGTGAATATTCGGAATACTATCGTCATAAACGGTGGGTCATATGGTGGTTTCTTTTTGAATCTTTCTTTTAAAACATTGATGCCGACATCTGTTTCTTACTCAAAATTTTGAACCACTAATCCAGAAAACCACTTGATCGACGTTGCATTTCATATTTAATGGAATGTTTTCTTCTATTAATAAAGCCATTACAGCTGGGAAAAAATTAAATGTTGTTTATTTTTATTGCATTTTAAAAAAAAGCTTGTAGTCGGTTCACCTGTTATTTTACTTTCCTCTTAAAAAAGCATCGCAAGCTGCTGACAAATTTTTTGAATAATTTTGATGGTGAAGATTCGCCTTTATCTGTTGATCAATCGCTGAAAAAGTCCATGAAATAATGGAAAAAATTCAGCAGAATCGACACATGAACAGCGTTGATAGAGAAGCAGGCATTCATCACCAAATACAAATAAAATACACAAAAAAGCTCGATGTTTGGGTGGCACATGTATTATAGACCGAATTTCCATTCACATTCACATTCACTGCTAAAACGAAACAAAATCGAATTCCTTCTAAAAAGAATAATTACGGGCAGTGAAAGGAAAATCACAAACGACAATGAATGCGAAAGGTCATGCACGAAGAAAGATGAAGCTTTGCAAACGGAGGCAAGTCAAGATTGACACCAAGAAAAGGAATGCTGTGTCTGGTGGGATTGGAAGCGATTTGTCTATTATAAGCTTGTATGATCTGGTCAAACGATAGATTCTCTTTATTATTGTCAAAGATTAACAAGATTTAAAGAAGCAATCCAATTAAAATGGCCAGATTTGTTCACCGAAATTGTGTTTCATCATGGCCACACTCACGCTTGATGGCAACCAACTTAAATAAGCTGGGTTTGTAAGTTCTGATTTATCCAACCTACACCCAGACTCTCAGATTATTATTTGCTTCGATTTATGGAGAACTGGTTTAATTGTGTAGTTTTAAATTCTATACAGGTCTGCAAAACGCACTTGGCTCAGCTTTTTGCTCAAAAATCCGAGAAGATCACAGATGGAATAATGGTTTTACCCCAAAAATGGCAAAATGGTTTTGACCAAAACAGCGCACATTTGCTTGCTGTTTCAGAAAAAAAAAATGTTTTACGAGGTCTGTTTGAAAAATAAGGTGAATTTTCAAATTTCGTGGGCTACGTACATTCGATTATCGTTTTTTTTTATTTTATTATGTTGGTACACTCATCTCGAACATATGTTTACAGTTTCAGCTATATAAAATATTTATTCTGTTTGTGAAAGGCATAAAAGTTAGACTTGTTTTGCGATTTCCTGCTGTCGAAAAAAATAGATCTCCTTGGCTCTTCCATAGGCCCGATTGGACTTTGTTTTTTGCTTAAAACCAAATCAACCATCTTTACAAGTCCTATTAAATTTATTTAAAAAGAAAATATTTTGGAGTACTTTTCTAAATGGAGTGAGTCTATTTAGGATTTTTATCAATATAAGGATATCTGATAAACTCATCTCATTGCTGTCGAAAACGTATTCATAAATTGGACGTTTATTAATACCTGTGTTTTTCTCAATATTTGTGAGCGATTTAAATAAGCGCTTAAAAAAAAAACCTTAGGCACACGGGTTTGAATTCAACCTACATCCGAACTGTACTTTTACTGCATCGCAATTCGCCAGCAGCGTTAAATCTCCTAATTCAAAACATCTCCAGGCAAGCCCTTCAGACCTTTTACAAATCCCCACTTAAGCACATCACAGCATCGCAACTAACTTCCATTTCCACGAATGCCCCACGAATGCTTAATCCAGCGAAAATCCATCCTCTTCAATTAACAATATTTAACAAAATTCCATCCTCGGTTTCATCCCAAAAGTCCTTGCTCCCCAGTCCACACCTTCTCCGGCTATATTTACCTTGTTAACCTTAATCCACTGGCAAATGTCTGGTTGTCTGTCTGCTTGTCACTCAATTTCACCCCCCATCAGCAACAAAAAAAGACCACTCCTCATCACCGGGGCAGGACCCCGTCGCAAAGGACGAAGAAAAAAAAAAAGAGACGTCAGTCCGTCAGTCAGTTAGTCGAGCTTTAATTAATTATCACGCAATTACTGCGACAAGATACCGTTGTGCGTTTCAACCACCCCCCAAAGGAGAATATCCAGCCATAGATTTTCACTTGTCCCCTCGCAAAAAAAAAGAGCCCCCGAGTGTTGACTGTCCTTAGACCGAACAAGGACCCGTCATTGACTGCAACTAGGGTGTTGCTGTATCGAATGACGGAAGCCATAAATATTCGCCTCAAGTGGAATTAATTTGTACCGTTGTTTGCTGGAAATAAGTTCCGTTCTCTATTCTACTTCGTTTTCTAGTCCTCTGTTTTTTCGTCCGTTCGTATCCCCTCGGGTCAATTGCAGATGACCCACCTCACCATAAAGTGCACTCCACACCCCGGTTGTGTGTGTGTGTGTGTGTGGGTTTTTCTTACCTGTCGCATGGGCAGCTAATAAATCCTTCGAGCTGGAATCGGGCTTGGTCGCACTCACCCCTAGAGCGCTCACTCGCACCGAGAAGCGGGCGCCAGACTTTTGCCGCCGCTCGTTGATGCCTTTGTAGAGCCACGAGATGGCGCAGGGGATGGCACCTAACTCGCCCGATGATTGAATTCCGCCCAGCATGGTCCTGGATTGTCCTGCGGAAGAGACCGACGACGACACGTTTCACTTGTTAGCCAAACGACAACTGTAACAATTGCATCCTGTCGATGGACGCTCGCTTACCTGAGCTGGGGTAGCCAATCGTGAGCAGACATCCGTCGGAGCCCTCCAGGACAGCAGGGATTACCTCGGATAACGCCGAAGCACATATATCAGACTGCGAAAGAGAGAGGAAGAGAGAGGGTGTGTGTTTGCACTGGGAGTTAATTTAAAAGACTGTCCTGGTGCACCCACCTGTTGGTCCTCTGCCGTGAAGAGACTATCGAAGGCGAACATCTTTGGGGCGGCGACCATTGGACCGCGCTCCTGTGAGGTAGATGCGGCAACGGTTGTCGCCGCACTAGGATCTGTGAGGGTGACTTGTCGCTTCTTCTTGTCCACAGCCATGAAATGAGGATGTTCTTCGTCCACGTGACTGTCTGACACACGCAACATTACTTTGACCTGTGTCGGGGCAGAGGGAGGGAAAAGATTTAATTTGATTTATGACTAGACTCCCCAGGGTGTGCATGTCAACTCATATGTCAGACTAATGCACAAATGCAATATGCTTCCGCTTTAAGCGCCCAGCCCCAACCGTCTTCGGTCACATGCAACGGACTCTGAGTGCAGTCATAAAACAAATCGCGGTATTTCTGTGCTGACAGGATATGTATGTGATTTCCAAGGACGGTTGGACGGTTGGACGGTTGGACGGTTGGACTGGACTCGTATCTTACCTTGCCGATGCCGTAGTTCTCTTTGTTCGCAAGTCGCCTAGCTAAGCCGGGCGGCATGGGCGGCGGGGCGCGTTGCAGGGCTCCGCAGAAGCCACCGTTTCGCGATGTGTTTGCCATGTCGGTAGAACGGCTTCTTGAGGAGCCACCACCTTGGGCGAGTTTTTGTGCTGCTCTGTAATGAGAAGAGAATGGAAAGATTTGTTAGTGACATGAGAATGAATTTGTCAGGGGAAGTAGAAGAAGAGTTGGACGAAAGGACAGGATGTGGGAATAGAGGAAGGAGTCTGACGCCGGCTAACGAAGCTTATAAATTGAATTTTCGTTGTCCTTTCCTAACGTTTGTCACGTTCAAAATCTGAGGAAGTGAATGGATTTGTGGTTGGCGGTTGAATACGACAGAGACTGGTTGCAGGTGACTCTGCATCATTTAGAGCACGAAACCACCACTCTAATGGTACAATAGGTAAGGATACATAGTCTATTAATGGATAGCTGACCTAACTCAGGATGAAAATAGCTTTGACGAGCATTAAAAGTCTTAAGCCGAAGAAATGTTTATGTTGATGGTGTTAAACGAGAAAAAAATAGGCCAAGCAAGTCGTCCCTAGTCTAATTCGAGACTGAAAATAATTTTCAAAGCTCAACCAACGCCTAAACTGACGCTACCCAGGTCCAATAAACTGAAGATCAAGTTCTTTTATGAATTTGATAGAGAATACATGAATGACCTAAGGGCCGACGATGCCATCTCTGGAAATTGCGCGTATGGCATCGCATTGCACAACTCGAATTTGCTTGACCGTAAACGCAGCCTAACCCTTTACCTTTAAAGAATCTTTTCAAGTGTAGGTATGAACAAAATGAACAAAATGGACGGATCATACAGTGACTGGATAGGTCACCATGAAGCTGCGGAAGGGACCACAATCTCCCCTATGAGAAACACAAGGAATCCACAAGAACCTAAAGCGGCAAACAAAAAAAAAGCAATGCTAGTACAAAATAATCTCAATGTTTTAAGGTGTTTCTGGTGTCTGTTTATGCTTAATGGTCCATTATATGTTTACGGAAGTCAGAACAGCCATAAAAACGATTTTGCATTCACTTGTCCAGAGGGTATTTTAACATTTTTCGATTGACTAGCCACCAAGACTTTTAGTAAATTCAAGTCTTCTTAGAGGTGCGCGATTTTGTTTACTTTGGATTTTTTTTTTCTGATTTTCAACCTTGGAAATTTTTCTATTCTTTTGTAAAAGTATCCTTACCTTCAAAACTAAATTCAGTGCATTTTTATATCTTTACTTGATTACTTGCTTTATGCATGGACTTTCTCACAAATAGTTTCGCCATTCTTGAAGGCAAAACCATTTTAGAAATAATTTTTATAAAATTAAATCGATTGTAATGTGTGCTGTGTGGTTTATGTCACCAGCCTGTTGAAACCACATGTCTTCCATATCTTCTAATTCGGGCCTAAAGAAATCGGTAATCATGGTGCGACAACGCCGACCATGCCCCGATCGTTATCGTCGACGAAAAAATATGGCCCAATAACGCCGCCGGCATGCAAATCGCACCAAACAGTTATTTTTTGTGGATAAAGTGGTGGTTCATGAAGTACATGTCGATTTTCATCCGACAAATAACGCGTATTTTGCTTATTGACGAAAACATTGAGCCAAAAATGAGCTTCGTCACTGAAGATGATTTTGCGATGAAATTCATCATTTTGGCGCATCTTCTCCAGAGCCCAATCGGAAAATGTACGTCGCTTCAAATGGTCCATTGGCATCAATTCTTGTGTCAGCTTGATCCTGTATGGGTGAAAACCAAGATTCTTGCTCAAGATGCTCCGTAATGTGGTCTGAGCGATGCCCAATTTTTGAGAACGCCGTGGAATTGACTGATTTGGATCGTTTGCTATGGACGCTTACAATTCGACCAACCCAACCCGACAAGGCAACATCACACAGCCAACATCTAGACTCAAATTTTTGCACTAAACTTGTTTTTGCATGTCTACTAGGCCGAGAATAACGACTGAAAATTGGAGTTAACGCTCTTAAAGTTGTGGTCACCGACTCCGAATTTCAGTAGAAAATATTTATAATTTGCAGACGTTGCTTGTTCGTGTACTTTACCATGATGAAAATGTTGAGTTTACTGAACAAATTGACAGTGACAGTTCGATGATTAGTGAAGGGGTGCGTTCACAAATCGAATTCAAAGTTGTCAAGTTCCTATTAGAATACCTTTTATTTTAGTAAAAATATACTCTATCTGTAGGTACTTACCAAGAGCATATTCTGACGTATTTTCTCAGATTGCCACTCTTTAATTTAACTAAAGCGCTTTATTAACCCTCGTTTCAGAGCGGAATCAAAATCAAGAAAGTGTAATTTTTTTTGCATTGCATTGAGACGTTTCCCATTGATAAAGCAGTCGAATAAAACAAATGTTGTTTTTTGTTATTTGGGGATATGACGTTAAGTCAACGATATTTTTTTAAATAGTCACAACCTTTTTTTTTTTTTTTCTACTTGTGTTGTACTCGACCGAACAGTGTGCAACTTCTCCATTTCGTCTTAAGTGTGTTGCCTCTTTCTAAAAGCGACAAAGCCCACGTTATCACTCCCGGCCATGTACATTTTCTTTTATTTGTTTATACGAACACTCTTCTCGCTTATCTCTCCCAAAGCAGCACCACACTTCCCATCCATAAATATCAAAAATATTTTAATGCCTAGTAGCTACAACATTTCTCCGACTTTATCGAATAACAACTCCTTCCAAATATATCGACAGCCAATGTAAAAACACAACATAAACCCTCCTACGATATCCTTCACCCTGTCACGCATCCGAAATGCTGCCATTCTCTTGCTCGTAATTGTTCGGCATAAAACAAACTTTGTTGCGCACTAAACTAAACAGAAAAACGAAATGCCACCGTCAGTTGACCGGGGGCACTTAATGCCTGATTCCAACGAAAGTAAAAAAAATCCCTTAAATTTCTCGAAATAACCCATCGTTAATGACTAAATACCTCATTAAACTGCGTGTACACATCGTGCGCAAATGACGACGAACAAAATGAAATCCTCAAAATCGCATCGTAAAAACTCCGCATGCTTGACTGCAGCTCGCACGCACACATCCCGCTCTGTGTGTGGGTTGAGGACAGGGTAATAAGAGCATCATTACAAAATTTATGACCCACAATTTCAATGTGACACTACGTCGGTCGACGGTCGTCGGTTGGCTACCCCTTCCAAACGTCGAGTCAAAACCATGCCGTTCCATGATAGACCAAAAAAAAAAGAAAGGAAAAGAACGCGGGATATACCGAACCCCAGACCGGATCTTCCTGGCCCCATTAAAAAAATCTCATTAGCTAAATGGTTTACGATGGCAACCCTACCAATAAAAAAAATACCCCACCAAGATAGCTCATAAAAATCATCGCGCACTTTTGCAACATTAAACCTCGTCGTAAAAGTGCAAAATTTTCAAAAAAACAACGACGAAGAGTGAAAGAAATTAAAAAAAAGGGAACGGAGGAAATTAAATCAGAAAGGATATTCGTGACACTCATGGTATTCTGAAAAGAAACGCAAGAATTCTCGCACGGCAGGTAATGACTACTTTGGCAACGTTACGACGACTCCACCGCATAATGCAGCTCGCGTTATATTCACCACGCCAGGAATCAGGCACAGACGCCTCCTCTAAGGATCAACAACAAAAAAAAAAAAAAGACGAAGGAGAAATGTCAACTTGTCGTCTTTTGTCTGTGAAAATAATTAAATTTTCATATTTTCCTCCTTCGTGGAGATGAAATTCCCAAAAGGATACCGCTCCGCCGTTGTGGCAGATAAAGTCCTTGTGAGGAAACAAACAAATTTCGCTATTTGTCCTTGAGCAGGATGTAATCATGGCCGAGGGGACGGGGTTGATGTGTCCCGTGATGTAAAGGAAACCCACCGGAGACAGAATTTTTATCAAATTAGTTCCGCCACTAACACCACAGCACAAACACACACACACAAAGTAATTTAATATTCCTTCTAAAAGAGAGCGACAGACCAGCGGCAGCCATTGCCGGAGGAAGGACATCACTGTTGATTACCGTTTGTGGAACGTGAAAAGGAAAAGAGAAGAAATTCAAGGAAACCTAAACGGATGACGTGTGTCTCTTATGTCGCATGTCGGAGTTAAATTTTTCCACGAGGATACATTTGTCACAAAACACCACCACCCGCTCGACTGCATACAAAGGATATCAAAGGACATGATACAGTTTTGAGGGATAAGCACACGAAAAAAAAAAAACACAAAAACAGCGATGGCCAACTGAAGCTGAACCAATTTTGACATATAGCCTGACATAAAAGGACGCTTTCACTTTTATTCCTCCAGTTTCCGTTGTTTGAACACAGTGTGTGTGTGTCCTGAGAACCGTAACGGGAGACACAGAAACACGACGAGGATGAAATGAATTATGACATGGACTCGGTAGTTGTGTAACAATGGATGTGACAGTCATCAAGGCGCAAGAAGGACTGTGCTCTAATTTGGATAACATCTTCAAAGTTCCTCCCCTTCTTCGGATCATTTGTTACCTGCCGGCGTGACTTTCTGCCACATTCCACAACTCAAAGGACACATGTGTGCATGAGCTTTGTGTGACACTCTCAGTCAAACGAACCGGAGAGAGAGAAAAAAAAGAAAGGCACTGCTGTTGTCGCCTGGAATGATTATTGTTATTATTTTTTTCATGGCCTCTCCTCCTCCCTCCTCGTTTTCGTGGAGTGGGCTACAACAACAACGAAACGGATGAGCCCCAAGTACGGCACAAACGAGCCAAATGAGGTTAAAAAGGGATCTCTGTGCAGTGCTGAAGGAGCAGAGCCTCGGGTCGGGGGACGACACACAGACTTAGCACGTGGGAATTGGTGGGAGAGGATAGAAAAATCCTGTCTGTCTGCAGTGTCCAAAGGGAGCTAATTTAGTCCTTTACCCCGGCGGCGTTTTATTTTTTTTTGTTGTATTCTTCACTTTCGTTCCATTTTGTCGCCCAGGGGTAGGGATAACTGGGAGTTTAACAGGCTTTTAGGCAGGCCGGCTGGACTTTGCGAGGTGGGTGTGGGTTTTTGTAAAATTAAACTTGAAAGGACTTTATTTGGCACATGAAAATTTGTTGAAAGAGGAATGGGATGGGTTGTTTGAGTATATGGGTGATGAATTCAGGCGGAATCAATGATATTTTTAGGAACTCCATGAACGTAAGGTGGAAAAGGGACTTCTTAGGTTGACTAGAGCACAATTATTTGTTTGACCCGAAAGTTTCGTGTACGGTAAAGAAATTGGGTTAATATACTCTTTAAAGCACATACACGTGGATGCCTCTCAAGAAAGCCTGATCAGTCCAACAGTTCGTGGATCAATACAGCAGCAGGTGTTTGTATTTTTGAAGGCAGAACCTTTTAAGCTTTATTTTTTTAAATATAGTTTCTTTTACTGGGTTATTACCTACGTTGGGTAAAATAAAAAAATACAGGACAAACTGGAGTATTATTCTAGTCTCAGTTGACATTAAAACATGCAAAAAAGCATTCAAATCTTAGGTAGATGGAAGATTACCATGGCCGAATATTTTTTAAGAAAATATAGCCCAAAGTTCATTATAAATTTGCTACTAATAACTTTTCAATAAACGAAAACAGAAAAACGGAGTTGAGAAAATTGGTGGAGCAATTAATTGATTAACAGAATTATGGCCAGAAAAAATAAGATATTCAAAACAAGTTTTTTCATGCGCATTTTAAGAACACCACAATCTTCCTTAAAACCAATCACATAAGCCCGCCTTCCTTTGTTTCAAAATAAAATTCAATTTCTTTGTCGAGCTATTTCACCATCCTTACCATTTTTCTGAGTCGAGTTTGAATCATGTCTATTCTATTCCTGTACATCTATTCATCAATATTCAAATTATTTTCTGTTCAATTTTCGTTTTGTCCAGCTCTTAAAGACTTGGACAAGAATGAACTTCTTTTCTTGTCTTTTGTATTACACAGATTTTTTTGCTAACAAAGTTCATAGAATTCAATTGATAGAATTTTTTCTGCCCTAGAAAGCTGTGCTAGTTGCAACTATTTTTTCATCTAAGGCTTAGAAATGGGAGTGCAGGAAGAAAAGGGCAACATTTTCGATACCTGCTCTTCTCCGTATTTCATCAAAGTAAAAAATCTGCTGAAGTAACCCGGGACATTTGTGGCGTTTACGGAAAAGGTGTCATAGAAAAGCAGCACCGAAATGTTTTGTTAAGTTCAAAAATTCAGATTTTGACTTCGACCATGCGCCATGCAGCAGGAGACTTTCTGAGTTATAGAAGAGCGTTTCAAACCGCGTTTGGAGGAAGACGATCACCAAACAAGTCATTAATCGTAAGAAAAAAAATGCATTTGATCATAAAACGATTCTCAGTCATCTTTTCTCAAAAAGATTTGCTGAAAAGAAAAACAGCTACGGACATACAGTCAGTCAAAAAAGTATTTGCACACTCAGTTTTTTGATGATTTCTTGGTAAGCTGAAAAGTTTGTATAGAATGTTATATTATATATGGAAATAAAGAGCAGGAAAAAACCTATCTCCAAACTAATGGGGGTGTTGAACAAAGTAGACATTATAAAGCACCTTTCATAACCAGTAGGCAGAATATATAGTTATCTCTGGATAATGTGAACCACTTTAAATAACTCTATAGATCTTCGGATTTTTGAAAGATTCATATAACCGAAACTGTTTTTGTAGTACGCATTTTTACCGACATAGATATCAATTTTTAGTAAAATATTTTGTTGTTGACTGGCTTGACTTAGCTTGACTCAGTTTTTCTATTGCTTTTCAGAAAACCAGAAATCGATTCTGCATTAATTTTGAAGAATGTAGAAGATGCACTCAAGATACTTGGGAGCTAACTATCTTGGGAGCAGCTGGAGTGACCTCATCGCTTTCAGTTGCCGAAGTGTCTTTAATGTTCAGAGCTCTAATCGCGTAGCTTTTTAGACGATCATCGACCAGACGACTGTCGTAAACCCTATCCTCAAAAGTTTGCTTCACGTAACACTATCAGTATCGTCTCGTCTATCGTCACAGTTTGGGCCCTACTACATTCCTTATGTTATAAAGGTTGCTTGTCATCCTTCATTATCCTTTCGTATTTTCAAGTTCAAAAATAAAAAATAGAGGAATTGAGCGCTAAGGAGGAATATCGTTCTGTCGATATTGTTTTTTGATGCTTATATGAAGCACATCGTTCAAACAATATCTTCGGACGATAGACATGTTACGTTATGAGAGCCAAGGTTCATTAATGCCCTTCTACGATGATCTAACTTCTTGGATTGACATGTTGTATTCGGTTTCAACAATTCCAAGGAGATCATTGATTTTTTTAACTCTCCTTGGAGTTGAGTTTCCTCATAATTAAATAAGTCTAATTAAATCATTTTCTTCCTAGTTGTTTGCTTCTGACAACACTTAAACTTTTAGCAATATACTAAGCAGTGAGATAATTTTAAGTCCATAACGGCATATCTCAAGGTCATTTTTAGTCCACAGACACGCAAAACGAGCAAGAGAAGCCAGAGAAATATAATATAAACACTCTTACAAGAAATTTATTTTGTAGAGGTTAAACATTTCGGATAAATTTATGTTATCGGTAATTCGCATTATTGTGAATGCATCTCGCCGAGGCGATACTGTAGCTAGGTGAAAATCTAGCTACCAAAACCTTTAAACAAACGTTTCGATATCTTTTTTGAAGTAATTTGAAGTCTTTTAAGAACCACTACGTATAATCAGCAACAATTCGCCGAAATATCGTTAACGACTTGTTGCTTTTTATTTGGAAGGTGATATAGAGGCTTTTCTTAGCTCTCAGAGCATATTTCTTTTTTTTTTCTATTTACTAATTGTCTTGAAAAAAAAAAAGACAATTCTTCTCTTCTCTATTTAAATTACATTTTTAAATTTGCAGTGGGTACTTCAGAATCACTTCAACGGTCTGCAACTCAATCTTTTTTCACACTCAAAACTCTTGTTAATTCTCACACCTTTCCAAGCCACTTAACAAGAAGATCCATGGACGACAAACACTAACTATTGTGCGTGTCGTAGACCTCGCCTATTATCTCTCCAGATCCTCTTCAAACACCTATCACAAAAAAATTCCCTTACTCTCCCATAAATTCACTCCAGATGCTTCGTTGAAAAAAACAACAACACCCTCCTAACCACCTTCATTAGCCATATTTGCTTGTAAAACGGTTCCTCATTTACTTCCGTCTTTTTCACGCAACTCCCACCCCAAGACGGGTCCAAGTCCCCCCGAGAAGAAGAAAAGAAATAACTCAGCTTAATCAAATCTCACCCCGGCTAACCACAGTAATGCAATTTAGATCTCGATTCCCATGGATAATAAATTGAGTTTCAGCTTCATTAAAAGTCTACAAGGATCTTGCGTATTTCTCCCTCCCTCCGTCTTCCTTTCAGTCTCCTGCCTGCATTTTTTTTTCGTTTTTCTCTGTATTTCTCGAGGCATCAGACTGGAAACAACTTTCCTTTCCGACGGGCGTCGTCGTCGCTTTCGAGACAACTTCACAACACCAGCGCAAAACAGGAAGGAAGCCTCAAGGATAAAAGTAATCCCCCGCCCATTTTTTTTTCCACTTTCTCCCACGCGGGTGGCGAAACCCATCCACACACGAGACCATCCGTGTGACGTCAAACGCACCATGTTGCTGCATCCTTCTCACTGTGTTTATTAGTTTATCGAATTTCGTCCTCGCCGGACGGAGACACCGTCGGGAGGGGGTCCTCTAAGTGGTCGCCGCCATCTCGAGAACAGAGCGCCTCGTTGTCCTCGTTGTTATTATCGATATTATTGAGCCTGACAGTGTTTGTCTTTTGTGCTCTTGTACATGAAGAGAAAAGCAATTTATTCCATTCTTTGAGCAGAGAGAAATAATAAAACCGAGTCTCCTATTCTTTTTTTTTTCTTTCCACAAAGACCGACCCGACCCGACACACCCAATGCGGAAGAATAAGTTCAAGTGCGCAGAGAGGTTGACAACCTCTTCGGAGTTTCGTCGTTCGCTCTCGCCTGAGATGCTGGAGGACCAGCATCAACAATATCGAGAGGCCTAATCACGTATCTTGGGTCTCAGATCACGTTCTCTTGAAACTTTTCAATCGAGTTTAAAGGGAAAGTGCGGCGACGAGGAAAACAAAAAAAAAAAAAAAGACGAAGAAAAAAGTGGGAGAGAAACAAAAAACAAAAAAGGAAAACACTGCCGCAGGACTCCTACAAGGAGAAAATTTCATATCATCATCATCATCCCTTAAACTGATTGAGCCTAGGGGGCGAACTCATTTCAAATTCCTTCAGTGTGCATCGATTCGCCGCTGGATGCTGGATGCTTGGGGAATGCCACACGCATATACATATCCTGGCCTGTGTGTGTGTGAGTGCGATATAACGAATAGCCACAGGGTATGATCCATTTTGTTGTGTTTCTGTTCGTTTTTTTTTTTCGTCTGCTACTCCCCCACTCAAGCTGCGACAAGTCAAGATTAAATGTCAACTCAAGGTGAGCGGTAATAAGTTTTACTTCTTGCTCAAGGACCTCCTCTCAGCAGCAAAAATTAGAAGGCACTTAACTGCCGCAAAAGTTTTTTTTTTTCGTCTTTGCTCCTTGCGATTTTTTTTTCTGTTTTTTTTTTTAAGGACACCCCCACACTCCATTCTACATCGTGAGTAATGTAAAAAGTTGTCCTTGCCAGGTGGGAAAACTTTTCGGAGAACCATTTTTCACGAACGCAAATGTTGCACGAGCAGATGAACTCGGCGGGGGAGTCAAGAAGGAACGTGAGGCAAGAGAAGTTGATATTTTAATGAGATAATGAGATGTACTTGTCCGTTTGTTGTTTTTGCAGGCAAGTAAAAAAGCATTATCCTTAAACAGTCGCGCTGTTTTGTTGATGAGGTCCCTTTGGGTGGTGTTTTTTTTTTTTTTTCTTTTCCCACGTTCACGACGGCAGGGGGTGTAACAATCAAAGTGCAGATCTCTTTGTGGATGATGAACTTGTGGAAGGCGTGTGTGTGTGAGTGTAGGTCCCACGGGAGGCGCATAGATGTTTTTATCAATCCTTTTTATCTTCTGTGTGTGTGTGTGTATGATGTGTTCCTTGACAGGGAACGTAAGGTCTTTGTGAGGATTGCCCTCGAGGCTCCAAACTCATTTCCATACTCTGTGCTTTTTCTTTTTATTTGATTTATGATCGTCGATGTATTGTCTACGCGATTGAGCGAAGGAAGGAGAGACGTCGAGACGAGTTGATTTAAGAATTCCACGATGATTCATCTCCGAGTTCCTTATTTATTTTTTTTTTTCTTGCAGTCGCGGTAGTCGTCGACTTTAGAGGTTGACTAGATTTGCATATTCCCTCTTATCGGATGCCATTAAGGGAACAATGACATCAAGCACTTTGTTGGGAGGTGATGGAACAGAAATAAGATGTCAGCCTTGTTTTGCTTTCAAAGGGTCGCTTCTAGAATCTGCAACTGTGTATCTCAAAGTAATTTTCTTCTGTCAATACTTGGAAGAGGCTTTCACCTTTAAAAACGCCGCGGGATTTAAGTCTGTTTGTGCTTATAAGGCAATATCCGGCCCTTTCACAAGTCTTAGAGCCAAAGGAAGAAAAGAAGATGAAATCGAGCACTTGCTAGTTAGTCTTACGTCCTTAGTACAAGTTCTTTAAGATCTACGAAGAAAAAGAAGATGTTTTACGAGCTTAGGAGAGCAATCTCTTGCCTCGAGAGGTGAGTTTTGTGCAGATTTGTAGCAAATATTACCAGAAACTGTGTATTGGGTGTTCGAAATAGTTTGGTAAAAAAAACTTAAGCAAAATTGAAACACTTTTTCTGATATTTTTCAGAAGATAGGCAGTTCAAGAATTGTTAGGCAGTCTGCAAGTTCTTGTAGGCAAGTGCAAGTTCTTTAAAATTTGCTGCCAGATAAAGGGCTTAGGGAGGTCTAGAAGGTGAATTAGTTTGCAGTCTAAAAAACTTTAAGTACAATTTCCTTAAGATCAGCTGGTAGAAAAAGGACTTAGGGAGGTCTAGCAGATGAAATCGAACACTTTAGTTTGCAGTCTAAGAACCTTTAAGTACAATTTCCTTAAAATCAGCCGGTAGAAAAAGGACTAAGGCAAAAGGAGGCGTAGGAGATAAAATCGAACACTTCACATATTGCTAGACATTCTAAAAAGCCTCAAGTCAAAGTTCCTTAAAATTTACTACAAAAAAAGACGTTTTCAAAAGTTGTAGAGACCAACCACTTGCCTTGTGAAAACCAACCGTCTTGTAAAAATCTTAAAAACTTCCAACCAGAACCTAGATGTACACGCCCTCCTATTCACTGACCTGTGGCTTTGTCCTGCCTCACTCAAAAGACCCCAGACATGCTTAACTGAAAAGGGTGTTGCTCCTCTATTCTTTTCACCACGTTTTCACATGTCCCAGCAATTTTGGGTCATCAATAGAATTCCTTAATTCCTTTTTTCCCATTTGATGCTGTCAAAAAAGTTTCTCACCACCTTCACTTTTAAGAGCTCATCACGACGAACATTTCAAAAGATCTCCACGCCCTCCCACTGGGAGAATGAGTGAGAATCCTTTTTTTGTGACAGGATTCTTTCTCACAGAGCAAATCAAGAATTCAGGTCAGGTTCAGGATAAATGAAGCTGTCTCAGCTGCCCCACCCATCAACACACACAAAAAAAAGGTTTCCTACGTACACACAGATGTCGTAGATTTCATTATTCCCAGCATTATATCGTCCGCAATATTGAAGATCCTTAAGGGCATCGCCAGCAAAAAGGAGTGGGCAAATAATTTTGTCAAAGGATGCCACTAGGAATGTTTTAATTTAAAATTTTCCCCTCTCCTCCTGGGGGAATATAACCGTAGCCACCGCTCATCAGAATTCCATTGGCAAATTTTCATTCCTCAATATGTAAATCGAAGAACATCTCTGAGCACCGACGATACGACGACGATGACATCAAAAAGGACACTCGCCGGAGAGCGTCTTAAAGCTTTAAGCTGTGTGTGTGTGTTTGGCCGATGTAAGGGGCTCTTCGTGCATTAAGAAAAATCACGTAAATCTCAGCTAGACGGCGAGGATATGACAACAAAAATGCGGATGTGTGTCCTTTTTGTCACTGTGCAGCTCGTCGTCGCCGTCGCCCGACGTTGCAGCGCGAGAAAAAAGGAGAATTATGCTTCTGCTACGTGCAGGGATAGTGAACTTAATCAAAATACTTCCTTGGCGAACCTGGATCCTCGCCGTCCCAGACTGCCTGTGTTCTTAATCTCAATTTTCTTAACGACTCCTGCGGAATCAGCGTCGGGAGCGGACGGCAGTGTCTCGCAGACACACACAGGATCACGCGGGGCGACTCCATAATCACGCAGTTCGACGAGGAAGGAAGTTTTCTCTACGACTGTTTTTTTTTTTCTTTCTCCCCTCTCTCTCTCCCTTCCTTCACTGATTCTATCTATTTTGGACTGCTTCCGCTGCAATCCCGGTCGGTTTTATCCTGCGGGCAGACAAAGGATCCACAGTTGAATAAGAGGGAAAAGCCTTTGCCCGTTGCCGGAGAGCGGAGTGGAGAAAAAGGCCTTCGGCGGGAGATGCTGCACACGGTTCGCGCATCCATTATCCTGGCGTGGTGTTTATTGCACCAGCAGCACTCCTGCACACAATGAATACGAAATACGCCAGGCGGCCTCTTTGAGGCGAGAAGCAGGGAAAAAACTCGTTTTCGTTGGAAATTAATTGGGCTAGGTCCAGCAGGATACACACTCCCGGCAAACACGTGAAAATCTGCCATCTTCGCCCCGGCAAAAACGATATGATGAAGTGCCACCACCCACTTTAAATCCCTGAAAGCGTCCGCCCACTCAACGAAGGACACAACATGCCAACAGTTTGGGTGCAATAAAAAACGGATTTACGTTACGATACCTTTGCCGGGGACTTTTCAAAGTGATTTTTAATCCTTTTTCCTATTAAGAGTGATGGACGAGGGGACAGTACAGCAGGATTCTACTCCTTTAACTTTTACCCAGCCCTACACACACACACACACCCCGTCGGCTAAGTGTCTTGGGGACAAAAGCCACCAAACCCATGAGAGAGCCGTGCTCGCCCGTACGACGATAGCATTGTCGCATATCCTTTTTGCATGCATAATGCATACTGTTGGTGGGTCGGGTTAGATTCTCTCAGGTTTTTCATACAACGACCTATATCACTGGTGCTGCTGGCAAAACATTGCTCGTGTCACACTGTGCGATGTTATTTATGCTCCAAATGGGCATATGGAGCGATGTGTGTGTGTGTGTGTGTGTGTGTGTGTGTGAGGACAGGGAACTGTCTGAGAAGTCCTCGGGACACATTTGAAGTTTTTTGGACTTGCATTTTAAGATTTTTCGGTGAAGGTTTTTGTTTTTGTTTTTGTTGTTGTTTATGTTTTGAATAATGACCGGAGAGGACGGATGTCAATGCACTTTAATAGTTTTTCGTTGCAGTCCAGTTTAGACCGGGTGATGTTTTTATATGCAAATCAAATATAAAGTGAAGTGATTAAATTTTATAGGCGATTTTACACAGGTTGTTAAACTGTTTTTTCGTGTGGTCAAGAAGATTGCAGTAGTTACTAAAGTCGTTGCAACTTTGGCGGATATGGTAGAACTAAGTGTTTAAGTTCATAATTTTTTTTCTTCTACAGCTTAGGAATTTTACAGAAAATTAAAATCTTTAAGCCGCTCGAACAAATGTCAGTGTTCTATTAGCGAATTTTGTAATCAAGTTTTACAGTAGCAAAAAAGAGGAATCATAGGTACCGAAATAAGATTTGGAGAATTGTTTGACTGCGATTAGAAATAATGAATTTCAAAAAATAAAAAAAAGACCTATTTGTAAGTGCTTATGAGTGACATACGGCATACGGCAAAGGCATCAGCCCAGAATTTATAGATTTTGTTAATGGTACTCAGATTAGTTTATGGTTTAATGTAAGTAAGGATTCCCTTGGGTGTAGTATGTGTACACTTTTTTTCTAAAATTTAATGAACTTAATTTTTGTTTTATTTTCAAATAATCGCTCTTTCCAATCCCATTGCTGGGTTTCATCAAGTTAAATTTTGATTCGTTGTTTAACAATTTCTTTTTAAATTCAATGGTTTTGTTAAATATATCATTGGAACGGTCAACCATGACGGAGTTGAATGCATGCACATTAAGTACATTTTCCAGCACAATAATAATGCTAAGCACGCCGCATACGTGAAATTGTATTTTTGGAAAAAAAAACAATTAATGTTGTACATTTGACAGCGCAGAGTTCCGACTTTAAACTGATTGAAAAGTTAGACGTAGAAAAAAGCTTAAAGCATGTACGACTGAAAAACGCAACTGACCTATTCAAAAATCTGCTGCTGGATTTCCTTTAGCCATCGTTATAGCACTCTAAGTTGCACTATTTCTAGCGAGAAATGTCTGAAATCAGAAAATTGTATTAGGTTGTCAAATATCTCCCTTCCGCCTTTTTGTCTTTTGAATTTTCCGGCTATGTACAAAGCGCTACAGAGCTCGTATTCAAACTAATCATGCATAGCTTCGTTTTGTAGGTTTTGTCAAGGCCTTTCAAATGATGTATTGCCAGATACGAGCTCTATAGTGCTTTGTACATAGCCGGAAAATTCAAAAAACAAAAAGGCGGAAGGGAGATATTTGACAACCTAATATTACTCTGTTGTCAGAATTTTTGGCAGACATTTTTGAACATGAACAGGATTAAGGTCATGCTTGAACTCATGAGTTGGAGGCCAGTTGTTAGTATTTTTTTTGGCAAAGAAGATCAATTTTTTAAAATGGCTGGCAGCATCATTCACAGGGCTTAAACTCGATTTATATGTATGGGAAATGTGTATAATCGTTTTTATTCTACATATCGCAAATTCAAATCGGTAGAGGATCTACGGAAAGATGTTACAAGGAAAACGATTCGAGCTCAGGAGTGGAAATAGTGGTTTATCCGATGCCAGGGACTCATTATAGTTTTACTTCATTTGTTATACAGGAGTTTCTTCTGTTTGCACTTTACTTTGACTGCGGACTTCGCAGCACAAATTTAGTTTTTTTTTTAATTTAACTAACTAAAAAAATATTTGTTTGTTTTAGTCACTTCTGTGCTTTGATTAAACAAGTTGTTGAGCTGTGATGAATAGTTTTTTTTGAAATAGAATTATACTTTTGCAAATTTTGTTGTTGATATTTCTAAGTTGAATTTCGCTTAGTGACTGTGGGCGTGTTGATAATGAATGAACTCCGCTCCGTTTTATGCAAAATTTAGAAATTTGAAGCTAAAGTTTGTCTTTAAAAAATACGCAGCATACGGCGAGAAATAAAATGAGTTGGATTCCCCTATGCACTTTCACGTATAGCGCCAAAGTTCTGAACTGATTTAATTGTCCTTAGAATTTTGGCTAATTATCGCCTACATTTTTCCGCCTTAACTTTACACTGTGCACTGCAGGTGATTAGTACAACTCAATTCAAACTACCCTTTTATATTATGGAATTAAGATTTTACTGTTACGTTTTGTGAATGATCAACTACATTTATTTTGGATGGAATAAATAGGTTTGATTTATGTATTAGGTGTACAACTTTGCTTACGCCGTTTTGCAAAAGATGGCTGTAGCGGTAAGTGGTAGTCCAAATTAAAAGATAGTAGATGTCATACAATAAGCTTAGGTATTTGAAAACATAACACCATCGAGATATTAGTCGAATTCTGTCTGCATCATTAAGTTATTCTCTATTAAACATCTCAGTTTACGAGCCAAATTCGGGTCATTTGCGGGAGACTGTTAAATCTGCGGCTAAAGCTCGTCGAATGCTCTCAAATGCCTATGGTGAGGCCGCTATTAATAAAAATTAACGTGCTGCAAGTAGTTTCAACGCTTCAAGACCGCCATGTCGGTGGAAGAGAGAAGGCTTTCGAAGATGCGGAATTGGAGGCATTATTTGATCAAGACTCATGTCAAACGCAATTGAATCAAACGCAAAACGAATCAAAAATATTATTATTATTATTATTATTATAATTCATTAACTTGCAATTAAAATTACTAAGCTAACATTTATGTAGCACAAACTGCTAAGGTTTCGGCTTAAAATCAAAAAATATTAAACCACTTTATTACAATAAAGCCTCTAATTTCGAAAAAAAAAACGACGAAGGCAAAGCTGCACACAGACTTCCAATCTTGTATCATTTTTCTAGTATTTGCAGCCATAAATTATGTAAGAAAATGTTTTTTTTAGTAAAATGTCATCAAGTGTTTAAGGATGAAATAGATTACAGATTTGACAAAGACCGTCAAAATGACATTGCTATCACTGACTGCATAGACAATTTTTTTGCCACATTAAATAAAGTAGATCTGCTATTTTAAGATATTCATTGCCTCCGCAAAATCTCTTTCATTTTACTGATTTTATGAATGGAAACTCAACAAAACCTATCAGACGATTTACAAAAATAGTTTTTATACAAAAAGTATTCTCATTACGTGAGTCACTGAAGTCACAAAAAAAAAATTTCATTTACTTCTGCTCTTAGAGACAAATAGAAGACGAATGCCTTAAAAAGTAGTCCTGCGATATATTCAGTATATTTAAATTTTTCGCAGACAATTAATCATACCGCAAAGACTCAACCTAGCTTAGTCCTTGGAAAAATGATTCATTTTTAATGGTTTCTTATCACCGTTGTTGTGACACTCAAAACTACGAGTCTCCAACCGCTGTCACACAAAAAGCCATCATGTCACAAGCCCACTTTTCAATGATTCATAATCCACACATACCGTCCGACCACAAACTACACGATTATATCGTTTTACATCACTTAATCTGCATTCAGACCCTCCTCACCTCCGATTTATTCGACACATAGAAAATTAATTCAATTTGATGTCTACCCATAAGTACCGTGTTAGTTAATTCGACTGTGAAATAAATTCAAATTCATGACGATGGGATATAACAACTCAACACGACTGCACTCCCTCACACAATTTTTTTTTTTAATTTGAAAAAGAATTGTCGGATTTTATTTTTTAGGCCAACATCGCAAATTTTATTATTCACCCTAAGAGTGATAATTTTTTAACTTTTTTTTTATTTGCAAAACCACAAAAACACTTCACTCCGAGGAAGGGTGACTGTGTGATTCAATATCAACCCTTCTTGCTGCATAAAACACAACCCCACTCACAGTGTGTCGGTAACAATTTCTTTATGGCGCTGTAAACTATCAAATTAAAAATATAAAATATTTTTTTTTATGTCGCTACAAAAACAAACGAAGGGTTTTCGAAGCACACCACCACCACTCGTCCACTTTTTAATCAGAGCAAACGTGTGAGGATATTAAATTACAATTACAAAGTGCATATTACACATTAAGCCCATTAAAATCATTTTTAAATTAATGCGAAAAGTCCAACCACCCGCGCCCTTGTGGGGTGAGCCACTGACCGAGGGTGGATGGGGGTACGTTGCAGTTCGTTGTTTTCACACCGTTAGTTCGCCTGGATTCTGGAGTAAGTCGTGGGATTGATTTTTTTTTTTTTTTTTTTTTTCATTCCTCATGTTCTCTGTGCGGCTGCTCTGCCTTTTGGTTTATAGCACGAGGCGCAGGAGGAGATCCATTAAAGTTGTATGTGGGAATTTTTTTTTTTTATTTTCATTTTCAAGTTTTCCACGTCCTGTTTTTGTTGTTGTTTTTATTTGCAACTGCCTCCATCCTGACATATTTATGCTCTCTGAGCGTGTAAAATGCGAATTAAAATTCTTTTCAAGTTGAGTTCGCATTTTTTTTTTATTGTTGTTGGTGTTTTCTGCTTTTTTTTTTGCGCGCGCGTTTTACACTCATTGCGCGGCTGCATATCGCAGGATCGTAATTTGTATTATTATCCTTCGGATGGGGGTAGTTGGAATGTCAGTAGGATTTTATTCCTCTTTTTTTTTCTGTGTCTGATTTGTTATTATTTTTTATATTTTTTTCCAGGATAAATCCTTAATTGTTATGAA
Organism: Syritta pipiens; assembly: GCA_905187475.1. Taxonomy (NCBI): domain Eukaryota; kingdom Metazoa; phylum Arthropoda; class Insecta; order Diptera; family Syrphidae; genus Syritta; species Syritta pipiens. The sequence goes on from LR994571.1 coordinate 94,944,461, forward strand.
AGAGAGCCATGCGTTGGCAGTTCGTTCGTGGAGGGATAGTAATTTGTTTTTAATTTCGAAAAAATAAAAACACATTTGATTGGAATTTTTTTTTTTGTTGTTGTCAGTCTGCGGGAAAAATTGTGTCAGCAGGAATTGCAATTTAAGGGCATCAAACCTAGTGAGAGGTTTTACGTTAGATTAGTTGAAAGGGCTTAAAGGTCTTTACTACAGCTGTGGGTGGCTGTGGAGTGCGCTTTCAGGGGAATGCGATTGTGATGGAGAAGTTTCGTGGCTGGTTGCTTACAAAAATGTGTACAGAACTGTATTTTTCAATGGATAATTGGACTAAATTAACACTTTGAAAAGGGAATTTTTTTTTTGGGCAATAGGTCGAATAATGTTTTAGGCGTCCTTGCCATAAAACATGACTTTGAGTGTAGCTTTTGGTTCAGAAAGACAAAAGAACTTCAATGCAGTGTATTCCTTAGTCGATTTTTTAGGTGGTAGCATTCGAATTAAGCTTGGATCATGATGAGATCCCTGGCCGCCCAACAACATCTGTTACTGAAGAAAACATTGAATCGGCGAAGCAAATCGTGTTGCAAAATCGTTCTGCACCGATAAGAGAGATTGCTGTGTTGTTGGGCATCTCTTATGGATCAACCGAACACATTTTAACTGATGTTTTGGGTTTAAAACGCGTCGCTGCTCGGCTGGTGCCAAAAAACCTGAATTTCATTCAAAAACAGCGTCGTTGTGTCTCAGTTTTTGGCCAAAAACTCAACCAATATCATCAACCGTGTGACTTTTTCCTCTTCCCCAGACTCAAATTGCCATTGCGGGGAACGCGTTTTCAGACCATAGAGGCCATAAAAGAGAATTCGCTGCGTGAACTAAAGGCCATACCTTCGGCGGCCTATAAAACTTGTATGGAAAATTGGATCAAGCGTTGGCATGCATGTATTGCCGCAGGAGGAGAATACTTTGAAGGTGATAATAAAGAAAATTATTAAAAATTGAAATTTTGCGTTTTTTAATAAAATTCCGGTTCTTTTTTGATCATAAGGTATTGCAGCTTAGCAGCTTAGCATTTCATCCAAATTAGCAAATTATTAATTAGCAAATTACTTTTCATATTGCTAATAAGAAAACATTTTTTTATTTTGAATTAATTTTGCTAATACTTATTATTCCATCACTAGTGTGTAACATTTTTTGAAGGTTGATGAATTTTCATAGAATTATATTAGATTCATGAAACTGATAGCGATGGCATTTGACACTTGTTAAACTCCTCTATCATTGGAAGTACCACAATCTTAGTTGAATATTTGCCATTAACGATTAAAGATCGCTTAGCAATCAAACATTGCGTTAAAATTAATTTAACTTACTACAAATGTGGTGATTCAAATTCATTAGCCACTCGTTTTCGGTGTCGAAAGTTAGGCTTATTAAAACACACACAGCGATACATTTTTGATAAACATTTTATTTGGGCGATTTAAGAAAAAAAAAAAAAGGATCTGTTGGCCAAAAAAAATCAATTATCCTTCGAACACGTCGCTCCATATTGACTGCAACCGTCTGCCCTTTGGAATCTTTGAATCGCATACTGTTTTTCAAAATTAATGGCAAGATCTAAGTTTTATAATGAAACAAAATTTTATAATGAACAAAAATTTTATAATGAAGGAAAAATGTATCCTTCTGTGTGTTTTATTGAACTTTATTTTCGAAAGCGAAAAACGAATGACCCTGTAGAATACTCAAATTTACTCGAAGTTTTTCAGACATGACTAGTCACCGTGACATTTCAGATTTTTCGGCACAAGCTCTGTCATTATTTAACTTAAATTTGCAAATTCACCCTTTCAAGATCAAATTGATTTCTTTAACTACCGTGACAAATTTAGATTCCACTGTCAGGTGCAGAAACCCCTTCTACATCGCTTCACATCACAAGCTTTTCGGTTTGATGTGATCCACACAAAAACATGGCTGAATTCCAATTCCATTATGGATAATCGCACTCCCCTTCTTTTCTCGTCGCCTATCTTCAGGCAATATGTGTACTACTAGGTCATACATTTGGCACGAACTCACGAACTCATCCGGCTTCGAAATGAACTCCTAATGTTATTTTCCAAAAAAACGTGTACCACCCAGTCCAATAATTCACAGCTTTCATCACTTAAGACCCAAGCGAAACATCAAAAATTGCTAAGAAAAAAAAAAAAAAAAAAGAAACCTCGTTTTACCAATGCACGTGCACATCAACTGAAATGAAATTATGTGTCCCAATTGCCTTCGAGAAATTCCATTTTATCGTAACCCCAATGGCGCCCCATCCCTGATTCTGTCAGAAGTTCTATGTCATACCTGTCTGTCTGAAAAGCACCCATTCTGATGCCTACAGACTGACAACCCTCGTCAACTCAACACTGGCACCGAGCAGACGAAGGATAAAGAAAAAAAAACACATAATCAAATCAAGGATAATTGAAGATGAGTTGGAATTAAAGTGGAACGCTGCGCAAAACGTCAAAAAATATCCCTACAGTTGTGACTGTCGAAGTTCTGCTTTCGTTCCACTTTTTTCCTATTTACAAATGTCATGAAATATGACTTTCACTTTTCCACGTCGGAATACATTTTCGTCCTTTTTTTGCTGTTCGTTTTTTTTTGGCAATGTCATTTTCTGATTACAAATAACTCAATACAATTGACTGTTATTCATCCAGTTGCCAAAAGGGGAGCAACAAAAAAAAAATAAAACAACTCACACAGACAGTCACCGGCCGGCCTAGGAGCATGGAAATAAAAAAAATGTCCTTTCTCACTCCTGTAACTAAGCACACACCATCTCAGCACCGACTGGGTCGGGGAATGGGAGGCCACCTCAACCCATTCTCGGGTTGATTTTTCATTTTGTTTCATTCTTTTTAACAATTTTTCATTTACTTTTGAGTTCTGTTTGTTTTTTTGGTCTCTCTTTTCGTCGGTGTATATAGAAAATTCATTTAATTTTATGGTATCGGTCATTTTTCACCCACTGACACTTTTTTTTTTTTTCTGTTCTGGCTGCCATTTTCCATTTGAGAGGGAGGCAGAAGGTTCTCCCGTTTGTCGTTGGTCACTTAACAAGTTTTTCGCTTCTGTCAATTGGGATGTTGTGTTTTTTTTTTTTCTTTCATTTCTTGCCTCTCAACCTTTTTTTTTGGATTTTTCAATATTTGAATGAAATATTGAAGAGGGGACTGTTCAAGTGGTCGTTAAGAACAAATGTCTCTCGAGTTGTTTTCAGTTTTTTTCAGAAGCAAGGGTTTTTTTTTTTCAATTAAAATGAATGATTTGCTTGTTTTTTTTGTAGCGGCACAATGGATGTAGTTGAAAGATATTGTTTTCAAAACATTCGATTGAGTAAATTAATTTAATTGATACAAATTGAGTGAAGTTGGGGGTTAGTTTGAAAATTGATTGAGTTGCGGTTGACATATGTTGGGGAGTTGTCAATGTCACAGTTGTCAATGAGCGTGAAGTTGGAAGGAGTACTTGACTCTGAAACGACGACGATTTTACACATGACATCTGATCTGTCATTGACCGTCTGAAGCAATTAGTTTTTAGTTGATTGACTTTACTGTAGACGTTTGTGAAGTCAAGTGGAACGTGGTGACGGAGTTTTGTGAAGAAAGGGTTGATAACGCTAAAAAATTGTATGGTTTTATGGGCTTTTTACTTACTTTCAGGCATCGTAATGAAACATCGGAGTGTCCTAACTTAAATGCTAACCTTTTCTAATCGGTGACCTTCCGACCTCCGGTGAAGTCTTAACGCTTCTAAGCAAAAACTAGAATATTGTTTAAATGGGAAAGAGATAAAGCCAAGGTTTTCGGGGATTTTAAATTTAGCTTTTTAGTGTACTTTACTTTTAAGAGAATTGTGCTAACTCAGCTGCTAAACATCTAAAATCGCATGAAGTTTCATTGTTCCGAAAGGACAATTTCAATATTTATGGTAAAGAAATAAATACGAACCGTTCGGTTGTTTTAAGAATTTCACCGCATTTTTTTAATATAGAAAAATTAAAGCAAGATATAAGCAAATACATAAAAAATGTGGACTAGATAATTCCTTTATTTAATAACTTCACACAAAACATCACACATTGAGATTCGAAAAAAAAATGTTTCTAATGTAAACAATAAGCCGTCTACCAGATTGACATTTGTGAATTGAAAAATAGAACGATTTAGTCTTAAAAACAAAATAAATGAAACATTATCGACAGTAGAGCTAAGGACCTCAACAAAACTTGTTAAACTTCTTTCAATCTACAACTTGAAGTTGGACAGAGTTGTGTGAGTATTAAAAGTCACGGTACCCGTATATTCACTTATGGAGAAAGATGTTTAAAGTTATTAATGGAATAGTACTTCAATACAAAGGACTAAATAGATTACAGTGAACTCTCCCATAACTTAGCAGTGACGGTACCGAGAAAGCTATCCGGTCATTAGGGCTGTCCGATTATAAGAAGTGTCCGAAAGGAGAGAGTTTGCTGAGCATACTTAACATTTTAAAACCTTCAATGAATTTCGGGGCTTCCGAGATATTATATTTGACATGTGCATGAAAAAAATCTGTTCATTGATTGATGCCCACTCAAGAAGGTGTTTTTCTTTTAAAAACATTTAACTCAACTTAGAAGAGTTTATTGGAGTCTCTTTTAAAATTATTTCTTTTGAAGTCAAATTTTCAAATGCCAAATTGACTGGTTTCTTCACACTCGAATTGGTTAAGGGTTAGCATATGAAGCTTGGCTTCATGACACGTTGATAATGCCTTTCTGCTAAATATATTTATTTGTACTCGTATATTTTGTCGTACTCCAAAAACGTGTAAGAAGGACGCTTAATCCACTTTTTCTCTTCTTTTATTTGATCCAACTGACTGCTTGTTTCAGTGATTCAACGAATTTGTTTGATACTACCTGATAAACTTTTATAAATTGTGCAAGAGTTCCTTAGTTGCTTTATCGCAAAATCCTTAAAAAAGAACAATCAACAACTTGTTCGAATTTACCTTTAAAAAAAATGCATTCAAAAAACTTTATTGAGACTGTGGCAATCTTTTTTTGTCAACATGTTTCGCAGTTGCATTATAAGAGAATTGAGAGCAAGTGGATGTCAGGATGACAGCAACATTCGGTGAAGAAAATTCAAATACTTCTAGAAGACGCCTAAGTTCGACGTGCTTCCACGTAAATCTCCATTTCTTGTTTTGTTTAAAAGTGAACGAAGTTTTCTTAAGTTGAATAAATATTTGTTTTTATAAAACAACTATGCAGCTTTTATTGCACTTTAAGACAAAAAATTAATATACGAATATAACCCTTATCGTAAACATGTCCCCGCTTCAATTTCTCTCTATAAACTTACGATTCTAAGGAAAAGATCAACAATATCGATATCTTTGTTACACCCATTGAATTATGCACTCTTAAGAACCCTCCACCTTAAGTTGTTTACAACCATACAAAAAGGACCCTACTCTCATCCTCACACAGAATATCTAATGCAACATCAGTTGCCTTGGCCAAATAAACTACAAATAGGCTATCCATGTCCTTTTACCATTAACTAAGTCCGAGGAGAAAAAGAAAATGTTATCCTGTATTAAAGTTCATCAAAAGATTAGATCCTTCGAAAAAAAGAAAAAAAAAACGAACGAACGAAATAAATGAAATATAAATTTCAAAAGCATCTGTGGATTGAGGATACGCAATGAGAGTGGCATCCCTCCTCCTTCACCACCATCATCATCATCAACATCATCATTGCCATCGCAAACCGATAAGATCTTTCCATTTTCTGCAAAGATGTCCCTTTTCATAGAGATGCCTACACACAGTCCTCCCTCCTCTGGGGACCAACACATCTTCCAGAAACTGGGTCAAAGTTTGCACAATTCACCTGGACTCTGGTGGGCACATAAAAACTTCTTTTCATCGGGGTATTAGTGCTTTTATTTTCCTCCACACATATCCTTTATCCCCCCGGTCTTGTTGTGCCAGGCGATCGATTAGAAAATCCTCGATAACAACAATGAAAATTCCTTCGTCTTAATGAACGATGGAATGGTGGTGAATGACGGTGGAACGAACCAACACCAACACACTTGGGGTATTCTTAGGCCATTATCCGGGAATTCCTTTTGCCATTTCCCTTTCAAATCTAAATACAATCAAAGTGATTACCCAGTTGTATGCGCGTGACACATAGTATCCTGTGCTCGTAAATTGCACAAAAGGACGACAAAGCTTTGGTGTGGGGGGAGTGAGCGAAAAACGCACGAAAACAAAAATCCCGAATTTTTCTTTCTCTTTCCACTTTTTCAATAGACGTTGTCGTCGTCTTAGCTAAAAATATCCTTCAATCGGGGGGTTTTCCTTGAAACAGGATCCCCTCCATTCACACATACACACAATCAGGGTCACGCAAAACATAATAACAGTGAAGGAAAAAATACAACTTTTTTTTTTTCTTTCTTGCTTTCTTAGATTTATTTACTTTTTTTCGTTTGGCCCCACGTAAGGGGGAAAGGAAAAAGGATATCTAAATTAGGGGATAAGGACTCCAATGAATTTAACATTTTCTAGAAACAGGCAATGTTTGGTGTTTTTTGATTCAAGTCTGCTTTTCAAAAGGGTTTGTCCTCGGATGGGGGACATATTGCTCTCAATTAAAGTTTTTTTTTTTTCGTTGTTGGTTTTTTTGAGAGAGAATGAGAAGAGGTCGCGTTCTGCTTTAGCGCCCGCAGCGAGGAAGGACTTCATTCCGTGTGTTTTTTTTTTTTTTTCATTTGAAGTGTACGTGAAGTCTCTTTAAATCGCTGCGATTATACTCATTGCCAAGTTTTTTCGTTGGTTGGAGGGTTGAGTACGACGTAGCACGTGTCTGAACTTACTCACTCCAGCTACGTGGGGTTGGGCAATCAGTTGACACACTCTCTGATGCAAGAAAGGATAACAAGTAGATGTGCATTGACTTGGGATAGCTATTAAGGAAGACGGTAACGAGGAAAAAGAGCCGCAAGCGGTTCTTTAAGTTGATTAAACAATTTTTTGAGAAAAGCTTTCCAATCACTTTTGGCAAGAAAAATCTTGAAAGTTGCTGTTTGTAGTTTTTGTAGTTCCTTAACTCTTTTATGGCACTTAATTTCAGTCGAAGTTTTTTTCGCTTCACCAAAAGCGTAATAAAAAAATCCCGAAAATAGTTAAAGGCCCTGTCAGCCAATACTAGCTTTGCATTAAATTTGTAATTCACTGACAACTAAATAACTTTTAAATTGTATTGTATTGGGCGGCGTAACAGCCCGTTGAGAGCCAGAGCCTAGCTTTTTCGCGCCTCCACTTTGTTGTGCGCGTTATAATTTTGTCACAACTTTTAAATAAATAAATTAAATAAAATCCCGAATAATCTTATCGTGCTAAAAAACACGTGATGCAGGAGATTAAACTTTAGACTTAGAATGAACTTTAGACACTTTTACTGCAATTGCGCCAATATTTTTTAATTTGTAGTAAATGAAATTCATGTTGACTAACAATCCCGGGCGTGAAAGGGCTAAACAAACCTCTTTTAAATCAAAAAAGGCTGGGAGACACCATGATCTGGAAAAAAGGCTTTGTTTGCCAAAAAAAAGATGCGGCGATGTGATGTCAACAGCAAGTTTGATCTGAACCTTTAAATGATAAAGATCCACCTTATCGAAAAACTCAAAAAGGTGTTTTTGAAAGAAGACTGAATTTTCATTCTAACCAGAACCATTCTTTACAAAAACTGCAAGGCCACTGTCTTTATTCCCAAGAGTTAATGCAATAAAGCTGATTGAGATTACAGATATTCATCATCAAGCAAAAAAAAAAACCTACTGCTTTATTAATTTGCAATCGTTTAGCGGATGCCGACAAACTTTAAGGAGAGTACAAAGCACGAAATGAATAAATGTCGGTGTATTTCTTAATTTAAAGACAGAAACGTGACACGGTCATTTTGAGGATCATAAAACATTAAAACGTGCGGTAGATTAGTCACTTAAGCCCCTGAAAGATCCAATAAAAATTTATAAATATGTTTTTTTTATTAAAAACGCATATGAATTACCATCAAAATGGGTGTGGTTGTGAATGAAAAGAGTTGAAAGAGTCAGTGCTTTATGACTAACTACTACTTATTAAAAAATAATCTTCACGTTTTTGTGGGTAAAAAATAAATAAATCCATGTACGTGAATGAATATTCCTTCAACAAAAGAAAGACTGGTTCTGGTTGCAATTCGAGCATCAGGGGTGTAGAGAATGACCCAGCTCACATTTTAATGAATTAATTTGGACTTCAAATTGCTTCCGCAACCATCATCATGCAGTTTTGTCCTCATTTTATTGATTTGTGAAATTCATCATCATTAACACACGAAAATCCTTTTTCATCAATTTTCATTTAAAACAATAAAAGTTGCTTCACTCAAAATGCAAAAGGCCCATTTATTTCAACCTTTCAAGTTGTCGATTGACACCTGCCAAACTCAGCATTAAAGCCCAAATCGCAACGGCGCGAAAGCGCCGAACCGAAAGGTCGGTCGGACTTTGACAGGCGTTGGTATGCGCTTTATCGACTTTACGAAAAAGAATGTCAGAGCGCGCCTCAGTCAAATCCAAATCGAAATGGAGCTCGCGCGTTAGCTTTCCCTAAATTAGCTTATCCTTGAAATTTTCCATCGGCTGAGACAAATTTTGTAAGAAAACAATTTGATTTTGAAATTAAAATCGAAAGCAATTCTTATTTAATCAAAAATCGCCTTTCGGCATTTAAATTTCGTTTGTAAATAAAAAAAAATAAAACAGATCTGTCAAATGCGATCACTTTAGGAGTGGTAAGACAGTATAAAAGGTCATAAACGGTCTTAGCCATTTTTATCCGCTTTTTCGGCAGCAACTTTGAGAAAATTGACAACCTTTTAAAGGCACATTCTACCTTGTGACTGCTCTGAAAATAGAAGTCAATGGTATTTCACTTTCTCCTCTGTCGATGTCAAGTAGATGTCACCACAACAGTCAATCCAATCAGACGTCCGTTTAAAAGGCTTGAGTGCCTCGTTCTTAGACCACCCCTTCACTCTCCCCACTCACACACCACCAATTCTTGCTAGCCACACTTTTATCCTCCAAAAAAGGGTTGAAGTAACATTTTTCGTTAGTTAATTTCTGTTGTTTTTGTACACTTTTGATGTCCCAAAAGTGTTTTCCGGGGTTGAATGCCACCGAGAATGGGGTGGGTGATTCCACCTCCCCTCCGCTTCGGTCTAATCAAATCAATTTATATGCCAAGTTCATTGAGTTGCGGTGCACAAAAGAGCACCAAAGAGTCAAACGCAAAATACGAAAAAAAAAGGCAAAGACGTAAACAATAAGAATAAGTGAAACGGAAATTGGGTCAATTGAATGCGGGGGGTTGAAGCGGAAACAATTGTTTATTTATGTTCGATGTACTTTCTTCCCGGCTCGGTACCTTTTTTTCGTTTCCCTGATTGTATTATGCGGTTTCTTGATTGCTTGTTTCGTCTTTTTGTTTTTTCCTTTCCCCTCCGTCTTGAAGGTCATACTCCATTGACCCTGAAACGCTTTTCTGACTCGATGATTACGCTCCGTGCAGATGTCAAAAAAAAAAAAGAAAATCTCTCGGTATTTGCAAATATGTCACACAGTATCTGACTGACACTCATGACACCATCGGCGGTTGCCATTAAAATTCCTAATTAAACGGAATAATTGTACAAAGAGCCAAACTAGAACATGCACAGAATGTGAAATTAAAATTTATGGGCGCCACTTTATGCTTCGGTGCAAGAATTCGTTCGCTTCGTGGTTGTGTGTGGCGTTCGTGGCGCTGGCGATGTGTGGATACGCGGAATGTGTGGATGGATGGACACAAAAACCGACCCGGGGGGAGGCGAACGTTCTACGAAAATATTTGTGAAATGAAATAATATTCGGGTGGGGGTTACACGGTTTCGTTGGGCTGATCTCATTTGTCATTCCGGGTTTTTGAATAGAACATTTTTGAAGCCGGAGTGATTTTTTTGAATCTATTTCACCAGATTGCCTATTTTCGAACGAGGTTTTAGCAGCGTTGTGTGTGAGGGGCAGAGCTTGTTGTAAAATATCTCTTCGATGGAATTCGGCGATGAGGCATTTATTGATTTATTGGATTTTTTTTTTGCATTGCAATCGACGGGTTTATTTTTTGTGCAAAATTTAAAAGTGCCTCGTTACGTCATTTTAAATTCAAGAAATCGACACTTTTTTCTCATGCACATATTCACTGAGAGGAATAAGGTTTTTTTTTCCTCAATGATACTTGTCCTCGGTTGGATGCAAAAAAAAAAAAAAGAATTGGGAAGCTGCCAATTTTTCAGCAAAAAAAATTTTCTTTACGACTGAGGTTACGATACAATACGGTTACGGTCACATTTGAGGGTTATGACTACGTTAATGGATGCTGCTGTGATGGCAAAGGACATGGAATGGATTTTTTGATTAAAGGAACTTTTTGTACTCTTTTTTTAAGGCATCAATATCGTTCAGTAAAGAGGAAAAAATAATTGTGAAAAGAATTAAAACTTGGATGATTTTACTCTCATCTTCTGTACTTTGAGTCTTTTTACTTTTTTTTTTTAAATTTCAACTGAATCAACGTTTAATCTTCTACTGTGCCTTAAAATACATTGAATACACTGAAGACTTTGGGATATATTCATATCCATGAAAAGTGGAAGAGGATATTTTACTGAAATGTCGGACCTTTGTCTTTGAAAGATGAATTTAAAAAATTGGTATATTTTCTGTGTTCAGTCAAGATAGCGGAGCACGCATTTGAAATCGTGCAATCTTTCAGCCACCTAGGGTCAGTAGTAGCCGCGGATAATAACATAGAAGAAGAAATACGCGGGCGGATACTTAAAGCCAACAGAACCTGTCTTGTAAGGCTTTTCAAATCCAAGAACCTTACCATGAATTCAAAACTGCTGCTTTACAAGACACTTGTATTGCCAGTACTCACATATGGATTCGAGACTTGGGTGCTTAGCCAAAGGCACTCTGACTTCTTAGCCGCGTTCGAGAGGAAAGTTTTACGGATAATTGTTGGACCCATACGTGAGGAAGGTCAATTCCGAACACGGTACAACCATAAGTTGTATGAAATCTACCTCGAAGCAGATGTTATAACGAAAATTAAGCTCGGTAGACTCCGGTGGGCTGAGCACCTCGCTCGTATGAGCGAAGAGGACCCTGCTCGGAAAGTCCTTTGCGGTACAATTCATGGTACAAGACAGCGACGCAGACCGCGCTTACGTTGGAAGGATGGAGTAGACCAGAACGCCCGAAGCCTTGGAGTGCCCAACTGGCGTCGGCAAGCGATCGGGATAGGTGGATGCTCGGACCGGACACCGGTTGTTGCGCCGATGATGATGATGGTGATATTTTCTGTGTTACGATTATATCAAAAATATATATTTTTTTTAAATCAAAAAGAACAACTGGTTAATACTAGAACTGTCGTGCTTCGTCGTAAGCTAAATAGGAAAAAATGCTCCTTAAAATCGCAGCAAGCCAGCGGAAGTCCTTATTTCATGCTATTGATTAAATTGAAATATAATTTGTGCCTGCTCTTTGGAGTACCCTACTACTGAAATAAGACATTCTTCGGCGTATTTAATTAAAATTGAAAATTTTTCTAAAGGGTCATTGCCCAGAAAATATGCTGGAAATTGTAATAGAAATTATTACCGAAAAATAAGGAATTTAACTACTACAAAATTTAGTAGATTTCAGTTTCATTAAACTGGAGTGAAATTTTAAGGAACGTAAAATATATAAGAAGATATTATTTTCTTTTTGTGAGAAAATCTAAGTAGCCATTAATAACTCTAATTTGTATTGCTTTATAGCAATATTACAAATTTAAGCTATTTAAGACAACTTTCAACTTGTAATGTCTTAAAACTTCAATTTAGCACTGATTCTTCTCAATTAAACAAAAATTTGAGTGCTTTTTTGAGAACTGGCAGAAATTGAAACAAACAACTACAAACGACACTACAGTACTTAATGGATATATGAAAAACACATATAAAAGAAAAAAAAAAGTCTTAAAAGAAGCACCATGTCTTGCCCATATTAACTACCACTTTATAAAACTGATATAAAAAAAACGTTTATAAAAACAAATTATATAAGAAAGTATTTTCTGACACTAATATTTAAATTTATTAATATTAAGAGCAATAATGCGCTTAAAAGAAATTGTTCCTTGAACAAGCCAGGTTATTTGATTCTGTACAGCACCTCCTCAAAAAACAGAGCTCGAGAGATTTGTTTTATATTGTGCATTCAGCTTTTCTTATATCCGTTAATTACTAATTTTCTGTAATCTTTGTTTGTCTCTTTAAATTTACAAGAAAATAAATCCAGAAAAATTATCCAAGTCTACTTCCAACAGCGAAAAAACAATAAGGATTGAAGTAACACAAGGTCATCCATTTTTCTGTTGTAAATGTAAATAAAACACACACAGCGGTACATAGTTTTTTATTTTAAAGTTTGGACATTGCCATTAAGTGTTAAAGATAATCACTGCATTCAAATAGACGCCTCATGAAAACATTCAGCATGAGATTTCAAGTTTCCAATAGGCAGACGTTTAAAGTCTTTCTGAGATCAGAGTTTTTATGACGTTGTTTTTCACGCATAATAGCAAAATTTAAACTAAAGAATGAGCTAAGATTTGCCGTTGTGTATATTTTATTGAGTAAATGACCAATGAAATTGAATCACCACTTTTATAGTTTTTTTTTTTTTTTTGCCTTGAGGACGATGTGGAAACCTGATAGACAGCCACTTTTATGGTAAGTTTTAATATTGTTTAACTCATTGCTTGATTATAAAACGATCCATTATCGTAAATGTCTAACATTCAACTAATATTATTACAGTTCGAATTGTAGCTGAGTTAAACACATGTGAAATGTCAATGCGGTAGCATTGAAAAGCAAGTTGGTAAACTTGAAACGTTGAAATGATCTTTAACAAACTGCAGCAGGATATTTTTTTTAAATTGAGCGACGTTTCGTTAAATAACCGAGGAAATGGAATTGGCTAAATATTGCAATTTCATTTAAAAAAGAACGAAGTTTTAAATTCTTATTTAACCCAAATTGCGCTAGAATTAATTTTTTGAAATGGTCTGTTTTTGTTTTTAATGGAAAGATTTGATTGAGCGGAGAACATATGACATTATTTTAAAATTCTTTTGGGTGTGACCCGTTGGTACAATAAGGGTTAAACAGTTCCATTGGAGTCGAACCAGCCTTTAATAAGCTTTAATAGAATTTATTTAATTACAAAATCTTCTTGTTTAGGATTTTAAACACATTTGAGAAGTATGAATATGGAACGTCTCACAAGAAATATTTTTCTGTTAATTTATTTAGATTCAAAACTGCATTTTCTTTTTGCTTTTAGACTGTTCAGTAGAGAGTGAAGCCAAAAGAAAGCAACAAATTGGTTTTATTGTATTATGAAAGCTGAGATAAATGAATTTGTTTAAGGGTTATATTTGAGGCTTCCAAATCCGACAGTTTCGTTATTTTGTCGTATTCGTAAAGCAATATCTGACCGATTGTGATCGCTTTTATTACACGAAGATGTCCAAACTTTTGGTATACCAGTCAATTTGAAGACATTTTTTTCTTTTTTTTTATGGTTTTTTTCGAGGAGGTGTCTTTTAATGACTTTGTCTGCCAGAACTTTGTCTGCTTGGAGCCTCTTATAAAAAGTACATTGGTACAGTCCTGCAATTAATCCTTAAGTGACCAGGATGATGACCTTGTACACCAGAACAAAAATTGGGTAAGATTATAGCAAGTTCATCAATATTCAGCTTTAAATATTAGACTCATTAAATCTATGAAATGTTTTCTTATTTTATTTTCGGTGCAAGATTCCTGACATAAAAAAAATGCCTGGATATAAAAAATTCGTTGAACTTTGACTAACTTTATTTCTTAAAGAGTTCATTGCATCTTCAAAGTTTAATTGACGTCGTCACAAGAATTAACTAAGAAAGCATTGTTGCTTTGAAAATTCTATAAGAGAATTTTGAAAATTCTATAAAAGAAATTTGAAAATTCCTTAAAAGAATTTTAAAAATACTTTAAAACATTTTCAATAAACTTTATTGAAAATTCTATAAAATAAGTGTTTGGATGTTCCTCATCGAATTTTTTTTCTTCGGGGATAGAGACCGAAGTTTCCACAGGATTGTGGAATAAATGTAGTGACAGCGGCAACCTTCTAATCACCGGTAATTCCACCGTAATGACCATTTTCAGGCTAATATGAAATAAAGGCCAAACTTTCGTAATGCCCAAAAAGACAAAAAAAAAAAAAATCATCGCCATTAGACTGATGAGTTATTAAAATTTTGTTCGCATTCCCCTTAATGGAAGTAATTACATATGTTAATGAAACTAATTAAGATTTCAGGACTGTGCACATCGGATAATGCACTTAAAAATTCCATTCAATTAATTAACAATTCAAAACGGATAAATTTAAAGCCTTAATGAGTCACAGTTCCATAAATGCGATTCACTAAATTACAGCCACTGCTTCAAACATATGTCACCAACCGATATCCATTACAATCAATAACAGCGATTGTACATGTTCATTGAAATGTCATCATTCACAGAGAGGATGCTGTGTTTTTTTAGGCTACAATAACATGTCCCTTCAATAATCATCATTCCAATTAAATGCTTCGTCAAACACAAAATAACTCGCACAAAACATCACTCCCCCCTCACTGCGTGTGGATGAAAGAACATTATGGTTATCCTTTGTGATCCTGGAAAAAAAAGTCTAAAATCCTCTTACAGTGTACAAATGTCCTGTGTCACATGTGATACACATACACACGTCATAGACATCTAATTAGAAGGTACATCTCTATCTCAAACCTGTTATCCTTTGTGGCGTACTCGCCCGTGCATATCTCCTCGTCTATTGAGTTACTAAACCACACACACACATGGGACACTCATAAAAAAAAGGAGCGAGGTCCTTGTAATTTTAAGGATACTTTTTTTTTATGTTACAAGCCACTCCGAAACAAAACAAACTGTTTCACTTCACTCTTTTTTTTGCGAACAACTGCCCCGCAAGGATAATCCGCTCACGTATAATTTTTTTTTGCTCTGTGTCGCTCCTTGATGCAATAACATTAAATTGTATTGTCGTAAATAATCCACGGGGCGACATGGGTGTGGGCTGCACATTCCAGCCCGCCAATAAGAAAACACAACACTGCACACAACAATAACTTACAATATGCTTCACAATAAAGGACGAACAAATAAACGGATAAAGCAACACTCATAAAATATTCACACCATATGTTATCGTGCACTGCAATTCCATTAATCGTGTATCCATATTCTCTGTGCTGCTGCACTTCTCGAGGATTCTTTTTCTTGCCCCCACACAGATGCGGATAAAAACCGGACACAAGGACAATGTTGGAATAATTAAGCAATCCTTGTTGCTTCCCACCCAGCACCCGCTATCATTTCCTTTATTGCATTTTTAATTAACACACAGAAAAACGAAAATGATAAATGATAAAAAAACGAACGGGAAAAAATGAAAGAAACAAGAACAAGAACTAAATAAAATAGAAATGGAGAGTAATTTGAATGGAGGACACTTCACTTCCAGGATATGCCATCACAATAAAAAATCATAAAAACATATAAACAAAAGCAAAGCGAAGAAAACAATCCGAGCGTTTGCAATAAAAAAAAGAGGAAGGACCTGTTTTCATCCTTGTATTCGACTCGGGGAGGGAAGAACCCGGCTGCACCCAACAACACACACAGTGTGGCCCATAAAAATTAACCACAAAACGCGAAATGCTGGGAAGAGTGCAATAAAAAAATGGGTGTGTTTTACACCAACAACAACAACAGCAAGGAAAAGGACACCCACTTCCGAGAAAGCCCAGAATTTTTTTTTTCTGTTGTTTTCTGCCACCCACCCCACCCCACCCCATCCATATAACGACGAACCAAGAAGGACGAAATTAATTATTTCGTTTTTTTTTTTCTTCGTTTCTGTTTTACTCGGGCAACGTGATTCGAATGCAGGACTATGACTCCGACAGACAGGATCAGGAGAAATATTGGGTGGGATAGAGAACATAAAATAAAAATTAATAATATCGCACGAGGGAGGGATCATCATCATCATTAGAGGAGACACATCCTTTTTCGTGGTCAGCGCGCACCTTTTCTCCATTCACATGAATTCTTCCCGCAACAAGGTAAATGTTAGATCCTTGTATTCCCATAAAAGGATGTGATATCCTTGGTTGATGGTTGATTTTATTTTCACAAATTTAACAATTTCGGAGTTCCGCTCTGGGTCTCCAGGTTTGGGCATTCACTTTGAAAAACAATTTTTTTTTTCTCTTGGGAACAAATACCGCACTCGACGAAACACGACCGAGAACGTTCTATACGCGGCCGACGTTCGATTACTACTGAGTGTGGATGGCGTGCATGCGGATTTTCTGAATGAAACTTGGATGACGACGGATGCGGGAGCGCATGGATTTGTTGCGAGTTGGAACGCATGGGCACTGCCACGCGACCAACTTGCTGTGTGTTGAGGGTGGTTAATGGGAAATTATCTCTTGTGGGGGGATTGGTTGGTTGTTGTGGGGTGTAAGGTAACTTGTAGTGAATTGGGGAGGAAATACAGGGAAATTTCTTGTAAGAGGTTTTCTTTTGAGGCAGACTGATAAGGATTTTGTACCATGCCGGTTGGCGTTGGGTTGGGTTTGGTTTTCCGTCTCCAGTCGTCCGCAGACAACGTCTAAGCATAAGGAACAGTATTCTACTACGTGCTATAAGAAGAACGAGAATTTCTTTAGGAAAAGCAATAAATTTAAAAAGACTGAGTTTTTTATAGTCCACGTAACAGCCCATACAGAGCCAGAGCCTAGCTTCTTCGGTACTGAATGTCTGCTATATTAATTGTTCATCACTGGAAGAGAGATTTCTCTAGAGGATTCGTCTTAACCACACTTAACTGCTGAGAAAATGGGTAAAGAAAGACGGTAGGTGAAGCTAAACATTTTGTACCAATGTCACTTTCCTGTTTCCGACTGTCAAAACGCCCATAGCAGAGCTAAGTATCCGCTGAACTTCAGTATTTGCCAATTTTAAGACTGTAGTTTTGAACCTAGGGCATACAGTAAGTTCTGGCAGTGTTATTTCACAGATATAATAGCTATAGTTAGTTGTGAATTCATATGAGAGACACATAAAGGGTGTGCCATCTAGTGGTTTCTTTTTAAATAAGTTATTTTAACACTGACAACTGTTTCCCACTCGAAATCTTGACAGAAAGCTTGTAACATACCTCCGCCGAACAAAATGAGTCGCTTAAGGCTTTAACAACGTTGAGAAATTTTGAAAGCTATTTTCCAAAGTTAGTGCTGTGTAGCCGAAACACAGTGTTCTTTAAGAAGAAATTGTCTTATCAGAGGTTTTGACGATGTCAATTGATCGTTTCGGAGCCGCTATTTTACTCCTTTGGTCTTTTTTTTTTGTGGAGAATCGTGAAGAATTGATGCTATGTCAACAATCCAAAAACGATTCAAACACTTAAAGCCATTACCATCCAAGTAATCCGTTGGCTACAGCCCGAAAGCATCAACAAGGTCTTGCAAAACTGGAGTGACAAAATGCGCTACGTCGAAGCCAGCCGAGGCAGCCACTGGAACGATGTTATGTTCCATAATTAATGGCAATGTTTGCTCTTACTAACGTAGCTATGAAACATGGAAACAATTTAATTTTGTTCATTTTATTGTATTTTTAAATAGAAACTTTTATTTTGTCTATCCTCCAGATTTGGCATTAATTTGCTTCGCAATCCATAAAAAAGTTCACTTATCTTGGCTTCCTAGAGTTCTTCTTACTCACTCGGGTTTTCCGATCACGAAGTTTTTTTGTTTTTCTTACCTGAAACGAGAAAAAAAAGTACAAAATTAAAGTCATGTTTACTTTAGAATGCAACACAACAAAAAACAAAATTTTTGCTCTCTCCCCCAAAAAACAGAAAACTTCCCAAAATACATGTTCGCTTCTTTCCCCAAAAGGACACGTTCCATCCAACATGTCTGATTGAGTTTCCCCATCTTCTCAGAGAAAAAAATATGAAAATCACGTGCTTTTCTTCTCGTTATGCAGTCGACCGTCTCGGTTTCCTCCCATGTGTCAAACAAAATTACAATCAAAATAAACAAAACAAAAGCCAAAAGCACTTTGGAAAAAAAAAGGATTCAAAAAACTGCTCACTCACAGCTCGAAATTCGAATCGTTTGTATTTTAATTTTAAGCCATAGTCCGTATCAAAGACCAGAAGTCCTTGCCCAGACTCACACCTCCCCACACTCTTCCGTCTCCATTACACCACCACCACCATCATGAAGTCGATTAGAAAAACGACTCCTTGATTGAAATGTTTTCGGCAATGTGTTTATATCAAAAGACTGGAAGGATGTCTGTGTGCTGCAATGAATCAATGTGCTAACATCCCTTTTCACTTTTAGCCAAATGAACATTTCAAACCGCCCTCCCCAGAGAGATGCAGAGAGACCGAACGCTGCTTGACTTTTCCTTAACCAAACTGCATAAAGCGATTCCTTTTAATCGAGTGATACTAGCGTTAAGGGTTCTCCGTCAAGGACGATCCCCACCAACACCATCCCCCTGATATTTGTTTACTTAAAGCGTTGCACAGAGAAATAACAAAAAAAAAAAAAGAAAGAAAAACGGCAACCGACCTGACAGGAAGAAGGTAAATAATTCGAGGGTGAATGAATTTTTCTTTGGTTTTTGTGATCACAGAGAGACGGAAAAGAGGGTGAGTGTGCGGTATTTCCTGTGCTTTCCTGCTTTCAATGGACGTTAATGGCGATGGTCTCCGGCACCGGCACCATACTCGTCGTCTATCGACGGGGGTAGTTTGTTGGGCACGGTATTGTAATGTGCGATGATCCCTTGTGATTATCATTTCGATACGGACAGTTAGAAAAGTCAAATTAGGCCAATTTGTGTGTGTGGATAGGTCAATAACGGTGATGAACGAACCATGGCTTGAATTAGGTGAAATATTTTTTTTTTTTTCGTGTGTGTGTCTGGGTGTATGTTCGTTTTCTCTGAGGGTTGCGGGGGAAGCTTGGTGTGTGTTTATCGTTTGTTAGTTTAGTGTAGATTTCAATCGGAACTGTGAACGAGAGAGGATTATTTAATTTGTGATTTATTGTATGGCGGGGGATGAGGAGAGGTGAACTCTGTGGTGTACTTTGATTCGTAATTAATGAGCAGTTGAGAGAATGAGTGAATTTTGCGGGACGTGATAATAGAGCGGTGGTAAAATAATCAGCGGATGACGAAATTGAATGACAGGCAACAGTTCACGAGGGAGTTTGAGGTTCTATTTTTGGACTTTAAGGAAACTTTGAGGTTTGTTTTGAGACAACACAAGGGAATGGATTGGAGAAGTCAAGTAAAGGCGTTCAAATGACCCAAAATAGCTCAAAAGTTTTGCTTATTTTAGAAAGTTTTTACAGAGTTGGCTTCAACAATTCATTTACGTTCGGAAATTAAGTTTATAGGGGTTCGGAGGCCAAGGCAGTTCGACTTGATGCCTTCGTTTGTTATGTAAACTTGTTAGCTAAATGCAACTATCGCTAATAGAAAGGTTTGTACAAAGCTACTTAATGACAACGAATGACAAAAACAAAAAAGGCCGCCAATAACAAAATAACAGGAGAAAAAGCAGAATAGTACAGCTTTTGGTTTTACGTTTTTGTTTTCAAGGTTTCGTTCCAAAGGAGTCATTCCACGCAGGATCGCCCAACGTTCTCAACGACTCCTCTCCGATTTGGCTCAAAATTGGTAGAGTTAGTTATTGAAGTGGTTCAAGTCATGGGACAAAATATTTTTGCCCAACTCGATATAGTTTGCTAGTAACGAAGGTTTAAAAATTGGTAAAAAGTCAAAATTGAAGATTTCTTTAAAATTTCAAAAAATCATAACTTTCGTTCTGGTAGATTTTCTTAAAAAAAATATGTGTTAGTCGAACCCATTGAGATTCCAACTTGGAATTTGGAGTGAAGATAGGTGAAATATCGTTCAGAGCTCCCCATATAGGCTGGGCGATTTGTCATGGAATGACCCAAAGGAATAACCGAGCCCTTATAGAGTTACTTCAGTGTCTGTATATTTGTCTGTCCTCTTTTATATATTTGCCTACAACTTGCAGGTCCATTGGAATTAAGGGATTAATTATGGGCCGTAGATGTACCTAGGCAACCCAGAAATTGACCGTCAATTTTTTTTACTCTGAATTTTGAACTCCTAACTTTCGACTCTCAAGCAAAATACAATAAAAGAGTTGTATCATTTTTTTTTAAATCAGAAATAGTGTGCCATATCCCTGTAATTGGTCCGGCGAAGTGTTCAGAAATAAGTAATACTTTATTAGGTGCACAACTTTCCTTCCGCCGTTTTTCTTTTTCCAAAATGTTTACAAATACCTAAGCTTATTGTATGGCATTTACGATCTATTTATTTCAACTACCACTTACTGCTACAGCTATCTATTGCAAAACGGCGGAAGCAAAGTTGTAGTTAAAATACAGAGCGTGCTATGTTAATTTCACCTACAAAGGCTGGGCCATTTGGTGTTTTTTTTTTAAATCATACGTCGACACGTGACATTGATACCAGTTTTCTATTCAAAATCTTGACAGAAATTCAGTATCCTACCTCCATAGAACGAAATAAATGGTTTTAAGCTTGAACAGCGTCGGAAAATATTGTAAACTTTTTTCCAAAGTGCTGCGTATCCCAAATAGTACGCTTTTTTCAGTAAAGAAATCTTGTTTACAGCCATCCTGACGACGTCAATTGGACGCCTCGCTGCGATTTAAATGCTTTGGCCTTATTTTGTGAAGAGCCGTAAATGACTGATGTCATGCCAATCACCGGAAAATGTTTTAAGCACTTGAGGAAAAATCGTATCCAAGCAGTCCGTAAGCTACACCCCGAAACCATTAACAAAGCCTTGTAAAATGGAATTGGTAGAATGCACTATGTGAAGCTATGTATGTAGCCGAGGCAGCCATTTGAACGGTGTTGTGTTTCCTAAAAAATGGGAATGCTTGCTCTTACTAATAAACTCTTGATATATGGAAGAAGTTTAATTTTGCTAATTTAATTGCATTTTCAAAATAAAACATATATTCGATTAGTCCTCGACAAACTAAAATTCAGGCCATTCGAAAAAGAAATAAAGACTTTAGGAGAGGCTTCAAACTACCTACTTGAATGTTTCCTAAAGAGGGAAATGTTTCCATTTTTGTGATTGCAACTCGTGAATAGTGTAATAGTTTTGAATCCTTTTTCTCAACTGCCGTCTTAAGTTATTACTCCTAAATGAAGCTAGTTTGGTTCGAAGATTGCTCCGTAAACTGTTCCAGTTTCCTAAAACTCTCCCGAATGACTGCATTTCCATTTCAAATGCCCGATGAAACCGAATTTCCTCCAATAAAATTCAATGGAAGCCCATCGTGTAGCCACCCTCTTCGAGGCACACACACGTCAATTGCGATGAACTTGTGGCTAAGTAAAAATCCAAGTCTTGTCTCCTTCAATTTTAAAGGCCCACTCACGACGAACATAAACAACCGTCCGGAAAGAAGAGGAAATATCCGGCACAGACAACGACCACGTTGACTTCGGGTGAAATTGCAAATTCTCCGCATGCCGCTCCCGACACCGACGCCATCGAATAGAAATTCCTAACGATACGTGTGTGGTTTATCACCGAACAGGAGGCATTTGGATGTGCGCTCCTTTTGCAGGAAACGCAACAACCCCGCACAATCCACTTTGCATCCAAAAACTGTTTACGATAAAACTCAATGTCCATCAGAAATAAACCGAATCCCGATGACGGATTCAGCTAAAAATTGTTGCTGAACTCCTCCACCACCATATGGACACAGTCTGCGGGGACTGGGCTCTGTTCGTCAGTCAACTCCGATCTCGGTTGGTCGACGAGTCTGTCAGGCCAGGGTGTCTATTTCACACACACCCACACAGCTGGAAGTACTCAGATTCACATCAATCATCCTCGAAGGAGAGCATCCCAACGAAGAGGCAAACACAAATGTAAACAGATCACAACACAGATCCACCTCCTCCGCTCCGAATTGTTTGTCTGCACTCTCCATGTTGAGATGAATGGCTTCACACCGATACATATGTAACGCCTCCAGATACATTTTCGTGACCATCATCTGGATGGTGCCTCCGGCGGAAAGAACGCGCATCACAACACCAAACTGTGAGAAGCTGACGAATGTCTTCGGGGCGTTAATTGGCGTGAAAGATTCCAAAAAACGTAAACAAATTGAATCGAATGGACGGACGGACGCCGGGGATGATGGATGTCACTTAGTGGCTATCTCCCTGTGGGTGATTGTGTGTCAATTTTGTGTTTATCGCGTCTGTGTACTGACGGACAAATTGATATTTCGGATGATGATTGTTTGCTTGACAGATATGGAGATATGAACATGGGACAGGATTTTGGATTGGGATTCTGGGAAAGAAAGAAGAGCTCCGAGGGGCGGATTTTTGTTTGTGTTTCGTTTGTGGGTTTGTGATGCTGTGTTGACATTGACGCTAATTATGTTCACTGAGATCGGATAATAACGCAATTAGCACAGCCATTGATGTTAGGTTCGCGGTGGATGATAGACGAGTGCTAAACTAGGAGAGTTAGTTTGAAAAAAAGAAATGGAAAAACAGAACCTGAGTTAGAACGTGCAAATGATGGTCCTATTTTGAACACAGACTAATAGATTTAAAGTTTTTTTCCTTTATAAAACTTCATGAATAGCGAAATCAAACTGCTTTCGTGCTAATTATCCCAATCCAAACTTACGATGAATGTGGGCATTGAGTACTAAAACTCGACACTTATACAGAGTTGAGTAAAACAAACGCAGAAATAACAATGAACAGTAAAATTTTAATAATATTTTATCGGACATGAGAACAACTTTGAGGTTTTTACAGAGGTTTTTGAATTACAGAGGTCTAAAAAAAAAATGTTTTTGGCAGACGAAATTTATATTACTCATAGCAAAGAAAAACATATGACCTTTGCGATTTATAGAGGAAAAAAGAGATAATTTTTGAATAAGAAAGGTTTTCATGTTGTTCTTAAAAATATTCAAGGGCACATTGCATAGGTCTTCTTCGATTTACAGAGGTTTATTCATGTGACTGTGACCATACTTTTACAGAGCTTTGCAGATTTACAATACTTTTATTAACCACTTTTTTTACGTTTATTAATCATATTCTGGAAATTTGGTACACTTAGGCCAAACCTAGGCCCATTGTGCTGCCAACAATCTTTTGGCTTTCCAAATTATGACGTACTTAAAAAAAAGGCATTACAAAAATGACAATACGTGCTTCATAGCATTTTGCCAATGCAACAAATCTAGTACCTGGTAAAGCAGCTTCAATTTTTAATTAAATACTTCAGCACATCTATTTAGCATTGAAGATATTAAATTTGTGGATTCAGGGATTTTTCCTTAGCTAACTCTTTTTTATTTTCTGACCTGCAACTCTTAACCTCAATCAAATCTGTTCTCAAAGTGAGATTCAAGTCGGGTTATTGCGCTGGTCCTTAAGGTAATTCTTCATCAGCTTTGGCGAGTGTTTTGAGCGGTTACAGTGCTACAACTCTCACAGTAGAAGAAAAGAAAATGAAAGAAAAGTGGCTGCTTTGAGTTTACCTTATTAAAGTAGTTACAATTACTGAATCAACAAAATAAGACTTGATTTCATGAAGGAGTTGCAGGAGCTCTACTGATTGCTTTTACTAAAGTCGCAGTCTATCCACTCCTTTGCTGGTACGTAATTCTTTCAAAATTTATTGTTTCCACTTTCTTCACGCGAGTAAAATCCATCATCTTGGAATTTCATTTCTTACCTTTTAAATATTTCGCAGTTATTAAATGGCAACCCAAATAACAACGCAGAGACATTTTCGCAATCTAGAAGTAACTCCCTTAAAAATGACAGCAATATTAAGCTGATAAAAGAATTTTTGTGAGATCTAGTTTCAGTACTCACTTTTTCCTTATACAGTAAACTCTCGAAAATTCCAATTTCATGGGTCCAGAAAACTTCGAATTACAGAGATTTTTGAATTACGAAAATTTCAGAAAAAAAAATATTGCTCACGTACGCATTTCAAGAAGCGGTTGTTGAAGAAAAAAAAGTAAACTTGATTTCGAATTGTAGAGGTAAACAAACCATTATTTTCGAGTTATAGAGTTTTCCATGATATTTTGAATCAAAATAAATTCGAATTAACGAGGGGATCAAGTTTCTTCGATTAACGGAGTTTTTTTTTTCAGGGGACTGTGAGAATGTTTCATTTACAGAGGTTTATGAATTATGGAGGTTCGATTTATCGAGAGTTTACTGTATTAAGCTAAGTTCGAAAAAAAAGTCATAATTAGTTTTTGGGTTGAATAGATGCGTCTTCAAACTAAATATTAGGTTATCAAATATCTCCCTTCCGCCTTTTTGTCTTTTGAATTTTCCGGCTATGTACAAAACGCTACAGAGCTTGTATCCAAACTAATCATGCATAGCGTCGTTCTGTAGATTACGTCAAGACCTGCCAGGTACGAGCTCTGTAGCGCTTTGTACATAGCCGGAAAATTCAAAAGACAAAAAGGCGGAAGGGAGATATTTGGCAACCTAATACCATCCTTCAATCAGTGAAGTAAAAGTCGACAGACAGCAAAATACTTTTAGAAGCCTTTCGTTTTTGAAACCTTTCGTTTGATTGAAGCCTTTGGTTTGATTGAAATACTCAGAGTAATTCCTTAAATCGAAATTAAATTACAAGCATGATAAGAAATATTCAACACACATTTGTACTGTATCGATGTTTTTTTATTCCTTTTCAAGTGTTGTATTTTCTGCAAGTGGAACGATGTCTTAATCAACTGTAGAATTTGTAGGAATGGATTTGTTACGTATTTTATCATCTGTTATTTGACTCTGTCTTACTGAGGTGCAGTTGGTAAGTGCTTGGGAATTTTTAAACCATTTAAAAGGGGGTTCTATTTACAAGCAAGCACCTCTCTCACTATTTCTTATTATTAACGACGATATATCAAAATAAAAAACGAAAGCCGAGCAAATGTGCTAATGATTGCTGCACCAACTATCTAGTTGCAAGCCAGTTCCATATCGCATAATAATCATTTTGTAAAGGGACATAAAAAAAAGTTATGTTGCCGTTTGGTTGAAAAACATACGTTCGACATAAAGAAGTGCACAAACCTCGCACTCCGCTTCAACAACTTCATTACCACCTCACTTTTTTCACTTCATTTCCATCGTGTGTCATAACTCTTCCAACAAAAACCCATTAATCCCGAACGAGGAAAATTCCTTTAGTATTCCGAGAAATGAACTATCCTCCTAAAAACCACTCAAACAATTGAATTCTTCCCAAAACCGTATTCACCACTCTGGGGATGCATAAACCCACCGACAACATTTCTAACTCCTAATTCAAACCAAACCGAGGAGAGTGGAAACCAGAGAGAGAAGGTCCTTTTTCCCACAAGTGAACGAATCAAACTATTTGAATCATTGATGATCGTCGTCGTTGTCGTCTTCATCTCTCTGGAGCGCGATGGAAAACAATTGACCAGGGAGAAAGTTTCACGTTAAGTGGTTCCCTGTTGCGTTTTATGGTCGAAACTCAACTTTTATTTCCCCTTTGCTTCCATCCCCCACCATACCGGCACACTTCCTCTCTTGTTTATGGTGATGTGTGCACTGAAAATTGCCACACACAGAAAGTAACGACACGGTCACACTCCTCCTGCCGTTCGATATTCCTGGATGTGCGCGAGGAAATTCTATTTTCGATCCGAGATTTCCACTCTCTCGCCAGCCCAAATGATGCAATTAGTGATATTGGTCCAAGGGGGACACTTTTAGTTTTTTTGTTGTGAGTGTGTGAGTTTTGGTGCTCGACTCCTGGCTTGCTGTTTTTTCTGGCGGGGTGTATTCCTGGAATGTGTGGGCTGAACGATTGGGGACGGTTAACCTGTTGGAATCGTTGGCAATTTATTTTCGTTGGAGGAATCTCGAATGATTTGTTTTGAGAGCGAAGGAATATTTTTAGTCCGGCACTCCGGATCAGAGCACCGCTGGGAGCAGGTGTCCATTATAGAGATGCCCTCCTTGTCTGTGCTGAGTCGTATGTCACGGAGATATTTTGGGTATGTGCGTGGTTGAGTTGGGTGACACGTTTCGAGGGAATTCTCGAAATGCCTTTGGTATCCCTTTGTCAGAAATTTTTACGATTTGTGTCAATTTTACAAAAAATAAAAGAAAACTTTATTTTTTTCCGTTTGTCTAATTGATGGGAGTTCTGTGGGCGGACAGGAACAAAGGTGAGACTATTTCTGTTCGCGATTAAGTTAATCAAGAAGTCTCTTGGTGGTGGTTTGATGAGTTGGGGATGAATCTGAGATTTTCGGAATTAACATATTTTTTCTTTCTTTGGCAGAAGATATACTAAAACTGGAACGATGCGGAGAAGAACTAAATGGTCTCTGCGCAAAGATGACACGCAAATACGTGAAGTGTTACAAACAAAGTCCTTCACAGAATGAACAACTTTTCAGACATTGAAAAAGGCTTTGGATTCAGTTCAAGTTTGGTGTTTAAAAATGATGGCAAAACAAGATTATGAAGGTAAGATTGACTTAAGAGCTAAGGTCGAAGCAAAATGAGAACCTTCCTTTGGTGATGGAAATCAGTTTTTTCTACCCATGTGATGACTTTGCACATCATCAACGCTAGACATCACAACAGGAGAAAGATAACGACAGCTGAATAGAAGTCGCCATTAGGTGTAGTTCTACAGACAAGTGAACAACATAAAAGGTGGACCATCTAGTGGTTTCTTTTTGAGACACAGGTTATTTTCACACTGAAAACTTTTTCCCATTCAAATCCGTTCTTGATCGAAATACAATATCATGCCTCCGCGAAGCTAAATGAGTCTCTTTACGCTTCAACAACGCTAGAAAATATTGAAAACTTATTTCCAAAATGAACAGTGGTTTTTTTTTTAAGAAATCTTTTTATCAGCCGTCTTGCCGATGTCAGTTGACTTCTTTTGAGCTGCGATTTGATCTCTCTGGACTTTTTTGTGGGGAAATGTGAAGGGCCGATGTTTTGCCAACAATCCAGAGACTGCGCGAAATCATCAACACGGTCTTGGAAAATTGGAGTGGCAAAATGCTCTACAGTGAAGCTAGCAAAGGCAATCACGACGCTGTTGAATGCATCTTCTACATTCAATTTTTGAAAATTGGTCTTCTATAGAATTCGTTTTTTGTAAATTGGTTTTAATGCGTCTTTTATAGCAATTTTATCAAAAAATTTAAAATTGGATAGAATTCGTCGTCCATAATGATTTTTTTGAAAAAAAAAAAAAAAAACTTTCAAATCGACTTGAATTCGTCTTCTATAAATATTATAAAACAAAGTCGAAAAAAATGTTTGGGGAGTGTAATCTCAGGAACTACTGAACGGATTTGCATGCGGTTTTCACCAGTAGTATTGTTGGGTATCTATTATGGGTATGGACTACATTTTATAGACATTTAGGCACAACAAGTTAACGGTATATTGAGATAAGTAAAAAAAGTCGAGAACTGGCAAACTTCTAAAGCGGGCGCTGTCTAAACAGTTAAAGATACGAAAAAATAATGTACTGGGAAATTGATCGTCTCAAAAAGTTCTAAAAAAAACTCAGCGGTGGCATATGTATATCTTTTAAGGTAGACTCACAATAACCAATTTTATGGTTCTGTAAAAAATCGAAAAGCCAATCCGCCCTGTAATTTCCACACCGCTTTGTCAAAAAATCTGAAAAAATTACAAAAAATCGGCTTCCATGAGTAAATTAAAAAAAAACTAATTTCAGCATTCTAGCCCCAATACTTTTGGAGCTTTTGGCCAAAAACGATAAAACGTAAATATGCGAATTTCGAAAATCTAAAAACGCAGTTTTATAGATCTCGGAGCAAGCACTAAGAAATAATAGCTATAAAAATATCGATTAGTTGGTGAAATCCGAGAAATCGTTGATTAAAAGATTTTTTTAATCTATAAAATTCTGGCTGAAATCGATGCGAGTCTCAGTGGTGTTTTCTATGTTCATTTCAACCCCTATTTGCTAAACTCAAATTTTGCACACAGCTGGCATGACGATGATCGCGCGGAAACGGTGTTGTGCGGATAGAGGCATATGAAATGTGAAAAATGGATATATGCATATATGTATGTGTATAGGTTTACATAAATGTATACATCAGAAATACAGGCAGCGATGAAAGAACGTGGTATTTTTTTGTGGGATATGATAACCAATGGGAAAATAACATATCTGATGCGTGTTCTGTTGTACAGGAAAATAACAAGGACACTTATTTACTTTAATAATTTCGTTGTGTAAAATTACTGAACCTTTCTTGCCATGGCAAAATTACCGCAAAATTTGATTGAAGATATGTTGTACCGCAGACAACAACAACTGTCATCCGATTATGGGAACATTGATCAAAGTACATACAATCGAATCATTCTAAGTCGAATTTTCACGGGTTAGAGGCAGTTATGGAAATTCAAGTTAGAGTGTTTCATATTTCTTTTTTTTTGTGTTGAAAATCCTTTATTTTGGACTGTAATATTTACAATTGGAATTATACTGACAGACGTCTTTATATTTCTCTTTTAAAGTAAACTTCCAATACACACGCTGAATGAAGCAAGAATGCATCTCAGATACGAGTACATATCGCTCTCGACAACGATAATGCTCGCTCGCGATGTTCGCGTGGAGGGATTTGTTCGCAAGCAAATTCTCATTTTTGCTGTGAACTTCGTCTGCTCTCTCTTTTTTGCATAGGTTAACAACAATAAGGGCAACCACTTGCGCTTTTTCTCCGACGTGTTTGCACTACAAGAATCAATACGAAATGAATGTTCGCGAAATGTCTAGGACCCCAATGGGAGAGTCAGATAATGCGAGTGTGCGTACTTGCTACAAGTTGGGAGGGGAATTTTTTTTTGTCTGTTTTTCAGCCAAAGAAATAAAACTCGACTTAGAGGTATTGAAAGTAGACTAAGGCTGGAAAGAATGTATTCGGGTAAGAGGGATTTTCGACTTAGAGAAATTCGACTGTATGTTCTGTGGAATTTTATTTCAAGTAGCCGTATAACATTAAACCATGCAGAATACATGCGAGAAAAAACTATGATCATTACTGATTTATTGAAGTGATTCAAAATGAGTGTCTTCTGAAATAGGGAAAAATCGTTTATGAATTAATTATGTAATTATTCTACAATAACAAGGCGAATATTTTCTTTTTGAATGCTACTGGAGGCAGCGGAAAGACTGCTTTTGCTGTGGGATCGTCTGCAATTGAAGCCACACTTTTAGATGGCGGAGGAACTGCTAACTCTGCTTTTAAACTTCCATTAAAATTTTGTAGTACCGATGTTTCAAGTGCTTGCAATGTTTCCAAGTAGAGTAATACTGGTAAATTGACGATGGATTGTAGTTCAGTAGCTTAGGACGAGACTTCAATGCTCCACAAAACGTCTAACAAGACGCACTAAAGCAAAGTCTATGCTTCACTGAAAGCAAAGTCTATGCTTATTTAACTGACCGTGCTTTAGATGTAGAAGAAGCGGTGCATTACCCCAAATTATTTCTAAATTCAATAACACTTTCTGGTATTCCATTGCTCGAATACTAAAAAACTTTAGATATAGTGCTGCCTGCGCGAAGCCAGGACGGGTTGCTAGTCTATGATAATTTTCTCAAAAAATTTCAAATTGGTTTGAGTTCGTCTTCTATGATAATTTTCTTAAGTAAAAATGAAAATTGTGTTGAATTTGTCTTGTTGTTTTTTTGAAAAAATTTAATGTTGCCTTAAATGCGGCTTCCACAGTTTTTTTTTTTAAATTGTCTAGAATGTGACTATTGAAGTAAATTCTTTTTAAAGCCAAGTTGTTGTTCAATAATTGATAGGAATGTTCGCTCTTACTAAAAAGAAGCTAAAATACATATAAAGCATTTAATTTTGCTTATTTGATTACATTTTTAAGAACAAATTTATTTTTGGCCCACCCGGAGTAATTAGAAGCATTTTGCAACAAGATTAAGTTCGATTTTCGTTGTCTCTGCCGTGCGCTAATTGAAGTCATTATTTGAAATATAAAATAGTTCACATCACTTTCATATAATTATTTTTTTCCTTTGTCTAGAGCCCTATCGCCCACCCGATTGCGAAACAAATTCAAGTTCCACTGTCGACCTGAAATACCTTCCACTCTTGCGCCTTCCAAAAAAAAAAAAACAAAAATAAAGTCCTCTTGAATCTCTCAACAACTCCACTCATATGATCTGCGGTAGACAAACTTCACCTCGAAAGCACTGTTCTGCCCAACTCCCGAATTGACTGTCTCCCACTTGGAAAAAAAAGTCAAAAGTTAACTTCCACTCGACTAATTCTGAAACAGCAGCACCAACAACAACAACAATCATCCACAACCAACTTCAGCCACTTCCCTTGATATGCAATAAAATTACGTTTGACTGCATTCTGTTCGATTCGATTACACAGTCACCCATGTCACGTTGGCTTCGACTCACAACTGCTGCTGTGCCTTTGAAGCGACCCTTTCCGGGTCATTTAGCAATTCCCTAGCGCTCACCCTTCCCTCCCGCCTCACTAGACAACTACTAGTTAGGTTCTGCACCACGAGCAGCCTGCGAAAGTGTTGTTTATGACATGTTCATTATTTTCGTAGTTTCGGGATGAAACTTTCACATTAACCTCTCCACCGAGACAAATTGGTCGATTGGTGATAGATAGGCTCAGGGCACATAGGGCATGAGACCGCCCTATCTATCGGTCGTCGGTCGTTGGTTGTCGGCCTCTCTATAAGGATCTCTGTATCCTCACTCGCCCGGATCATCATAATATTCCGCCCATTGAGGCTTCACCAAAGAGACAGATGATCTGGCAACATTTCGGGGTGACGAGCATAACGACGCCAATGTGTGTGTGCCATTCATCTCTCCCATGCCATTAGCACATATTAGATGATGAGACGACAGCACGACACAGTTGGGCGTGCGGTGATGATGAAGGTGATGACGATGATGATGATGGAATACCTCTTTCTTGGGGCTCCACACCCTCACACTCTGTGGAAGTGGCTGGAGGAGGAATCACTTTTCGAGGGATTCGTGCATTTTGACGGCTTGTCACACATGAATGTGCTTGTTTCCATTTCATTCTCACCCCTTCGAGATTTGTTTTAAGCAATTACTGAGGCGTATGATTGACATTCGAAGGGGGCGGATGGGAGTTCTGTGGTGATAATTATTTTCGTCCTTTTTAGTCACGGGGAATGGGCGATAAACAAAATCCAATCGAATTAACGATGAGAAGCGGAAACTTCTGGTGCGAAGTGAGGGCGCTTGGGGTTTTTCAAATTTAATGGCAATTCACTTGAAGGTGAGGTTGAGAGATTGACATTTTTGAGCAGATGCAAGCAGTTGAAAGATGAAATCTTGTCTATCTATTCATTGCTTTAAAAATAATTGTGTAGAAGAATCGAAACTTTTAAGTGTAAAAAACTTGAGGAGCATTTTAGATTACTACGGCTAAGAGCCCAACTAAAATTTAACTTCTCTACTTAAATGTAAGAAATATGCTTTGCTAGATAAAAATCGTTCTTTTCGACGTTAAGCTACAAGTCTACTACGCGGTTTCAATTTAACATGGTATATTTGAAATAAAAGCAGAAATGAACTAAGCTGTTAAATTGCTTGTCGTACACTCAGCGAAACTCAATTTAGGGGCACCATCATGCAATTCCGATCCACATGTTATCTTATGGGAGTTCTTGCTGCACTTAGGTACATTTATTTCTGCTTGACGTATCGCCCTGAATTTTTTCATGCTTTTTCCAAAGATTATTTTAGATGCGGGGGCGGAGCTGAGTGAAGGTAATGGACTAGCATTTTGAGATATTGAGGACGAGGCAATTTTTTTCGCACCAAGTTGCAAAGCTATCAAGGTTGTGAGTAGTTTTCGGACAAAGAAATTTAACTTTTAGAGTGGCCAGCAGGATCGACTTAAGCTCGATCGAAAACATGCGGGGAAATCCGTCTCATCTTGTTAATGCTGGCAGTCATACATTTTTTTTTGGTAAGCGATCAATGGAAAGCAAATAAAAGCGAATAAACATTAATTCCATTCCATTAATTCTAATGGGCCAACCTACAGCCTAATTCCAGACCAGGCGTCCAAATATGTGGTTGATTCCAAGTCGGATTTGAACTTATGGCCTATTCTGGAGGTTGGGCTTATTATTAATTTATAGTTTAACATCATTTTTCATGAATTTCCAAAGCCACCAAGATCGTCTTCATAAATCTAAAATTGTCTCAAAATTTGAAGATATTTTCTGATAAAAATAACTCATTCTTTCATCCAATTTTGTTGACCTTTCTTCTTGTTCTTTTTGAAGTTTTAGTTTGTGGTTTTGTTAACAAATGCAAGTAACTCCATTTCTATTTCCACTTGTTTGCCAAAAGATATTCAAAAATGAGAAAAAAACTAAATTTGGCTCATGCGGCTTTCTTATCCTTTCAATCTCGTAAACATATTTCGCTTTGCCCCTCATAACTCAACTGCAACTGACCTCAATGTCCACAAATACGGACCACTAACAAAAAGAAAGCTAGAGCAATGCCAAGAAAGAAACAAATTTAAAAATGCGCCATCTAGGTCAAAAAAACACGTCAATTTTCGCATCCCCGCAGACAGCGCACGCCATTCTTTCTCCTTGGACGACTTCAAACAAAAAACTAGTGCACCCAAGTAGACTTCAACGTCAAACATAAATCCACTTTATAGGCTTTTAAGGAAATAAAAACCTACGTTGTTCCATTACCGTTGCATGAGTTGAGTTAAGTTGAGTTGAGTTGTCGCTACCTTCCTGTTGGTATCATTTTCATTTCAAAGTTATTCCATGACAATTGAATGGCTGTGCCCAGCCCAGCTCAGCTCAGCTTAAGTGTGTGTGGAGAAGGAGTTCTGCATGTTCCCTTTTTTGGTTTTTTTTTTTTTCTTTACACCATCCAAGTCCTGAGTACATCCTTTTGGCAACAACGAGAAGCGCTCTCTGCTCCACTCTCTTAAGCGTCACAAGCATCATCCCCCATTGAACAGTTCCGTTCTGTTTCTTGTTACTTTCTGTTTTATTTTTCGTCTTTTATTATTTTACTGCGATTCCTTCTGTCAGGCAATGACATTTCTTCATCTGCTCTTTATTCTCATTCCCAGTCGCCCTCTCCGACTATCCTGACAGGATGTGAAGTTGTTCCATAACTCATTCGTGTTAAACACTTGCTGCCGTTTGCTCTGTTTTGTTGCACAGAAAAGAAGAGGAGGAAAAATAAATTGTGACAACTTAATAAGTGGAACAGATTTCGTTTTTTTTTTTTTTTTACCCACCCTTGGTAGAGGGTGGAGGTTTTCGTCTTCTTAAATGGCTAAGGAGTTTTACCGGGATGAAATAAATCTTTTCTGTGTTTCGTCTCCTTTTTTTTGTCGATGAGGGGCTGCTGCCGCTTTGTATCAGAATTCCATAAAAGATAAAGGTTGGCTTAAGTATTAGTGAGCACACACACACGACGCGGGTAGGGGGTGGTTGATGTCTCTTTTTGTTATTCGATTGTGATAAGAGCACACGTGACAAATCGAAACATTTGGTGCTCTAAGATGAGAGTGGGACTGGAGGGTGGATGGTGATAACTACCGTCGGTTCGCCATGTGGATGTCGTAAATTTGTTGGGCGCAACAACACACACACATATTTTTATGAAAGTTTCATCTCGGAGGAAGTTAATTCTCGATCAGGGTCATGGATGGAGTGAAAGGAATCGCTTAAGGAGATGAATTTCGAGGGCTGTTGCAGTGGAGTGAAAGAGGATTCAGAGAAAAGTTAAAAGGGATCTGGTCTTTAAGGATAGCTAGCAGATGGCACTGGTGGTTACTTCCTGAAGACCATGCGGATTAATAGGCGAGGAAAAATTTTAAATTTGTGGAGCTAAAGGACCTAGCAACTCTAGGACCTTTTATATGAGTTCGTGAGTGCGAGTATTACTAGATGCGGTATTCCTGAATGGAATGCAACTAAAATATCAATCTTTGAATCAATGTGGCTTATCACATTATTTTAATTCATCACGTTGCAAGAATGCCAATGGATCCTATTTTGACTGCATAAAAATATATGAACACATTTTAGATATTGACATTTAAGTTTTCATTATAAAACCGTATATTTCATGTGGTACACGATTCCATCCCCACATAATTTGTCAAGCACTCAAATCGGAATTAATCAAACCGAGTTAGAACTTAAACTGCATTGCAGATCTTTCCACGACGAGAAGTAAAATTGCATCGACGTTTATCATCCGAAAGCTACGTCTCAGCCAATAAAACAAAAGTGCATTACCTCTCCTGTCATGTGGCCAACATATCACTTAAACACATTACCCCAATAAATCACCTCATGATAGTGCCATTAAGAGCTATGTGTGGGCTCAATTCCCCCCTCAGAAATTCATTCAAAAGCAAATTCATTCCCATAACTCAATTGCAGAGAGTTTTCCAAAATCCATTTCTTTTCGAAAATGAATTTCAAAAATGGAAAAATCTTAATTTACGACACCGACCAGATACGAGAGCGTGTAAAGTGCCCTGTGCCTCATCCAACACTAAAACAATCCTACAGCACCGAAGAAGTTATGACATTTGCGCCGATGAAGGGAAACATCTGTCCGCCTATAAATCCGTTCCGCGTTAGTGAGATTCGGATACACTATCGAAATGCTACTTAAACACGTCGCAGCACATCACACGGCAGCGTGTCCAAAAATACAAGTCGCGTCATAAGTGGCTCCCAGAGGTAGACAGCAGCCTTGAAAAGTGTTCGTGAGGTTGGTTTTTTTTTAGTGACACGGGTGTTTGACAACAAACAGGATTCCTTTTGGGATGTAACACAAACAAAAGATTACGAGATGGATTTATGGACCGTTCAGTTTTTTTTTTGTTTGAGTTGGCAGACGTCATGGAAATCCGTTGGTGTGAAGTTTTTGACAGAGATTACCGCAACTGACGGACAGCAAGTGTGACAGAACGCAGAGAGGTGGTCCTGGTAATTAAAACCAACCGCAGATCCCACAAAACCCTGTAATGGCACTCATTATCGTAAAATTTTAAGGACCGTTTAATTATTAAAGGCTTCTGAGGAGAAACTTTTCCCGATTGTCCAAAAACACTGCACTTGGGCATCCGGTGGTCGTAAAATTTCATGCTTAGCCCTTTTTTGTGTACGCCTCGAGAGAGAGCGAAAGAGTGGGAGCCTAAATAGACGGCTCAATGTCACACTCGCTTCCGGGAAGGCGATTAGAGATAAGCAGGACTCGTTTCGGAACAGATGTTCGTGTGTGTGCACACGGCCATAAAGTGTCGTGTTGCAATTTCCAGAACAACACCAGTTGTGACATGGGGCGGCCCGGCCGGGGAAGGACCGCCTTACGGAGCGGAAATTAAAGTTCGGTTTTATGGCTCACACTGCAAACATAAACAAAACCTCTTAAGGGTGTGGAACGTGGGTGTGGGGTGCACGTGGAACCGCTGTTTTGAAATGCGTCGAAGTGCGTTCTGTAGACGTTTCTAATGCCGTCATGCGGTTTGGCGGCACGAAAGGAAAATCAGGATATTGATGGGGAAAGAGCAGATCGATTTCCACTCGGTGATGTGTTTGTGCAGCAATCTCGTCAAGAAATTGCGTGAGCGGTGCAGTCGAAGGGTGACGTCTGTGGGTTATGCACACACGAGCGGCTGAAGGGTGTGATCTCCCTTGAAATGGAAACGACGGAGCGGTGTAAATCACTTGCTTTGTTGCAGGGATAAAGGACCACTTGAGGAGTTAATTGGGATATTCGATACTGGTGTGGGCGGGGAGGACCATTAGGCACGTAGTTCACTTTTCGTTGAGTGGTTGTGACGGAGTGGGCCTTGAAGGGATTACTTTCGAATTGTTTGCATTCGAGTGGAGAACGCATCCTTTCAAGGACCATACATTTACATCGATCTGTGAAATAGCTTTCATCCTTAAATTTAAATAAAAGTAGATGGAGAAAGTCTCGAACGATCTGAGAATTGTGAGCTAATTTGATGTTTGCCAATCCTCGTCTGTAAAATTGATTTCCTGCTAAGCCAACACCTTCCACCAGTTACAAGACCATTAAAGGGATTGTCCTCCTCCCATCAACAGCAACACTCAAGTATATTTACAATCTAAACTTCTCCCTAATCCTCGTCCCTCTCACCCCTTCCCACCGGAAAGAGTCCCGTCCCTGCCGTCAGTCCCAGGCGAGACAACTCTCAAGTGAGCAGACCCACTCATCATGCAAGTGGTACGTGTCTAATTGCTTTTCCTGGGATGATTTAACAGGTGACAAATTACGACAAAACACTGTCAGAGCCAACAAAGACGACACCCAGAAAAGACTGTCTCCGTAAAGCGTGTCCAAACCAGCGCGTCATTGTTGGTGTCGCCATCCATCCGCCTATTCGCCGACAACAGCGCCCCCAACTGTGGCGTACAATTTATTAATTTAAATTTAGTTAGTTGAAAGCGGTCCCGCATCGGGGAGATGTGTTGACAAGGTGATGGAGGAGGAATGTTGCATCTGATTAATCCAGAACGTCTGCTGGTGTGACTAATTGGACACGAGTGTGGTGGAAAAAAAGAACACAAACACACACTCATTGCTGAATCAGGGATTCAGAAGAATTTAAAAAATCCAAGCACGCCCAGGACTAATGTTCGAACACAATTTATTCTGTTTTCCCCTTTGCCCACGCCCATGCCACCTCCGAATTCATTCATCATTCAAACAGAGCAGTAAGGATTTAACGAAAGGCAATATCCTTTTTTGCCCATTTAAATTCAAATTGCAACAGAGTTTCGATCATCAGGGCGACGTCGACAGCAGATAAAAGAAAGGATACGCCAGCACCTTCGAAAATCTCTGGTCGGTACATTGAAATCAATCTGAATTTGCCAACACAACAACAACCGACCCGGCCAGCGGAGTATCCCGATTTGGACTGTCAAACCAAATGAGAAGCAATTTGTTTATTCGTGTCCTGAATGGGAGAGAAGAAGGATGAAGTCGTGACCGACACAAACTCTGCCTCGCCTCAAAATAAACTTTTACGTTCGACTTTCTTTCGTCCTTTATTTCAGGATCCAACAACATTGAACGTTTGGAAATTGGAAGTCAATTAGTGGCTTAGGGATGAAGTATTCTCATGATTTTATGATACCACCACCGCCAGGACGAAGAAAAGTGACGAAGAAAACTCCTCCAAGTTAATGCGGGTCAGGAAAACATGATCCCTACTTTCTAATGAGAGTTTTCTGTGAAATGATGAGGGAGGACGACGGAGCGAGATCGAAGGACACAAGTTCGGTTGATTGGAAAAAGTTTCTGTTAACAGCAATTATAACAACTTTTTGGATAAATTTTTACGTTACGCTACTTTTCGTTATTGTTGGTGTGCGGTGCGGTGCGGTGCGGTGCGGTGCGGTGCGCTGTGGATTGGATTGTGTTTCGTGCGGTGGGCAAAATTAATTAGCGACCAGCACGTTGTGTTTGCTTTGTGGTGGTGGACGGGGTTTTTGGGCGGTGGCGAACTAAGACAAGCAGGTGCTGGTGGTGGGGGGGAATATGGCTTTCATCCATCGCTTCGAGTGGAAAATTTGAGCGGAAACAACTTCAAATTGGTTCATTGGTTCAATTATGAATTAGATTATTGCAGAAAATGCTTGAGGGCATATTTAGGAGTGCTCGGTGTGGTTGATTGGTTGGTTGGTTTGGTGCCTGTGTGTTTCTGGGAGAAATCTGGCAAAGTTCCCATAAACGATGGATATGCTGGGCCTTAAAGTTGTTGTGGGAAAAGAGGGCGGCTTTAAGACTAATTGTGGGAAAATTAAGAAACTTTAAATATGGCAGCACATAATTTGACTAAAACGGTTGGTACGACTGCACAAACAAATGTCTGCTTATTCCATCGTACCTGAGTGTTGTCGACAGACTATTTGCAAATAAATTTGGATGGATACGTTTGGAAGAAAAGGAGAAGCTGTTAAATGAAGCCTATTTAAAACTTTTAGTTGCTGTTTAGTTATAGTCGTCTAGTTTTTGAATAATTGAATGTAAGTACGTCATCAACAACTGAAAGAGGATTTTTGTTGTATACGGGGTTCACAATTATTCCACATCAGAGATCTACAACCAAATGTTTCTTAATGTTCGACTATTACTTAAAATTTTGTGAAGAGTGGCGTGACCCACCCGCTGTAATGAGGACTGTTATTTCACTAGGGCAAGCAACCTGTAAGATTCATTGAATAGTCTTCCCATGACATTTTTGAAGGTAGGAATAATGGATTTACGGTCTTTTATTTTCCTATGATGTAGGTTTTAATCTTACTACTCTTATGCAGTAATCACTTAATAATTCAATCCCTTTTCGAATGTTAGCTTTCAAAATAGAACTACCAATTGGGTCATTCCACGCAGGATCGCCCAACGTTCTGAACGACCCCTCTCCGATTTGGCTCAAAATTTGTAGAGTTACTTATTGAAGTGGTTCAAGTAATGGGACAAGCAATTTTTGCTCAACTCGGTATAGTTTGCGAGTAATGAAGGTTCAAAAATTGGTAAAAAGTCAAGTTGCATGCGGATTTTTAAAAAATTATAGACATGAGTAGATTTTCTTAAGTGTACGGTTGCAGAAAAGGTTTCCGGTTTTCAAAACTGGTATAGTACTTTATAGTAGATGCTGTCGTTGTTTTTTTAATATTAGGTTGTCAAATATCTCCCTTCCGCCTTTTTGTCTTTTGAATTTTCCGGCTATTTATTGTCGTTGGCGAATAGTTTCGATTTTCTCATGTTCTTTGGGTTCGATGTTTGTCGTGTAGGTCGCTATGAAAATCCTTATTCTTGCTGTGAACATTATCATTCTTTCTTGCACAGGTAAACAATAATAAGGGCAACTGCATGCACTTTTCTCTCCGACGTATTTGCACTAAAAAATCAACATGAAATGAAAGGTGTTCGTCGTCCAGTGCAAAATTGAGAGAGAGTCAAAGCATGCAATACAGGTTACATGCTTAATACAAGTTGCGAGAGGAAATTTTTTGTTAATTTTTTTCTTTTGCAAAAATTCGACTTAGAGGAATTGAAAATGGACCAAGAGTCAAGAAAATGTATTCGAGTTAGGGGGCTTTTCGACTGAGAGGGTGGCTTTTGTATGGAAAATTGAATGGAATGTCAAAATATGGCGAAAGAATTCGAGTTAGAGGGCGTTCGACTTAGAGGGCTTCGACTGTATTTAGATTTTCTTTAAAAAATATTTCTTGGTCAAACCCATCGAAATCCCAAATTTGAAGTGAAGATAGGTGAAATATTGTTTTCCAACATTTAAAAAAATTAGGAAAATTAAAATACAATTTTTTGAGATATTCAAGGATATGTGTCAAGAAGAACATTTTGAACTACCCTCCGTCCTCGCAAATTTTTTGAACCTTCGTTACTGGCAAACTAAGGGGTGATTTTTTAGCTATTATCTTTTTGGCAACACTGGTTTGAACAGCTGACGCACGTTTCGTGTTTTGTTTCACTGTCAAACATCTTCAGTTTGGTCTATAATTTAACCATGAATCGTCTTACAAACGAACAACGCTTGCAAATTATTGAATTTTATTATCAAAATGCGTGCTCTGTTAAGAAAGTTCATCGCGAAGCTCATGTGTTCAGCGACGAAACTCATTTTTGGCTCAATGGGTACGTAAATAAGCAGAATTGTCGATTTTGGAGTGAATATCAGCCAGAAGCATTGCAAGAGCTACCAATGCATCCAGAAAAAGTCACAGTTTGGTGCGGTTTATGGGCTGGTGGCATCATTGGACCGTACTTCTTCAAAGTTGATGCGAATCATAACGTAACTGTCAATGGTGAGCTCTACCGTGGGATGATATCTAACTTTTTTTTGCCCAAAATGCAAGAGCCATGTAGTTTCAACAAGACGGTGCCGCATGCCACACAGCACGCCCAACAATGGACTTATTGAGAGGCGAGTTCGGTGAACATCGGGACCGGTCAATTGGCCGCCTAGATCGTGCGATTTAACGCCTTTAGACTATTTTTTGTGGGGCTATGTTAAAGCTCATGTCTATACAGACAAGCCCGCTTCAATTGACGCATTGGAAGACAATATTGAAGCATTTATTCGTGAGATACCGGCCGAAATGTTGGAAAGAGTATGCCAAAATTGGACTAAGCGGATGGACCATTTGAGGCGCAGTCAAGGTCAACATTTGCATGATATAATCTTCAAACATTAAATTATATGGACCGTACTATCGATTCAAATAAAAATTTCATGCATTTTTCTGAATTTTATGTGTTTTTTTTTTTTTGAAAAACTTTCCTATAGCTTTTAAAAATCACCCTTTATATCGAGTTGAGCAAAAATTTTCCCATTACTTCCATTACTTGAACCACTTTAATGAGTAACCCCATATTCTCAATTGTACAGTTCTTAATTCCTATAAACAGCTTGACGTTTCTCACTTAAAATTGATAGCTGCAAAATTTCCGATCAGCAAATTGACTTTTTGGGAAAGGAACATTTAATCATGAATATTTTCCCTGTCCACCAGTCATCGGTTATTTTATTGTAATTTGAATGTTGCGACCGACGCAATGTCTCAGCATTATTTTTTAATAATTTCCAACCATCAGACACCTGAGAGTTCTTGCGTGCGTTTGAGTAAAACTTCAAAATTGTCACGACCCTATTGAAAACCTTTCAGTCAAAAACAAAAATGCATTTCATCTCTCGTCTTCCCAAATGAAATGAAAACCGCTCTATCATAATACAGAATTTTGGAACGAGGGTGCATGTCAACTTTCCCTAAACAAATAAAATAAAATCTTAATTTCACTTCGAATTCCTCATTTTCTGTAAATTTAAAGGTAAAACCCAGGAGAAGAGCTTACTCCCCTAACCTTAAAGTTTTCCCACCCAAAAAAATATAAAAAAACTCACCTGGCATAGTATGCAGCAGCAGCCATGGCCTGTGCCGTCTCCATCATTAAATCAATTTTGCTGTTCCGATAGGGGTACTTTGCAATGCCCTCGTCCACGCCACTGGCGCTCAGCTCCCCCGTGGGAGTGATTCCGGTGTCCTCTTCGAAAACAATCGGCAACGCACTGCCTATTCCCTTGGCCGACGGCTTGTCCAGCAGGCCGGCTTCCCGCAAATTGTCCTCGACGAAGCTCGAGTGCATTGTTGCGCTGCCCAGAGGAACCTCACGTATGCTGTGATCTTCTGTCGCCACAAAACCCCCACCGCTGGCGGTCGTCAACGTCGTCGTCACCGAAAGCGGCTGCTGTTGCTGGCCTTGAACGTGCTGCTGGCTGGCGTGCCTTTGATTGTGCTCGCCGTCGGCCCGGGTCCGTTGATGGGACGCATTTGGCAGTGGGGGTGGATTCTTCGGCGGCGGCGGGGGCGGCGGCAGCGATGGAAACTGTGGCGGCTGGTTCCGGTAATGAAACTCTTCCTGCTGCTGGAAGTAATGCTCCTCGTATCCAACGCCACTGATTCCAGCTGACATGTGTTTTCTCTGGTTTGACGGATTGTTGCTGCCGCCACTTTGTTGTTTGTGGCCGCCGACGTCATTGTTAGATGGCGGGAGGGCAGATGGGGCTTTTTTGCTTCCGGCTGAGGACGCCGGAGTGGGGCCAGATTTTTGTAAGCCCCTTCCAGACGCACGGCGTCTTAGGTTTCGGTTGGACGAGGACTGGTGGCCGCTGCTGGTGGAGTTATTGTTTCCGGAGGACGACGCCGACGCCGGCGTGGTGTTGGCTTGCGGTCGCTCCGGTATTGTTTCGTAGACGTGGTGGTTCTGGAGCTGCTGCTGGTACTTCTGCTGCTGCTGCTGTTGCTGGTGATGGAGTGCGGCCGCCTTGTCACACATCGGCTCGACGAACCCGCCGGGAAAATGAAAGTGCAAATGGGGTGCAGTCGTCGAGACCATCTGCGGGGGTGGCGGCGGGATTTTCAAAAAATGCAACCCCTTCGCCGGCTTTGAACCGCCAGCCGACGCAGAGGACGAGTCCCTCGTGAATGATGATTGCTGGTGGTACTGCTGCTGATGCTTGTTGGAGGGCGGTGGCAAATTATTCAAATGGAAGTCGCCGTCCGAGGGCGGCGGGTAGTGGTGGCTGTTCGGGCCGCCAGAACGCATGTCGAACGTAGTCTGATTCAACAAGTGCTTCTCGTAAATGTCGTTCAACAAATTGGTCGCAGTTTTGGAAATTTGATTAAAATTCTGTTGGACCAATGGAATCCGACTGTTGGCACCGCCGGCAGTTGGTGGCTGTCCTTCGCCCTCCGAAGGATGCTGGCCAGCCGACATTGTTCGGTGCTGCTGCTGCTGGAAGGCAGGTGGCATCGGGCGGAAGGGCTGTGGAATTGGCACCGCAATTGATTGCTTTCCGCCCGTCATTATGGCAGTCGTGCTGTTACCGCCCGGGGGTGGCGGCACCGCCCTGTCGTACCAACATCTCGCTTTTGATCTGCCACCGGCATTGTCTGACGCCGCACCGGGATTCGACGGCCCACCCGGAGCCAAATCAAAGACTGCGGCCGAGCTATTCGAGTGGCCCGCACGGAATGTCGAGCCCGGGGGCAGGACGGCCGCTGCGATGGTCGACGTCGGGTGTGGGTTGGAT
Organism: Syritta pipiens; assembly: GCA_905187475.1. Taxonomy (NCBI): domain Eukaryota; kingdom Metazoa; phylum Arthropoda; class Insecta; order Diptera; family Syrphidae; genus Syritta; species Syritta pipiens. The sequence continues at coordinate 94,987,695 of LR994571.1, forward strand.
GAGTGATGCATGCGAGCGCCGGAAGATGACGGTGATGATGACGATTGTTGTCTGTGCGAATGATGATGATGATGCAGTTGTAATCCTTCTCGCTTAATTGCCGAACTGCCCATGTGCCGTGGTCGGTGAACGGAAGCCTGCAACGAGAGACAAACAGTCAAATGAATGTGACAGGAGGAGGGACGCAGAGGCTCGGCGATGGACTGAAATTCACAGCCGTCTTGGCCACATGTGGACACACGTTTCGGCTCTTTAGGATTGTGCAAGGCCCAGCACACACCACATCCTCCAGCCGGGACGTGTATCTGTGTGTCTGTGTGTTGCAAGTTATGACACCCGAATGAGCTGCTAATTGCTGATGGAAATCTCTCGCCTCATTTCAATCGCCGAACCTCATGGTCGTCTGTTTATCTCGAGAGTAAACATATTTTTAGATACTTACAAAAACGGGTGCTGCCTGTGAGTGAGAGGAGTCATCGCTGCCCCTGGAATCGAAAGATGGAAAATAATCGTAAAAAAGTGCGTGAGTGCGTGCATTAGGGAAGTTTACAAATGTTTTTCGAATAAAATTAAAAATTTCAAATGTTTTCGGTGGGAATTTGTTTGGTTTTATTGGCCAGTAAAAAAGAGGAGCATGAAGCGAACTTACGCTCTGATTAAAGCGCGTTTGCGTTTTTATGTCGCAATCTGGGCGGGAGTTTAAGTGCCTCGACGTTGATTACATAAATTTGTCAAGAGGTTAATTAATTTATGTCGGCGGAATTGGAATACTTTCTGATCTCAATGCATAATCGTAAAGATTGAAGTCGTTTTTTCTTTTTTTTTTGGGCGAATTAAGACATTTCAACGCTCATTTAACACGTCGTTAAAAGTTTAAATGGTTATTAGTTGTAAAAGGAAAGTTTATTGCGAATAAAATATGAATAAACATAAAGAAGAATATGCCGAAACAGGCATTCACAATAAATAACCAAGAAGATTGGATGCAAGTTAAGGTTGAAAGGGTGCCAGAAGCCATTAGGTAAGCCAATTAGGAAGGGAAGCTTGCGTAAGCGTCTTCGGTTTTTTGATATCGCAGACTATGAGCGATATTTCGCTCTGTTGCTTTTTTTGCTTTCTTAATAAAAGAGTTTATATCGAAGTCGAAATTATCAATTCGCTCATGCGGATAATCTTTAATAACAAAAATTAAATAACTTTAACGCTTGTCACATGAAAAGAGAATCTTCTTGACGTAAATTAAACGTCCTAGATGTTAACAAGATTCTCTTTTTATTTTGCAGGCATTATTTGCCATTTTATATGAGATTTAAAATTTTCCAATTTTCGTTATGTTTTCCGATTTGCATAATGGCATCTAGCAGACCTAAAAAATCCAATGTGTCAACACATTGAATGCCACGCGATTTATGAACAAACTTAGTGCCGGTGAGTGGTGACCCCCATGGCATTCAACGTGTTAATGATTCTGCGGCATTGTCTAAATATCTAAGCTAGGGTGATTATAAGAGTGTCAGTGAAGTGCACTTCGAAAAATTACAAAAAAAAAATCTAAAATAAAGTCGACGAAACGCCGAAATTTTGCATACCGAAGAAACAGCTGCTTCGGGCACACTTAAATGGACAGTGGAAATCTTTATTTCCGGTCGTCGTTCAACAAAAAACAAAATAATTCATACAAAGAGGATGAATTGAGACGAAGCATAGTGCAAAATGTATTTCTCGAACCGTTGCGGACTTGACTTCCAGAAGGATATATCCTGGACATAAAGGGTGATTTTTTAAAAGCTATAGGAAAGGTTTTCAAAAAAAAAAAAACACAAAATTCAGAAAAATGCATGAAATTTTTATTTGAATCGATAGTACGATCCATATAATTTAATGTTTCAAGATTATTTCATGCAAATGTTGACCTCGACTGCGCCTCAAATGGTCCATTCGCTTAGTTCAATTTTGTCATACTCGTTCCAACATTTCGGCCGGTATCTCACGAATTAATGCTTCAATGTTGTCTTCCAATGAAGCGACAATTGAAGCGGGCTTGTCTGTATAGACATGAGCTTTAACATAGCCCCACAAAAAATAGTCTAAAGGCGTTAAATCGCACGATCTAGGCGGCCAATTGATCGGTCCCGAACGTGAAATAAAATCTTCACCGAACTCGCCTTTCAATAAGTCCATTGTGTGGCATGTGGCACCGTCTTGTTGAAACCACATGTCATGCAAGTCAATCTCTTGCATTTTGGGCAAACCAAAGTTGGATATCCTCTCACGGTAGTGCTCAGCTTTCACAGTTACGGGACGATTCGCATCATCTTTGAAGAAGTACGGTCCAATAATGGCACCAGCCCATAAACCGCACCAAACTGTGACATTTTCTGGATGCATTGGTAGCTCTTGCAATGCTTCTGGCTGATATTCACTCCAAAATCGACAATTCTGCTTATTTACGTACCCATTGAGCCAAAAATGAGCTTCTTCGCTGAACACATGAGCTTCGCGATGAACTTTCTTAACAGAGCACGCATTTTGATAATAAAATTCAATAATTCGCAAGCGTTTCGTTTCGTTTGTAAGACGATTCATGGTTAAATTATAGACCAAACTGAAGATGTTTGACAGTGAAACAAAACTCTAAACGTGCGTCAGCTGTTTAAACCAGTGTTGCCAAAAAGATAATAGCTAAAAAATCACCCTTTAAGTCATAGTAACCCTTTAAATCTGACATCAGTCAATTAAGTTGCCGTATAATTCTGGCGGGAACTCATGAACCGACTTTGTAGCCCTCAAATTTGTATTTCATTTAACTTGCAAGACTTAAAGTAATAAAATTGGAGTAAGAATAAACATAAAATAATAAAACTTGGATATACAGTGATGACAAAAGTAATAAAAAAAGGTATTAATTATCTAAAGAAGGTTTACTTGACGCAGGTATATTAAGCAGTTAGTGATTGATACAATATAACGAATTGAAAACATTCAGAAAAAAGTTTTTCATAAAAAATTACTGAAATTGTGGAGAAAGGTGAATTTTTGTTTTTCGTCAGTTTTAACGTGGTAAAAATAAGAGAACATAGTCAGTTTAACAATAATTTCGGTAGAAGCTGCACGGACGAGGAAGAGAAGAAGACGCTACTTCATCTTCTTGAAACATGCCCAGCACTCTGCAGAACTAGGCAACGTACTCTAGAAGTCGTCGTGGATTTGAACGACCTGGCTAAAATGGATATAAAGCGCATCAGTGGTTTCATTAAAAGGTCCAAACAGGGAAAACAGACTACAAACTTTGCTTGTCAAACAGGTAGTATAGCGTGCCTGCTTATATTTTTTTTGTTATATTTGCAGGAAAATTCTAGGCCGTGAGTCCGAGTGTTGGACGCAATATTGACAGTACAATAGGCCAACCAATGGCCTACGTGAACTACGTTTAATCGTGGCAGTCACTCAGACCTAAGACCTAAGTTTAAGAAAACGCATCTGGAAAAGTAATGATATTACACCTAGAATGTATTATATCTCTCAATTTTTCGTCGTTGAACCGTCGTTTTTAATTACTGCAGGATATCTTTGCCCATTGAATCAGCCAACTTGGTACAATTTTCATCTGGCATATTGCGCATTTTCGTTTTTGACCACAGGTGTTCCTGATGAGGGCATATTTTCTTATAATTTATGGCTGCCAGAAATACCAGAAAAATAATTTAAAAAAATAGTCTACATAATTTGGCATGATTATCCCTTCAAAATATATATAAGTAGTTTATCTACAAAGCTTGATAGATTGAAATTTTGATCCTTAGTTTATGAAAGATATAAGAATTGAGTTGTCAGATCTGCTACACTGTGCAGTGTAGGGTTGGTCATTTATTTGCATGAACATTCACTTCAAATGGAAAGCGTTACTGGGTTTCATATGTATACAAAGTCAACAGCGTGGGCGCCGTGGCTTAATCGTTAGTGCATCGGACTATTAAGCGAGAGTACCCGGGTTCGAATACAGCTCGGGAAAAAAACACCACAAACAATTTTCACGGCCCCATCTCCAGCGAATGACTGACAATCCTCCTGGACTACTTCTGTCACGGAAAGTTTTCGCAATTCGCCATTCGAAACCGGCAATAAACTGTAGGTCCCCTTCTCATGTGTCAAATTATAACGCGCACAACAAAGTGGAGGCGTGAAAAGCTAGGCTCTGGTCCATCGTGGGCTGTTACGCTACTAATGATGATGAAAGTCAACAGCACACATTGTGTTTTTATTCAAACATTGACAGAAGCCGAAAAGCATACCTAGGTCATAATGCTTCCTCCACCATGTTCAACTGGTGTTTTGAAAGATCGAATTCAACCTTCTTTGGACGTCTCACGTATGTTTTTCTCGTCAAAACTAAATCAGTTAATTTTGGTTTCTTTTGCCCACAATATTTTTTTTTTAATTTTGTGTTCAATTTACAGTCGAGACACTCTGTAAGTCGAATTTCCCTCTTAATCGAATTTTTTCGCCATATTTTGGGATTCCCCTTCCCAATTTTCCATATAAAAACCATCCTCTACGTGCAACTCCCTCTAACTTAAACTATTTTTGATGTTCCTGAAAATTCGACTTAGATGGGTTCGACTGTATTTCATTTTAATAATAATACATTCTGCTATGGTAAAATTTACTTTATGTAGAAAGTTATGAATGTAATACCACAGAATGTTGTTCGAATTTGAACGATAAAGATGTTTGGCCACGAAATTCAATGTTTCTTGAACATTTTGTTTCCTCAAATATGATCCTCCAAGCAGTTTGCTTTTTTTTTTGAAGGATTTATTACAGTGCGGCTCGTAACTGGTGCGTTAAGTTCCTCTTCAAGTTCATTTTAAGAAGCAAATCGATTTTCTTGCACTGCAACATTTGCTAAATTCCCTTCAGGACTCACAGCAACCATAGGTTGCAATAATCCATGTCAGCATGTGTCCTGGCAAAAGGGTTATTCCCAAGAAGCAAACATTTGCTTCTTAACAGGGAATTTCGTTACATGGTTCGGGTATGAAATTGGAAAACTCAATATATTCGGTTCTGTTTAATGATTCATGTCCTCCCAAAACACAAACCAAAAACGGTAACAAACCGATTGTAGTTCGAAGAGCCTAGAGTTTCTCAACGAAGACACAAACCACCAGTGTATTGAATCCTCAACCATATTTGAACCGATTGGATTGTAAACCGGGTGGTTTGAGTTCGTACTAAAACACACGTTCATCCCACTAGATGACGATGGAACTGCATCGACAAAATAGTTTCAGAATCTTACCTCTCCTCCAGTGCTTCCACACGAACAACTTTCAAATTTAAATTCGACGGTCGCCGTCGCGGAATTCGATTCGACTTCGGTTTATTCTCCGGCATTTTATCGACTCTGCATGTCCTGAAACGAGAAGAAAGAAAAAGAATATGAAATTGTTTATCCAGTTTGATGTAGATTTCTAGCTCAACCAAATAAGTAAATAACTCATAAACTCCCCTGCACCGCAAAAGGCAACTGACCCAAGTTCTGAATGCAAATAAAAAAATAAACACATTTCCAGGATATATCAAAAAGGATACGCAAACATTTTAAATGAAAAAATGAAAATATGATGAATACGAATGCGAGAAAGCAAATTATCCTCCCACACAGCTTATCGCACACAAACTCCACGAGAGGACAATTGCGAAAAAAGGAAGTTGACAATTTTGTTTGGTTGTGCATCCTCCCTCCTTTGAACACAAAAAAAAAAGAAAGGAGTCTCTTTAAAACGATGGGAATCCTAGATAGTGGGATATTCCATTTACTCGACAACGACGATGACGAGTGTTAGATCCTGTGCAACTCTTCTGTGTCGCGTCTGATACAACAAATTGTCATGCAGAGCCGAGGTAAGGTCCTTTTGTTGATTTTTGCAAGGGATGTACTTGAGTGCTATGGTTTAATTCAAATTCTCTTGCACCTATTTTACTCATCGGCTTATGACATTCAACGTGGAGTGCATGTTAGTGGCGGGTGCATCATGCACCTTTACATGTGGCTGTAGTTCGTTGATTGTTATCTCGACGGATTGGGTTGAAAGGACGTGGACAGAGTGAATGAATCTTGTGTGTGTGAGTGGGACTTGCGTGCGGATGGATACCTATCTTTAGGGACACGGACTATCTACACCAATTTACTGGTGATTTGGGGCCTGTTAGTCGTTATTGCTGGTTGATGATTGTTGGTCGTCATGACTCATTTAAAGGCGCCAATAAAATGGAACAGAAAAACGAGGAAAAAGGAATCACAAAAATGCATGCAGCAGATGTTATTTTTTAATTCCTTTTTTTTTGTGGAAAAGGAATCGCCTTAATTGGAGGTTTTGCTTAAAATCAAATGGTTTGTGGGCGGTTGGCTTAGTGGTGGTTTAAGTGTCAGTCACAAGTTATCAAGATCGTTGGAAAAGTGGACTTGCAGCAGGAAAAAAGAGCGCTTTTATTCACTGGTTCACAATTTTTGTGTTTCTGTTGATGATGGATCGATAGGCCAGCAAATTTGAAAGTTTTTGAATAGAATTTCAGCTTATTTTGAGCCGTAGACAAATCGAATCGGTTACTGTAGATGCGTAGAGTCCACTTAATCATCGTTGCACGGAATACTCCTTTTTCGAGGACAACGATGATGACCGATCGCGGTATTGGAACGTAATCTAAAGCACAAACCTCACGCCTTCACTTTACAACGTCTAACAAACAAATTCTTGGACCAAAAGATTGTCACAAATTAAATATGAAAGAAAGAGAACGTAAGTAATTGTAAAACAAAGGTAGAAAGTTAAGGCATGACTCTTAGAAGTGTTCTTTTTGAGTAAACACATTTTCCCAAATTAGAATTCCGACTAAGCCCCAACTGTGGATAAAAAAAACCTTAAGGAAAACATCTCCACGTCGAAAGAGGACACATTGTTACTTAAGTTTGAACTCAATTTCAATGGGAGCAATTGAAGTTTGAAACAAGTCTTTGTCTTCAACTGCAAGAAGATCCATTCATTTGATTAACTTCCAAAAAAAAAACAACGACCAACCACTCACATCATCATCTCGAAATCAAAAGCAATTTCTTTTACTGCCAAAAGTAACGACAAACGAAAACTCCCTCCTCACATGTGTCCTTCTGAGTCAGATACTCCTCCCATCTGGAAGTCAGAAAAATAAAAACTTGTCAATTGTTTCATTCACTCGACGACAACAACGACAATGTCCTTCACTTGGTCACTCTTTCCCCCCGGGCCGGGAAATTCTTTTCAATTTATCATCGCTCCAATGCGCCACCGGAGAGCCGGCGAACGTCAAGGACTACCCGTCCGTCGTCGTCCATTTAATGATGAGTTAAATGCCACTTCCTTCCACTTAAATACTCGGTCGGCAAGTGTCTGTCAGGATTAACTGAGGACTTTCAACCGTCCGGATGCCTACCGCCACTGTGCGCTCTTCAGATAACAATTACAAATGGAAAAGTCACGCTAATGATGGTGTAGCTACCGAACGGAAGCCCCGTCATAGTGCGCAGTGCCTCTAATGAGGTGGGGGTGGATGGGGTGGTCTAGTCAGTCACCCACTCTGTGCCAAATCCAGTCGCTGCACAACCAGACGAAGGAGATTCACAGGATTTCGTTCTTTCATTCTTTTTTCCCGCTTTGTCGTTACTTTTGTTTCCGTGGAATTTAATTTGCTTAATAGCATCCGTCGCGACTGTGCTGTGAGCCACTATCATTGTCGTGCGTGGAGATGACGTGCGGTAGCGCGCCATCGGGGATATGATAAATGCACACGCTGGGCAGAGAGGGGGATGATTGCATACAGACGAATGCGCGTTACTTGTAACGCGTCCTCCCCAGTGCATCGCTCGAAGTGAATAAATTACCCAGCAGATTTCTGCCTCTTAAGCATCATCAACGCGAGGGTGTCGCGAGAGGCGCGCTTCCTTAGCACTATTTGATGCGTGCAACAAATCCCAGATACACTGCACGTGAAATCTTGGGGGAAAATCGGTACCGGGAATGAAATGATTCGCGCATCTGTATCTGTAGCATCTGCACAGCGAGATACAATGAAGTTTTATTGCGATCGCAGATGTAAGATGCGGGGAGGATGCGAAAGGGAAAAGTTTCAATTCACTTCGTGCTCTCGGTCGTATCTTGAGGAACTTTGTGTATTCAGAGTGGGAGAGCGTGGATCCATCAGTCATTGTTGGATGTAAATTGTTTTGTTTGAGTTTTTCAATTAAATCGGAGCTCACTCTTGTTCGTTTTATTTTCTTTCTGTGCTGTGTGGAATGTAAAAGGTCTCTGACGGACATCCGGGAAGATGTAGTTTGCGTTCGTCGAAGGTGGATTGATGAATTTCAAAGTAGCTCTTTTTTTTCTGTTCGGGGATTAGGGAGAACAAAATTGTCTTAGAATGAATTGATTGACGGTGAGTCAGGCGGTGGCTGTGACATAGGAGAGGTAGAAAATTGTTGGAATGCGTCGTGTTGGAAAAATGAATAAATTCGTGGCAATCTCATGTCGCACTCGGGAAAACACTTTGCGGTATCTGTTATTCATGGAACATTCCTTCTATCGAGGACACTAAATTGAAATGCATACAATTTGAGTATTGAAAGAATGAATTCCGATAAAAGTACGATGGAAAATTATGTATGGCACTTTTTTGTTGAATAGGACACATTTTTTGATTAAAAAAAAAAACAAGATAAGTCTTCAAAGAGCGATTTATGACCAACTCCTCGACGTGAGCTCATAAAATTCTTAAATTTGTATGGCCTTTAACGAAAACACAAACCTTGCGAGTGTAATTTTACCCGCCGTGGTACATCGTCTGCAAGACAAAACTAAAGCGAGGACATAGTGTTTTACTCCGAAACCTCTGAAATAGAAATCATAATCAAAACGATTTTACAGACAAACTGCATTCGCTCCACTTCAACCAGCAAATTCTTTCAGTTTGTTTCAAGAAAACAATATTTTGGAATCTTTTTTTTTTTTCTGTGATTATAAGTGTTCCTTAAGCTGTGTGTAAGAGTTTAATTAATTTATTTCTATTGTCAGTATAGTAGCCTAAAGTAAAAATAAAAAATCTGAAACAAACTTTTGTTTTGTTAGTTTTTTGGTAGTTTCTGCTTTCTTATTGTAAGTGAGTGGTTATTCATTCGTTCCAAATGTTAAACTTACAGCAATGTCATTGCGATATGTGGAATGCAACCAGAATAAACTTATCTATTGAAATCGGCAATAAGTGTACTAACAACTAGTTAGTTGAGAGAAAAATGCGCAAACCCCAATACTGCGTTGCGTAAAATTTAACTTTCAATATCTTCGCACAGTCCAAAGTACGGCGCATCGATCAAAAAAAATTTATCTTTTCTTTTTTATTGTTTAAAAAAAATGATGAATTTCGTAAGTGCTAAAGCACTGAATTTGAAAATTTTTGTGGTTTTCCTGTCATCAACTATTTTTAATAACAGTGTTTTGACAATTTTTACCAAATGCCCACCTATTGCATTGGGCGGCGTAACAGCCTGTTGAGAGCCAGAACCTAGCTTTCGCGCTTCCACTGTGTTGTGCGCGTCATAATTTTGACACATGTCCCTCCTCGACCTACTGTTAAATGCCGGTTCCGAACGGCGAATTGCGAAAGCTTTTCATGACAGAAGTACTCCAGGAGGGTTGTCAGCCGTTCGCTGGAATTGGTGCCGTGAAAAATGTTTGTGCTGTTTTTTTTTTTCCCCGAGTTGGATTCGAACCCGAGTACTCCTCGTGAGTGAAATGGCCACCTATTTTACTCAATTTTCCCACTATGCGGTGCAGCAAGAAATTTCAAGCTGAAAAATTATTTGCCGCATTAGTTTTGTAATTTAAAAAAATATGCCTAGAGCATTACTTCCAAAATGCTGGGACAGCATTTAGAGATTATGTCTCTTGGCTTTCCATAAAGCACAGAACAAGACAATTATGTTGGACGAAGCTACATGTTTCTCAGTCACATTTAAAATTCTAACTGAGTCCCATTTAAAATTCTATTGTGAAAATATTGGAAGTAATTGTGAAGAGGATGATCATAAGTCTAATCAAAACAGGATTCCATTATTCCAGCGACTACGTTTGCAGCGAAGAATCTAGAAAATAATCTAAAGCGTCGATAAAGACAGACAAGAAAAAAAGTCTGTTCAATGTTTGTGGGATGACCAACATTTATTTTTTATTTGGAGACATGATAAGGTAATAAAATTTGAAACAATATTTCGTATGATGATGCCGTTTATATACCTTTTGTTTATTTATAGAAAAGTGCATAAATGCGCCAAAACACGAACTTTGTGGTCAAACGTGAGCAAAGGCTCACACTTAAGAGGAACTTTTGATACTTTTGAAATTAGCTGACATACCCGAGTCAAACGAAAAATTCTAAAAATTTTGCTACACGGTGTTGTCTTTTTGTTGCAGGTTATGCGGTAGAATTTATTTTGGACTTCAATAAATGTTATTGCATAACAACTATGAACTTACATTAGATTTATTAAAAGAAAATTTAAAGGATAGCTTTATCTAAGACGTTCGTTTCTATACGTAAGAATATGTCAATGTGCATGAGTTTCTCAAATTTGCTACCTTTTTTCATTTTCTCATCGACATAGCGCTCTAGATGTTGCAACCAACCTAGTGCAGAAAACGTATAAAAGTGATATTAGACTAGCAGTTATATATCGTGGGCGCCGTGGCTTAATCGTTAGTGCGTCGGACTGTTAAGCGAGAGTACCCGGGTTCAAATCCTGCCCGGAGAAAAAACACCACAAACATTTTTCACAGCCCCACCTGCAGCGACTGACAATCCTCCTGGAGTACTTCTGTCACGAAAAGCTTTAATTCGCCATTCGAAACCGGCAATAAACTGTAGGTCCCCTTATGTCAAATTATAACGTGCAGGCGCGAAAAGCTAGGCTCTGACCCTTCGTGGGCTGTTTTACACCACTAATGATAATGATGAGTTATTATATCGTTCCCTAAGCGCCAAATAATCGTAAGCAACAAAATAAACATTTTTCAGGAGGTATTTTTTTTTTTTTTTTTGTTTTTTGTCAGAGTTAAAAAACGTGTAAGTGTCGCTAACGACAAATTTAATATTCCCTGTGACTTATAAGTGGAACGCTTTATTAAAAAATAAATAAAAAAAAAAAGTTATTTAATGCAGAAAGACGCGCAATCGAATTTCATTATTAACTCATTTTTGTTAAAAATGTCACTAACGATAATTTGGCAGTTAGGGTGCGATATGTCACATTATAATAAAATACATTCACACACAACATCAGCCTCCTTGTTCTTTTATACTCGATATTTTCCTAAATTTATTACACTTCAATAATCTTGATGAAAAGCAAAATTCATTAAAACTAATTTCTATTCAATTGGCATTAAGTTGAATCGCTTCGGTTTAATACTTTAACTTTCAAAAAGTTGTGCTGAAAAGTTGGTCTCTTTCCCATCAACTACCAAAGTAATATAAAATACAAATTGACTTCAGGATCAGATTTCGTTTTCAAATCCGAGTCCGAAAATCCCCTAGCTCTACTAAGTTATCCAGCGTGTTTTTGTGTTAAAATATTTGAATTTGCCATTTGCTACTTTTTACTCAGAAAAAGGGTTTTAAAAAATGTCTCGGTTTTACCTTCGAAACGGAATTCTAAACATGCAAGATCCTAAAACATGCATTTTTTTAAGCCCCAAGCAATTATAATTATTCAAAAGTAGGAATATACTCATTTGAAGTCTCAAAAAAACTGATACCGATTTAAAACCCAGGAAGTATTCCCTTCAAATAAATACGTCAATCAATCACTTGATAAATGCGAAATCAATTTAAAAGCGAATCAAAAATTAGCCGCACATCCAACAAACATTTTTCACTCATTTGTCAACACAATTTATTACTCCCAATTAGACGCTTTAGTGCCCCATCTCCCAGTCCATAGTCCAAAAACGATCTCCGTTCATCTATCTGCCTAAATACCCTCCACAATCGATCGTTTATTTATCTTTATCAACTCAGAAACGAGAGCCAAACAAAATAAAGTCATCGATCGTCAAAAGATCAAAATGACATCTATCCATCGCGACGCTGCCTCCACTCATCGTGGCACAACGCCAAGATCATTTTTTCCTCCATTAAGCAGGCACCATCCATGAAAGGGTAGATGCCATCTTAATGGCCTTAATCGATGACGACTGTTCAGAACGTAATAACAATCAATAAATCTTTTGAAATTGAGCTTGCGATCGTTTTGTGTTTTGCATACGCAGCTACTTCGCCACCCAAGGAAAAGATCAGCTCAGTAAACAAGAACACTCTGTTGGACTACTGTGTGGATCTGCATCTGCGAATGAAAGAGGCGCCTTCATGACAACTCGAAGTCGCCTTGGAAGACATCTCAAATTAATCACTGGCGTGCATCACCAGACAGGATCACTTGCGGGAAGGTTCCACGCGGTTGAATTCCCCATTCGATCGCCTCTCGCCTCGTCTATTTTTAGTTCAGCTTTTGTCCCATCTTTCAGCGCACACAACGCCACCAGTAGCGCGACGCTTTGACGTGTGATGCAATAACGAGACAAAAAAGTATCTCCGACTCGGTGGTGGGATGGGACTCTGCGACAGGAGTGCACCGCTCATTGCAGTCAAAACAAATTACTCATCTTCATTGTGGAGCGCATCGGATCGGAGTCGGAGTCGGAGTCACAGACACGCGGAGTCGTCGCCGGCGTTTTGAATTGCAAATTGAGGACAATCGCCAAAGGGATTTTATTACTTCTAATTGCGGATTGTTTATCCGCATGGGAGGCAATTGGATGCGGGACAAAGGGTATTCAGCGCGATGGGGATTAATGTGCATGTCTAGGACCACACAAGCGCATGAACGAAAAATGATTTAACCATTTGACTTTTATCAGACACGAACTCAAATACAGAGTGATTAGGCACTCTCCCTAACTTGGACACACAAAATTAACATACAAATCCCATTTGGCAGCCAAACATCTCCTCTTACATGTGTACACAGGCATATTGAAAAAGTTTTCCTTTGAACCCTTTCCTCTCCTTGATCCCATCGCTCGGCTTAAAAATCCTGAGCCTTTATCCCCCCAACCGCTTGTCATCTGCAAACTTTCACACAGCAAAGTCAAAAACAAACAATCAACTGACCACCTACGCTTTCTTCTGTGACATCCTTTATTTCATTCTCCAGTTTCCTTTAATCGAAACAAAAAAAAAGAATCCCTTTACAATCCCGAATCCATAACAACACACGACAGAGGACCGGGACAACGAGAAAGAAATCACTCAGCAAATACAACAGCAATCATTTCATCGCCTGCGAATCCTTATCAAAAGTTCAAACATCACCCGCCACAGGACACTCTATTCCGCCCAGAGCACATTTCAATCTTTTTTTCAAAAAAAAAAAATATTTGCCGAAAATGTTCCACAGTGTGGAAAGGATGATTTCGGGGTAAGCCCACAGCGGAAGGCGAAAAAAAAAAAAAATAGACGGAGCACAAAGACTTGTCCTCGCATAAACCCGTCATCCGGTCGAGGATTCCAAACACACACACACACATGGCCATGTGGTAGTGTAAACACATAGCCCCGGTTCCGTCAATTGTGCTCCACTAAACAACCTCCTTTCGACAATCGGCCGGATTGTGTCGGCGAAATTAATCGTGAAATTGCTTTTTTTTTTTTTATTTTCAGCTCCTGTGCGGATGCACTCAGACGTAGACACGCAAATTAAAATCGTCGTCTCGTGCGTCGTGGATGAGCAGTTGGGGTGAGAGCGCCTCACGTCGACGACTTTAAAATTGATCTGTCAAAATTCTCGTGCTTAAATATTAATTTTGGACAGGATGGGGGGCTTGTGCGCTTTTTAGAGAGGGTGACATTGTGTGGATTGTTCGCGGCCTCACTTAATCCGCACAATCGTTGACGGCCCCCAAACTCCGTGGAGGACAATTCATAATTGTGCATTGTTCGGATGTGGTGATGTGTGAATGCGAGGATTTGAAAATTACCCGTGTTGTTGGGGTGACTTGAGACAACAACCCTTAACTAGGATTTTGGCAGAAACTTGTTTACAGTGTCGAGGGGAAGAAGTTCTTTACGACGCAGTTTAGTGAGCGAAGGATATAAAGCCGACACCAAAGTGGTGCTGCTTTATGGGAGCTGAGATTTTTGCTTTGTTGACTTAAATCGTGTGAAGGAATATTTAAAGCCTCCAAGAAGTGAACACATTTTAAATGAAAGTGCAAGTCTATTAATTTTATTCTAAGTTATATGGCCCTCAAAGGCTTAATGAAGTTGCTTTGGATATAAATGTTTGTTCCCTCTGAAAACATAAAACCAAAACACGTACGCAGCAGTAGAATTTTAGAGATCATAAAAGAGAAATTTTAATATCTGACAAAGTTTAGTTTTTGGCAACTTTTTATGAACTACGAACTGTCGATTAACATGTGCAATGCCTGTGCATAAAAACGACGCTGATGATTCATGATTTTTAAATCATCATTGTTCAACATTTATGGCTGACAAAAAAACTGTGGCAAAAATAATTTGCATTTTTGTTTTTTATTTTCTAAAATGGAATAAAATAATAAAAACTATTATTATAAATTGCTACTATACAATAATAAAACCAAAAGGCGATAAAGATAAAAGCAATCACAGAACCAAAAAATAGTTAATAATGTAAAATAGTTGATAGTGAAAGAATAGCAAATATTTTTTTAAAGCTGTTAAATATTGACATAATACATATGTATGGCTGCTTATGCAGTTAAGCATTTTTCAACTTTACTAAAAAATACATCAAATAGAAACGGTCAAAATGATAATTTTGCAATGGTAATTGCGAATTTTTAGTAACTAGCATTTAAAGATCAGAAGCCATGTATGGCTGTATGTGCAGTAAAGGGTTAACGCAGAACTGGGCTCATCTTATTTCATTTTATTTATTTATTAAATCTTAAGACTAATATGACACTTCAAGAGTTTAATTCAAATTACAATTCCAGAATCTCCCAGATTCATTAAAAAGCTTTTCATCAAGACAGACATGTTTTTCTTTCTATAAATTAGATTATTGTAACTTCAATGTTCACAAGATCTGTTTAATTTACAGCGGTGGACCAAATAAGAGGTATAAGACTTTACAAAATATGTAAAATTATTTCTGTCAATCTCTTTTACAGCTCGCTTTTTTTGAAAATACCATGTTATTCAATTGGCAAATCTATAAAACATTGCCTGCTTAATTTTAGGACAGGCAAGGCTTTGGGTTTGTTTTGTTATGTCTCTATTAGCAGTCTTTCGAAAAATAAGATTGAAGATACGATGCGGCATCACTAAAAGCAATCCAGCTTTGCAGCTTCACAGAAAAGGTGACTCGATAATGTTTCATTAACTTTAATTTTGCTAAAAATAACTACAAATTTCTTATGTTTAATATGAATTAAATTATAACTTTTCGTCTGTTTAGTAGTGCTTGTACAGTTTATTTTTCTTACTACACACAGCATAAATGAAGGTTATTAAGTTCATATTCTGGTCTTTGCTCATTTTGAATCTTATTTTGTTAAAACACTTTTCTGCTTTTTAAATTGATAATTTGAATGTGCTTACACTATCTAAAGGGGTGGGTTGAAAAAAGGCCTACACATTGCAACAAATATAAAGAAAAATTACTAGCAAACAACTTAACCTCATTCTTGCTCATTTTCAAAGCTTTACTTAACATTTATACAAAGTGGCGTAAATCTAATCATCTAATTTTGTTTTTGAGTTACTTCTTAAGTAGTGGGATGTTTTTTGCATCTGCTCCATGTGGTATCACAATGGGCCTCATCTGGCCTAAGTGCTTGGCTGCCTTGCGTAGCTCACCACACAACCTACCTACCTATCTACTTCTTAACTAAAGAAAAAAAATGATTCCAAGTTATAAAAATCTTAATTTAAACTTTTAGAATTTTTGCTGCTAAGTTGAAAAGTTGATTCATCTTCATCTCATTTTCCACAGATTTGTTTGCATTTCTATCGAATATTCTTTAAAGAGGCTGCAATTGTCTGAGCCTTGTTAGCATACGCCCTCGACTTCAAGTAGCCCCAAATAAAGAAGAAGAAAGAAGAAACGTAAGTAAGTTTTTCACTAAAATTCTGTCTGGCGATGCACAATGGTTGATGTTTCTTTGCACAGTCTAAAATGCGGTGTTTTGGTAGCAAAACATTTCGAATATAAAAATGAAAACACTTGTTGTATTAGTGCGTAATTTTAAAATTATGCCTGGAGCATTACCTCCAAAATGCTGGGACAGCAGTCAGAGACATAAAAGGAGACTTTCCATGAAAAAGCAGAACAAGAAAAATATGTTGAATTAGCAGAAAATTTAGTGGACAAGTTGAAAATATTACGATAGACGGAACCTCTACAATTACATGTTTCTCAGTCCTATTTAGAGTTTTAATGTGAAAATATAGGGAGTATGGTTATAAGACTCATCAAAACAAGAACACGGGCGACTACGTTTGTAGCCAAAGAAGAAAAAAATCTGAACAGTGTAAAGGAAATCCAAGAAAATCTATGGAGTTTTAATTGTTTAGAGGATGTTCAATATTTTTTTTATTGGACACATAATAAAATTAAAATTATCATTTTGGATGATGTTGTCGCTTACATTTTCTTATATACAAAAATTCATAAATGCCCGAAAACACGAATCTTGAGATCAAATTTTAAAACAAAGGCTAACAGTTCCGAAGAAATTTTGACATTTTTAAAATCAGCTACCAGACCCCAATCATAAACACATTGAGATAAGCATTTTTTTTTAAATTTTATTACACTATAGATTTCTAGATCAATTTAAATAGCTGTGATCAGGAATTAAGGCAGTACCACCACTTTTGCTTGATGAAATTCAAAACAGTTTTTTTTAAAAAGGTGCTTCTAACTATTCAGATTTTTTCTGGTTGCTTACATATACATTTGTTATAAAAAAGAATTAACAAAAACCTATCAAAATGTTTATAAATTAAAATAACTTTTATCTTTTTTCAAAAAATTGTGATGCGGTACCTTCATTTAATGCTCGGCATTCTATATAAACCATTTGTCTCTTTTTAATCACCTACAACTTTTCAGCTTGATTATATTACTAGTACATTAGTTGCTTTTATTAACGACGCCCAAAAAATTACGCTGATCAACTCCGCATAAAATATCCTACCCTTCTTCTTTCTTTTCATCCACACTGTAAATGATTTTGCACAAATTTCAAGAGCACACATGCAATTGCGGAAGTTTAACTCAAGAGGAGTGGTGATTTATCCAAGTGGAAACACACAATGGACACATTTGTGTCCCAAAAAAAGAAAAAATTAATACAATTTCCCTCTCCATCGTCGAGTCCCGAAAATACTTTAAAAACCAGTTCATTGAACTCGCCGAGAAGAGATCTTAATTAACCAACCGACGACGTTCTGTCGACAAGTTAATTTACAACAATAATGTCATGTGGACTGAGTGGGTTGGTTCACATCGGGCACGGTCTGACCCACGCACATGTGCATCGACATAATCATAATCGTAAACATCAATCATGCATCGGCTAAGCTGGGGAACTCACGCCGCCGTCAACATCGTTCCACACCGGCCACTCAATTTTGGAGATTCTGTCTTCTGTCATTTGGCTGTCAAATTTACATTGGGTGTCATATTCCCATTCTCTGAGACCTCTGAGAAGGGCCATCCAGGAAGATCTCACATGACATCACTTTGGACGTCTGAACGCGGGCGGGTTTCTTTCTTTTTTTTTTGTTCCTGTCGCCTCGCTTTTTCCTCGTTCTGCTCCGTGTCAAGTGTGAGAAGTGATCTGATCCATGCCGCGACGAAACTCCTGGGTGGCTGTCAAGAAGAGTGTGGTTGCCCTTCACTTGAGATACATTTTTTTTTTTTTTTTGTGGCGGTTTTTTCTTTCTGCTCAAAAATTAGTGCACGAAACTCGCCCGGGCAGCGTCAAGAGATGATAAGAGTTCAAGCCCTTTCGGTCTCTGCGTTGCATGTGTAATTGACGCGCCATCAAATTATCGGATTATTGTCTGGCGCTGGACTTCGTACCACGGTCGAACGCAATTAGGGGGTCTTTGTAAGACTGAGAGTGTGTATTTTGGTCTTGTGGTTGTTTTGATGAGACAGCGGTTTTCTGGGTTTTTGATTGGCGTTTGGGTTCGATTGTCCTTTGTCACCACGAAACAGTGAACTTGTAATGGAATGCACTCTCTTGAGATTAACATAATTGCTGTCTCTATGCCCTTGAGCGAGGATTAGAGACAGTCTGACTTTGAATTCAAAAAATGATGCTAATCAGACGGGTAATTAAAACTGAAATATATGTGGGGAAGTTAGTTTACATTTGAATTGGTAGAGGAGGAGGGAGAGTGTGTGTCGGGAATGTGCGTTAGATACACGCCACTGAGTTTTGAAATTAGATCATGCAGATACAAAAAAAAGAAAGAGGAGTACTCAAAAAAAAAAAACGTGAGAAAACTGGAAGTGAAGTGAAGGCAGCGAGACCGTTCTGGGAAAATTAGAGTTTCGTATAAACAGGCTTGTTGACTTCAGTCGTGCAACTAATTGAGTCGTTAGGAAGTTTGAATCTAGTTTATGAAGACAGTTTGGAGTCCTGGGAAAATTGGTGTAGTCTTTGTCTTCTTTTTATAGACACAATGACTAGTTTCAATGTTCACAGGATAATAAAAAAGAACATTGGTTCTGTTCTCAATGTATCAAAAAGTAGCATATTGCTTTATTGGCTTTATGGTGAATATTTCTTTATTTAAAAAGTGAAGTGCGTTGAGTCCATTTTAAACATTTTTCAGGAAAGTTTTGAAAAATTACTTAAATGTTGCTCAGAAATACGCGAATAAGACAGAAAGGCATAGAATTTGTAAGTGCGTACGCCATAAGTTTCAGGCTTTAGTCACTTTGCCTTTTGAGTGAAGACCTGTTTTAGTACAATCTCACTCATTTTTCGGTTTCGAAAGTAAAGCTAAATAAAGCACACACCACTATACACTTCTGATGAACATTTTTTTTCTTTATTTAGTTTGGTCTTTGCCATTAAGTGTAAAAAACCAAGTCATTCAAATAGCCACTTCGGAAAGATTCCCAGCATGCAATTTGAGGATGCCAGTGGGTAGACGGTTACAGTCAATTTGGAGCGATATTGTCGAATGATAACCGATTTTTTTTAAGGTGATTGAAGATCATAAGAAATGAATTTGAACCACCACTTTTGTAGTAAGTTTTAATAATCTGAACGCATTGTTTGGTTACTAAACGATCCAATATCGTAAATGGCAAACATTCAGCTAATATTATGACACTTCAAATGACAGCTGAATTTGACAGGTGTCAAATTCCAGCACAGCCAAATAGAAACCACAAAATAAATGAATGTGCTGTCAATGCAAGAATGGTGCATAGTTTAATTTTTTTTGTTAAGTGAATTCGATTTTTTTATATAAATTACTAAAGACGATTGTTTAGGCTTATAATTAGCAGACTTTTAACGATTTAAGACGATTTAATTGCAGATTAATAGAACTTCTGAATGTCATAGCTTAAAAACACAACTTGACGCCATTTCAGACAACAACGTATTCCTGCAAATATTGCGGTTTCCTCCGATGAGTGGTTTAAGAAAATCACATTTAAAGAGAAAGAAATAAAACTTGTGATCAACTTGTGATAATCACACTTCTATATTTAAAGCTCTCTAGTCACAACAAAAATGACGTCTGTCAATCTTAATATTTTTCAATTCATCATGGTTGACTATTAAGAGTGAGTTCAACTCTCCGTAACACATTTTTTACAGTATTCAAAAACTCTCTTCCATTTTGTATTGCTAATGTTCTTCCATTAAATCCTTTAGCAACATTGTAGAACACTTTAGAGTTGATTAAGCGACAAATGTCTACGGTCCGGATGTATCCTTCCAATTAAGCTGTTGCCCGACATTGACCCGAACCCTAATTAAGATTTACAACTTCTTAACTCTACTGTCAGATGATTTATGACCTTTTGCCCACCAAACTTTGAAGCTTAACTCCCAACTCTCTCACAGATATCAATTTCATTACATTTGTCATTCATCCCCACATTCCTTTCGTCGCAATTCAATTAGCAATTCTCATTAATCACTCATCCCCACACACGCTCACTCACCCTCACCCACAGTAGTCCTGACAGCGACAATAAAACGAAACAAATTGAATTTTTTTTTTTTTTTTTTTCAAAATGTCATCCACTTTAAAGAGTCACAAAGAAACTCATTCTCTCACCCTCACCCTCAAAAGAAATCCCCTCCGCATCCCTTACGAGATTACACACTCGTGTGAGAACAAGTACTTGGCCTCACCCTCCTGGCTCACATCGCCAGTTAATTATCCCGTCGTCGTCGTCTTCCTGCCATGCTGTCACACACTGCACCGCCACTACAGTGAAACCCAAACAAATCCGACATGCGGCGGAGTGAAGGTATTTTATATTTACCCTCCTTTTGCTGAGTGTGGATGTAAACAGAAGACAGAAGACGGGACACAGATACAGATACACTTGCACTTGAGGACAGGAGCAGAGAATCCTGCGTCGTGCAAAGACAATGCCAAAGGTCAACGTCATACGTAAGTGCTGCCCATTCATTCAGTCAATTGAGCCAGCGACTCATAAATTCCAAATGAACTACTAGCAGATGGGAGTTTTAATGACGCTGCACACACGCACAAGTCTGGAAGGATGATTTAAAATAGTCACGCATCGGGAGGTGAAGGTGGAGCATCGAGACCTAATATCTCCTTCTTAAGCAATTTGGCATCTGGCTTTTGACGTGATAAAAAATGAAGGGAATCTCATAATTCCCGTGGCGATGAGGACAGCTTCGTCTGATTTATCGCCGACGCAGTAAACAGTCCCGCTTTTAATTGGTCTACACACAAGTTGCGATTTGATGTTGGCAGGGTGCATAGCCCAGCAGCATGGCGCACAGAAAACTATTCATAGTTCTGGAGCGATGATTCTATGGAGCAGCAGCAAATCTGGGAAAGATTTATTATTCCGTGGAACACTGGCGTGTGGGGTTAAACGGATGCAGGAGCAGCCCGTGCCCTACATTCGACTTCCAAGAATCTCTCTTCAGCGTCATATTTCTCGTCAGGGCGTTCTTTCCGGGATGATGTTAATAAATGATTGGTGCACATGCCACTGTGGGATGCATTTCGAAATGTGTCGGTGGATGTTGATGTTGATGTCGGTTCGGAAGAGTTCTTTCCAACTCCTCACACGCCCCGGCTGGGTAATGATGTGACAGTTTGACAAAGTTATGCAAAGCTCAGAACTGACATGACGATTATGGGGAGGTGTCAAATGGTTAGAAACATGATTCATGCTGATTCCGAGCAGCGGACTGTGCGAGAACTAAACGGGTTATTACGTGTGACGGATATGAAACGTCGACTCGTGCAACGAATAAAGTTTTAGTATTTTCGAGAATGAATCTCAGACATTATTTTAGAAATTCCATCAGAGAGAGGATATCTTGCAAATATTTTGCCAAAATTGTGAAGTCACAAAATTCATTGTGAAATGTTTATCTCTGTCGAAGGAGAAAGACAAATGGAAGAGACATGTCAGCGGGTTGTGCAAGCTGCATAAGATTGGAATGCAGAATTCCGCCGACTGCTCTTGCACGTTGAGACAATGTTAGCCTTCTAGAATAACTTTCTACCTTGTTAACCTTTTGGAATAAATGACTTTTTGAAATGGTTTCTTTTATTTTTCAATTGTTATTTTATATTAAAACTTGTTTTTCTGTAATCACATCTGCTTGCTTTTAACTGTTTTAATAGAAGCCACACATCGTACAGTCCTAAAATTTTTTGATGAAAAACTGAAAAGAAAACTTGTAAAAAAAAAAGTCGTTTTCCTATCCGCCTGTGTTGGAAACTCTCTGCTTTAAGTCAAATAATGTTTTGCTATAAGAGTTTAAATTCTAGTTTTCTTTCATTGTTCGTTCTTATTTGCCAGTAGCAAATCTCTGAACTTTTTTCTAGCTCTCAGTTTCCTTTCAAAGTTTCTGGGAACATGCCCAGCACTCTCACGTACTAGGAAACGCACTCTAGGTGCATACTTCTTTAAGGATCTAAGCGAACTCGCTAACTTGAATGTAAGGCGCATCAGCGGTTTTACCAACAGATCCAATTGGTTATAGCCCAAAGGATATCAGGCTACAAACCTTGGACGTCAAACAGGTAGTCTGCTAATATTTTTGGTTTGGTATATTTGCAGGAACTCTTTAGGCAGCGAGTCCGAGCATTGGAAGCAATCCGGATTCGTGACAACACAATGGGCCAACAAATGGCCTACGGGAGCCTACGTTTAGCGCAGGCAGGCACTATTACCTAAGCCCTAAAACCTTCCTTTAAAAGTAAGACCCCCATTTCACTGTTTTCAGCCTCTGGTACTTTTCTGTCATAATTTTACACAAGCCAAGTATGTATTGAAACCATCGATAATCTAAATTTTAGCGTTACACCCCAACAAACTCCACTAGTTGAATGACCTGCACCGAACAAAAATAGGCCACCCACATATGACTAGTCCACCACCCACTCCCGCCATAAACTAATTACTTTTATTGCCCACTTATTAAAATTCCCCCGCGCTCAACCTTTTCAATTACATTAAAATACCTATCACCGCCCGATTGCGACAC
Organism: Syritta pipiens; assembly: GCA_905187475.1. Lineage (NCBI taxonomy): Eukaryota > Metazoa > Arthropoda > Insecta > Diptera > Syrphidae > Syritta > Syritta pipiens. The sequence goes on from LR994571.1 coordinate 95,010,575, forward strand.
ACACGACAACGACAACATCCACCTCCCACAACCCGGGGGAACAAAAAAAAAAAAAAAACACGAACAGAATTCCGATAAACACGGCCGCGCTATCTAAACAACAAATCGTTTCAATTTGTCTTATTATCGAACTATAAAAATTGTTTAATGTCTACGCGGTAAAGAAAAAAAATTCCAAACATCCGAATCTTATCTCCTCAACTGGTTTAAAGGTGAACGTCGTCTGCGCGTGTGTGTGCGTGTACCGCCGAAGGAGTCATAAAAACATGCGGTTGTCATCCAAACTCTCCTCGTCAATCATTTAGTCAGAGAAATGTCGGAAGAAGCGTCTAAGAAAATTCAGGAAGACTCCAGCTCAGAATGAACAACAAACAGAAGTCACCCTTTCTCAATTTCGAGGATTAGCTGCGCGTTATGCTTCCGTGCGGCTGGGAGGTATTCGATCATCGTCCCCGTGTCCCAGTTGCGCTCCACGACGGATTCACGTCAATTTTTTCGGTTGGGTGTTTGTTGTGATTTGTCTTCGAAATCGTATCACACGGGATTACGACAACAAATGGCCATCCATTAGGTTGGATTTGAATCCCCCCAAACGGAGTCAGAGTCGAAGTCGGAGAGCTTTTTTTTTCTGAACGAGTCATCCACAAGCCATTGCATTCATTCATTCATTCGATTCGAATCACAGGCATGCCACACATGGCCAATTGCAATGCAATTCCAGGAATAGATACAAAACCACATCACCAGACACATCTGTAAGATACATGTTGTTGCTTAGACGTTGCTGCTGTGGTGGTGGTGGAGCTGTAAACAAATCGCACGTGTGCGAGGAAACCGGAGAGTCAATTTGGAGCTCGTACTTGAGCAGACTTTCGGAAATCAAATGGCTGTGATTCGACGAGTATCCGACGACGAAGAACTCCAGCGGCTGCTGGTTGAGTCAATTAGTGCGTGCTGCTGCGGTGCGAACAGATACTCGACGTGTAGTAGTCGTCTTCTGCATTTGAAATTATTTACTTTGTGTGGTTTTTCTGGAGGCGCGCCCCTTTGATGTTTCCCCAAATCAAAAAACGAGGGAAGCGTATTTGAAACTTTTTTGTTGTACCTTCTCGGTCGTGTGGAGCAATTGCAGATGTAGAAGAAAATTGTGTAATTGAGGCCGGAGGTGGGCAGGCATCTGAGGATCTGTAGCTTTTGGCAGTTTCAATTTCCAGGAAATTGTTTTTTCAATTTTATTTTCGGTCCTGAGCTTTGTGGGTGGAAAAGAGGATTTTCTTGGTCCTTTATGATGCTGCCACAAAATTTAATTTAATATCCTTTTATGATTGCAAGAGAATTTGAAAACAAAACGCCATAAGCTAAGGTTTCGTTGTGTTTTCTTTTTTTTCTGTGCGTTGGTGTGTGTGTTTTGTTTCTCTAAATCTGGTCGGGGTCTTGTTTTTCAAGGTCTCCCCGCCCGGGATAATTTTAGTTGAAAAACCAGCCACACATGCGAATTTCAAATTCAAAGCATGTGGGAGTTCAATGTCTCAGGGTGTAGCTTGTTTTAGTTGTCCGGGCGGGAGGAGGCGGCATGGCGCAGAATGAGGTGATAAGATCTAGAGAAAGAGCATCTGCTTCTGGAGTGGATATTAAAAATTCTAATCACACTTGTCGTGGACATGTACTTATTTACACAAAGTGTTGGCGTTATTTAATTTGGCCGATCTCTTTCTCTGCGTCTCCCGCTGGGCATTTTATTGTGAAACCGAGTTGTACTTTGTTTTGGTTGTGATTTTATTGCAGTCTTTAATGTCAACTGGGGGGATGTTTGATGGAAAGGCTGTGCGAACGCGTCGATGGATGGGAATAACAATTTTAACAGTGGGCTGTCTGCACGTTTTGAAAAAGAGAAACTGATGTGCTTTTTGTTGACATAATGTCTGCAGAGAGACACACTGAAACTTCCACAGAAGTGGGAGTATTGCTGACTTTAAAATTAATTGAGTTTTTGGTGTACTTGTACTTGGAATCAAGGTATGGTAAGTGCGACTTCTTTGGAATATTAATTTAGTCGATTCGTAAGACAAGGTTTTTGACTTGATTGGATTGCAGCAGTCCTGGAGTAACGAAAACGTAGAGATTTGTGATAGCAGCAAGATGTAAAATGCAATGCCAAATCCCACTCCTTCATTTTACAAATTCGCACTACTTCATTGAAGAAAAGGACGGTGGGCGAAAATAAAAAAACACTTGTTACTCGTCGTTGTCTTTTTTTCCACAAAAGCACAAAAAACTGCAGATGTAAACAAACAAATAACGTGGCAACCATCCACAGATGGTTACGTTTAACAAAATTATACCTACACATATTTCGGGTATGAAACTTTTTTTTAACTTGCAATAAGAACGTAAAATACATAAATTAAAAAATGAAATTCAACATGTCAACTCTAAGTGAGCGATCAAAAGAATAGCAGTACACGTTGTTTGCCATAAAAACTTTAAAAAACGAAATCATCAGAGAAAATGTTGAAGCAAAAAATGTTTAAGTCAAATTTTATTTTGTATGAATGCGTAAGATCGGCGTTTTATTCACTTCCCTAAGCACTGGCACCCTTCTAGTGGTTCTACCTTTCAGGAAGCCTGCACTACTCCTTAATTGTTTATTACTGTACGACTTTGCCTCAAAAAAGAACTTTTTTGCATCCGCCCAAAAGTTTTCCCTTAGACTGAAGTCAGGATATTGATCAGGCCTGCCATGGCGTTAGTTTTGTTTGTCTAAAATCAATTTTTTGCTTTTTTTTGGTGTATTTCAGGGCGTAGTCTTGTTACATGGTATGATATTACATTCTAAGATAGTAGCGTATTAATGCTGCTCCATTATTTATTTGGTGCAAAAACTTAGACCTAAACGATACTACGAGAATTTAAGTAAAGAAAAGTATTTTTAAATATCTGAATGTAGGTTCTACTAACTTTTTAGTCAGTCGACAAGAATTTGATGCCTTTCACTGCTACTAAAACTCACATCAACGATATTTTTCTAATAAGTTCCCTTTACGGATCTAACTATCAAAATACATTCGATTCCCTCTTAGTCGAATTTTCACGGGACATTAAAATTAGTTTGAGTTAGAGGGAGTTTTGGAAAAAATCAAGTTAGAGGGATTGATGTTTTTTGGTTAAACATCCTTTTTTTGCCTTTACGCCACTGGTAGACGCCTGCATGTTACTCTTTTTAAAGTAAACTTCCAATACATGCACTAAATGAAGCAAGAAAGCATCTCGGATACAACATTTTTTGGAGCCTAACCAACAACACAATGAATAGGCAGTGCAGTTGTCCGCGATCATGTGCGCGATGCGACTAAAGGTGGCCCTACACGACAACCATGTTCGCTCTCATTTTCATTGGTTTCGATGTCCGCCATTTTCGCGAGCAAATCCTCATTTCTGCTGCGAATATCGTCTGCTTTCTCTTTTTTGAATGTATAACAATCATAAGCGCACATGCGCTTTTTTTTCGACGTGTTTGCACTACAAGAATCAACACGAAATCAATGTTCACGAAATGTGTTAACCGTCTAGGGCTACCTTAAAGAGTCAGAGGATACTAGCATGCGTGCTTGATACAAGTTCCGAGAGGAGGTTTTTTGTGTAAAAAGAATTTCAACTGAGAGGTATTGAAAACAGACCAAGAGTCGAACAAATTTATTCGAGTTAGAGGGATTAAAGAAAGTTCGACTTAGAGGATGGTTTTTATATGAAAAATTGAGGGGAATGTCAAAATATGGCGAGTTAGAGTGAAATTCGATTTAGAGAGAGTTCAACTTACAGGCATTCGACTATATTCCCATAAATTACCAATCAGTTTAGAGTTTGATAGAAGTAGATGATCATTCACCTGCTTAGGTGTCTAAAAAAGGAACCACTTTTTATATCAATTTTCTCTGTGCTCTTCGGATCGTTGTCCTACTGGAGTATCCATGACCCATCTAGTCCTAACTTTGCTATTGTTGATGGCGAATTTTCCTTTAAGATGTTCGAGGAATTTATGTTATTAATTTTAGTATAGACGTTACGAGATCAACTAGTAAAACGAAAATTATATACAGTCGAAGCCCTCTAAGTCGGAAATCCCTCTAACTCGAACTTTTTCGGCATATTTTGGCATTCTCTTCAATTTTCCATAAAAAATCCATCCTCTAAGTCGAACGTCCTTTAAAAAAGCCTTCTAACTCGAACTAATTTTAATATCCCGTGAAAATTCGACTTAGAGGGCTTCGACTGTTTTTGGATTTGTTAGCAAATATAGGAGGAAAAACACGAAAACGAACGAAAGGATTACGAGATCGGATGGCTAAGATGGTAAGCGATAAAGTCCATAGAATTTTCCTCCGACGCTAAGAAAACGAAAAGCGAAAAACTAAGTTTAAATTAAAGAACAAATTATTTCAATCAATCCCAGTGGTGGTCAAAGTGGCAGAGACAATAATTTTTGTGCAATTTGAAACTGCATCGCATGTATGACCTTGAATCACCAACCTTGAACGTCCATGCGTCCAAGGTTGCAGAAGAAATGTTTGACTTTGATATAAACATTAAATAGAAATCCCCGAATTTGCTTTAGACACAAAAAAGTAACCAGAAAAAGAGTAGATATTCCAGTTTAAGTCAACTCTAATTTCCATTCTCTAAGCCTTGGCGTCTCTTGTATTTTTTTTATTTTTTGCGACACGCATCAACAAGATTTACTTACATCCTTCTCCACAATGCGATGTTTTGAATAATAAATCCAATTCAGTAAAAAAACGACAAATTGTGAATTGAATTTTAACGGGCCAAAAACTTGACATGACACACGCATTCGCTCTTAATTCGTTTTCTAGGAATCAAACAACACAAATATGCCAGCGTGTAGCTAGATAGATGTAACCACATCACCGCAAACTGAGTTGTAAATGTATTTCACGGTATATCACACGGTGACTAATGGTCGCGCTTGAATTCGAAATGGATTTCACCGACGCGACGCTGTTCTGCGGTGCTTTGTACTGCGAAAGAGTAATTATTTTCGTATCCTTTTTTGGAAACAGATTCAGATTCATACTTGCCGATAACATGAAAACTAGTGAACATGCAACTTGTGGTTGACATATTTGGAGTGATACTCTTGCCATTTGGCGCAAACGTTGAACGTGGATTTTTTGAAATGAATTAGTGGACTTGTTTTTCTCTGTGTTTGTGGTTCCTCTTTGGGGGTGATTAAAAATAAAAGGAGGAAAAAATTCGAATGGAATTCGTAGAGTTGCGTTGCATATTTCTTTTTATGAGAAGCGTGTCAGAATGTTTATTGCTCTATGGCGAAAAAATGCATACGTGATCCAATTTGTGGGGTAAATTATCTGCTTTTAATCACGCACTTTATCAGCGAACCCATTTGACGGATGATTTGTGATATTGGGTCACGTTTTGTTGTTTTAAACAAAATGTTAATCAAAGGAAGAAATTTCTTCGCGTAAATCTCGAAATTTCTTCTCTGTTGCTGATTTCTTTTAAAAAATCAAATAAGAAATTTTTTATAAATTGCTGGTTAACCTTCGTCTAAAGAGTTTTCACGCATCTAACTCTCAAAAAACGCATGAAATCAAGCCAAGCTGTTCGTTCATTCAACCATAACGTGAAGCCAAGCCACTGAAGGGAAAGACGACAACGATATCCGAAATTACCTCAACGATTACGTCACTTAAGACCCTCTCAAAGACCTCCAGATTTATCTGTCATTTAAAATCCATCACGAGAGTGTGCATTGGAAATCCTTCCACTTATACTGATGTTCACCTATCACCTATCTTCTCACCCAATAATTTTCCCGTCGATTTAACTCGAATATCTTCCTTTTGAGAGTATCTAACACATTTCGAGCGGATTTCTTTCAGTCAATTTAAATGCAAATTTTCTCCTCCCACACTCGCACACGAACATCTTCGACAAGACTCTTCAAATCATCGCCTTTTAGGGGTGCATAAAATATTTGTATTTCAATAAATCGCAAAAGAAAATCTACAAAAAAAAGGATCCCTCTCCACCTACACCATCCCACACAGACACTTCAAAGGGAATCTGTTCAAGATTTTCAATTTTCCTTCCACACAGACCGGCAAAGAGGAAAAAAAAAATGAGAGAGGAAAAAAAATTCAAACACAAAACTGCGATCAAATAAATTTCGAATTATTCCAGAAGGGGTCCGTATCCTCTCCTCCACAGACCCATTAACCAGAGATGCACTGCATTTTTCGGTCGAGTGCCGATTCAGCAGAGGAGCACCACTCGAGTAACAACAGGAGCAGCACGGCACAATTGCACTGCCATTGTCCATCTTCCCGAAGCCGAGCGACTCCTCCGGGAGAGATGCAACGAAAAAATCGAATTGAAAAGTTATGTCGGAGTGCATTTAACATGAAACACATGGTGCCGGGGCCACCACGGCTTCGTTCGGGATCAGGTCGAGTCGAACACGGAGAGGGAGTATCCTTTCATGTGGATGTGTGCGACCGCCCTTAAACAGCACGCGAGAGTGAGGATGGCTTTGGATTTGTGAGAAATCCCACAGTCAACGGGTCAAGTCAAGGTGAGGCGTGGACGCAAGATGAAAGAAACTTCTTTTTTTTTTTTTGCTCTCTCCCATTTTTGTCGAGATATCACAATCGAAGTGAAGCAGGAACAGAAGCACACGAGAGTATTTTTTCTTTTTCGCTGAGTGTTCTACATGCCGAGCCCTACGTGGAAGTCATCGCACACGGCAGAGGTCTAGACCCATGTCGCAGCTAATTGATTGTGCACTAATTTATGTAGTTCGCATTCGTGTCCTGCCACACATACACTCGTATCACGTATCTCGGCTCTTCTCGGTTTCATTGAGGTGAACGAGGTAGTGGGAATCCGCAGAATCTCGCCATCGGCATCATTAACATAATTCAACGGATTGGCGCGCACAAGGATTCCACTGAGGAATGAGAGTGGATTCCCTTGGCCGGAGTGGTATTTTTTGAGATAAATTCCAGATTTCGTTACGAAAAGCACGCAGGAAAAAAAATTGCCAGTCTGCGGGAGTCACTTGTGGTTGGGCTTACAGACTGTCCAGCAAGTGGCTTTCAGTGTGGAGGAAGTTTATTTAATGTTTTGTATTTATTAAAGTTAAGGCATGTACAATATGGACGAAGTCTTAGCAAGATAAACACACAGTGTATTCAGAAAACTGTTTACTCTATTTACTAGATCAACTTCACTCGAATTGGTGGTTCACATTGAATTTGCTTGGCAGTTTTGATTAATAGACCTAATGGCTTTATAAAAATACTAATAACAGACGTGTCTGTACAATTTCGTCTCACGATTCTCCACTTTTTTCTGTGTCTAGTTGATTTTTATTGGTTGGGCCATCTAATGGTTTCTTTGTAAGTTGTAGGACTCTGAGAATAGAATTTGTCGGGCTTAAAAGCTGAGCTAGGAATAAATTATTGACAATGGTATCTAAAGGGTGGTATAAAATTATAACAGAAAAGTTCCAAAGGTTTGACACAGTGGGATGGAGGTCAAACTTTCAGACCTGAGCTAAAAACCGCTTAAACAATTTTGTTATTGAATAATAAGAACTAAAATAATATAAACTAGACTTTAAGCTCCAAGAGTTTTCTCGACTTAAAGCAGAGACTTTCCAACATAGGCCGATTAGTAAAATGACTTTTCAATAAGTCTTTCTATTTTATGTATCCACCAAGAAATGCTAAGACTGTAAGACAAATGACTTTTTTTAAATAAATAAAGCAAAATGATTTGATTACAAAAAAACAAGCTAGAATGGTAGAAATATTAAATAGCAGCAGAAGAAAAAGACTCGAGGTGTAAATCGCTTTACACTTGAACAACGTTGAGAAAAACAGTCGAACCCCTCTAAGTCGAACTCCCTTTAAGTCGAATTTCACTCGAACTCCAATTTTTTCGCCATATTTTAGCATTCCGATTCCCAATTTCCCATACAAAAACCATCTTCTAAGTCAAACTCTATCTAACTCGAACTGGTTTTGATGTCCCATGAAAATTCGACTTAGAGGGATTCGACTGTATTAACAACTTATTTCCAAAGTGAGTACTGTGTCCCGAACAGTACGATTTTTGAAGAGAAATCGTATTTTAAACTTAAAAATAAAGATAGAAAGTGAAGACGATTCATGCTAACTAAAAAGAGATTAAAGATCTAAAAATTGTCCAAAAACATAACTCCAAATTATCATTTGTTGTTTTAATTCAACCATATAGTCAAAATTTCAAAGAAAAACAAAATTAATTGAAAGCTGCTTCTCTATGCAGAAAAAATCGCCCCAAACTTTCATTAAAAAAGAAGAAAAGCAATTGGCCCCACTCGACCACATTAGGAACGGTTGAAAAGCCGCACAAACCAATTCTGCTGCTTCAATTAACTCTGTTGCCAGAAAATTAGATATGCCCGTTGAAAGGACATTGTCCTGGTCATCGCTAAATCACAAAAACGAAAAAAAAAAACAATTCAAGCCAAAATAAAAAGCTCGTTCTGGCTTCCCACGGGCCACAAACAACATACAAAAAAAAACACCAACCAACAAAAAAAAAAAAGGAGAACGTAATTCTCCCTGGAGCAATTTTTTGGCACACACGACCCATCCTGCCGCACCTCTTCCTTTCCTGTTCGCCACACTTTATCAGCCAAACAAAAGCGCATTGTTTTCCCATTCACATCTAACCGTCCCTTCCTGCGGCTTAATTTATCTCTCTTTTCTCATCTGTCTACATCTACAAGCCATTTTGTGTGTTTATATGCATCGCAAACCGATGTCAGAAGTCAGAACTCGTGCCAAAATGAATTTATTTTCAAAGGAGCTTAAACTGTGATTCTAACTTGCCCCAAACACGATGTTCTTCGCGCGCCATCTTTATCACTTTTAAGAGATTTATTACTCCCGGGGCAGCTCTAACTCTTTCTCTCTGTCTTTCTTTCTTTTGAGCTGTTAGCCGTGCGCGAGCGTTCCGATTATGATCGCCACTAATCACCGTTTTCTATTTATTTGGATTTTGATTAATATTCCACAAGAGCAGAGGAAATTTTTGTGTTTTTTATTTTTCAAATGCCAAGAAAAGAAAAAAGACTTAATGCTAGATGAATATTAATGCTAATGGAGCGCGACTGTGGAGGGGAAATAGTCTGCACAAAGAGCTGTTAGCTGTAAACTATTAGCCATTAGCCATTAGGCTACTGCTGTCACATTTATTTCCTTCCAGACTCGGGAGGTCGTCGTCGGTACACGCGTTAGTGTATCTCTTGATCGGTACCGACGACGCACGATCGCACGTTGTCATGTGGCCAACAGACGCGGGGGCACAGATCCAAATTCGAAGTCGGGCGTCTTTTCGGATCGATCACGTTATGCGTTGATTTGGAGTTGGTTTTCGAAGCCAAGCGTGCCTGTGGTCATCGGACATTAGGGTCCGGATAATAATGGACGCGCATATTAAATTTAATGGTCATGTTGTGGCCAGCTCAATTTGGCTTTTGTCTGTGGCAAGGGACGCCGGTGGTGGTAGAGGGATATGCGAGTTTTCGAACGGTAAAAAAAGGTACACGGAAGATCTAAAGATCCGCTTTTGGTGGATTTGTAAATATTTTCCCCAAAAGTCCAAACAATTAGAGACAAAAGACGGATGGGCTTCCAAAAAGAAGATAAAACGATAAATGTCTGTTGGCTAATGGCCGAGATGATCGGTGCTAATTTATCGGTCTTGCTTGTGTGAGGAAGGGTTATTATGATGTTTGGGGCACAGAGCCAGGTCGTTGAGATCTTAAAAGATGGGAAGGGAATTGATTCATGGGTCAATGTCGATGATTTTGATGTTCGGGGAATGATTTAGAAGGGCGTCTGTGCGGTTGCTTTGTGCGATGTGAATAATTATGGCGCTAGTCTTATTTATTTACTTTTGGACACTGAAATTTCCGCGTATGTATTTCGAATAACTATAAACCTAAGAACTGATTCTAAATACATGCACGAATTTCGATGTTTGAAAAGGGAATAAATAAAACTAACGTCACCAGGGTTTTCGATTTAGAAGAGAGAGATTTAGAAATTAGTTTTGGGCCGTATTCAGTGGTGACAAGTATCTGAAATCATTTTGAAGAACGATCAGGGTCAAATTTAAAAAACAAAGTTTGATGATTCCTAGTGTACAGAGTGGGCCAAATATAAGTTTCTTTTTCAAAATGCAATAAAATGAGCAAATCCCAATAGGGTAGGCGATAGGGCTTCAGAAAATAGGCGCTTAGAAAATATAATGATAAGAAAATGTTGAAAGTTTCTTACTGCAATGAATGCGGTAGTTGTTGGGCAGTTTAAGGGAATGAAGTGAAAAGAAAAATTCGCTTCTGATTGCTGGAGCGGGTCATATACAAGTTTTATTTTAAAAATGCAATAAATGTCATGCAGTAGACTACGGTTCTTAGAATATACAGGGTGGGTCAAATACAAGTTTCTTCTTAAAATTGCCATAAAATGAATAAAATTAAATGTGTTCCCATGTATTATAGCTTTATTAGTAAGAGCAAATATTGTTAATTATGAAACACAACGTCGCTCAAATGGCTCGGCTGCCTCGGCTGGCATCGCAGTACCGCATTCTGTCACTCGAATTTTCTCAGACCTTGTTAATGGTTTCGGGCTGTAGCTTATAGATTGCTGGGATGATGATGATGATGATGGTGGCCCTAAGTGTTTGAATCGTTCTTAGATTATTGACATAACATCTTTGCTTCACGGTTCCCTGCAAAAAAAAAGTCCAAAGGGGTCAAATCGTTGCTCAAAGGCGGCCAATTGACATTGCCGGCAGACAACACGATTTCTTTTTAGAAAACGCAATGTTTGAAATTGACAGCAATCTGGAAATGAGCATTCAATATTTCCTAACATTATTGAAACATAAGGCGACTCATTTCATTCCGCGGAGGTATGATACCGACTTTCTGTCAAGATTTTGACCGGGAGACAGCTTTCAGTGTCATATAAATCTATGATTTAAAAAGAAACCAGTAGATGGCCCTCCCTGTCGTAGTTGTAACCACAGTTGAAACGATTATAACCGATTAGATTACTATTTGATCATCCATAAACCTGTACTAATTAGCGACTGGCACTAAATTTGGTAGCTATTTTAGGACTTTAAAAGCAAGTTTCCAAGAAATCTGAACGACTTCTTTACTTGTCTCCTGTTGAATAATGCAAATTTGAAGCTCATCAATCCCCAGCACGTTGCAACCCAAAGTTAATTGCCTATGTCCTCACATTTCCTCAGGTTATTTTTGGCTCATCTGATTTATGAGACTTTAATTGCCCTTAAAAAGTTGAGAACATGCGTCCTTCACGATTTCGAACTCCTGTGCATCAAACCATAAACAATCAATTAGAAAGGTCGAGGATGTTAAGAGTTACACCCAAACTGAAAGCAAATCTCCCCACTCACAAGAAAAAAAAGGCGCCACCACAAATTAGTACGTAGTTATGCCCAGCACTCCCTTAACACCGATGACGCAGTCAGGCGAAGTGACTCCTTCTCCTTCCACCACCACTCAGAGTTCCGGAGAATTTCGGTCTAAGACGAAATTGCCAACTTCCCGGAAAGGACCAGTACTTCCCCCCAACCGAATGATTCATCTACGGATTTACTCACTGAATCAAATGTAAATCGAGTTGACTGAGCCAATCCGAAAAAGTTCCGAAGTTGAAAAATAATTTTCTTCTTTTATTTCAACAGCTACTTTGAGTCTGTGTTTTATTTCTGTCCGACCTTTAGATACATTTCCTTCGATTGATTCTCATTCATATTTTGTCGCAAAAAAAAAGAAAACCTGTAATGTTACAAATGAGTTGGTTTTGATTCCCTTCGATTGTTTTAGGCCTCCCCACACACGGGACAACTCAAATTTACAGCCCTTTTATTGGCCCTAAATTCGGGCCCTTTTATAGGTTCCTATTAAAACCAGACCACATCGACGAAGGTAAAAAGGATTTCTTTTTTTCTCCTCGAAGAAGGACCACCACCTGATTTAGTATGCCCTTGCATAGAAAATATCCTCTTAGCATTAAATCTTTTTCGAGGGTGGACAAGAGGTGGAATTTGATTTTAATTTCCGTATTTATGGGAAATTGAAAGCCTCTCCGGAATTCCGTTGAAAAGGAATTACCATCGAGTGGAGGATGTGCAAATATCATGCATGGGCTTCGACGACGGCGAAGAGAATTTGCTTTGATTTTAATCTCTTCAAAGTGAACTTTGTTTTTTTCGTTAGTCAATATGTGTCTAGAAATGATTTAATAAGAATTTTTTTTTTGTGTGTGTCTAACGTTGACGTTGTTTATTGCAGGCAAACGCAAATACGTTTTCTTTTTTTTTTGTGGAAAGGCAGACTTCTCACTTTTTGAAGTCGTTCGTTTGAACTTTGAATAGGCCTGGTGAGAGGTGCAGATATCATATTTCTGTGCGTAGACTGGATCAGAAATTTATTGGAATTGTAACGTCCTAGGGCATCGGTGTTGAATATTAAGTGGGATTTATTCGTGTATCTGGTGTGGCGTTTGTTAGAATTGAGTGATGGTACGGTTTTGGGAGACAGTGTGACGATAATATCAGCAGCTGATGATTAAATCTTACGACGCTAGGTTTGATGGGTATTATTCAGAGAACCAGACAGTTTATGTTGTGGGTGCTGGGGAAGTTGGAAGGCAGGCGTCTGCTTCTCTATTAAAACGACCGGCGCCAACAGTGCGGGTTTAAGTCGTGCAACCAAATGCATCGCTTTATATGCAAACGTTGTTGAGCTTAGTTTAAGGCTTTGGGAGTTATGTGAGATGGTTTTGTTTGTACATAATTTTACGCAACAGCTTTGAGTAAATCGAGAAATAAGAACCTGAGTACAAAATACAGTCTATAAAAGGAGTCAGAGTTAAAAATAGGCGGGTGGGGACAAAATAGCCTGAGCTTTAGCCTTATCCAAGTGAAAAACTTAAAAAAAACTTTCACGTGTAGAGCTGTGAAAAATTTGCTTACAAATAAAAACTGAGCTGCTTTTTATTAATTTATTTATTTATTTTACATTACATTTACATTTTTTAAATTTGTAAAACAAAATAGAGACTTAAAATTTTTTTCAAAGACTTTTTTCTTTTAATAGCGCAATAGGCTTTCTCCTCTAACTTTTGCTTCTAAGGAAGGAATATTTGAAGTACAGTCAACTTCCTCTAAGCCGAATTTTCACAGGACATCATAATCCTTTCGAGTTAGAGGAAGTTCTGCTCAGAGGATGCTTTTTGTATTGAAAATTGGGAAGGGGAATGCCAAAATAGGGCCACAAAATTCGACTTAGAGGGAAATTTGACTTAGAGCTTGAAAAAATAGCCACTTTCAAAAGCCTCTTGCGCAACTTTAAGAAAACATTTGTAGGTGACTGTTTTCTATTTCAAATTAAAAAAAATATGTGGCCTAATTTTTATGCGATTAAGTTTAAATTATTCTCTTATACTCGTAGAATAGCGTCACATACTTTTTTATTCTTTAATTTAGTGTGAAATATAAAATTTTTAGTTTTTGTTGACCAAAACATATTTGTTAGTTTTTTACAAAAAAGCCTATAGCGGAGTTCACACCTTACAATTTGCTTGATGATATGTTTGACGATCAAAATTAATGAATAGCGTTCATACTATACAACTGCTTGGCAAACTTCATTTGCGATAACAATTTTGAAGCATCAACATGGGGGCGAACGCTCTCGTTGCGGTTATAATTAATTAATAATGAAATACTTGAAAATGAGGAAAAACACAAAATACAACATTGAAAGATGTATTCCCATACTTGTCTATGGCTTTCTGATTATTCCTTCCGCTCAAGCTCGATGTTCACTCTCTAAAGTCAAAACAAAAATGAAAAAATGCTCTAAAGTTGTACGACAGCTGTTCACATCTTACGTTTTATCATCAAGCAATCGAAAAAGTTGAAAAAATTAAACTTCCGTACGATAAATTTGATGACAAATTGAAAGAGCGTTCACACTCTACAATTCGGCCCCATCAAGCATAGTCATCAAACCTATCATCAAGCAAACTGTAAGGTGTGAACCCCGCTGATCTTTCAGCGCTTAGCGTTCTAAGCCTGCGACCTTCAACGCCTAACGAGTAATCAACAGCATAACGAGTAATTTTGTTTTCTTTCCAACCATAGCCATCTTTTATAATAGACTTGTATTTTTAATTTAGAGTTTTGGACATGTTTCCCATACATCCACCCTACAGTGCGACGTCACAACTTTTTTTTTTATAATAGTTTCTCTCTATTTCTCTCTTACTCGCAAAATTTGACAAATATTATGATTTAACATTTCAAACCTTCGCCACTACCTCAATTTGAAATTCGCAAAAAAAAAAAAAACACATCGCTCCAAGATTGATAACTGAAACGACATTCTAAACCTCATCTCCAAATTTTCGGTGCTGGTACCAATTATTTAAAACTGCAAAAAACATACAACGCTCCAAGATTGAGAACTGAAAAGACATTTTAAGCCTCAACTCCAAATCTTCATCGCTACCGCCAATGATTTAAAACTGCAAAAAACCTACAACGCTCCAAGTTTGAGAACTGTAATTAAATTCCAACGACCCATGACTTTGGTCTAGGCCGCGATTATTTATCTTTTTTCCTGGATTTTATACGAAGTTTTATTGCTGTAGGATAACAGTGATTTATGCACTCAAACAGAGATGAATCATGTGTTAACATCCGGCGATAATCAACATTTGCATATCAATGGCGAACCGCAGAAAAGATATCTGAAACATATTTCAACACTTCCTGACAACGCACGGTGCACAACGAACCACAGTAATTTGCATTCCATTTGGATTCATAACTTTTATGCATAAGCCGGGTATTTGGATGTAATTGATGAAGGGGTGTGGAATGCTTGAAGGGCTGATATTTTTTCTCCAATTTTGTGGAGTCAAGGGGTCATAGGATCTGCGATTGATGTTTATTTCTTTTGTCTGTCTAAGGTACAGTGTTGGCCAAAATTACAACAAGCCGACTTTGGTTCTTACTATTTTTTTGAATAGTAAAAACAAATTTGAAAAAATTGTTTTCACTAAATTTGAAACAAATTTGAAAAAATTGTTTTCACTATTTTAGTAAGAGGTCGCTTCGTCAACGACGGACGACCCCAGCATTGTATAAAATGAAGAAATAAACCTTCTTCTTGCTTGGCTCCTCCTTGGTAGCAAATAATTCCATTCACGAAGCAGCGACAAATCGGTACTCAACCAAAATTCAAACAATCGTATGTCTTTCAAACTTATTTCTTTAGTTTTTCAAAATTTGTTCCACTCCGTCAAACTATTCCTTCTCTGATTTACATCCTTCAAAGGCTACCACACTTCAACCTCCTTACGAACCTCCTTACGAACCCCCAGGCCAGTTCATGAGCCGACTATTTTCTTAGAATGTTAAAATTCCTTGGAAACACATACTCCATGACTGATCGTTAGTAAATTAATAATCACCACCTGCTTGTGCGCGAATATTTTCACGCATTAAACCGTCACTCATCTTTTGTTACACTCCTCCGGTGTCTGGCGACGTCCCTTGGAGCTGCATGACGTAAATTATGAGCCTTTTGTCACACATGACATGAGGAGGATAATTTTAACTCAAGATAAGTAAAAGAAAAGTTAGACTCTGGCCATCAACAGCATGTAACAACACCTAATTATCATTATTATTAAAGAAAAGGAAGCTTCATGTGTCCGGCAATGGTCTTAGATCAAGAAACCTATTGAAAGAAGTTTTGCGGGATTGAAATTAATTAAATAAGAGTGCTAAAACCAAAGGCAGTCTTGAACACTTGAAGTTAGATTTGCAAGAAAACGAGATTCGAGATATTGGAGGTAAGGCTTCCAGGTTTAGGCACTTCTGATTAGTTTCGACGCGTTTTGAAAGAGTTAACGCTTTCACCTTTTTTTTCATTCATCTTCTTGATCATGTGTTCCACTAATGGGGTCGCGGGGACAGTGCAGAAGAGATGTCCAGGCAACCCTTTCACGACAGCACCAAACTCCAGCAGTAGGAATAATATTTTGTATTTTCACTTCATCTAAAACGAAGTAGAAGATCTCAAATATTCTTATTGCACTAAGAAAAGTCTGATACAAAATTAAATGGACTTTATTGTTGTTCTTCTGCTTTTACTAAGCACATTTTGAAAATTGCTTAAGACACTTTTACTGCAATATTTTTAAGTTATCAGCAGATGAAGTTCATGTTGCACAAGAACAACATCGGGTATGAAAGGCTTACGAGAGATTTTTAAAAAGACTTTACGTCCATCCCCCAAAAAATCATAAATTTTTGGTCTGTACGATCTCCTGCACTTGAAAAAAATAATTAGATGTTGTTCGAGTTATAAGCGACTAATTCAACCACCCTCCAAGGCTTCCTCACTCAACCAGCCTAATCCTGCTGTAATCCCATAAATTTTCCTAAACAATGTTCATGCCAAAGTTCGCTAAGAAATTGTGTTTCCTTGCCACATTCCCCAGCGAATCTAATTAACTTAAAAAAACCACTCATGCTCATTTTTCAGATTCATCCATTACAACTCATAATGTCTCCCCCTTCAAAGCACTGCCTACTTTAATCCCCCCACACACATTCTAAACTTAATATCCCCATAAACTTACCTTCCACAAGTTGATTAAAATTGGTAATCCATGTTCAGCACTGAAATCCTTAATAATCACCGTCGTAATCCAAAGGAGCTGAGAGCTCTCCACGTCTTCGTGCGTGTCGATAAAAAATAAATAAAAAGAAAAAAACGAAAATCTTTTTTCCTTCGTCCGAATGTCTCTTGTAAATGACACACATAAACACGTATTCCAATACAATTAACAACTTTATATCCCACTTCCCTTCAATCACATCCAATTAATCATAATTTCCATATTCACTTGCATTTTTTTTTTTCCTCGAGACCCCATAAAGTCTGCCTCTAAATCACAACAATTCCCATTCGTTTGTTGTACTTGTGGATCGTTAAAAAAATTTATCTCTCAACACTTCGCGGGGAAATTAAAAAACAAAAAAAAAAGGAAAATCAAATGAAACACACTCGCACCCACCCCCGATTGAAGGGGAAGCGTTTCCTCCGCCGCGTGTCTAGTGCAATGCAACTTCTACATATTTTCACGCGTCGCACAATCGGTTTTTTAATATCTCTCTTATCTCGACACAGACCTTCTAGACGCACCACGAACCACTCACAAAAAAATAATAAAAAGAAAAATTATGAAATAAAAATTCCAACAATCACCATCTGCAGGGATTTTTTTTTTTTCAAATTTTATTTTCTTCACGTTCTATTCAACAAGACTCGGATTTTATTCTAACAACCGGCGAAAAGTATCTCGATATCACGACAACGACGACGACTCTTCCATCGAGAGGTTCACGAAGAACTGAATTTACAACGCTTGTCGAAGAACTGATGCGGACCGGAGCCGGGACGTAGATACAAGTTTACCGGCCTGGCGGTAACCGCACAGCCGTTGGATGCATTTTCGTTGCGTACGTGTTGTGTGGTGTATCTTACAGTTTGTGTTTGGTCGGTTCATTCACAAGGTTCATTTTTGCGTGGGAAGAAGGTAGAGAATCTATTTGTGTTCTTCAATGTTTTTTTTTGTTTTTTTGGCGCCACAATTCGTATACAGGTTCTCTCGAAACGTCAACATGTGCTCTCTTTTTCGGCGTTTAGAAGATTTTAAGTGTTGCGCATGGTGGGTGGGGGTTGATGTGTGCTGGTGATGACTTCTCGGTTGCACATTCGAGCTCTTGAAAAGGGTTAGTTTTTTTTGTTTTCTTGTGTGGATAGAGAGGTGGACCCTAAATTAGAGAGTGAGTAAGCTATTTGAAGTGCACATGGTATCTCTAACGGAAGTTGTATCTAATTAATGGTAATTGCAGTTCGAGTGGGAAACGCGTATCAATTAGGATTCTCGTATCTGGTGGTACGTTGGTATGCTGTGTTCTGTGGCTTTGTTTTCCTTGGTAATCGTGTTTGTTGAGATTTTTCTTTGATCATTAACGAGTGGCACCGATTTATTGCATATAGGAAGAAGTTTTGAGTGTGATTTTGCATGGCGGGAGTTCAAATGGAACACAGGGTGTTCTTGTATAAGCTCTTGAAACCAAACCTATGTGATGCTTGATATAGATGGTTTATTTTAAAAATTGGAGCTCATATTTAGCTGAAAAGGACTGAGTAACTATTAAAAATCATTCATAGTGCTGGCTAATTTTCTAATGAAGGATTCAACGCTCGGCGTTCAATTTATTCATCAAAGAGTTTATTTATCCAGCTAGAATCTCTTTTAAAAATTGATGGTAAAAGTCGAAACAAACGAAAAATGTTGGCAGTGAGTCAAATCTTGAACTGGGGCTTTGTTGTTTGGACAGAACGCGTCAAAGACGACCAGGCTTCAATTTTTGAAATTCATATGGAGTATTTCAGCAGTCTTGAAAACATGTTTGTATTTGTTTGTGGTTCGAATAAGCTTTAAGAGGGCGATTGGAAATTAATGAAGTCCTTGGCTGGGTCTTTTACCAACAATTAATACGTACATATTTGGAATGGTTAAAGGAAAATGCCACTGTTAGACGTTAGGTCCTCGGTAGGAGAGACTGCTACGAAGATTCGCGGGTCATGTAGTCTATAGTTTGGCCCATTATGTTGTCATACTTCCGTTTTGTTAAGTCCAGACTCCTGGACACTTGGCCTAAAAATTTCCTGCAAATAAATACCTAAAAGTTTTTTTAAAGTTCCCTTTCTATTTAGTTTGCAGGTTTGTTTTGTTGTCGATTTGAAAAACGAAATTAGCCCTAGATTGGCCTAAGCCAAATTGTTCCTGTTTATTAATTTGCTGATGTACTTAAAATCTACGGTAGCCAATTTACATTCCTAGAGTATTTTTCCTAAGCCTGGCGAGTGCTAAAAAAAATCATAGTGATTCGTTAAGAAGACCTGTTTTGTTTTTCGTTTTTGTGACAGATGATGTGTCGTGGAATTGTGTTGTTTAACATCTTTTCATGAAAATATTAGGTTGTCAAATATCTCCCTTCCGCCTTTTTGTCTTTTGAATTTTCCGAGCTCTGTAGCACTACGAGCTCTGTAGCACTACGAGCTCTGTAGCGCTTTGTACATAGCCGGAAAATTCAAAAGACAAAAAGGCGGAAGGGAGATATTTGACAACCTAATATTTAGTCCGATAAGTTGTTTAACTGAATTGGACGAGTTTAATTCACAGTCAGTGCTAGATAGAAATCGACATAATTAGCTACAAGACTCGGAAATCTAAACTTTAGACATCTGGCTTCTAGATTTTTTCTTTAAAACCCAGAGATATGATTTAGCGCATGCAAGCATATGCAAGCAACAATTGGGCATTAAACTTTTCACGCCCGGCATTGTTCATGTATAACATGAATTTTATCTAATCACAACTCAAAAAATATTTGCAGTAGCTGGGTTCGAATACAGCTCGTGGAAAAAGCACCAGAAACATTTTTCACGGCCCCACCTCCAGTGAACGACTGACAATCTTCCTGGAGTACTTCTGTCACGGAAAGCTTTCGCAATTCGCCGTTCGGAACCGGCAATAAACTTGAGATCCCCTCCTATATGTGTCAAAATTATAACGCGCACAACACAGTAGAGGTGCGAAGAGCTAGGCTCTAACCCTTCGTGGGCTGTTACGCCACTAATGATAATGAATGACAATAAAAGTGTCTTAACTTCATTCTAAAACCCAATTTCAGACCATCTAATTCTGCTTTTGACTTCTCTTAGTGCAATAAGAGTACTCGGGATCTTTTATTTCGTTTTTAGATAAATGAAAAAACTGTATTTTCCGTGTGGCTGGAATAGAAGGGGTTAACAATGATGTTATTCGCTTGATAAAACTCAAAATGTGGTCACTGTATCGGTTATCAAGCTAAACAAAATTTTCAAATTTTTTTACATCTAAAAATTATGTATAGGATTTTTTTAAAGCTTTCGCATGAATAAGTACAATGTCTTAAAACTCATTTTGAAATCATTTAATAATTGATTCACTATCACCTTGTAATCAATCGCTTTTTATTTACTACGCATAAATCGCAAACACGAAAATCACTCTTTCAGCAACCCACGACCAATGCCGCCATCAAACTTCTCCTCACGTTATCTTCAACGTTATAAAAGTCCAAGTAATAAAATCATTCGCTGATTTAAAACACCGCGCACATAAAATAAAACTTTCATCGAAGAAAATTTGGGAAACTCAAAAGAAAAACGCCGGCAGACGTTAAATGGAGATGTAAACAATAACAAAGCACAGCTGATTTTGGTTTGGGATTAAAGTTCATTTTTCTCTCTTGGATTTGGTATTCATTCGAAGAGAGAAAGATGAAAATGAATTGTTTGATGTTGGAAATGAACCATTGAGCGTTGTCGAACATGTTGGAAGAAGCAATGTGAGGAATGAACAGAAATGTTGTTTGCAGGGAGATGTTCGATGATATGGATGTGGTCGAGACGATTTTTCAATGCTACTAATGAAAGGGAGTTTGTGGAAGGGAACTGTTGTCCTGATAAAGCAAAGGTCTAGCGTCTTGATAAAAGGAAAAGTTCAGCAGATATGAATCCCACTTGTGGGTTTTTGAGCAATTTTTATGGCTTTTAAAAGGACTAACTAGAGTATTTTTGTTAGGAATTAGTTTTTTTCAAATTTCTCTTTTTTAGCTGAATACCTTTGTTGCTCTGGATACATTATACATCAAACTCTCGATAATTCAAACCTCCATAAAAATCGAAGACCTCGGTAAATAAAAGCTTTCTTAAAGTCAACTGAAAAAAAACCTCTGTAAATCGAAGAAGACCTATGCAATTTGGTTCCCTCGTTAATTCGAATTTGTTTTCGTGCAAAACAACACGAAAATGAAATGATCGAAAATGATGGTTTGCTTACCTCCATAATTCAAAGTCAACTTAGTTTTCTTCCACAGCCATTACGTGAAATGCCTACGTGACGAAAGTGAGCAAATTTTTTTTCCTGAAGCCTCCGTAATTTAAAACATTTGTAATCAGAAGTATTTTCCTGGTTCGAGAGTTTACTGTATTTACTAGCTCTTTATTTTAACTAGGTCTTATTGCTTTCATGTTTGTTGCTAATCGTGTACCACATTAATTCCATCTGTTGACGACTCGATTAATATTGTCGCAATTGAGGTAACAGTGCTTTAAGTTCATGCTAAAACCCGATTTGGATGCATTTAATGCTGCACCAGACGTCTTTAAGTACAAAGAGAATATTCGGGCTCCTGTACTCACGCAAGAAAATATTTTTCGTTGTGCTGGAATGAGGTACGATCATGAAAATGTTAAATAAATAAATAATAGTTCACTTCTATTCTGGCAGTAAATAGCAGAATCTTCCGAAATTTGCGAACTAAAATACGTACAACACAGTGACTACGAGAAAGTTAGCTCCCAAAAGCTTTTATTAAAGCAACATACTACCATGAAGCCATTAGCAACGCAGATGCAGCCTTAAGAAACAAAACTTTGGAGCAGTTGCCAAAAAAACTACGATTGCTCCAATCCATTAGACACGAAATTCTTGATGAAAAGATTTAAGCTTTGGAATAAATAAAAAAATAAATAATCGCCGTAACAGCTCATACAGGGCCAGAGCCTACCTTTGGGAGTTTAATACAAAAAAGATTAGAGACGAATTCTTGTAGATTGGATGGATGGATAGATGGATTGGATTGTTAGACTTGACTATCGTCAAGTTCTTGCATCTGCTCTAGCTCAAGCATCATATAAGGAACACTAATGCCAATTAAGAAAACAAAATTATTTTGTTTTAAGAATGTCGAAATCGGCTGCCAGGAGTCCATAACAATGTTCCAAAAAACCAGTAAGAGCTGAACAATAAAATTGTCATAAACTGGACAAAGATAAGACAAAAAAAGGTTTTTATTCATTTCTAAAAGACCACTGGCTCTTTAAAAAAAAAGTCCGAATATTTTTGTTGATTCGACTTTAACAGATTCACCAGCAGACTAAATCGATATGCACACGCTACCATGTAATGTTCACTGTATAAACAATAATTACCAAAATGAGTTGCATTTAACACATTTAATTTTTAAAAAGCAGGACAATTGAGGACACTTCATTTAATAAACGACTTGCAACGTAAACAACCGTGTGCATGCTTTTTCATAAATACATCCATTTTTTTCAGTTTGTTTATGAAAAAAACGAAGTGGACTGTTTGTTGAGTTTTAAATGAAATTTTTCATTTTGAATTTTAATATCATTTTGTGGAACATTGTTCTGCTCTTATGATAAAAATGGTTACACTGCTGCTTAAATAAAATCTATTTAAACCTGATCAGACCACCTTTCTTTTGGGTCCTCGTTTCAGATTCGAATTTTAGACTTTTCACAAATTTTAAAAAGCAATAATATTCGCACTCATAATACAGTTAGTTCAGTTCAGGTGCAGTTTTTATTTTTTGACATTATTGTCGAATCATTCAATTATACACAAACCATTGTAAAACTTTGAGAAAGTAAAATGTGATACAAATAAGAAAAAGGAAAGAAAATCTTGAAATTCCAAATTTTGGCATTAAAACAACACATTTAGTGCCTTTTTACAACAAATACTGGCGCCGTAGGTCTCGCAAGTTTTGCTCGTTTTGTTTGTATTAACTTTATAATTCAAATTTTATTAGGAGTACAACTTGAAAGACTCGTATTTTTTTGTTAAAAAATCATTTATTTGAATATGAAAACAAAACTTGTGTAAATTAACTTGTGTATACTTTGACAGATGGAATTAACTAGATTTTTCGACGCTCTTTAACATACAATAAAATAGCGCGTGTGAATATATATAAAGTTAGTAACAATGCGCGTCTTTCAAGTTCAAAAATCCCGCCAACAAATTCAGTAAGTCAGAGACAATTAAGAAAACTAGCTTAAGCATTTGTAGTTTAGTGCGAATACATTAAATTTTATTTATTCGTGTTCTCTCTGAATACAGACAAAATACAAAGACATGTAATATATTAATAGCAAGGATTGAAATGTGTTTTAAGATTACAAACCAAAAAATCGCATAAATCTTCATAAATATAAAAGTTTTTGTATATTTTTCCCATTTTTTTTTAGTTCTATAGTTTTTTTTTCACCGACAAATCTCTGCTCCAAATCCTTTTACCATTACAATACCCCTTTTCAACCCACTTACTGAATAAATTACCCAATTGAAGCCGTTTAATTATTCATTAACAAGATCAAAGTAACCACAAGGTCGCCGACTACTGACAAAAATTAATCACCAAATCAAATCGAACAGAAATTCCTCTGCAATCTCCGTCAAGGCAAAACCATCAATGACAAGGTAATGTGACAAGCAAACATGAGATTTAACCCAGAATAAACAGCGTTAATCCATTCTGAAAAATCGTGTCACAACATGGCCTTGTTAACGTTTTCTTAACAAATCCAATTTTGTAATATCCGTTTTGCTAATGGCTCATTAACAGGGTCGAGAAAGTCTCAAGTAGGTGTGAGGTTTATTGTTTTTTCCTTTCTTTCTGTGGGTCAAGACGCGCAAATGAGGCGGATGTGGAACGCTTCTCGATTGTGAACTATGGGAGGTGAGATTTTAACAAAGGAGACTTGCACAATAAATCTGAGAGATCGGACTTATGGAAAAAATGGCCACAAGAAATAACCACCTAAGGCGAGTTAAGACAAAATTCAGGTTGATTGGGATTTTATGTCATAAAATCTGAAACGATTTATTATGGGTGTTTTTCTTAAAGGTTTTCGCCTGAATATATACCACCCTTTTTTCTATGACGAGGGTGGAGGAGCCTAGCTTGTCAGGTGGGGATCCTGACAACCGGATGTCATGGGTCTCCGTGGGTGAGTGGGTAGAGGGTTGGCTTGGGATTCGAGTGGTCCAGGTTCGAATCTGGCGCCGAGCGATCTTGCAGATTCTTTTTTTTTTTTCCTTTCTCTCCCTGCTCGGGATTGATCTTCTGAATCTGGAATTCAGCTGATTATCCGATAGCAGGGCAGAGAGAATCTGTAAATCTGCAAGGAGCACGGCGCGGGGTTCGGTCTGAGCCAGGAGAATCGCCAAGCCATTAAAGATTTGGGAGCGAGGAAAGATAGTCCCCTCTACGAGATTAACGAGTTTGAAGTGGAAAAAAAGAAATGGAAAAAAAAGTGTAGAAGTTCTGTTTGACCTCTTGAAGGTGAAAAGTGTCTTTTTGTTGTGAAAGGAGGTAGGTGTTCTCTTCCTTGAGGCGCAGGAGCAAAAACTGAGCTCTGTTTCTTTGTAGGACAGTGGTACGAGGTTTTCCCAAAGGGTTACGGGTTCGTAGTCTACGATTTCCGAATAAAAAAAAAAAAGAAAGAAAGAAAAATCAACGAAGCGGCACAACCTCAGCAGAAATCCAGCGCGTGACAAGACAACCTGTGAGACGACCTGCAACCCCAAGACGGCATAGCAGGAAGCACCCCTCAAAAAAAAAAAAGGAAACTGCAGTTTGTATGGAAAACTATATTTTTAAGTGCGCGTACCACGTGGGTTGACGCGGAGAAGGAAATCGTGTCGCAGGTTTTCGTAAGTTGCGTAGGCGGCGACTAAGGCTGCAAGTTCTCCGGTGGAGGCGGTGGCTAACGCGTCGTCGAGTGGCGCTCGGAGTTTAAGTCGACGGGTTCGAAACTCGCGGGAGGAATCAGCACTTTTTGTTTTTGGTTGTTCGCGCTCTTTCCCTGCTTCGGGCGGCGGTTCGAGTCCAGGTTGGGGCTCGACCTTTTTTTTTTTCTACCATTGTAGAGCGAAGTCAGGTTCCGGGTTCGAGTCACGGTGGGGAGCTGTATTTTTTTTTGGAGATTAGTTGTAAGTTAGGTTAAGTACATTTTGTACATAGTTCTTAAGTTTAGTTTTAAGTTTCTTTTTTTATTGAATTAAAATTGTAAAGTTGATGCGAGCTTCTTTCCTTGTCGCGGTTCAAGGGGTAGGAGTTTTCGGCCAAAGGGGCAATCGCGTGGCGCCCATAAAATTAACACCTTCTTTTTTACCACCCACTCCCATCTCCAGGGTTGGTCAGGCACCCCTTTTTGGTCGGAGTCGCGAGACGGCGGAAATCCGACGGTAACAGATTGTTTTACCCTTAACAAATTTTAAAGGACATCAAACGAATATTTGTTTAATACAATTTTTGCTCCTTCCTAATATTGGCATGAGTTTCCAGAAGGAGGCTTCTAACTTTCTTTTTTAAAAATGTGAAAAACAGACTTAGGCGGTTGATCTTTAGAATCACAGATATGAAAAAATTGAAGTTTCAGCAAAAAGACTGAATCTAAGAATGTTTCATCATCATCATCATTAGTGGCGTAACAGCCGACGAAGGGCCAGAGCCTAGCTTTTCGCGGCTCCACTGTATTGTGCGCGTTATAATTTTGACACATGTGGAGGTCTCTAGACCACGTTCGAACAACTTTGGCGAGGGCTCCGATTCCTCTGCTCCACTTTTTTTCCTTCTTCTGATCAATAATTCTTAAGAAGACACATGCAAGATGCATTTCTGCCTTTCGTTTAAACCGAATACATAAACCAACTTCGATCCCAGGCCAAACCGTGAGTAATCGGATCCTCTGCACCACTCAGACGTCGTCTCTTCAATTAACTAAATAAAACCGTGTGACGTAAAGTATACAACTCAAAGATTGTTTACAAAATGAGAAGAAAAAAAAATACCGACGTATGGGAAGTAAATCTACGAGCTAACACCAGAAGCCCAGCGAAGGGACTCTCTCCCATAAAATCACCTCCCCGCCCCAGACACGCACTCTTCCTGTAAATTAAAAGCGTTTCCCCCACCCGTCCAACAACGGTACTCATTAAAGTAGTTTTCCAGTTCATAATTTACTCTGAAGATCGGTAAAATGTTTTCCTCCAGCGTCTCGTGTATATTTATCTTCTTTTTCTTATTTTAAACTCTGGAGGTACGGCCAGGGGAAGTGGAGAGTGTATCTTCATCTTCAAACGATCACGAACGTGCGCGATGCCTGCCGAGGAGAACTTGACTCACTAATAACCTCTGGCCCGTCTGAAGAAAGGAGGAGACGGGTGTTCACTGCTCTCGCCCCCATTCCGCCTTTCAATCTAAACAAAACGCAATTTATAGATGCGTGTAATTGCATAACGAACTTAATTTCAGGGAACCGATGCGATGCGCGGAGGATAGCGATGGTGGTCGTTACGAAAGACAAGGCGAGTGATTGTTGGCCGAAGAGCGGGCAACAGCCCTTTGGTAAACAGAAGAAGGAAGCTCCACGTTCCAGTCGAGTCCATAGAGCACCACAATGCACCACATCGAATATTAATGAGAGGCAATCACTTAATTAGATTTTGGGCTTCTGGGCAATTTAAAGTGGTGGCCGCCAAAAATAAATACACTCCATTTCTCCAGCAGCCGTGTGTGGCATGCGGTGAGGTTTCGAAGCTCAATTGCAGCAGGTATGTGGGTCAGTGGCGGTCCGCCGGAGCGGACTTTCATCGTTTCACGGGCTCTGTGTTTACACTTGGCCGGGTGATATTAATGTTTTCCTGTGGGTTTCCGTTTGTTTGGATGCGCACGCTACTCTCCGGTGTTGGTTTATGGTAATCACGAGTTTTAGGCGACATTAGGAGATGCGAGTTTATCTGTTGGATCAATTTTATCTGATGGCATCGTTGTTCGGTGGCACCGGGGAGTGATTCCATTCGAGGGATTAACTAAAATAGATTTAGATATTTTGCCGGTTGTCGATTTCATCTCATCTCGGAGCCACTTTCTATCGGCCGAAAAGGCGTAATGGGCTGCTGCTGTTGTCTTTCACTGGTTTCTAATGACCTGAAAATAGATGAGCCCATGTGGCATCTCTAATCGGAAAGGTTGTTGGGTTTTATTGGCTACGGCACTTTACTAATTGGTTGGGAAGATCAATGTCGGTTTGGTTGGCCGGTGGGGAATATGGGGGGCGGGCAATCTGCATTTTCTGCTCGTTAGGCGCGCTTTTACTGATTAGACCATGCGAATGGGTGTTTTGAATCTAAATTGAGACAAATGCAGGTACGGATCTAAGGGAATTTGGGGAGAAATTGACATTTGCAAATGGAAGGGGAAAGTTGGTGGAAAAACAGAAAATTGGGATTGGAGTTTCACTATTCTTGTATGCGCGAATGTAGTCAGTTAGAAAATACGCTACGATGCCAGTTCGCAGTACTGAAAGATGTATAATGCCCCTAGAAATAGATGTCTGATTACAAAGGTCTGCAAAAGAAATGCTGTCTTGTTGTTTCCAAATGATTTCTTTGTATTTTGGTGTTCCGAAATCTAAAAAAATAGTCAGAAAGTTTTTGAACATCAGGTTATTTTGCAAAACGCAAAATATTATTTAAAACAAAAGAATTTTTTGGGCTAATAGCTAATCCACTATTTATCACAACCATGATGGATTCTCAAAAAGAAGAGCGGATCGTTCCTAAGGGAGCTATAGAGCAATTTTAAAGTCATTTACAATGATTCTAACTACACACAAATTCTTAAATATTGCTAAAAGCATTTCAACAAGTTTAAAAGTTCAATTTCTTCATTCCCCCCACGACTACTTTCCAGAAAATTTAATAGAACAGCTCTCATTTTATTTTTTGCTTTCAGACTAGTGTTATTCAGTCGTTGGACGACCTCGCATTTCTTTGATTTAACAACTTTTGATTTATTTGTTTGTGGAATTGAAAGCTGGAGGACAGCAAAATTATGCGACTGAGTTAAAACTACCTAGCAAAATTATAATAGATTCAAAATTGAAACAAAATCTGGTTAGTAACTTCTTAAAACGCTTTCTAATTTATGTGAAAGTCTAAGAATGGTAAATTGGAAAGTATTCTTTAGTTGCTATATTTTTTGTAACATTCTTTATTCAACATTCAACCTTACCTTTTTTCAATCTGTCTTTTTTTAAGTGTTTACAATTTTGAAAATCAAAGAAGGAATTTTAGTGAGAATGGCTATAACACAATTGGTCTGGATTAGTGAGTCAAAGTTCGTGCTTGTCAGCCAATCAGTTCATTCACCAAAATTGGACTGAAAAGGTTTCGCATCATTTGTAAAGTTGGCTGGTGACTAAGGAACGTTTTCATGCTTCAGCTTTTGTTCAAGAAAACAAAGCTTTTGAAACCTTTTCTCTGGCCCTTTTTTTTACTCTCATTGTTTGACAAATTCAACAAAAATGGGTCGACTTCTTTTGAATCGAGAAAAGTAGTAAGAGCGCTGACCGCCTGCAGATCCTTCTGTCCAGAGTCCCTACCGCCACGCAAAGGCTTTTTCAGTATTTTTGAAAAATGGAAAAACTACCAAATATTGGGAATTTAGTAGGTTAATTAAACTTAGGATTAAGAGCATTGACGTGACAGTTTAAAACCTTTAACAACCGGAGCCTTAGTGGATTTAATTACAGATGGCGTGTGTCAGCCATCATCTGGATCATTAATAGGTTGTTATTTGTTATGCAATATTTGTTATTTCAATAAGTACTGAAATATGTTTTGTATTTAGGTAGCAAGATCTACTGGGGGCTGTATTTTTTAGGTTTCGTCTGTCTGTCTTTAGAGTCACTTCGGTGCCCGTTTCAAGGAAATTACAATAAGATTAATTGTATTTTTAAAAAACTCACGAAATTGATCAAACGTGTTTTGGCTGGATTCTTATACCCTATTGTCGTAAACAAATAGATATGAAAATGAAATTATTATGTAATAAGAGAGCACTGGAAATCAAAAATAAAAAAGCCAAACTCTAAGCCTATAAGAAGAGGCCTAGAAAAAAAGTCTTAAAAAAAAGTGTGTTTATATAAAGCACATTTTCAATATTTATTAGTTCAGAAGAAAAGTTAAAACAAATTTATTTTATTCATTTTGGAATAGAAAAAAACATTTACAATGGGGAAAAACAATTATTTGTACATCCAGTTTTCTTATGACTCCTCGGTAACCTGAAAAGTTTGAACAGAATGTTTTATATGGAAAGAAAAATGCAGTCTTGAAGTCAGTTTTGTTAGAAAGCCCCTTTTTTCTTACTTTATTTCCCAAAATAATATGCGTATTTTGTATACGTTTTACGTTTTCTGATTAAGGAACCGTTCCAAGTTGTTGTGGAATAATATACAATAACCATTCTTTTGTAAACCTTGCGCAGTTTCCTTATTTTTAAGGACCTCCTCTGTCCTGTTTGATGCATTTTCAAAATGATGGCATTCTGTGTCAAATTATATGGTAAAATATCGAGAATCCCAAAACCCTTTGAAATTTCATCCATCAAAGCCAGGCTGCTCACTACTTCGTAACCAATGCGGCTCCATAGCATAACATGCCTACCACCATGTGCTCCCGAAGAATATCTTATACGTGTCTATAATTCCAAGCAGATTACTAATTTTTAATAACTTTCCCTGAAGCTGAGTTTCTGGCAATGTCGCCTGCTATTGTCTTCCGGAAATCACATTATGACTTGCCAGAATGGCAGATTGTTGGAATAAAAATTAAAGTTTTCCGATTCACGTTTTAGAAAAATTCACACTATCGGTAATTCACATTATCGACGGAATAACAATTGTATTTTTACAATTTACACAGAGTACAAATAAGTCGAGAACATTAACCTTTTTCACAATTCATTTCGACCTTTCCTTGATGATCAGTAGATTTATACTGCCCTGCTGTTGCCAAAAACAAATTTACAACCAACAACAATCAAAGCAGAAGAAAAGTCCGTAAAACACCGGCTCCTAAAAGAATTTTGGGCTCTCAAAAGAAAAGGGGCAACATAATTAAAGGAATATCCTAATGAACAACTTCGCTTCAAGCAACTCACTCGCAATCGTTCACCGACCTGTTCCTCGTTTAATGAAGACATTCGATTCAACTTTACCTTAAAAGCAGTCCAACTCGTATTTCTGAAGACAATGAGGTGATTCGTACGCGGCACCATTCTGCTTCGCTGTTGAGGATACTTCTCCTCATTCACAACATGAATTGCCACTTACAATGGGCATTGCTCATCCTTATTGAATCAAAAACAGCCTTACTGCTTATCCTTCGTGTCATTTCCATGCCACTTTAAATCCTTTTCTTCTTTAAAATCCTTTTACCAAATGGCGGTGACACGTACGACGATATCGCGAACAAATTGGCCATGCAAAACACTGCGAAATCCATTCACAGACGTTATTACGATAACAATGACAGCAAATGGGCGTACAAAGCCCTCTCCATAAATCCCAGAGTTACATTTTTTTGTCTGTCCCATTGTTGCAGCAAGAACTTTTTTTTTTTGCTTGCGACATTTTTTTTTGCCCACAATCAGCACGTTATACCTGCCCATTAACAAAACGGATTACAAAAGTCGCTTCGAAATTAGTTTACATGCAAATTAGCCTGAATGACACAAAAATTATGTCTTTTTTTTCGTGTAATTCCAGCAAATTGATTGGCGGTGGAACTTAAACCATCGCGACAGCGTGTTTCACAAAGAAATTGCAGCGCATGAAGTCGTCCCAAAAGCTAATGATCAGTAACTTCCATTGTTTGCCACAATTGACCGCCCAGAAGATGGAATTTAATTAAAACCATCACGGATAATTGCTTCCACATACAGAACTTACCACATCAGAATTATTCACTTCATTGCAATTGAGCTCCAACACAGCCGCCGGAAGTTCATTTTTTTTCAGAGTTTCAGAGTCAAACTCAATAATTCCTCAAAAAATCAACTTGAAACTGCGATGTGTCTGCCATGCATCGATGGTCGAGCAAATAATCAAGCGGCCACTTGGATCTGTCTGCGGTGGTGCAGCGTCATTATTAAACTTATTTTTTTTTTTTCGCCATTGAATCACTCTTATTTTCCTTCGCTTTGTGATTCATAAAATCACCCTCAACCATTCCACGTGGCGGGAATCAACTCATTTTGAAGTACGAAGACTGAGGCGCGCATCTGGCCAAGTGGATTGGAGCCCGCCAAGCATTAACCAGCCAACGTCCGTCTGATGATGATGATACGGCAGCATAGCGCCAGTCCTTATGGCAAAACGGATTTTTATTCTGTTTTTTTTTTTTTTTTTCTCCTTTTGCCTGCTTTGACGATGCATAGATACATTATCTACAGTTGCAGTGCAGGCAATAATTACTCGGCGAAATCTAATTTCGTTCCACTAGACTTTGCGTACCACTGGAATTAAATCCACAACTTAGGGATAAGGAAGCAGAATTCTAATTACATCTTCAATTCATTGTGCACGGCCCATGTGCAGACATCGTCGCCATCGTCGTAGTGGCAGCTAAACAGCCAGCCAGCAGCCGTGCCTCCGAGGAAGTTTCAAGACAAGTAAACTACTCTAAAAAGGCGGTCAGCGGGAGATGGAAACAAGGAAACGCTTTTTTTCCGCTTTGTTTTCCAGTAAATTGCAGCTCACTCATTCATTATGCACAATCGCAGGAGGGACGGTGGCTGGAAGTAGTTGAGTCGCCTGAACGTGCATCCGAGAGGTGCACCTCAGCACAAAAACAACAACAATAATAAGAACGTGCGCGGAAGTATTTGTTGGATTGCTTTGCTTCAATTCAGCAAAACAGTATAAATTAACGTTTATAAGTTTTGTGGAACAAGGTCTGGGATTTTTCTTGTTGCAATTGTTTTCATTGCTCTTGTTCTCGTTGTAATTAGAGACTGCATTGTACTTGTGGGGATATTAGTGGTCTCAGTGAGCAGGGACATAATTATACTTAACCTGAGGACGGAACTGTGCCTTCTGTTGACAGGTTAATGAATTGAGGTTGATGCAAGATGTGCAGTTGCAGCAAGAAGAACTTTGAACTGGAAGTGGTGCATTCACAATGGCGGGGTGGTTTTGCTTTTAATGAATTTCGACCTTGTTCTGCTTCGTGGAATGTGTAGAATTGGATTGCATATGGGTGGAGAAAAACAGAGATTCGAAGGATTTTCAAGTCTGTTCTGGGAGTTAAAAACTTAGGACTCACTATGTTCGAGGTGTTTATGGAAGAAGGAGAGTGTTTTTTACTTAACGAAAAAAAGAAAAAAAACTTTGTAAAACTTTGGAACTTGATAACAAAAAAGTAGATATAGCTTTTGTATAAAGAGGACGGCAAAGATGGTTTGGTTTATGCAAAGATTGCATTTATAAACTCACTGTGTGCTTCAGAGTGGCACACAAAAGTACATTTAGGTTAAGTTTAAGTTACTCTAACATTTTATGATAAATTTCAAATGAAAGGTTTTTTTTTAAAGATGCAAAAAAAATGTGTAATAACGCTATTCTCGCGTTTAAATTAAGCTTAGTTAAAAAAAGAAAAAAAAATAAGAAATAATTGCTTGTCAAACGATAAACTAATAGATGGCGCTGAACACAATAAGTGGAATTTTTCTTACTAGAAAGATGGATACTAGAAAACATTTTTAAATCCATACGACTGACGAGCTAACCACCACACAATCAAGAACACGATATGCCTAATCAAAAGATAAAACCGAACATGTTATTAATTTCTTTTCAATCTCTAGTCACAGCGAAACTTCTCCAACTTAAATTTATACAGTAAACTCTCGATAATTTGAGCCGCCATAATTCGAAAACCTCTGTAAATAGAAGCATTTTCACAGTCCTTTGAAAAAAATATCTGTCAATCGAAGAAAACTTACGCAATTTGGGCCCTTCGTTAATTCTAATTTATTTTGATGCAAAATAGCATGATAACCTCTATAATTTGAATATGATGGTTTTTTACCTCGACAATTTGAGACTAAAATTAGTTTTTCTGAACAACGCTAAGTTCAAATGCGTAAGTAGCGAAAGTGAGCCATACTCTTTTTTTTTTCTGAAACCCCGTAATTCAAAATTTTTACCTAGTTCCATAAAATTCGAACTAACGACAGTTCACTGAATAACTCAAACCACTCGAAGAAATTTTTCAGCAATAACTCAACAGAAGTAGTAACTTAACAGAAGCGTTTAAGGGGACGTTATTATTCTTATTTAGCCTTTGTTACATGCAGAAGTAATATTTTTGACAACTTCTATCATCCTCATCATCGTCATCAGTGCAACAACTGGTCCGCGAGTCCTGCTGCAAGCACTTTCACCTATTTCGATCGTTCCAAGCCTTCGGGCGGTCTGGTCTTCGCCATCCTTTCACTCGAGCCCGGTCTGCATCGCTGTCTTGTGCCATGAATTTTACTGCAAAGAACTTTCAGAGCAGGATTATGTTCACTCGAGCTCCTCTTCACGAACTAGGTGTCCAGCTTACGGCAGTCTACAGAGCTTTATTTTCATCACTATATCCTTTTCGAGGTAGATTTCATACAACTCTTGCTTATACCGTCTCCGGGATAGTCTTTCCTCATATGTGAGGCCAACTATTTTCTGTAAAACTTTCCTATCGAACGCCGAATGAGAGTGGCTTTGGCTAAGCCCCCAAGTCGCAAGCATATCGCGCCGTAACCACCAACTTATCGTAAGCGATATTTTAAGCAAGAATGAGTTAATGAGGAAGTTCTATGGTTTATTAAGCTGCGCGACTTTCTTGATCATCGGTTTTCTAATTAATTATGTATTACAGTTAAAAGTAATAGGAAAACAAAATTTATCGTAAGAGACATTTGCATTTTTATAGCTCAACAAAAAAAGAGAAATTTTCATTTTGTCGCTTACAATAATTTGGCGGTTAGGGCGCGATATATGAGTACTGATAAAACAAGTCTCTTGTCTTTCTCGCCTTGCAGTGGATCTTAAATTCGTGGTAAGGTTTCTGTTTTTGAATATCGTTGCAAGACTGTTGGCTTTAAGTAGCCGCCCGCGTATGTTTTCTTACATATTCGGCAGCTACTACTGACCCAACATGTTTTTTTTCTTTCCTTCATTTATGTGCAGCTCCAGGTTTTTCAAAGTCTATAAACAGGGGGAATGTTGAATTCTAGAGATTTTTTCCTAAGGTGACGACCTGACCAATTATTGATTTGCTTGGTCTGGAACTACCTTGATATTTCCCGATTATGCTTTCCGCTTATGGGGCTATTCGATCTTGTAGAAGAGGAGATCATCTTGTATTCAACAATTGTATACCCCTATAATCGACATCTATAGGTCTCTAATAGAGACTAGAGAGATGCTTCACTAAATATAGAGAGTCTCTATATTTAGTGAAGCATTTTGTAGAAAAGGAGAAGTAGATGTGATATTTAAATTAGCAATTTAAAATAATTGAATGAACTAATTCGCATACTTTCTGCGTTCTTTCATTAACTCAAAGTTTTTACAACTCAAACTTATTTCCCTTCAAATGCGACTTGAGGATGTTTCACTTTTGACAAACACCGAAAACATTAAGCCAGTGTCCAATCACTACGCCGCCGGTTAAAAAACGACTGACTCGACGGCGTTTACTTATTTCTGCTTGTGTTACATTCCTTCCTAGTGTGATAAATCATACGAATCATTTGTTTATTGTTTTTTGTTTTACCTTATTTTACGGGGCTGCCACATACTGTAATTACACCTAAATATGATTTGACTGAGAAGTTGTCATTTTAAGAACAACTTTTTTTTTGTTTTCAGTGGATAGCGGTGTAACATATTTTATTCCACACACCACCCTTGAGAAATTTTGACACAAAATGACCCTAGATTCCAATTTCTACGCGACAAATACTCAGTTCTTTAGGCCGCTTTTTATTTCTTTAAATGGAAACCTCTAACAAACACGATTTCTATCAAAGCTAAAAAAAGAACCCTACTTGAGTGCTCTCAGCATACTCAAAATGAAACAATTTAACACACCACCTTGACTTAAATCACTTTCCATTCTTTGATCCACTCTGCAACACAACTCAACGACATCCATCTAACATCCCATTAGCCGTCATCGCACCCCAAAGACCAAACTGAAAAAAAAAAACAAGAAAAAGGCTCAATTGAATTTATTTCACACCTTCCTCCACCAGATGGGCTTTCAATCTTGTAAACACATCCGAAACACACATTTCTCCTCCGTCTGGTGTCCTACTTTACACAATTCCACAAATAAACGGAGAAAGGAAAAAATCTTAAAATAGCCCAAAAGCTTTAGACAAACAAAACAAAAAAGAAACACAACCCACTCACCTGGATGCGACCACCGCCAGCATCAGCATCAGCACCATCGCCAGCACCACAAATGGGCGCTTCTCTCCCTCGACACCGGTGTATCTAGTGCGAAAGATAGCACTTCGGCTGCGGGCTGTTTATCCACTGTTGCTCCTTTACGACGGCCAGACAAAGCCCGTAAACGGCAGTGGTCGGTCACCAGAAAATAAATTGCGGTCAAATAAGGAGTACACCGTCACCTCCCGCCAACTGAGGCGATAAGAACGTTTCCTAACCCCCGGCTGTTGGATGTTATTCATCCGGTGCAGTTGCATCTCTTGGTTCGGAGCCAAGTCGAGCGCTGCTCCTGAAGCCTGAAAAATGACGCAATCTCTGTGGGTCGCTGGGAAAAGCGTCGGGGAAAATCTAAATTACCATCGCCGCCAACCAGAGAGGCCATGGGATCACCCCCCCCCCAGGGCGACGGCTTTCAATTATCGTGCGTAACACGCGGGAACTGTGTTTGCATTCGCACTCTCTCGCGGTGCCAAATTAAATTCGCCCGATTTGGCTAAAGCACCACAAGCCTCGTGTGTGCGATGTGTTCCACATCGAGTCTGTTGTCACCTCTCCAAATATGGACGCATCGGGGTTCGGCAGACCCATGGGGCATGCAAAGCACCATGCTGCAACTGTTTCCCTGTTATCAGCGGAAACAAATCTCCGCCGGTTAAGGTGATGTATCAATTCGCCGTTAAATCACGCGATGCCGTGGCAATTGATGCATGAATTTGATACTCGCTTCGAGCGGCAAAAAACGTTCTGGTTTTGAAAAGCCTCCAAAAAACCGAGGGACGGACGGAGGGGACTGGTTCCCAACAGTGTAATCGAACGCGATATGCAATTGACATTTCGAATGAATGATGAATGTGGGGGCTGCTGTAGGGTGGCGCCACAATCCTTTATATTCACGACATCAAATAAAATATGAATGGGACAGTGTGTGTGTGTACGCGGGTGGGGTTGGTTGCCGTGGGTTGAAGGGTTGAAGTGATTTTGTCCTTCTATTTGAATAACAAAAACTTCCGTTGACAGGAGCAATATCGAAAAGTCATCAAAGGATGGCCTTTGTTGAATGCCACTGCATTCGGCAGGGCAAGTACACAAAAGAAAAGGACTCCAGGGCAAATGGGGGGACGACCGACGTGGCAGTCGGGCACTTTATGGAAGAAAGGGTTGAACGTCGCTATCGGATAACATAAAATGATGGATCCGTATCGCAGCGACACCACAGTGGGGTGGGTTAATCCAGCTGTGGGACAACAATGCAACTGCAAAAGTGTTGCCGTTGAGTATATGGGTGCAAGTGTAGTGTTCATTTTGTGATTGAAGTCTGAGAGTGGGGTTAACAAATTTTTGTAAGGTTATTAAAATGAAGAAAACATGCGTACATTTTTAAACCTGTTTTCAAGATTACAGAGAAGACTGCTCTAGATCACGTGAACTTCGAAAAATCAGTCAGATAAGTTTGGAATTCGAATATTTTTAAATAAAATAAACAGCTGTCAAATTCTCAAATATGGTGCCGTTCGTGACCCTATTAGATAAGCTAAATTTACTTTGAATTGTTGCCTTTTTTTTTTTTTTTAAATTTCCTACTTACGTATTAAGCACATTTTAAAATTTTGGCTAGGCCCACTGTGCAGCCAACGCTAAAAGGTACTGGTCGGGGATTTTCGTAATTTTAACGAGATGAAATTTCTTTTAAGTGCATAACTTTGCATAATTATTTTGTTGAAGTTTATACGTGCTATATTTTTTTATTAGAAAAAGTTGATAATTTACTCACAAACGAGAGTATCAACATGCGAATTCTGTGAACAATCCAATTTTTGATTAAAATTTCAAACATTTTTGATATATCGGATATAATTGTAATAAATAAATGAATTTTGAGTTTCTAATAAATTTCTGAATGCAAAAGTAAACGTAAGCAAATCATTGGCAATTCTTGTCACAAAAATTGGGGTCACATTGGCCAGCCATTTTGAATTTCATTAATTTGAAATGGATCTTTAGACAACTAAATGTCAACTTTTTGTATTAAATGCTACTAAGAATGATAAGTCGCATAAGTCGCCTGCTTTAAAGACAAGTAAAGGGCATTCTGAAATGACCAAGTGAAATCGTACAGTTACCTTATAAAACGTTTCACAAATATCCTACATTAAAGAGCTATGAACGTCTTTGGTTAAGTTTTTCCAAAAAATATTTCATATTCTCGTAAGATTTTTTACTACAAGTGGTGCCGCCACAACATTGTAATCAAAAACGACCCCGCTCACGGCAACACTTCTCTCCGCCTTCCGCATTTTTAATTGTCAACAGGAATTACACCGTAAAGTTTGTTGACAGATTATTCACATCGACATCTCGGTGCCCTTTAACATTACACAATGCAAATACGCCCGTGACCTAACCGCCTCGCCGCCTCGCCGTCTCACTGTCTCGTCCTGTCACGGCAACAGCGGTAGTCGCCGCCTTCATGGCCGCAGCATTTCACCCCTCAGGTCGTACACTTACCCATGTTTATTCATGGGAATCGGATGTCATTCGAATATCACTGCCCACGACCACGACGACTATAACAGAGCACGACTACCATTCAACTAAATCAGCCGTAAGGACATCAAGCCCCTCCTCTATGTGTGTGCATAACTATTCAAGGAACCTATCCTCCGCCCCATCCCACCGGATGTCATCGTTAGGATATACTGAATTTACTATTATGAGCCCCAAGCCCTAAGGTCATTCCATTGTGCGAGATAGGTTCCGTTTTAGTCACACAATCCGATGCTATCGGTCGATTGGAGCCAACTTTCTCCGGAGCTCTGCGCGGCTGATGATGATGAGAAGGCGGAGGCGCATAACGTACGGAATGGGACATTGTTGTCCGGAGATAGTTTCTGGTTTTTGGGTATTCTTTTTACGAATGTCCTGCGGGACGACTCGGATACAGATAACCCGCAAACGGAATTGCATAGAAAACTTAAACTAATTTTTCATGAAGGGGGCCTCTCGTCCTGACATGAAACTTGTTTTCGTAAGAAAGTTTCTCTCAAACTTAATTATTTATTAATTCAGCCCTTTTGCAAGTGGACGAAAACAAAAACGCAATTCAATGGGAAAGTTCCACAACAAATTTCTATTCGAACGACGTCATTCAATGCACCACCAGGTCGGGTCGGAGATGGAACCGACTTGCATTCCCTAACTCTGCGCGCCGGTGCGGAAATGGGGAAAATAAATTTTGTATTTGAAATCCCAAGCGTTTGTTTAATTCAACCAATTCATGGATTGCATTGGCGACACGAGTTCCAGCGAATTCGGTACGCTTGAGGACTGTGCGAAGAGATTCACACATCGACTAGCTCTCAGTTGCACACTCGATTATTGTAATTTTCACCTGCATGGAGATGCACCGATGAGCGAGAGTGTGTATCCACTCAGAGATACATTGAACCTGACTACATGTTGATGAAGATGAGTGCTAATGGGCTGTGGACGCAATCAGGGGCTTTCGGATTACTAAAATATGTTCTGGAGATTTATTTTACCACTTTAACTTGTCTGCTCGTAGGAGAACGGAGTGAACCTGGTTGGGAACCTTGCTAACCAAGAGGTTACAGCACCACGGAAAGGATTTTTAGGAAAGTAAAACAGCAAACAAGGCCAAATAGAAATTTAAGGAAGATTTGCAGTTTCTTTTTTTCACTATTAAATCTAAATTTTGTCGCAATTACTAAGCTCTAAAATTGCATGTTCGGTGCAATCATATAAGAGAAAGAAGAAGGACCTTTATTTAATTTTTTTTTTGTCAACTGTTTCAATAGCAAAATATGGTAATCCAGAAATACATTCATAAACGTAGACCTTAAAATATTCTGTAAAACATTAAAATATTCTTAATCGTTGATAGATTACTCTACAATACGTTTTATAATAGTACTCGCATCTGACGATACTACAGCTTCTGTGAAAAGTGGTATCCTAAGCTTTATTTTGTTAGCAGACATAAAAATCGTGTTAAAATCGTTTTTCGTTATTTGTGTTCAAAAGTTACTGAAAATTCGGAATATTATTTGGAATTTAGCTTTTTATTTTATTTAGAAAAGGTTAAAAAGCGTCGCAGGCTAATGAAAAAATTTCTTAAGCTCACGCAGACCATGCTGTAAGTAGAAAACCAGTGACTAAGTAGTTTGCTATTTATAGATCTGATAATTTTGATAATTGTTTTTAGTTTTGTTAAATATGTGCATCACTATAGTTGACAATCATTCAAACAGTAGATGAAATCATGAAAAACCCAATAAGACCAGCACATAAGCACTATGGACATTGTTTGGGAACTCGACTTTCATTACTTAGTTTAATTTATTTGACTATTTATTTCACAAAAAATTATTTTAACATTAAAATATTCTTAGTCTGTATAGACTGGCTTAAGGCCTTCTACCATATTAAAATTTATATTGGGAGTACAACTTGAAAGACGCGTATTTTTTTGTTAAAAAAAAACCATTTATTTGAATATGAAAATGAAAATACATGTCATTCAAAGTATTGCCCATCGCTAGCCACAACTTTTTCCCATCTTTCTGGCAATTTGTGGATTCCGTCCCAAAAGAACTGCGCCGGCTTGGCGGCCAAGAATGAATCGAGCCAATTTTTGATACCATCAACTGAAGTGAAGCGTATTCCAGCCAGGGCATTCTGCATGGACCTGAACAAATGGTAGTCGGAAGGGGCCAGGTCTGGGATATACGGCGGGTGGGGTAGCGATTCCCATCCAACATTTTCCACGTATTTTTGAACCCGTTGAGTGCGATGTGGCCGAGCATTGTCATAATGGAAAATTATCGATTCGTGTCTGGTCGCATATTCTCCAATTCTTCCAATTTCCTTGCTTTTGGATCATTCCCAATGCTTTGAAACGTTTGGAAATTGCTTGCTGGCTAACTCCCAATGATTTCGCAAGCTCCTCTTGAGTTTAAGATCAATCTTCTTCCAGTAATGCCTCCAATTCTGCATCTTCAAACTTTTTCACTTGGCCAGGACGTTCCTTGTCTTCAACGTCAAAATCACCAAACCATTCCTGACACGTTCTGACACTTACAGAATAGTCAAGGTAAGCTTCAATGAGTAAACGTTGCGCATCTGTTGCACTTTTCATCAAACGAAAGTAGTGAATTAAAACTTCCCGCAAATGTTGTTTTGAAGGCACAAAATTCGACATTTTAAACGCAAAACAAAACTTGTGTAAATTAACTTGTGTATACTTTGACAGATGGAATTAACTAAATTTTTCGACGCTCTTTAATATACAATAGCTGTCACTGTCAAGAAAATAGCGCGTGTGAATATATATGAAGTTAGTAACAATTTCAAGTTGTACTCCCAAAAGTATACATATTTTTAGAAGTTTTCGTCCATAATAGCTCTTTCATAGCGAAGGGCGCTTGTTGCATACTTGAATAATGATCCCAGCGTCGGTCACTGTTTAAGATGGCTATCGCGTCTTGAACCGACAGTACCTGAGCTGCAATGAAGTCGTGGCTCACTTAACAGTTTTCAACCATTTGAAGAAAGTTGAATCCACAAAGAAGCTTGATGTTGGCAAATAAGAAGTCGATCGCGTGCAATGAGAAGTGGATCTCGTACGACAATAGTATGCGAAAATGATCATGGACGAAGAATGGTGAAGCTTTGCAAACGGTGGGAATTGACATCAAGAA
This sequence comes from Syritta pipiens, assembly GCA_905187475.1. Taxonomy (NCBI): domain Eukaryota; kingdom Metazoa; phylum Arthropoda; class Insecta; order Diptera; family Syrphidae; genus Syritta; species Syritta pipiens. The sequence continues at coordinate 95,051,732 of LR994571.1, forward strand.
CGGTAATGCTGTGTGTCTGGTGTGATTGTAAGGGATTTGTTGATTATGAACTTGGTCAAATGATTGATGCTGTATTCTACTTGTGCTGTTCTCTCTATTAACGAGATTGAAGGAAGCAGTTCAATTAAAACAGAACTGAATTGATCAACAGAAAACGTGTTGTATTTATAACCATACACATCTTTGATGACTCAGTAAAAAGACATATAGCTCAGACGTTGTACCTTTTTTTTTTTTTTTTTTCAATTCAATTCAATTTTATTGGTGTACAAATAAGATACAAATCTTTTATAGTACAAAATAATTAACGGGTACATTATATTCAGCTTAAAGATACATTTTTTTTTTATTAAACTTAAATCTAAGGGAAAAGCAAAGGAAATAATGAAGGATGGGAAGGATAAGAGCATTCAAACATGTACGGATAGTTATCTATAATACCACAGCATTTTTTTTTTTAAATTGTTTAGCTTCATTTAATTGTTTCACTTCCCTGGGAAGAGAGTTCCATAATCTTCATACCTTCAGATTATTATTGTCTTAAATTCCGTAGAGGTCAAGAAAAAGCACTTGGATCGGTTTTTTGGTCAAAAATTGTAGAAGTTCTACACAAATCTGGCCTTACCCTAAAAATGGTAAAAACTTATTGATTCAAAACAACACATGTTTGGCTTCAAAACAACACATGTAATGGCTTAAAGCTCGTTTTAAATATAAGAAAAAAATTTCTGCTTAGATTTTGTTACCAGCACTTTTAGCACTTTTAGCTAGATGTTAATAATTTAACATGAAAAATATGAATTGCATTCAAATATGTAAGTGAGCAAAAGTAACGAGATTCATGGGGATCAGATTTCAAGTTTATAGATTCTGATTCTGTGAAGCATCCTCTTGCAGATGGTACAAACATTTCTTTTTTTTATTTTTTCATTTTTTATAATGAGGTGATCAATTTCGCGCCAGGAAATTACAGCTGTTTTCTACTCGAAATTTTCACTCCTACACTTCTACTCGAAATGCTTCTAGCTTGGATAAAATATTTAAGATTTATTTTGAAAGTTAAAGCTGTGTAGCCAAACAGTGCGTTTTTTTTGTTTAAAGAAATCGTGTTTTTTTTTTTTCGTTTTTTTAGCGGAACTGCGATTTGATTAATGTGGATTTTTTCTTGTGGGGAACCGTACAGGACGTATATTATACTAACGACCCGGCAACAATTTAGGCACTTAAGGCAAATATCATCCAAGCAATCCGTGAGCTACAGTCCATAACCATCGACAAACTGTAGGAAAATTTGAGTAACAGAATGCCGAGGCAGTCACTTGAACGACGTTTTATTACAAAATTGGTAAAAGGTATTTTTTAAAAGGAACTTGTATTTAGAACAGCTCAAAGTAATAATGGATCAAGAAAAATCCAGAAGATATCCTTTCTCCAGCTTTAAATTTTTTTTTTTTTTGGTTTTTAAGTTGATGATTTTTGATTTTCATGATTTTTATTTTCCAGCAAGCATATTGGCATTTTTTTTTTCCAGCTTTTAAGAGTTCCAAGATAATGAGCATTATATTTAAGATTTTTGCTTTTCCCATTATTACTTTAAGCTGCTGCATATTAAAGTGAGCAAGCAATTATTTTATTCTAGTACCAAGAAACCATAGTTTTTCCTATTTCTCTGGTTTTTTTGTCAATAAAAACTCAACATTTTTTGTTTTGAACAATTTTTGTTTTTAAAGGAATTTTGCTCGAATTCGATTGGTGAATCATTTCACTGTGCAAGGACAGAAACAAATAAGTCCGCAACGCAGTAATTGATTTTTAAAGAGTTCGCAAGAAGAATCAAATAAATTTTCATATTTAGTACATTCTCATATCTCTGTTACATTTTTGTCAATCTTTCGATGAAGATTACAATTTTTCGTAAGTGTTTCTGCACTACTTTTCGATCTCTGCCACTTTTCGACGCCACTTAGCTCACAAAACTACTCTACCAGCAGTGGCCTGCAGATAAAAATCAATAGACAGAAGAAGATGCAAGCAACATTTCACTAACACACATACGCACATCATGCAAATGTTGATCCCATTTCATATTTTATAATTTAATTTGAATAAGTACGCGCGGATATCCAGCCCCCGATCATCCTTCTGCTGAATTTATTACGCGCGATGGCATTTAGCATTCTCAAAGCCGAGGAATTAGATGCGGTGCGTCATTACGAGCATGCATCCCCCCATTCCATCACCACTAAACATGCATTCGACTCTGCCGGTGTCGGTGCACGTGCATGTGTTCCCTTTTGGAATGTGAACCTGCCTCCTGCAGTGTTCAGCAGTTGGTGGAATGGGTGTTGTGCTCGAATGTGCGCCCGAAGTGGACTTAAATGGTACTTACATGCAATTACTTAAGATACCATGGCAAATTGGGATTTTCGCTGGAGGGCCACAGCAACCACAACCACCACTGACACACCACACCACCGGATACACATGAAAAGGTGTGTGCATTTCGCATCCGATGGATTTAATGAACACGAGATGAACTATCTATGAAATTATGACTGCGGATAAAATCGTGAGGTTCACTAACCCGTTAAGTGCAAGTAAATTCAATGAACACACCCGTTCAGCGTTCAAAAAAAAAAAAAAAAAACTTCTGAATGGCCATCGTTAAGTGCTCGCCTTTCTCACTTTCGTTGCGAAGAACGACTTCGCAGGCGGAGTCAAGAAGAGACCAGTGAAAGGAATATTTAGTGCACTCAAGCTAAAGTAAACTATGTCAAGCGAAAATAGAATAAACACGCCAGGACAATTGGACCACAAATAGCGGTGGCTTCGCGCACCGTGTGACTTGAAGTAATGGCAAGGACTCTGAAGGAGAACTTCTGAGTTTGTCTTTCACTTTTCTGCGCCTCTTGTGCGCAGTCCTTTTGCACTTAACTGCGGTGTTCATTGTTGCTGTAGAGAGGGGTTGGCTTTTCTGTTTTCTGTTGTTGTTGTTAAGGTGTCGTGCATTATGGTAATAACTAGAAAAACAACTTTTAGTCAGGGTGTGGATGTAAACGCGTTTAGAGGTCCTTCAGAAGGTGGCGCGTTGTGGGGGAAAGTTTCCGGTGCGATTTTTCAATTGGAACAATGCATTGACGAGTGTCGTACGAATTCCGGGTTTTTGGAATTTCGAAAAAAGGATCCATAAGTGAAGAGAAATGCTATTGTTGCTGCCAACGATGCTAAGGAGGTGTTTTCGCTCGAGTTTTGAACTGCGCAAAGCTTTTTATGCGTCGTCCTTGACGTTAATAGCTTTCTATTCAGTGAAACCTTGGTAAATAGTGTTTTTACTATGAAATTGGTTTTTTTTCTTTACAGACAAATGTCTGTAAACAGATATTCAAGATCCTTCGAGAGTATTTTTGTTACAGGAAGCTTCTCGGTTTACCATTTGAATTCATTTTCTAAATGGCTGTCGCTTTGAATAACAATAAAAATTATGTAACAATTTTAAGTCTTCTTGATTTTGTAGGCATCGCATTGAATATTTCTTTTGGCGTTGAAAATGAAATAACATCCGCGACTGTGAAAAACGTGGAAAAGATTCAGCTCTTCTTAACAAAAAAAAACTCCTCATTTCAATAATTGTGTGCGAAAAGGCGGAAGATTCCAATTAGCGTCTATAATCTCATTTAAGGCTTAGTTTTTTGAAAACACAAAAAAATATCAACAAGGGGAGGAGCCCTAGAATCTCTAATGGATTTTTTTCATCTCAGTTTAGTCGATATCCATTCAGAAACCAATTTTGCATCAATAATCCCGAGACGATTCTCATCCACAAATCAATTTAACAAACGACAGATGTTAGACTTTTTGCGAAATTAATAGTTTCCTCAACAATGGGACAGGTAATAACTTTCGGCGATTATCCTTATTTAATCAAAATCAGGACACTCTGACTGAGACGGGATACCAACAAATCATTTATCACACGAGGAAACGTCTGCGCCCTTCACAAGCCCACCACATTCATTGAGGGGGTTGAAAATATCCTCAAATTCATCTGCCAGCGTAAGCAATCGCTCAGGATAACGACGCATCTTTCGGTTGCAAATTGAAGTAATTAAATCGGAGCATTCCCCGGCACAGCTTTAACCGAAAAATTATTCCCACAAAGGATCCTCTCGTGTCTAGGTACTCGTGTCTTTGGGGGCATAAAGGACAATGATATATGCATTTGCCAGTAATCACGGATATGAGTCCTGATGCCGTGAAACAACAAACCAAAGGCTTCATGTACACGACGCCCTGTCGAAGGCGAGGAAGGACTAAAAGAGAACATTTTACACATACGCCAAACCATAAGTATCCGTACACATGCATTATGCAAATACCATCATCACTGTCATCAGAGCCATGTGTACTGCCATCGAAGCAGCAGACGACCGACAGAGTTCTGGGGTAGGAAGTGAAAGGCACACTTTCATCCTTCGCGTGTGTGCGTTGTGCGAGCACGAAACGTGTCATTCGCCTCTAATCCCCAAGATACTCTGGAACTTGGTTCGTCCTTTTTTTATTTAGCGTCTGCCACCATTTCTACATTTTACATGAGTGCGCCGGGGATCAAGTGTTGATGTTAAGAGCAACAGCACACTGAAATCTCCTTTGAGAAAAAGGTTAACACTTTTACCCACACAAACACATTGCATCTATGTGTGCACACTTAGCCTGTGGTGTCGTGCCAGGACACTTCTGCATCCCAGTGGGCAAACTTACTTAACCACTCAATGAGTCTTGGCGGTTGAAAGGTGTACACAGTGTGACCTGATGTAAATTGGGGAGGCAGGACGGAGGTGTCCTAATGGTAGTTTCATTTTCAAAAGGCCCTTTCACCTATCTATAACGAGAGAGAGCCTCCTTCGACCTGGGAAAATATTTGCGAGACGTCTGTGCCTTGGTTCACTTTCATTAACCGCCTCTAAGTGAGATGAAAATTTAACTCAACGGAAGGAAAAACCACAGAGGTTTCCAATCTGATGGTAACAAAGCGAATAAGATTCGCATCTCCAGAATCGTATCTGTCAGCAAAAGTTAAGCCAATTTACAAGGATGAGAGGTTTTCCTCCCCTGTCTCCAGTCTGTCTGCATTTTTTTTTCTCCCCCTCTTGGAATTCATCCAAATTGGGTCGGCTGTGTTCCTCTTCCATCCACAGATGCACTGCATTCTCCCGGAGGGTGCTTTGATCCTGCCCCATTGTTTATATCTTCCGCTGGAGTCGCGTATCTACAGATTCGCAAATCCGCAGATCCAAAGGGAGAATAAAAGTACTTGAATTAGACGCAAATCAAAAATTAATAAACACCGATGACAGTTTAATTGCAATCCACAGATACTCTGCTGTACTGTGTTCTTGTGGTGTGTGCTACCGCATAATTTTTCACTGGGAAATCACTTACGGGAGGACAAAGGGATTTGTCGGGGATATGCACTTTAGTTTGTTGAGGGAATCGCGAAGATTGTTATGACAATCGGTGTCAATGGAGGAGGAGGATAGGAAGACGCCGTGCACTCTTAATTGCTGGGTGGTGTAGTCGTTAAGATAAAGATGAGCGGCGATTGTGTTTTGTGAAATGGATTCCATTAATTACTTTTGTACTCAGTTTTTTTTTACAAGGTTTATTCTTTGAAGTTTTGCAACTTTACGGTGGAAATTTATTCAGTTCAGATAAGTTTAAAGCGAACTCTTATCTAAAACAATAGCGAATCAGTCTGCATGAGAGTCTTTATTCACAGCAAATGAAACATGGGTTCAGCATTTTTTCTATAAGCTCTTACAAGTAAAAAATTCTAAAAATTGAGAAAAGCAGATATACAAATTCTCTCAAATTCAGACGTATGTCCTGAAATAGTCTGAAAGAGAAATAGATGTGAGTGCTTTCACTTTTTACCACAATTGTCCCTTAATGTTGTTCATGCTGTGACAAGTCTGATTGGCCTTAATGTTAATGAGAATTTTTAGAAATTGCTACTATCTAGCCTACATTATGTTATAATCATAATAAATCTTGTAATTTATAAATTCTGACCGTCACAACATCAATCAACTCAAAAACGTTGAAGCATCTCGATTGTCTCTAGCGCCAAAATTTCATCAAATCCAGATTATAAAAGTTTGGGCAAAATCCTGAATTTCATTGAAAAATTATCCAGAGCCGATAGTCTCTATTGCTGGTGGTCTCGCACTTATTAATAATATATTTTAAATATGTTATTCATAAAAAATAAATTAATAAATAAATAATATCGTTGCTTTCAATAGTTTTGTCAAAAAGTAACAGTAGACAGTGAGCTTGTCAAATGTGTTGAAATTAAAAAGCAAGAATATGGTGTTTGATAAATTATATAGCTCTCTTTTGTTAATGTTCTTTTTTATATGAATTCCCTGTTTACATGGATTTGCACTGAAATCTAAATGCGTTAACGTAAAACTAACCCGACTAATCCTCTTGCATTTGTCTTATTTGACACGGTCAACATTAAGGCAATTAATTGGACTTAGGCTCGAAAATATGATGATCAAACAAAAACTTTGACTTCAGGACGGTTGTTTTACATAATTTGTGGTACATTGAACAAAATGGATGCAACTTATACTTTAAAATCTAAAATATTGGACAGTTCTTTCTACTTTTCATGCTCATACAGTGCTTCTAGAAATAATTCGCTCACCGACCTATTCGAAGGAAAAAAAGGTCATAGAAAGGAAACTACAAGTCCCATAAAAGTCATCATGTACTTCCTTTTTTCTGCGTTAAATACTTAATAAATACTGAATGAAAAATAAACAGAAATAAAATATCATGATTATCAACAAAGCTACCTACAAAAATGTTCATTAACTTTGCATTTTAGTCTCCAAAAAGTATTCACCCCCGCAATAGTTCAGTTTTAGGTTCAAGGAGCATGTTATTGGTGCAACTATTTTTTAAAATAATGTGTATTGATCTATTTAGAATGGAATCCAATAGTTTTAAGCTATGCCAGATGTTATATGCCATAATTTAATACCCCCATCCATTGGCTCCATTCATTAAACTGATTTTTAAGCCAGTTTTGTTGACAATCTCATGTTTTTCCTTTTGCTTTGCTTCGAAATGTCTCAAAATTTTGGATTAAATTTTTATCTGACGATTCCAGTAGCGTAGACATATGATTTTCGTAGTTTCTTTTTCCTTCGAATAGGTCGGTGAGCGAATAGTTTCTGGAGGCACTGTACAATTCCATTCCAATTATAACATAACAACTTGCTAAAAATTTAATTGTTGCCTTCAGCTGTGAAAAGGAATATAAATATTTAGGTGAAAATATAACATTCCACGCAGGATCGCCCATCTGAACGACCCGCCACCGATTTGGCTCAAAATTAATTGACTTACTTATTGAAGTGTTTCAAGTAATGGGACAACAAATTTTTGCTCAATTCGATATAGTTTGCGAGTAACGAAGGTTAAAAAATTATTAAAAAGTCAAAATTCAAGATTTCTTTTAAATTTCAATCAGAGGGGGATCGTTCAGAGCTCCGCGTATATTGGCTGGGCGATTTGTCATGGAATGACCCTAATTATACTCGACAAATTTTAGTAAAAAAAAATTTACGATTATGGCAAAAGTCACACAGGAAAGGCAGGGGAAAAATTAAGTCCGAAAAAAGTTAGTTTTATATTTTCTTTTATTTTACAACGAATTTGTTGCTGCTTGATAAAGTGCATGGTATTCATTTGATAAAAGTGATTTTACTTCACAAAACAGTACCAGGCTTTTTTTTTGATAGTTTTATTGCTAACCACTTTTAAAGCTTTCTCTAATATATCCACTGCGACCTTTATAAAATTAATCCTCTCTACTTGCAACCCCTGTTTACTTTTCTGTTTTTTTTTTTTTTATATCTGACAATTATTTTGCCGCTATTTGTTTTTACACAAAAATTTGTAAGCAGGCGTACTTATTCGTGCATTTTTCTCCATAGTCGTTAGTTGCATTACTGTGTAAGTTATGGGTGAGTGAAAAGTGTTCCTAAAACACAAAAAAAAAGTGAAATTTTAGATCAAATAATTGAGAATGCCAGAGCTAAATCACTTTCTGGAACATGCAGGTTAATAATTCCAAAGTCCACTACTAAACAATTTACTTCAGCAAAATTTGCTAGAGGTAGCTGTGGAAAAGAATTTTGTGTCTAAATAGATCCAATCAAAAATTCTCTACTTTTTAAAAACAATTAGAACTAATTTTTTTTTAATAATTTGAATACAATTATCAGTTTTGGTTTGCTTGCCAGTGCAAGACACGTGTTTTTTGCCTCATTTATACAATTTGTTGACTAGCTTATTGCAACAAACGTAATAACAGCAACAAATTTCTATTAGTTGCCTTATTAGAGGTGGCACTGTATATTTTTTGTCACTCTAATCATGGGGAAAACATTTTATGCACTACTTTGTACGTAGATTGAAAGATGATGCATTTGTCTTTTCTTTTATTTCGAACTTTGGCACTAAGAAAACAAATTTTTGTTTGCAAGAAATATTTTGCGTCAGATTAGTTTGTCAGATAAATAATTTCTTAGAAAATATGTGAGATAATTTTCAAAATAAATGACAGATCTGGTACTCCTATAAAACCGGCTAAGCCTCCAGCTCACTTTTGCCGTAGTCAGGTTACAGCATCACGATGAAAGTTCTTCAGAAACTTGTAAACTCTGTTGCTGAAACTGCTAGTTTATTGTCTGTGCTGTAAGTTTACTTATTTATGAATCACAATTGCAGCATTTTCAGAGTGTCTTGCGGAAATTTTTGGTTTCCCATTTAACCAGGTCCCACAAATTTTCACTCATAAACTCTCAGATTTGTTGGAATTTGATATTAAATCAAAAACATAATTTTCTCATGAATCAGGTGTGAAGACAAAATTGCATTAGTTATTCAACAAATTAGTTATTCATGAAAATTAAAAATTCACTTAGCTTTAGAGTTTTGGTTAGACGTTTTCTTTGAAAGCCTTGAGGTCTTTTTGTGATTCATTTACAACGACTCCTCTGCCTAATGCACCGAAAGTAATAAAAATTCCTTTTCCCATCACTCGATCCACTTTAAGAAGAAACCTAAAGAAGCCCCAGACAGAAGTGCAACTCTACAAACTAAAAGCTAATGCACTGCCACTCGAATTACATGAATTTATTCATCCAGACCTCATGCACAACTAGGGACCCCCTCTTCCAGTCCAAGTTCAAGATGTAACGAGCATAACAAGTGTTAAGACGTCCCATCCCCATGGCAGCACTCATAAATCAGTCATCAACTTTCGCACAGTGTGAGGTCCTCTTCCTCATCCAGAGACGCACCAAACGACTCATTTGCATTCACATGCCTAATTAGGAATTCTCCATTTGTTTGGGATCGATCGCCTGCCTCACCCCAAAGTCTGGCTTACGCACGTCCGTTGATGGCGCAACGTCCGACGTACTCGTCGTTGAATTCTTAATTTCTAACGATCGCGCTGCGTCGGAGGACATTCTTCACAAAATTGATAGTTTCCGTGGGACAAGCCATAAATCTGACCACAAGAAGTTTTTGCCTTCCACCCGTCCCCAGCTCAGACGCAGCTTCCCTCCGAGCGACTAATTGATGCGAATCTCGCGTGTGGCGCTGCGGCAGCTCACAAAATGTGACACAAATGTGTGTGTGTGAAATGCTCACAAAAAGATGACACGATATGGGTGATGTGTCAGAAATCCGCAGACAAGGAGTTGAACAAATATTCATAATTCATACGGATGCGGGTCTAGAGCGGAGCGAACAACTCATTCCCGGGCGAGATGCTAATTGAGCGAATCAATCCTTCAACGAAGTTGTCTTTGTGCGCCTCCGAGACCTCCGAGTTATTAAGTAATCTCATTCGGAGGCATAGGGGTTACGATACGAATATGAATTCAATTAATCCCCAGCGGGTTGCGGTGGCGGTGGATGGTGAGGGGACGGATATCATGTCTGTGGAACGCATTTCATTTTATTGGCTTGTAATTGTTGTCAAGTACAAATTGGGCATGAAACTGTCCCGCATGTCGTCTGTGGCAAGGAGCTGCTGGAACAGATGTCGGTGGGAATCGCAGGCAGCATAACTTCGAGTATCTAATGGATGGAGAGATACGAGCTGCTTGGTTAAGTATCACTGGGAGAGTGGTCGTCACGAGTGTTTGGAAAGGCTTTGCAAAAATGAGTGCTGTAAAATTTTACGATGCAGCCGGTTAAAGTTTTATGACAGGCGATTTGTGGCTTAAAGCGCTTGAGATACGGAGGACGGTGGCTTTAAGGAGCTGAGAAGTCATAAATAGTTGCTGGGTTTGCTGTGGAAAGTGAAGGTGCGAGTGGAAAAAGGTAATCCAGATGATGATGGCGGAGACTGAGACTCAGATTGGGTTTCCATGGCGATGGTAATGACATTTACAAGTTTGAGTCTTTTTTTCGCAATGGCGGGAGATGATTTCTCATGAAATAGGCTGACGAAATAAAAGTCGTGAGGAATTCCAAGTGGCGGTGTGTCGGTGTGGCGTGACTCAGTGGTCTGGACTTTTGCGTGAGAGACTTTGAATGGGACAAGAAAACATTTTGTTGCATCAAATCATTTGTCTGGTGTATTGTTGCAGTGCTCCGAGATGGCAGGTATCACATTTTTGACTCTTTTGTTGCTGAATATGATCAAAGAGATCTGCTGATGGAGTGGATAAGGTGGGTAGGATTTAGAAATCAACTCGTAGAAGATGTTGAATATTTATTATAAAACGAGTACGAAGATAAGGCATGAAAGTCGTTTTTTTTCACACATTTACAATTTACTTTAAGTCATACATTTTAGTCAATTAGTTGGATAAGTTTTCTTGTTTTTTAAATCTCTCTCAAAACGCTTGCTTAGGAATTAATAAATCTGCGTTGGGTCATAGCAACAGTTTAGACCTATCTGAGATTCAGTCAACACTTGAAATTGCAGCCATCTAAATACTTCATTTCAATGTGTGCTCGTGACCATCATTGAACCGCTATTTGATTTTATTCAGGCTTTAAACGTATTTTTGATAAATCAATCAATTAACTTTTTTTTTTATTGCAACATTTAACTTTCAAAAAAAAAGCAAGGAAAAAAGGTATTTAGAATTTACCTTTCATTTGTTACAGGATTTTAAAGGAATCTTCTATGAACACTTTTTTTGATAAACTACAATGTAAAATTAATAGGATGCCGTAAAAGAAACATCATTGGATGGTAAATAAATATTAATTTCCATTAAAGACTTTGATACCAACTTATCGAAGACCTAAGTTAAGTCCGAAGTAAGATTTATTATTGATTTCAGAACTTCATTAGAAGAAAAAAGAAAAAAACGAATTCAATAAAAAATATTTTATTTATATTTTTAAAGCCCAAACTAAGCAAACTCTAAAAAATTGGTAGTGGATATGGCCGAAATCATTTTGGACGAAGCTATTTAAAGGATGTCCCCAAATTTACGATTAACTTAAATTGATTAGAAAACATATTTCGTAGTTTTATTTCCTTTTACTAAAATATTTGAAAAAAAAAAATAAAAGAAATGAACTCCACGACTTTACCTCACTCTCTTTTGTGATCCATGGCCATTTTTACTTATCATGAACTGTCAGTTTTCATTTGGATTGGCAGCACTTTATTGTGGAAAACTTGTTCTTACCTAAATTATACGACATCGACTGGCCATATTTGTTTGATTAATTCTTAAAATTTTGTGGAATTACAAATTTTATATTTTCAGGAATCGAAATTGCTTGGCTTCGAAAACTTGCATAGCATGTCATCAATAGACAGCAAACGGAACTTGTCAAAGAAGAAATGATGGCTTAAAAAGTTTCACCAGGTCTCTATTTTATATTAAGTGTGTCTTGCAGGGTGAAGGACTGAAGAAAACTGATTTAAATTTTTTACTGCTGTCACAAAGCTATGAAAATATCTCCACAAATTATCTTGTCAAATGACTTTCAATTGAAAACACACTAGCCGCTTCGGTTACTTCAAATTACCGCTCAAGGGCAAACTGCTTTTGCACACGAACGTGCTTAAGCATTTGAATACCTCCTCCCCGAAAGCAACAAGCCATTTTGCAAAAGCATTTACTTAACTCCCCCGGCCCAAGACTAATGGCTGTCAACGAAAATGTCAGACAAGTATCAACATGGATTTCCATAAATAATCTGTCAATGATTTATGGCCGAATCCCGATTGGGGAGAAGGATGAAAGCATCCGACACACGACAATGCTACCAGCGATTCAGTTCTTTTTTTTTCCAAGTCACACTTCCTGTCCTCCAGACCAGTGAACACAACACACACACGCACATCGCGTTGACGACGCCGAGTCAGAGATGAATTATGAAAAATTTTATGAATAAAGCCGAGCGGTTGTCGGATTTCCTGCAACTCAACCCACCACCCTCTTCAACCACCCACCGCACCGTTGGTCGTGTGTGCATATTTCAGGAATCGAAAGTCCTTCGTAATTATAATTTCATTAAGGATTCTTTTTGTGTGTGCGAGCGGGTGCGAGTGCCAGTGCGAGTTCGTTACTCACATGAGAACAGTTTTGGAACACCCTGCGAGAGGGTGCTAATGGATTTTATCTTTGTACTCCCCGATAAAAGATGCAAAAAAAGGAATAATTAAATTTAATTGTTATTCGAGAGGATGCATGCTGCAGAACGCTGAAGGAACGACGTCTGGTATAATGGTTTACGAGACAAGAGCACATAATGCAATTGGTAATTAATTTATTTCCGAATTTCTTTTTTTTTTTTTCTCTCTTTTGTGTATTTTATCAAAGGAATTGTTACAGGAGGTGAACACTTGGGCTGTAGTAAGTGTTAATTATTGGGAAATTAAATAATTAAGCTATCAGGACTGAAAACGAGGGAGGATAGGTGCGGAGAATGCTCAGATGTAAAGAAGGCAAAGGCATAGAAACTTAATTTTTTTTTGTTTTTTTTTATTTCCTGTCTTGGAGCTGGGTGCGCTCGGATTTCTATCCGAGTATTCTTACTATCACCGAAAATGAATTGAAGGTGGCCAAAAAGGAAATTGGGAGCACTGTTTCATAAGAAATAGCCAGTATTTTGGTATTTTCAATGCCTCGAAGACTGAAAGCTGAGTTTAATTAATCAAGTTATTCTACAAAATATTGAAAATTTACGGATATGATGATTAGTTCCGGGTAAATCAAATAATTTCAAATGTATTGTATTGGGCGGCGTAACAGCCCGTTGAGAGCCAGAGCCTAGCTTTTTCGCGCCTCCACTGTGTTGTGCGCGTTATAATTTTGTCACATGTGGAGGGGATCTACTGTTTAATTCCGGTTCCGAACGGCGAATTGAGAAAGCTTTTCATGACAGAAGTACTCCAGGAAGGTTGTCAGTCGTTCGCTGGAGGTGGGGCCGTGACAAATGTTTGTGATGTTTTTTTTCCCCGAGCTGGATTTGAACCCGGGTACTCTCGCTCAACAGTCCGACGCACTAACCGATCGAGCCAACGGCGCCCACATAATTTCAAATACTTAATAATAATTCCGAATAAGTAATGATTTCTACTCACTATTTTTCTGCATAATGCTTACCGTCTTTAATCTTTCTGAAGTAGAAATATGCAAGAAGAATTAAGTTCGTAGACCTAAAATTCGTCTGTTTGTTAAATTATTCATTAGGTCCCCTCCACTTGTATCAAATTATATCGCGCACCACACAGTGGAGGTTCGAACAAACTATGCCCTGGCCCTGTATAGATTATTATTATTATTTTTTTTGTTGTTATTATTAAGTCGATATAATTAAATTACAAATACTTTCCCGGGACACTGTAAGCATTTTAATGTATCGTAAGATTTTATTGAAAACACTTTTACAATCGCTCTTTGTTGTGCGTCCAAGTTGGGAGCAACCGCTTTCGACGCAATGAGTTGCTCGTCTCGTAGCATGAAAGAGATAATCAGCTATTTACCAAGTTTGCTTGGAAGTCATAAGTTTCACCAAAAATCAAATAGTAAGAAGAAATTTTATTCAAAGCCAAGAAAAATCGAACCGTTTTTGACATTTACATTTGTTTCAAACTTTATCAGCAACCTTAGTTGCTGTGGTACTATTTAGAGGTCTTAGTATCTGGTTATGAAAAATTAAAGCTAAAATCTCATCTTCATTTGAGCTGTTCAGAGCACCAATCGATTAACTTGAGAAAAGATATGAAATACCTTACATTCGCTTCTGAAATCTACTACGTTTTATTCAAATAGTTGTCGGCTGACGGTGTCAATCTTTTTTTCGGAGAAGCTGTTATTAGTACAAAAATTTATACAATGCCAGGGATGCAAATTCATGCGGGTTTTCGATTAAATTCCTACCAAGTGGGATGATATGATGGCATTAAAGGGTTTTGCTGTTTAAGGGGGGCTGCTCATATTCGTGGAGTACTGTACCAAGTGCTTTGACATCTAAGATTTTTAAAAAAGCTGAGTTAATCGATCTGTGCACTGAGCATCTCTTTTATCAGGGGCTTATGAAGACTATAAAAAATCAATTAAGATCCCATACAGAATTTACTTTTTTTATTTAGCTTAAATTTTTAAATCGATTTATATTTTGGGAATAATTAATATTATAAAATCTCTCAAACCATTTTATTCAGACGGTCGTTAAATGAACACTTATAAATTTTAAACTAAATATGCATTACTAACATAAAAAATTAAGACTTTGAAATTTATTTTATGGATTGGTTCAATATATTTGACTTATTCTTCATTTTTATGCTCTGTTTTTTTAATTTCCGTATTGTTTTACCAATTTTAGCAAGCATTGATTAAAAAACAGCTAAATAAAAATAGAGATCGCCGGCGTTTTTAACTGCTAAAGACTCGCCTAGGAAAATATTTTCAATGCCAATTTATATTGAATGTGGGTAAAAGGTTTTAAAAAATTCATTTCAATTTTTAAACCTTCACTGGTTATTTGATTCTCCACTATTTAACATTCTTCTCACCGGCTTACAGAAAGTAAAAGACTTTACCAAAACGATGAAATAAACAGCCAATTTAATTCTATTTATAACTCTTAAGGTCAATTATTGAAAGGGACGTCAACAGAAAAGTCGCAAGAAGGTAAGTTTTATTCAATAGCCTATTCCAAGGCTACATAATTTGAGGACTATTAACTCTGTTAGTTACTGACAACGACATTTGTACCTACTTCATTTTCTTTCCCTAGTAATTGTCGATTTAATCGACACTTAACACAATTCTTAGCTGCTAATAAACTTTGTTAATGTCGTAATATAAGAGATTTTGTATGAAAAGAATAAATGGTTCTTAACACAAGTTTACAGCAAGTCTTAAAGTTTATTTCAAAGCGTTTTAATTTCTATTCAGACTTTTACTGGCAAAATTTATTAGTCTTTTGATTCAATTCATCAATAACTTTTCTGGGTCTCTATCGTCTTGTTAAATAGAAACACATAAAATGTTTCCTTTTCGAATTCAAAATACAAATTATTGGTTACGTTTTGTAGTTATAGTAGGAGGACGAAGGTTTTTCTCAATTGTCTTTTTTTTAATTTGCAGAAATTAAAAGGACATGAAGATATTTGAAAGGGAAAACGAAAATTGTAATAATTTGTTAAATTGTAATGACACGATTTTCAAAGGAAAGAACCAGTTATAATGCAAGCACTACCTTTAATAAATTTGCAGAAAATGTTTAAATCTTCTTTCTTTCTTTCTTTCTTGATATTCTTTAATAATCGCTAGCATTTAATTCATGTGCTGTAAATTACTTTTACAGCATGTAAAATGCTCTCAAATTGTAACATATTCAGTGCTTTTCTGATTGTATTAAAAATATGAATTAGTGGTTAAGTTCTGTGGTTGATCGAAGTAGGAGACTGTAGAACGAAGTTTGTTTTTTCAAATTTGGAGCTACATTTATGTATGTATCGAAGAAAAACTATATATCAAATTAAAAACAAAATAAAACTAAAAAACATTTATAAAATTCTTTTTTTTTTTGTATAAAAAAACATTTTTACATTCTTCATTTGACATCATTCAAGTAAACACAAAACAAAAAAAGGACTCAAAATAAAAAAAAAAAACAACTCCTAATTTTACAACAAAAAAAACAATGAAAACAGCAAATAAATTTCCTTCATGAATTCGACACGATCCGACAAATTCCTCCCTAGTCAACAATCAATCAGTGAGGTGCTCCATAGGCCGTGCTTGGAGTCGCTGGTTGTTGTTGCTGTGGGGCACCGTATTCACCAGATGGAGCTGGAGCTATGCTATTTGGATAGGGTCCAGTCTCTTCCTTCTACAAAAAACCGAATCAGTCACTATTTTACACATTTTCCAATGTTATTTTCGTTACCTGGGTCTTGTAGCGGATGAAGTAGACCTCTGGCTTGCTGGGCTGAGTTGGAGCTGGAGTTGGAACAATGATATCAGGCTGCTCCTCGGGCTTCTTGACCAACACGTAGACCAGAGTCTTCTCTTCATTCTGTTGGATTGGTGGGATTATTGGTGCCCTTGGTGCCGGTGGTGAAGGAGCCTTGATGAAGACGATTTTGTAGTGCTTCTGTGGGGGTGGGACCACAATTGGTTTTCTGAAACGAGACACAACACCTGTAATTATATCGCCCGCAAAACTCGGAAGTGACAGTAGGTAACAAATCGCCTGCTTCTGACACATTGCTGTGATGTGTAGCGGCAACAAAAAACAAACGAAACGAAAAAAAAAACCCTCTAATTATGCCACTTAGGTAAGTTTTAGTCACACTTCGGTGGATCGTGTCGCTTCTTCGTCTGTTTGACTTTCGCAGCGAATCGAGACCGCCTCGCGCCGCAGATTAGAGCAGAGCGCAGTCACTTTTACTTTCTAAGAAATGGCCGCTGGCGCAAGGGAGAGCGGCCAATTTCACGGGACATGCATGTGAGATACTTCCTGGAACATTCGACACTTGGACAACACCGGTGCTTTGTCTTCGTTCCGAACTATCAAATTTGAATACCCGCCAATGGAGATGGATGCATCTGAATCTCTTCCGCGTGGAAAGGTGATGAGATACACTGACAGCGATTAGCAGCGGTGACAGAGAAAAACGGATTCAATTAGCAGAATGCTGTAGCACCGCATCGGCGTCACTCGTCACCGAGAGTGAAGGGTGCATCTGGGATGAGAAGAAGCCCAGATGCATTTTTGAAAGGCACTTTCAGATTTATCTCAATCATCAAGCGAATGACCGTAACGGGGTGCTGACCTCGTTGTTCTGGCCGCTCGAGACGCTCTCTACGTGCGGACGCGGTGATCGAGGTGATTGAGACGATTGATCGTTACTCTTCAGAGCTTTCTGTGGGTTTCCTCTCTTTTGCGGCGGACCGACAGCTTGATCCAAATTTGTAATTACACGAGAAACAGAAGAGGAAAACCATCGGCAATCAATCACCGACGCTGCTAGGTGAGTAGGTTGCCTAATCTGCCACTGTCACTACGATCGATTAGTGACGATGAATCATTATAACAAATGATCGTGGCGTGATGAATTTGTACGATGTACAACGATCGATTTTCAATTTGTAACAGAGGCAATTTAACCAGCTTAATTTGTGGTTATTTTTGGAGATAGTCAGGTTTTGGGTAGGGGGAGGAGGGCGCTTGAACGTGCTTGACACATATTTCGGTTGATCGGTTGGTTATCGTGGGCGATTGATGATCGGGGATTTGATTTTAGTGAAGTCTGATTTTCTGAGTAAAAGGGGAAGTATTAACTGATCATTTGATCTCGAGCCCAAAGTGATCGAAACAAGCCGCAGCGGGTGTGTATAACAATCAGTTTGCTATCCGGTGGAAATTGCCAAAGAACAAGTTACTTGCTGTAACCCAATAACTTTTAATTAGAACCTTTGAACAGCAATTACTTTAGGTAAAAAACAAGAAAACAGTGGATTTTCTGACCTGAGGAGAGCTCTGTAAGACAGATTGGTCAACTGCAGCTTAAACAATGATTGCAGCTGTGTTTTCTTGTTGATTGGGTTGCTCTATGGATTGGGTTAATCACTTGTTGAGTCATGAAATCCTACTTCGGAAATCAGGTGATGAAAGATTCAGGTGAGATTTCAGATAAGTGAAGTTGAAATTTGGGTGTTGCTTAAGCACTTTTTTGAATGTGTAACAAGTACTCATTGAAACTGGGGGGTCTCTAATTAAGGCTTCCGAGTGAGCTTTGTACCAAAAATCAAAATAGGTTATGTTACTTTTTGTATGGTTTCGTTCCAAGGAAAAAACGAAGGCCCTAAAGAAATAATTCTGTCTCTGCCTGTCTGTCTGATTCACAAAACCGCTTATAACCTTAGCGTTTTTATTAGTTGAGGGATCACTGCAATTTTCCTTGTCCTTGTCTTTTATTTACTTATCCTGAATAGGTACTCAGGCCAACCATCTCACGACACAAAGGACATCCTTCCGGGGCATGTAATTGGAAGAGTCACAGCACAAACAGAGAAAGACCCAACAATCACTTGATTTTTGTTGGAACTAGTTTTGAATTTTAATTTTGCATGAAGACCAAGGACTCCATTTTATTTGTTTTTGAAGAAAACTTGACACTGTGAACTCTCGAAATTTCGAATTTCATGGGAACAGGGAAAAACTTCGAATGACAGAGGTTTTTGAATTACGGAGGTTTCAGAGAAAAAGATGTAGCTCACTTTCGTTTCAACTAAGAGTTATTGAAGACAAACAAATGAATTTGACTACGAATTGCAGAGGAAAAAAAAGCAATAATTTTCGATTTAGGAAGGTTTCCATGTTGTTTTGCACAAAAATAAATTCGAATGAACGAAGGGGCGAAATTGCATAGATTTTCTCCGATTTACAGAGGTGTTTGTAGGTACTGTAAGAATGCATCCCTTTACAGAGATTCTCGAATTATGGAGAATGGAATTATAGAGAGTTCATTGTGTTTGTATGACAGGGAATTCAGGATTCGTGTACTTGCACTTTCAACATTATTATATATATATTATTATTTTAATTTATAATATTATTTGAAGTTGAAGAAGAAAAAAAAAAACAGCCATGAAGCTAAAACATGTCTGACTTGAAGCAAATATTACGGAAATAGACTTTCAGAAAAATTATTTCGATTTAACGAATCCTGTAACAAGTTTTGTTCTTTATTATTTTAAGTCAGCACTGACAGAGAAGATTAAAAAAGTTGACTTTATTCCTTGTCTAGTTGGAAAGGCAAGAATTGGAGTTGTGAGCAATGAACGAACAGCATTTATTGTAATTTGAATAAAAATGGAAAAGGCATCCGGAGCGATTTAAAACCTTCTTAAAAAATTGGAAAGTGAAATAATTTTTGTAAAATTTAAAGTAGAAGAAAAAGCTGGGCTCTGGCCCTCCACGTACTGTAATGTAATGCCACCTAATAATTAATTAGAAAAAAGTTAACGAATCATCTTATTAGGATCAACAAAACTTTTCGATGGACACTAAATTGTAGCATAAGATGAATGGTTTAAATCGCGTTTCGTTAGCGAAACACGCGGTCAAGAAGATGGCATGAGATCAATTGAGCAACTTGGAGAACTTTAAAGAACATGAAAATGTTTGAAAAGTAAAAAAGAAAATTGTAACCATTTGTTAAACTGTAATAACTCGACTCTCAAAGAAACAAATCGATTAAAATGGAGGCTCTACCATTCAAACATTTCGAGAATAAGCTTTAATCTAATTTTGAGAAATTCACATTCTCGAATTGGCGAAAATTTGACGAGCTGTGATAAATCACAACATTTACAAATTGCGAAATTCAACACTTCAGAAAATTCCAAACTGGAACAAAGACTCGATCCAAATTGTTTTCCAAAAGTGCTCATAGTCTACGTTCGTCTACCGAATGACCTTTAAGAGCCATCTGCAAAGACGTCTCAACGTTCGAAAGGAAATCACTCCTCCGCCGTAAAACCACTTTGTTTATGAGCTCCTCCAAGCACATGCCAGTACTTTCCCACATGAGCAGTCATGCAAATTTATATACTTCCACGCTCATTTGATCTGCCTGTGTGTACTCTTTCAAGTTTTTATGCAAAAAAAAAAAAAACAAAATCGCTTCTTTTTTTTTACTGCGCACAAAATCCATTACAAAACTCTTCACATCGAGGTATTACCAAACTTTTCAGACCACTAACTTTCCACACACACACACGCGTCCAAACGGATGTTCCTCAATTCACTTTCAATTTCATCATCCACAACCTACTTTTCGATGGGACACAATGATTGAGAGCACTTTTCCCGTCATATCCCACGGGATTTTCACTTTCCATCAAGAGAAGAGACACAAACACACGATGGTCGACCAAACAAAAAAACAGAAAAAAAGTTTTCTGAAGTACTCACCTTGCCTCTGGGTACTCGGGCTCTGGTGGCGGGACATGCACGTAGACGTGCTTGTGAATCACTGGCGGCTGTGGTGGTGGTCCATACTGAGGCACTGGACCACCGTAGCTAGGAGCCGATGGTGCCGCTGCTGCGTAGCTGCTCTGTGCTCCTGCACCGAATTGATTGGGTGCTGGCGGTTCGGGTAATCCATGAACCATGCCGACCATGACTGCGAAAAGGACCTGCGGATGGTAAGGATGAGAGTGATGAGTTGAGTGTGTATCCTGTGTATGACCGCGACAGATATAAAAAAGGAAAAGGAATCGAATCCAATCCATCACCGTACCACTGAGTATCGTTTCATTTTGGAAATGAGTTGTAATTATCTGGTTGTATCACCGGAGCGTGCTGGTAATTCACTGCTGAACGCGGAACGTCTTTCTGTACGGTTGAACACTTTGGCAGTTTCTTTTATAGCCGGCACCTGCGTTCCATGGCGGCGGTGTCGGTGGCGGTGGCGGTGGCGGTGACGGACCCGGTGGTGGCTCTCGCATAGACCAATGCACATCGTACCATCATCATCATCATCGTCGTCGTCAAGTTTACGGCGGCAGCAGCAGTACCGTCGAGGCGCAACAGTAACAAGAGCAGCAGAATCGAATCACCTTCAACTGTTGGTCGGAGATCGGAGATCGGAGGAGCATCATCTGCTGCGTGTACGCGCGTCCGTACGTCATCATTGTTTTTTCAGGTGCCCCCTTCCGCGGCGGACGTGCCATGCAGCATCACAAGTGTCTTCTCTCGTCTTGTTTTTGATGATACACTTTTCGCTTTTAATGGGGATCCGCTTTTTGCTTTTTGCCTCCGACTTGGTCTTGGACTTCTCGTTTTTTTGGTGTCTTCTTGAGATGTTACATCCACATCGATTTCTGATATAACCGCGCCGGACGAGAGCAGGGGGAACGCGTGTGTTATAATGATCTTGTTATTGTTGACGCGGCAAAATGCTGATGCTTCTGCTTCTGCTTCTGCTTCAGCTGCATTCGTGCAGAGGACGAGATCGATCGGTAAAAGTTCGGTGGTACTCATGTGTGAGAAATTCACGAACAGGAAACCGAGCAGTGGCAGTGTGTGCTTCTGCGCAGATGAATATGAAAGTTTTCTGAGGGGGACATCGTTCTGTGTTCGCGTCTAATTGACAGGCGAGATGAGTTTGTGCTTGAATTGGATGGTTCTGTAATGTGTTACTCAATAGAGAAAGGAAGAGATGGATTGGGCTTTGGAAATCGATTACATACTCGTACGTATGTGAGGACGGCGGCTGTTGTCTCAGGTGGAACGAGGAGGAAATGCGGCAGAAGGTCGCATGCCTCAAATCGTGATGAATAACAATTTGTGGTGACTGACTAATGGTTGACTGATTGTAAGGCACAGCTGAGAATTCCCATTAGGCGACGATCATTAGTCATTTTTTTTTTTTTTTTTTTTTCTTCTGTCTTTTGTTTCTTCGATGAAGGTGCAACGAAGGTATTCAAGGGTTTCCTGAAGGCTGCTCTCTGATCGATGGAGAATTTTGGATCATCAGGGGGGTTAGGAGTGTGGGATTTAGAATTTCTCAGAGTAGTGATGTGACGGGTGACAAATTTAACAAAATGTCATATTTCCGGCAATTTGTATGAGCCTTGAACGAAGTTCAGTTATAACACAAAGTGAAAAACGAAGTGGCTGTCGAAAATTTAAGTAGTGCAGCTTATGTGGAGGTCTTATAGCTTTCAACCAATTCATGACATGATTTTGATTTCAATAGTCAAGCCTAAATCGTTGGAGTTCCAGCAAATTCATGATATGATTTGATTTATAGTTTCTGTTCTATTCCTCTGTTTTTTTTTTTGTGTCTGTCTATAGGCTGAAGCCTGTAGGAGTTCGCTTAAAGTCCAACGATTTAAATTTTTGCTTAAGTAAAATTGAAAGCGAAAACGTGTTCACTAAGACGACCATTTCTTTCAATCACATTTTGCCGGAATAAGTATTTTCTGACAAATTTTGGTGCATGAATCTTTTTGAAAGCGAAATAAGGGCGAATTTTAAAATTCGGCCCTATCTATACCGCCTAATTTTAAAACTCGGCGTAATCTCGCTCGGCGTTATTTCACGGCACCCATTACAGCTATTAAAAACATTTAAAGCACGTCTTGAAGACTTCAGGTAAGTCAGACCTTGTAATTAGGTGCTGAGATCTATTCTGTAGGAAAAGGCAGAGGACGTATTGGGCGAAACCAAAAGAAAAAAACACTTCTTGTTACTTGTCGTTATCTTTATTTCGGAAGAAGAAAAAAAAATTCAATGCGTGTGATAATTACAAAAACAAAAAACAAATGCTGGACCGTGGAATCTATCACCTGATCAGACTGGCATATTCCAGCAAATAGAATTCGTTTCGCCAATGTTCTAATTTTTGTGTTTTTAATTGTGATTTCGTCTATTTTAAATTTTAAATTATCTTATCGCCTACAATGTCAGTGTTATTTTTCGAAAATATGTCGCAAGAATGAAGACGATTGAAAGCAAAAATAGATATCAGAACAATGAGTCTTGGAGCGCCACATTTGAACGCCATGAAAAAAATTCCATCAGTGACTAGTGGTAGTTCTTTAAGTTCCTAAAAGTGTAGCGAGAGCAACAAGCGAGATTGGGTACCACTGACAGAACTGTCAGTTGAAGAACGAATGAAAGGTAGAGAGAAGGCACTTTTGAATAGGCCTTGAGCGCGAGAAGTTGAGCGGTTAACAATAAAGCGGAATATAATTTATTAGTGGATAAAATTGGTGTTTTCTTTGAAAATTGTTTCAAATATCTTTCAGCTTTATAAAAGATTGAATGAACCTCTTGAGGTAGTTTTTTTCTCAAGAGGTTCATCATCATCATCATCATTGTCTTAGCCCGCATGTTCCACTAAAAGGTTTGCGGGGGAGGTTCATTCAATCTTTAATATCAAGCTGAGTAGGACAAAGTTGTGTAGTTGTTACCAGGCACAGGAACCCTTTCATATCCGTTTCTGTAGTGATAGTAAAATGTGCTCCACTTTAAAAGGAAAACAAATTCTATAAATTATGAAAAAAACATGTTTCGTTCTAGTGAAAAACGGAATGACATGAATAACTAAACATCTCCGTACCATTCTTTCCACTGACCATTAAAGATTCATACTTGGCAAAAACTCATCTAACATTCTCTCTACTGACCTGAACAGAAAAAAAAAAGCCCTCTTATCTTGACTTGCACCTCGAATGTCCAAACATCGCTTAACATGTAAATGTTCAATGCTAACAACCACCTTAAAACCATGTGTTCATGTGGGCACACTCGCCTGCCAAATTTATTTCAAAATTTATGCTAATGAAGGATGTCTTGTACTACATTTCTTTTTCGAGGTGAAAAAATAAATATGAATTGTGGTTTGAGGGGTTGTACTTGTACATGTCATTTCGAATTCATATTGAAGTTGAAGGTTTTTGTGGAGAAGTCTAGGAGAGGGTTTTGTGGTGTGGAGATGATTCCTGCAGGGCAAAATACGGAAAAGAATTTGAAAGGTATAAAGGGAAAGATTAGGAAAAGAAGAATACTCACCTGAAGATTGAATGCCACTTAGAGACATTATCCGGAAGGAAACAATACCCTAATGGATGTCATTGTGATGTTCAGAAAATTACGTGAAAGTAAATTGTAAGTAGAGGCAAGAAGCGTCCTTTAGTGCTTCAAACCTAAAATGAAAAGGGTTACTACAATTTTTTTTCTTGAATTCAAATAAGTAAACACCTTTCTTGAAGATAGTTTAGCTAATAAAGTTCTCCTTACACGTCCTGGTCAATGTTAAAGGCTAATCTCCTGCCATTTCTCTTTTGAATAAACCATTTTAGATTTGAATTATTGATTTTTATTCACATTTTAGCTGTACCCAGAGCGCCTTGCTACGCATAAAATAAATCAAATTTTAAAAAAGTCATCGTATGTGTACGTAAAAAACACTTTTGGAGGGGGCACTCTTTTTCCAACTTCGGAGCTTCATATCCAATGGTACTTTTCACTGACAAAACCCAAAAGAACGCTCAATCTTATTTTCAAAGACCTTTTGGTTGATATATAACTCGACAGGATCAGGTGAACTTTGAAACCTTTGAACACCTCAATGGGAGCCATCCCAAAAAAAAAAAAATTGGTACCTTTTGACAGAAAGTTGCCAAAGACATCAATGCTCTATCTCTTACCATTTAGAAGTCTATAAAGGACAAACAAACATTAATTTTTAAGCAAAAATTAGCAGCTCAATAGTTTATGCGAGCGCGCGTCTTCCTGCTTCAATGATTTTTTTTTTTTGGATAAAACATTTGAGTTAAAAATAACAGATAAAACAAAATTTTTCGTAAGCAACATTTACACTTGTTTAGCTCAGACATAAACCGAAACAGAACTCTTTGCTGCCAAATTTTCATTTTGTCGCTTCCGATAATTTTGCGGTTGGAGCGCAATGTGGCTCATCAATTCAAATGCCATGGAATCAGCATCTTCACATTTTTATTCACAGATGTTGACTGGTTAAATAAAAAAAAGTGTTGAAACAACTCTAAGGCGCAGGCTGTTTGTAAAATTTTTACGACCTCCCACTTCAACTTTTGCAGAATTTCTTGATTTTGCGATTTAAGCAGCATTACCACTTGAATGCAATAGTCTTTACATTTTTTTTATCTGCTAATCTTCATGACAGTTGGCGTTTAACAACCATAAAATGAACCTTCTTTACACAAAATAGAGCTGCATTTTTATCGTTTAAGCGGTTGGAAGTGAGAGTTTTCATTTGCTTTAAATGGATTTGTTTTTTAATAATTCCAGTTTTTGTCCAGATTCTATTCCTAGCATATTTAACTCCAGATTTTCCAGATTAGTCAAAATGACAAGTCCTAAAGAAAAGTACTTAGTGGTTTCTAGTCTTTATTTAGTTTTAAAATATAATGAAATGAGTTCAACAATATTCATTACAAGCAAAATTTTACTTGCAGTAGGAATTTTAAATTGGAATTGCAAGACCAGTCATTTTGATCCGTCTGGTGAATCTAGTATTAGTATGCCGCATCACATTTTCATTTCATTTTTTTTTTGTTGATTGTTTATGGTTGGTATTGTCTTAGAAATGAAACTCTGTTGTGTAAAATGTCTGTCTACGGCATTTTTTTAAGACCTACTCTAATGAAAATAAAGCGAAACCCTGGATGCTTTGACTGTTTATCTGTCGTTGAGAAGACTTCAAACAATAAATCGTTTTTCTTTAGCACAGGCCTTGCACCACACTATTCTACATCAATAATAGCTTGTATAGTCTAGAATATTTTAAAAAAAATCATATATTTGTCTCATGTATTGTAAAAATGTAACAAATAAATTCAAAGACAAACAACCAAGTCTCTAGAAAAACACTGGCACTGCTTTCATTTTGTTCGCCTAGAAAAAGAAACATGGTTCCCTAAGATATCGCTAGACAAATAACTTTACATTACAACTACAGAGC
Source organism: Syritta pipiens (assembly GCA_905187475.1). Taxonomy (NCBI): domain Eukaryota; kingdom Metazoa; phylum Arthropoda; class Insecta; order Diptera; family Syrphidae; genus Syritta; species Syritta pipiens. Next base: position 95,077,776 of record LR994571.1, read on the forward strand.
TCATTTTCACACCGTTTTTTCTTGTTGATAAGTTTATAAAACATAGACTAGACTAGCTTAGGGATAACAGCAGACTGTGAATTCCGGCCAATGACTTTTGCAAAAGTTGCCAGAAGGAGGAGGAGGAGGAACGATGCTGTTCGTGCGAGGCTCTTCGTAAAAGAACTCAGCTGGGTAAGCACTTTCTTGATAGTCTGAGCGATCTGAGCGAAATCAACATCAACCAGATCCGTAGCTTCGTAAGAAGCTCTAAATAGTTGCAATAGGATGCGGAGTAGATTTCTGCTTTGTGGTATCACAATGGCCGGCCAAAGCCACACTCAGCAGCATCTGAAACTCTATCGTTCGTCTGTAGGTGTCCCCCGTCTTAATAGCTCTTTCAACTCTCATAGCATAAAATTTTATCAAATTTGTTGATAGAGATAATGCAAATTCTTAACTTTTCCTAATTAAAAAAACAAAATGATAAATAAAGCTACTACATTCTTCTATCTAACTCAGTCTTCACTCAAAGTCATCAGCCAACCACAGTAAATGCATCGAATTAGAGTTCTTAAGTCGTCGATTTATTGCCCGCTCTACCTGAATCATTCTTGCAGTTTCGGAAAGTGATTTCGGAAAGTGATAGCAGCTAAAGCAATTTGTGTTGAACGATCGCATTAAGTTTTCTGTGTAGATTAAGCTTCAATTTTCAACTCTCGCTATTAAATTTGTATCCTTCACTTTTACAATGATCCAGGAAGTCTTCCTTTCAATTCAAGCCATACTGAAGCGTCGTATGTAAATTTTTCCAAAAAAAATGTTTACTTTCGTTTTCCAACCAAACTTGATTTCCGACTCAATGAATTAATTTTCATGAATTAATTGAAAAAGATTGATTCTCCATTCCATCAACCACCCGCCACTTAATTCCCCCCCGTCACACAACACTTATCACTTCCCTAATCCACAACATGACATCTCCTAATGGACCATCATCATTCGATACGCGTACACAAGACTCGTTGGCAATAATTACTTTGAGAACTTAATCCGAAACCTCCGAGGACAAAATCAAATTTCTTCGAACTCCATTAACCGGTGACAAAAGCGCGTGGCGTTAGAAACGCCCCAAGGCAACTCAAAGACGCCATGCCAACGACCTATCGCAACTCAATTACGCACACCCAGGACATAGAGGATATCCAGGACACCCAGACTCGGAGAGAGAAAAAAACTTCAGCTATCAATATATTGAAGATTTATTTGATTTGATTTATGTACACATACAAGTAAAATAGGAACAAAGTTATCAATATTATTATCAATTTCACATTTTTGGTTAGCAAAACATCAATTGAATTAGCACAAAGAAGAACTGAAGGAGAGTTGGGGAGAGTGGGTGGGAAGATGCACCCGGCTTAGAAGTATCGGCCAAACTTTGATCGTCCGGATCCGGCCAGGATCTTGTCATCGCTTAGGTCGAGGCCAGAGGAGCTCTGCTTGCCCCATGCCCGGAGTGGGCTGCCAATCTGTTGTTGCAAGCGATCGCCGGCGGTTTCTGGGCGTTCCTCGTTGCTGGACTCGAGTATCTGAAAAGAGAGTGAAATTCAGGGTAATTAGCTAAATCACCGTGTCTAAGTTTGGTCGACGGTTGACCCGTTTGTGGAAACGTGTGAAATCGCTTTTTTTCGGCAGCAATTAGCTTGAGACAAACCTTGGACACAATGGTCGCACAGCGACACACATCTTCGTGGCTCGAGGGGCTCTTGGCGTTGCTAAATCCACGATTATGAATATCAGGCAAGTGGAGATGAAAAAAAAAAAACAACAGCAAGCTTTTGTCTTGTCGCGAGCAGTTTCATTTAATTTCATTTAATTTCACTTAATTTTCAGTGAAAATCACACTCCGAATCGAGATAATTGCGCTGGTTGGACCAGAGATACACAACCGGGCGCAGGCTGGGAAAGAGAAAGACTCTTTGGGTTTTTTTTGGATCTAATAATCGAATTACGCGCATTTCGCGGTTGTGTAACCATGGCCGGTGTCTTAAGATGAGCTCCTCTTGATCGCTTAGTGTTGCTGCACGCTGCCATCGCAGCCGGATCCGTCGGAGCTGAGGCGAGTTTTACTTTCTATGATTAAGAATCCGTGTAGCGTGAGTGGTTTTTTTTCTTGGACCAGAATGGGTGTGAAAGGGTATTAAGGTGGGTTTTGGTTGTCACTTTTAATTGGGCGTGGTGCGAGCCGGTCATTAGGAGCACAAAACAGGTGTACATACATTACATTGGGTGGTGTTACAGCCAATTTAGGGCCAAAACTTAGCTTTTCGCAACAAGAAAGGTGTAAACAAATATAAAACACACGACAATTTAAATGAAAGTAACACGCGAACAGAGGCGCGAGTGTATCGTTGTTTAAAAGGCACGTATTCGTTGGAATTTTAGGGCAGGTTGTGGTTGTCACCCAAACGGGAAGGTGATACGTTGGGCGAAACTTTTTTTGGTATAAGCATCTCGCTTATGTAAAGAAAATGCCAATTCGTTTGGGCTGCTATCCGATAGTCCGAAAATTGTATTCCTATGTACGAATGCATTTTCTAAAAAAAAATATATTTTCTAAAATAAAGGCCTTCCAAATGACTCTAAATTTGAAAATTTATCAAATTTGTTAAGACAATGTAATGCAACTACATTCTGTTACCTAATTTAGTCTTCATTCAAACTCGTCAGTTAACCAAAAATCAAAAAAATAACCAAATCGAATTAGAATTCTTATGACGCCAATTCATTGCCAGCTCAACCTAAATTATTATTCTTTTTTTCAGTCTCTGTAAGTGATATCGATTTCAACACGTCGATAGATACCAAAGCAATTTGTACTGAATGATCTCATTAAGATTTCTTTTTAAATTGGGCATTCATTTTCAAACTCTCGTCACAACCACTTTTTTTGCAAGTCTTTCATTTCAACTTTTTTTTTGACTCTACACTACGCGGTGTGCAGATCTGATACAACTCAATTCTAACTACTTTCATAAACTATGGATCATAATTTTACTCTGTTAAGCTTTGCAGATGACCTGCTTCATATATTTTGAAGGGAATAGCCATGCCAATTAAAGTAGACTAATGGTTTTTTTTTATTATTTTTCTGGTATTTGCAGCCATAAATTACAAAAGAAACCATTTTTTTCAGTCAGTGTAAGGTCAAGATGAAAACTTTGATGACCTTCGATTTTTAAGACTTTTTGACCGTAATCTGACCAAATTTTATATTCAAATTCGATATTCCATTGCTGTAGGACTAGTACCAATCTTATCAAATTCGAGAATTTGTTAAATACGACTCGTAGCTGCTTGAGATTGGCCAGGTTCTTGCCCTGTAATGTCGTTTCAACGCCAGCTCCAGAAAAAAGCGACTCCTTGTTACTACATGACCCCTGAATGTCAACAAATTGACGACCAACAAAAAGGGTTGTCAAGCCTTTGGAAAAAAATGGGGTACCTAAAATTGGTCTCTTAGATCGAAGTACAAGTGGCATAACCCGAATTGTTCTGTACTTATTTTTCTGACATGTTCTCTTTTTATTTTTAAAGGAAAGGTTTGATTGTGTTAAGTATACATGGCATTTTTTTAAAATTCTTCTGGGTGTGTCCCAATTTTTTTAAATTTTATTCCACAAAAAAAAATTTCGTTTCTTTTCTAAAAAAAATTTTTTTCTGGGTTTTGTAAGTTGCTAACAAATTTAGCTGCGCAATATTTCGCGGAAATCCGATTATTTTAACGAACCTGCTTGAAACAACAAAGTAGGTCTCCAGTAAAACCAAAACATGTTGGTAATCTCGATCAGTTGTCTCAATCTTGTTGCTATAACTCGACTATAATTCTTACTACTCGTCAATCAGAAAGGCCGATGCATCCCAGCAACTGCGTCTAATCCCATGTCCGCTGCAAGAAGTTATTGAAATAACTCTGTGTGACCTCAATCTTGTTCAAAATCTAACACTTACGTCAGCCCTTAAACTCATTCAAGACAGTTTTTCTTCAAAATAAGCTCTTCTTGCCCAAAAACCTCACACAAGTAGCGCGCCTCTTCAACAAAACAACACCAACATCGATGACAACAATCACTCAATTAGCTTCTGTGGAAAAACCCACTCATGCCAGCCCTCAGCCCTGCACAGCAACAAGCCACCTTCAAAAGTGCACACGACTAACCGCCAGCATTCATCTTAAGCCCTACTTATCACCTCTCAAGCGTCCCACTTCCAGTCAGCCTCGATGCCGACGGATTTCCTTGCAACACCGAACCAAGCCGAGCCACCCATCCGCCGCTCCAAATTTCATTGTTGCACTTTTATGCAACGGCCAAGTGCGGGAGATTTCATTCGATTCAAGCCCCCGTCAATTGGCAAATATTAACATTGGCCCACATCTGCAAACAAACTCGAATAGAGATATTATTGTTCATTACACGTTCAATTGTATCACTCTAATAAGCCTCTTAGGTCTTTCTATTTTAATTGAGTTATAAGCATCATCCCATTACCAATTAAATTGCCATTCAAACGTGCTCATCTTTCCGTGTATACAACATCTGATAAGGTTAACCAAAAAAAAAAAAGAAGATAACAGCAATTGTCTGTTGTCTAACAAGGTTAGGCCATTGTTTGGCCTAAAAACCCACCACCACTTCAATTTCCTTTTGTAACACTTCTCGATGACCAAGGTGGTTTCTTTTTTTTGACGTTTATATAACGCCCGCAGGCTATGGACCAACTTAACCGGACTCAAGTGTTTCAAAATCAAAACATTGCCAACAACGAAAAATCAAATTCCAAAAACGAAAAAGAAGAAGAAAACGGTTCAAGTTCAAAAAGTATATTAATTACACGAAAATTATGATGATGGTGCGCCCCCTGTGCCAATGATGATGCCAACTCTCGCGATTCAATTAAAAATGAAAGAAAAAAAAAGATTGAAATAAATGATTTGAAGATCAAATTTGGATTGCGTTCGATAAGCAGACAGACAACAACAAAAAAGTGATCGTGGAATGGGACTGATCGTGGGGATGTCCCCCGGAGGTGGGAGAGGGCACGCACTTGTGGCGTACCGAGACGACGAGAGCGTGCTGTAAGTGTGTGCATAATTTATGTGATGAGCCAGCAGCCATAGGCCATCAGTATGTTCGGATGTAGTCGATGGGTAAACTTGAGATAATTGCGGTAACGCACAGGTACCGCGTCACAGCGCCGCACGATACCTTGATGGCTGCCACGCCACGGGATAATTATTCGGATATTTCGATGCCACTGAAGATAGGGTGCGTTGGATTTGGTTTGGTTAAAAGGATCGTGGATTGGGGAATGTGTTTTGTGTTTTGGGTTGGCAAAATTCGAATAATCTTTTTTTGATCGAATATGGAGTATAAAAAAAGTGTTTTGCTAAACCTTTTAGCTGTAATTATTTGCAAAACATGTCCAAATACACTTAACCCTCGTTTTGCGCTGTTTCGTTCTACGCGGTTTCAGCTTTGAGCGATTTTCAAATATCTACCCAAATTCGATTTGCGCGACTTTGCTTTGCGTGATATAACGTTCTTTTCTTCAAAGAATCATGGTCCACTATGGTTTTTTTGTTAAAAATGCATCCATATACGCTCATAAATAGTTTTGCGCGTTTGGCACGAAACTTTTCATTCCTCTAACCACGCAAAGCGATGGATGAGTACAATACAGTAAATAATTAAATAAGATCGGTTTTATATCGATCAGAGAAATGATCAATGCCTTTAATGATCAAGGTCCAGAATTTTTAGTTAAGAAATGTGAATGGGCTTTTGAAAGTTGGTGGTGATTATTTTACTATCACGATAGGTTTTCTTCGTGTAAAAACTTTCCAAGGCACTACTTGTACCAACTTCTTTTTTCTTAATCTGAATCTTACGTACTTACGGCTTTCAAAATTGGGCACTAACTCTTTTAGCTAGTTAGTTATTCATGGGGGTCATTTAATGAAGATTTAATACAATTCAATCTTTCGACTTCTAAACGCATTCGATGGCAAGCAAATTAGCTTTTTCTCAACGTTTGTATTGTTATTAAGAAATAAGAGCAAACTTTGGTACATATTGCAAATAAACTACAGTCGAAGCCCTCTAAGTTAGGTCATCATCATCATCTTCTTCTTGACCGCATGATCCACTAACGGGTCGCTGGGGCAATGCACGCAAAAGAGATCTCCAAGCAACTCGATCCTCCGCCGCCGACTCTAACTCATCAGGTGGTACGCCTAAGTGTAGACAGGCGAAATTTTGGACTTAATCCAGCCATTTCATTCTGGGTTTCGGACAAAATTAATGACTGTATTTTAAAGAGTAGCGTTTGGTGATCATGGAAAAATAAAAGTTTTAAGTTTTTCCAGTTGCTTTGATTCTTTTTTTTTTTCGAAATTATGATTTTTCCTGCTACAGTTTTGGTCAACACTGTATAGTTCTACAAAGCCAAACAACAAAGTTCAAACTAAGAAAAAGCCTTCAGTAAAACATGGCTTGTTGAATGGGGCTTGTGTATATAGGAGTTTAGAGCCTAGAGAGTTTAGAGTCTTATATAGGAGTTTAGAGTTTCATAGATGATATTTTGACAGGCCCAGAGATTCTCGATATTTCGGGCAATAATTTCATCAACAACGCGATTAATTTGGAAGTTCTAGAGATATTTCTTTTCGCATAGGCTCAAGGGGGTCATCAAAAATGGGGAAATTCCGTTTTACGAAAAAATGATTATTGCATATTTTCCCCCAAGAACTAGAGATGTCTGCCCAATTACAGACGTAATTCTTATAGAAAATCCTTGCGTTATTTTGAGTTGTAGGTAGGAAAGAAGGCTTTCAAATAAAACAGACTTAAAAGCTGCAATTTTTGAAGAAGACTTCAGATAAGTCCTAGCCTTTTTCGCAATATCGATATCGATTCGAAGTCGAAGAGATTGCAAAACATTATCGAAGCCTACTTATTTTCATCACATTTCATTCACAACTTGAAGTGTGCTTAAACTTTTTTGACTTCAATTCTTTTTTCTAGGCAAATGGAGTAATTCTTAACCAATTTTATACATTTTTGTATTGAAAGATGAGTTTTTGATAATTGTTCCTAGAGTTTTTATCATTCAATTTAAACTTTGAAGACTACAATCAAATCATGTAAAAACTGAGCAAGTACTCTTTTACTCACGATCAGAGTGACGATCATCGTCTTCTCTTAATGAACTTCTGAATGGACCAGCAAGAGGCTGGTTGAAAGTACGGCAAAAAATTAATGGAAACACTAAGAAATTCGACTCCTAAGATGTTAGAAAGATTCAGACCACTGGAAGAACAAAAGGTAAAACTAGGCTCTTACCCTCAACAAGCTGTAACGCCACTCAATGCATTCGTTATTAATGCTCATTCAAATCGATTTTGGTTCTTTCCTCAAAGCAATAAGAAAAGTTAATAAACAAATATTGAATTATAAAATAAATCGTCTTGAAAGCTACAAGAAACCGACTCAAAATCTGACTATCACCGCATAAATCCAAAAAAACCTCCGAGAGGAGAAACTTCATTCCTTCTTACAACAATATTCGCAGCAAAAGTCTTGATAGAAACATTTTTGTCAACCTTAGCATTCGGTGTACCCTTTCAAACCTAACCAGTTTGTTGCCTACACGATTGTGGGAGTCCAGCACGATAGGACTAACTTTGACCTAAGTGCACCAATTTGTCACAATGTTAAAAAAGGTCATCAGGATAGCCATCTTTTGAAAATAATGAAATGAAATGAAAAAGTTTAAGAAAAAAAATGAAAGCATTATTTTAAAATTTAAAAAAAATCAAGACGAAAAAAGACACTGCACTTTTTTAAGGTAAACGAAATTGCCCATCAGTTCCAACGTAGTCCGGAAACTTTTTTTTTACGAATTTTACGCTTAAAATCGTTGAAACTCCTTAAAATTTAAAGACAGTTATTGTTTGCAATTCATCGGATAGTTTGCGCGGAGTAAACAAAACGCAGTGAAAATTTATTGCTGCTGTGCAATATTTCCGCTTCAAAAGTTGTAAAATTTCGCCTTGTCTGATAAAGACGTGCACCTTCCACACCTCCAGAGCTTAAATTTTTATGATTCCACGTAGTGCGGAAGGTCACAAAATGCATTATCTTAAAACCTGGAGATTTTTATGACACCACATCAGCTCATTAGCGTCGAGATTTTACTACCGCGAAAAAAAACCTTGAGCAGAGCCCTTCAGCAACCAACCAACGGAAGGACTATAAAACCTAAAGCCCAGAGGCATCACAGCCCACTTAAAGTTCACCGTGTGTTTTTCTTTTTCTTTTCTTTATTTTACCATCATCATTTCACCTTGGTTTTCGAAATATAGGAAATACTCTTCATACACTTCAAAATGCATCAAGCAGAAGACAAACATCAAGAAAATGAAACGACCTTTCACTATCAAAAAAGAAAAAACAGAAAAAGAAAAAACACAACAAAATTACGGTGAGCATCATCGCTATCGTCTTGAGAGTTAAAGTAACCGAATATGGTGACTGTTAGTGGCCAACAGCCAGCTGCAGCTACCACTTCTCCAGATGCATCCACCGAGGGAAAATTGATGGCCAACCATCAAGACCATTTTGATGCACAGTTGGATTGCACTTGTTTTCAGTTTTTTTTTTTTAAATTTTTTTTCTGATGGAGATGATATAATGTAGAAGAGAGAAAGAGAGAGGGAGACAAAGACCCGGCTCTCACACTTTGTTCAGAAATTTTTCTTGGCACGAATCCAGGTCAATCCATTTCGAAGAAACTAGCGGCGGACAAAGTGTCTTGAAAGTTTCGATAAAATTAAATTCACATCGGCGACGTTGTTGTCGTTGCGCTAATTGAAAACTTACCCTCGGGATGGCTGCTAAGTGATGCTGCCACTCTGTTAATTACGAGCCCCAACCTCCCTGACATTTTAATTTATTTTAAAGGGAGGGAAACTATAAAAATTTGTGGGATTCCATAAACTTAGACCCGATTTGCAACCCAACACGTCCCGCCGAAGGTTATTCCAGTCATAAAATGTAATTTTTATAGTAACTCAAACAAATAACTCACAACTGACATCTTTCTCTAGAGGTTCCCACACCCACATAAATCCCACAAAGGATACATCGCCCAAAGTCATATAATTCATAAGCCGGTCACGTCGTGACAACACTTTTACAACCTCTCAGTCCTACCATCCACTGAGAACAAGTTTTATATCCCACACGTATAGACTCCCCCGAAAAAAGGACGCACACGCACAGGCTTTTTGCAAAGCTTCACTGTGAAAAGTCTCTGTGAAAATATTTAAAAAGGATCTTGTAGACTCACCTGTAGCATTAATTCCCTTAACTTGTCCAACTCATCGCCATGTGCTCGGGTTGGTAAATACCGACCTTCACATTGTACTGTCACGTAAAGGACAACGAAAAGAGCAACGAAGCTGAATTTCATCATGGAAGAGGACATTTCTTTATCTGTTGATGTGTTTGTTGATTGCGTGCGAAACGACAACGGATGTGGACTTTGAGTTTTGGTGTGACGGATGTGAATTTCCAGGAAGTTGAACACCGGATTCCTTTTGTCTGCAAGTCGTTATCGCTTTTGGATGCGAAGAGGATGTGAATTTATTGTCAAAGCTAAAAAAATGAGAAGAAAAGAAAACAAAAGTTTTGATTTGAAAATAATTTTTAAGGGAACTTCCTGCTGGTGGTCCGCAAAATTTAGGGGAATTCCTGCGGAAAGTTATTTTGAAATGAAAGCAGCAGAGGGCGAGGGAATGTGTCCATTGGAATGTGATTAAGCGAGGATGAAGGGACCGGTCGATGGTAATAAACTTTATCAACTTGCCCAACAGTTGGCTTGTTTATTGAGGATTGCAAGAAGAGCACTCAAGCTGAAGCGAAAACAATTTCTCTTCTTATCTCGGGTGGGATTTCGAGGAATGCGGTTCTACCGAAAAATAATTATTCCCAGCAAACTTGAAAGTAATTTCTTTGGTCGCGAAAATTGGGGGGAGTTTGAAAAGAAAGACAAAAAAGTCCACGGTCCTTCGAGGGAGGGTCCGGGTCCTCAAGAATTATTCAAAATGTGAAGGAAATGTAAATGAGTCAAGGAAACAATAATTTCCAATCAAATACAAAGTGAACAAGGGAATTAATCAGACAAGGTTTTTTGGTTTCTTAAAAGACGATTGGTTTTCCAAAGTGTGGGCTTCCAGTGATGTGGTCAGTTTTTTTTTACGGATAGCGAAATGTAGGAGATTTTAGATTGTCACTATACAGGAGAGAAAGAAGCCAAACTAATATTTTGTACAAAGGTGCTCAATCATATAATAATCTTGAGTTAAATATTAAAAATGAGACTAAGTTTGTTAGTTTTAAGAGTAAAGCTGTTCAGCATAATATACGTTGCTACTAAAAAAAGAATTGTATTTTTATAAGAGTTTTTTCTAAAAAAAACTAAAAACGAAATAAAACTAAAACTAAAACTAAACTAATGTCAAAAACTAAAACTTAAACCTAAACTAATGAATAGGAAAGATATTTTTTTCAAATTTATTAAATTGTGAGTGAATTACAAATTTATTGCAATACTAGTATTGGCTGCCAGGGCCTTCAACTAAAAGTAGGAGAGCTAAGAAGATAAACGTTGGTCAATAGAAAGAAAAACATAGAGCAGTATAAATACAAATCCAATATAATACAATATGAATTTCCTAAAAGTAATTTAGTGATGATTCTAGAAAAAGACTAAAGTAGCAAAGGCTTCAATGCAAAATACTGAAATGTCAAAGACTTCTCTGTAAAAAGTTGAAGACCCAAAGACTTCAACGAAAATTTTTGAAGTCGCAAAACATTTTAACGCAAATTTTTGAAGCCTCCTAGATGGCAGTCTAAAGACTTGCATTCAATTGATTTGCAATCAAAAGATTTGTCGTAAAGACTGAGCCAGTCAAGACTTCAAAAAGAATGATAAATTTCAATGCTGAAGTTTGGTTCACGGAGTAAATTTTTGAATAGAAAAATCAAAGGCATGAAATCTAAAAAGAAAAATTTAAAGTCCGGTAGACGAAGAAACGTTCATACTGCATATTTAAATTTCAACAAAATCAAATAATTTTCAAAGACACAAACCGTAAATCTCTCACATCTGTAATTTACAGTCCAATCCAAAATAATCGAGACAAGCAAATTGACTTGGTATTTATTTATTTGAATAAAGGAAACCGAACTAATTAAACTCAGTTATTTAAAACCTACAAAAGCTTTTGTTTACTTATTTTTTTATACTAACCAAAAAATGAAGAAAATTTTTTATTTTAATATGATTTGCATTTAACTATGCTTGTTCGATTCTTTCGTACGCCACTGTTTATCCCAAATCATCTGATTCCTTTTATTCACAAATAGCTAAGAACTCATTACTTGTTAGAAAATTAACCAAAAAAACATGCTCTCAATTTGAAAAATAAAAATCGGTAGAAAATCGTGGTAGCTTTGCTTCAAATTTGAAAGACCCAAGCTGTTTCGGAAAACTACCAGAAGCATTAGCGTTCATCTTAACGATGATGCGTAAATTTTAACAAACGAAAAAAAGAGCGCTTACATAAAAGATCATACTAAGTTTTTCTGTATATTTCTTAAGTTTCAATTAACAGAGCCGATAGTTTCTGCTGTTAGTGCTCTCGCAATTTAAGATTAACACTAGAACTACCAGAAACTAAACCAGTCCAAGTGGTTGGTCTTTAAGAAAAGTACTTAATGATGTTTCAAGTCCTCATTTACTTTAAAAAAAATAACAAAATGAGTTTAATAATATTCATTCTTTAGTTTCATCTACAAAACTCATGGTATTTTAACAGAAAGAAAACGGTACGTTAAGTTAATCGAATTTTAAAATGACACTGCAAGTCATTTTAGCTCGTCTGGTAAATCTAGTATTTTTTTGTATTTTTAATTAACCTTCATCCATCCATCGGCCGTTACTTTTTAAATCAGAAAGTCTTTTCTCTCAAATATGCCTCTAAAATATTAGGCATAGAGTTTTAAAATTAAGGGTCTAGTTTTTGTATGTAAAGAGTAGTTATGGTAGAAAAAATTTTTATTTAAAGTGACCAGAAGGTTCGTTGCAGTAAAAGAAATCAAAGTACAGTCGCCTGCTTCAAAAATGACCGTAGGGACGGATGAAGGTTAATATTTAAGTGCCATTTGATATTTAGTGCAAACAAAATAAAATTAAAATTAAATGCCATTTAAGTCGAATTTTAGAAATACATTATACAAATGACGTATTTTAATCATGTTATTGATAAAAAAATAAAAAATAAATAATCAACAATTGGAAAAAAAAAAAGTCAAAGCGTTGTAGCTCAAATGGAAGACAACAGTATTCTTGCAGAGGAAAAGACCTTATTTCTGTTTTCTAAAGAAGTTCAATAACTAGAAATCAAAAGCATTTCTAGGATTGGGAGAAAGTATTGAATAAATAACCTAAAAGAACTCTCCTCAAAGAACTTGTTTCCCCTGTAAAGTCACTCAAAGTAAATGGAGCATGAAAGGAATTGAAAGTTCCTTTCGCCATTGTTAAAAGGAAACGTTTCTGATCTCTTCAAAGGTCATTGGATTAATCGTATTACACAAAGAATTAAAAGGTTGCAAAAAAGCCTCCTTTATCCTTCGCCAAAGACGTCGCTTTTGAGGCACTCCCTCGAAAGAGAGATATCATCCGCACAATAACCCTCTCGAGTGAAAAAATCGCCCGCAATTGTGCGTCTTTCTCGTCCCCCCCTCAACCGTCTATTGATGTAATCGTCTTCCACAACAAAGACGCACTTTAGAACCATCGACCAAAGTTCAAAGAGTTGCAGACTTTTCATTTCGTTTCACTAAAAACTATTTCGGTTGTGGATTGGGAAAAAAAAAACAAATCACACAGCGACCGGCATGGCGCCTCTCAGATGCACAGAGGTTCCCCCCTTCCAAACACCACTCGCACATGTAAGCCCTTCGAAAGGGCGCTTCAACTTGACATCGAACACAAGCACTGTCGAGAGCACTGTACCCAAGTGTTTTTTTTTTTTGTTTTGTGAATTTTGCTCAAAATTATCTCTTATGTCACCCATCGACGTTGCATCGAGTGCAGTGGAATCCTCTTGTTTTTTTTTTGTCTCACACAATTACACACGGAAAAAGACTCCCCTGACGTTGCATTCAATTAATTGAAATGCCAATCGAATGGACACTGTGGATTTGGTGTTATAACAGCAGGAGATGCAACCGAAGGATTCCTCTTTCACTTTGCACACACACAAAAAAATAAACCTTGTCACTAGAGTTCAAGTCTCACTTACGTTGCTTCGAAGTCCAAGTCGAACTCTGGAGTCTGTCTCTGGTGCTGAGAAGATGAAGAGATTTTGGCTCTGAAATTCGCACTACTGATCTAATTCGGTATCCCGAGGCGCTGTGGTATTTATACACTTTCGTTCCACGGATGGGCGATGAAAGTGAAAATTCGCCATCGTGCGGTTGACTCTGGCACGGTGGATAGAAGAGGAGGACCTTTCGAGGACATGCGCGTGAATAGAGCTGGCTGCTTGGAATGGGTTTAGTTGGGGATTTTTTGGTGGGGTTTGTTATTGCTGCCCGACGTTCTTGGTGGAGGTCCTTTTGTTTTGTTCTTCTTCTTGGTGGCTCAGTGTCATTGACGAGAATCCTCTCCGTCGACGACGACGGTGCCGTGTGTGTAGGCGAGCCGTAGTTGTCATGGATGGGCGAATAATCAGGACATGCCAACAATAGTTTTTCGGTTCGTTCTTTTTTTTTTTGGGAGGTCGTGGTGGGGCGGTTGTTATCCGCATTTCGGGGTGAATCATAACTATTTGCTGTACGAGTGGTGACATCACAGATCCTAGATGACGTTATTGTGGCCTTTGGATCGTGTTTTGCTGTTGGAACGCGTTCGAGGGAGGAAAGGTCTTCGATTTGTTTATTCGGCTCCTCCATTGACGGGGGTAATGGATGTTCTTGTGAATGGAATGCCGTCTTGCCCGGGCCATCGAGATTAGTAAAGTTGACCTCGGGCCGAAGACTCTTATGTAACAATTAAGCGTGCTCTCTGCACGGGTGATGAATGGTAGGTGATGGATAAGACGGTCTCTGATTCTATCCAAGTCACATCCAATTAAGTTGGTTGATTAAGTTTAATTAAATCTATCCGGAAATAGAATGGGATGGTTCTTAAGGGAATTCATTCTGTCTTGGTACTTGGGAAGAAAGAAATTACTGCTAAGGAATAAAGCATGGGAAGAAATGAGACATTGTATAAAACAATCAAGAAAAAGGCAAATTTTTGTATTTAATAGATTTTATTTCAGTAGTTGATTTTATTTACATTAAAAAAAATAGAAATATTTACTATACGTTTAATTCATAATGTAAAAAAAAAAAATATTAAAAAAAACATAAAATGGAATGTGTAAAAAATTGTTGATTATGACTGCTTAGAACCTCTTATACGACTCACGTTTCTTAACGTTGAGACACTTAGCAGTGCTCTTTTCATTCTTAATGTGTTTGTATTTTGTTGGCTCACATGGAGTTTTGGTGTCGCTCTTACTACCCTTCAAACGCACGAAAAACATACGAATCTTTCCAAAAACTCCTCTTGACATTTCTTCGTTTTCGAAAAGATGATAACGAGCTGTGTTTGCAGATTGAAATTCATTGGTGTGATCCATTTTTGGGATGTTTAATAAAATTTTATTTACAAAAAGATCCTGATTTCACTGATTTTCAATAATTTTCTCGATCAGTAATGAATTTTCTTACAAAAATCGTTTACCACTTTCGTTCAAAAACCTGTTTCTTGAAGTCTCTAAATGAATTGCAGAAAATTCTTCTGCCACTCAATTTTGAATCATAAAAACTGAGTACCACTTTCGATGAAATTACTTTTTCACTATGAATTTATAAGCCTGTCACAAAAACCGAGATTTCGACTAATCCTGAAGTGATGACTGCAACTGCCAAAACAAAACTGATTATCAACGAAGACAAGCGAAGGACCTGCTACTGGTGGATTCATTGAAATTTTTATGACACGAGACAAGATTTTTCCTTGTCTTTCATTCGATATAAAACCCCCTCCCTTATTTCTCTATCTCATGAATCGTTACCTGCATGTCATTATCAATTTTAAAATAGACCCTGGAAAAGTGTCCTTTGAAAAATACCCGGAGAATTTCTAACCCACAGTTCTTCTCGCATCTACCTAAGACAAACATCTCAAAATGAAAAACTCAAGCAAACCTGCCGCAAGCACTAGGTCAACTCGCTACATTGAGGATCTAAAAATCGCGATCACTGAATTTTTGTATCTAATGGAATTAGCATGGATCGGGCTATTTTTCGAGATTATAATTGAGCGCCATTCCCCGAAAACCCCTACGGAAAGAGTGATCATACAACCTGATCAGCAATCACTTGAAAGTGTACCGATCAACAACGTTGGAGACCAAATGAATCGGATCATAGAGATACAGGAAAAATACCAGATGATTCGGAAAGAAGCAGAGAACAAGTTTCTTAAGCTTCGGGAGGAATACGAGCCTAAAGGCTACAAGGTTAGCATGTATCAGCGTGATATAGTTCCCGAGACAGCAATTGAAGCCATGCCAGAGGTGCCCATATTTAACAAAAGTTCTTGGAAAAAATCTCGTAATCTACTCTGCCGACTAATGGAAACTTGTGATAATGTCCGGTCTGGAGTCAAAGAGCTTAGATGTGATCGGTATGACATCATTGAACTCGACGAACCAGGACCTTCAAGAAGGAGTTAGAGGAAGCAAGTTTTAAAGGGTTAAAAAAAAAAGGCCATTTTATATAAATTTAAGTTCTCTTTGAAAAAGATTTATAAAATAAAATTTTCAATGAAAACCGCAAAAAACACAACAAATCAATTTACTTTGTTTTCTTTGTTTGATTTAGACTCTAAATCAAAAATGGAATCATACTCATTTTTCGGACTATGTTACTACATTAGGTTGATTTATGGAAGCGTTTTTTTTTTCAGATAAAACTGCTATAAAAAAATGTAGACGATTAGTAGTCAATTTTGAATTTAAGGGACATTTTCGCTCTTTGCAAAAGTAAGAGTCTGGTCCTGGCAATAAAACTTTCAAGGTTTTTTAACAGAATTATTTGGGCTAATCTGTCAACAGGCAATTTTTTTTTAATCCACAAACTGGCCCAGACCTTTAAGTTCTTGGAAGTAATGTAGGCAATATTCAGACATGCTTCTGTCTGAATTTTTTTTTTATTTCTCATATTCAAATAAACATGCAAAATAAAAAAAAATTAAATATACCTATATGGGAAATAAAAAAAAACATTTAGACAGAATTTTTTTGTCTCAATTTTTTGTTTTATTTAAAAAAAAATTCAGACAGAATTTTTTGCCTGGATTTTTTTATTTCTCATATTTAAATATATATGGAAAATAAAAAAAAATAAAAACTTCAGACAGAAACAAATTATGTCTGCTGTCCATAGCTGTAAATTCTTACAGCATACAGGCTAAAATCAATGCAAGGAAAATGATACCATGAACTGTGAATTTTTAACGCCAATATCTGGACTTTCCAATGTACATAAACCAAATTAGGTATTTTGAAAAAAAAAAAAAAAAAACATCCCTTAAGCAAGGTACTTCGTCAAAAACGAAGAGCAGACCATGTCGGGTCCTTAACCTCAAATAGACTCAAGTAATTAACCGTATAAATCAACTTAATTACATTGATCATTCCTCTGTGCATATAAAATCGTGCAAAAAAATCAAGAACTATAACCCTTCGAGCAACCAGAGAAATAAGACGTAAAATTTAAAAAAAATGGAGTTCTCATGTAAAACTAACATTTTGGAAAATATCGAAATGCCCTGTAAGAAGAAAGGCGAAACACAAAGGACTCATCAAACAATTTCTGGGTCCCGTAACTTCTTAAGTTCTGTGAAAGTCATCTCTACTAACATTTTGTATGATCTGTTTAATGATGCAATTGATTTTAAAGAAGTTGAAGATCAGCCAGGTGATATCGAACTTCAAGAAATTGAACCTCTTTACACATTCGAAAGAAAGTCGACCGAAGATGTCTATCAAACAACAGAATTTTAAGTTTTCTCTTGTAATAACGTTTTTCTTAATAAAAATTTATAAAAATATACAAATAGAAATTTGTTTTTTTAGGCGACGAAATTTTGTCTTCGAATTTTATTTTATTTTAGCATTAAGTGACTTTGGAATCCATAGTTTGGATGTTCTTATTTATTTTTCTATTAAAAGATTCTCCTGCGACATTTTCACACGGTTTCTGGTGGAATTAAAAAAAAGCCAGGACTGCTATTAAGTTTGAAACTCGAAAATTTTGATGTTCGCAACACTGATTATGATGAATTATAATTGATTATTTAGCAGCTTTTTTAGGTTGAAAAGAATAGATATGGTGCATGTTTTACCAAAAATCGCATTAGATTCCTAATGTTGTTATGAATACCAAACCTTCGGCTGTTACTGTCATAAATGATTCTTAAAACAACAGTAATTCGTATTAAACGTTGATAGATACGTTTTCTTTTTCTTTCTCTTAAACAAAAAATAATTAAGAGCAAACGTGGATAGAAACCTTTCCTTTTCTTCTTTCTCTTTCTTTTCAAAAAAAAAAGGGACACACATGTTTAAGTTCTTAGAAGTCACGTATATAGTCGATTAAGGTTCAAAAATGATTTGAAAATAAATTCACATAAAGAACAGCAAATTTTGATACCTTCTTTATTTTTTTTCCGCTCTTTTTCTCTATTTGTCGCTTTCTCTCTTTAACACACTAATTTTTTTTTTCTTTTGTGGACGGCTCATTTGCATACGTATCCTCTAACAATTGTAATTTACCAAGCTATGAAATGGGTCAGAATTTTGTTTATTTCTCAATAGGTAAAATAAATTTAAAATCTCAATAAAAGAATAATATTGTAACAACAAAATATATTCTTTTTCATTTATTTTTTTGTATATCATCTTCATTTTCTGTTGAAATATTTTATAGAAGAACTAAAATAATTACAAAACATTTTAGCTTGCCAGGAAATCTAGCAACAAATTTATATTTAATGCCAGCCATTTAATGCCTGTAGGTAAATTTTTACGATCTAAAATTGTTGCAACACAAAACTATGCATTTAAAAGTGTAATGTTTTTAAAACTCTACTGAGTTTTTTAAGTTAAAAGGAGACATTTAAAGAAAAAAGTTCTTATAATATATTGCTTATAGAACCGGTTTTGTTCCTCATATATGATTACTGCATGCAGATCAATAATTCTTAGAAAAGAAGAAAGGAAATTCTACGAAAAAAAATTCGGCAAAAGGATTGAAATTTGTCGTCATTCAGACATACGTAGAAACGTAGACTGTCTAGAACCTTGGGTGCATCACAAAATCTACGTTTGCAAATGACCTCAAGTCATTAACTGCAATTACCAATTACATCGATCATTCTATCTCTCTATATAAACCTGTCAAAAAAGAAACACGAATTTTTATTCTTGAAACGACCAAAGAAGTAAGACGTAAAATTACAAAAATGGAGAATAAAGCAAGAATTTTGGAAAAAATCAAAATGCGCAGCTTTCGCCTAGAAACCCATAAATCACAAAAGAATGAATCACCATTTTCACAAAAATCGAATTTTATTAAAGACGACTCCTCTAATGTATTCGATTCAAAAAAAGTTGAAGGATATCTGCGTGATGTTGAGCTGAACGATATGAGACCTAGTTACCCATTCAAAGGAAACTTAAAGAAGGAAGTTAGTCCATGGACTAAGGATATTTATAAAACAACTGAATTTTAATTGATTTATCTGTCCCACTTGCAAAACTCTTGTGTTTTTAATTAAATAAAAATTAATAATAAAATAATAATGAAAACAGTTTTTTACTAAGCGATGAAATTTCGCTTTAGAATATTTTTTCCAGATCTAAAAGCCTTTTC
Organism: Syritta pipiens; assembly: GCA_905187475.1. Taxonomy (NCBI): domain Eukaryota; kingdom Metazoa; phylum Arthropoda; class Insecta; order Diptera; family Syrphidae; genus Syritta; species Syritta pipiens. Next base: position 95,096,879 of record LR994571.1, read on the forward strand.
TTACATTGAATTTAAGCCTCATATTTTTACAGTCACTTCATCATCATCATCTTCTTGACCGTGTGATCCATTAGTGGGGTCGTGGTACAGTCACTTTCAGCGTTAAATTAAAGCAATTGCTGATATGATTGTTTTACTCTTAACCCAAGCGAAGCCCTAATAATTTCGATAGTTGAACGAATTTTAGCTTAGATTTCATAGAACTTGGAAAGTGCCCCAAGACCATCTTAGCCTCTCCAATACAACACCCTACACAACCACCCATCCCCTGTCTCATTGAATAAATCTCTTCATCAATATCTCCTCATTACGCCGCTTAATCTGACCCCATCAAAGTCAAGTGTTAATTCTTATTTCTTGTCCATTTCGTATTTGTGGTCCACGCCCTCCTTCCAACGACGTCACGTTTATATTGAAACTTAACCCACAAACTGTCTCGACTGTATCCATTAAGTCGTCCTATTGTCTGACTGGCTCTAGGACATAGTCAAACATAAACTTGTCTGCGTACATGCGACAAACAGTGCAATGTAAAAACTCCTCTCGCACAAATGTAGGAAGTGAAATGAAATTTATTTGTTTCCTTTTTTGCGCACACACTCTCACACGCTTTGTGGATTTATTTCAGGAGGCGTAAGGACATTCGTTTTAATTTGTTCGTAATGAAAAAGCAGAACTGCATTGGTGGAGATTGTCGCAGGATGTCACGAAAATAAATTGTACAACTAAAATCGAGGAAGGAAATAAAAAGAAGGAAAAAATAGATAGTTATGATTCTAAAAATGCGTGGTTGGAAGGGAATTTTTTTTCGAAGCCCACCTTGTAGGGATATTTATGGGACATCGATAAAGAATCTTATAGGGAGGGACGAAAATGTCAAGGGCCAGTCGAGGTGGGATGCTTGAATGTCAACACATTAAGAATTTTTGTCTTATGTTTATCTCTTTTTCTGACCTATTGGAAATTTCTGAGCTACGGATTCGTTTTCGTGGACGTAAACAAGAAATTGTGGGGTCGTTAACAATATTTGACAACAGGCCAAGACATAAATGCGTATGGATGAGCATGCTGTCGTCATTGAAATCTCACACCACAGTCGAGCATCTGACTCACGCGAGGAGCACATCTCTCCAATGAAAAGACTGCGTAGGTGGGTCGTATCCAAAACTGAATGAAATCAAAAGGACTCAGTCAAACATTGCATTAAAAAGCAAGATAGAACATCGTTTTCGAAACCAGTTCAACAGTCGTCTCAACCAAAAGAAGCCATCAAATGACGAAGACTCAATAATGGCTGATAAGTCTGAATCTTAAATGTTCTTCAGCCTCAAATGCTGGACTCACTCAGTCACAGCTGGCTTCACTAATAATCTCAAAAGACTGCTTGACCATCTCTTCTCATGAATATTAACACCTTCCCGATTGAGTACATCTTCCCGAAGGCATTCCCCCAACACTTCCCTGTTCATTACAAAATTTCAGCACATATTCATTCTAATTAATTTTCACCCTGAAGCAGTGACCCATTTTTCATTCAATTTGCCAAAGTATCTCCATTGTTTCAAGCCAATGACTCGTAATGGATTTTCTACGAAAGTGTAAAGTTGCTAACACTTACGAGCTATTGCCAAGACTTTTTGATTAATTAATTCACGACAAACGAATGGCATGAAGCAAATTGGTTCGGCTATCCAATCTTTGCACACCCCAATTACTGGATACTCGTTGTTTTCTTTCAGCTCTTCGTTACTTTTTTTTTTAATGCCTTCTGTTATGCTTATGTAAACACAACTCTTGTGGCCCTGGGTGGTAAACAAATTGTTTTAACAAATGATGAGTCCGACCGTGTTTATGGTTGGTGGCGGTTTATATTAGCGTCTGTGGCGAATCGATCACTGGAAATGAAAGTAGTTTGTGCCTTTCAAAAGATTTTGCGCAGAGATGATGTCTTCTAGGAGGTGGTTATTGATGGTTGACTGAGTCTATCTTTTTATCGATGGATCTGAGGTTTCCTGGAAGCTTTTGGATTAGGGGCAGGTGTTGAGTTAATAGTTATCGCTGTGTTGAATCGGCTGTTTGCGGTTGTCTATCAATTTTAATGAACGACTTGGCAGGTAGACTAGCTGCCGTCTGAGCTAGTAACCAATTTTTATAATGCTGTTGGATTCTGTTATTAGTAAACTTCCGATCATCATACATTGGACTTTGTGACAAAATTATATTGTTAAAAAAGATTGGTGTAACTTTGTACAACAACAATAGCTTGGGAGGAGTATCTGCCAACTTTTTTAGCCTTCTTTAACATTCTAAAAATGTTAACACTCGATTTTCGCCTTCAGAAATGCTACTTAACCCGAATTGTGCTATAATTATTTTTTTTGATTTGGTTCATTTTTGATTTTAACGGTTTGAGTGGAGGACATAAAACATTATTCTATAGTTCTTCTGGGTGTGACCATGCGATCACTCTGGCACAATAAAGATTAACTCCAATGATTTCTTTCATAATATTTTAAGGCTAAGTTTGTCTTATGTGTTATTTCTTCTATTTTCGACATAAATTAAGCTTTGTATCGTAACTCAAACGCATCAAGTACTCAAAAAAGGCGGCAACAACGAGCGTCAAGGAGCACTCGGTGTAAACTAAGCTTAATGTATCGGATGGATTAAAACTCATTTGTGGCTCACATTTTATGATAAAAAATGTAATGTAAGAAATAGGACGCGAAAAAGCTGGGTTATCTAGTCTATCTCGTCCCGTTTAGGAGCTAGAGGCAATTTAAGAAAAATCAATGAACATAAAAGAAATTTTTAAAAAACAACGGCAACACTTACTATGAAGTGATACACCAGAAACTTGTTCTTTAATTCTACATTTAAATCTTTTTAATTGTGTTAAAAGTTTTTGAAAAATTCGCTTGCAAATGCAAAATTTTGATAAAAGAAATTAAACAAGAGTATAATCCAATTTTTTTCTTCAAAACTTTGAAAAAAAGTAGCAAATTAACTTTTTGTGGTCGATGCGTATTCTGAATCAAACACAAAAACCTGAATGGTTTTATCTCTTCTAGTTTTTGATATAATTGGAAATTACTATTACTGTCAGGCAGGCGATTGTGTGGATTAGGGTGTAGGTGGCCCGTTTCGTGCCAAGGGTTTTAACCTTCTTTCTGAATGGTTTAGATGCTCACGCAACTTCATCGCTCCGCTAATGGTATGTCTTCAACTGCTAGGCAGACGTTTGCAAAGGCAAAAAAAATACAAATGAAATCGATGAAAATAGTTTTTCTGTTAGCTCAACAGAAATGTAATTTAATCGTTGAATAATTTATTTGACGACATTCAAGAACTGACTAAGGACCATCTGCCGATGCTCACTTTTACGATTGCAGCCGTAACCTAGTAAATTTAAGAACGATATATTGAATGTGTGTTTTTTTTGTTTTTTTCTATATCGAGGACAGCACTCAGAAGCTTCCTCGCAGCCTGTTTGTTGCATGTGTTCCTATTTTTTCCAAATAAAAAATGAATCTTTTGTTTATCGTGGTTCCAACTCGCAAGAGTTGAAATATTTAAGACATAGAAATATGACTGTTACATAAATTATTGATGCAACTTTTACTTGCCAATCGCCAAGGCCAATCGAATTTCGATAGTTCATACTGGTCATGCATGAAACCAAATATCTTATGTTTTTTGATTTCTGTGCATTTCCTGAGCCATGAAATTTTATGAAATTTATGAAATTAGAGAAGTTTGTCATTTCTGTGGTCACAAGCAATATCAGCCCAAGCAATTTTTTCACGCTTTTCAAAAAGAAAATTTGAAGCTTAAGATTTTCTTAAACACTCACGTGAAAAACAGGAAATATCAAGAATTGTGTTAAAAAAAAAATTCCTTTCAAATTTTTCTAAAATAATACAGCTATTTCAGATTCTAAAACTTTATAACTGATATAACCTCAATTTTGTCTTAACTCGATTATTCTTTGTGGAACAGATTTAGCCACTAAACATTTTCTAAGCTATCATTTTTTTTGAGTCATTGACTTTAAGCATTAATTTCATTATCAGGCTGCCTTGATCACTTAATCTAACAGCTTGGACTGCTTTATGTTGCTAAACTGACTGACTTCCTAGAGTCATCAGGAATTGACAGTAGTTCACTATTGTAAAAGAAAATATGAATGAAAAAAGCAATAACCTCAAGACAAAGAAAGATTACAGTCTTCTCAGCAGAATAAAATGAAAAAGATGATGTGATGACAGTGAAAGAAAACAGTGAAAAGAAGATGAATCTGATTCCGACAACTCTGAAGTAATGCGTAAGCGGTTTTAGAGTAGAAAATAATTAAATGAAAAAGACACGATCACAATCTTCCTTAAAATTTCATCTTCTTGGTTAATAGCTTCGTAACAATTAAGTTAAGTTAAACTTAAGTGAATTTTGCATTTCCAGTTGTCTGTGATAAGTATGAATTGAAATAAATATGAAACTATTGATTAAATTAATTAAAAAAAAGATTGCTCATGGGCAGCATACACATGTTCTGTTTGCTTCTGGTTTCACATGCATTAAAATATCTAAATTGATCTCACAGTAAATGAAATTCAAGAAGTAATGCATGTGCAGTCATAAAATTGCAAAAATTGAATAAATGAAATAAATAAAATAAAATGCGATTTTCTTTTATCTTTGTGTTTTTAATTTTGATTACTGGTTCTTTGCAGAATGACACTTATCTTGAATTGTTTTTGAAAAGAAAAAAATGTGAGTTTTTAGCTAGAGTAAGAGTACGGAATTATTCAGGACATTATGTAAATGAAGCTGTTTGAGTTAGCAATTTAGTGCACAAATCGATTTACTCCACAAAATAAAAAACTTGAGAAATGCGATGAAGTAAATTACATTTGTGTCTGAAATAGAGAGCTTTCATTCCTTTAGTGTTAATCTTTATTATTCACGCAAGTTATTATAAATAGTCAAAAAAAGTTATGACGACACCACCCTAAAACTTAAGACTTTAAAAAAAGTGAAGTTAATCGATTTGAACATTAAGCGGCTCATTTATTTATCTATTCACATATTACAATATACTTAGCAAAATCGATTAATTTCCGAATCCATTAATATATAAATACATTTAAAAAGGCGTAATTTACTTTGCGAAATACCATTTTTCCCTTCTTTAAAGTTCTTTCAACGTCAAACGTGGATAATCATCTCTCGAAGTTCTTAGAGCTTGAAACATGGTTACTCATCTCTCGAATACAAATACATCGTTTGTCAAAGGAGGCTTGATAAGCATGATCTTTGTCACAGAACAACCCCAACCCACTTCAAAATGAACTTATCAAGGCTCAAAATGCCTATAAAGTCAACTGATTTTTTTCTTGAACGTCAGACAAGCTGAAATAAATAAAATTCTAGATAAATTGAAAATCTGTAATTCCTAAGAATTCCAGTACATCAAATTCCCGGTCATTAACTCCTCCAAATTCCAAACAAGAAAACCTCAAGTCATTAACGACACTTATAAATTACCTCATTGTCATTAGTCCTTTATGATATAAAGACTCGTCCCAGAAGTTTTCAGGATCAGTGTTTGTTTAGCATTAACCAAATAAGTTTGAAACCAAATTTCGAAAATGAAGAATTCAGCAAGCAAAATTTTAAAGAAGAAAGGATCAAATAGTGTGTTGAAGAATAAGGACAAAGGAGAGAAGTCTCAATCGACAATCACAAAATGGCTTAAATTCTTTGAACTGATGATAGACATTTACAACGATGAACTAAACGATCTGTTGCAAGAAGAACCAGCCAAAGAAGAACCGTGTGTCATCAAAGCTAAAGAAATGAAACCTTTTCACATGTTTAATAAATCCTTGAAAAGTGATTTTGATCCATGGATTGAAGGAGTGTACAAAACAATTGATTCTTAAACATTTTATGTAAAAAAGTATTTATTCAAGTTAAAATAAAAAAAAATGAAAAAATTATAACAAGAAAATCTGTGTTTTGAATTAACCGCAAAAATCGTAACATTTTTGTTACAAATTTCTTCTTGTCTTCAAAGACAGTGGATGCTTGAGTTTGATGTCGTTTTAATTAATGAAGTTGTTGTCAAATCAATCTACGGGAAGTTTGTTCTCCGGCGTTTTTTAGGTCTTAATATAAAAGAACTTTTGCTTCCTATTTTTTCTTACGTCTCCAAAGGCCGTGGAAGCTTGAATTTGATGTCGTTTTAATTAAAGTTGTTGTGAAATCAGTGTACTTCCCGTACGCTTGCTTTTGATCCGGCGCTTTTTCAGGTCTATATTAAAGAAGGTTTACAAAACCCGTGCTAAATACTTTCAATCATCGAGATTCTTTAGATTTCATTAGGTACAGCTTGAGCCAAACCCCAATACCATTCTAATTATCCGTAAAAGACTACGTTCCACCTTTCCCGAAGTCAAATTTATACGAAAAAAACCTTCAGATTGTTTTATTCATCAATAAAGTAGCACTGAAGAACGTTCCCTGATAAGTTTTCTACTTTCAATTTTACACATATCCTCCATTTATTTGCTTAATTTAATGACAGACGGGACGGTCTTAGCTCCACCCATTTTAATGAAATTGTTTGTTGAAAACATTCACTTTAATTAATACTGACCTTGAGATTTCTCAATAAGGAATGACAAATGGCTTAAAGGACCTTCGTCGTCAAAAACTCCCTCTCATTTCCAATCAACGTACACATTTCTCTCTTTACCAATTTAATTTCGACTCATAAGCAACCGTCTGCCGTCTATCCCTGAGACAGAAAAAGAAAGACAACTCAATCGAATTGATGACTTTCGAAAACTTCTCATAAACTCTCCTTATAATTACCCAATTTCAGTTGATATGGTGCACTTTAGAAGTTGATTAAGTTGAGTGCACTTGCCATTCACCAAAAAGGAGTTGGGATCTACAGGTACTTGCAATTCGACTTGTCAGATGTCTGTTTGTATTTTTGCAACGGCATTGAACTGGGTCATTTTCTGTTATTGGAAGGCTCGGTCTTTAGAGTGAAGTCCGAAGGAGGAGAGTCGGAGTGAAATCAAATGGATGAACTAAAAGATGAATATATTCAAAAACAGACCACAAGACAAATGCAAATGACAAACAAAACTCGAGAATCGTTTTCGAAAATGCTCCAAAAATTTTATAAATTGCAAGAAAAGTGGATTATGAAACCTTAATATGGTCTTAACCATAAATTTCCCACAAATCATAACTCATTAAGTTCCATGAAAGATTTAGGGAGTATTCTGGACATTCACTCACTCTTAGGTGACATCCTTTTGTCATTCAGGTAAACCACCCACTCGATTCAAACCTCAATCTCATTTCATCCGAAATCAAAGAGTCACTTTTATTGTCTCACAAAACTGATTTATTTCTTTTTGATCCTGCGATTGGCCATAAAAATCCCCATCAACCGCAGATAAGAGCGACTGGATACTCTTCGTTGGTTTAATTGGCGCCACTCACTGTTTTATATCGCGAATGCATTGAAAACGCGTTCAATATTCGTCCTTGAGTTGAATTTTTATTACTTCCTCAGCACGTAATTAAGGACATCGATGTGTCTCCTTCAATCGTGAATCTATCATCTTTTAGACCTAAGTCAACTTTCTTTGTTAATACCATCGACGTCGTCATCGGCAACATCTCGTGGATGAATATTCGAATCTGCTTTAAATACATTGTCTCTGTCGTCGTCGTCGTCGGTTTATGTACAACAGTCCCCATTAAGGACATCTTCAGAAGAGATACACACGAACACACACCCGCAAACCGCTGAGGGAAAATGGGTTGCCACTGCTAACCCTTGGTCTACGTATTATTGGCGACGCCATTATTATTATCGTAGTCATGGAGGACACGGAGGACGCAATTGGAGCAAAAATCAATTCTGGCGACATTGACATTGCGGGTCATGGAATATGAAAGTCATTTGTTTTTTTTTTTTTTTCTTTTCTGTTATTTTAAAAATAAAACGTCGCTTTCTGATTTGCGTTCGAGAATTAAATGAGGCGTAGATTGACCGCATATCCTTAGAGTGGGCTGATGAAAGTTTCGCGGTTTTTCGTCTCATTTGAATTTCAGTGGGTAGGAAGAGAGGAGAAAGTTACACAGTACATTTGACGGTTTTCGGAAAATTAATTGCGGTTTCCGAGGAATGGCAAAGGTTTTGCAGAAAGTTTCTCAGAAAGGAAATGCTTTTGCAATTTATTGAGGGTGACGTTGGAGTTATTTATTGTCAAAAAAGTTATTAACTTGTAACTTAGTTTCGGAAATTCTTCTTTTTTTTTTTAATTTTTAAGGCTCAACTGGAAGTTTTTGTGCACGAGTATCAGACTGTTAACACGTTGGCTGCCACTTGAACTACTGGTGGTTTATATGCTTTGTTGGAAAGATAGTTTTTCGGTCCGGTAACTAAAGAACTTTTTTACTTCAGTGGCACCTGGGAAAAGGTTTATTTACAGAATTTAAACTTAAAATGTTGGTTATACTTTTTATTTTGTATGGCGGCGGCCAATGTGTTAAATTCTTTATTAACTTTCACCAGAATAAGATGTAGACAATTTTTGAACAAATGTATTTTTAGTTTTAAGCACGAATGCTATGCACTCTTTGTACCTAAAATTATACCATCCAATCGTATGATCTATTCGAAGCGGTGGTATTCCAACAAAATATAAAAAACATGTAATTCTTGTACGATCATGCAGTCTTTGTCAAATAAACACAACGATACCAAATTTTGAGTTTTCTTTCTTTTGCCCACTACTCCTCCTACAAAGAAAATTTGAAAAGTTAAAAAAACGTGGAACCAAAACTCATGTTCAATAAAATATTCAATGTTATTAATTACAAAGAGCCTTTGTTGTGATATCAAAGCGGATGAATAAATTGAACTTGTCTGAATACGAATACACGAAAGGCCCAATAAAATTCAATATTCGAAAAATTAAAATGCTGCACTCTGACCTAAGTTCCTCACCCCTAATTTTCCCACACAAAAGACTGCTTCAAAACCGGTCTTTGTCAAAAGGTTCAGTGAGCAGAAAATAACTATACAAACCCATCCGCTCCTTTTTTTTTTAACCATTCATCGGATGCCAATTACATTGCACAAATCACATTACCAAATTCAAGAGGTTCGAACGGCCTAAAGGCCCACTTACATAATCCAAAAAAAACCTCTTCCTCCCAGTGACTGGGTCTGTTTTCTTTTCGGGTAATTCACCGAACCGAACCATACATCATTTTTTATACGAATTTAAAAGCCCATTCATGAGCTCCCAACTCGCCATTACGACGTCATCGTAAACTGTGTCCAAGAAAATAATCTTCCCCCGGAGGCGTATTCACTTTCCCCGGGTAAACTCTTGTCGCGGTCGAGATTTACGGTGTTTGCAGTTTTGCGTTATCACCACTTGAGACAGAAATAGCCCCCAAGGCCACGCGGTCTCACAGATCCAACTCACAGATTCGCGTTATCTGAATCTGTCGCGTCGCTTCGACTGGCGGCTTGCCAAAGGTAAATTGTTCGACTACTGAGGTGCGATTTGCTCGAGTTGAAACGCAAGTGTTTCCGTGGTGTAGTGGTTATCACATCCGCCTAACACGCGGAAGGCCCCCGGTTCGATCCAGGGCGGAAACAGGTAAAATCATCTTTTTGCGCCACTCCAACTTATCCTAAAAAAAATAAACACCACCATCATCCCAAGACGACGTTAATTGCTCCTCCTGTCCACGAAATTTATGAAGTCCCAAAGATGTAATTAATTTTTATGTTCCACAGTACGCTGCACCCCCGCTTATCGCATTGTAAGGCAATTAAAGAAGGGAAATTAATAAATTTCGATGGGGTGAAGTGTGCGTGCGAGTGCATTAGCATTTGACACCACGATGCGTCTCTGTGGCGTGAAAAAATGAGTTATGATGTCTGTTGGGTGGCCCTTCGATTGCATTCCGATGTGGACTTCGAGACTTGTGGGAGATGAATGAGGGTTCGTGTGAAAATTATCTATCTGTCTAATCTTGGACGGGGACGGACTCATCCAGAGGAAATTTTGAGTGAAACATTTAAATAAAAGTTCAATAAAATTGAATTGTTTCCGCCCGGGATCGAACCGGGGGCCTTCCGCGTGTTAGGCGGATGTGATAACCACTACACCACGGAAACTTTTGATTGGATTAGAGCTGGCGCCTTGGAGCTTATTGGAGCGATGGATATGGATTTTGAGATAAAAGTTTCAAATCGACAATAAAATTTAATTTGATGACCAGCTGGGACACTGCAAATGAGTCGAACTAGATAAGTAATTCAGATTTATGATAAAATAAAAAAAAAGTCTTTAAAATGCACCGTCATTTGTCTTGCAATACAATTGCAATTACAATTTGGTAATGGCTACATTGCCACCACGAACTCGCATTGCTTAAATAAATATTCATAGTTTCCTATCAAGTTGCAGCTGCATTGACTCACAAGAGAAAAACGAATTCGATGACTCTAGTCAATTCATAACCTTAAGTAGAATCGAAAACCGATTGTATGAAGTAATACAAGATTTAAATTGCTTCGCGACAACTAAAGACAAACGACAACTCTAAATCACAGTCAGTGTCAATTTAATCGAAAGTTTAAATCGAAGTTGGATGCAGGTGCAATGTTCTTCCATAAAATGGTGTGATACAAATTTTTTAATAAGCGGTTAGAGTCTTTGTCAACCTAAGTACCGACAGCTTCTTTTGCAGATGTGAATAGTTCTATCACTTCATCTTCTGGTGAAACATTAGCTCTGATTATGGTGATAGTCTCTCTTTTTGGTGTTTGTTATTCGATTCAACCAAATATTTTTTTTGCATTGAAATAAAAAGTACAAGTAAGTTTCGAGGCAAAAGTAAGACGTGGGAAAGCAACAGAAAGTGATTTTAGAAAATGATTTAGAAAATTAATTTTTTTAGAAAATGATTTTTATTTCTTATGTTGGCATTTCAAACAGTTTTTAGGCCTTCGTTCCAAAGCAATAACGAAACCCTTATATTAGGTTGTCAAGTATCTCCCTTCCGCATTTTTGTCTTTTGAATTTTCCGGCTATGTACAAAGCGCTACAGAGCTTGTATCCAAACAGTCTAAGAGCCCGCAGCTTATTTTCGGTGTGATAGTATAACCAAATGATTTGCATATGGATGTGTAGTCCTCGGACGCGTGATTTCAAAATGCGACTTCTGGCACAAATCTGGTGTCGCTAAAGCTGGCAATCCTAACCTAAAAACCAGTATTTTTCGAAAAACTGGGTGATTGGTATAACCATTTAAATCTTGTCTCAAATGAAAGAGCAGGTCAACCTGAGTGCGAAAGTATGCTTCCAAGACGTTTTACGTGTCGCCTTCACCCCGCCAGACGCCCTCAAAATACGCAACCAAACCAGGTTTTGGTGTGATGGTATAACCGGGTGATTGATGTCTCAAACAATTTCTACGAATGTCCTGATTACGAATGTCCAAGACGTTTTGCGTGTCGCCTTCACCTTGCCACACGCACTTGAGCATAATAAGATTGTTTTTTTTTTATAGTTTATATAACATCATACTGGGTACTATAGCTTCTAAAATATTCACTGAAAAAGTCATCTAAGCTCTGTTTTTAAAATAGAATTAAATTATCTAAATGCTAAAAAAAATTATTTGAATTGGAAAAAAGATTATTTTAAACTCAAAAATACACTAATAAAGTACTTGCATTAATGTTTGTTTACCCAAATCACAATAACTTGTATGGAAACTTTTTTTTTTCTAAAGACGCACTCTTATTCTCCACAAAATTCTCTAAATATCACCCATTCAAAGTTTATACCTATAGTCAACCACAATCTCACAAAATCAAATTATACGCTGAAAAGTCTTCGAAATAAGAAAAACTAGTAAAGCTTACCATGACATTTAGTCATCGGTGTGGATCCGTGCTAGTTTTAGGGCTGTATGGGTATGAAAGTGCACTTTATGGGTCACAAAGAGTATTTAAACATTCTTAAGACACACCACTTATCCAGTGCAGGTCAGAAGGGTCATAATGCCAACTGCATTTGCAGTTAACATAACTCCTTTAGTACTAAAATGTGACTACCTCCAAATACCTTAAAATGAATTGGAACGCTACTGGAATCGTCAGATATAAAACTAAATTAAAATTTTGCAACATTTCCGAGCACAATACAAGAAAAATCATTAAATTCGCAAGAATGGATGTATTGAACGGTAACAAGTAAGATAACAAAATAACATAACAACATTGGTCATAGCTACAACTTTAAAAGGCTTTTTTTACCAAATTGATTCATACAAATAAAAGCGCAAACATTGGTTATCTGGTATTTAACTTGATAACCATAGTTTAAAAAAAAAAACTTATAGCTTTTCTGATATTTTAAACTTTACATAATTCTTTTAAGATATTTTTGTTCTTAAACATTTTTTGTCCAAGTAGATTAAACGAATTTCACCACTGTGGAATGATGGGTTCGTCGCTGTTTACTCCTTTTCAGACCAGAGCCTTACATTGTTAAGCGACCATCTCTAAAACGACCACCTTCAATGTGGTTTTTTATGTAGTTTATGTAGTTTAGTGAAATTTCTAGGATTCTTGGCTAACTTAATGGCTGCTATAAGGCATTCTCTTTCCTTAATTTGATGGCAAACTAACTTTTCGAACTAATCATTCCCAAATATTTTCAACAATATTCCGGCGGCCATTGAAGTAATTGAGCATTTTGGCCCCCGATCCAATGTCCAACCCCGATCCTCATGTGAATGAGGGCGCAATCCTGTTGTAATGTTTGGGTCCAAAAATTTCCGAAATCCTGCAAAAATGTCTTTCCAAATTATTTTTGTAACTTGTTTCGTTCATTTTTGTGATTTACAAACTCAAGTTCAACAGAGTCAAAGAAGCTAACACCACTTTCACGACTATGTCGTTCCTCTATTCTCATATCCTGTGAATAATAAAAAAATCCCCTTAAAATAAATTTTTTTTTATCAGGAAAAACCACCTTACGCTATTCTTTTGTACAACTCATATAGAGCTTACAAAATTCTAAACATAAATAAATGTTTGTGCTTATTCAATTGATATATATATAGGTCGTGAAGAAGGGGGTTAACGTCATGAAAAGAAT